>CM069545.1:30455026-31705026 GCA_035773235.1 Eospalax fontanierii | reverse complement strand
TGCTGTGTTTAACCTTTTGAGGAAATGCCAAACAGTTTTCTGAAACAGCTGTGACATTTCATATTGCCAACAGCAGCAGATATAGGCTCCAGTTTCTCAACATCCTTGCCAACACTTGGGATTGTCTATCTCTTTGATTAAGGCCATGGAGAATGTGAAGTGGTATCTTACTCTGCTTTTGATTTGCATTTCCTTTATGATCACTGTGTCAAGTGCTTTTTCAGGTACCTGTTGGCCATCTGTCTGTCTCTTTTGGAGGCATATCTAGTTGCACACTTTGCCTATTTTCATTTGTCATTTTTAAACTTAAGTTACTTATAAATTCTGGATTCCAGACTTTTTCAACTTTCTTTCCCTGTTCTTTGAAGCACAAATATTCTTAATTTTGGTGAAATACAAATTACTATTTTTATTCTTCTGGTTAGCATGTTTTAGATGTGATAACAAAGAAAACAACAACTTTGTAATACATTAGATGGCCGGCTTTAGTAATGATGTGAGTTTCTGTGACTTCTTTCTTGTCCCTTACATCTTAAGTTCCATCTTTGCTAGTTTACTTAAGCATCCCTGAACTAAAAGTTTGCTTCTGTGGTCCTGTTCTATAAGGAAACTACTTCAATTAAAAAAATGTGT
Organism: Eospalax fontanierii; assembly: GCA_035773235.1. NCBI lineage: Eukaryota > Metazoa > Chordata > Mammalia > Rodentia > Spalacidae > Eospalax > Eospalax fontanierii. The sequence continues at coordinate 31,704,393 of CM069545.1, read as the reverse complement.
GGAGAAATATTTTATCACCATTTTCCTGATTTGGAAGTATGTTCTTTATTTCTCTTTTTTTTTCTTCCTTTTAAAAAAAGTACCATCTTTAAAAGATCATGTTTAGTGATCATGATGTTTTTACTCATTATGGACAAGGATTGTTTTTCTCTGGATAAATTAGTTGGGAGAAGATTGTGAAGTGAAGGAGATTCAGCTTCTATCCCAGGCTAGGATTTGGAGTGCATAGCCCTGGGCTCCTCCCCACCCCGCAGTGAATTTGCCGTTTTGCCTTTTCTTCTGCTTCTCACAGCCAGGAAAGGCACTGTACTGTGCTTGCTGGCAGCTTCTGAACTTCTCTGAGTATGCGCTGTAACCTTCCTAGCAGGAGTAAAGTCCCTCTTCCTTTGTCTAGCAGACTGTTGAAATAATGGCCCACAAGGAACTGGAGTATTCCAGGAATCTTAGGGTAAGAGAAGGGAAAAGCTGAAGCCTGGTGCCAGCCAGAGGAGGAACAGGAAGAAATTTCATACAGTTCTTACAATTTACCAAGCCACCTTGCAGGGGAGAGGAGGGATGGAGCCAAGATAATGAGGGGTCCTGTCAATACAGGACCACACCTTGACCAGGGCTGCTTGGTTACTCACACCTTTTGCTTTCTATTATGAAGTCAATACTTAGAAGATGGACTTGCAAGTTCTCACTGGACCTTATTTATTCCTCTTCCCAGTGTGTCCACGTTGAATAACTTCCTTTGTTGTTCACTGTTGCCTATCTCTTTGATCAATGCCTGATCTTTGGTTTGGACCCTGAAAACTCGCACATTTTCTTCTTAAAGAAATACCACCCTACGGGCTGGGGTGGTAGTTTAGTGGATAAAGTGCTTGCCCGGTAAGATGAAGACGGCAGTTTGAATCCCCAGAACTCAGGTAAAAGCTGCTTCCTGGTGGTTGCTGCCTGTAATCCCAGTCAGAGATGTGGAATCTCCAGGGCAGGCTGGCTAGCAAAAGTAGCTAGGTGAGCTCCGGCTTCAATTGAGAGACCTTGCTTCAATAAATAAAGTGGAGAATAATTGAGGAGGCAGGCACTTGACATCAGCTTCAGGCCTCCACATATGTGCATACAAGCCCCCAAACACATATGCACCCCCATACATTGAACATGAACACACACACACACACACACACACACACACACACACCACACTAAATAAAACATTTTTCAAAGAAATCTAACTCTCGGTTTCATTCCTGAAGCTCTGGAGTCTTCTTGCGCCTCCATCACCTCTTTCTAGTGTCCTCCCTTCCCCTCTTTCCTTTGGTTCTTGAGGTCCTTGTTCCACCCCAGCTTTCTCTGGGTGCTTATGTAGAGCCTAGAAAACCAAGCTTCTCCTGGTTTTATTTAAAAATATGTGTCTGGGCTTAGGCTGCAGCTTAGTGGTAGAGTGGAGTCTAGCATGCTCACAGTTCTGGCCTCAATCAAGCATCAAAAGAAAGATGAATGTGGTTAGTTTGTGGCCTGCTTTCCTTTATGTTCTGAGATGGGGAAAAGGGAGGCATTTTGAATTAACGAATGCTGCAGTGTATACTAGAATCTCACCAAAAACATTTCCTATATTAAATACATACTTTGGTCATTCTTCTCCTCTAACTGAAATAAAGAGTTATGAGCTGCAGGTAGCCCTCTTCTCCTTTCCAGCCTGGATTCATCTGCCTGAGATTACATCACAATGAATTAGGACTCTCTATGATGTGGTTTTGAATTTCTAATACTCATATTTTATTGCACTCTAATATGTGCACTTATCAACTTATTACTTGAAGGGTATTTTTCTACATATTAATTTATTCTTTGATGTATAGCAGTTTAAGAAGGCATTAGTCCTAGAAATGAAGAAATAAAAGAATGCAAAGATGATCCTGTGCAGAATAAGAAACCACTTAAGTATGTGATCCTGTTAGTCTTGTGCTAATAAGAGCTGTTTTAATGCAATAAAATGCAATAATGGTTATCTTTTATTGAATGTGTGCTGTAAATCCAGTACTACCAAGGCTTGTGTATCCATTATCTCTTTTATAGCAATTTTTAAATGTACACACTATTTGTTCTTTTCATGGCTGAGTAAACTGTGTAACAGAATGACTAGCCTCAGCTCACACAGTTAATCCTTGGTGCAGAGCCAGTGTTCTATAAACTCTGTGGGGCACCATCCCCATGTCCAGTGATGCCAGATGCTGTCTCTCACCTCTGCTCTGTTTTACTCTGATAGTACAGCCGTTACCACTGGTCATGCATACAACAGTTACTTTCTGTCCTCAACGCTATTCTGTGATAACAGGGCTTCCCTCCTAGTAGCCACACAAAGCACATCTCCTCCCCTCTCCTTGCTTCCTGTAAAGGGCATGGAAACATGACCTACTTCTAGTTGAGAAAACTGAGGTGAGTATGCTTGGAAATTTCTAGAAAAAGTTTTCGTTTAAAAGGAATAAAATAAAATAATGCATACTGGGAAAAACACTTTCTTTTCCATCCGCATATGTGTGTACATCCCTGGGACTGGAGAAGCCATTGTCTAATCCTGACAACAAGTGGATGCACCAAGCAGATAAACTGAAGTTGGAAAAGCAGAGAGGGTTTGAACCCCTGATTTTATTAATGAGTTACTTAACCGTGGAGCTCCAGACGTCTTACACTTTAACACAAATTAGGAATGAAATCCTTAAAAAAATTCTCTTCTGTAGCTGAAAATTATAACATTAGAACATGGAACAATTTTCTATTTGAGCTATTTATATGCTGTATATGTTGCAATCTAAGGCAACTGTTTGTAACTGCATACCAGAAGGCTCTCAAGAGCAGTGATGACTCTGCACTTAATCTTGACTTTCTGCTGCCATGTAAAAGTGAGTTTCAAAGACCATTTTTGCGGTGTCTGGGTTTCTTTTTGAATTCTTGGTCATTATTATTCTCTGCAGACTGTCTTCTTGGAAACAAATTTTCTTTCCCACAGATCCCTGTAGCTTACCCTGTTACATGTCGTTCCACTTATAAGCTAGAGGAGTCTGTCCCCAGAGTATCTGTTTACAATTCTCACTTGTCTATATGTGCTTCTCTTCTAGCGCCCCTGGAAACAGATGTTGTGGCCTAAGCTCTTCCCTCAATGAACTAAATGAAACAGGATTGACTGAAATAAAGACACAAAACATTTACTGGTTTCAAATTATTTTAAACGGCCAAACCAGATGTTCCAGCTGATCCAGATGTCATTAAATGGATGAGTTTAATTTTCTATCATTCCGTAAGACATTTACACTTAGAAAATGGCATGAAACAAAGGTATTTTATAAATACTCAAAAATTAGCATCTCACATTCATTTGGAAGTAGCTGCTCTGTAAACAATTATCTAAAACCTCTTTTCTTTGTCTTTGTTACTGGTTCACTTGTGTTAGCAATATGACTCTGGAGGTTGGGTCTCTATGAGATCATTAAGATTACATGAAGCCCTGGGGTAGGGCCTCAATCTGATAAGATTATTATATATAATATATATATAATATATATATCAGGCTATATATATAAAATAGCCTTAAAAGAATAGAAAGATCATTCTTTCTCTGCTATGTGAGTTCACAAAGAGAATTTGAAGTCTTCGAGGCAGGAAGACTGTTCCCATCAGAAGCCAAGTGGCCACCACCGTGAACTTAGGCTCTCCAAAGAAGAAATAGGAGAAAACGAACGTGTGGATTTTAAACTACCCACTCTGTAGTATTTGATTACAGCTTTAAGGAAGGCCATTCCAAAGTCTTACTCTTTGAGTCTCTTGACTACATTGACATGTTCTAAGGCACTACACAGATACTGGGAAAGTTGGAAAGCTTTAAATAGTTTTCATTCATTTAATTTATTTTAAAAGGAATCAAAACGGTACAACTGCTGACGGATTAAGAAGAATATTAAAGCCCAGGTTGCAGTCCCCTGTCCTTGATGACTCTTTCCCTCTCTCAACACCAGTCCCCTGTCCTTGATGACTCTTTCCCTCTCTCAACACCAGTCCCCTGTCCTTGATGACTCTTTCCCTCTCTCAACACCAACGTTACCTTCTGCTTACATCAGACTTTCTAGAAATATTCTTATCTAATTTATTCAAAACATTGTCAAATTCTTGAGTTTTAACTTTTTAGCTTTGATTTTAAATTGAAGTTACACACATAGAAAATTGACATAGTTAAATGTAAAACCTGATTAGTTTTAATATAAGTGTATGTACCCTGCAAGCTAGCAATCAATCACATGGAGATATGGACCACCTCTAACTAGGGAAATCCCCTTGAAGCCCTTCCTGCAAATGACCCCCAGGTAACCATTGTTTTGTTTTATATACCCAGAGATCAGTTTGCCTCTTTAAAAAAGTTTTTTTAAAAGATTTTATGTTTATGAATGTATTGCCTGGTATATTACCTGCATGTATGTAAGTACACCCATGTTGTGCAATGCCCCCGGATGTCAGAAAAGGGTGTTGGATTCACCTGGAACTGGAGTAATGGATGGTTGGTAGTCATCATGTGGGTACTGGGAATCGAACCCAGGTCCACTGCAAGAGCAGCCAGTGCTCTTAACTGCTGAACCATCTCTCTCCAGTTCCAAGCTCATTACTTGTAAAGTGTGTAGTGGCTCTTGTTTTACCCAGTCTGACAATATTGAGATGTGCAGTCTATTACAATTATGTTATTACTGTAAATTTAACCTAATTGTTGTCCACTTACTCTTATTGTTTTTTGTTCGTTTTCTGTCTTCTTTGGGATAAATTACCTAGTTAACCAAACTTTATTGATGTGAAATTGGCCATACATAGTTAGAATTTGATGATGTTGATACATGAATAGACCTGTGAAACTACCACCACAATCAAGAAAATGAACACACCAACGCACACACAAGATTCCTTATGCTCCTTTGCAGTCCTTCTGTTGGGAATCGGTCTACCTCCCCATCCCCTAGCAACCCGCTATCTACTGATCACTTTGTTTTATGGTAGATTAGCTTTCATTTTCTAGAGCATTGGTGGACATGTAATCTTAGAGTTTCTGTCTCTTTGTCTCTGGCTTTCTCTTTTTTTTTCAGTTCTTGAAATTGCAACCAAGGCCTTGAACACAACAGATAAATGCTTTACCACTGAGTTGCTGCCACTTCAAATGATTGAGTTCATGAGGTGTGGTGGCACACGCCTTTAATTCCAGCACTTGCCTGCAGAGGCAGGTGGATCTCTGTGAGATGGAGGCCAGCCTGGTCTACATAGTGGGTTTCAGGCCAAATAGGGTTACAAGAAGATCCTGAATCAAAACAAAACAACAAAAAATATTGCTCATTGGTGGCTTTGTTGTTGCATCTTACAGAGATAATGAATTTGTGTGTGTGTGTGTGTGTTTGTGTTCACTTGAGTGTTTCAGTTCTTTCTTCAAACTGCATTAGTGAAAGTTTATTGATTAATAATGTCTTCATGCAAATTTTTCATTCTTTTAAAGGAAGCAAGCTTCTTTTACTTATTGATAGCTAAATACACTTAACTTTTAAGGTTTTTAAAAAAGAAATGATAGATAGCTGTATACTTTTTGAAGTGCAGTGGATTTTTTTAAACCTTAGATAGTGTTTGGCCAAATCAAACTAGTTAACACATCAATCTTCTCAAATACATGTCATCTCATTCCTTTAGCCATTTTACAATGTGCAGTACATTAACTACAGTGGCCCTATTGTCTAATAGATCAGTAGAAGTTATCCCTCCTCTCTAACTGAACTCTGTACTATTTTTCTCAGCTTCTTCTCCCCATTCATGCCCCACTTCCAGACATTGTATTACATATTATATGCAATTAGAAATAACTCAGTGTTTGAGAGAATGTGCATTGATTATATGATATTATATTTTCTAGACCATTTTAGAGAAAAACCACAAGTGAGCTTTAGCATTCTCATGAGGTCCTGTAAAGTTTTCGGGCACAATTGCATCTAGTTACTGTAGAATATAATTTATTTTTAGGCATGGGTTTACAGGATAATCCCCCACCCCAGTTCTGGGATTACAGGTACATCCGGCTATGCCTGGCTGTTTGACACAGATGCTGGGGATTCAAATTCATGTTCTTATGTTTTCAGGGCAAATTCTGAGCCATATTCCCAGCCCTGAGTTGGATATCTTAGCAATTCTCATGCAACTGACTCTGGCATAAGAGTTAACTCGTGGTATTTTTCTGGGGTTTCAGGAGCCTGAAGCAATCTCATCTTTCTATTTCAACTTAAAAATCTCTTCTGGGGAATGAGTTAAGAAGATTAAATAAGAGAGAACTTGTTCTTGTAGTTAAAAGTAAATAAAAATCTGTTTATTTATGAATAAAAAACATGTTCTAAAAATTACTTTTTCAGAAATTCTGTTCCACAAATATTTCCATATGGACCTCATCTGATCTTAGAGGTACACCAACACAGAAATCTTTTTTTTTTTTTTTTAAAGATACACTTTTGGGTAAATTTTTTGTTGAATTTTTGTGTATTTTATACAGAACATCTCAGTCAGTCCTCATCATTTGTATACCCCTTTTCCCATTGACATTCTCTGACAGCCACCACGGACACTGGGTTTCACGCATTCTGTTATTTATGTGAAGGCCTATCATGTCCGGTTAGTGTCCCCAGGCGTCCCTCAGTGCAAGTTCATCCACTAGGGTCTAGTCAGTCTATTTAGAATCTTACCCCTTAAGAAGATCAGCTGTTCCTCACTCAGCAATATCAACTGCCAATAGTTGTTCAGCTAGGATAAGGGCCTGCAGCCCATTTCCACAGTTCTGTGCTGGGTTGTTTTGTCTGATTGGGTTTGCATGGGTCTTATGCAGGCTGACACCATTGCTGTAGGTTCATATGAGCAAGGTTCCAGGAGCCTGTAAGACTCTGTTTCCATATGGTCATGCACCTCCTCTCCTGGCTCTTACAATCCTGCCCACCCATTTCTGCAATGGTCCATAAGTCCTGGATGGGTGGAGTTTAATACAGGAGTCCTGTCCACGGACCTACACTCTGCAGACTCTTATTCTCTACACTTTGGCCATTTGTGCCCTTTCAATGCTCATGGCCCTCTGTTGCATGAGGGAGGTTTGTTGATGAGAGCTGAGAGATGCATTAGTGCTCTCTCCACCCCTTGTTCCACTATGTTCCATGAGCCTTAGGTGTAGACGTTGCATTATAGATGTGTCAGTTAGGGTTGGGCAATTCACAGACAATCTGTGTGAGACCAGTTGTGGAACCCTATAATAATCTCTGTGTATTGCAAAAGAAGCTTCTTTGGTGAGTGGTGCCTCCGGCATACTTGTCTGTAAATACAGGGATCCATATTTAGCACCTAGTAAGAAATTACATTTGTTAGAGATGTGACAGTCTTGGGGTTTTCTCTAAGATCTACGACCTTTACAGCCATGTGTATTTCAATGCGTTTACAGTACCAGACATAAGTTTCCTCCCATTGAGTAGGATTTAAGTTTAATTAGGTAGCTGCTGACTGCCCCCAAGATAAAAGTGTCATTACTACCCCAATATAGTTTGCTGTGCTGGTCATTGTTGTGGTTATCAGGTCTTAACACTGGGGTTGGACCAGCACTTAACTGTTTTCCCTTAGGAACTTGTTTAGTGCTCTCCAGAGCTATGAGAGCTAGCCTTTCGGGGGATGTACCTTCCAGATCAGTTCCAACTCCATTGCTCCAAATCCTGAGTCCAGCGTATGTCCTGTCTTCAGCAATAGGGTCTTACCTTCAAGTTCACAGAGGCTATCGAGGGTTGTGGCAATAGCCTGTGTAATTTTGGGAGTCTCTTAGACCACCCTGACCAGCAACTCAAAGGAAGGTTTCTCCTGTCTGGCACTGTTTCTTGTTATATAGCCTTCAGCTATGCACATGGACTCATGTACAGATATTGTATGTGGAATTTTTCAGTAGGTTTTGAACTAAGACATTTTCCTCTCTTTTTTTCATACCAGTTAAACATCTCTCTGTCTCTGTCTCTGTCTCTTCTCTGTCTCTGTCTCTCTGTCTCTTTCTTGGTCTAACCCTTCCTCCTCCCTCCCCAGTTAAAGTGCCTCCATTTTTCTCATTTCCCTCTTGGCAACACCACTTTCCTACTGTTCTCTGTCAGGTCTCTTCTTCCCTTCGCCTCCCTGAGCCCTGCCTCTTTTAAGTTCATGCTCATACTTTAACTGAGTATATTAGTTATTTGAAAAGCATCTATAGACTTCTATAAAATTCTTCTATTGATATTTATCTTTTAATATATTGTCACATTGTAAATTCATCAGGTCCAGTTTAAGTTTAGCTGAAAGTGACTTGATTTTTTAGTTAAAAGAATTTTGCTGCTTTTATTTATTTTTTATTGAAGTTTTATAATTTTCATACAATATAATTTGATGGTATTTAATAAAAAATATTACTTTGTGTGAACATCCTTTTTAGCCAGCTTTGTACTATTAATGAGTATCAAGATTCTTCCTGTTAACCTTTTTGTTTTTCTCACTATATAGCCCTGGTTGCCCTTGAACTAACAATGTAGACCATCCCGGGCTGACCTTGCTCTCACAGAGATCTACCTGCCTCTACCTTCCAAATACTTGGATTAAGGCCTGCACTAACATGACCAGCTCCCTTGTTGTTAGCTTAAATAATATTTCAGCAAAGACACAAGGGCATGTTTGTTGAAGTATTTATATGACTGTATATGTTGAAAATTCCTACAAGTGGAATTTCTGGGTAAGAATATTTAAAATTTGGGTAGATATTGCTAAAATGACTATTTTGCAAAACAAATTACTAGGGCTGGGGAGATAGTTCAGTTGGTAAAGTACTCGCCTTGCAAACATCAAGTCCTGAGTTTGATTCCCAGAATCCATGCCAAAAATAGCCTCCATGACATGCTTTAAGCCCAGCACTCAGGAGATGAAGAGAGGCAGATCCCTAGGGCAAGCATACTTGATGAGGTCCAGGACAGTGAGCAACTCTCTCAAAAACAAATAAACCCCTAAGGTGAAGGATGTCTGAGGAGCAACAGCTAGCATTATTCTCTGGCCGCTACTTGCACCTCCGTGCTCGTGTGTGTGTGAGCACACACACACATACATACACACACACACACACGCGCGCGCACAAACTCCTGCACACATATGAATATATACATACCCACAAGCACATCAAATTGCCTTCTGAAGACTTTGCAGCCACTCTGGACAGGGGCTGTATGAATAATTCCCACTATCAAACTATCCAAGGCTTACACCTCAGAAAGAATGTTTGCTCACTGAAGTCTGTGAATGTGCATCTTTTCTCGTTTTTAGGATTTTTTGCTGTTAACATCCTCTGCCCATTTCCCATTGTGTGATTTGTTTTTATGAGTTGGTTTGCAGCACCTCTTGACATATTTAGAAAAGAACCTTCCATCTCTCCCACATCCTGAAAATATTCTTTAACAGATTTTGCCACTGAGGGTCGACGTTCTTTATGTTTATTTTCCTGTTGGCAGAATTTTTAATTTTTTCACAGGAAAATTTATTATTTACCCTTTTGTGGTTTATTGAGTTTTGTGCTTGGCTTTAAGAGGTCTTATCCTTTCTAAATTATAAATAATACTTTCGTCTTGTTATGTTTAAGGCTTTGATCACCTGCAACTTATTTTTGTGAAAAAGTATGGGGAAGTGCTAGTTGTCTATATCTTTTAAATTATTTGCGGTTATGTCACTTCCATTTTCTACAAAAATCCATCTTTCCTCTGTTTTGAAATGCCATCTTTATCATTTAGTCAATACACAAATACAAAGATTTATTGATGTTTATGTAATAGATTAAATTAGGGGATTACTCCAATGACTTTCTCTGGATTTTTTTAAAATCAGGAGCCAGATGGAGATTCTCACAATCTAAAGTGATTTGTTTTAAAATTATTTCATATCTAAGTTGTGTCTTTATAGTGTCCTGAATGGTCAGATCCCTCAGAAAAAGATCCTATAGTTCTAATTCAAGCAAACAATAAAGAAATAGCTGGAAATTCAAGCACATACACCTTTAAAGTATAGGGGCGCTAACTGGCTAGTGAGGAGTTCCAGCTGGTAATCAAATATTGCCCCACATTTTGAAAAGACTGATTCCATGTAAGATTAGTAATTTTATTTCTTTAGTTGATATAAAGAATTGTATCTCAATTTCTCATTATGGCTACTCACCTACCGTTGATTCAAAACATCAGAATAAGGAAAATCCATACAAAAGCATAATAGATTCTTAGGTCCAGACATCACCATCCTCATTCTTAGCTGACATTACTACCTCGAAGTTTTTTTTACTTAAAATTATTTCTATATAAAAATAGGAGCTGGTTGTGATGGCAAATGCCTTTAATCCCAGCACTCATGAGGCAGACACAGGCAGCTCTGTGTGAGTTTGAGGCCAATCTTGTCTACATAGTGAATTCCAGGGAAACTAGTGCTCCATGGTGAGACTCTGTCTCAAAACTAAAAAAAAAAAAACACAAAGAAAACCCAAAAGCCAAAAAGTAGAAAGAAAAACATAATGATGTTTTCTTTAGCCAACATTCAAATTGAATGATTAATAAATTTTAAATTCCCCTTTCCTTTTAAAAAATACTTATTTTTTATGTATATGAGTTTTATGCCTGCATATATTAAGCACACCCATGTCACAGTGCCCTCAGAGTTCAGAAGAAGGCATTTGATCCCCTGGAACTGGAGTTACAGATGATTGTTAGCTTCCATGTGGGTGCTGGGATTCACGCCTGGGTCCTCTGCAAGAGCAGCCAGTGCTCTTAACTGCTGAGCCATCTCTCCAGCCCCTCCTTTTTCTCTTTTAAAGAGAAGTTCATCAATATGCATCTCTAAAATACATACATTGTCATTCATAATTGCAAATCCATTACACAATCCAACATAAAGCACACATTTCTTGGCAATATAAAAACAAAGCCCAATGCAAAATCAAATCCAGTTGTGCACACAAAGTTTTAATTTACAAATTCCATTTGTTGAAATCAGAATTTGACCAAGTTCTATTTATTATACTTTATTTTTCATGTTTTAAAAGCTTTATTGAGATAATTTAGATAAAATGAATATATTTAATGTTTATACTTCTCTGTGGTTCTGGAAATTGAACCCAGGGCCTTATTCATACTAAGCACACACTCTGCTCCTGAGCTATACCCCATATCCTAATGTATATAATTGATGAGTTCAGACCTATGCATGTACGTGTGATATCACTAATACAATCATGTTAATCCAAAATCTTCCTGTTTCCTGTATCCTATGTGTGTGTCAAGAAGACTTAGCATGAAATGTAACTTTTTTTAAAAAAGAAAATTTATTATTTTTGTTTTATGTGTATGAGTGTATTTCATGCATATATGTAAGTGCACCTGTGTCATGCAATGTCCACAAAGGTAAGAAGACAGCTTTGGATTCCCCTGGACCTGGAGTTATGGACGGTTGTTAGCCACCATACAAGTGCTGGGATTTGAGCCTGGGTTCTCTGCAAAGAGCAGCCAGTGCTCTTAACCACTGAGTCATCTCTCCAGCCCCTGAAATGTAACTTCTTAATAAAACTTTATTTGTAGACTACTTTAGTAACTATAGACACTATATTTTATAGTATCTCTTTGGAATTTGAAACTTTGTACCCACCTAATCACACATTAACCCAACTCCTTTTCCCTGGCAACCACTGTTATGGTTTTGCCTTCATGAATCTGTTATGACATATATCTTATATATTTGGAATCATGCAGTACCTGTCCTTCTGTTATTATTCAACCTGGTATAATTTTCCCAAGAGTCATCCCTGTTTTTACAAATGGCAGCCTTTAAAGGCTTAATAGTGTGGATTGCATGTGCATACTACGTTTCTCTTTAACATTTATTTTTATTTATTATTTACTTTTGTTTTTTGCCAACCTGTATGAAGGTGTACCACGTACATTCAATGCCTATGGGTATCAGATCCCTTTGGTTCTAGAGTTATGGAAGGTTGTTAGCCACCATGTGGGTACTAGGGGCTGAACCTGGGTCCTCTCTTACAACAATCAGTGATCTTAAGTATCTCTCCAGGTTCCTTGTTACTTTTCTTTATCCATCCATCCATCTATGATGACACTTCAGTGGTTTCTGTATTGCAGCTGTTATAAATGATGCTGCAATGAACATGAACACATACGGCTTTTCTCCCTTAGATCCAAGTATCGTTTTTTTTTGGATAGATACCTAGAAGTGGAAATGCTTTATTAACTTTCTGAGGATCCCCCAGACTGCTTTCCATAGTTGCTGCATTATTTCACATTAAGAATTTTATTTTACATAAAGAATTACAATTCCTGCAAATCTGGCAACAGTTTGTTACTTTTCCGGGTTATGTTGAGTTTTGTTTTGTTTTCAAATAGCCAGCTTCCTAGCAGGCACATGAAGGTAATTCACTGTGGGGATTTGGAGGAGAAATGTCTTTCATGAGCTCACATATTTCAACAACTGATTCCCAGTTAGTGACACTGTTTGGGGAGGTTTAGGAAGTCAGCCTGGCTGAAGGAAGTATGTCATTGGGGGTAGGCTTTGAGAGTTAAGAGCGTCATCTTACTTCCAGTTTGCTGTGTGTTTCCTGTGTGTGGGTGTAAATGAAAAGGTGATATCTCTGGGACCTGCTCCTACAACCTGCCACCATGCCTTCCCGCCATTATGGACTCTCCCTCAGGAACCAGAAGCCCAAACAAACTCTTCCCTCTACAAACTGCCTTCGTCATGGTGTTTTATCACAGTAACCAAAGTAACAAATACACTCAGTATTGCTTTGACTTGTATTCTCTTGATAATAACAATGTCTTTTATAACCGTATTGACCATTTATATGTCTTTTCCCCAAGAAATGTTTATTTGGTTTCATTGACCACACAACCACCCCTCTCCCCCGTTTTTGATCATAGATTTCAAAATCTTTATTTTTATTGTATATTTATGGCTATGTGTGTATTACCTGAATGTATGTAAGTGCACCTGTGTCTTGCAATGCCCACAGATGTCAGAAGAGGATGTCGGATCTCCTGGAGCTAGAGTTGTGGGCAGTTGTTAACTGTGCAGGGAACTGAACTGGGGTCCTCTGGAAGAGCAGCCAGTGCTGTTAACTAATGAGTCATCTCTCCTGCACCCCCTCCACCCCTTTAAGAAATTTTATTTATTAGATTTTTCTTCTAGGAATTCCTTACATATTTGGGAAATGAATACCTTATTTAGGATGTATAGTTTATATTTTTTTTATTTTATTACATTTATTTATTCCATTTGTGTGTGTGTGTGTGTGTGTGTGTGTGTGTGTGTGTGTGCGTGCACATGCATCACAAGCCACAGTGTATATATGAAAAACCAGAGGCCTACCATCGGGAATTGGTTTTCACAGTCCACAATGTGGGTTTTAGGGACTGAACTCAGGTTGTCAGTTTGAGAGCAAGTCTCTTTACTAGCTGAGCCATCTCATTAGTGAACAAATATTTTCATCTCTTCTGCTTGTTGCTTCGGAATTCTGGGCTGTTTTCTTTTCTATTGGATAGATCCACCTTGTCTAATTTTGCTTTTGGTGTGTTTTTGGTTTCACAGCTAGGAAATCTTTGCTCAAAGTAATGTTAGAAATGTTTCCTCTTAGGAGTCTTAAAATCTTGGGAGACTTTTGTGTTTGATGTAAGCTGGGGACCATATTTAACTTGATTTTCAAGTAGAAAAGACTATTTTTTTCCCATTACACATTTTTGGTACCTTAGTGGACAATATATGAATTCATTTATTCCTGGGTTTATTTGATGTGTCTGTTTTTATGACAGTATTATATACATTTAATTTACTATTCCTTTGCAATATATTTTGAAACCAGGAAGTATGATAGTTCCAGAGCTGGCCTTCTTTCTCAAAATCATTTTTCCATTTTGGTCTTTTGTGGGTTTGTATGAATTTTATAATTGTTTTCCCAGTTTTGTAGAAACAATAGAGATATTTATGAGACTAATGAAGCTCTAACTGAGAAATGGCTCAGCAGTTAAGTGCACTGACTCCTTTTGCAAAAGATCCTGGCTTCGATTCCCAGCACCTACATGTGTAACTCCAGTTCCAGGACAATCTGACACTCTCTTCTGTTCTTCACAGGCATTGCATGACATGGGTGCATTTACATACATGCAGGCAATATACTCGTACACATAAAAATAATAAAATATTTAAAAAACTATTTAATAATAGTAGTAAGTCTTCTAATTCAAGAATACCAGGCATGTTTTCAATCATTTGTTATCTCTTGGTTTCATCGGTGTTTTTTAGTTTTCAGTGTATAAATCTTCTCCTTCTTTGGTTAAATTTATACATAAATACAATACATTAACATATTAAATTCACATTATTTTTAAATTACTAACTTTGTGGTGATTTTTTTAAGTTTATACAAATATAAAGAATCCATGTATTCGTTTTGACAATTATTTAGTGGTTTAATTTTTAATAATTTTAGCTCATGACGTTTCTCTGGAAGTATAAATTAGAAAATAGAGCTAAAAGGCTAGAGAGAAGACTTAGCAGTTAAAAGCACATACTGTTCTTGAGTTTGGTTACCCACATTGGGCAGTTAAACAACCATCTATAGCTCCAGCTCCAGGGGGATCCAACACTCCTGACCTCTTAGGGCACCTGTATACATGTATGTATACAAGCATGCACATACACACACAAACACATAATTTTTTAAAAGAAAAAAACATTTTTTAAAAAAGAGAATATAGCTAAAAAAGTGGGTACTATAATAAGAAAAAATGCTTCATAGTGCATATTAAACATATCATAAAGTATGCTATAAAATAAGCCTGGGCACACATATCAGGAACGCAGAAGCTGCAAAGAGCCGGAAGCTGTGTGCGCATGCTCACTGTGATCAAGGTCATGTCCGCTGGCACTCAATGAGCTGTTGTGCTCTTCTCAACCTGCGTCGTTTCCTTCTAAACGTTCTTCTGCGGTGTATCCACCTCTGGTTCACCAACCTGTGACATCTTGTTTTTCATTAGCTGCTTCTTTTTAATTTCCCATTCCCTGGGCAGCTTGCCATAGTCTTCCTTTCCTTTTCCCGTTTAATGAAGCCATCCTCTCATGAATTATAATAAACCTCTTTGTGACTGAGTTATTCCTTTCCAACTCTCATTTCCTTGGTCTTGATGACGGAGCAAAGACCTATGTCTCCTCTCCTCTCTATTTTCATTATCGGACTTCCTTTCATTATCAGATTCTCCTTTCATTAAGAGACTTCTGGATCCTTCTCAGGTCCTTTTCAGAGGGTCAGCTCTTAGCTCTCTTCTCTATTCTCACATGCACTCAACATTCACCCTGAAAGCTTCAAATATCACTTCTGCATGGGCAACCCCGGTCGTGCCTTCACACCAACCCGCCACATGACCCGTCTTCAACCTCTAGTTGCCTAAGCAAGTTATCACATGAATTTTTGTTCCTGAATTTCAAATTCAGTTCATCTGCAATTGAATTCTGTGCCTACTCTGCATATTCTATTGTAGTCATCTGAGACATCGCATTGTAGATTATAATCTGATTGGAATAGGAGTTATAGAGCACATCTTCAGGTCTCCAGTTTTTGACCCCCTTCTTTGTTTTCTCTATTAAACTTCAGTTATCATCTCTACAACCACTGGGAGTCTATTTGATAATTACAGTATATGCAATATACATTTCAGTGTACCTGTTCACATAAAAGGGGTATAAAAAGCATCACGGTATGACTCAGCCTGTATCAAACTAACACAAAAGGATCATTTCTCACTTGTTGATTCTACAGCATAGGTATTATTTCACCTTAAATTTCAGGACCATCAGGCATGAATCACTATATGTATTTAATTAGGGTTAGGTATGTACTACTGCCCAGATGGAGAAGACACAGCCTGCATTTCCCAAAAGAACAGGAGAAGTCAGTAACAGCCATCACTTTCCTGGAACATCCCCAGTTGGAGCTCATAACTTGGTATAAAGTGGGTTTTGCTTTAAATTTGGAAGACCACGTCTTCATGCTGTTTCTCCCTTTGAAGTAGGAATAGAGCGATAAACACCTGCTGGGCATTGAGAGGTTTGCCAGATTCCTCTTACAAAGCAAATGGGGAATCAAGGCAGCCCAGATTGCTTCTTCTGGCAGGAACACTGTGGCCTTGCTCCCATGTGATGGGTCTATCTCTGTAGCCATAGAGACACAGCTATGCTGGTTATAGAATTATCTCTCTCAAGTAAAAGCACTGTGCTGTTTTATTTATAGATTGTACTCATTTGCCTCTTTTTATTGTTGATTGTATTTTAGAATGAATTTTCAGTAGTGTTAATGGATGAGAGAACCAATCAGAAAGGCAGTGCCTGTTGTGTGAACCCTGAAAGCAGACATATCTAAAAGCTGTGTCATTACTGGAGCAGCTCATCATAAATGACAACACTTAACCTATTTACTTTTCATTTATTTGGGTTGTTTTACATGTTTCTGGCTTGGGTTTCTTGGTTCCATAGCAGTCAGTGTTGGCCACGACTCATCTGTTTCTTCTGAGCTTCACATTCTGCCCCAATTCCCACCTGAATCTTCCTTTGGTTTTTACATCTTTGGTGTTAGGTATCCTGGGAGCATGTGTGGATTAATACCCTGCTCTTCTCTGACATCATCTGCCCCATGTGGTCCATTATGTTCTGGAGAATCAAACATGTGACCTAGTGCAATGATTCCTTCCTGCATCCACTCTCCATACTGGTATTCTGAAGATGAAATCTAATTGTGCCATTTTTCTGCTGGAAATTCTTCAAGGACTTTTAATTGTCTTTAGAATAAAAGGCAAGCTTCTTACCACAAAATTAAAATGGATTTTCATGACTCACCTTTGACATTGCCCATTTTTTTCAAGACTGGCTTAGGTTTCTGGGGAAGTATGTACACCCACAGAACGCAAACAATTCCTATTCCTTAAGATCGCGAAGCATTCATGTATACTGTGCCATCACCTAGAATAGGCACCTCCTGCCTTGGCTGCAAATCCTTCTTCGTTAAAGATTCAGCTCCTCAGGAAAAGTTCCCCTGCACTCTCTTACTTCCCATACTTACATTCATATGAAGTGTACTTGTATTTGTGTGCCTGTGTACAGTCACACACACACACACACGCACATACACACACACGCACACACACGCACACACACGTCTGGTCTTGCTCCTTTCTTTAAAGTTGATTTCTAAAATTATGGAAATATTTCCAGCTGTAAAGAGATGTATCAGTGTTGTTTTATTCTCCTACATGTAGTTATCCCGTTTGACCAATACCATTTGTTGAACATGTTATATTTTATTCAAGAGAATTTTCAAGAACCGAAACTCCAGAGTTATATTTCATACAGGTTCAGGATTCAAAATAATGACTTCTCACAAATCTAGAATTCTCCTCCTCTTCCTCCACCCCACTACTACTATTTCTTCTTCTTCCTCCTCCTCCTCCTCCTCCTCCTCCTCCTCCTCCTCCTCCTCCTCCTCCTCCTCCTTCTTCTTCTTCTTTGCCTAGAATTCTTAATAGAAAGAAGTTCGATAAAAAGTAGATCCAGCAGGCCAACACCGTTCATGAATGTGAAAAGATAAATATAAAATTGTTCTGGACAAACACTCCCATCAATCTAATCCTATCTGTTAGAATAATCTGGTGGAGCATTCAAAACAGATTTCCTCAAAATGAATAAAGCATAACAGATAATACTGAAATTATAAGAAAATCATAGGACACTATGAAGAGATGGTACAACTGAAAAAGAGTGAAGACTGGGGGACTGACAGGGTGCAGAGAGATAAAAGCACTCGCAGCACACGTGTGAGGACTTGAGTTCAAATCCCCAGAATCAACCTAAAAGTCTGATGTGATAATGTGAGTGTCTGCAATTCCAGTGTTCCTACAGAGAGACACAAAGTAGAGGCAGGAGGATCCGGTCTCAAACAAAGTAAATGGCAAGTCCTGACATCTGAGCTTATCTCTGACTGCCAAAAGTACACCATGGCATGTATGTGCCTGCATACACACACATATGTGCATACATACACACATAGACACACATGCACAAAATTAAAAAAAAGAAAGAAAAACAAGCAAGCAAGCAAAAAAATAAAAATAAATTAAAAGTGCTGTTATGCAGCCTCACAGGAGACAGAAGAAAGGACACAGACCAAAGTGTGTGTCTCACATTCATCTTCCCCACTCCCTGCTCTGAATGACAGCATGAGGTTGTCACCTGATACCCAAAGCTACTGCTGTCATTTTGGAGCTATGAAAGCATGTTTGAGATTGAAAACCATGGTGGTTAGAAGCTGAGCAGAGTTTGACATTATCGAGTTATTTGACATTATTGATTAATTTGGGAACATTACATCCAGGCTTTTACTACAGAAGATAAGTATCTAACCTATAAAGTCATTTATAGTAGCATTTTCTATTTTATTCTACCCTATTGACAACTTATCAAAACTATTTTCCAGGTAAATAAAAGTTGGTGCTGGGTAAATGTAGCCACTCTTCAGTGGAGTTGCTAAAATGACTAAGTCAACTTCTCAGCCCTGGAGCTCATAGTTTGGGAAAGAGATGTTTACAATAACTGCTTCTTGGCCTTTGGCTAAGATCAAGTGCAGAGAGGCATTTGCATTTCAATTCATAACAAAGAGTAGGGCCTTGAAGAAATTTGATGACAGATATAAGACAATAAAGGCAATGCTTTAGACATGTTAGTTTTGTGTTGTGATAAAAGTAGAGCGCCTTGGTTCCCTACCTTGTCCTTACAACAGACTTTATTTCATTTGAACCTTAGAACCAATCAGTAAAGCAGGTGTTGACCATATTTCATAAATGAATACATTGAAACTAATGCAACTGAATCATTTGTTCAAAATAAGATAATATCTTAAGACTGAAACCAGGTTTGTTTAACTGGAGGGTCTTTTAACATCCTCTACATCTACTGAACCAGCATAGGATACCCTGAGTCTGGTTAGGAGGAAAATGGTTGCCAAGGAGACCAGCAGTGAGTAGGAAACAGACAGTATAAGAAAAGGGGTGATGGAGATGGCAGGCATTAGAAAGAGGG
Organism: Eospalax fontanierii; assembly: GCA_035773235.1. Lineage (NCBI taxonomy): Eukaryota > Metazoa > Chordata > Mammalia > Rodentia > Spalacidae > Eospalax > Eospalax fontanierii. Next base: position 31,685,208 of record CM069545.1, on the reverse strand, counting down.
GTAAGACCTACTGATACTCAGGAAATGAGATGGGTAATGAGACGTCAAAGGGACGCAATGTTCCTGCCTGGATCCCCTTTGTTGAAAAAGTAGTTAGAATTTATAGATGCCTCTCAACATACATCTTCACAATCACAAACCCAGCTTCTGCCTCAACTATTCTTGTCCTTTGAAAAATATTTAGTTTTATCACTTTATTGATGTGTGAGTATCTGTGTGTTTGCATGAATGAGTGAAAGTCACATGTGCATGGGTGTCCACAGAGGCCAGATAAAGGTATTAGATCCCCTAGAGCTGGAGTTAAAGACAGTTGTGAGCTGGTGTAGGTTCGAGGAACTGAATGCTTCTGGTCCTCGTAAGAGCATTACACTCTGACCTCAAGATCCTTCTCTCCAGCACTCTTTTCTTTTTCTAAAACCATTCTCCATATATCCACACTTGACCTACTTATTGAAAATCACATCCACTAAGTTATCCGTGTTCCTTTTTTTCTCCTCTCTTGGATGTTTATACACTTAATATTTTTTTCCTTTGTTATCCTTTCCAGAGAGAAGGATTTACCCCTCAAGAAACACATTTTTTTACAATTTCGCCCACTTCTAACCATTTGCCTGCTTCCAAAGTTATTTCAATGCATTGTTTCTTATTTGTCTTCTACCTAGCTCAGCTGCTTTTTATTCTGTTTTCAGTGAGCTTTTAAAGTATGTTCTTTACTCAAATGTCTTCATCTAAACTTTTTCTCCCTCTGAACAATCTCTCACCTTTTGTGTCCTAATCCTTTATCTTGTCTTATAACTATAGCAATTTATAATGCTTATTTATACTAACATATGCTGCCTTATTTTTAGTTGATATAGTTAATTAAACTCTGGGTTTTGTTCTTTCATTCTCCTAGTGAGATATATATATATATATCCCCAGCCCATCTCTTTTTTTGTTTGTTTGTTTTTTGAGACAGAGTCTCCCCTCATAACCCTGGCTGGACTGGTACTATGTAGACTAGGAAGGCCTTGATCTCACAGAGATCTACCTGCCTTGGCCTCCCAAGTGCTAGGGTTAAATTCATGCACCACCAAGTCCAGCTTGCCCCCTCCTTTTTAAAGGAGAAATGCTTATGTGCCTATAGTTCCTGTGCTGCCTAGCATTCCTGCATTTTCCAGACTCTGTCTATTCATCTGTAAAAGTCAGTCAGCACATATATGAATAAGACACAGAAAGTGGAGAAATCAAATAACTATAAAAAGCATGAAGCAAAGACGAAACTAAGGGAGTAATCTGGGGAGGTTACAAAATCCTTATTTTATTTTTATCCTGGTAACTTCAGACTTGTTTAAAAATCCACCAATAATTAGAACACACAAAGGAAAGAACTCGGCAAAAGAGAAAGCAGGGATTCTCCAGAAGGCACGGCCCTTAAGCTGACACTGTGACGTCCTAAGCTCCAGGCGGCAACAGCTCAACCTCTCTACCCAGGAGCAGCTTCCGTGTTACTCAGATGCTACTTTAATAAAAGTTAATTTGAAGCTTTTTTTAAAAAAAACGGGGTCTCCTTAATCCCAGCCTGCCTGGAATGACTGCTGGCTTCAGTTTCACAGAGATCCACTTGCCTCTGCCACCCGAGGGCTGGGATGAAAGGCATGTGCCACCATGCCTGATGTCAAAATTAATTTTTGAGACAAGTTCTCAATATGTAACACAGGTTAGCCTTGAACTCCTGATCTTTCTGTCTCCATCTCGGAAGCTGGAATTACAGTTCCGTACCCCTGCGCCTCTTTCCGAGCACTGCTTTTGAGTAGATTATTTCACAAGACACTGGGAAACCTAGTTATGAGGTTCTAAATAAAGTGGGTATGTGCATTGCAGTTCTCCAGAGAAAAAGAATGAATAGGCTCTATGAATCTATCATTCATAGATCTATCTGTCATCTATGCATCTATCTCTGTCTGTATAATCATCATCTATCTGTCTATCTTTCTATGTAATATATAGATATCACCTATATATCAGCCATACATCTATGATCTATGGGTCAATTAATAAATCCATCCATTAATAGATCTATGTGTCCATCTACTTATCTATCTATCTATCTATCCATCTATCATCTTTATGGAAAGAGTTAGTATCAGGAGTTTGCTTGAGTAATTGTGAAATTTGAAGGGCAGAACACTGACTGGCTGGCTAGAAATTTGGACAAGATTCAATGCTGTAGTCTTACTCCAAAGACAGTCTGGAAGTTGTATCCTTCCTCTTCTGGTGACTATTCTCTCTCTTAAAGCCTCCATCAGACTGGTCCTTGTTTATTTGAGAGGCAACAAAAGATAATGAAAACATGAACACAGTAAGTTCACTCAATTCCACTGATTTAGGTGGTAATTATACCTAAAATAGACTCCCACTCTAACACTGACATTGGTGCTTTGACCAAACAACTGAATGCCGTAGCCTAGTCAAGCCAACACAAAATTAATCACCATTTGGACAAATGCCAAAAATTAGATGAAAGTTTGGCCTTGGACAAGAAAAGGATCAGCAACTCAAATGTGAATGAGGAGGTGAAGCTGGGTGCTGATGTGGTGGTTAGAGAGCTCCAGGCTGCAGGCTTTTGTTTAGTCTGTGAGTAATTGGGATTGTCTGGAGCAATAGGAAAGCACTGAAGATTGAATGACAGAAGATATATTGACAAATCCCAGAGGTGAGTCAGAGAACAAGTTGCCAAGTACAATACCATCAGATTGCTCAGCAGAGCTGAGTGCCGTGATTACAATCTTACGAGTGATTCAGCCTTCTTAATAAATGCTTATTGCAGAACTGTTCATTGTATCTCAGATGGTATCTCTTAAAGTGTTTGCACAGTGATTCTGGTAGCAAACACCACTTTTAGTTAACAGCCACGCTCCTGTTATAACCTCCTACTCAGCAGTGACATGCTTTGAGAACCACATTATTGCTTACCTTGTTTGTAACATTATACATGTAATAAAAGATAAAGTTCTACATGGTACACAGACACATGGTGAAATGAGCTTAAAAAGAAGGATGTTATTGAGACTGATTTAATGCTGGAATTACTTTATAGGCTTTTAATGCACACTGATACACTTTTAGTGTAGACGTCCTGCTGTGTGGCTCAAGAATCCCGCACTCTTATCTCTTGAAGAACAAGCTTAGGCAACATGCAGTGGAAGCTCCTTATGTAGTTGAATAAGTCAATGGAAATTTTGGTTTTATTCTCTTTTCTATACATTTGTCTATTTGCATGTGATTTTAGCTCTAGAAAGTGACTAGGAGGTGGTATTTATCTGCAGCTTTCATTCAGTAGTGTTCTCTTCCTCTGTTTGAATTATCTGGCAAGTGGTACTTGTTTATTTGAGTGGCAACAAGAGGTACTTCTTAAGCCCTGGACTCATAAGGCTTCTGTAGGTGGCAGGCCACCTAAATCCCTGCAGAAGGAGAGTATGTCTGCACCTGCCAAGCGTAAACATGTGCTGGCACATCTTGTGTCTTGCGCTCATGTTTTGGTTCAGGATTTATTACTTACTAGGCCTATTATTTGACTAAATAACCCATCTGTGTTAGCTTTATCTTTAAAATGTTTGTAATATTTAATTTAACTAGGGCACAGGATTATAAAGAGGATTAAATAAAACAATGTTATTTAGCAGAACATTCAGATTATACAAATACATATTAGCGAGGATTCTCCATAGAAACAGAACTGATAGTATATAAGTAGGTCATACAGACACACACACAGAGGTTGGTGAAATCTACCTACAGTATGGGAGTAGGGGCTAGGATCTACTGTACTTGAACTTTGCTGGCTTAAATGACAATCACATCACTTAAATATACCTTCATAGGGGTCTAAATTTGATTAAGAGCTATTATATGAAATGCACAAAACACTCAATAAAATATTTTTTAAAATATCTTCATAGCAACATCCAAACTGGCATTCAACCAAATAACTAGTACACATCAGGTGCAATTGCCTAGCCAAGTCTACAAATAAAATGAACTACCACATACAGTGTGAAGATTGATAATTGGACTTTTGAGTTAGGTTGCCTATATTTAACCTTACCTCTGCCCTCTGGGAATTTAGAGCCCTTGAACAAGTACTGAACCCTCTCCGTGATTCAGTCTCCTTATCTGCTTGAGTTTTATAAGATTAAATGACATGTCTTATTGTAGAATACTGTGGTGCAGAATAAATGTGCTGTAAATACTGGTTATTATTAAACCTACTTAACAACTACTACTGATTTTGTTTTACATATTTTATCTTTTTATTTTATGTGTGAGCATATTGCCTGGACATAGGTAGGTGCACCCATGTTGTGCAGTGCCCATGGAGTTCAGAAAAGGGCATCAGATCCCCTGGAATTGGAGTTACTGATGGTTGTTAGTCACCATGTGGGTGCTGGGAACCAAATCCTGGTTCTTTGCAAGAGCAGACGGTGCTCTTAACCGCTGAGCCAAGTCTCCAGCTTGACTACTACTGATTTTTTACATTATTATGTTGTATGTGTGCACAAGCATGAATGGCATGGCATACGTGTGGAGGTCAGAGGCAGTTTGCAGGAGTTGATTCTGTCCTTCTACCATGTGAGGAGGGACCTCAAGTCAGGAAAACAGAAGCGAATTGACCTTTTTAAGATGATAGTTAAGCCTTACTAGTCAGTCTTATAGTATATGCTGTATTTTGATAAACAACTAGTAAGTTAGTTAGCCACCTACCAGGTCCAAAGCCTTGTTGACTTGTAGGCAGTATCTTGGTAGTGAATTTTTAATATCATGCAGAGTTATTCATGAATTTTTTGCCATAATCACAGAAGGGCATAGTTTATTTCTCTGAGTCTGCACATGCTAGCATTATCTAAACACAGTTTGTTGATCAGTGATTTTGCTTGGTAATACTCTTGTGACTACCATTTCAAACTCTCACTGCTTTTTTTTTTTCTTTTAGAATTACTTGATCAAGTATGGGTTTTCCTACGGGGTACATAATTGCATATTTAATGACTTCCCAATTCCATTAGAGTAACTGCATGTGGGAGATATGTGGATTTTTAATGTGTCTCCACATTATATCTCTGTAGATAAGAATTAATTTGGCTTAGAAAATGAAAATAGGAATAAAAAAGGAATTAAAAATTTAAAGGTTAGTTAGGTGACCTTTATTATTAAAGCTAATCTTAATGCTTATCTGTTTTTAAGATGAAATCTGAACATGGATTTACTAAAATATGGATGAGTAAGAATCTGATCTTCTTGTACCTACAGAGTAAGATAAATTGATTACTGGGGAAGACTCTCACAGTGAGTGGGTTCTGATCCAGGTTGAGGGAGCTAGCCTTTCACATTTAGAAACTTTATTTCATCAGCTCTACAGCTCTACATATGATGCAGTTTTCAAGCCCAATACTTAAGTATCAAACTCAGAAATGATTGTAGCTTAATTCAGAATATCCATTTATTCATTAACTTTGGAGGCTCTTTCTTTCCAAAGATTAATCTAGGTGCCAACTCTTCCTGAGAGAAAAGCCTTAGAAGACCTCAGTATTTAAAATATTCTTAAAGAGCCCACAGTTTGGATAGAGGTAACTTGACAAGTTATGTTAGAGGAATAATTTGGTTTTATATCATGGACAAACTTATTTGCTTGGGTACCTGGATTATAAAGTATTTTGAAATAACATTTAAGGCCAGTAAAAACGAATGCTGTATGCTGGGCATGGTGGTGCTTGCCTTTAATTCCAGCACTTGAGAGGCAAAGGCAAGTGGATCTCTATGAGACTGAGACTAGCCTGGTCCACATAGTGAATTCCAGGCTAGCTAAGGTTACAAAGGGAGACCCTATCTTAAAAGAAGAAAAGAAAGCTGTGTTTGAATGACAAAGTCTGACACCTACCAAGATTGGTGTTGATAATATCTTTAGCTCCTGAAACCGTCTTTTTAGCTCATGATATATTGTCACTCCCATCAGCATGAACTAGCAGTGGCGAATGGCTACAAACTCTCAAAGCTGACTCCAATTTAGACTACTTCATCCAGCAAGGGTGTACCTTCTAAAGATTGTATAACCTCCTCAGATAGCACCACAAACTGGAAACGAAGTGTTCAAATACCTGAGCCTATAGGGGACATTCCTCATTCAAACTACCACACCGCATAAAACACAAGTTTCACCTTCAAAGAACTGTCAGACGGGTTGGAGAGGTTGGCCCAGTGGTTAAGAGCACTAGCTGCTCTTGCAGAGGACCTGAGTTTAATTCTCAGTACTCACGTGTGGGCTAACAACCATCTGTAACTCCAGTTCCAGAGTATCTGACACCTTCTTATGACCTCCAAGGCACTGCATCACATGGGTACACTTACATATGTACAGTCAATGCACAAATACACATAAAAGTAATAAGTTACTTTTAAAAAGAACTGGCAAACAAAAACTATTCATTTTTAAGTCAGAGTTTCATATTATTTTTATTTTTTATGTGTATGAGTGTATTGCCTGCATGTATGTAAGTGTACCTATGCCATACAATGCCCACAGATGTCAGAAGAGGGCACCAAATCCCCTTGAACTGGAGTTACAGGTGGTTGGTAGCTGTCATGTGGACACTGGTCCTCTGCAAGAGTAGCTAGTACTCTTAACTACTGATCTATCTCTCCATCCCCCAAGTTTCATATTTTTAAACAAATTGCTTACTTAAGACTTTTTTTCTTTAATTTCAATATAGATTACTCAAAGGATGTCATGCAACATATATACTGCACTCTGAATGGCTTTAAATATTCTATGTAACTCTGAAAATCTCAAAGTCTTGAATAAGTCCTAATAAAAAAGAATATTTAGACTATTTTAAGAATTCTTTTTCCTGTATGTATTTTTTAAAAGAGAAATCTACTCAGCCTCCAGTTAATAATGTTTATCTTTGTGAAGCTCTTTAGACTTTTCAAAAAGGAGATTAATATTTAAGTACTAAAGTAATACGTTATTATTCTTTCTTTAATCTTGTTTTGAATTCAACTGAAGAAGATATTAATCATTACAATCATAAACCTATTAACGTTTCTAATTTTGAGGATTTCTTTTAATTTTTGCAATGAGTTGTTTTTTTTTCTATGATCTGACTGCTCAAAATTGCATAACATCCTGATTTTGGGTTATGTAGAAATTTGTATATGATTAAGTATACAAATGTCTCTAATGCTTTCCTCGATAGTGTTAATTTTCTCTTCAGTATTCAACAACCACAGTTCAATCACTCATCTGGAGATCTGCAGGTGATTAATCTAATCCCTCATTATCTATTGCCCTAACTTTGAGATTTTTCAGCTCTAGGAATGTTTAATTTTCCACAAATTGTGCTGATGATAATGTGTATCATCAAATGTTTTTGGTGTCAATTAACAATTAACATAAAACCTGACCCAAGTTGGGTTGAACTAATTAAAAAAATAATGACTTGAACACACACACAAAAAAACAAAACTTGTTACTATAGCAAAATGCCATTACCATGTGTCATAAAAATAACAGGAAATTATATTTCATAGCTTTGAAGACTGAGAAGTTCAAGATGAAGAGGCCAGTAGATTCAGCATCTGGTGTGACTTTTCATTTGGGTCCTTGGTGATAGATGAGAAAACTCTCTGAGATCTCTCTTAGAAGGACTGTAATGTCATTCATGAGAGCTCTGTCTTCTTGAGCTATCTCCAAAGGCATAATTTTCTAGTACCAGCACGTGGAGGATTAGGCTTCAACTTATGAAACAGGGAAAGGGTGCATAGGACACAAGCATTCAGATCATATTAGAACATTTGTACTCTGGAGAGGGGAATGTGTAATTCTTTCTATTAACTACTTTTAGATGGTCTAAGCACTAAGTCAGTATTCAAACAGAAAAGCATGGTTTCATTACAGATGTTACAAGAAGATAGCATTTAACACGATAACTAAATTTATTACAAAGAATTAGAAGATCATACAAGGAGCTTGGTTATCTAATAAAGGTAAACAGCTTGGAAAAAAGAAGAATGGTGTTACAAGTGTCTGTGATTTTGAGTCCACTGTAGCTGACACTAAAGTGATTGCAGGTGCAGCTGAAGCAGAAATTAGGAAATAAAAAATCATTCCTCTACTCCTCTAATTTTCCAGGCTTTTTTCAGTCCCTTACATTAACAGAGCTAAGAAGAAGCCAGGTGACAAGGGATTATGATATAAAGCTTGCAGGTTTCCAGTCCCAAGGGTGTGGAAGAGTATACAGAGGATAACGTCAAGCAGGGGAAGAACACTATCCATTACGTGTGTCAAGGTGTATGTTACTCCTACAGAGTCAGAGAATTTTTTTTCTTTTTTTAGTCTCTGGAAGAATTCATGGATATGTTACTAACTGTCCATAGACTTTTTGGTAGAAACAGCTAATAGACTATCTGGATATAGTGTTTTCCTTTTCTAAGATCTTAAAAAAGTTTCATTTATTTATTTTTATTTTATGTGTCTATTTGGCCTGCATGGATGTAAGTGCAGCATGTGCATGCAATGCCTACGGAGACCAGAAGAAGGCATTGGATGCCCCCGACCCCGGAACTGAGGTTACACATGGTTATTAGGTGCCATGTAGGTGCTGGGAACTAAACTTGGGTCTTCTACAAGAGCATCCAGTGTTCTTAGCCACTGAGTCATCTCTCCAGTCCAAGATTTATTTTTACTGTTTTTATTACTTATGTATGTGTGTGTATGTGTGTGTGTGTGTGTGTGTGTGTGTGTGAGAGAGAGAGAGAGAGAGAGAGAGAGAGAGAGAGAGCGCTGAGTATGTGTGTGGTTAACGTACACAAGTGTCCTTTGTGGAGACCAGGACATTTAATACTGTGCTCTGTCATTCTGAGCTTTATTCCCTTGAGACATGGTCTCTCACTGAACCTGGAACTATGCTAGTAATCAACAAGACCCCAGCAATCCTCCTGTCAACGCTCTCTGCCAACTCTGGAGTTATAGATGCATATACTGCCACACCTGGCTTTGTATGTGAGTGTGAGATCTAAACTCAGCTTGTGTAGCAAGTCCTCTCCCCACTGAGGCATCTTTCCATCTCCAGCCCCTTAAAAAAAAATTAAGAAAGGTTTCCACATTTTTATTTTGCTCTGGTGTTTACAAATTAAGTTAGTATTATAGTGAATACTGGGATGATAGACTTACAGTTTTCCTCTTCTCTACTTTTTCTTTCTTTCTAATAACTAGAAAGCATCCATTAACTGTGAAAATAAACATTCTTCTAAGACTTTAAAAAAACTTATCAGTCAAAGATTCTTTTAGGAGGAATTAGAATGTTGACTTAGAAAAGTCAGGTTTATAATTTAATAAAGGTAAAGAAAGTTTAATATGTAGGTGGGTTACTCTGTGTGCTGTGGGAAATACAGAGAATTTACTCCTGAAAATTGAGCAATCATGCTCCCCGGTTCACTATTAATTTAGATCAACTGGTTGTTAATGGTTATGTCTGCAAGTGAGAAAAAAGTTATAACTATATTGTTACAATATGTAGTGAGCCGACACTCACTTAATCATCCAAATCAATATCGTATATTTGTGACTTGACACTGGCCCGAAAGTGCTGCTATCCATCAAACTGGACACAGTTATTACAGAATGGAAGATAAGTAAATAGTTGTTGAGATGCCAGTTAAGACCCCTGTTTTTGCATCTTTTGATGCCATGTGTCAGAGACTTCCATCTTGTAGGCCGTGTAAAGCCCTTCCATCAAATATTTTAAAATGAAGTTTCTACAGATGAAATTACCTATGACCTTTCAAATCAAACACAGTTTTGTTTGTTTTTTACTTTGCTTGTTTGGGTTTGTTCAGTTTAGCTCTGTGTTAGTCTTAACAGAAAAGAAACTGGCTGTATATCTAGAGAATATTTCTTCTCAGGAAGGTAAAATAGTCTCACAAGGTTTTTTTTTAGATGTCTATTAAAATCCAGGGAGGGTCAAAAGGCCCTGCTGATTTCATCTTAGCTCCCGAGATCTGGTAGTTCAAACACTATTAACTTTTAATATTTATATTTAATATTAACATTAATTTAATATTTAATATTATAATGACATAGTGTGTAGGGGTGTGATTTTTGTGGGAAATGTCCTGGGAAAAATACTTCAAAATACCTCTTCTATAAACTAACCTGGGAGAGTCATCTACTTTGGAAAAATTCCAAGACACAGTTTTAATAATGACTCACACAAAAGGCTTGAAATAAAATTAGGGAACTCATGGGTCCTTTCTAGATAACCAGACTAAGACTCTGGAATTGACAAGTTTTCTTTAACAAGAAGTCAACCTTGACATAGAAGCAAATCAATATGTGAAAATGCTACTTTGACCATTTATAGGAAAATAGATCTAAACTACTTGGGAGAAAGAGAATACACCCTATATATGTGAGAAATGCCATAAGTATTAAAATAGCGGAAAATTACTGAGAAAATGAGTATGTACTGTTCTTTCTGTGATGACCTTTAATTCCTTCATGACACACATACAATTATTATCCCAATTTTAATCATAAAAGTCAGAGACTTGGAGACGTATAGTAACTTCACCAAGTTGGTGATTGGCAAAATGAACATTCTCACTTGACCTCTGGTGATAAGGCAGCAGCTTTATACTGTAATTTTGACTCTAGTGGGAAGAGAACGTTCTTCAAGTTCATTCAAGAACATTGAAGCATTAAGTCAAAATTGGTAGCGTGCATGCAGAATACTTGATACTCATTTTTGGCATGTTCTAACTTGGAAAATATTTCTTATGACTTGAGAGAGTAGAGATAAAAAGACAGATAAAAGCTTAAGTGTTAGACTAAACTCTGAGTCTGTATCTCAACTCCAACTCATAGGACTTTCACCAATTGTTGTATGAATTTTTTCCTCTGACTTGCAGAACGGCCCTCACACTCAACCACAGCATGAACAGACTTGACTGACAAAGGAAGAAGCCAACAGAGTTAGCTACTCCTCCCAACCAACCAGTAACCTGAGTTGTATGTGTGGGGCGGGACTAAGGTGTGAGCAGAGGAAGTTGGTAAGGGGACGAGCCCTTTGCCATCTTGGACAGTGGTCCTGGGGAAATGTAGAATTCACTGTGTGGCCTCAGTAGAGGGGTTCCCTCTTCCCCACTAATTGCTCTCTGGTTTCACAAATGTAATTTGGCAAAGTCAAACTTAATGTGCTTTGTTTTTCTGGACATAGAGAAGAGGGTGGGGCGGGGTGCGGCTCGTGCCTCACAGGAAGAAATTCTTAAGACACCAACTTGACCTGTAAAAGGGGGATAATGGTCCTTTCCTCACTTCATAGAGTTATTGTGTTCATCAGATTAGGTAGTAGTGTGCTTAGTATTATGCTTGGCATGAAAAAAAAAAAAGCTGTTCAAAATGTTAGCTGTTATTTTTGGATTTGTTTTTGTTATTGTTTTCAATACTGGAAACTGAAAGCAAATCATTAGCGAAGCCACAAGGTAAATAAGTCAGCCCAACAGGCACAGGCATGGTAGGAAGTACCTAAGCCACAACTCTGAGACACCAAACAGAGGAGCTGAAGAGTAGCAAGAAGCCTGAACACGTCAAGGATGAGTTTCCTGCCGAGGAAAGCAGAATGTGCTTTCTAGTATGTGAGATACTTGGAATCCATCTCCATGGCCACTGAGTTTGTCCTCTACCAAGCTTGAGCCAAGGGGAGGTAAAATCTCCATATTGAGCACCCTTTTAATCTAATACTTCAGCACTCCACTTTACTCCTGGTTCAGGAACCAATCACGTAATAGTATTGTGGGACCCTGGAACCTCTTTTCAACCCAATAACTGCTCTCTTCGCTTCTGTAAAAATGCTTGGCTATGGGACGTCAGAAAATGGATAAATATAACTCCATCTTGTTCTTTGTTCCTTCTAAGCAGTCACAAGGCCACAAGATTAAATAAGGCTAAAACAAAAACTAGCAAAACGTTTGAATAATAGTCAACACATTCCTTTGGCCTGAAGCAGCACCCACCAATAAGAAACCTCCGAACCTCTATTAACCAATTTTGGCATATAGTTTATTACAACCAATTAATTTAAAATATGCTTGGCGCATGGGCACTTATAACCAAACAGAATGTAACACTGTTATTCCCCACTTTCCTTTATCTCAAACTTATAAAGGGCTCCTAACCTCTCTGCCCGCGGCTCCCAGAACAGATCCACTGTGTTGATGAGGTCTGGGGAACCAAGCTTAAGCTTGAATAAAGGCTCTTTGTCTTTTTGCATACACTCCAGACTCCGTGGTGGTTCTTGAGGAGCCGTTCTCTGGGCATAACAGTATCAAAGGAAGGAAAGAAAACTTTGTTCAATTTACAAAATTGCAGGTAATTCTGTTGTTCAATTAGGATAATACTTGTTTCTCAGAATAACCCCTTATCCTAAATTCAAACCCCAGATGGGCTTTCGATGCATGGAAAATGGGAGGAGTGGCCTTGTGGTTTCTCCATTCTTACATTAGGAATAATCTCAGGATTACCTGGTAAGTCTTTCCATTTAATCAGCTTTAATTGTCTCAAAGAATGTAAAACATCCCCATGATAATTGCCTCCATCTCTGACGAATATTGCAGCATCTGTAATGCAAATGTAATCTCAATAAAACCTCTATTACCTCTGAGAACATTTCATTTATAGTGAATTTTAGAACTCTTCATGGGTAGAATTTTTATTGATAGAAATATTTTGTATGTTTCATTTCATCATTATTATCAAATGATTATTATGGCAAGGTTAGTTTTCTCTATCTTCTAGCAATATCTTTTGATGAATCAAAATATTTTAATTATTTTTTAAACAAACTACAATATACCACATTTTAACAAAATTTTAATACATTTTGCACAGATACTGTCCTGGTTATGAAGGAAACACAATTTCCTGAACACTGTATTTTTATATGCTTTCACAGTGCTATGATTTCTCCTGGCAATGTACGTTAATGTACTTCTATTGAATCCAAAATTACTGTAAATATGCTCTATGCAGATAATTTTAACACCTGGAAATTCTTGCACCCTGTAACTGAGGGTTGCATATCTCAGATGCTTAAGGATCTGAATTGTAATGCAATAATGAACTGAAGTCTGTTTGAGAATGCATAGTTATTAATATTGCAACTAATTTTTTTCTACTTCATTGACTAAATGACTACTCCAATGTGAGTCACTCAGGAGCCAGAGAAGCATATCGGATTTAGAAGGCTTGGTCTATACAAAAATATACTAAGATTCTTCAGGAAATCAAGGAAAAATGTGTTTCTGCTCACCCCATGAACCATGCCTGGAAAAGATGAATAAGAAATGCGAAGCTGGGACAGGCAGTGCTGACGAAGAGCCACCCACTTTGCGCATCACCTTACCTCCTTCCTTCCAACAGTCTCTTTTAGTATAGCCAGAATTGCAGCATTTTAGGACTGCAGAGCTGTTTGGAAATCATTTAAATTTTATGAAAGATGCATCTTAGGAGAGATGAATGTGTAGGGGTCTGAAGGGGGTACATGCCCTTTCCACGGCCAGAAGCAAGGACGGATGCTACGTGTCCGAGGTCCTTCCCTAGCTGTAGGTCCTTTTCAACCCTAATGAAGACTGAATTTTTAACAAGTAAATCATTCAGTCTTTGGTCAAGGAAAATGCTGAGTGGTTATGACCCAGACATGGGAGAAGGGCTCTTTGTGCTTTTCTTGGTTGACTTCCCATTCACTTCCTTATTCGAGCTTCCTGTTTTTCCTCATCTTTATAATTGAATATGGCATTAAGAATAAGATGTATCGAGGCTGGAGATATGGTTCAGTGGCTAAGAGCACTGGCTGCTCTTGCAGAGGACCCAGGTTCAGTTCCTAGCACCCATATAGGGGTTAACAACTGTCTGTTAATTCCAGTTCCAGGGGACCTGGTGCCCTCTTCTGGCGTCTGTGAGCAATGCAGATATGTGGTGCACTTACATACAAGCCAACAAAACACTCATATACACAAAATAAAAATAAATTTTAAAAATGTTTTAAAGAATAGAATGCATTTTGCCTAATTTTAATTAAAGTCTCAAAACAATATCAGTGAAGAACTTACCAAGAAAATATTTGAGAATTGAGCCTACATTTTAAAAATATTTATTTTTTAAATTTTATGGCTATGTCTGTGTTCTTGAATGCAAATGCACAGTGTGTGTGTGTAGGTACCTGCAAAGGCCAGAAGAGAGCACCAGATCCCCTGGAACTGGAGTTACAGGACATTGTGAGTCACCAGATATAGATGATGGGAACTGAACCAGAGTTGTCCTCTGCAGGAGCAACAAATGTTCTTAACCTCTGAGCCATTTCTTTAGCCCCTTGAGTTCACATTTTCAAACTTCTACTCCAAATGTAAGAGTTAAGGGCAGTAAGGTGGAGGGAGTCTCCCATCATTCTAAGGAGAGCAAAGCCATAGCTGACCTCTAACCTGCCTTTGTGAAAATGAGGGCCCCTCAGGGAGGTTGGTAAAGTGTCCTGTGCAGCAGAACAGAGATGGATACACCAATATATTCCTGTGAGCTCAAGATTTATCAAGGAAAGAATGCCTAAGAGTTTTCCAGGACCAGAGGACAGACATGTTTGGTAAGGGGAAGAGACAAAGTGAAGTGGACAGGGGCCATTTTTAAGTCATATCCTTGAGGAATTTCAGAAGCATTAGTCTTCTATCTGTATGAACCACCAGAGACTTAGGAGCCACAGGAATTGTGGCAGCTAGAGGCACCAGTTGTATTTCCCATCAGAGAGAGGTCTGTAATGAGCACAAGCAACCCTCGATGACAGGAGAGGCCTGCATGAAATATCCATTAAAGCAGAGAGCATGCTTTTCCTTCTTTCTTCTCCTTGTCCTCAAACCAAGGGGCAGAACCATAGTTAACAAAGATGGGAGTAAATGAGACAGAGGGGAAAAAAATTCACAGCTAACAAATGCCTTTTCCAAACGTGGGTTGTAGATGAAAGAGGGGAGGATATATCATGCCACAAATAAATACAGCACTGTTTATTGACACATTGCTCAAGCACATTTAACATGAAAGTTGAGACACTGTTTTGTCTTTAAGTAATGTAGAACTCTCCAACACTTAGGAATAAAAAGGTATGAGTTAGGTATTTCTCTGTTGCTGTGATAGAAACACTGACCAAGGAAACTTATAAAAGGGAAGAGTTTATTTAGCGTATGGTTCAAAGGGGCGAAAGTCCATCATAGTGGGGAGGCAAGGTAGCAGAGATGTCTTGAGTAGAAGCAGAAGCTAAGCGCTCATGTCTTCAAGCAGGCACAGGAAGCCGAGAGTGACTGGAGGAGATCCAGCAAGGCTTCGGAACTCTCTAAGCCCAGCCCCAATGATATGCTTCCTCCAGTATGGCCACACCTTCTGAGACCTCCCAACACAGTGCCATCAGCTGGAGACAAAGTGCCCAAATACTTAGAGCCGACAACCACTACAGTCATGACTCTGCCAAAACATTTATCAAAAGCAGAAGACAATATCCAGTAAAGGAACTGGGAAACAACATTGGCAGGAAGGGAGTGACAGATGGCGGGGACTCCAGGGTGGATGGAGGACACACAGTTCTTAACTTTTACAGCTTCTCTCACCTAGAGCCAGAATTTTGCCTTGATTTAACTATCTCCATGGCCAGGACTATTCCTGTCTTGGGAAGGAGAGTGTCAGAAGATTTTCTACTCTTCACCTGGAACTCAGCATCAAGTCATTCTTGCAACTTGAGCTTGACTTTGAGTTTCCTGTTTTGGTTCTATGTCTTGCTTTTGAAACCCACATTATATTGTCAAAAGGAAAGAACCTTGTTAAAAGAAAAGAATTTGAGGCCAAAGTTCGCTTTGGCAAGGAAAAAAAATTGTAAAAGGTAAAATTCTAGACCGAAGATGACTCAGAGTGTTCCTGAGTCATCACTAAATGCACAGGTTAGAAATACAGCCAGAGAAAAGGAGGTGATGTTCAGAAACTGCTATTGCTCATGGCCAGCATTTGTGTTGATGTGACTGTGGCCCCATTAGGGGTCAGCTGTGACTGGCTGAAGCTTGATTGTTTTGATTGGTTGAGACTCATTTACATGGTTACAAGGTACATTATTAGATTAGGTCACTATTTGTTTACAGGTCAAGACTGGGTACAATTTAGTATCTATGGAGGCTGTTTGGGGTCAAAATTTATCACCCAAGGACACACAGGTTTAGGTCAGTTTGTGTGAGATACTTTTTGCAAAGCTAATTGTTCTTTTTTAAAGAGTAAGGCATGGGGCTGGAGAGATGGCTGAGTGGTTAAGTGCCAGGGTTGCTTTTGCAGAGGACCCAGATTCAGATCCCAGCATCCACATGAGGGATAACAACCGTGTGTAACTCTGGGAAAACCAGTGCCCTCTTTTGACCTCTGCAGACAATGCAGGACACTGGTACACTTACATAGACACAGCAATGCACTCATACTCATAAACAAAAATAGTACATTAAAAATGTTTTAAAGAGCAAGGCACAAGGGGGAGCAGATGGCAATCTTGAGAGATTTAGCATAGGAAGATAATGTGAGAAACAGTCTCACATTTCACCAGGGGTCACTAGTTCTCAGAAGATCTAGAGTTTTCCTCTTGAATGGAAATCTCTTAGAGCAGCAGGCCTTCTCAAAACTGTACCTACATCAGAATCACTTGGAAGGCCTGTTAAACCCCAGAGGGCCAATTTCTATGCCACAGTCTGTCATTTGGTAGATCTGAGAAGGGAAGGGACCTGTTCCTTCCAAGTCCCAGGTGGTATTGCTGCTGTTTATGTGAGGACCACCTCTGAACATCCTTGTTTTCATGAGGAATTCCTTTTTGTAGACAGGGTTTTGCTGTTTCGCTCAGGCTGATCCTGACTTCTTTTTCTTTGCCTCCAGAATAGGGATGAGAATATGCATCACCACACTCAGACGGTGCAGGATCTCTTAACCTTGGCACCAGTGCATTGTGTGCCAGATGATTCTCTGTTGTGTGGCACTGACCAAGGCATCCGTAGAATTCTTAGCGCCATCATTTACATCTGTCCACTAGACGCCAGTAGCAACCCTGCCCTTGCTAGACAAGAATCAGTGACCTTGTCAGATGTCCAGTAGTGGAAAAATTACCCTGGACTGATAAAAACTGACTGGAAAGGGGGAATTGGAAGTTTTATCTCTTACTTAGTAGACTCTATTTCATTTTTGCCTTATTTCCCATACTGCCTTTCATTAACACTATCCAACTCTCCATTTTCATCTGTAAATCTCTTCAAAGCTTGCTGGAGAAGAGATCTATGGGTCTAACAGATCATCACCTGCCCTCCAGTTGCATATCCTCCAGCCCACAGACCTGCCATGGATTCTTGCATTCTGATGTACTCACAAGCCTCAAGAGTTCTGTCTTCAGTGATCTGCTAAATGAATCTGCTAATTCACCCATCTGCTACCCCAAGTCCAAAGTCTTGTTTACATCTCTCATCTGCCGTTATCTCCTCTCCCGTTCCCTTTGTTCTTGAAGATTTATGTGTTTCATGCATTCATTTTCATTTTGGAATGGCACAGAGGAACAAGAATAAACATGTGTGTTGAATCTGCTGTGGACAGCCAGAGTGCCCAGAGGCTCCTTTGAAGTTTTGGTCAGAGGGAGAATGGGAAAGGCATAAGGTGGTGTGAGGTGGAGAGGTGTTTGCAAGGGTCTTGGTTAAAGATGAAGAAAGGGACAACAAAGGGACAAAGCACATTCTTTTCACATTTCACATTTTGCTGAAAACCCTAAACTGTTATTATCTGTGCGGTAAAAGCGACAAAGAGCTGAAAACAGAGTACTTAAGAGATTTTGGAATGAAGGAACCTCAAAAACAGGTATCCTTGAGCAAGACAGCATTCATCAAAATCCTTTGTAAATTTCAAATAGATACCTACACTGGGTTATGCTTTCTCACTAAAAGCATGAAGATTATAGATCTTAACTTGACTCATAAAACTTAAGATGTATATTCTTACAGTTGGACTTGTTCAAAAATAACACTGGCCTTAATCTAAGTAGCTTAAAAGTGAGTTGAAAATCCCTAAAGAATTTAGAGATTTTCATTATTGTTGCTATTAATATCCTCATTGGTGGAATGTTTTGGTTGCTGCCCTTGAATATTAACAATTTTCCTTGAAACCCACCCTGGAAGTTGGCTGTACTTGTACATGTGTAACTGGCCTTGCCAAAAAACCTCAACTGCTGACTTGAAGGGATCTGGTGGGATTTAGCCATAGGAAGGACTCAGAGAGGATATTAAATTTAAATTCCACAATGAATGGAACAACAGGTGGGAATTCTTCACAGATATATAGCTAGCTCTGGGAAAATCGCCATATCCCCGAGGGTTAAAACTCTCTCAAGAGAGGGAACTTATAAAAGCTTCACAGCTGAAATGCATTAAATGTTATATGAATGGAATTTTGACCTGTCATTTGATTTCTTTTGAGCATTCTACAGGTGTAGTTATATGTGTTTTTAAAATATCCTCCAGCTATTTCAGTGCTTTTTGAATACCATCACATAAAAATTATTATAACACAAAAATTATTATTAATGAGGATTAAATGACTGAGTCCTTGCTAAGGTTGTATGCCATACTACATTTCCAAGCTAATGAACACTGGGAATAATGTAGTATTCTTGTTCATGATTTCCACAGTAATAGCTGTTGACTCATATTGCTGTGTTGAAGTAACCTGAGTGAACTGAGATGGAAAGCCAATAGGACATGTGAAAGTGAAAAGAAGGTCGGAGTCAATATCCTAGAAGATGAGAAATGTTGAAATGTATCATATGAATGTATACGTAGGAATAATTTCCAGCAAAGCCAGTTGAACATGGCGGCAGAACACTGGATTAGCCAAGTGAGAATCCAAATTACATAATTGCAGGCAAAAGTCCTTTGGCCTGTTTACAATTTCATTTTAAAATATTTTATTTATTATTTTTATTTTATGTGTATGAGTGTATTGCTTGCATATATGTGAGTGCACCATGCCTTGAAATGCCCCTGGAGGCCAGAAGAGGACATTAGATCCCCTAGAAGTAGGTTGTTAGCAGCCATGTGGGTGCTGAGAATTGAACTCAGGTCCTCTGGAAGAGGTGCTTTTAACCACTGAGCCATCATCTTTCCGGCCCTGAAATTTCATTTTTAAATCTGTAAAATGATGATGATAGTATCTGTCTTTTCCAACTCTCAGTGTTGAGATAATATGGATGAAAATATAAATTTTAAGTATCACATGAATTGACCTTGTTGACAAGAACAGAATCAGAGAAAAAATGAACTGGCAATGTCCACAGAGGCTGACTGACTATTGACAAATGACTATTATGATAAATTATTTTCATGGCATTTATTTAAGCATTTAAAATTTTTTTCATGTTTTAAAAATATAAAATAATTTTGAAAATTTAAAATTATTGCTAAACAGTGATATACCACATAAATGCTAATTTTCTTAGATATATGATACTATTTTAGTCACATAAACACTAACTTCCCAAATTCGGATCTCAGGCCGAACTTGGAGATTTGTGACTTCTCTACAATGCTGTGAAAATGGTTGTACAAATGCTAAGAAGAACTTGGGGAAGGATTTATACTTTTCATTGCATTTTCAAAGAAATTAAGTAATAGGGTATTAGAAGGACAGGAAGGACAAAAATCGTGAGAAAAGAAAGAGAAGAGAAAAGGAAGTACTTGAACACTTTGCTGAGAAAAGTGTCTAGTGATTGTTGTGTTCTTCCAGAAGGGCTGAGAAAATGTATTTTGGGATAAAAAGGACCATAGATATTGCAAACTCAGATAACACATTCCCTGGGAGCTTAGTGCACCCAAATGCATGATAACAACTTTCACTCCTGAAATCATTATACTTGACAAGGATTCCATGTTGGGCCCTTTTTAGGAAGTTTGGTTCAAGTGCATACTGTGTTAAGGCATGTTCATTAGGGCCAGATTTGATCGTTTAAAAATCTCAGTTTTAACAAAGGTAAGTTAGTGTCTTTACTATTATGTAAAAATAAACCCAGGACACTCTGAAAATCATAATTGGATCAATAAAAATTTTAAAGGAGTTCATTCCACAGGTCAGGTTTTGATGTGAAGTGAGTTATTAAAATTTTTGTTTTTCATACCCTTTAGGATACTGGAATTACTGATCAGAGACTGTAAAACTGCATGATTGTGCCACATTACATGCTACATTACAATTAATGCCTGAATAAAACAGTTTGACGCTTGAGTTTTTAAG
Source organism: Eospalax fontanierii (assembly GCA_035773235.1). NCBI lineage: Eukaryota > Metazoa > Chordata > Mammalia > Rodentia > Spalacidae > Eospalax > Eospalax fontanierii. The sequence goes on along the minus strand of CM069545.1, from coordinate 31,664,849 downwards.
TGTAGGCCAGAACTTGGAGGACACCTATTCCTCCAGAGGGCTCTTTGAACTATGTTGTGGAAATGTATTATGGAACTGTGTCCTTGAGTCAGGTCTCACCCATAATTTTTTCCAAAACTGTTTTTCTAGCCTCAATTGGGGAAGTACAAGCTTGGATCTACTTTTATCTTATCAGACAATCTTGCCCTTCCATCCCAAGGCCTAAAACATCTCATATACACAAGGTCAAGCAATATTTCTACATCTTCCTTGTTTTCAATGAAGATGCATGTGCTGCCTTTCAGCACTTTGACATGTTAATTTTAAGCATATCCACATTCATTCATTATCTTTTTGAGTGGAGTAGCAAACTGAGGATCTCAGTAAACCAGATCAGGTACCCAGACCACAAGAGTATATGGTTCACTGAGTTTGCCAAGGTTAATTAAAAGTCATTAGTCCAGATTATGTTCATTTTATAAAAGCTATTCCTACATATGATTAACACTTCTGTGTTATAAGTGAGAAGATGGCTTCAGGAGGTAGTTATTAGCTCTCCTTTATGCAAAAGCAAGCAACAAAACAGACTGCGCATCTGGGTTTTCTAACTTCTAGCCTATGATATTTTCAGAACTCTACACAGATGGACTAATGAGAAATCCCAGGAGACACCATTTGGTTCTACTTCACAGCCAACACCAGCTATCTACCTTGCTGTTACTATGAATTATCCTAGTAACCATGAGTAACTAAGATGTAAGGGATGGGGAAAGAGAAAGATAGATGCAGAGCACAGCACTTTTCTTGAATCCTGAAATGTCCATGAGAAAGATTGTACTCCAGACCTGGGCGGAATTGTGGTCTATCTAGGAACATCGCCCCAAGAAGAATAAGGAAGAGCTCACAGGATACTTGTCAAGTATTTGCTGAGTAACTGCTATGTGTGAGGTACTATTCTGGGTGTGGTGAAATAATAAAAAATATGAAACTCTTTATCCTAATAGAGGAAATATACATACAACCACATAATTAGAACATACTCTGGTAAGCACTACAATGGGAATGTTTAGGAAATAATGTCAGAAGAGTCTGAGATAATAGAGCTGATATTTCTTCTGCCATTGAAGGATAAGTGTTCATAGACAGAAGAAAAAGACAAAACACACAGAATAGCTATTGTGGAAATGATCTTTAATTTCTGTTTCTGACCAAGATGAATTGACAAGGACATGATTTTTCTCATACCTTAAGCAACTAAAACCTGGAAAACATGCATGGAACAGCAACTTGTAAGACTCTGCACTCCAGGCCCCAAGGACAGCAGTTCTAGAGAAGTAAGAAATGAACAAGGTGGGCTCTGCTCTTATCTCAGATCACTGCCAAGCACAAATATCCAGGCTACAGGCAAATGAAAGATTTTGTGGTTTGATGAAATGGTATTGATTACCCAGAAAGATTAAAGTAATTAGCAGCCACAGAGTGGAATGTAAAAGAAGAAAGAACAATCCAGAGAAAAAGCTGCAGATCCACAGAAGATCTTTGTTGTGCTTTTAGCTGAGCAGTGCATCCATGGTAGGAAACTTCTTGAGGCTAGGGGATGACACTCAGAGGATTAGAGGCAGAAATCCTTGGAGCTCACACACAGCCCTAAATGGGACCTATTCCCATCAGCTAGAGTGTAAAGACTGGTAACTCACTGGGCATTTGTTTAAAGTACTCAGAAGAATGTGGCTGAATAGTGGGATCAAAATTAGGTCTACATTAGCTACTTTCTTCTGTCTAGCAATGCCTAAAAGCAAGATTCATCAGGATGATAGGGCTTCACTTAACTATCTCCCAAGGCAAAGCTCAAGATAGTCCTAAATGTAAGAACATATTCAATCCAAAATAATAAGTTTTACAATGTCTTGCATCTAGTAATTATCAGGTTTTGAAATACACAGGGCACAAAGAGATGAGTAAAAGACAATTGAAATGAACTCAGAAATGGCACAGGCAACTCATAATCGATGGTGTTGAAATTATTGATATGATCATTAGTTCTGTGGTTACAATAGGATATATTCATTCGATATGTTTAAGGAACTAACTGAAACACGTTGTCTTTAGACATGGAAAATGCTGTTTTGAAAAAGACCTAAATTTAATCCCTAGAGACAAAACTACAATGTCCTTGGTGTGGTGGCACATGCTTTTAATCCCTACACTCAAGCAATAGGGGCAGGAAAATCTCTGAGTTTGAGGCAATTTGGTCTACATACTGAGTTCCAGGGCAACCAGGGCTTCACAGTAAAACTCAATCTCAAAAAGAAAAAAAATGTGTGTAACAAAAAGATAGGTGGGAACAAGTCAGATTAGACATCATAGATAAAAAGATCAATGAACTTTAATAGATATCAATCAAAACTACCCAAAATGAAGCTATCTAAGAGATCAAAATTCTGAACAAATTAATAAAACACCAGTGGGCAATGGGTGATTTTTGTAGTCTAATAGATGAGAAGTTGAAATACCCAAATGAACGAGATAGCATAGAAAATTATTTGGAAAAAAAGTGATGGAAAAAATTTTCAAATTTTATGAAATATATACTATCAAGTCTAAGAACTAAAAAAATGCCTAATTACATGTTACTTATAATCAACAAGATAAAAAAGACATATTACACATGTAAGAAAAATGACAAGGCTGAGAGAAGGGTTCTCAGTTGAAACAATGCAAACCAGGAGACAGTGGAACATCATCTTGAAAATACTAAAATCAATAATTTCAGCATATAAATATATACACATACTTAAAGAAAATATCTTGCAAAAACTGTGCACAGTAAAGGAACCAATTAAATACCAGCAGAAAAATTGAAGTAAGTTTTTTTTTTTAAATACAGAAGGTAAATGGTAACAGTCTGGTTCTACACAAAGAAATGAAGAGACCTAGATGTAAGTACACAGATAAGTAGAGAGATTTTTCTGAAATTACTTCAATCTCTTTAAAATAGAGTCAACTGTTTCAAGCAAAATTTATGAAATATTGTGGGGCCATAACATGTGTAGAGTAATAAAATATATGACAATAATAGAAAAATGAACAAACAAAAATCTTAGTAAGGAAGACAAAAATTATTTGCAGATTTGAAATGGCTAAGAAAAGAATCAATGCACTTGAAATAAAGTAGTAGAAACATCTCCAACTGAAATGCAGAGAGAAGAAAGAATAAAGTGTGTGTGTGTGTGTGTGTATGTATGTGTGTGTGCACGTATGCACGCTCACATGGGCACATGTGCATCCAGAAGCCATAGGACAGTATCAAAAAAGAATAGTATAAAATTCAACCCATCTAAAAGAAGTTAGTAAAAAAACAAGTTACGAAGAACAAAGGGAAAACAAAGTATCAAGACATATCTGATCAAATAGTTAAAGCTAGAATAAAAAGAGAAAACAAGCAACTTCACCAACGAATGGGGGAAAAGCTGGAGATTTGATCAAAATAAATAAATAAATAGGTGACAAGTTAGCAAATGTCAAGATACTAAACAACTTTAAACTATTATGAAATGCACATTAAAGTCACAAAATAATACCATTACGCACCTACTCAAGTGGCAAAAATAAAAAACCTGATTACGGCAAGGGTTGCAGGAGAAGGTGGAGCAACATTCTCAGCCCTGAATGGTAAAACCATACCATGGATCCAGCAGTGTGGATCACCTGCTTTGTGATCCAGCTACTCCACTCCTATGTAATTATCCAAACTATATGAAAATATGTTCACTCAGATATTTGTAAATGGAGGCTTATAATAGCCCAAGACCATTATTTGTAATAGTCAAGAACTCAAAGCAACCCAAACATTCATTAATGGGTAAACATACTTTGATATAATGAAATAAAGATGAACGAAATCTTGATAAATTCAGTAACAGAAAAATCTTGAAATAATTATGAGGATTATTATTTATATGCATTTTGGTATATAAATTTGTAGAAAACTCTAGAAAATGCAAACTGATCTAAATGAATGGAAATTAGATCAGCATCTGACCTCCACACATCTCTGACTTCACCTTCTGCCCCCACCCCCACTCCCCGGACTCCACATGAGCTGGCCTCCTTATTCTCTGCACACACTGAGCATGCTCTTATGTCAGGCTGTGCATATTTGCTGGTTCCTTCACATGAACTCCTTTGCTCCTTCTCTCTGAACTCTCATCCAACATCACTTCATCTAAAATGACCCCCACCCAGTGACTTCTACACCTGTGTATTCTCTTCCTCATGAGTGTGAGCTGAGCTTGGTGACTTAAGACTAGTAAAAAGAATAGGGTCAGGTTAGACGGTGGTGTCACCTCTAAGATGAACTTGTATCTTGCAATCTCTCCTAGTCTTCCAGGTTCATGTTCTTAATGGCCAGGAAGTACCTGGGGATGTCTGTCATTAGTCACATGTATGGGTTCAAGCAAATCCTTTCCACATTGGGTGCTGAGGTGACTGCTTCCCTAACTGGGTATCTTGGAGGCCACCTAACAAAAAATCTTGATTTACAGATGCCCAGGTAAGCTGCACTTGGATTCTGACCCATGGCAACAAAACAGTGGAGCAACAAATGGTTGCTACTTTGAGCAGTAAATTTCCAAGTGACTTTTTTTCTGCAGAAATAGATAACTCAACATACATGGATTCAATGCATACGGTGGGAGTCTGTGAACAGGCTAGATACTTCAGAATCACTTGATGATTCAACCTGAGGTGCCTGAACTACAAATTCTGACCATCGAGGAGAAGGCTGTTTTGAACCACAAGGTGGCAGTGTGGTTGTGACTTGCTGGTGAACAGAAAATGGAAGCAGTGAATCTCCAGCTACTAGTTTTTCTTCTAACATTTAGAAGTTTACAATAGAAAACATTCATGGAATAATAGATGGGAAGTCAAACAGTGAGAGTCATGATAACAGTTATTGACATAAAATAGACCTGTTTTACAAGCAGTTACAATGGAACATCACATAAAAAGTCAAAACAGCAAATAATGTCTCCTCTTCATGATAAACTAATAATGTGCTTCAATGATTATTTGAACAGGTGAATGTTAGGCTTTGTAAAACACTGGCAGATGAGAGAATTGGATAGCTCTTCTCTCAGCTCTTATGGAAGCCAGGCTTCCTGAGGCCTCCCTTGGAGTTTTTAACCCCAGAATTCTACTTCCTATTGATCAATCCACATTTTTGGTTGAATGCTGTTTCCTTGTTAGATACTATTAAAAACAAATACCTGGCCAAATACCTCATTGAACTATATTACTTATTTGTGTTTTCCTGAACTTCTATTCAAGGACAGTAATATTTTGCCTTATAAATTTCCCTTCCTTTTTCTGGGATGATTACTTAGGAGCTGGGCAATACAAACTTGATCTAGGTTATGAAACCTCTCTACTTCATTTTCTTTATCTGTAAAATAGGACAATAACAGTCTAACCTTATAGAGTATTACAGAGTTTAAATGAGTTCTTGACTACACTTCAAATACCATATTAAAAGCTGCATTTCCAACTGATTATAAGGTAAAGGGGAGGAACTGTGCATTCTGGGTCCCCTCATTAGTGCCTTTTAAGTGCTGAATATGCTGCAGCATATGCTCACTAAATATTTAAATCAATGCATGAGTAAATGAATGACTAAAATATGTTGTGTATGAGATGCAGATAGGATGGTTAATAAGTATGCTCTGGCATTTAGCATCTTGGAACATTTTTATGAACATATTAATTTTACATGATCAAAAATACAAATATTAGAAGGATAAATAAACCTTCAAAATGTGTTAACATGTAGATATAGCAAATATTATTAAACATTAGGATAATAGTTTAGCATAATTAGTTGGATCCCCAAATACCAATACAGAATAGAAGATATTTTTAACCACAAGTTACCTTTGAGATGACCAGGTTAACCCTCTTATAGAAAACCAGACCTTTAAAGTCATCTCCCATTTTCCCCCTTTAAACATATTGCTATCTCAGTTTGGTGAAAATCTGTCAATATGATGATTTTGGTAATTTTGATTGGTATTCCTATTAAAATATAGGTAGAAACTAAGAAAAGTTGATATCTCTCTCTCTCTCTCTCTCTGGTCTTTTTGAGATAGGGTCTCCCTGTAACCCAGCTGACCTGCAACTTGTTATGTAGACCAGACTGAACTTGAACTCATAAACATCCTTCTGTCTCTGCCCCCTGAGTGTTTGTATTAAAGGCAAGCACCACTATGTCCAGCAAAAAAGTTGACCCCTGAGAAGAAGTAGAATGTGAAATAATAGTCATTCAAGGCCAGGGAGTCAAAAGATCAGAGTGAAGAGAGGGAGGTCAGATAACCAGTACAAAACTATGGCTCAGAGGAACAAATATTAGTGCTCTATGACTTACAACAACAATTTATTACATCTATAAATATTTTATTTATTATTTTTATTTTATTTGTAGAAGTGTATTGCCTACATGTATGCAAGTGAACCTATGCCATGCATTGCCTATGGAGGTCAGAAGAAGGCAATGATATTCCCCTGGAGCTGGAGATGAGGATGGTTGTTAGTCACAGTGTGAGTTCCTCTGCAAGAGCAGCCAGTGTTCCTAACCATGGTAGCCACTTCCTTCTGTCTAGCAATGCACATTTATTAACCACAAGACACACATTTAAAATTTTGTGATTTAACTTGGTTTTAAGTCAGGTTTGTATGGATTAAACAGATATTTCTATTATTACTCATTTATCAAATATTTTCTCTTAGCAAAGCAAACCATTTGGTTTAGCACAGTATGTCTTTTCCCAGCCTGTGCCTCAGAAATTATGGGCTCTTTTACCTTCCTTTCCCGAACTGTATCCTCGTTCCTTCAGATGGATCTATAACCACTGGAACGTGAAATTTATTTGGATGATACAGTGGTTTGATTGGGAAATATCCCCATAGATTCCAAGTATTTGAACACTTGGTTCCCAAATGATGGCACTGTTTGGTGAGGTCATGGAACCTTTAGGAAGTACAGACGTGCTGGAGGAAGCATGTCACAGGGGGTTGGCTTAGAGGTTCATAGCCTTGCCCCACATCTGATTTATTCTCTCTGTTTCATGTTTGCCATTGAAGATGTGAACTCTGAGCTGTCGGGTCCCGCCTCCAAGCCTCTGCTTGCTGCCATGCCTCCCAACATGATGTACTCATCCCTCAGAACCCATTAAACAAACTCCTCCTTCTCTAAGTTGTCTTGATCATGATGTTTTACCACAGCAACAGAAAAAATAATCAGTACAGATTAACAAACATAAATCAAGGGATTTCAGCAGGGAAAACGATTGTTGTTTGCTTATAAAATTGTTATTTCTATCACACAAATTTGTCTCTTAAAATTGGGGAATAAAAAAGTTGATCTTAAAGAAAGTTGCCAGTAACATTCTCATATCTCTAGAACTAGATTAGTTATATTCAGTTTAAAATAACAAGTACAAAGCTCTTAAAAGACATTCCTTTCTTCCATTTGATCAGAAAACTTAAGTCATAGGGGGTTTGGATTAAAAAAGATGAAATTCTATCATTAGTAACTAGCATATTATAAATTAATGGACAATAAACTGGAGAATTCTTTCACAAAAAGAGCATTAATAAGTATCAAAATAAAAGTCACCTATATATTCAATTACATATTCAACTTGTATAAGGCCTAGTACAGACTTTTCAGATTACTTGTGGCATTCATAATCTACATGGAACAGACATTGATTTTTATAATAACCACTACACTGAGGGCTAAATATAGGGTACCAGGATAAATATTAAGTCCTATTATCATTCTCATTTTAGTACTCAAAAGAGTTTATCCGGAAGAAATTATTTCAGTGCCCTTCTATGAAATACAGGATGCACATGTAGAAGGTCAAAGAAAGTAAGGCAGAAGTGAATGAAAAGTAATTAAGGGTAGGTTTTCTAGTCAACAGTGGATTGTAATGAGAACATTGTGGATCACTAGAAATGAGGTTCAGTACAGACCAGCTCAGAAAAGTCTGGGTCTCTACATGTGGTCTATCTTACCCCTAACTATTTTTCACTTACTTTCTGAGTCTGCACTGGAAACACTGGAAACTGTACAGACCATACCTACTGCTTATGCTGCAGATCTGTCATTAATCCCTGAAGTGAAGCTCCGTGGTAATTGATTAATTTCTTTAAACACAGTTGCCTCCTGTGTGAGGAACTCATGCCCTGATTTTGAGTCATCACGACAGTTGTTCAGCCTTGTGGTATGTTCTCTGGCATCAGACTGATGACTTCAGGTATACAGCTTCTTGGCCCTTGCCAACTCTTACTTCCTTTCTATCTGAAGACACTGCCCTGGATCCTGCTTCAGTCCAAATTCTCTTTCTTTCATATCACTTAGAATGAAGATTCTGCTGTGAATGTGTGACTGGTGCCCAGAAAATACTCATCTCCAGACCCCATATAAACAAATAGATTTTCTGGGGCTGGAGAGATGCCTCAGTGGTTAAGACCACTGGTTTCTCTTTCAGAGAACCCAAGTTTGGTTCCCGGCACCCACATGGTGACTAACAACTGCCCATAACTCCAATTCCAGGGGACTGATGCTCTCTTCTGACTTCAATGGGCATTGCACAACACAGGTGCACTTACATACATGCAGACAATATACTCATACACATAAAAAATAATAAATTAAAAAAGAATAGACTTTTTGAATATTCAATAAGTCTAGGAGTGAACTGAATTATTCAAGTCACCTCAGATTTAGAAGTTTTCCTCTTGGACAACTGTACGAGGTCAACTTCTGCACACTTCCCAGTCATGATAGCCTACCACTACAAAATTAGGATCACAGTGCCTCAGGATTGAGCTTTCTTTAATGACTGCAATCCTGAAATTTTGGGAATGTTTTAATCATTAAAATATAGATCTTGTTTTGAATGATTATATTTATAGCTTTGACCTGCTTTGTCAACTTGAAGGAATTTTAAGAATAAAATATGGAGAATTATTTGTGATCTGAAGAAGGTACAGAGAAATATAGGTGAAAAGAAAATCAATGTAAGGTTTAAGAATATAACATGGGGCTGGAGAGATGGCTCAGTGGTTAAAAATGCTAACTGCTCTATCAGAGGACTGGAGTTTGGATTCCTGCACCCATGTGAAGGGTTAACAAATACCTGTAACTCCAGATCCAAAGGATCTAAGGCTTTCTCCTCCTCTGTGAGCACTTGCACATACACAGATAGAGGCACTCACATAAATAAAATAAATCTTAAAATAATGATTATTAAATTACAGTACAAAGAAAGAAAGTAGATTTAGTAAGACGATGTTGAGCATGCCAGAAGATATGATATTATGGCTAACGTTGTCAACTTGGAATATTTAGAATCACTATGGATATATACTTTGAGTATATGAGGGTGTTTCCAGAAAGGGTCAGCTCTGCAGGGAAGACCTACCCTGAGTGTGTTCTCATAGGCTAGAATCCTAGACTGAATAAAAAGGAGAAAAGGCAGCACCAGCATTCAGCCATCTCTGCTTCCTGGCTGATGCTGCAGTGACACCAGGGGCCACACTCTCTTGTTGCCATGACTTCTCTGCCATGATGGACTGTGCCTTCAAACTGTGTACCAAATTAAACTTTCCTTCTTTAAGTTACTTTGGTCAGTTATTTTGTCACAGCAATGAGAAAAGTAACTAATGCAGAAGGAATCAGAGTGTAAGAGCTTGATTTCAGGTGGATGTAACTAAGAGAGAAAGAGAAATCGGATGTATACGGTGACCTCTCTCTATATTTATGTGTATCTCAGCTATCTGATTATTTTATAAGCTTTGATCACTGTTGACTCATTTCTGCTTTCTATTTAAAATTGGTTACATTTTTACTAATTACCTTTTGAGATGGTGGCTGCTATCATTATCACTGCTTTGTTTCCAGTGGCTAAATAAAGATATAACAGCATAAAAAAGGCTGGTACACTTTGCTGATGATGACTAGACTTGCTTCTATTACTGAAACCACTTTCATTTGGGGGCTTAGTGTTATCAGCATGTCATCTTAACCATCTACTCTCAAATAAAAGATACTCAAAATCAGGTCCAAAAGAATGGTAAAATAAAGTTTGTTTTAAAAACAATACAGCAAAGAAAAATGCTCCAGGGACTGTAATAAATGCATGAAAGCTGGATAATTACAGGATAGTTACCTGAAAATCAGAAATTCCCAGGAGGAAAAAGGGATGTTATCTAGGTTTGAGGTGGATAACAGATGGAGGCATGTAGGAATGAGAAACAGTATTAAGGTACAAAGGCACATTAGGGTGCTGAAAATATAGTCTACTAACATCTACAATTTATAGAACCTATATATTACTCCTCTAATGCTGGGAAGATATCTCAGTGGTAAATCACTCCCTACAATTGTCAGGACCTTAGTTCAAATTTCCAAAGCCCACATAAAGCCTGGTGGAGTATAGTGCATCTGTAACCCCAGTTCTTCTACAGTAAGATGAGAGGCAGAGATAGAAAAATTCCTGGAAGGTCATTGGTCAGCTAGCTTGGAGTATATAGCAGTCAATCATCAAAGAGAAACATCAAGGAGACTGCCTCAAATGTGGTAAAAGGCAAGGACCTTCATCAAGGGTTGTCATCAGACCTCCAGAAGTGTACAGTAACACATACATGCCCTTCCATGCAAAATATACACACATTTCACTCACACAATACACACAAGCACACATATCATACACATATACATCATACACACATACACAAATTACCTCTCTACACACATTCTGCCTCTAAGAAATCTGAAAATGAGACTTTGCCTACATTGATATTAAAACCATTAATATAATATGGATGAGTTTAGCAATTTGCAGAAGTCAATTAACTGAGCAAGATCTGTCTTAGAATATAAACTGTAGTAGCAGGGAATAAAACCCAATTTAAGTCAGAGCTGAATATGAAAGGAATGGTAGCCCAGTACAGAATATTAGCATATTAGGTTTATAGCAGAAACAGTAAGATTTGTATGGAGCCCCAAGTAAAGACACCACCACAATTAATGTCACACTGGAGCTGTTTCTGTTAAAGTCACAAGAATGATAGTTTACTCTCATCACAAGCTTTCAACGTAGGTGCTCATTTTCTGTCCAATGGAATAATGCCAGAAAGGCAAATGTGACATAGTGACATACACTAATTATAAATGAAAAGACAATATTAGCTTATAAGAATAAAATAATATTTTTGAATACAAAACTCAAGAAAACATACTTTAAAATTTTTCAGTGTACTTAGATTTGGTGGCCCACACTTTAAATCCTAGCACTTGGGAGGCAAACGCAGGCAGATCTCTGTGTAATTGAGTCTAGCCTGTTCCCTCTAGCAAGTTCCAAGCCAGGTAGGGCTACAGAGATACTCTGCCACAAAAAGAAAAAATCAAAACAAAACTAAACTAAATTTAGTTTACCCATGCTTGGTGGTACACACCTTTAATCCCAGTACACAGGAGGCAAGGCAGGTGAATCTCTTGAAACTGAGGCCAGCCTTGTCTACATAGCAAGTTCCCGGACAGATGGGGCTACAGAAATACCCTGTATCAAAAAACAAAGAAACAAAATTCCTAGTTTAAAATAAACATATAAAGCCTTCTTCTCACCTTGGACACGGCCTGCTCCTACTCTTAGCACCCTAGATCTCTAGGCTACCTTCTTAGTCCAGACCAACCCACTGCACCCTGATCCTCTATACTCAGCCCAGCTCAATTTTTCAGTCTCCTTAGAGAGAACTTCTGCCTGCCCTGGATCTGCCCTCTACTCTGGCTGTCCCCTCCCGCAACGGGTCTTGGATTTCTGTGAGCAGCTTTCTTCCTTGATAGCTCTGATCTTGCCCACTGGTTTTTCCACCGCCTCCCACCTGAGTGACTCCATTCTCCCTTGCCACACATCCTATTCTTCTAGCTTTAAGGCCTGTTTTTGCACTTAGCACCCCAAATACCTGGACTGCCCTCTTAGTCCAGACCCACCCACTGCAACCCAATCTTCTGTTCTCAAGACAGTTCAATTTTTCAGTCTAGTTTGTTAGAGTCTTCACAGGCTGTTGCCACCCCTAACTTGCCTTGGACTCAGGAGACCATCCTTTTTCCCTTGCAAATCTGATCCTGTCTACTGCATCACTACTCCCATTCCATAGCAGCAACTCCAAACTCACCCATCCCACATCCTGTTCTCATTCTACCCTTGGGCACAGGCACACTTTTACTCTTAATCCCCTAGAGCTCTGGACTACCCGCTTACCACTGCTTGGCACACCATGCCAATCTCCCTACATTGCTACGAAATGCAGCCCCTCCTAGTGCTGCAGGACTAGATTTCTGAACCCTTTTGTTGGGGCCCAGACCTTTACAGACAGCCTGTCAAAGCCTGAATTCAGTCTCTGCCTAGCAATTTTTCCAAATTGTGCTGTGACTGCCGGCTAGAGGAACCCAGTCCTTAAGAGAGAGCATGAGAGCATCTGATCTTGCCCAACCTGTGCCTCTGAGGGAAGTCCTGAGTAGCTGAGCTAGAGTCATCTGGTCCTGCCAACACAAAATCAAAAGAGAGAACTTGAAGTCTTGACCAGCCAATTTTCATACCAAATAAGAAAACAGCCAAGTCACAGCAAGTATTCAAAAAGAATCAGATTTCAACTCAACAAAGGAAAGCTTGAATCTCACATCAGAACCACAAACAACAACAACAAAAATCTACGTTCCAAGATCACAAAGAAAAAATAATAATATGAAAAATCCAAATAATATGTCCCTAACACACCAATCCTATAGAAGAGATTGACAACAAGAACCCCATAGAGATAACCCAGGACAGAGAGTTAAAAAGAACAATCTGAAACATGATCAAAGAATTCAGTGAATTTAAAGAACACACAAACAAACAAGCCAAAGAAGTAAAGAAGATAGGGATAAACTTCCAATTAAATTCACCTGAAGAAAACTCAGGCTGAAATGAAGAAGGAAGTGAAAAACTCAGTAAGCCCATTTGAAATGACAGGAGAAAGTCTCACCAATAGAATAAATGAAATGGAAAACAGAATATCAAGACAATGATAAAACTGATGAATTTAATTGAACTCAAACAAAGATTATGAAAAAAAATTAAAACACAGGAATGGAACATGCAGGAAATGTAGGACCTGGAGAGAGACCACATCTATGCATCATAGGCATTGAGAAAAGAGAAAAATTTCAGGATAATGGTATTTGGTTCAGAAGAGCCTGAACCAAAATATTCCCAGTTCTAAATGACCACAGATGCTGACCTAGAATACTTTATCCAGTAAAAAATGTCTATTATAGTTGAAGGGTAAAGAAAAATCTTCCACAACATGAATATGCTGAAAGAATTCATGTCCAGAAAACCAACCCTTCAGAGAATATTTGAAGCAATGCAAACAGCTGAAGAAAGGGAGCGTATACCCATGGAGCAACAGAAAGAAATTAAATGGATATATAACTGGAGAACCACAAAGTTAGACCAAAGATGCAAGCAGAAATTAAAATTACAGGAAGCAATGCACATGTTTTAATAATAACTTTAAATATCAATACACTGAACTTCCCAGTAAAAAGACACAGGCTAGTTGAATGGATCAAGAAAAAAATTCATCGTTTTGTTGTCTGCAAGAAACCCATCTCACCTTCAAGAACAGGCACTACCTTAAGGTGAAAGGAAGAAAAAATCATTTCAAGAAAATGGCACTAAGAAACAAACAGGAGTTGCCATTCTGATATCTGATAAAATAGACTTCAAACTAAAATTAATCAGAATAGATAAAGAGGTTCACTTAATTCTTGATCAAGGAACAATTAACCAAGAAACTATTACAATCATGAACATATATGCATCAAACTCTGGTGCCCACTTCATAAAATCAGCACTACGGGAATTTAAGACACAGATTAATCCCAACTCACTGACAGTAGGGGACTTCAGGACCCCACTGTCTCCATTAGACAGCTCAACTGAACAGAGAATAAACAGAGGGATACTTGAATTAAACAATACTATATATCAAATGGATCTAACAGACATGTACTGACTACTCCACCAAGCACCAAAGAATACACATTCTATTCAGCACTCCATGAAACTCTCTCCAAAATCAATCACATACTGGGTCACAAAACAATCCTCAACAAATACAAAAAACTGAAATAACTCCATGCATTCTATCACACCATAATGCAACAAAGCTTAAAATCAACACTGGAAGAAGCCCTGATAACTTCACGACCTCATGGAGATTAAACACCATACTCCTGAATGATGAATGGGTTAAAGGAGAAATTAAGAAAAAAAAAAGCTTTCTTGGAATTAAATGCAAAGGACAAAACAACACAACCAAACCTCTGGGACATTTTAAAAGCATTCCTAAGAGGGAACTTGATAGCTGCAAGTGCCTACATTAAAAAACCAGAAAGCATGAATAAATGACTTCACATTGCAACTAAAGAATCTTGAAAGGCAACAACAAATGAAACAGAAACCCAGCAGACAAGAAATAACAAAAATCAGTGCAGAAATTAATGAAATGAAAATAGTACAAATAATCAATGAATCCAAGAACTGGTAATACCAATCCTTGGCATACCCAAAGGACTCATTCTATTGCAGAAATATTTGTACATGCATGTTCATTGCTGCTCTTTTCACAATAGTTAAGAAATGGAAGCAATGTAAGTGTCCCTCAGCTGACAAGTGGATAATGAAAATATGATACATTGACACAATGGAGTTTTACTCAGTGGTAAAGAAAGATGAAATCTTCACATTTCCAGGTAAATGGATGGAACTAGAATGTGTTATGCTAAGTGAGATAACAAAGACTCAGAAAAATGAACAACATATATTCTCTTTCAATTGTGGGTCCTAGCACCAAATCCTTATAAATAAATAATTCTGAATCCTGATGCAAGAACCAGGAAATGGAAAGGAACCAGGGAGGTAAAGGGAAAGAAGGAACCTAAGAGAGAAGAGTAGGAGACAGATGTTACTAAGGTAGAGATAGATAAAAGTGGGGTATTTAAATGGGAGGGGGAAGGGAGGTTTATACAATGAACTATGGGGATAAAGGGAAAGAAGGAGCTCAAAAGAGGTTAGGCCTTAGGAGACTGGTGTTATTGAGGGAGAAATGGAGAAATGGGGACACTTTAAGTGAGGAAGGCTTAGACACACAGAGAGAGAGAGAGAGAGAGAGAGAGAGAGACAGACAGACAGACAGACAGACAGATAATCCTATCTATATATTAGATAATGCTATCTAATGTATAGCACCAGAAGGAATCATATTAGTCTAATAACCTAATGACAGATTCCACATACAGTATCTCTACATGAGCTCATGTGCATAGCTGAAGGTTACATAATAAGAAACAGTGCCAGACAGGAGAGAAATCTGCCTTTGAACTGTTGGCCAGGCTGGTCCAAGAGACTTCCAAAATTACACAGGCTATTGCCACAGCCCTTGATTGTCTCCCAGAACTTGAAGGTAAGACCCTATTACTGTAAACAGGACACACTTCAGAGACTGAATTTGGAGCTGTGGAGCTGGAACTGACCTGGAAGCCACTTCCGGGAAAGCTAGCTCTCATAACTCCGGAGGACACTATGAAAGGAGCCAAGAGAGAGCATCAATTGAGGCCCAACATCAGTTTCATGATCAAATAACCACATGGATGACTGGCATGGCATTCGATACTGGTGCAGTAGTGGCACTTTTATCTTGGGGTCAATCAATGGCTAATTGGTCTTAGAGCCCACTTAATGAGAGGAAACTCATGTGTGGTACTGTAATCATATCCAAAAACAAATGACTGAAGAGGTCATAGGTCTTAAAGAAATGCCCAATGCTGTCACATTCCTAGGCTAATGTAACTTCTTACTAAGTGCAAAATATGTATCCTTATATTTACAGTCAAGAATCCCAGTCACCACTCATCAAAGAAGCTAATGTTGTACCAGAGACTACTACAGGGTATCACAGCTGCTCACACAGAGACATTGTCTGTGAATTTCCCATACCTAAACAGCACATCTACAATGCAGCCTCTACACCCAATGCTCATGCAATATAGAACAAGGGGTAAAGAAGACACTAATGAGTCTTCTCTTATTAATGAAGTTCTCTCATGCAACAAACGGCCTTCAACACAAAAAGTCGCAAATGGATAAATCATGGACATCAGGAATCTGCAGAGGGTGGGTTCCTGGGTGGGACTCCTATATTAAGTTTCACTCACCCAAGGCTCAGGGGCCATTGCAGAAGAGGGTGGTAAAGATTGTAAGAGCCAGGGAGGAGGTGCATGACCGTATGGAACTAGAATCCTACAAGCTCCAGGAACCTTGCTCATATGAACCTACAACAATGGTTTCAGCATGCTCAAGACCCATGCAAACTCAAACAGACAAAAACCCAGCATAGAACTGGGAAAATGGGTAGCAGATCCCAACCTATGCTTAAGAAATACTGGCATCTAATTACTGTTGGGTGATGATTATCTAGTTTTCTTAATGTGAGAGACTCTAGGTAGGGTGACTAGACCTCAGAGGATGAACCTGCACTGAGGTCATTTGGGGACACTAACTTGACATAACAGACCTTAACACAGATGCAAGAATGTATGGATTCTGGTTGGGGGGCTACAGGGAGGTGTCAGTGGAGAAAGAGGTATAAAGATGATTAAGATCATCTGTAAGAAATTGTGATTAAGAAATACATGATTATTCAATAAATCTATATAAAATAAAATAAGCATATAAAGTGCATCATTTTATTGTGCACCAACATGGTATACTAACTAGCTTTAAAATGGGAAAAATAACAGGTGCTGGATAGTTGACTCAGCAGTTAAGATTTTGAAGACAAAGTGAGAGTCCTGTTTTAGAAATTCTAGGCTTATAAGATGTATTAAACATTCCAATGGAGATATGAAGAAAGCATCTACATACAGGAGATAGCAGAGGAAATGTCCTGGGCTACCCAAACCTAAGATTTGCCAGAAAAGGTACTAGAAAAGAAACAGAAAGGCCAGCTGACATGGCTGGAAACCCACATAAGAGACGCATGGGAGTAAGAAGACTCAACGTGGTGAATAACAATTCCGACAGCTCAGGAGAGTGGTGAACAGAGCAGTGACCATCACATTTGACAACATGGGGACATGTGTAATCAGGTCAGCAGCTAAGTCAGCTGAGGAGAAAGTGAGAGGTGAAGAAGTGTAGGCTGTGAGGGTACACAGGTTTCTAGAACCGGGAATGCTGGAGCATTGTTGGAATTGATGTACAAGAAACATCTCTGTGTGCCGGACGGAAGGGAGAGGATTCAGATCCAGGGAAGAAACTCATAGCTTTTCCTTTGTAAGAGAAAAGAGGAAAGGAAGTCAGGTAGCTAGGGAGATTTAATGAATATCACAGTCATCGTGCTAATTTTGTTCATTTGTGTCTGTGTGTGTATGGGTCTGTGTGTGTGTGTGTGTGTGTGTGTGTGTGAGAGAGAGAGAGAGAGAGAGAGAGAGAGAGAGAGAGATAACAGATTTGAAGAGTCCTAAGGTATAAATCAGCATTCTCATAGAAAGCAAACTCACTTGGGATTATATTATGTTTTAAAATTATAACAAGTCTTGATAGAAATTTTCAACATTAAAATATTTTATTGTAATATTTAATATGTGAAAAGTATACTATTATGTTCATGCAGGTTAGGAAGTTTATATGCTGTCCACACTACCTAGTCAAGATCTAGATGTTAGAACTTTGATGTCCCTCTGGCCTCCTCCTCAGAAAGATCCTGAAATGTGTTTTTAATCCAAGTATGACTTTGTGGCACTACGTTTCTTTACCCCTTTTGAATGCTTGCCTCGTGAGCGTTAATAGCAATTGTACCGTTAAAGACTTGGAACGATTAGCAATTCTCCTAGAAGCGGAGTCTAATTTAACACAGAATTTTGAGTAGTTTGTATTTAATTCCTTTAAAATGGCACCTTGAAAAAGGAGCCTATGAGAAATTATAAGCAAAAAAAAAGATCTCAGTAAAGCCTCCATCTGCATCCGGCTCAGGATTGAGTCATGGCCAGTATTATACAATAGGTGTGATTCAGTCTGCAAACCTGTGGCAGGAAATATCACATTCATTTATGATTTTAAATCAATATCAAGCCTACTCTAAGTTCCTGCTCTGCAAGGCAGATGGAAATTCAGCATTAGTCATTAGGCACAGAGCATCACGAATGTGAAAGCCTTCAAGTGCTGACGTGGAGCGGGAGCACTTCATCTCTTGTCCATCAGGGCTGCTTAAGCTTTGTCTACTGGCAACTTCTGTTCACAGGAGAAAATTTTAGGTCATCTTGAGTACTAGGCATATAATAGGTTTATAAATCAAACACATTCACTGATAATAAATTATAAAGACATTGATTTTATAACAATTCTGGGACACACCATAGAACTTTATATTATTGATTAAAGATGAATGCATCATATGTTTATTTTGTTTGGTTTTGTTTTCATTTTTGGTTTTTGAGACAGGGTCTCACTATGTAGCCCCAGCTGGCCTGGAACTCCCCATGTAGACCAGACTGGTCTTGAACTTATAGAGATCTGTCTGCCTCTACCTCTCAAGTTCTGGGGTTAAAGGCATGCACCACCATGCCTGGCCTGCTTATTTATTTTCAATATAAAGAAATTAAATCTTGACTGGATATTTAATGCTACTGGACACAGAACATCTTCAATGGTTTTCAGAGTTGACTGATATTTTGATTTTATATTTGTCAATGTAAAAATTTCTGCTTTGCATAAATAGAACAAAATAGCAGAAGCATGTTAGAAATTCTGTTCTAATCCAAAGCCAAAATTTATTTAATGATTTTTTTGAAAACCACACCAGAAACTCAAAGGGACAATTTTTAAAATCGAACGTTCAAATGTAATATAATCTGGAGATGCACTAGTTTGATAAATGTTGAGGAATGACTGTTCTAGGAAAATATTAAAATGTCTTTCTTTTTTATAATTATATATTATTTTTCTGTAGGAAAATTTCTCTGAGGAGAAAACTGTATATACAGTAAGAACATTAAAAGTAATAACATACAAAAGTCTCCAGTCTCAGCCAACATGTTTCAGCAAGCTCAGGTCAGAATTTTCCTGCGGGCATACACAGCACGCATTGTACATGTTTTATGTTCTGAACCAAGTCACCATGCCACACAGATGGGTGCTGCCAGAAGTACCTCAGATTCTCTGTATGTTTGGTTGTTAATTACGTTGTGAGTTCTTCTGTGTTCAGAATAATTTTCTCTGTTGCCAAAATCTTTGTCACTCCCAACTCAGTTACAACCTCACAATCCACAATTTGAGAAGGGAAGTTACATGGTCTTGCTTTAGGTCCATATACTTCCGGTTCCTTGCCACAGCAAGGTCCAGGGGCTTTTCTAAGGCTGTGATATCTGTGTTTGAGACCCAGCCTCTGAGAGCAGAGAGGAATAGCTAGACTGCTCTGCACATGGTTCTGTCTCTGTTTGTCTGCCTGGGAGCAGCACTCTGGTTCCAGCAAGTAGCTATCATCCCTTCCCTTCTCTGGGGGAAACCCTTTCACCTCCCTCTGACAAGTCCTAAGACCCTGCTTTCTCGTTGAGTACCTCCTGGTGTACTGATCCCAGGAATGTCAGAGTTCAGACTTCACAAATAGCATAGCGTCTGTCTACCATCCTCCCTTAAATATCTGAAATGAAACCCCACAGAGAGGGCAGCCAATTAAACAAACTGCTATCTCAGATACAGACAAGTACTTCTACATAAGGCATGGGCATATTATTAAAGAAAATTGTTTAGAAGTTGATGACAGTGGGAAAGGAAAGAAGGGAGGAGAAAAAGAAAGGAAAGACTAAAGACAGAGAGAGACGAAAGGAAGAAGGGAGGGAGGGAGGGAGGAAGGTGGGGAGGGAGGGAAGGAGGGAGACAAAAGACGGGGACTGGAATTTGTAAGACCTGAGATTTTGATCTTGTTTTCTCAGTTCCCTATCAAAAAATGTGATGCCTTATTTAGTTCACCTTCTTTGTTTCATAGACCAAGTTCCAGAGGTGGCATGAGACAGCAGACAGCATCAGCAGAACCGGTTAGCTTCCTTGGCCCATGACATACTGGCTCTGTGACACTGGGAAAAGCAAAGTGTCTCTGAGACTTAGCTTCTTCATGTGTGACATGGAGATCATTCTACTTATTATTTAGAGCCATTGGAGAGGTTATTAATTGTGTCACACATACATGGATAGAGTCTTACTGAAACTAATAATAGAAGACATTCAACAGCAGTTTCTTTCTTCCTTGCTCAAAAGCACAGATGCAGTGTGTGGCAGAATCAGAACAAAAGTCCAGGCTCCATCCTGGCTTCAGCCCTCTGTATATTGTTCATCAATGTGACCCTCTGAGAAAGTCAATGAAATGTGAACAGCCAGGGCGTATTTACGGTAGACAAATCTCTTACCAGCTGCTAGGCAGCACGAGTATTTGATTCGAAATGGACCACATGCCATTTATCAATCACTCTTTTCTCTTAAAATATTTATAACACTTGCAAAAACACTTGGCAGCATTAAAGGCCTTTAATCCTGTACTGTAGGGGGTGGGCTGGGCCTGAAGGTAGCAAAGGGCTGGGTTCTCAGCTGCCAATTTTCTCAAGTTGGCTTTCCTAGTCTCAAAGATGAGCCAAGTGGTCAGCATGCAGGCAATTAGTGCATTTGTCATGCTCCAGGGTACGTGGAAAGAAAGCCAAGGTTGTGGGTTCTCTTCCCTTAGGCATAGGCCCATTCTCAAAGGGAAAGCCATGTGTGAAGAGAGCCAAGGCCAGCTCCCATGCCAACCAACCAACACCCCAACATATATAACCTGTCATCAGGACAAATACTTTAAGAAATGTGATGTCACAGCCCAACACAATCACCACCAAGGACACAATTCCATTGAGAATCTTCCTGACAGAGGCTGCCTATGCTCGAGGGAGTACTTAACCTATGTCATAGACTCAGGCAAATCACATATATACACATATACACATATCTTATGTCAGCTTATTATCGTGCTTCAGTTAGTAAAAGCTAACATTTATTAATTCAGTGTATTAAGTACTTGTCCTGATTTGCCTTTAATTGCTGTGACAAAACACTCTGACCAATAAATACCAACTCAGGGAGGAGAGGATTTTTTTCAGCTTACATCTCGGGTCACAGTTCATCACTGAAGGAGCCCAAGGCAGGAACTCAGGGAAGAAACCCGGAGGCAGAACCTGAAGGACTGGCCATGGAGGAGCACTGCTTACTGGCTTGCTCCCGTGGCCCATGCTCAGCTTGCTTTCTTATACAATACACAACAACCTCCCACGGTGGGTAGCACCACCCACAGCGGGGCTGGGCCCTCCCACAACACTCAACAATCAATAAAACACTCCACAGACATGGTCATAGGCCAGTCCAATGGAGGTAATTCTCCAGTTGGGGCTCCATCAACCCAGGTGTGTCGAGCTGACAGTAAAGCATCCAGCACAATTGGCCTCTTGTCAGCTCGACACACAAACACATCACTATTAAACCTCAACTTTTCCATTTCTTGTACCCAAGATATGTTAACATTAACATCACAGCATAAGACAGTACCACCTTAAAAGCCTCACAGTCCTTAAAAAATCCAAATACTTAAAAGTCAGAGTCACTTAAAAGTCTCTTAACTGTGGACTTCTGTAAAATTCAAAACAAGTACTGTCTTATTTCAAAGGGAAGAATCAGGCACAGCTAAGCAAAACCTAAGTCCAGAGAAGTACTCAAGGCTGGACATCCGGGATTCACTCATGATCGTCTGGGCTCCAAAGGGTTTAAGCAGCCCTGGCTCTGCCATCAACAGCACACACAGTTTGTCTCACAGGGCCAAGCTGGTTCCATACTTTAAATAAATATCTCTTTAATTATCAAATATAAACCACTTTGGAGATATTTTCTTCTATCCCTGCAGTCCAACGATAAAAATGAGGATTTAATACCTAAGATCATACATAGGAGAACCAGGATGGCTGAGGAGGTCACTGATCTCTCATAAAAGAAAGCCTACCTCTGTCATATATTTAGACAAATGTAATTTTTGACTCTATGCCAAATATGTCTATTTATATTTACAGACAAGTATACAATTCACCACTCATTAAAGAGGCTTCCTTTTGCAACAACTGGTCAAACAGAGAGACTAAGTGCCTGAGAGATTTCCAACCCTAAGTGACACATCTAAAATGCAATCTCTACACTTACAGTTCATGGAACCTAGTGGAACAGGGGTAGAGAGAATACTAATATATCTCTCAACTCTCACTACAACTGGCCAAAGTGCAGAGAATTAAGAGACTGCAGAGAGCATGTCCCTGGACAGGACTCCTATATTAAATCTCACTTATGCATGGCTCAGGGACCATTGTGGAAGGGGAGACAGAAAGATTGTAGGGATTTGTACCTTAATTTTTTTTTGCATTGTGTATGTGTGTGTGTATGTGTGTGTGTGTGTGTGTGTGTGTGTGTGTGCATGGGGGAGCATGGGCAACAACATATGTATTGGGGCCAAAGGATAACTTTGTGGAGTAAGTTACCTTGTTCCACTATATGGGTCCCAGGAATCAAACTCATGTCCAAAGTCTTGGCAGCAGACATTTCTACCTACTGAGCCATTGCACAGGCCCCAGGATTTCAAATAAGGAAAGATATCCCAATACACATACAAGAACCACAAAGAACACCAAATAGACAGTATCAGAAAGGAAACTCCCCATGGCATATCATAGTAAATATACCGTAAATATACCAAGTGCACAGAACAAATACAGAATATTGAAGGCTGCAAAGAAAAGCAACTCACATATAAAGGAAAATCCACCAGATTTACAGCTGACCTTTCAACAAGCTAAAAAAGCCAGAAGACCCTGGACCAAAGTATTCCCAGTTCTAAATGATCATAGATATCAACCTAGAATAATTTACCTAGAAAAATGTCTATTATGATTGATGAGGAAAGAAAAATCTTGCACAAGATGCATGTCCAGAAAACCAGCCCTTCAGAGAATATTTGCAGCAATACAAAGAGCTGAATTGAAGAAAGGAACAAATGTACCCAAGGGGTAACAGAAAGAAACTAGATAAAGGTGTAACTGGGGAACCACAAAGTTAGGGCAAGAAGGCAAAAATAAGTTTAAAATGACAGGAAACAATGCACAGCTTTGTATAATAACTTTAAATATCAATTCATGGAACTCCCAGAACATTATAAAAACATATATGCTATTAAATTCAAAAACCTTAAAGAAATAAATAGATATCTAAAATCATGGAAATCACTAAAGCTAAACCAAGAATGAATCAATAGCTTAAACAGACTCACAACATATAAGGAAACTGAAACAGTAATATAAAACTTCCCAACCAAAAAAAGCCCAGGTCCAGATGGATTCATAGCAGAATTCTATCAGACATTCAAAGAACACCTATATCCAACACTATTTAAATTATTCAAAAGACAGAAATGGAGGGAGAACTCCCAAATTCCATCTTTGAAACCAGCATCACTCTAATACCCAAACCAGGTAAAGGTACAACCAAAAAAGGAAACTATACATCCACATCCTTAATGAACATAGATGCAAAAATTCTCAACAAAATACTAGCAAACCACATACAGACACATATCAAAAAGATCATCCACCATGATCAAGTTGGCTTTATTCCAGACATGCATAGATGGTTCAATAAATGTAAGTCAATAAATATCATAAAGCACATAAATGGACTCAAAGACAAAAATCACATGGTCATCTTAATAGATGCAGAAAAGGCCTTTGGCAAAATTCAACATGTATTAATGTTAAAAGTCTTAAAAGGAATTGGGCTGGAGGTATCATACTTCAACATAATTAAAACTATATACCAAAAACCCATAGCCAATATCATTCTAAATGGAGAAAAAAAAAATTGTAAGCATTCCCATTAAAGTCAGGAACCAGGCAAGGTTGTACACTGTCTCCGCCACTTTTTAATATAGTATTTGAAATTCTTGCTACAGCAATAAAATAAGATAAGTAGGGTGAAATAGCACTCACTGGAAAAGAAGAGGCCAAATTATCCATTTTTTGCAGATGACATGATATTATACCTAAGAGATGCTAAAAAATTCCACCAGAAAACTCCTAGAAATGATCAACACTTTCAGTAAAGTGACATGTTACAAAATTAATCTACAAAAATCAGTAGCCATTCTATACACCAATAACAAGCAATTGGAGAAAGAGTACAAGGAGATCCTCTCTTTCACAATATCCTCAAGTGAAATAAAATATCTTGGAATAGACCTAACCAAAAACATTAAAGGTCTCTACAACGAAAATTTTAAATCTTTAAGAAAGAGATTGAGGAGGACAACAGAAAATGGAAAGATCCCCCAAGTTCATGGATGGAAAGAATTAATATTGTGAAAATGACCATCCTACCAAAAGCAATATATAGATTCAATGCAATCCCAATCAAAATCCCCATGCCATTAGTCACAGAATTAGAAAAAAATCCTAAAATTCATACAGAAGTACAAAAATCTCAGATAGCCAAAGCAACCTAAACACAAAGAGCAGTACAGTGCAGGGGGATTACTATGCCAGATTTCAAACTGTATTACAGAGATATAGTCATAAAAACAGCATGGTACTGGCAGAAAAACAGACCCGTAGACCAATGGAATATAATTGAAGACTCAAACACGACTTCATGAAATTTTAGCCACCTGATATTTGACAAAGTGACAAAGTGGACGAATGGTAGCATCTTCAGCAAATGGGACCTGCAAAACTGGATCTCTACCTGTGGAAGAATGAAACTAGACCTTATCTTTCACCTGGCTCAAAAGTCAAATCCAAACGGATCAAAGATCTCAGTGTGAAACCTGAAACTCTAGAAGAAAATATGGGCAGTAATTTACATGATAAAGGTGTAGAAAAGAACTTTCTAAATCAGACATCAGTTGTTCAGGAATTAAAGTCAGTGATCAACAAGTGGGACCTCATTAAACTAAAAAGCTCCTGTACAGCAAAAGAAATAACCAAGAAGTGATAAGAAAATCTTCGAAATGGGAGAAAATCTTCACCAGTCACACATCTGATAGAGGTTTAATATCCAGAATATAGAAAGAACTGAAAAAACAAAGACTCAAGGAAACAAGAGCCCCAGTTAAAGATGGCCTGGGATCTGAGCAGAGAATTCTCAAAAAAAAAAAGAAATAATCATGCCTAAGAAACATTTTAAAAAGTGTTCAACATCATCAATAATTAGAGAAATGAAAGTTAAAACCACTTTAGGATTTCATCTGACCCCAGTCAAATGTCTAAGATCGGGAGAATAAATGATACCAAATACTGAAGGAGGGATGGGGAATTGGAACGCTCATTCACTGCTGGTGGGATTGCAAACTTGTGCCATCCCTATGGAAAGCAGTGTAGAGAACTATGAAAAAACTGAAGATGAATCTACCATTTGACCTGGCCACACCACTCCTAGGCATATGCCCAAAGGACTCATTATAATGCAGAGATACTTGTACATGCATGTTTGTTGCTGTTCTTTTCACAATAGTTAAGAGGTGGAAGCAACCTAAGTATCCCTCAACTAACAAGTGGATAATAAAAATGTGATACATTTACACAACGGTGTTCTACTCTGCAGTAAAGAAAGATGAAATCATGACATTTGCAGGTAGATGGATAGAAGTAGAAACTTATGCTAAATGAAGTAACACAGCCTCAGAAAATAAACGATGTGTGTTCTTCCTCATTTGTGGATCCTAGCATCAAAGCCGTCTATGTGAGTTTGTATCCTGTGTAACTGCCAAGGAACCAGGGAGGCAGAGGTAAAGAAAGAACCTGAGAGAGAAAAATAGTAGGAGACAGGTGTTACTAAGGGAGAAAGAGATAAAAGGGAGTATTTAAATGGGAGGAGGAAGGAGGGTTATACAAGGAACTGTGGGGATAAAAAGAAAGAAGGCACTCAAGATATGTGGGACCATAGGATACTGGTAGTATCAAGGGAGAAATCAGGAAAGTGGGGACACTTTAAATGTGGGAGGGTTAGACAGGGAGAGAGCAAGAGTGAAAGCAAGAACGAGAGAGCGAGAGAGAGGAGAGAGAGGAGAGAAATAATGCTTGGCTAATGTAAAACACCAGACAGAATCATTAGTCTAACAACCTGATGACAAATTCCACATACAATATCTTTACCTCAGTCTATGTACGCAGCTGAAGGTTACACAACAAAAAACAGTGCCAGACAGGAGAAACCTGCCTTTGAGTTGGTGGCCAGGGTAGTCCAAGAGACTCCCAAAATGACACAGGCTATTGCCACAACTCTTGATTGCTTCCCAGAACTTGAAGGTAAGATCTATTATTGAAGAAGATAGGACATACTTCAGAAACCACATAGGAGCAATGGAGCTGGAAGTGACCTGGAAGCCATTTCTCCTGAAGGCTAGCTCTCATAGCTCTGGAAAGCACTAAGCAAGCAGCCAAGGGAGAACATCAATCAACGGCCCAGCACCAGCTTCATGTCCATAAAACCACACCAATGAGTGGCACAGCATTCGACACTGGTATAGTAGTGGTACTTTTATCTTGGAATAAATCAATGGCTACCCAACTGGTCTTAGAGTCCACTTAATGGGAGGAAACTCATGTATGGTGCTGCGTTCATAGTCAAATACACATGACTGAAGAGGTCATAGATCTTAGAGAGATCCCCAGGGCTGTCACATTCCTAGGCTAATATAACTTCTTACTAAATGCAAAATATGTGTCCTTATATTTACAGTCAATCAACCCAGTCACCACCATCAAAGAATCCAGTGTTGTACTACAGGGAGACACTGCAGAATACAACAAATGGTCACACACAGACATTGTCCATGAATTGCCCACACCTTAACAGTATATCTATAATGCAACCTATATAACCAATGCTCACACCACATGGAACAAGGCATAAAGAAGACACTAATGAATCTCTCAACTCTCATTAATGAAGCTCCTTTATAGAATAAAGGACCAGTTACACAAAAGGTCACAAATGGCGGAAGTATGAAGATTAGGAATCTGCAGACTGTGGTCCCTGGACACAACTCCTATATTAAGTTTCACTCACCCAAGGTTCAGGAGCCATTGCAGAAGAGGGATGGAAAGATTGTAAGATCCAGGGAGATGGCACATGACCATATGGAAATAGAATCCTACAAGCTTCTGGGACCCTGTTCATATGAACCTACAGCAATGGTGTCAGGATGCTCAAGACTCATGCAAACTCAAGCAGACAAAGACCCAACATGGAACTTGGGAAATCTTTGCTGAGGACATATTGGCAATTGATTACTGTTGGGTGAGGAGGATGATCTAATCTTCCTAAAGTAAGGGACTCTGGATAGACTGACTATACCTCAGTGGATGAACCTGTACTGAGGAACATTTGGAGACACTAACTTGACCCAATTGACCTTAACACAGATGAAAGACCTTAACAAGGTTGGGAGTTATAGGGGAGCCAGTGCGTAAAGGGGTATAAAAATGATTAAGACTGATTGAGATGTTCTGTATGAAATACACAAAATTCAATAAAAAAAAGAAGCAGAGAGAGAGAGAAAAAACTTGAACTGCATTTGTTAAATATGTATTGTTGAAAAAAGTGTAACTTTTTTTTATAATGGAGTTTATTTTTAGGTATTTGCCATATGTGAAGTGGGCACCTTGTAGTGATTTCTGTTCAGAAAAACGTTCAGAGGAATAAAAGTATTCTTCCTACACATTGCCAGGCCTTCCAGGAGTGCCTATTATAACTTATTTATTTCCTGCCTGAAAAATGCAGTCATCAGTGTTGCTGCAGTGGTTGGTATACTGGAAGCGCTCTACATCACAGATGTATTGACTCCTAAGCCGGAATTCTCACTGCTTATCTAATATGTTGCTCCTTGTGAAAAAAGAGAAGCACATAGACATTCACCTGTTGGCACTAGTGGGGAGCAGCTTCTGTTTTGGTTCTTCACATCTGTATTTGGCACCTGCAAGGCAGACAGAAAGCTATTTGGCCCGAAGTTGCTGTGGCAGAAGGCAAAGATAACTACCATAAGTCACAAGTTTCTGAAGCTGATCATAGGACTTCGTTGTGTGAATTTCAGGAATCGAATGTCAAGATGCTCTTCTTCAAACCTCTGCCCTTTCGTGTGAGATATGAAAGTCCTGAGGATTATGCACAGGGTTGGTTTCAAGCCACCTCACATGCGAGGCAGAACCTGTACTCATAAAAGTCCACTTATGTTGTTATGACTCAGCTCTAAAGTCCTCAGAATAAATGATACCTAACATCATCAACAAAAGCAGCAAGACCAGCCTGAGGCAAGAGATGTTGATTTAGCTTGGAGATGTTGATTTCCTAGGTCAAAAGTATTCACTGCTCAGACAGGGTACCTAAGTCCACGATTTCACTTTCTACCTCCTTTGTCCTCTATTTCTCCTTTATAAATCCCTATTTCAGAAAATAAAGGTCTGAGAGAATGAATTCACAGTATTACCTTTCTACAGATGGTTGGGTGTAGAAATAACACCAGTAGTCTGGGTGTCATGGTTCCAAAGTCCTGTTGTAATATAAATTGATGTCTTCTAAGCTGCATAATTTACATGTATTTCTAAGTCTAGTTCCAAGTTTGTGTGTTCAGGTAGATCCCCTTCACATAGTACCTCACAAACCAGGAGATTCAATATCGTGAAACTTCCCATAAGATTCAGTCCATAATATGTTGGGGAGATAATTTATCTTACATTAAATTTGTGAGGTAGGGACCACGACTTACACTTCATCTATAATGCAGAGATGGCTTCAATACTAGTCTATTTGCCTTTACTCAGGTCTATACAATATACTATATGTTTAGTGGTTTAAATATCATTATTGTGTTATGTATTTTATGTATAATATATTATACCTAGTACCTTATAGTTCTGGAATCAGAAGTCCAAGATGACCCTTGCTAGACTAAATTTGGGTGTCTACATGGCTGGTTCTTTCTTGAGGGCGGGGGTTCTAGGAGAGAATCTGCCTCTTTATCAAGCAGAGCATCTTTAAGTTTCTGAGTGACCTTCAGGCCTCCCTCTTTCACCTGTGCGTCTTGGTGGGCACACTGGGCATACTCCAGAATGATCACCTCATCTCAAAATGAGCCAGTTAATTTCACCTAAAACCTTGATTCTCCATCCCCATAAAACATACTCTGTTTCTGGGGGTTTGGAGGTCTGGACATGTTTTGGGAGGCAGTATTCTAGATTTTCATAAATGCTAATTGATTAAGCAAAAGTAAGCACGTTTAAGATGAAAGCAACACTTGTGTTCACACGTTCTTATTGTAATTCCAAAAAAAAAATATCGTGAAAACTCTAAAAGGAAGAATGTTACGTTTTTTCTAATTGAACGTTTTGATGATGTTTTGTTTATATCATTTTCAGACCTCCCACCATAAGTACCTTAGTGTAAAGTTTTCTGCTCTTATAACCAGTCAAGAGTTCCCTAAGGATAGAGTTGAAGGATGTTTCAGGTTGTGCTTCTGTCTTTTGCACCTTTTCTGTGCGCTTGTTGTTCTGAGGATGTATGACTCTCTGGTAAAATCAAACCTTTAGCCAGAACATATCACCTTGGAGCAAAGTCCATTTGGGAACAAAAACTGAGGCTAGAGATATTCAATACCTGTCAGTACACTTGGGGCACATGAAGTTTTAGGTACCTGAAATGACCGAGCCTTTTAGAGATCGGAATCTAAAACTTTCAGTGTTAATGTTGTCTATATTCTTGGGCAGTTTGTTGTCAAGAAAGAAAGAATGGAAGGAAAGAAGGAAGAAAGGAAGGAAGGAAGGGAGGGAGGGAGAGAGAGGGATAAAGGAAGGTGGAATTAAGGGAGGGAGTTCATTTTTAATTGTAATACTAATGTGATTTATCACCATTTTATTTTCACATAGAATATCACATACATCACACTCTTTAACTAACTGATAGGGTATCCTATGCCCAATGCAAAAATGATCAAACCTTAATGACTCAGAATAAAGATACCTAGAAATATCTAGTTATTATTATTGTTTTAAATTCAAGCTTGTTTGTCTTCCATTTCCTCTCATAAGAACATACTAAACAGATTTATTGAATAAGAAATTAAATAAAATCAGGCTTTACTTGCCTCAAAAGTAAAAAAAAAGTCTATTATAGGAAGTTGAAGTTTGCTTTTGTTGAGATGCCAATAAATGTTAAGTTACATAAAAGTTAATGAACATATTTGGCTTTGTTACATCCATGGCACAAACAGTAGGGTCCCATTTGCAAGAGGCCTCCTTCAGTGGAAAGTGGCTTTCCATCTGCTGGCGCACAAGGACCGCATGGTGGCCTGGAGCCAGTGCCCCATATGTGCTACTGATGGCCACACTTGTGAGGGGGAAGTATGTTGTTATTGTAGCAGGTTGTTAAATGCACAGAGGCACCAACTTTGGGAGCCTTTTGAGAAATGAGTGGCTAAATGACCATCTTTGACTATGTCTTCTCTATTTACTGGGCTTTTTCAACTCATAAAATGTGGAATCATGCTGCTCACATCCAAACACTTTATAAACTTAGCACAATGATGTCAGGTATTTAAAAGCTGTTCATAGTGTTCCATCAATGAATCAAAGTTAGGACAAAGAAGAGCTTCTACAAAGGAAAAACAGGCATTTCCCTCCCCTTAACATCAGTAATTGACCTGGTCTTTGGATGATGCAACTGCAGGCATGTGGACAAAAAAGGAGTCCACAGAAGCACACCGGGCCATCAGTGAACACTCCATGATCAAGGAAAAAATGGTGGGATAGTTACATCTGTCTTTCTAGAATGAGCTGACATAGTCGTCACCATATTCTCAAAGGACCTTGTGTCTAATAAATAACAGAATGGTTCAGGCTGCAAGAGCTAGAACTATTTTTTCCCCATTTTAACAAGACATTGCTTACAAATCTCAGGAAAAAATTACTTCAGAATTATAATTGGTTGTTTTTGTCTAACACACATAAACTGAGAAGCAACTTTTTGGAAACTTAATATAAACCATAAAATGCAATTGTTAAACAGTCTCTGCATGCAGGAAACACCTTTTTCTATTCGTTTTTACTAAGAATTTGGTTATTATAATTAAAGTTAATTTCTTAATGCTCACTTTGGGGGCTCTATGAACTGTAGTATTTTTTGAGGAATTCTCTCTTTTAAAAGATATGAAACTTCATATCATCTAGACAGACTGTTATAGTATTGAAATGAATACCTGTACTCTATAATAGTAGCTGAAAATGAGAGTCTATTATCAAAGGAAAAATAATTCTCAAGCTCAATATACTTATCTACATTTCAAATGTAACTCCATATTTTAATGATGTTAAGTGATCTTGACCTACAATAAGATGCTAAATAGCTTTCTTGAACTGCAACAGAAAAAAATATACACGTCATGAAATTTTCCAATATTCTGTAGCATGTGAAAAGTACAAACCATGATTTAGTATGCAATGCAGACTTTGAAACTTGAAAATCTAAACCATGTTGGGGGTGCATGGAGTCTTGACTCCTCTGCGTTAGGAAAAAAAGCGTTTCTAAAATAAGTTTAAGCAAGTCATTTTAGAAAAAATCTTAAAGAAGATAGCATTTTGGAAATGAAAAAAGCAGTTTAATCATGTCTAGGATTATTGCAATTGATTCTTGGGTACTTTGGAGGTTTATGCAATTTTATATTAAATCTGTAATAAAGTCAGTTTCAAGGATGTATTATCAATAATGGTCTCAATCCTTATAAAAATACAAACTTTATAACTTAGAAAAGATTCCATTTTTATGAATGCTCTAGGGTCCCAAATCAACCTTAGACTCTACACAGAATTTTGAGTGAGCCACAGTTATGACTGAGACAGGAGAAATGCTCTCAAGGTGCTCAGGACCATGTCAGAACTCCATCTCTGGGGCAAAAGACATAGAGCACAGTCGAGGCAGCCAAGAGAGGGCCCCGGAGAACTGAGAAGTATCCTGGAAATGAAGTGGCGGTAGGGATGCCAGCCTAGAACTCATTAATAAAGAACTGTTTACACCAATCGCTCCCTTGAGACTGGGGTTCACTAAGAACCCCGACTCCCATGCCAAGCAGCAGGCAAAGTCTGAGACATGAATGTTGTTTTGAATTTTGCTTTTCTCGTGTTATTAACAATGTACTTTTCTTAGTATGGAGGTGATACAGAGGGAAACTTCTCCCTTAACTGTCCTATTTTAGTCTGTTTCTGTCACTATAACAAAATACTTGAGTGTGGTTATAGAGAAATTTCTTCTTTTATACTCTTATAGGTTGGGAATCCCAAGAGCCAGGGGCTGGAAAGTTTGGTGTCTGGTAAGGACTGTCCTCCACAGATGGAGGGTACTCTGTGATCCTATCTGGAAGAAGAGTTGAAGGTCAAAAGCAACACAGCTAGTTCTTCCAGATGTACAAGGCACTAGTCTTATCCGCATGTCCTAACTATCCATCCCTCACCACCTAGCCATCTCTCAATACTATCATATTGAAGATTGTTTCCACATGAATTTTGGAGGGACTCAAACCTACCAAGCATAGCACATCCCACCCAGGAAGAAGAATTGCTTACGTGTGATGCTCTTTTCCTGTGTTTTTCCTACAGAAACAGCGCTGGGAAGTCCATGTGGAGGTAAAGGTAAAGTGCCGGGAGGGATGGGAGGTGGGGATTGGGAAGGGAATGGGAGGGTAGTGTTAGAGGAAGGAGAGGAGGTTAGAGAAACGGCTGTAGAGAAAGAAGACGAACTCAATGACACAAGCTCTTGTCTTCAATTAAGCTGAAGCCAGGGGATACTATCCACTGGGGCATCCCCTGCCAGATAGCTGTGTGAACAACTCCCCAGCCTCTCTGCTTGTGATGTTCCTCATCCAAGAGGAGGGGAAGAAAAGGAGTGGTTATAGACCGATAGATCTGTGCTTGTCTTGGGGACTACAAGTTCCCTAGCCTGACAAGCCTAAGACAAAATTAAGATCAAGACTGATTTAGGGGAGATGGAGACAGCGAGAGTGAGCACCTCAGAGAGACAGCAGGATTTGGAATGCCTTTGAATCCTTGGTACCCAGCACCTGGCATTTTGCAGGCCCCTGGCACCTGTTAACTGAATGAATAAATACATAAACTGGTTTAAAATCCCCTTCCCACAGCAGGGAGGTGAGAAATTGTCAGCAGTCCTCAAATGATACCAAATAAATTGGGCTTCTGGCTTCCTTATGAAGCACAAGTTGCTCAAGAGGAAAAAGAACAAAGATCAGAATAAGGACTAAGAAACTCTCAGTATTTTCCCAAGTTAAAAGGACATTCTGTAAAGCCAGCTCTGCTGGGAACACACAAGGACTTACAGATAAGGCTGGAAAGGTAACGCACAGTAGGTTGTTAAAGAAAGCTGAATAATTTTCGCACTCTGTCTTATTGTGTGCAATAGGCAGCCACAGAAGTTTTCAAGCAAGAAAATCATTTGATTAAAAGTTAATATGGTTGATTTATGTAAGAAAAGGAGATCAACTTGAGCCAAGGAACTATATTAATGAAGAAGGATATTAAGGCTTTATGAATAAAAGCCCATTAAAATTATTCCAGCAGTTTTCCTTATCATGTATTAAAATCCAAGTGTGAGTCATACATGGATGGTTTGAATGTTTGTCTCCTCTAAAAGTCAGGTTGATCTTAAGCCCCAGGGCCTGACCATGGGAGGTAGAACCTTGTGGGAGTAGTTTAGGTCCTGAGGAAGATCACTGCTGTTCTGAGGGGCTTGGTGGAGGGAGTTTTGCTTTTTCTTTCTTTGTCTCTCCACTGTCCTTCATATGTTGATGCAGTAAGATGGCCAGATGTCAGAGCCTTCATCTCAGACTTTCCAGCCTGTGAAATTGTGAACCAGTAAGTTTCTGTTCATAAAAAATTACTTAGTTTCATTGTGTGAATCATACTCAGGTTTAAATAGGTAAGGAGAGCTACTAAAGTGATATTAAGGGGCTCTTACCCACACAGTCTCAGCAGTGCAAAATGGACTGAGGTAACTTCTCACTTCAGGGGTTTCGAATCTTCTGAATCTTCTCATTTCTTTTACTATAAATAAAACCATAAGCTGGCCATTAGTAGCCACCAACTCTCATATTCATGATTATTACAACTTATCTCCCATCAGAGGGACTCCAGATACCAACCCTATCAAAACAAGGGCAAAGGCAGAGTCAGGATTTGACAACACAGTGGCCTGTGAGGCTGCACTGACCATGAAGGATGGAGAACACCCAAGTGCGGGGCCACGCTCACAGTGGTCCATGAAGTGGTAATGGTACACAGATTTTCATTGTCCCAACTATTATTTGATGTGCTGTAGATTGAACTGAGGGCACTCTAGTGCTCTGCCATGGAGCCACATCCCTAGCCCTTATTTTAAGACAGTCTTACTAAGGCTGGGCTGGAGCTCACTCTATAGCTCAAGTCTCCCTTTCGACCTTGAATTCCTGTCTAGCCTCCTGAGCTGCTGAGAAGGCAGAGGCGTGCCATCAGGTCCTGCCTACTGTTGAAGGAAGTTGTCTTTTGTTTTATGGTCCAAAAGCAAAGAGCAAAGGTGTTGGAGTAAACCCCTCCTGTTGTTTTTTTTCCTCTGGTTCACGCGCTTTCACCTTTGAAATGCTCATCCCACTGTCAGAAGGGTCAGAGCGCTGCTCTCTATCCAGCTCATCTTCCTGCTCAGTAAAGGATGCAGTAATAGAGACAGAAGAAATAAGATGATCTGAGCCAAGCAGTGTACCTTCTGTTTGGTGGGTATGTGTTTTGGAAAAACTTTAAGGTATTTGCATGACCATTAATAAAGCTTATAATCCAGTCTCTACTTGGCTTTTGATTCTTTCTCTATCCACAAGATTCATCACCCCTGGAGGGAAATGCCTAACATCTAACACTTATGATATTGTTTTAATTATTTAGGCTATTAATTTTTATATTTTTCATAGTTAGAAATGGATTTCCAGAAATAAAACTCTAATTTCCACCCTTGTAATTATATAGGAAATAAAGGTTCAACTCCAAATGGCATGACTTGTCTTCATCTGCCCTAACACACTGGGGCTTTAGCTGTTTCTGTCCTTTTTTAAATTTGAATATTTGTCTTTTGTCACAGGAGGCTCAACATATTGCCCAGGCTTTCCTCAAACTCGTGAGTTCAAGTGATCCTTCTGCCTCCGCCTCTAGTGCTGGGACAACAGGCATATGTCACTACAACAGGCATATGCCACTATACCCAGCCTCCTGCCCTTTCTTTAATTCAGGTTTTTGTAATCTTTATATCTACTAGAAAAATTGAATCAGTTGCCAGGTGTAGTGGCACCCTCCTTTAATCCCAGCACTTGGGAGGCAGAAACAGGCAGATCTCTGTGAATTCCAAACCAGCTCGATCTACACGGTGAAACCCTGTCTTGTAAAAACAGCAACAAAAAAATCAGCTTTCCTGAATGCCTTTTAATTACCTACATGCCAGGTATCTCAGCTATGCTCTTAAGGAGAAGAAAAGGATAGAGGAAAGAGAAGAAGGCAAAGTCCAGAGGAGGTCAGAATAACTGGCCTAAAACTCTGCAATCACAGAGGTATAAAACCAGCACAGTCGTGCCTATAGGCTGTCAGCTATCTCTCAGACATCTCCCAAGGAAATCAACTACTAACCAAAAGTCTGCCTCCAAAGACCGGCCTCCTCAGCAGTTATTTAAATTCACATGATTTCCAAGATCAACTTCACTTCAGAACTTGGCAGCCCACATTCCATCAGGTGCAGGTCCTGAAGGCTATGTATAGCCAAGCCTGATGTAACTTCCATTGGTAACATCTGTTTCTAAACTTGAACAACATGCAAAACTCTTCCTTAACCTACTTATCTTGCTTGCTCAGACAGTTTCCCATCTTGAAAAGATCAGCTCTTTTCTAATGCAGAGTTGTGGTTGCTTGATACTATTAGTATTAGGAAATAATCTAGTTTTTAAAGATGCTAAACCCAATGGACTGCGAAGGAAACTGCATCCCGGGGTTCCATCCTAAGTGAGACAAGAGTATGTGGGAAACAGGAACAGTGTGAACGGGGCGGGGGGCAGAAAGGAGAGGAGCATCAGTCGATAAGCTACAGGGAAAAACAGGAGACACTGTTGATGCTTAAAAACATCTCAAAGGAGGCGGGGGTGGGCAGCATGATGCAGTGAATATTTGGAGAAAACATGCAATTTATGCCAGTTAAAGCACCTCAGTGTCTTCTCTGCTGTGAAGGGTTTGTCGGTCCATTTTGTTGGGCCTTACTACACTCAGGGATAAACTCTGGTGCCCTGCCCTGCCCAGCCCTCTTTCTTTCCTTTTTGTTGTTTAACTGGTCATCACTATCTTCTTAAATTATTGAAATGGTGACAATACCAATCAGATCACATCACTCCTATTAAAACGCTTCGTTGCTTTCCCATCATAAGGGCAATGGATAGCTTTTGCCCCTATACATCACAGCAGGGGCTCGTTGCAAAGGAGATCTGTTCACCTCCTAGTGACCAAGAAGTGAAGGAGAGAAACTGAAAGGGCCAGAATCCTACTCTCCCCTTCAGGGCAATATCCCCAAAGACCTGACTTCCTTCCATGAGGTGCCACCTCCTAAATATCTCAGCAAACCTTCAAGCCATACCTTTTGGGAGACTCTTAGTCAAGCAAGAACAAGGCATATTTTTTGAATGAAGAGCAATTTTGTTTATTTTCATTTTATAATATATTTTATTATTTTCATTTTATGTGCATGAGTGTATTGCCTGAACATATATGACTGTACTATGTCATGCAATGCATGCAGAGGGCAGAAAAAGGCATCAGATTCTCCTAGAACCCGAGTTACAAAGGTTGGTAGCTGCCATATGGATGCTGGGAATTGAACCTACATCCTCTGCAAGAGCAACTAGTGCTCTTAACTGCTGAACTATCTCTCCAGCCCCTTTATTTTGTGGGGGTGGGGAGTGGGGAGGGTGGTGGAAATTAAACAACACACTCCTGAATGATGAAATTAAGAAAGAAGCTAAGTATTCCTAGAATTAAGCAAAAAGGATAATTCAACATAACAAAACCTCTGGGACACCTTAAAAGCAATCTTAAGAAGGAAGTTTATAGCTCTGAGTGCCTACATTAAAAAATCAGAAAAAGCACAAATAAACAACTTAGCATTGCAACTCAAGATCTGGAAGAGCAAAAACAAAGTCCAAACCTAGCAGGTGAAAAGAAATAACAAAAATTAGAATGAATATTAGTGAAATAGAAACAAAGAAAACAATACAAAGAATCAATGAGCCTAAGATCTGGCTCTTTGAAAAAAATTAACAAGACCAATCTTAGCCTAGTTAAACAAAGGAAAGAACAAATCCAAACCCACAAAATCAGAGATGAGAGGGGAAACATCACAACAGACACCAAAAAGATCTAGAACATTATAAGGGAATACTTTAAAAAATAGCCTATTCACTGGGGCTGGAGAGATGACTCAGCTGCTAAGAGCACTTGCTGAGGACCTAGGTTGGAATCCCTGCTCCCACATGGTGACTAACAACCATCTGTAACTGCAGTTCTAGAGGATCTGATGCCCTCTTCTGGTCTCTGTGGCATTGCACAGCAATAGTGCACTTTCATGCAGGTATAATGCACACATAAAATAAATAAGGTTTAAAAAATATTTTTAAAACTATACTTTGTTAAATTTGAAAACCTAAAAGAACTGATGAATATCTAAATTCATAGGAACCACCAAAGCTAAACCAAAAAGAGATCAACAGCTTAAACAGACCAATAACAAGGTAATTGATACAGCAATATAAAACCTTGGACTGAAAAAATTCTAGGCCTAGACGGAGTCACAACAGAATTCTACCAGACATTTAAAGAATATCTACAGTCAATATTACTTAAATTATTCAGAAAGATAGAATTAGAGGGAGAACTCCAAAATTCCTTCTATGAGACTATTATCACTCTAATACCAAGACCAGGTAAGAGTCCCATTCACATTAGTCTCAAAATACTAGAGACTCAAGACCAAGAGACTCCCCAAATCAAACAGGCTATTGCCACAGCCCTTGATTGCCCCTCAGAACTTGTAAGACCCTATTGGGGAAGAAAGGATGTACTTCCGACACAGAACTTGGTGCAATGGAACTGGAACTGACCTGGAAGTCATCTCTCCTGAAGGCTACCTCTCATAGTTTTGGAGAACACTATGCAATCTGGTAAGGGAGAACATTGATCAATGTTCAACCCCAGTTTTAAGACCTAATAATCACAATGATCAGCACAGCAAATTACTCCAGGGCAGGAGTGGCACTTTTATACTAAGGATAATCTAATTTGATTTAAAAGTCAATGGGAGGCAACTCATGTGTGGTACTATAATCATAGCCAGATGCACATGACTGGAGAGGTCATAGATTTTAGAGAAAACCCTAAGGCTGTCATATCCTTAGACAAATGCAATTTCTTACTATTTTTTCAAATGTGGATCCTTATATTTACAGACAAATATGCCAGTCACCACTCATCAAAGAAGCTTCTTTTGCAACAGACAGAGACTGCTACAGAGTTCTACAACTGGTCACACACAGAGTGTCTGTGAAATGCCCCACCCTAAGTGACACATCTACAATGGAACCACTACACCTAACACTGCTCACGGAACACGGTGGAACGGTGGGTAGAGAGAACACTAAGGCATCTCTCAACTCTGATCAGTGAAGTTCCCTCATGCAACAGAAGGCAATGAACATAAAAGGCCACAAATGGCCAAAGTGTAGAGATCAACACTCTGCAGAATGCTGGCCCTTGGACAGGACTCCTGTGTTCAACTTTACCCACCCAGGGCTCAGGGACCATTGCAGAAGAAGGGGAGGGAAGATTGTAAGAGCCAGGGAGGAGGTATATGACCATATGAAAATAGACTCCTACAAGTTCCTGGGACCTTGCTCATATGAGCCTACAGCAATGTTTTCAGCATGCTCATGACCCATGCAAACTCAAGCAGACAAAACCCCAGCATAGAACTGGGGAAATGGGCAGCAGGACCCAATCTTAGAGAAAGAACTATTGGCAGCTTATTACTGCTGGGTGAGGGAGAGCTATATTCTTTAAGGGAGTGACTCTGGATAGGTTCACTAGACTCCAATGGATGAATTTGCACTGAGGAACATCTGGAGTCGCTAACTTGACATAATGGACCTTAACACAAATGACAGAATGTATGAATTCCAGTGGTGGGGCCTACGGGAGGGTGCCAGTGGGGAAGGGGCATACAGATGATTACGATGTTTCATCTGAAATACACAGAATTTCAATATTTTCTTTTAAAAATATCTTATTTGGTAGTTTCATTTTATGTCCATGAATGGATTGTCTGCATTTATGTAAGTGTACCCACGTTGTGCAATGCCTGCGAAGATAAGAAGAAGAAGGCAGATTTTCATGGAACTGGAGTTATGGACAGTTGTTAGCCACCATTTGTGTTCTGGGAATTGGGCCCAGGTCCAGTGCTCTTAACTGCTGAGTCAACTCTATATCCCCTTTATTTTTATTTTTGGGGGGAGTCTCCCTTATTGAATTTTGTACAATGTATTTGGATCATATTTAGATCCTCTCTCCTATCCTCACCTCCTTTAATACCACCAACCATGCTCAGTTTCATTTTCATGTAATTTATTCTCTCACTCTCTCTATATATATACATTATAGCAAACATACATATAACACACACACACACATACATATATATATATATATATATATATATATATGATATATATTAAGGCCTAGAGAGTCTAATGTAATTTGTGGTCTCAAATGCCCTTCAGTGTGATTCCTTTCCTTACAGCCTAGTCAACCTACCAAAAGTGTCACCTTTAAATAAGACTGACCCTCTCCCTCTCCACAGCCATCTGTTGCCAATACCTTCTCAGGTAGGATTGGGGTTTCTTACCTGCTTCCCCATGTCTATGCTGGGATTTTGTCTGGCTTGAGTTTACATAGGATTTGTGCTTTCTGTCACCAATGACTAATTGTCCAGCTGTGTGCATAACTCTGCTTTGGGTGGTCATCCGCTACCTCTGGCACTTGCAATCTTTCTGTCCCTTCTTCTTCCTTGATACTGAGCCTTGGGAGGCAGAAGTTTGATATAGGCCCTGTTCAGGGATAATCAGTCTGCAGTCTCTTATTCTCTGCATATTGGCTACTTGAGGGTTTCTTCTGCATAAGGAAACATCTCTGGTGAGAGTGGATAGACGCATTCATCCTACGTGTGGGTCCACAGTCATGTGTCTCGGTGTTAATCACCTGCTGCATAAGGAGGCTTCTCACAGCAGAGCATTTTTTCAGAAAACAGTAGGGAGCAGCACTTGCTGCTCTTCCAGAGGATCCGGTTCAATCCCTAACACTCACATGGAGGGTCACAATTATCTATAAACTCTAGTTCCAGGGGATCTGACACACTCTTCTAACCTTTGCAAGCACCTGGAATGCACAAGGTACATGTACATAACGTGTAGGTAAAGCACTCATGTAGACAAAATAAAAATTATAAATCTAAGAGAAAATTATAAAAGTATAATTTCAAAAGAAATTATGTATGTGAGTGTGTGTGTAGATACCCATATTGAAGTGAGCAGAGGCTGTCAGGTATCCTTTTCTATCACTTTCTGTCTTTCCTCTGAGGTAGGGTTTCTCCTTTAAACCCAGGACACAGGTGTTTATGTTTTCTTTGCTAGCCTGGAAGCCAGCAAGGCCCAGTGATATTCCTGTCTCTGGTCCGCTGAAAGTTGGACTTACAAGCACGTGTGGAACATCTAGTTTGTTACATTTGTGCTAGAATCTGATTCTGGTTCTCATGATCGCATGGCAAGCACTCTTCATCACTGAGCAATCTCTGTGGTTACCAGGAATTGATCCATCACTGAGGGAGAACCCTGCTGATCCATGGCATTTTGACTTAAGTACTGGGAAGGAGCACTATTCATGAGTGTATTTGGATAAACTTGATGAAAGTGCACTCCTCAACGTATTTTGTTGCTTGCTCTTGTTGGCACAAGTTAAAGTTTGTATTACAATAAAGAAAATATCAAGAAGACAAAGGTCTGGTTTGACAAGTACTTGTGTACTAAAGATAATCCTGTCAGAAGAAAAAGAAGAGTAAATTTACTTTTAATACAGCCAACTAGGCTTAATTTCTCTAACAGCAATAACTTATCATTTTCTTTTTGTTCATTTTAGAATTGTAGGTTGTTCATCAAATTTACTCGAAACAAAACAACAACAAAAAGTATTTTTTCTCCTGCCCTAGAACCATAAAATCTAAGTAGATAATGTTTTGCCCAGTGGGATATTTTTTTTTAAATCAAGCAACAACTACTTGACCTTTTCCCAGATTTTGAGCTAAATTAGTCTTTCACATCTCTCAAAGAAGGAAATACAGTGAAGCTGCAGGTTGATTGCATTTGCCAGAAGATTCTTTACCACATTCTCTTATGTACAATGCAATTATAGGAAGGTTTCAATTCAGAATACAGATCTCAGTAAGGATTCCAGAAATTTTGCATTTTACCTGATGTATCATACGATGAAATACAGTTTTAAAATTTGCTATTGTGTATTCATGTCCAACTTGGAAAATGTTCTGACAATTTGGAAGTTAACTTTTCTTTTTTTTCTCTTTTTTTTTCTTTCCTTTTCTTTTCTTTTTCTTTTCTTTCTTTCTTTCTTTCTTTCTTCTTTCTTTCTTATTTCTTTCTTTCTTTCTTTCTTTCTTATTTCTTTCTTTCGAGACAGGGTCTCACTATAAAGCTGACGCTAACCTTGAACTCATAGTAATCCTCTTACCTCAGCTGCCCAAGTACTGGGATCACAGGCATGAACCACCACGCCTAACTTGAAGTAAATTTCTAAAACTCATCATTTATTAATAAGGTCCATCCCATTGTTAGATCCATAGCTGACAGGATGAAAAGGACTTAATGGTGATTATTGTTTTAAAATGTTAATTATAAAAGTGATTCAATATCGCCATAAAATTTGGCCATATAAATTATGTAAAATAAAAGTTAGGGGCTGGGGAGATAGTTCAGTCAGTAAAGCGCTTGTGTGCAAGTATGGGAGCCTGAGTTTAATCACCAGAACACTGGTAAAAAAGCCTGGCCTGGTGGCACATGTTTATAATGCCAGCACGAGAGAACGGAGATAGGCAGGTCCCTGTGACTCACTGGCCAGCCCATCTAGCCTAATCTTCGAAGCTGAGCTCATAGAGACTTCCTGTCTCAAAACCCAAGGGGGATGGCACCTAAAGATGAACCTTGAGGTTGTCCTCTGACCTCCATTTCTGTGTACCTGTACATGCACACAGACCCACATAGAATAATCCCCTCAACACTTGAATTTTATTTCTTTTTCATGTTTCTTTTATATTGATTTTTGTGAATTTCACATAATTCATTTCAAACATATTTAGACCCATGCCCCTTTCTGCACCCCAGAAGTCCCTCCAACCAGCTTTCATGTGTTCTGTCATGTATGTTAAGGTCTTGGGGTCTTATTGCTGACCTCAAACATCCCTAGGTGTGAATCCACCCACTGGAGCCTGGTCAGTCTATCTAGTGTCACTCCCCTAAAGAAAACCAACTCATGCCAGGTGTGATGGCACACACCTTTAATCACAGCACTCGGGAGGCAGAGACAGGTACATCTCTGTGAGATTGAGACCAGCCTTGTCTACAGAGTGAGTTCAAAGCTGACTTTGTGTCAGGAAAACTTGTCAAAAGACAAAAACAAAAATAAAAGCAAGAAGACCAATTCTGTCTCTCCCAACAGTCATCAGTTACCAATAATTTCTCAGCTAAGGTTGCGGCTTTATGCTCATTTCTGCCCTTCTGTGGCTTGAACTTGCATGAGTCTTAGGCATCCTGTCACCATTTACCCTAAGTTCATATAGGAAGTTCTCAGTTGTCTGGAAAATTCTATTTCCTTTGGTCTTCCACTACCCCTGGCTCTGACAGTCTTTCCACCACCCCTCTTCCTCAATGGTCCCCGAGCCCTGGGTCTTAGAAGTTGGATATAGGTGTCCTATTCACAGATAAGTTCTCTGCAGTCTCTTATTCTCTGCAGTTTTGCCAGTTGTGGTTTTCTGTGTTAATCATGTGTTGCATGAGGGAGCTTCACTGGTGACAGTTGAGAGATGCATTAATATTCTTTCAGCCTCTTGTTCTATGCTGTTCCCTGAGCGTTAGGTGTAGAGGTCACATTGTAGATAAGTCACTTAGTTATGGGATTCTAACACACTTATTCTCTGAATTTGACTAATTGTGGAACTCTTTAAGAGTCTCCATCTGTTGCAAGAAGAAGCTTTTTCGACGAATGGTAAGACATAGATTCTCTATAAATATAGGATATGCATTTACAATACAAAGAAAATATATTGTTCTAGGGATGTGACAAAAGTAGGTTTTTCTCTAGGATCTATGATCTCTCCACCCATATGTTCTTGGTTATGTGTACAGTACCATACATGAGTTCTTTCTTGGTGAGAGGGCCTTAAGTCTAATTAGACAGCTGCTGATTACCCCCAAATAAAACTGCCACTGGTGTACCAAGAGAGATCATTTTCTGGGTCAGTCATTGTTGTGTTTATTAGGTTTTACAGCTGGATAGAATCATTGGTTGGTTTTCTCCCTTGGCAGATCACGTAGTATCCCCTGATACTATGAAAGCTACTCTTCAGGGAGGCTTCTAAGTCAGTTCCAACTCCATTGCATCACATCCTCTGTCTGAAGTATGTCCTGTCTTCAGCTATAAGATTTTACCTTCAGGTTCTGGGAGGTAAATCAAGGGCTGTGGCAATAGCCTGTATTATTTTGGGAGTCTCTTGGACTACTCTGACCACTAACTCAAAGGAGATTCTTTTCCTACCTGGTACTGAATTTTTTTGTTATATAGCCTTCAGCTATGCACACACACTCATATTATATATATGGTACGCATTTTCTGTAGGCTTTTTAAACTAATAAATTTCCCTCCAGTTTTTCTCATTACCTAAATGTTATTTCTCTTTCCTGCCTTTCCCCTTTTAAAGCACACCTATTTCCCCCTTCATAACACCTGTCTCCTTCCATCCCCCTCTCCTGAGAACTTTCTCCCGCTTTACCCCCATGGCTCTCTTCCATTTTACTGGATGTTGCAGTTGCATCAGGATATATACTCACATATAAGGACTTGGAGCTAGGACACACAAATGAGGGAGAATAAACATTGGTTGTTTTCCCGAGTCTGCGTTACTTCACTTGGTAAAAGTTTCTAGTTCCATCCATTTATCTGCAAATTTCATGATTTCGTTTTTCTTTACCACTGAATAGAACTCCATTGTGTAAATGTACCACATTTTCATTATCCATTCATCAGTTGAGGGACCTTCAGGTGATTTCCATTTCATGGCTACTGTGAAAAAAACAGCAATAAACAAGTGTCTCTGCAGTAGGATGAGTGCTTTGGGGATAGATCAAGGAGCAGTATAACCGGATCATATGATAGATTTATTTTTAGTTATTAAAGAGTTTTCCACGATGATTTCCTTGGTGGTTGCTCAAGTGAATGCGTGTTCCTCTTTCCCCACATCCTCACCAGTATTTGGTGTCTTTTGTTCTCTTGATGTAGGCCATTCTGACTGGGGCAAGATCAAATTTTAAAATT
This sequence comes from Eospalax fontanierii, assembly GCA_035773235.1. Lineage (NCBI taxonomy): Eukaryota > Metazoa > Chordata > Mammalia > Rodentia > Spalacidae > Eospalax > Eospalax fontanierii. The sequence goes on along the minus strand of CM069545.1, from coordinate 31,619,899 downwards.
AGTTTTGATTTGTATTTCCCTAATTATTAAGAATGTTAAATACTTTTAAAGGTATTTCTTAGCCTTTTCTTTTTTCTTTTGAGAGTCCTTGTTGAGATCCATAGTTCAATTTTTTTAACTGGGTCTTTTGTTTTCTTGATTCTTTGATTTTGAGTTCTTTGTATAAACTGAATATTAATCCCCTGTCAGATATACAGCTGCTGAGGATTTTCTCCCACTCTGTGAGCTTCCTGTTCACTTGAACTGATTGTTTCTTTTGCTGTACAGGCTTTTAGTTTAATGGCGCTCCATTTGTAGATTTGTTTACCTTAATTCCTGAGAGACTGAAGTGCAATTTATAAATCCTTTCCTGTATCTACATCTTGTAGAGTACTACTTATGTTTTCTTCTAACATTTAGCACTTCATGTTTCACATTGAGGTACTTGATCCATTTGAAGTTGTCTTTTGGGCAGGGTAATAGTTATGGGTCTCATTTCATTGTTCCACAGATGGTGATCCAGTTTTCCCAGCACCATTTATTGAAGAGTATAGGCTTTTTAAAAAGTATTCCCTTCTAATGTTCTGGATCCTTTTGGTGTTTGTTGTAATGTTTTCCCTTTTATCTCTGACTTTGTTGATTTTTGTCTGTTTTTTCCTTCTTTTAGTTACCTGGGTTAAGGGTCGATCTTGTTTATCTTTTCAAAGAACCAGCTCTTAGATCCATTGATTGCGTATATTGTTTTCTTTGTTTCTATTTCATTGATTTGTACTCTGAGTTTTATTATTTCTTCTTGTCTTCTGGGATTGAGTTGGTTTAATCTTGTTTTTTTTTTCCAGATTTTTTAGTTGTAGCACTAAGTCTTTCATTTGTATTCTTTCTGTTTTTAAATGTATGTGCTTAGAGTTAGAAACTTCCTTCTTAGGACTCTTTTTAATGTGTCTGAGAGTTTTGTTGTTTTTGTTATTTTGATTTTGTTCCAGGAATACTTTTCTTTCTTAATTTCTTCTTTAACCATTCTTCATTCAGGAGTGTGTTATTTAATCTCCATGAGTTCTTGTAGTTACTGTAGCTTCTGATGCTATTGATTTTAACCTATATTACATTGTCATCCAATAGAACACTTGGAATTATTTCAAATTTTGTATTTATTTGTTTTGTGTCACACTAAGTGGCTTATTTTAGAGAAACTTTTGTGTGCTGCTGAGGATAATGTATATTCTTTTAGTAGTTGGGTGGAATATTCTGAAGATGTCTGTTAGGTTCATTTGATGTATGCTGTCATTTAATACAGATGTTTACTTATTCTTTGTCCATTTGAAAAGTCTATTGGAGAGAGTCGGGTATTGAAGTCACCTAGTATTACTGAGTTAGGGTTAATCTGTGATTTGAAATTCAGTAGTACTGTTTTTATGAAATTGGGTGCATCAGAGTATTGTGAATATATATTTATGACTGTAATGTCTTCTGGTCTATTGTTTCCTTGATCAGAATGTAGTGTTCTTGTTCATATCTTTTCATCCTAAAGGAGTGTCTATCCTTGAAGATGAGATTATTTTTTTGTAGAGATTTTGCTTCTTTAAAAAAAATTTATGTGTATTAGTGTTTTGCCTACATGCATGTAAATGCACCCTATCATGTGTTGCTTAGAGGTTAGAAGAGGGCATTGGATCCCTTGGAACTGGAGCTAAAGACAGTTTTTACCTGCCGTGTTGGTGCTGGGAACCAAACTTGGATCCTCTACAAGATTAGCTGGTGCTCTTGACCACTGAGCCAACACTCCAGGCCTTGGAGTTTGATTCTTAACACGTTCAACTAATTTGCGTCTTTTTACTGGGGAGTTGAGGCCATTGATATTAAATTTATTATTGAAAGATGTGTACTGTCATTCTATTTTCTGTTTGTGTTCTTAGCCCTGTTTTGTGTTTCCATAATTATACTTCCATTTATTTTCTTTCTGTAGTCTTTGTATATGGTAATTCCATTCTTCAGTCTTTTCTATTGTTTCAAATATTCTTTACCTCCAACTACTATAGTTCTTCTTGATAAAATATTCTGTGTTAGCATTTATGATCATTTAGAACTTGGAATACTTTACTCCAGGCTCTCTGGCCTTTATAATTTGTATTGAAAAGTCGGCTATAATTTGGATGAGTTTTCCTTTGTATGTAACTTTTTTTTTCTTACAGTGTTCAGAACCATCTCTTTGCTCTGTACATTTAGTGTTTTTACTATGAAAAGTTGTGGGGAGTTTCTGTTCTGGCACTGTTTAGTTCGTGTTGTGTGTGCTTGTATCTGTATCAGTATGTCTTCCTTAATTTAGGGAACTTTTCTTCTATAATCCTGTTGAAGATCTGGTGAATGCCATTAACCTGAGATTTTTCTTCTTCTTCTATGCCTGTGATACATAGATTTGGTCTTTTCATGGTGTCCCACATTTCCTGTATATGCCATTTCTGTATTTTAAAACATTTTTTTCGTATTCTTTATTTGAGTGGTCCAGTTCTTTATCTCCAAGTCTTGATATTCTGTTTTCCATTTCATTCATTAAAAGCTGGTGAGGATTTTTTTCTATTTCAGATTGACTTTTGAGTTTTCAACTCCATCTTCATTTCAGCCTGAGTTTTCTTCAATATTTCTATCCATTTAGTGAAGTTACTTTTCAAATCCTGAATTGTTTTTTCCATTTCATTCAGCTGAATATTTATATTTTCTTTAACTTCCATCATAAGTTTTCTCCTTATCCTCTTTGAGTTGTTTGTGTATTGTTTAAAGTCTTTGAATTCTTTGATCATGTTTATGATCTTTATGATCTGGGTGGTACTTCTCATTGTTGAACACTTCTATAGGACTGGTGGGATTTTGTGAGGACATATTATCTTGGTTCTTCATATTATTTGAGTTTTTGCATTGTAATCTGGCATATGAATTCCTTTTCTTAATTATGTATCTCATATAAAATGCTAAACCTTCTTTTATTGAGCTTAAGTAGGCTTTTTTTTCATTGTTAATGTATCTTAGTTTCCTATTGATCAGTTATGAATAGTCTGTGCTTCAGTTTCTCACTTCTGATTTGTTATTGGTGGGATTAGATGGTTAGAATTCTCCAGAAGGACAAAGAGATCTATGTCCAAGGCTGATGGGAACAAGTAGGCGAGTTTCAACTAGCCAAGCCCTGGAGCTGTACTGGAGGGGGGCAGAGGGCGGTTGGCTGGTCCCAAAGCAGGAGGATGGTGACTCAGTGGGTGGGATCTAGGTTACTCACGATATTCAGACTAGTCAATCACTCATTAGGCAATGGCATCCGGAAGGAGCTTAGGCCCAAGGAAGGCCAGCGGGGATGGTGTGGACCAGCTTTCTCCAGCCAGCTAATCAGAGCAGATGTGCAATTTAATTTCCTGATCATAGCCTCTGTTAATATTTTGTTATATTTCTTGTCATGCCTTATACATGCATGTGCACTCATGTATTTTTTTAAAAGATGAGATCATACCATATAGAATACTCTGCAACTTTTTCCCCTCACTGAACAGTTTATCCTTTGAAATCTGTCCATTGATGTCTGCTATAATATTTTTCTTAGTATAGTTAATACTGAAATCTATTGCTTTTGTGTATGTATTAAATTTTAACTTTTAAATAAAACAATGATCATGAAAATGCAAAACAAGACTTTGGGTGAAAATGGTACATGAATGTCTTCCCTCCCTTCTATCATTCTTCCTTCCTTTGTCCCTCATTCCATCGCCCCTTCCCTTTCCTGTTTCTTTTTCAGTGCTAGAGATCAAGTCCAGGAGCTGCATCATGTTAGTCACATCCCAGCTCAACCCTCATTTCTTATTTAATAGATGTGGAATAGTTGAAAATGGCAGTTCACCCCTTTGCTCACTGAATCCTAGTGCTGGAACTATAAATAGATATACAGCCATGAGCTGCAAAGCAGTGTTTCAGTGAGTGACAAGCTGCATACACATTGATGGCCCCATAAGATTTTTAACAGAGCTGAACAATTCCTCTTGCCTAATGATCCCCTAGTTGAAGAGGAAGGAAGAGGAAAGGAAGTTGCAGAAGGAAAAGAAAAACCCACAAGAAAGTTCACAGCGAAGGGTTTAGCAGATTTTTTTGCAGAACTCCACAAGTTCTTTAAGAAGTTTGATAATGTCTGGGCTGCTAAGATGGCTCAGCAGGTAAAAGTGACTGCTGTGAAAGGCTAATGACCCGCTCTGGATACATGGAATCCACATAGAAAGAAAGAACCAATTTCCAAAATTTGTCCTCTGACCTTCATACTTGTGCTGTGACATGCACTTGGCATGTGCCTGTACACATTTGTGCACACACACAAATATTAAATTAAAGTAAAATTTTAAATGGACTTTATGATTTGGACCGCAACACTGGAAGTTTTTTTTTTATTAATAATGGCATAATATCTGTTTACAAGAAAATCTGTAATGAAATGAAGAAACAAACCACACAAACCCTTGTGGAAATAGTGACATTTCTTCAGGCAGAATCTCAGGCAGGTCCTGCAGGAGAGATCCCCGAAGAAGGTGCAGGTGCCATAGGAGGTGACAGTTCCATATGTATATGCATCTGAAGACCTTCCAGTGAGACAGGCTGTAGATTGATATGATCAACCAGACCCATGGAAGGCTAGGCTAATATGTGTGTTTGTGTCTTCGTTTATAGCCAAAAAGGTCAAAAAATAAAAATCAAAAATGTTTTAAAATAACATAAATGAAGATGCAGAGAAAGAAAATATTTTTGTGTACCTCTGCAATGTCTCTGTGTTGCTAGCTGTTGTTACAGAAGAGTAAATACATTTGAAAATTTAAAGTTTATGAAGAAGGTGCAATAAGCTAGGATTAATTTATTGGTAAATAGTTTCTTTTAATGAATGTAGTACAGCCTGAGTGTGTGGTACTCACAGTCTATATAACATCCAGTGGTGTCCCATGACTTCGCATTTAGATTGCCCACCTGCTGATCACCCAGAGCAACTCTGCTCCTGTAAAATCCATTCTTGTGAAGTGCTTTGGACAGGAGGGTCATTTATAAGATCATTTGTACCATACTTTTACTGTTCCTTCTCTATGTTTAGATAGACTAAGATGTATAAATGCTTACCACTGTGTTAGAGTAACCTAGAGTCTACAGTAGAGTGCTGTATCGGTTGGTGGCCTAGAGCCAATAGGGGAGCCCATAAAGCCTGTAGGTGTTGTAGGCTAGACCATCTAAGTTTGTGTTAAGACTTGATCCTAGGTATTTTTAAAGATTTATTGATTGATTGATTGATTTAATTTATGTGTATGTGTGTACCTGAGTGAGTTTATTTTTTTTATATTTTATTTTATCACTTTTTAAAAACATTTATGAGTGTATTGCCTGCATTCATATAACTGTCATGCAATGCCCATGGAGGTCAGAAGATGGTGTTGGATCCCCTGGAACTGGAGCTATGGATGAGTGTTAGCTACCATGTGGGTGCTGGGAATCAAACTCAGGTCCTCTGCAAGAGCAACCAGTACTCTTAACCAGTCGAGCCATCTCTCCAGCCCCCCTGACTGAGTTTATATGTTCTACATGCATGCTGGCACCTGTTGAGGCTAGAAAAGAGGGCCAAATTACTCTGGAACTACAGTTACAGGTTGTGAGTTGCCTGATGTAAGTACCGGGAACTGAACCTGGGTCATCTGTAAAGGCAATACTCTTAACCACTGAGCCATCTCTCCATCTCCTTGGTCCATATTTTTTTAAGATGTGACTTTTAAAAAGTTATATAAGGGCTCTTTTTTTGTAAATTAAATATGAACAATCTGGAAAATTTCTTCTGAGGTCATTTCTAGGTGTTAATCAAATGATCATTTAGAGGATTTTAAAATACTGAATTGATTAAACTCATTATTAGTTTGGAGTAGATCAGCAAATGAGGTGAGTTTAGATGGTGACTTTTCTGTGTACTACCCATCACCTCAAATCAGGTTTTGATCCACAGAAGCATCCCAGGCACCACGTTCACTATACTTCACATTAAAACTCCTTTTTATCTAGTTCTATCATAACACATCTTGACTTCTCTCCCCCCCCAAAAAAGACTTTACAGGGTGAGACCATACTTTCAAGCTAAAGACTCCTAATTGTTACTTCAGGCTATGCAGGAAGTAGAAGATCAAAGGATTAACTCCCAGTAGAAGATGAGAGAGGACATCTGAAAATCACAGTTAAATGTGGCAGCAGCATACCACACGGAGAGTCACAAGGGAGGAGTGCAAGTTCTTCAGAGGCAGAGATGACGCATCTTAAAGGATGACTAGGGCTTAGACTGGGATGAGTGAAAGGGACCAGGATGGGGAGCCTTTGGGTAGAAGTTTTAAACTGTCAGTTATGTGTTTATTCTACATTTTAACTTAAAGGTAATTATCATAATATGCTACCTTGTGGAACTTCTGTAGAAGAAATACCATGATTGGATTCTATTTACTGTATGTAGTTGTTTCTGTTGCTTGTTAAGGAAGAAGAAAACCTGAAGGACCTAAACCAGAAATGTATCATCCCAGACCCTTTCCAATTAACAGATGCTGAATATTTCTTGTATGCTTCCTTCCTCTTCATGTCTCTTTCCATGTCTTACTTCAAGTTGTCATATTTATCGCTGAGCTATTTAAAAAATCTACTAATTTTTTTCTGCTTGCTTCTGCACCCCGCACTCTTTGCATCCAGCCACTACCAGTGCTATCAGCGGTCATTGCAAGAGTGCTCTAATTTCTCCAGGAAAAAGACCTCTCCCCATAACCTGGAGAGTATGGCCCTCGGTGAGCTAGTCCAGCCTTCCTTCCCAGTCTCCTTTTTATGTAATGGTTCTGAGCTTGACTTTCCATACTCCAGGCACAATGAATTTACCTTCTCACCTATGAGTGTGCCTGACTGTTTCCCACCCCTCTCTGGAAATTGCACATACAGTTTTTCTCTTTGGATTCAGTACCTGCCCACTTTTTGAAGCCTTCTTTTATTTCAATCAGTATCCTCATATCTTTGAAATCTCCTTAGAACCACATATTATTAGCTCTTTCTTTTGTCACTGGGACCAATACCTGACAAGAAGCAACTTTACAGGGGAAAAGTTTATTTCATTTAAAGGGATACAATCCATCCTGGTGTAGAGGTCACAGTGGCAAGAGCATGAGTTGCCTGGTTGCTTGGTTCTATTACATCCGTAGTCACGGAGGAGAGAGATGAGAAGTCTGGTGCTCAGCTGACTTTTTCCTTGTTCCCCTTTAATTCAGTACAGGATCCCAGCCCATGAGATGGTGCTGCATACATTCAGGAAGTCTTCTTCCCCCAATTAATCTTCCCTGGAAACACCTTCACAGACATAACCAAAGATATTTTTCACTAAGGCCATAGGTGTTTCTTGTTCAACCAATGGATAATGAAGGTTGACCATCCTACTCTCAAAGGATCCAGTGACCCTTACTTTATATCAGTATTTCGTGTGCTTATTAGGACACTTAATGATCCATATTTTATGTGTGTAGAATGAGAACTGAACACTACTGCATAAGAAGACATAGGCTATAGACATGGCCTACCATTCTGGTTCTTTGATCCTGAGCAGATACTTCACTGACATTAATAAACTAAGCAAGGAGGAAACAAGAAAGAATTCATACATAGTCATTGTAAAGACATTTTCTGGTAGCTTTAAAAGTCAGAAAGAAGGTATGCCCTGCTCAAGTCCAATACAGCTTATACTCTTGTATAAATAGCTGTTTCTAGACCAGCAGTTATGCAGTGAGCAATGATCTCTAGTGTCAAAAGTCATGAAATGGCTCTTGTGATAGAACATATCATCAGGCCTGAAGTTTCTTTTGAAAAATGAGTATATCAAACATTTCTCATGTTCCAAGGTATGTGTATAAGATGATATTCTTAGGGCCCCATAATAGTATAATTAAAGCTGCACTCTATTTTATCAACATTGTGACTTAATTAGAATCTATACATAAGTACAAATGATTGCTGTTTACAGAGTCAGCTGTATGTGTGTACCAATTTCTGTTGGTTTCAGAATTAAGACAGCCAGACATTTATAAGCATTTGGGAATTCAAACCACCAAGTCATCTTATTCTTATTTAATAAAAACAGATCTAATGTAATTATCAAGAATGACCTTATCTTTCTTACTCTAAATCATCGTCACAAGCGGAAAAAACCCAAACTGAAACAGGACTGGGTGGGATTAAAATTGTGTTGTATGAACTAATTGAAAGCGACCGTATTTGACTGAGTAGAAATTGAAGCCTGAATTGTTTTACAATAAGTTTTCACCTTGTCGGCGAGTGTCATGCTGTGAGGTCAGGCAGCCTCAACAGAGGAAGTGGTGCTCACATGGTGATTGGGAGATTTGTTAAATATCTGGTTCATGCAAGGCTTAGTTAGTGCTCCACAACTGGCATTTTAGTATTATGAAATACTCAAAACCAGATTACAAAACCATGTGACAACTAATGGCACTTTTTGAATGAGGACAACAGAGCTCAGAATCATCAGTGCAAGCTGGGATTTTGACCCAGCTGTTTGACTCAATACAGATTCTCACAGTGTAGCACCACATTGCCACCCCCAAATCAAATGTAGCTAAAATGGCCACTTTGGGGCTGCGTTTCTTCAAGCGCCTGAAATGAAGGGTGACATCAGCAAGAAGTAAGCCATAGGGCAAAAGGAACTGTGCCCCAATACAGCGTTTCTCGAATGTTTAAGTCACTTGTGAATGGTGGGGAGGTGCAGAGTGTGGTTCAGCAAGGTTAAACTGTGTGTCCTGAGATTCCACTATTCTAACACTTCTCAAGTGATGTCAAACTGATCGCACTGAACGGCCAGGCGTGAACGAGCAAGGACTGGTTCAGGACCACGGACAGCAGAACAGGTGCGGCACCTTTACCTTGTTATCTCCCGTTTCAATGAATTCTCTATTTTCTGTAAGTAGAGCCTAATTACAGAAAATACACTATCAGGGTGGTTTTTGTTGTTGTTGTTGTTTTTCATTGCTTCTTAGGCTGCTGTAGTCCATGTGGTGGGCCCGCCATGCAAGTACGAACCTGTCTAGGAAAAGACGTTAAAAGGGAAAGAGTGGCCTTTGTGGTGTCCTTTGTGGCATTTATAAATATTATTCTGCCAGCGATCCTCAGGCAAAAGGAACTTGATCAGGTTAATCTAGTAAGGAAGTTAACAGAGAACTTACAAAACATTCCAGGATTGGCATGTGTCAGCATTATAAAACATCTACTTGAGAGGACCTGCCACTCCCATTTGTACATTTGTTAAACAGAAACTAGTTGGTGCTACTAAACCTCTGCACTATTAGTCAATTAGAGTGAAAAATAAACACATAACAAAGTCATATTCAGAGTCAAAGTGAAATAAAACGAACTCAACATATTTCCATATGTATTTGTACATTTTTTTTCCTGCAGTCTTTCAGCTTTTATTTTAAAGATAAAATCAGAAGGTTTGTTTTCTTAGTTGACTTTATTTTCCTTTGCTCCTACTTTGAGTCATGACCATAGCTTCCAGTGATGTAGAAAGGGGTTTCCAGACTGTCAATTTATTTCACAATTAGAACAAAGCAGACAAAATGAGGATGTATTCACTTCAGGCTGGGTGCCCTTCTCAGGTATAAGGACACTACAGTCTTCATTTGTGGGAAAAAAAAAGGGTCAATTTCAGTCAAACTAATAGATTTCTCTTAGTCTTGTACCTGATTTACTTAAGAATGCTCATGAAGAACTGGGTGTGGTGATGCACGCCTTTAATCCTAACACTCAGGAGGCAGAGGCAGGTAGCTCTCTATGAGATAGAGGTCCACTTGGTCTACATAGCAAGTTCCGGGCCAGCTGGGGCCACAGGGAGACCCTGTCTCAAGGAAAAGATAAACCAAACCAAATAACAAAAATATTCATTGAGGCACTGGAGAGATGGCTCAATGGTTAAGAGAATTTGCTGTTCTTCCAGAGGACCTGAGTTCAGTTCCCAGCACCCATGTTGGGTGGCTGACAACCATCTATAACTCCAGCTTCCAAGGGCATGCTATTCTGGCCTCCTAGGGTGTCCTCACACATGTGACATACATGAACAAACACAAGCACATCAAATACACATACATGAGTATTCTTTTTAACATCTTAAAAAATAAAAGTATCCATGATGTTTCATTCCAATATGTTTCCATAATTTATTAAAGATTCCTTACCACTCATTAGGCTTATATTTATAATGTACCAGGAGTGAAAATGTTGACGTTCAGAGTTAGACATATTTCTCAAATTAATTCTTGATGCCAGAGGAGGAGTTTTGTTGTTGTTGTTGTTGTTGACTTTGGTGTTTTTGTAAATAAAAATTATACCATTATAGCAAGTTCAGTGTGTGTGTTTGTGTGTGTGTATTCAAGTAAATATACTGAATGTGTAACACATAAGAGAAATTTCATATATATTATTTTAATCAACTTCCCATTAGGTAGGTTTTCTACTTAAGTAATAAGAGAGTTGACATTCAAAATCTTTTTGGTATTAACTAGTAAATCTTCGGTTACCGAGAACATTTCTTTCTTTCCGTTATATCTTTGTGTAATCTTTTAAGATGAACTTGTTCTAGTGGACATTCACACATCTCAGAAAGACTCAGCCCCAAAATAATTGTGTGTAAAATTCAGGCATCTTTTACAGTGAAAAGTAAGAAATAATTGATGCTCACCCATTATTTCAAAAGTGGATATGGAGCTGAATCCAAAATCCATTACTAACTAACATGATGTGTTCACTGGGCTCTTTTCAGATGGAAAAATATTAGCCATTAGCAAAGATTAAATAATTTACCTGAGCTTGCAAGGAGCACTAAATGCCAGAGAGGACTTTACAACTAAATCTTGGGAGTTTCTTGGATTACTGAACTGCAGCTAATCCTCTAGAGAGCAATTTACTACTGAGATTAATGGTAATTATTTTAAAATGAAATTTTAATAATTTAAGGTTGATGATTTTACCTAGTTCATCATCTTCTTTTCAGTTGAATCATTGAAATCTGTGTTCAGAAATGGGTAATTATTATCCTCAGGATGAGGTCTCTGACCACTGCCTGGCCACTGAATGCCTAAAATAGCCGGATAGCCATTTTTAAACATCTCACTCCATGGTTTTGATAGGTGTCATGTTAAAAGACCTCCATGGAGGCTGGGAACCTGTTATTCATTCTTGGGGAGAGTTATCACAAATGTCCACTCTTGGGAGCTTTAAGGAGAAGGGATTTGGGATACACCATCACAAAATGTGGAGGCAACAGCTACAAGGGAAGACGAGTGGGATTCCTTGACAAATATGTAAGAAAACCTAAGAGACTTGAGCAAGAGAGCTAGAGAGTAAGAAAGGCAGGCGGGAGAAAAAGAAAACTACAGATGGTTTGAGAGGTGACTCATTTCTCCAACCTCTATCCCAACGTGTTTAATTTTCCTTTTAAGCATTTTGGTGGTGAAATTTTTTACTGGAAGTATTCAACCTCCACATTATTTTAGTTAAAGCAAGAAGAGGATAAACACATTTTTATAATCTCTCCTTATTGCCCCAGGGTGTCACCTTGACCTGTCTTCGACGACGCAAGGAGCCTGTCAGTCCTTTTTCTTTCAGTGTAGACAATTTTTGTATGGAATCCCTCTCCATAGTCTTCTAGAAACGATCGGCAGATTACGCACTGAAATAGATACACAACACCACACCAGTATATTCTGTTTGCCTTCTTGTCCATCACCTAAAAGACATCTAAAGGACTCAGAAGTTTGCCAGAGCCCAGCTCGGGATGGTGCGCTCTGCACACTCCGAGGTGGTAGCTGGAAGATAAAAGTTTATTTACTGACTTGACCTTCATCTAGAGCCATCACTTCAGTCTCTTGCTGACTTGCAGGTCGCTGCTATTTCACTCTGCGAACAGGGCACGGTTTCCATTCACTGATAATAACTTTGGATAGGGAGGAATGGCTTGAAGCTCTTGTCTGAATCTGAGCCGCAGCGCCATTCATTCGGACACTCAGGATCCAATTCGTCCCGTTTCCTGGAAAGCTCGGCTCCCTCCCAGAACCCTAACTCCCTAGTCCGCTCCCCAGGAGCTCCTTCCTAGGACCTACGTGCAGCTAAATCCCTGGGGGCTGGGGTGGTGCAGAAGGAGCCGGCTTGCAGAATCTGCTTAGAGTCAGCTCTGGTTCTGTTCGCGCAACATCCGCGCAGCCGCCAGGGGGACCCCGACCCACCCAGGCGGCGTCTGACAAGAAAGCATCTGAGGGGCGTGGAACCGAGGGTCCCGTGGCGCTAGCACCCAGCGAACCCGGATCTTCCCGGGGACCCCGCTACTCATCTGGACAGGAGGAGCGGGGATCTCTGGCTCTGAAACCCCGGCCCGGCGCCTTGTGAAGTGAGTGGGTGTGTCTGCTTCCGCCCTTGGCCTTCAGCGGGGGGAAGAGCTCCTGAGAGCCGTACTTTGTTCCCAAAGATGGGTTTTGTATGCGGGCCAACCGGGCGCTAGAAGTGCAACTTTGCGGCCGGTGCGCGCGGCGGACGCAGCGGGGTTCGGGAGGGCGAGGAGCGGCTGGCGTCGGCATCCTCCGGGGACCGCGGGCGGGCGGGGCGGCGGAGTTCCCACGAGTCGGAGGCGGCACCGCGCCTGGCACCGTCCCGGGTCCCCGGCGTGCGGGGAAGCCCGGCTCTGGCCCCCGCCCCCGTCCTTTTCTTTGGGGGACTCGGTGGTTAGGATTTCTCGGGAGTCGCGCCCCAAACTTTCCCCCGAGCTGGGGGCGGGGGGTGCTTTTTGTCTTCCGGCGGCGGCTACGCCTTAGCCGCTACTCCTCCGCCCCGGCCTCGCTCGCCCGGGGAGGGCAGCGGTGCCGGGACCCCACGTGTCCGATGGCGGCGGCCGCGTCCCCCCGGCGCACGTCCCCGGGCGCCCGCGCCCCGGCCTGACTCATCCTCCCGCGGTCGGTCACCTCGCCGCGTCCGCCACCCGCGCCCCGCGGGGATGGAGCGTGAGACCGCGGCTGCCCGCCGCTGCCCAGTTTCCGCCTGACGCCCCCGACCCAGCCGCCTCCGTCGCTGGTCCCCAGAGGCGCCAGGCTTCGCGACAGCTCTCGCGGGGAGGAGCGGAGAGGACACCGGACCCCCACCCCCGCCGTCCCCGCACCCGGCGCTCTGGACAGGTGAGGGGACCGCCCGGGCTCAGCCGGGCGGGCGAAGGTGGGCGGGTGGACCCTGTAGCACCTTCTCCTCCTCTCGGCTTTAGCCTTCAGAGTCAGGGGAAACACTGGCTCCCAAAGTTTGGGAAATAAGCGTCGTCTCCCATCAGTTCTGGACTTCTAGGTCCCCGGAGCTCAGGAGCAAGCGGCACCGGCAGCTTGAGAGTACCCAGAGACTCCCGAGCGCCTGGCTTGGTGTCTCGGAGCTACACCCTCCTTTGTCTCTCAATTCCGGAGTCAGCATTCTTTGTGAGGGTGTCTGTGGTGTTAGTCTGTGTCAGAACAGTGTGGCTGGGGTTCCTAGAACAGTACCTTTGTGTGGTCGGACCTACATAAGCAAAATGAAGAGAAGCAGCAATTGTCTGTAAAATTCAACACGACTCTCCTCCCTTCATCGTCTGTCCTTAAGTGAAAGGCCTGCAAGATTTTCTTCATTAATCATTCTTTTGCAATAATTAATTGTTCATGTCAACACTTCTCATTGTGTAGGTGCAGACGTTCTATTTTCTGCTCTTTGATTTAGAAGAGTGTGTGTGCGTGTGTTGTATGTGTGTTGAAAACAGTTCATTGTTCAGTACTAGGTATTAGTAATGTCAGGAAAAGGCAGAAACATGTATATAACTAAGTCCTTTTACACCTTAGTCTGGTATATAGATATAATTGAGTAACTGGGTTCAGTCCCGGTACAATTTAGTCAGGTGTATTTCAAAACTAAATATGCCCGGCTCACCTTGTCTTTCCTTCTGAAGACCTTCAGTAGTTGACTGTGACTTCAGCAGAAAACATTTCAAGAATAAGAAAAGACTATTTGTCTATGAGAGAATGGAACTCTGGGTTTGCAGATTCAGAGGTAGACTTTCCATGGTGTTCTATGCAGAAATGTTACCAATGGGTGTGAATCATCTTCTTTTAATGGTTTGTCATCTCTTGCATGGTGAAAACCTTCAGTGTCTCATTTGACTATTGGTGCTAAACATATTATCGTTTTATTGAAAAGTAGGCTGCATCTTGAAACTTTTTAAGGCTTGTTTTATTTTCCACCTGCTCTTTCCCTAGACCAAAGGATCTGCTTGTACTTTCATGCTTTTCAAACAGCTCAAGTAAGAAACACGCTTTCTTCGAAAAGGAAAAATAATGTTTCCATGAAACAGAAACTGTTTAATACTTTAGCAATTTAATGCTGCATTTTTTTAATCTTAAAAAAATGTATACTGAGGTGTTTATGATTTTTCTCTGAAGGAGTCCTACCAGATACCTCATAATTATGAGATAATTTAGCCATAATTTGTAACCCTGGTTATAATTATCTTTGTATCTAGGCTAGGAAAGCCTTGTAGGGAGGGAGCTGGTGCGTAGGAAGGCTTTTTGTGTTAGTTCCAGGCAGCTGGCACTGAGAAGCTTCACCTGTTGCTTCTGAGAGAGGCTTAGATGAAGGCAAAGTACCCATAAGATACTCATAATCAGAAAGATCTGCAAGATCAGGAGCTGCCATTGTGAAAAAGGACAGCGGTCCTTGTCATTTTAACAAATATTAATTTTTAGTGATGCTTTTGAATGCTCTGAAAATTAGATTGCTATATGTGGTCTTGTGTAGTTTCCAAATTTTGACAATGGCTTGTTGGGCAGAGAAAGACAACTTCTGACATCCAGGAGGAATAAATCCCAACTGGTTTGCTTAACTCATTCACATGGGATTGCAATATAAAGGGACAGAAATTCATATTTTGCCTGTGGAAATAATAACAAAAAAAGAAAATGTGACCTTTTGCATCGTTTAAGCAAAATAAGAAGATAAAAACCAAATCCTCACAGAAAGTCAAAAGTTCTTACATTGTTTATCAAGCAGAACACTGAATTTAAAAGAGGAGGCAGTTTTTAAATAAATTTCATGTAGTGTTACTCTCTCTAAATAGGAGATATCATGTGCTGTCGTAAAGCAAAATGTCTTTGGAAAGAACTTGCATAAGGACAGAACTTTGTGTTATTAAGGAATCTGAAGCTTGCAGTTTATCAAGTATAACTTGCTTGTTTCTGGACTGAAGACAGATTTTGTCTGCTAATGTCCAGTACATGCCCAAGCACTCTGAGAGCACTGATGAACACTTGCTGAGCTGACATAGCCAGAGTATACCTCATAGGAGCTTTTAGGCTGGTAAGGAGGAGTGGAAAATATAGCCCAGATCAGTCACCATGTGGAGTGTCTGTGGCCACCAAGAGACCAGTTCAGGCTGGAGGACAGTTGTGGCAGATTCCAATGGGCTCTGCTTGGGAACCTGTCAGCTTGACTTAGCCACTGCTTCTGTTTCTTCAAATGCTGCATGACCAGTTCTGGTGGGATTGAGGACAGGGAGAAATCTAAATGTGCGTAGAGGTGTAGCTTGCAGGGAGACAGGATGTAGCTTGTAGGGCTGCAGGGAGACAGGATGGAAGATGGCTGGAATCAGAGAAAGTGTAATATCTGATAGCAGGAACTGAAGACAACTTAGCCTGGGGTATGTGATCCATCCTGGTGATCCTAGGTGACAGTGAAATAAAATGACAAACACCAACTTTCACTTGGTACTTGATGGTTTTCTGTGAGTTTTCGCAAATGAGAGCAACTGATTTTCCTAACAAACTTGAGAAATAATTAGAGCAGAAAGGTGATAAAGGCAGGACTGATGCTGCAAAGCACATTCCCATGCTTATGCTCCATTGCCTGTCTGCAGGACTGGTGGGGATGGGAAGAGGTTAAATATGCCTTGGATACCCTGAGCAAACAGGAGAGCCAAGGCTGATGTCTGACATTAGTGGAGGTTGAACTTTGGAGTGAAAATTTACTTTGTATTCTAGAAGATAGAAATTTATAATTATGACATTGAGAACACCTAAGACTTCATGCATTCTGATTATTGATTCTTACTCTAATTGTTCCTGTTCTGTACTTCCTTCATACCTTACCTCATTCTCTTCCCCTACCGTGACTTCTAGAGATAGGATGATGTCACTGAGTCCTTGATTAGACTCTTCTAAGAACTTTGAGTGTCCTGGAAAAGGGAGGTAGTTACAAATTATATAAAGATAAAGGTCCTTGGACCAATATCTTGTAGCAAGTTATTCTTTGGAACCTTTGTCACCAGAGACGAAATTTCACAGAGAGTATAGAAATGGGAGCAGAGTGGGAAAATGTAGATCTTCGTATCCCTTCATGCAGTATCATCATTGTGCCCCTGAACAGTAATTGTAACAAGGATGGTCAACTCCCCTACCACCACTCCACCCAGGGTTTTGTGTGAAAGGGAATTGGTCAGTATTCATTTGATTATTTGGACACTTAGTGAGATTAAGCAAAAAAGGACTTTCTAGGTGTGAATTTCTAAGTCTAATCTAAAGGTGAGTCTTGCTTCAGTTGCTCCTGGAACCAGAGATGCACATGACTTTGGATTCTTTCTCTGCTCATTTCTCAGGTCCATTTCTCACACTTATCCTGAGGTCCTCTTTCTGTGTTCTAGGAAAGATCACTATCAGTGGTTCCAAGCCTACACTTTTGAGCTGTGATCTATAATAAAGAGATCTTGTCTCTTCTAGATCACATTTATAGCTCTCTTAGAAGGGTTCTGGGATGCCTGACTTGGTAGTAATGGAATCAGTGTCTATGTCCAGTAGGTAGTGTTAGCCTTCAAAGGGATCTTGTGCCTATTTCTCTGTGTGAATAGTTTAGAAAGTGATCTAGTGCAGAGTAGGAAGCTGCTCCATGATGGACAGTTCTATGAATATCACAGAAATGTGGTGTGTGCTGGTATGAATGAGAAATGTTCCTTATGTATTTGAACATTTAGTGTCCAGATGTTGGCAGTGTTTGGGGAGGCAATGGAACTTTTAAGATACTGGAGGACGCACATTGCTGGAGAAGGGCTTTGAGAGTTTATAGTCTTGCCCCACTTCCAGTTCACTCTCTTTATTTCCTGGTTTGCCAACAAAAATGTGATCAGCCTGCCTCCTGTACCCTGGCTGCCCACTGCCATGGCATCCCCACCATGATGGATTCTAACCTTCTGGAACTGGAAGCCCCAACAAATTTTTTTCCTTAAGTTGCTTCTGGCCATGGCAATCTTTTTTTTTTTTTTGAGACAGGATCTCCCTGTAACCCCAGCAGACCTGTAACTTGCTTTGTAGACCAGCCCTGACCTTGATCTCACAGGGATCCACTGATCTCTTCCTCCCCAGTGCTGGGATTAAAGGTGTTCACCACAGCACCCAGCTTCTGGTCATGTGATTTTATCACAGCAACAGAAAAGTAACTAAATCATGATGCGCTAGAATAAATAATGTTAAGAAGCAGTATGAATAATTTCATTCCCCTACACAATGATATGGAGTTTGCACAGAGACAATTCAGGCGCCCAATGCCAAGCAAGTTCTAGAAGGGAGATCTTTCTTTCAATCAAGGGGAAGCCCAGTGATGAAATAATGCTCTCCTGTCTAGCTAGCCTTTATTAGAAGGAGTGTAATTTTCAGAATATTATTAAGTGGGGAGTCCCATCACTTATATGTGTCTGTGAAACGATGTACTTTTAGTAAATATCCCTGTGCCTTATTTCCAGCCCATGGATTTCATTTTCAGAAACACATCTGGAGGTCAGTAGATTGAAGACATTTACTTTGGGCATCGTAGTTTGAGAAGAGTAGTGGTGAACGCAGAGCTGCTATTTCTACAACTTTATGAGATTTCCTACAGATGGACAGTGGGGGATTGGTAGGTACAGGTTGGAGCCTTATTTAGGAGGCATAAGATGACAAAACATAGTACCAGCAGAATGTGTGGGAGGCACTGCAAGAATCTGATGAGTTTGTATGTCAGGATGAAGGAACATCTGTA
Organism: Eospalax fontanierii; assembly: GCA_035773235.1. Taxonomy (NCBI): domain Eukaryota; kingdom Metazoa; phylum Chordata; class Mammalia; order Rodentia; family Spalacidae; genus Eospalax; species Eospalax fontanierii. The sequence continues at coordinate 31,601,788 of CM069545.1, read as the reverse complement.
TTCATAAAAGGATTTGTAGAACGAAGTGAATCCGAAAGGACCAGATCAGGAAGACAGGTGGTGCATGGTTTGGAAGAGGTCAGCACCCACTGAGTTGCATAAAACAAGGCTTGTGGTTACCATGCATCCTAGGAGGATGTGTAAAGAAGCTTTGTGTGTGCGTGCATGTCTGTGTATTTGTGGGCATGTGTGTATGTGTTCCTGTGTTTGTGTGTGTGTGCACATGTGTATGGAGGCCAGAGCTCAACACTGAGTGTCTTCCTCAGTCATCCTCCACATTATTTTCATGAGACAGAGTCTCTCATTGAAGCCAGAGTTCAGCAGCTGCTGGACTGGAACTTCAAGGATCTGCCAGTCTCTGTCTCCCTCTCTGTCGTGCTGAGATTGCAGATTTATGCTGCTACACCCAGTTTTTTGTGTCAGTGCTATGTACTTTACTGGCTGAGCTATCTCCGCAACCCCTTGATTGACTTTTGTTGAGAATTCAAGTGGTATGGCAGGTTCCAGATTGCATATTTCAAATTCACTATATTATTTAAACCTCTCAAGCATTTTCTAAGGTGAGAAAACAGAGTTAGGGAAGGTAAGTGATTTATTTAAGGTTATGTGACCACTAAGTGGTAAAGTTGGAATTCAGCTTGCCAGCCCAATACCACAGACCATTCTGTAACCACTGTGTGATATTTCTTATGGCCAAGGTCAGAATCCACTGTATCAGGCCAGACTAAATGGGAGGCTCAGTAGATCTTCTCATGTGCAAACCAAGTAGCAGACATTCCAGTCATTCAGAGGGCACAGAGTAGAGATTGTTCGTGCAGAGGTGTCCATGCTCACAGACAAGCTGGACAAGAGTGTCGAGGTAAAGTACTAGCAAAGTATTCACATGTGTAGATTCTTGTTTTGGAGCTTGGCCTCTAGCAAGGGATGGGGCTGAAGCAGGAAGCTGAACATGCAGGCAGATCAATAGAACAACTCTGGTTTGATTGTTGATCTGAGAGCAGGAACTCTACCATCTGGCTTGGCTTTACATATCTCCTTGGGGTAAATCAATAGAGCATAGAGTAGGCTGTTCAGAGGAAAGAGGGGATTCTATGAGTTTCAGGCACTCTGTAAAAAGAAGAGCTAACATTTGCAGAGCATTTGCCATGTACCTTGGATATATGATCACACTAAATCTTCACTACAGTCCTGGAAGAATAAATATAAAACTTTTTTTTTGAGCCAAGAGAGGAGGCTCAGAGAGATTGAATTGTTTGCATGAACTCCCGGAGCCAGACAGGAATATGAAGGAGCTGGCACAGAATCCCAGATCTGTCAGAATCCAGAATTCATCCTGGATCTCCGGGGAGTCATCCTGGTCCTAGCCCGGCAAGGTCAACTCCAGTTCTGAGTTAGAAATGGGAATTCTTCCGGGCACATGTGGTGATAAAGGAGGACAGTGAGCAGTCTTTTAAAACTGCTGAGCTTGAGATCAGAGCAGACCATGTAGAGAGTGTCATTCGGCAGGATTAAGTTTGGTTTGGGCAAAAACTCAATCGTCTGGTAGGTTTCCTCCTTCCATACACATCGCAGATTGTTCATACCATCATACAACGTAGATAGGTCGGCAAGTCAGATGTTTGGGAAGCTTAATTTTAGACACCGACTTCAGTTAAAGAGAAGGAAACCTCTGCCAGCTGCCATGGCCTGAAGTTACCTTTATACATATAGATGCTTTGCTCTGGAAAATGAAAAGTAAGAACTAGATAAAGAAGACAGAGAGGGAGGGAAGGAAAATGGCCTGGTACATGCAGAACATACTCTGGGATACACTCGACTTAAAATGAAGTATCCTTGAAGATGTTCAAAAGGATTTGCTAATAAAATATGAATGACGTCATATCACTCTGCAACAAATGCAAAAGAAACCTTGTATCTACTTCAGTGATGACTACATGTATTGCAATTGACTCCTACCCCCTCCTGGGTGTGTGTGTTTGTGTGTGTGTGTGTGTGTGCGTGTGTATGTGAGGGTAATGAGATACATGAGCATAATCCTATTTGTGAGGATCTCAAACACAATTTCACAATTTCAGAAAGTCAGGCTCAGGGCATTTTTCACAGAACGACAAAGAGCGCAGAACTCGCTGGTGTTATGAAATGCACAATAGCAACAGCTGAGCAGCATAAATGTTATGATGACCGAAAGGAAGAGAACAACTAAAATGAGAAAGGTCAGCTATGGAGGTTTCCAGCAGGACTGAGCTCTGAGGCTGAGAGTGGGCAGAAAAGAGATGAGGGTGTTCCGTGTCCTACAGCCGAAGACCTCAAGGAATTCCCCGGGGGCTGAGTAAATTGTTGCTCATCAGTGTGAGAGAGAATGTACATCAGAGGAAGGTGAGGTGTCTCAGTGGGGCATTTCTGATAGGACTTGGGCTGATATTCAGTGATTCAAGATTGGAGAATACCGCAGAGCATCCGGTGACTGTGTCTTCACTAAGCTGATCTAGGGGGAAGACTAGAGGGAGAACACTGTGGAGAGAGAAGCACTGTGGTTGATAAAGCAGTGGTCGTCGCTGGGGAGATGGTTCAGTCAGTACAGCGCTTGCTGCATAAGCATGAGTACTTGAGCTTAGGTCACCAGCACCCATGTAAAAAGGCAAGTGGGCCACAGGCATCTGTAATCTGTTTGGAGGTAAGCCAGTCTGGCCTGTTGGTGAGCTCTAGTTCAGTGAGAGACTCTGCTTCAAAAAATAAGGCGAAGAGTGATTGGGGAGTACCTTCAGCATCATCCTCTGACCCATACACACATGCACATGGACACATACACACACACACACACACACACACACACACGCAATCTCTCACTTTAGACTTTAAGGAATGTGGGTCACACATAGGGAATATTTGAGGTCATACAGGGTTCATTTTTCCCCATGGGATTATGAGATCCTTGAGGTAAAGGGTCAAGCCTCATAATATAATAAGAGAGCTACATGTAAACAAATGATTGCAACATGTTGAACTAAAGCTGGTAGTAAATGAAAAGATATTGGAGTCTTATGAAACCAAAATAATGCAAGTTCTTTCACAAACAGTGAGCTATCCCAGAGGTACTGAGAAGAAAGTATTTTCCTTTTAAAAATCAGCATCTTTAGGCTGAGATGCAGGGTAACTTCCAAGATTCTCAGTACTCTGTCTGGGCAGATGTTACCTTCCTTAGTAATGGGAGTCAGATGGGCCCAGTAAACACATACATGTACATGCATTTGCAGCACAATCATTATTAAAGCTTCTGAAGTGTTTACTGTTTTTTAATTGTAAAAGTGAAGCATGCTCTCAATTAAAACTTTGGAGAACACACTAAGTATTAAAAATTCAGAGAGAAATTTTATCTCTTATCTTCTGACCTATAACATTTGGGAATTTACTTCTTCCTTACTTTTAATGAATTTTTTTTCTATAGTTAGTATTACAGCCTGTTCTGTTTGCTTACTCTTATACATTAAATACTTTCCAAATTCTAGGCAACTTAAATAATGTTTATATAATATCAGAATACATGGATATGTCAAAGTTTTTTAATAATATCCTCAAACCTGGACCTTTAGGCTGTTTCCAAACATTTGGTATTATAAATAGCACTTTGATAAAATCTTTGTTCAAATATGAGAATACTTTTATTTTTATTTAATTTTTGTTTCTCTTTAGTCTCCCTGTCACCTCACCTGGACTGGGAGTTCACTATGTAGAGCAGATTAGCCTCCATTTCACAGAGATATGCCTTCAGCCTCCTAAGTGCTGGAGTCAAAGATATGAACCAACATGCTTGGCCCTTCCTTCCTTCCTTCCTTCCTTCTTTCCTTCCTTCCTTCCTTCCTTCCTTCCTTCCTTTTTTGAACTTTTTGAGACAGGCTCTCCCTGTAGCCTCAGCTGGCCTGAAACTCACTTTGTAGACTAGGCTGGCCTGAAACTCACTTTGTAGACTAAGCTGACCTTGATCTCACAGAGGTCTGCCTGCCTCTGCCTCCTGAGTACTGGGATTAAAGCTGTGTATCCCCAAGCCCATATCCTTCTTTATTTTTAAAGAAATGGTATACATTTATTTGCATTCCATTGTGTGAGTGTGTGTGTGTGTGTGTGTGTGCGCGCGCGCGCGCGCAGGTGCGCATGTGCCATGGTGTGCATGTAAATGTCAGAAGACTATAGTAGACTTTAGGGAGTTTGTTCCCATCTGTCATCTTGTGAGATCCAGGGATCTGGCTCAGGTGGTTGGATTTGTGTGCAAGAAATTTTACCCATGAGCCACCTCACTGGCCAGATTATATATATGTAGATTATTTCTTTAAATAAAAACAGATGGAGGCACAATTCCTGGATCAAAGTCTATACATGTTAAAGACTCTTGATAGTTAATACCAAACTGACTTAAGAAGAAAGAATAGTTGTAATGGCATTTCAGGGAAATACCCCTTGCCATAACCTCCCTAGACTGGTTTTTATTTGTTGTTACTAAATAAAAGTAACTTCCATTTAGAAATGAATGCTATGTTATGCTAACTGCTGTTTTTTTTCCTTTTATTGCCAACCACTATTCTAGAATGCAAACTGATAAAATACTATGATGAGACACACTCACTCCGCTGAAGTAGTTAGCTAAGAAATGCTCCTGACCATGGAGATCGAGACCAATTACAGAGAGAAAATTAGCTGGAGAATGATTTTTTTGAACATCAAGAATATTCACCTTCTCTGTGGTAAAGGTGATGGAGAGTGAGAGCCCCACTTTGTAGAACCCACACCTTGACAATGGTGTCCTGGAGCCATGGGATATTCAGATGGTATCCTGTGTTCTAGTTTTCTTTCTGTTGTTGTGATATCACACTCTAACCAAAAGCAACTGAAGGGAGGAAGGGGTTTGTTTCAAGTTATAGGTTATGGTTCATCACTGAGGGAAGTCAGGACAGAAGCTCAAGCAGGAACTTGTAGGCACGCTGGCTTCCTATTCCACACAGCATAACTTTCTGCCAAGGGACGTTCTCTTTATTCCTGACCGAGCACCACGGCAAGACTGTACTGGGAAGCAGGATGCAAAACCACTCAAGATTTCCCCAGCGCCTCTCTGCTCTTACTCCGATTCCCCCAAAATCAAACTATCGAGGAATCTCAATTTTGAATCTTCTAATTCTACAGGTTTCCAGGAGAAAAGCCAGCCATGATATAGTATTGAGTTTTCAGAGAAGAACTGGTTTACACCATAAGAGGAAGGCCTTGGACTGTACTTAAACCTCAGCAGATATTTGTGCTAACTTGAAATACTGCATGAGAATATGAGGGAGCTATTAAACTTTTTCTATTTATCATTCTGAGGTGATTTTCAAGTGCCAATTTCAACTTTCCCACAGCTGTTGCTCTATAAAATTCATTCACAACTGAAATAAAAATTAGTTTGGTTTCATTTCAAAGGAAAATATCACAACTCTTGTTTTCTTTTATAAATCTCAGTCAATTTTAAACAAAATCATTTGTGCCTATTTGAGAAATAACTATTTAAAGAAGATCATTCATTAGATGCAGTTTTGTCAAATGTGAGTCTTTCTGCATGTGTACGTGTTCATGTGTGCTCAGGTGTGTGCATGTACATGTACATGTGCCTGAGGAATACACAAACCAATCTTCAGTTTCTTCCTCAGGTACTATTCATCTTAAAATTATATTTATTTTATTACTTTTAGTTCTGAGTATATGTCTGTGTGTGGGTGCAGGTGCCTGTGGAGGCCAGAGGTGTCAGATCCCACTTGAGCTGGAGTTATAGGCAGTTATGAGCTGCCCAAAGTGGGTGCTGGGAATCAAACATGGGTCTTCTGCAAAAGCAGTACACACTTAACCACTGAGCCATTTCCCCAACTCCCCACAAGGTCTCACACAACTTGGAGCTTGCTGATGTAGCTAGGCTGGATGGCCTAGTGAGCTCCGGGAATCTGCCTATCTGTACCTCCCCAGCCCCGAGATTAAAAGCATGCACCATTGTAACTGGGTTTTTTTTTTTTTGAGTTTTTGTGCATTTCATATAACAAACCTGAATCGAATTTAGACTCCCTACCTCCCCATTCCCAGATCTCCCCACCAGATTTCAGTTATTCTGTCATATATACTAAGTCCTACCCAGTCAAGCATTTGTACCCAGGTATCTCTTGGGAGAGTCCAGTCAGCATATCTAGAGTCACTCCCTTAAAGAAGCTCTGCTCTCCCTCACCCCACAGTAACCATTTGCCAGTAGCTCCTTGGCTAGAGTCGGGCCTGCCGTCTATTTCCCCCATTCTATTCCGGGTTTCTGTCTGTCTGAGTCAGCATGGATTTGTTCACGCTGTCACCACTGTTGCAAGTTCATGAGCAAATTCCCAGACGATTGAACGCCCATGTTTTCTTCTGTTCATGCACCAACCCTGGCTCCTACAATCTTTCCTCCCCTTCTTTCACGATGGTCCCTGAGCCGTGGGTGGGTGAGGTTTAGTATAGGAGTCCTGTTCAGGAACATGCACTCCGCAGTCTCTTATCCTCTAAAACTTGGCCAGTTGTGGCCTTCTGCGTACATCACACTCTGTTGTATGAGGGAGCATTGCTGGTGAGAGTTGAGAGATGTATTAGTATTCTCTTGACCCCCTGTTCCACTGTGTTCCATGAGCCTTAGATGTAGAGGTGCCACTCTAGATGTGTCACTTAGGCAGGGCATCTCTGAGACATATATTCTCTGTGTGTGGACAGCTGTGACTAGCTTTTTTATGAGGGTTCTGGGAGTCATGCTCAAATTCTCATCCCTGCACAGAAAGTTCTTTACCAACTACGTCATTGCCAAGACATCTTACCCAGTGATAATATGGGAAATTGTATAGGAAAGCATGTCCTTTATATCTCTTATTCTCGTAGATTAGATGTGAAGGTCCTGATGCCATACATAAAACAGTAACCAGTAATTTAATTAATTAGTAAGTGATTAAAATGGTGTATGCCGGCAACTGGGGGATGGGGATGAGAGAGAAATACAGGAATTGGTGAAGCTTCCCCTCTATGTGGAGGAAGAAGTGAACCTTAACAGGCATAGCAGTTGCAGGTAGTGAAGAATGCTGTGAGGAAGGGTCTGATGTCACAGAGTGGTGTCTAGGGAGGACATCTGGAGCACTTGAGCTGAGACTGATGAAGCATATGAGGTTAGCCTCTTGCATTTGAGGAGGAGAGAATTGGGTAGACTTTGTAGAAGACCACCAGGAAACTAGTACAAGTCTCTGCTTTGGGGCATGATTGTGAAGGATAGATGTAAAGATAGAGGTTGAGATTAGGAATGCAAAATTGTGATGATGGATATTGTAACAGGAACAAAAACTGCATTCATCCTGGAGATTTTTTAAATAGTTATGCTTCAGATGTGACACACATTGTTCTGTGAGTAGAGACATTTCATGTGTAAAGTTCACCCACCCTCCAAGTTAAGTATAGACAAAATAAATAAGCATGAACGAGTAGGTGTGTATATTTAATGTATGTGTAAATAAAGCTTAAGTAAAACATACATAGCATAGAAGTCCACTACAAACTATTTTTGTTAAATGAGGCATGTAATTTTTAAATGTGCCTAGTATAGTGCCTTGCGTATTATAGCTATTCAGCAACTGTTTGCTGAATAGTTACATCAGATATTTTATATTGTGAGAAAAAATCATAGTGATATATAAAATCCCACTTAAAACACAATATTTTGGGTCTTTAAAAAATTTAGATCCACTAAATACTCTTTGAATAATCATTGTAATAGTAAATTGTACCCAGAATGTTAAAATTGGAATATTGAAAATAAAATGTAATACACAGCTATAATCTCCTTTCTACATCCTTCTTCACCATGAAGGTAGAAGTTTCTGGAATGTTCACATTTTATAAACATTTCCACTGACATCATCTCTCTTATCATATCTTACTTGATATGTGGAAATCCCTTATTTATTTTGTGAATTTCCCAGTCCTGGAACTAACCTTTAGTCAAAATGTCTCTGCCAACACCTGTACAGTTTAATGTAAGAGGATGATGCAGTGTAATCAGTGATGTTTTTTTAGTGAGTATTTAACTCTGTGTCTTTCAGGAGATCTGTTTCAAATAGACTTACGAGGCACGTGGTACTTACTGAGAGAATACTGAGTGTTTGCTGCTATATTTGGTGTTGGAAGCCTAAGAGGTTTCTGTCAAGGAACTCAGAGTCTCAAGAGCCATCAGGTGAGAATATGTATTTTCCTCAAGAATACTACTTTTGAAACAAGATGGTACATACGAATTCCTGGGTCTAAGTCTGGAAAGGAGGAGACCATGAAATTGTAAATTAATTCACAGCTGTCATGAACTTGGAATTTGGTTAAATAACTTAAAAAGGCAGATTGCAGCAGGAGACTGGTGAACAAGGCCATACATGCTACCCATCTCCAGGTGACCAGGCCACCTGAGATCCCGTTCCTGTTTCTACAGGTACTGCCCTGGGGATTCCCTGCTCTCCTGCCCCAGCTGCCAGCATCTGGTCTGCTCATCTGACAGGAGAGCCAGCTGCTGGCGTGGCTGCCAGGCCCCAGAGACTCCTGGCTACTGCAGACTCCTGGGCCCACCCCCTCTTCCTTACCTGTCTGCTTCAGACTGCTCTTTTGCTCCCTGCCTTAGGGGACACAGAACTGGCAGCTCTGCCAAGTCCTAAAGGCTCCACCCTGCCCTGCCCTTCACATGCTCTTATAGCTTTGAGTGTGAAGTCTCTGTTCTGCTGGGTTCTTGATTACTACCATTTGTAGATCACTCATTCATTCTTTTACTTATTTATTGAGCAAATAATTTCTGAGCACTTACCATTTACTCTTCTAAGTACTGTTGTTACAGGAAGCATAACAAAGTTATTTATGACATTTTTATACCATCTAGGTAGGTATAGATAGTGCATATGTAATTTATTGTGATAAGAGGAAAAAGATAAGGCAGGGCCTAGGGAGAGAAACAATTGTGATGGGTGTCCTGTGGTCTATCAAGGAAGACCTCTTTGGGAGGGTCTGACACACAACAGAGACCTGAACAAAGTGAGGGAGGAAATCACAATGTTTTTGGAGAGGAATATGCCAGGCAAATGGGCAGGAAGTACAAAGGCCCTGAGGTTACAGAATGTGAGACGGCAGTTGGCGTGGAATGATGGAGTAGTTGGAGACCAGTGTGAACAGTGTGGAGGCTCACAGAGGGCACTGAGGCCATAAGGGAACCATGGGCTTTTCTCTGAGGAGCAAGACTGGAATCCTCACCCAGAACAGGAGATTTCCTGGACCGCATCCTCCCAGGTAGTTCGAGTCTCAGAATAAACCAAGCAGTGAGAGGAAGCCCAATTCTCTGTATCCGTAGCTTTCTGCCTTCCCAGATTTCTAATCCAGGTTTCCTGAAAACATGTCAGTGAAAGTGATCTTAATAAAGACACTGAAGCAAGAACAGCCCAGAGCATTCCAAAGTTAAACTGGAGGTGCTTTGATTTGGCTGTGGACAACATTTTGTTGTAGGTGGCAAAGAATGTGCATTCACAGACTGAGTGTGAAATCCCTGCAGAGGGCAAAATCTGAAGTCTTGGATCCAGCCGACTTTTCCTAAGGCCGCTTCCCAAGTTAAGTGTAGATATGTGGAAGCAGTTTGGGTGCTTCTTCTCCTAATGAAAGCCCTTGAGCAGTGTGGGTGACAAGCATCCATTAAGAAAGCAACAAGGTGTGGCATTCAGGCTTAAGTTAGCAGACAGTTAGAACTAAATCTACCAGAAATGAAATCTTGGGGAACACCCACGGAGAGCTCCTGTGTTTCAGGCACAGCCCTGTGTGATGCAGTGAGTGACTGTAAATCTGGTGGATGGGGAGCTAGAAGTGCGACAGGAAAAATACAGCTGTGTAATGATGTGAACGAAAGTGTAATTGATGCCCTGCGGATGGCTAGAGAGTGATTCTCTGGAGACACCTGAGGTGGGAATGGAAATTGAGGAGATAAGAATGGGGTTAGTGAGGTGGGGGGCCCTGTAAGAAGGTTGAAGAGGGAAGCCGTGCTACTGGACCAATGAGCAGACGAATGAAAGTAGAAGGAAGGAAAGGACCGATCTGTAGTGTTGTAAAGACAAAGGTGACATTTAATACCTGGTCCTAAGAAAGACATAAGGCTTTTAAAATGGAGAAATGATATGAACTGGTAAGAGGTTAGAACACGGTGATGATTAATCTTCATTTGTCAGCTTGATAATATCTAAAATTACCTTGGAAACAAAGCCCTGGTCTTGTCTGTGAGGTAGATTCTAGGTAGGTTTTTTTTGAGGTAGGAAGACTCACCCGAAATGTGGGCAGTTCAGTTCTATTGGTTCTATGAGCTGTGATCCTGGACTGTCTAAAAAAGAGAAAGCAAGCTGCGCACCAGCATTCATCTCTCTCTGCTTCCTGATTGTGGGTACACTGTGGTCAGCTTCCTCACGGTCCTGCTACCATGACTTCTCTCCCTTCATGGACTATACCTGCAGCTGTAAACCAAAACAAACCTTTCCTTGAGTTACTTTTGTCAGGTATTTTGTCATAGCAACAAAAAGGAAACTCTGACAAGTACTCTGGTGGTCTTGTGGTAAAGGAGTGGAAGGAGCGAGAATGCCTGAAAAAGAAATAGCAAACCTTTACATGGGGTGGTGGCAGGGATGCGGAGGGACGTGGATAAGATGGATGGGCTTTCGAGGCAACATTGGCAGATGCTAGTAATGGCCAGCACGGTGTTCTGTATTCCAGGAGACTCCAACGTTTGGGTACACATAAGCAGATGGATGGTAGTATCATTTCATAGACAAGAAAGACAAACTTTCCAAGTCCAGTTCTTGAGTTCATCTGGGGATCCACTGGGTTTCAGATGCCCCTGAAGCATCTTTTTGGAAAGAGGAAATAGGTGTTTGGACAGATGGGTCTGGAGTGCAAGTGATAAATTCAGAATGGGAGCATAAATTTGAGTCATTGATTAGATGAAATTGACAATAAAATCACAAGATGGGACTAAGCTCAGAAAGTGGCCTAGGAGCATGCTACGGGGCAGATCCACATTTCAGGGTGATTGAGTATGAGAAAAGCCACGTGCAATGTCATCAGCAAAAGGTCCGTGACAGCCCTAATAAAACTTGCCTTACTTTTGTGAAGGTGGGTTCAAGTTCCTTCTCTAATTTAATACACCAGTGGAATGTAGATGTAGTATGGTTTTCAATCTTTGGATAGAATATGAACAGAAATTACCGAAAAATCTGTTGTTTTTCTTTTTTTGGAGTTCATGTCATAGTTATGACACTGTTAAGACAGAATAGACACAGGAGTAATACCTTCACAGTAAAATAATGATACAATAGCACATCTCAAGATTAATTTCACACTCATGCTGGTTGCTAATGTATTTCCACTATTAATATTTCCAGTGTAGTAGATTTGTACTTTCTAAAGCTTGTGTATGTTTAATACTAGTGCATGCATTATTTTGTGGTACATGTTTTTTAAATAGAAGCTTAAGCTTTTCTAAGTAGAAAGTTGATTTTCCAGGGCACTAAAATGAAAGTATATGATTTAAAAGAGAAGGGCTTCAGTAGTTAGTGCAAGACTCAGTGGATTACTATGCTTCTATTTTTTAATGCATTTGAACTTACTAAAATTGTTGAAGGTTGGGCTTAGCCTCACCATTTAGAAGCTCTGCTCAGCCCACTCTATATGTGATGGTGGACCCTGAGGGAACATCACATCCTTGTTTTCATTTTTGTGCAGGAAAAGACACAGTGGAGAATTATCTGAGGTGCATGAACCTAATACACATAAATTGAAAATCAGCCTGTGTGAGCACTGTCAATTAGGGGTGATTAACTATGCTTACTTTACATTTGCTCTAATAGTCTTTTCATTTTTCAAAATATTTTTTCATGATATTAAAAGATTGAAATTCGTAACTTAATCTGATTTATAAAATGAAGTCATCAAAGTACTAAATAGTGCTTATGTTCCTGGTACTCCCTGAAGTTATTATTTAAAAGCAAAACATAGAGCTGGGGACATGGCTCAGTCAATAAAGTCCTTGCTGTTGCAAGGATGAGGGCTGAGTTTGAGTTCCCAGTACCCAAAAGCTGGGTATTATAAAAGTTGGGTTCAGCTGCATGTGTCTGCAACCTGGGCTCTGGAGAGTTGAGAACAGAGGCAAGTGGATATTCAGAGTTTATTGGCCGACCAGCCTAGCTGATTCCTTGATTCCAGGTTACTGAGCTTACTTACCTCAAAAAATTAGGTGGAAAGTGGTCAGAGATGACAACTGTTGTCACCCTGTGGCTTCCACACAAATATGCACATATGTGTACACATCCACATGAGCACATACAGACACTCAAAGTCTCTTGGATTCTGAGTCCAAGAGAGTTAGCGTTCCAGGTCTCCTGTTAAACAGGCAGTCTTCATTGGATTCTTTGGCACCTTTCTCTTCTTACTTGGGTTCTTGGAAAGGAAACTCTCCAGTGGTCTTATCTATCTTGGCACAAGTGTATCCATCAATTGTGAAAGACCTTCATTAGAAATGTGTTCCGCTTGTTGCTCTGGCCATCTGTCCTTTGCTCCCCACAACTTTCTCAGACTGTTTTGTTTCCTTGAAATCTGTCTGTGCCTTCCTGTGAACCATCCCTGAGGCTGAACCTAGCTTGAGGACGGGACTAGAGCTGTTTTTCAGAAGAAAGAGAACTTGTGTGTTTGCAAATTACTTTACTTCGTGGAATCCCTGTTTGGTGTGCAACATCTTTGGAAGGACTGTCAGGGTGGGATTATAAAAGGCCAAGTAACTAAAGGAATGTGGAGTGTGGCGTGAAGTGAATCTCTCCAGTATTGGTTCCCTCCGCCTGGCCTCTCTCATTCACTCTTCTCTGCACACAGGCTATATGTAGCACAGTGGTTAGCTCTCCCTGGGTTAGGAAGTCCTTGCTGGGCTGGTAGTTTTCACTCTTCTAGATCCACTTTGAATTGCAGTATCTCTCTTGTGGAGCTTTCACCTACTTCTTTTGGGAGAATTGGCTGTACTGTCCTGTGCTTTCCAGCTTTGCTCAGATCAGCAGATCCACCTATAGGCACTGACAGGGCTTGTTGATCCTGTGTCTCTATCCCAGACTCTGGGCTGTGAGGAACAAAAGTAGACCTAACACATCTCTCAAGGCAACAGGAAGAGTTGAAAGACAAGTGCAAAGGGAATGATTTTTCTTTTAATGATGATATCATATAACTAGCAATATTACCAAGAAATAGAGCCCACCCATTCTATTAATTTGGAGTTCAGTGATTGCAGGGGACCTGTGGTTGTCCCACCCCATAACTCTAGGAACTTCTCTATCCAACTTCATGACAAAGAAATAAGGTAATTGCCACAGGTCAAACCTTTGTACTATGGTTAATTTGTGCCACTGTGATCAGACTCCTTCAGCCCCCTTCTATGACCACCTCCTAGTGACTAGACCAGGAGGCAAGGCATCTCACCAGAAGAATTAGAGTTCCTGAAAGCCTGGTGACATTGTGTTGCTTTCATGACTCCTTATGATCCTCATACATTTCCTTAAGGGTTATAGAATTTGCCAGATTAGATGCTATTAGCATGTAGCTCCAAAAGTTTTGTTAAGTGCCTGCAACTTCAGACAGGATGATGGACTTGCACTTGAACCAAGGACATCAAGCATTTCTGAGGAATACCACTGAAGGCTGAAAAATGTTCTTCTTTATGATTGGGAAGAAGTCAGCAATGCCATTCCATCCAGAAGGGAATGGGGCCCAGGGCGACAGTGAGTCCCAGCATGGCAGCACTCCAAAATGTAGCCAAGACCGGGAGGATCAACAGCAGTGTATGATTGGTCTCTTGGTCTTATTCACTTGGGAATTTTGAAGCATTCTTAAAGCCACCTTGGTAAAGCTGCGGGTTGGACACCTGGATGCCTAGCGACAGAAAAGCTAAGCCATTCCTACTCCACTGTGTATCCAGCCACTGCTTCCTAGGTCCCTCTGTCACGAGCTGTCACATTCACAATCCCATAAGCCTTTTTGGTTTTAATTTTTAATATTTTTTAGTATTTTTTGGTATAGAGGTAAAAACGTGGATCAAGAAGCAATGTGTACTGTCTGCAGCACAAGTACAGAAGGGTACTTTCCCCTTTTTAATTTCATGAATAATTCTGACAGTTAAAAAGAAGTTCATAGGAATAATTTACTCAAATAACAGAAGAGAAGGAGAAGCCATTAAGTACTTTTTCAACTTTGTAAATTGGCTTTAACCAGCTTTTATAAGAAATTATTATTCACGAATGCTTTTTAAAAGTAAATTACAAGCATTTGTCACACTAGGGAAGGTTTTTTTACTTTATAGAAATTTTTAAAGAATGCCCCTCTAAAGGCTATGTGATGTGCTGCTACCTGTGTTCTTAATTAATAAAATTCCTGTGACAACTAAATATTTTCATCATAATGTCCTTAATTCAGAGAGGAATAGCACATTTCCTAGGTGCATCACTGGGCACGTTGGCATTCCTTCTAAAATCAAGCATAACCCTTGATCAGATCATACTTTGGTGGACTTGGCCAATAGCGGGCATGTAAGTGTCCTGTGAGATTTTCTGAAGGAATGTTTTTCTTTTCCTTTCAAAACTTGAAAGTGTTTGCTCTGTGTGAATTTTCTTCTTCTATTACAAATTTACAGTTGGAGTGTATTTGTCTATTATTGATTTATGGAAGACTTTATCTCTACCACAGAGCCTCATGGTAGAAACACACAAGGACCACTGAAGGATGGAATAAAAAGCATGCAACCTCTAGATTTGCTCATCAATAAGGTTCCTGCTTGTGTGTTCAGGCATTGTTGGTTACAAGGATCATGTAATAAACATTCTCACTGGATTAGTTCAGGAGACAGTGTAGCCACTGGTGGAAATGAGGGGTCAGAGCTACCTATTGGGACACTTAGTCCCAGAGCTGCCTGAGTGACAATCAGGCATGTTAGGGCCCCAAACACTCAACGCCACCCAGATGGTGTTTTTTTTATGACTACTTTTATAATCTGTTTATTTTGCTGCTAATCTTGTCAGAGTTTATTTGAATTCTAAGCAGAGTTGATCATCGTGAATTTGTGAAGCCATTTCTTTCATTAATTGGGTAAATAAAGGAAATGCCAGTTCAGAGTTCCTTGCCATGAGTAATTTTAATGCGAAGTAATGACAGGTCACCTAGCCTGTAGAACTGGCACCATAAAAATACCCTGACAGCTCATTTTATACAGCAGACTATTTTAGCAGGATGGTGCACTCTCTACCAGTCCTTTTTTCTCCACCCACCTCCCCCAAAGGAAAGGCCCTTAATTAGAAGCTCGTTGTCTAAAGAAAAAAATGAAATTCTTTGCTCTTCTCTAATTTCAAAATTACATTATGCTCTGCTTCGAATAAAAGGCTTTAACCTTGTAACTGTGATCTTCCATTTTATCTTCCCTTTCGCAACCCTTCTCTAAGAATCACTGGGTAGCTCCTAATGCTAAACAATCTCTCATATTATTAAATGTGAACTACAGTAAAAATTTTCAGACGTGTTTCTAGGGACTACCTCTGGGCCTTTGGTCATGCTTTAAAATACAAAACAGACAGTTGAAAAAAATTATCTTTCAGTACAGTAAGAAAATCCCAATCCATTTTCTGAAATCATGGTTTTCTAAGGACCATAGTTTTGCATTTATAAAAGCACTCTTAAATTTGAAATATCTAGAACTTTCATCTGTTCTTTATTTCTCTTGTGTATATGGGTTTAGGTATGTATTAAGTTAGAAAACAAATAATGTCCCTTTCAGGAGAAAAAAAAAATCTATAGTATTGAAAGAGCTTTATGGAGTTTATACTCTGAGGTAACCACAGCTCTCTACATGAAAGGTAAATGATCTCTAATACAATAAAACTGCCAACTTGAACAGGGACCAGTGTTGCTGCTGATGCTTAGATGATGCTCAGAAGAAGGGAATATGGTTCTGAAGAGCAGCTTTCCTGTGGCCACACTTGTATGCCTTGAAGTCCTCCCTTCAAAGGGGCAGCTGCAGAGTTATCTGGGAGCAAGGCCGAAAAGTTGCTGTGGTCCAAGCTGCTGCCTGTCACAGTGAGAGATGATTGCCCTAATAGTGTACCTGTCATAAAGTAATGCCAGAGTCACTAAAGGCAACTGGGTTTTTGTCAGCCATAAAGATTGTCAAATGGGAATTCGCATGTTTTTAGACCAGTAGTGAACATCAAGAAGTCTTCCAATTGCCTCATCTTCCTTGTCTCTTTTTCTTTACATGGGTGGAAATTGCCCCATGCTTATAACTTTCCAAATATCAAGGCCCAGTGCAGACAGAAACCATAGGTCTTTAAAAGTTATAGTAGGGGACAATTATTATTAATTTGGTTTTTTTTTTGCGCTCCAAACAAAAATCCACACAAACTATACAAAAAGGTATGTCGAGAGTTATGAATTTGAAGCATTTTCAAATAAAACAAGTTTTCTTTTCATTAAAATCTGTTATTTAAAAACTAAAAACTGCTCTAATCCTGAAGCATTTTGGAAGTGGTAGAGGCAGCTACAGAGCTCATTCATCAATAGTCCTGCCGTTCTTTTGGTGACAGAAGAGGACCGTTTTCTAATTTTGAGTTCCAAGAGGACTTGACCTTAAAGATTCCTTCCAAGTGATTGTGTGATAATATGTCTTTTTATACCAAGGTGGTGGCTCAAGATATCAAGATACTGATGAGAAAGATTGGGAGATGCTTACCTGCCCATGTGTCTCCCATCCCTCTGTGTTTATCAGAAAATAATATAAAAACATTAAAGACATTTATACAACTTAGCATAATCCTTTTAAACCAGAATGAGCGTTTTCATTTAGGTAAAGTTCCGGAAAGAAAGCCCAACTTGTGTCTTGTCAGTTTGAGATTGATCATTTGACTTCTTTTTATATTATTTTCTGATAAACACAGAGGGATGGGAGACTAAGAAGCATTAGTATATTTTTTCTTTCTTCTCTTTGAGGTAGCCCCAGCTGGCTTGAAAATCATCAAGTAGACCAGGCAGGCCTTGATCTCAATCTCACAGAGATCCACCTGCCTGTGCCTCGGCCTCTGCTTCCTGAGTGCTGGGATTAAAGACATGTACCACAACGCCTGGCATTATTATATTTTTATGCAAATATGTTTGCTACAATTTATGGAAATTACATCAATTACTGCAAGGTATGGACTTATAAAACCATATAATGATGACATTTACTACACCAATAATAGGGCAATAATTTAAGTGCCAGTTATATTTAAGGGGAAGCCAAGGAAACCTAGAGAACATTCTTAATTATTTCTGGAATAATGATTTATGAAATAAAAGACAAAATGTACCTTATATAAAACATAAAATAACTGAACATGAAGGTATATTCTATCCCATAATAGTCCTAGCTCCATTGTCTTTAGATATTTTAGATTGGTTGGATTTGAATAGATCTGAAGCTCTTGTAATATAGTTTCCGAATTTTACGAATGGAAACAAAGGTTTAGAACTGGTTCCAGTCACACAGTAGGACAGAAGTGAGGCAGAAGCAGATGAGGGTTCTCCTGAGTTTCAGTCCAGGCCATGTTCCACTGTAATGCCTGACCAGAATCCCAAGCATGCATTTTGTAAAAGTTGTGAAGACACATGCTGGGACTAATGATGAGGGAGATACTTTCTGCTGCTTCTGCTACTAGGTAAAGAGAAGCTGGTCATGACACTGCAGAGAAGTATGGAGAGACAGGACCAGGAACTGTGATCACCAGGCCAATTCTACTGTGCATGTGAGAGTTGGCCTTCATTCGATGGCTGAGTAAGTTAAGTATTATTGAGTTGCGTCTTTCAGTAAAGACATTTGTTAGTGTGTAGTCCACATACTTAGCTATGTACACTGTATGTGCTTCTGCATGTGATCCTCAGTACAGCATATAAAGTAAACAACACTTCCTGAAAGAATATTCTGAAAAGGTGATGAAGCTTAACAAGACTGAGCCTTGCAAGGATTACTAATAAAAGTTATTTTGTTTATATTAAGAATTGCTAGATAGGTGTCTTAGTTTCTGTGTTATTCAGGTTAACTGAGGATTACTATAAATGCTTTACAAGTTTTCAAAAAGGTATAAAGAAGGAAACAGCTCCTGAAACAGAGTATAATGTAAGCTTTCTTTGATTATAAGAAATGAAAGAAACTGGGGTCTGACAGATGTTAAGGTGTATGTTTTTCTTTCTCTTAGTGATTTGGATCCTGGACAACTCTGATATCATTATATCTTCCAGCCACCAAGTTTTAGTTGAGCATTCTGAAGTTCTGTAATGGTAGTTATAGAAAATTGGAATGTGTCACACTTTAGTCAAATGGTTGATGCCTCTAACTGTATCACAGCACTGTGACATGCATTATGTAGGATGGTGTTATGATGAGAGAAGTGTGAGAGTGACTTGGGTTAAGAGCCACTCTGTGTGGTCTGGAAAATGCCACTTAATCTCGGTGAGCCATTTCTGAATTTACAAAGCAGTACCCACACTGCCCACTTCATAGGACTGCTAAAGTTTAAATAATGAAGTAGGTAAAAAGCTTGGCAAGTGTTACTGCTCTTGATACACCTTCAGGGACGAACCTTGTCCTTTTCATGAATATTTCTCTTCTATAGCTAGAGGGGAATGCATTTGTATATAATGGTATTTATTGCTTAATAAACACTGGTAATGGATTCAGACTACAAAAATTACTGCCCAACAAGGAGCAGATGCCCACTAAAATCAGATATTGACTCATTAGCCTGGGAAATTGCTTCTTCTATAGTCAGCTCTATTGTTTGTAAGGCTGTTCTCATCCTTCAAGGCAGCCTTGACTGTTTATTCCCTGCTGTGGTCTTTGTCAGCTTACCTTCATTAAGGTCTTCTCAACCTCTATACTATTGATGGTTCGCCCGGGGTTATTCTTTGTTATGGGGGACTGTTCTCTGCATTGTAATGTGTTTTCCTCTGCTTCTGGTCTTTTCTTTCTACCAAGCTGTAGCAGTAAGTCTCTGACATTGCCTAGTATATTTTGGTGGCAAACTTTGCCAGATTAAGAAACACTGCATGCAGCAATCAGCACTTGTGATGGAATTCTGGGTTTACCTGGGTTCCTTTCCTACCCAACCTCTAGTCCACAGGACAGCACTGTTTTTTTTTTCCAAGTTGCAGCCACAGATCCTGCATAGCAAAAATGGAAAGAAGAACATGGGCATGATGGATCATAACTGTAGTCCTAGAGGTAGGGAGACATAAACAACAGAATTATGAGTTTGAGGCCAGGCAAGGCTACATGATGAAACTCTGAAAAATCTCACGTTTGGCTAGGGAGATAATGCAGTTGGTAGAGTACTTGCCTTGCACATATGAGAACCTGAGTTTGAGTCTGTAAAATTCATATAAAAAAGCCAAGAGTGGTAATTCCAGAACTGGGAAACAGAGACAGGAAGATCCCTGGGCATGTTGGCCGGCCTGCCTAGTCTACTAGATGATCTCTAGGCCAATGAAAGACCTAACCTCATGAAAACAAGGTTGATAGTTCCTGAGGAACACTCCCACAGTTGACTTTTGGCTTCCACGTGTATATGCATACATGTAGATGCACGTTTTCCTGCACAAAATTACACACACACACATGCACATGCACAGATATATGGAGACGGATAAGGATGAAATACTTTAAAGTAATTGATTATAGAAAGTGTTGGTTTGTTATATGCAGTGCATTGTCATTAATGCTGCCATCCTCTAAGATCATCTTTCCCCCACGCCCCATCAGTGAACACAGTTATGCCCTGTGTTCACTCAAAGTAGAAGGTAATCTGGAAGTGAATGCCTGCGACCTTAGGCTTCAAGGCCCAGGCAGAGGTAAAGGCATTCCTCTCATTTTTGCTGTTAAACTAAAACATGTTCCACTCAGGTCTTGCAACAGCCTCCTGGAACCTCAAGATCCCCTGATACACATATCTAGTTGAGACCCTTCCTGTTGCTTCCAGAAACCTTTTTCCCAGCCCACTAAAGATCTCTTGTGTATTTCTTATGTTCCAGTATGTGTAAAACCAAACATACCATCTTGCCTCCTTCGAGATTCTTTCTTCCTGGGAATGGCTCAGGGTTTTTAGAGTCGGGATGTTTCTTCAGTGCTCATAAGACCGGATATAGGTTATTTACCGTGTTTGTTTCATTTTCCTTGTCTACCAAATGAATTCTCATCTCCCTGAATTATTGTGAAGATTGAATTAGGCATGCAAGTTATATACAGGAGATTATCTATGTGAGTCACTTAGAAAACAGTGCCAAGCTTGCATAATAAGTCGGGGGATACTGTTATTATCTAAAAATACACTTTAATCAGATACTCAGAACATTTCCTAATCCTGTCCTCACCATTCCTCTCATGAGTGTACTGCTTGCATGTGTATAAATGCACCTGTTTCATGTAGTGCACGTGGAGTTCAGAAGAGGATGTTGGATCCCCTGGAACTGAAGTTATGGATAGTTGTTAACCTCCAGGTGGGTACTGGGAATTGAATCGAATCTGGGTCCTCTGCAAGAGCAGCCAGTGTTCTTAACCACTGAGCCACCTCCCTAGCATTCCCCCCCCCCCTGCTTTGGGTCTTTTTGAGACAGGGTCTCCCTGTAGCCCCAGATGGCCTGGAACTCACTTTGTAGACCATGATGGTTTCAAATGCACAGAGATCTGCCTGCTTCTGCCTCCCTAGAGCTGGGTTTAAAGGCTTGCCCCACCATACCTGACTTGAGACTCCCTGCTTTAAAAATATTTTATTTATTATTCAAGTTGCTGTAGTTAAAAAAAAAATCCTATCTGCCACTTGAACACAATGAGCCTACCCCCATTTATCTAAGACACCATTGCTTCAGGCCAAGGTTATCATAGCCATTTAGTCAGTCCTTTTGTCTCCAGGTACCCATTCTATCTGTCTTTTCATTGTCTTGTCTGGATAAAGATGTTCTTCAATATTTCCCATTGGTTTTTCTAGTAAAGCTTGATGTACCTTCCCTTCTTTACCTGTGCCTTGATTCTTACTGGTCTCACAATCAGTAGTATCCCAGCATGCTTTTGCAACTCAGATCCCACCACAGGAATACACCCACTTGTGGTTCTATCATTGGTATTAGCTGGTCACTTCCCATGTATTGGTCAGATCTGTTCATCCTGAAGACAAAACTCCAGCCTCTCTTCACCTTAGAAGCAACATCCTACACTTAGCTCATTATTCCACTCTGTACCACTTCTCCTGCTATCCTAAGACTAGCTGTACAATGTATTTTCTAGCACTCATCATGTGTAACTTAAGTTTCATGTTGTGCTTGTCTCACTAAACTGAGTTTTTTGACATTTTATTCCATTTGTTTTCTATAAACAATAGCACAATTGAATATACAGTTGATGTTCAATAGCTAATCAAAGCTGAATAAAGCTAGCATTCTATAAGATTGGATCAGGCAAAATAGCATGACAAAAAGTAGGAACAAAGCAGAATTAGAATAAGTGTCTCGGATTAACCAGCAACATTACAAAGGAAAAAGCCATACAAACACCTGTACTGGGCAGAATCAATAGATTTACAAACAGAAACGAGGGGCTGGAATCTAATGAGATTATCTATGATAGGAAGTAGAAGGCAGCAAAGGTAACAGAGAGAAGAAGACCAGGGAGATTGGATATTCAGTCATGCACCCCGTTTTACTATCCCTGAGTTTAAGAAATGATCTCCAACGGAGAAACATCCAAAGGAGAAAAAAAAAATCAATTCTAGCCACAGAACACTGTCATTAAAGGTGTATACCTAATATTGCAATTGAGATGAAGTGTTTTCAACAAATGAAATCGTGTCATTGTCCATGTACCAAAAATGAGGAGGTCAAGAGGAAAGGTGGTGTACTGTGGGCAGGTGTTGTTTTGTACCAGTCTCAAGGTCTTCAATGTCAATATACTTGCATGTAAGGATCCAGGGATTGTGCTAAGTAGACCACACTGCCTCGGGATCACACTGCTTCAGCTCCAAGAAGAGTCTTGTCATTTTCAATGTAAGCATAATGTTTAGACTAGTTTAAAAACAAGAGTCGCAAGAGTTCTTTTCTGAGGAGCGTCATTTTTTACAGTCACATAAAGCAAGGCAACACTTTACTGCTTTCTTGGCACTGAAGAGATGACCATTGTTTGGTAGCGTCCTTGACCATTTTCATCATGACTTCTTCAAAGAACTATGTTAGTTTTGGTCTAAAGAACATGGTCTACTCTGCCCAAGTATGTGCTTTTAAAATATTACACTTGATAGGCTGGAGGTGCAGTTTAATTGGTGGAGTTTGCATGGTATGCTTGCCTAGTGTGCCCAAAGCCCTGTGCTCCCTCCCCAACACCCAGCACCACACACCTGTAATCCCAGCACTCTGGAGGTGAAACAGAAGGGTCAAGGTTCAAGATCACCTTCAGCTTATATAGTGAGGTCATCTTGGGCTACATGAGACCCTGTTTCAAACAAATAAATAATAAAATTACAAATGAAACATCTTCAGGCACTATTTAGCTACCAGATTTCATCCAGCTTTCTGGGTAAGGATTATTATTCTTGTCTTGATCTTAACAGACTAGTATTGCTTACAGCTCTTCATTTAATCAGAAAACCAAATGACTTTGCATTCCCAGTGTTGTACACTGCTTTGCTGTTGATGTGAAATGGCAGCCACACGCACCCTCATTTGTAAGTAGTGATTCTATCAGTTGTACTTGTGATTCCATCATTAGAGCTTGAAATGAACCTTTGTCCACTTCTCAGAAGTCTTTCACCAACTTGAAAGATTCAACTCTTGACTCTTCTGTATCCAAGGAGCAAAACTACCCTTCCCCCAAACCTGGCCTTGAGTCTGTAAGGTGGAGATTACTAGTAGGGATGTGTGGATATTCCAGGGAAATCCAGCAAAGAACCTTGCTCAAGGTCTGATAGGATTTTGCTGTTTCACAACTGTCATATTGAAATTCCCTTCCGCTCCCACAGAAGGGAATACTGACTTCTGCCAGCAGGATCCTGCCGGGAACTGGAAGGCAGCCTTGTAGATACTCGGTGGAGCAGGGATGGGGAGCTTTCTTCTCCCCTCACACCACTTCTCTGGCAGAGGCTTGTGCAACGGCAGGGGCACCCGCCTCTGCACAGTCTGCTCTGGGAGGTGGGGGATTCCTCCTACTTCCAATTACCAGTGTCTTTCTACGGGGGAGGACATTTTTTGGCAGGGATTCTCCTCTTCTCCCCATGTCTGGCAGACAGCACCCTTGCTAATTTATTTTTTGGCATCCCGATTGCATTTGTTAAGATGTCAAAAGGTACATGCAAAGCATTGAAAGTGAAGACTGAATTTACATCTCTAGTTTCCAGGAGGCCTGAGACGCTGGAAGCTCTCTTTTAGGAGCAGAGGTTACCATATGAGGTAAAAAGAGGATGGTGGGTATGCTCTTCTTGCCTTCTTAAAAAAGCCTCTGTGTGCTTTAGTGAATCATGGAATTCTCAACTTGTGTGAGGGTAAGGATTTCAGATTTCATGTGATATACTGCCTTTGTGGTCTTCTGTGGAAATTGAGACCAGAAAGTTAGTTAAGTGACTTGTCCAAGGTCACCCAGTTGGCCAAAGCCAGGATCCTAGACCACTCTGTTCTGTACAACTTTCACTCTACGAAGTAGAAGTTGCATCACTTAAGAAATATCTGTTAGGTCTATTGATTATCTCTGTGCTTCCTTTCTGTATTAAGATAGAAAACAATATCTTCACTCCGTTCACCTCAAAAAATAAAAATAAAAGAGAAAGAAGCTGCAGAACCTCACTTGTTAGACTGATTCTAATTCTTGCAGTTAGACTGAGTGGTCTAGAAAGGGGGCCATTTGAGTAGTTTTCACCTTTCCCAAGTGGATAGAACCCTTAGCTGAAATGTCGGCCAGCTGAAACATGTCAAAATCAATCTGTAGTCTCCAAGACTGTGGAAAGCGCTTCTAATCGCCTGCCATGGACAGTGTGTTCCATTATACAATCTGAAACATTAATAGCAGATTTGTGAAGGCGAGCTCAGGAAGAACGGATCTCACAAATCATTTCTTCAGAGGGAATGATTATACAAACAACCAATTTGAATGAAAGTAGCTCTAAAAATATTTCATGCCCTGGTTGAAAAACTTAAGAGCTCAAGTAACTTTTAAAAAGTACTTATTGGAGCTGGAGGGATGGCTCAGTAGTTAAGAGCATAGTTCTTCTAGATGACCCAGGTTCGGTTCCCAGCACTCACCTGACAGCTAACAACTGGCTACAACTCCAGTTCCATGGGATCTGATGTCCTCTTCAGGCATTGTATGTACAGGTAAACACTCATACACATAAAATAAAAAATTTTAAATTAGTAATAAAAAGTTCTTACTGAGGCTGGAGAGATGACTCAGTGATTAAGTACCGGCTGTACTTTTTGGGACCTGGGTTTGGTTCCCAACACCCACATGGCACCCAACTACATCTGTAACTCCAATTCCAGAGGATATGACATTCTCTCTGACATCTAGGGGCATTGCATACATGTGGTACAATTACATACATGGAGGCAAGATGCTCACACACATAAAATAAATGCATTACTTTTAAAAATCCTTAATAAACTTCACATTAGCAACTGGTTAAGAAATAAACTGTGAAAAGAAAAAGCTAAGTTTCTGTTCCTAGCAATTGCTTTTAGATTGCCTGCTCAGGAGGCGTGACTGGTGAAAAGGAGAGAACAGATCAGCCCATCTACCAAATAGATTGCATTAAGTACCCAAAAAGGTAACAGTGCAGGATGGAAGTCTGCATTGAAGGCAGCATTATATTCAACAGCAGTCTAAAATACAAAGACTGTAACACTTTGGTCACTTAAGACAATCATTTTGTGACAGTAGTTCAGAGAGGATGTAGACACCCACTTGTCACTGTAACTTTAATGGCCAGGGCTCTGCACTCATATATCTAGCTTTTTTCCTGAAGTAAATATGAAAATAATGAGAAAGGACGTTTGGTATTGAAGTTATTTTAAAGCAAAGCTTTGTGCCTGTGAACAGGCACAAATGGTAATTGTGAACCTCTATAATTTTGTTTTTCTTAAAAATATCAACTAAAACTTTTTAAAATTCTGTCCTTTACTTTTTAAAATTACTATTTCCCACCTTTATAGATATGAGGTAAGTTATATCTTGCAGGCAGTGGGTATTCTAAAAATGTTAGTGATGACTCAAAATATTTAAAGTAATTGAAGGGACTGGAGAGATAGCTCAGTAGTTGAGAGCACTAACTGTTCTTCCAGAAGATCCTGGTTCTGTTCCCAGATGCCTATAAACTCCAGTTAACAGAAAATCTGATGCCCTGTTCTGGCTCCATGGGCATTGCACACATGCAGTACACTTATGTATAAGCAGACAAAATGCTCATACACATAATCAAGCAATCAATAAATGATTAATAAAATCACTAAGGTACCAAACCCAGCATATACTTAACATTCATATTCATGACAAAGTTTATTTATAAATGAGGTACATGAAAAAACTGGTAGAGGTTGGAGAGATGACTCAAGAGCACCAGCTACTCTTGCAGAGGACCCCAGTTCAATTTCCAGCATCCACATGGTGGCAAGAACATTCATAACTCCAGTTCCAGGAGCGCTCCAGTACCGCCTTCTGGCTTCTGTGGTCATTGACTACATGGGCATTTATATACATACAGGCAAAGCACTCATAATTTAAAAATAACTCAAAAATATTTCAGAAGATAATTAATTTAGAAAAGTATGCAGAAGTAAATGAAAACTGTGAATACTCTATGGATGCTGATTATTTATATATTAAGTGTATCTTTTTTTCCTGCTGATGGGCATTGAACCTAGGATCTCATGCATGCTGGTCAAGTGCTCTCGCACTGGGTATATCCCCCCAGCAGTAAGCATAGCTTTTCTGATATTTAAAAGCAAAAAGAGACATATAAATTCATGTGTACACATCTATTTGAAAATTCAGAACTATTACAATGTAGTGATTTTCTTTTGTAGCATATTTAGCAAATTAAGGTTGCTGTATGCTTTTTGTTCTATTAGCACCTGTATTTAATTGCAAAATACTTGAAATATATACAAAAATATACAAACTAGGAAGCACCTGTGTACTCACCACTCAGATTTATTTCACATATAAAAAATAATTTAAAGACTACTTAAGGAAAAAAAGATGAGCGGGTGCTGAATGTGTTATTGTAGACCCTTTCTCTCATCTTGTGCTTTACCATTCCTCCTTAGACCTCAGTGGTAATATCTGTGTGTAGGATTATTTAGAGAATTCTCTTGCATAATTAAAAATTTACCTTTTTTTTATTCCATATGCTCCTGCCAGTTTAATCATAAAACATGATTCCTTGTGAATTAGCCAGATTGATTCCTACAGCTCTGGTTGACTAAACTGCTGAAGATATTAGGCAGTTATCTCACCTAATCTAATTGCCCTAGTTAGCTTTACCTGGCAACTTGATACAGCCTAAGAACAGAGTATCAGTTGAGGGATTACCCAGACTGGCCTATGAACATGTCTGTGGAGGATTGCCTTGTTAATTGACTTGGCAGAGTCCAGCCACTATAGGTGACACCATCCATAGGCCTGTGATCCTGGGCTGTGTAAGAAAGCTAGCTAAGCATGGGCCTGTGGGCAAGCTAACAAGCAACATTTCCCCATGGTTTCTGATTTGAGTGCCTGCCTGAGTTCTTCTCCTGGCTGCCCTCAGTGGTGAACCGTGACCGAAGTATAAGCCATATAAACCCTTTTCTCTCCTAAGTTACTTCTGTAGAAAGGAATCTAGAGCACTAATGATGGAGAATCAGTTTGTTTCAAATTTTTCCACATTAAAATTGTATTGCAGTGGACTTCATGCCTCCTTGCGCACACGTAGAAATTTCCACTGGGATTTATACTTGCAAGTGCAGTTTTATATTAAAGGTAGCTTCAGTTTTACTAATATAGACTTTAAACTTCCACTGAAAGGGTTTAAATCTGTAATATAGTCCAATTTTGCTTTCTATATTTTGAGCCTCTGTCATTGGCTAAATACAGAGTTCACTGTAGTGTAGTCTAATGGTAGAGTGTTTCTATTGTATAATAAATGACCCCTTTCAGCCTTAGGAATGTCTTGAGTCTGTTTTGTACAATATTAACACTGCAATTTTAACTTTCTTTTTCTGTCTTTCATTTTATGTCATACATGTTTAAGGTTTGTTCTTTTTCAAAAATCTGGTTTTATTATCAATACATTTGGATTTATTTCTACCATTCAATTTTGTTTTCTTTTTTAACTGGGCTTTTTAATATATTGACATGGCATTGAATACCTTTTCATGCATGGCTTTTCCTTCTGGTGCTTTGAAAATTATGTATTTCTATTATTATAAAAGTAAAAAATATATTGAGTAGCTTGAAATATACATGTTTGGCTAAATATTCTAAAGTTAAAATCACCTGATGGAACTAGTAAGACATCCAGGGACTCTACAGCAGTTGAACTCTAGCTAACCGCTCCACTCTTTCTTGTCTCGCTACCTTTCACTTTCTCTCCTTCTTGTTTTCCAGTAGGTCACATTCCCTTCACACCCTCTGCTTTCACAGACAATTCCCAGGCTCTTCAGTCAGTCATTTGCTGTCATTTCCATTTCCTCTTGCCCCTGATAGCTTTCTTTTTCTCGCTCCTCATTCAGTTTTGTCTTAGTGAAATACATATAATACACACACACACACACACACACACACACACACACACACACATTAGTAGTTATCTCATTGAGAACCTGTGAGTGTGAACTCAATCTCAGCTCACTTGGAATCGTCTCCTTCCCCATTGAATGGCAGTCTAGCTGGGCATGCAATCATTAATCGGTATTTTCCTCTGTGTCTGGAAGAGCTCATGCCCTTTACTTCTGTCTCTATTATTTCTTTGAAAAAGTCTGTTTTCAAGTTTGTTGTTCCTTTGTTTTTAACCTCTTAGGCTTCTCCTGGTTATTTGTAATATTTTTTGTGTTTCGTAGTTTCACTATATTGGATATAAGGATAGTTCTCTTCCTTCTCCTTTTCCTCTTTGCTTTCCTCCTGCTCTTTTTTATTTGTCCTCATTTCTTCTACCTCAGCCGTGGGTGTTCAGACAAAATCACTTAGAATTCTTTCTCTCCAATTCTGTCTATAGTTCCTCCACTGCAGACTTTTAATTCTGTGCTGTGTCCCTTTCCTGTTTCCAGTGCTTCATTCCTTGTGTTCTCAGAAGCATCTTTCTGTTAGCTTCCTCCCCTAGCTGTGAATATCAGTCTGCAGCACAGCCACACCCTAAACTGACAACTTACTACTTTCTTCTACTGAGCTCTCTTTAAATACACCAGTTCTCTTTCCAAAGATCTGATTCTTTGCTTTCCAGTTCTTCTTTTGTTACTTTGCTAATTTAAATTCTTTTTCTCAAAGTTTCTTTCTGTTGTCCTATTATCTCCAGTTTTGGGGTTCTGAGTCTTACTATTTGGGGGCCCTTCTGACTCTATGACAATTTAGCTTTTTTGCTTGTTTCCCTTAAGAATAGTGAGTTCATCTTTAACAGATTATATTCTTATGTGAGCCCTGAGTTATGACTTTTCTGTAGGTGTTTTTGTTTATTCTGCTATTTT
Organism: Eospalax fontanierii; assembly: GCA_035773235.1. Lineage (NCBI taxonomy): Eukaryota > Metazoa > Chordata > Mammalia > Rodentia > Spalacidae > Eospalax > Eospalax fontanierii. The sequence goes on along the minus strand of CM069545.1, from coordinate 31,572,970 downwards.
TAAAATTTTTTCATTCTCCCACAATATTTTTATAAGTTCTTTTGGAAAATTTTATTTACTTATTTTTATGTGTACGAATGTTTTGCATACATGTATCTAAGTTCACCCATGCAGTGCCTGGGGAGGCCAGAAAACGATATCAGATCCACTGGAAATAGAGTTACAGCCAGTTGTTAGCTGCCATATGCGTGCTGGGAACTAAACCTGGATCCTTTGCAAGAAGATCCAAAGCTCTTAACTGCAGAGCCATTTCTCCAGCCCCTTATTATAAGTTCTTAAGGTTTTTAGACCTCGTAGAGGATTTAATTTGGTTTTCTGGCTTCCCTCACACAGACTTGGAGCTCCAGATTAAGAAAAGCTTCCTAGTCATGTCTCCATGAAGGGTGACTGAAGTCTCCCTGCTGCCTCCTGACTGACCTTTCTTTTGTATGAAGAGGGGATTGAACCCTGTGCCTTGCACATGCTAGGCAAGATCTCTTCCACTGAGCTATAGTCTCAGCTGTGTACGTGGTTGATCTTTTAGAGCCCAAACTCTATTCAAAGTATTCCAAGTCCAAGCTCCTGCTTGTGTGGTTTTCTTTTACACCGATGCCATAGATACAACAAATAAATAATAAATAGTTGGGTATGGTGGCTTCTACCTCTAATCTCCTCACTCAGGAGGCTGAAGTAGAGGAATCACTCTGAATTCAGGCCCCCTTCAACTACATAGTGAGTCTCAGGACAATCTGGACTACGGAGTGAAACCCTGTCTCAACAAACAAACAAAGCCTAGCCGTTAAGCAATGTTACTCTGTATGTAGCTCTGAGATTCCCCTAAGTCCTCTACTAGATGAAATTTTTCTTTCTTGCTCTGAATGCCTAATCGTTTCTGGAATCAAGTACAGACTGAGCAGGCTCCTTCTTTTATTAGAGCTCAGCTGTACATTAACCTTTTCTTGTTATTATATACCTAGCAGAGAGCATGGCGGTCCATCTTGACTCAGGTGCCACCACTCTGTGTCCAAGTTCGTTGTGTTTAGCATCTTGCTTTTGCTCTTTCACCACCCTACCCAGTGGACATCTTGTCTGTTGGTCTCCTTCTGCCTGTCTGTCTGTTTGCATGTGTTGTATATACATGTTTTATAAATATGTATACATGTACATGCCAGTGTACTTGCATGGGTGTACACAAGCATGTAGAGACCAGAGACAACACCAAGTGTCATTAATGATCACTTTCCACCGTATTTGGAGACATGGTCCTCCTGAATCTGGAGCATGTTGATTCAGTTCTGCTAACTGACCAGTGAACTCTATGGTTCATCTGTCTCTGCAGCCCAGTGCTGGGATTATAAGTACGTCCATCTCTGCCTGGGTTTTACGTGGGTGCTGAGGATCTGAACACATGTCCTCATGCTTACATGACAAGCACTTTATCTACTGAGCTATCTTCGAAGCCCCTGGGCATCTTCCTGTGTCATTAGCTATTATTTTTTACTGGACTCCTCGAACTGCATTGTTCAACTGAAGCATAAATTATCTAATCCCAGTTACAGCTCCTTTGTTACTCCTGTTTTTTTCACTATATTAAACAGTGCTGCGAACAGCTATTCTGATGCATACAGTTGTTTTTTTTTTGCGTAACTTTTGGATAAACTTGTTTATTAACTGTGTAGAAATGGAATCACTGAGTCCAGGAGTATACACATCCTGACCTGACAGATTCAGGAAGTACAATAAGTATTGCAACATTATTCTGAAAGTTTGTCACCATTATACCTTCAAGTCCTATGGTTTTCCATCAGAGTCTTCTCAGTGGTATGTATAAATATGGGAAATTAGAAAGTGCTCATCACCTCTCTTTATTAATAAGGTATTTTGTGTGTTTATGAGCTTTTCTGATTTTTTCATTTGTAAATTGACTTATGACTTTTCTAGTTTTATAAAACCACTGATTTTAAAGAACACTTTAAATGGTTAGGACACTATCTTTGGCTTGCTGTATGGATTATGATTTGTCCCCGTTGACTGTTGTGTTCTAAATTTCACTGTGACTGGTTTAACAGCTACATTTAGAAAATATATTTAATACCTTTTGGTTTATCAGCATGACTATGAAACTAGAGGATAGAATTTATGAGGTGTTATGATGGGAGAAAAATCCAATTTGCCATTAGAGTGATTTGTATAATAAGCAAATAGAGCATTTTGCAAAATAACATTTCTGGGATAAATAATTAAAAAGCTATGTGCTGAGATTAATTAAAATTATGAAAAACATTAAAGTGAAAGAAACACAACAATTTCAAGGAGTAAAAATTGAACTATTTTGCATCCAGTAGGGAGACCACAATATTGTGCTTGGAAAAGTGGCATCAGTTGAGTAAAAAATGAAAGAGGATTGAGGCTTAGTATATCTAAATGAAAAAGACGTAAGAAAAATCACAGCCTTTGCTCTATTGACATAATACTCTGATCTTAAAATCTACTAAAGGAAACTTTTTGTTGTTATGAGAGCTTACTAGACAATCTGTTCAACTTTAAGTAAGTCTAACTTTTGAGTGAGAGTGCAATAAGCATATACCACTTACCTGCTATTTCAAACAATAATTTATGAGTGACAATTCTGACTTTTTAGATTATCTATGTGAAATATCTAAGGTTTGACCACTTCCCACCCATAGCATCAGCTGAAATTTCATATAGTGCAGTCTGTGAGCAACACTGCTTGAGCCTTCTCTCTCTCTGCCTTCTATCCATACCATCTAAGTAAGCTGGGTCCGGATTCATTTATCCACCTCAATGATCCAAAATCCCCTTTCTCTTTCAGACACTGACTCCATGTCAGAATTTCCCCTTCCTTATGACTTTAGATCTTCATCAGAACTGTCCTGCAGCCCAACCAAGACTGCTCTTTCTTTCTGTCTGTTGAAATAGTTGCAGAAATGAAACAAAAATGTATGTGGAATTTAAGCAATTCATGACACAACTCACAGAATTTGTATAAATCCTTGGTTTTCAATTGTTATAGTTTCCCAGAAAGTGTGACTTTGCAAAGTTTATTAAAAGTACATGCGATAAGTGAAATGAAATATTCTGTTAGAAAACATAACTTACGCAAATTGTCCTCCGCTGTGCAAGACTTTATTTCTCGTCTTTATTCCCCACATCGGTTTTACTCGGTTTTGTCTTGGTCCTAGTCACCACCTTCCATCCTCTGGCCCGGCAGTGGCCTAATTTAAAATTTTTCCCATCTGTATTACAACTATGCTTCTCTCTATATTTCTGGCCCTTTCATCTTGAGAGGTATCTGACATGTGACCATATCAATGATCACTAATTGCTCAGTTAAATTCTGTTATTAGTAAATACAGCAAGGCATTTATAAGGAGACATTTTATAATTGATTTTAATGACAGTAGATCATGGGTTTCCTGTTTCTGTGGGTAGACAGAATATATGATTACAAAAGACAATGCTTTTATACCAAGTAAATTCTAGATACTTCACTGATGGAGTCTTCTTTATTATTTCATATTTTATAAATGGGAAAAGCTAGACAGTTTGTATTTTGAGTCAGATTAAAACCAACATTTAAGACACAAGACATATACATGATCTCATAATCAGTTCCTTTCCTAAACTTTGAAGTAATTACTTATATAATCAGTGTTATTAAAAGAAGCAAATTATATGCTTAAAACTATAGAATTGAAATAAAATATGCCACCTTTGATAACATCTATTTTTAACTAGCAAAGCACAGATCATTATATGGCTTTGTAATAAATCCTTATCCATTCATAAATGTTCAGGAATTAGTCTTTTTAGGTCTCTCTTATTACAGTTCTGTGTTCTAATCTCTCCATGAAGCATTTTTTCAATTGGTTGCTTTTGTGTCAAGGTTAGAAAGCCATTCTGACTGAGAATGAGGAATTGTGTCTTTTCCTATCCATGCTAACAGTCATGTAACCTTCCTGGAGGAACCCAGATTGTTGCTTCAGAAAATGGTGCAGCTTCATGGACTGGGCCTGCACCCTGTGGTTTCCAGCCAGGGTGTGCTTTTAGCCGTAGCCTCTTCTCTTATCTTAGGTCTAACCTTCCCCAGATCTCATAACTTTGCAATAGATGGACCATTACCCAACCCAGGTGACGACCACATACGGATAAGCCTTCGTTGGCCTCGTGCTTCCCCATGTGTTACATAGCTCATGACATCGCTAGTGTTTGACTTTTGCCTAGAAATTCTAGCAATGTCATCTTCTTCAAACTCACACGAACTGATCTTCATCTCTGATCATTTGGTAACTTCTGGGAAAAGATGGTCTTTTTCTTCAATTAGTTCACCTTAGAGAAGCCCATAAATAGTTTTTCTTCCAGGACAGACTCAGTCATAACCTCGTTATATCAGATCTTCAATGTCTAACATTTCCCCTTGGCTACTTTCCCCTGACAGAGAACATAGCCAAGTCCTTTCTGCCTTATTTAGATTTGAAATTTAAAACTGTATAGACTGTATCAGACACAGAAAGGACAGATGCAAAATATATGTGCAAACTAAAGAGTCACAATATAAAAATATTTTCCACCTCGAAACTAGACCCTCTCAGGATTCTGAAGTCCTCAGGTGCATCAAGCCTCCTCTTTCCTATCCTAGATAATGTCTTGAATTTCTACTTTCTTACCTTGCTCTTATTATAGTTTAACATATATAGCCCATGAAAGGTTTTGATAGTCTCACCTGTTTTCAGCCTAAGTGGAATCTGAATATATATAGTTCTGAAAACTACATTTTTTTCATTCATTGTTTGTTGCTTATTTCGTTTTTCTTTCCTTTTCTGTGCTGGAGATTAAACCCCAGACCTTGCACACACTAGGCAATCACTCTACCACTGAGCTATATCTCCAATCCTATTTTTTACTTTGAGACTGGGTGCCTATGTTTCCCAGGCTGGCCTTGAACTTGAAAAATCACTCTGTGATGCCAGCAAGCCCAGCTCACAGTTATGTTTGTGATATACATGCCTATAGATCTTTTTTACCTGGTTCTCTTTTCTAGGCACGTAATTGTAGACTTGATACCTATATATAATGTCTTGAATTCCAAACACAAAACTTCATTTGGTTTTCTTCTTCTGACCTATTTACAGAAACAAATTCTTGCCTTAACAAACAAACAAAACCCCTTTCCTTAAGTGAGCCTCATTACAGCTGAAGATCCCTCTCCTTTCTCTCAAGAGTATGATCTTAGACAGCGTAGTACACACTGACTCTCCCTGTATCTTAGCCCATTATAAGACCTTCTTTGGTATCTCAGTGACTGAGAGCTATGCTTTTTATACTTTAACAAAGTTCCTGACAGGCTATTATTTTGGTCTTCTCTTAAATGTTAACTTAAACCTCAAATCCTTTAGCGTCTGGTACTCTTGTGTCCACACACAGCATACCTAATGTTTATGATGTATTCTTTTTATTTTCATATAAATAGTATGAAAATTCCATTGCAGAATATACAAGGTTCTTTTTTCTCTTCTTTTTATTGAATTTCGCAAATGTACAATCTATTTTGATCATATTTTGAACCCCTCTTCTATCTGTACCCTTCTTACGGCCCCCTTCCCTCCAGATTTCATGTGCTCTGTCATACATGCTAAGGCCTATTAAGCCAAGTTTGTGTCCTCAAATGCCCTTTGGATCCACTGGAGCCTGGTTAACCTATTTAGCATCACACCCTTAAAGGAAACACACACACTCTCTCTCTCTGTCTCTCTTCCTCCCTCCCTCCTTCCCTTCCTTTCTCTTTCTCTCTGTAGTCATTTAGTCATCGGTTGCCAGTAGTTCCTCAGCTAAGGTTGGGGCTTCTTACCTACTTTCCCACATCTCTGCTGGGAATTTGTCTAATATGAGCTTTCTTGGGACCTGTGGATGCTATCAGTGATGCTGTAAGTTTATAAGAACAATGTCTCAGCTGTCTGGAAAACTGTTCCTTGTGGCCATCAGTTACCTCTGACCCTTGCAATTTTTTGGCCCCCCTCTTCTGTAATGGTCTCTGAGCTTTAGGTGGCAGAGGTTTGATACAGGTGTCCTATATAGAAATACATTCTCTGCAATCTCTATTCTCTACACTTGGCCAGTTGTGGCTTTAGGGATTGGTCACCATCTGTGGCATAAGGAACCTTCACTGTTGAGAGGTGAAAGACACACCAATATTCTTTCCACCTCTCTGCTTTGCTATGTTCTGTGAGCTTTAGGTGAGAGATTGCATTGTGGATGTGTCACTTAGGACTGGGCACCTCACAGGTATTTATTCTCGACATTTGACCAGTTGTAGAACTTGAAGTTATGGTTCTGTTCTGCACATCCCCGAATTCCATAATAATCTGTGTAGATGAGGCATGGGAAAAGAAGAGAAACTTGATCTTGCAACTTAAAACACTTAAGTATATTTTAAGCAGCTTCTGAAATACAGGAATATAAGTAAAACTAATTGGAAGACGTCCAGCCCAGTGTCTCCTTCGAAGTAGCAATGATAGAAGCAAAATTAATTGGAAGAAATCTAACCAACTGTATACTTTCATTGGGAGATTTGGTTTACTTTGGAATGTTAAAAGATCAAAATTATGAAATATCACCCTTGCTCACCCACAGAATTAATAATCTCTTCTCCTTTGAGCAAGAATCTTGCTATTAGCTAGACTGTTAATGATCAGAAGATGTATTTTATCTGCAGCTATAAAAGTTTAGAAGAAATTAAAATTTTGACCTAAATAATCAAAAGACCAAACCTTTGTTGCCTCAATTATCTTTCTTCAGGATGATCATGGCTGCAATTTAGTATCATTTATTACGTCCCTTCACATCTGTGTCCATACAAAGATACTTGATTGTCAATATCATCAAACCTCTTGTACTTAAGCCACTGAAGGTGTAACAAGAATTCACAGACGAACAGTAAGACATGGCCTTCAAGTTGCCCTCAATCTAGAGGAAGAGCAACAAAGTAGAAAACCAATTTATTTTGCAAATGAGACTGCAAGTAACATTTAAGAAACAGAAAGGTCATATGAAGGGTCACGTGGGAGCTCGACTCAGCAGCTTGGAAATCTATTCTCTTTGGAAGCAGGTGTAACAGGCTGTGTCTCTGACCTGATCTCTAGTTTCCTCCCTGGACTCCTTTTGTACATACAGTGAAGTTGTTAGCTTGTTTGTATGTTGAAACCATTGATGGAGGCTCTGCTCAGTACTCGCCAGCATGCAGAATGTGTTTCTGGGAGTTGCTGGTCATCAGCCTACAGGTAGGTGCCACAATATCCGATCCACTAGCACGTTCCCTCAGGCTACAGTGTTGCTAGCGTACTAACATCCAGTGACAGAGCACAGTGGGACCTGACAGTTCTCCCTTACACTGACTGTCATTTGAGACTTTCTTTGAGGCATGTACATCAGTGGCAATTTCTGCTCGACCTCTCTTCTGCTTTCCTTCAAGCTTTCATGGTGGTCTGAGGACCCTCAGCCTGTTCTTGTGCCTCTTCCCTTCACTAGTGTCTCCATCAGTTTCATAGCTCTAATTCTGTTTTGACTTATATACTCAGTCTGTTTTTGAATTTTAGTACTTAAATTTAAATTATTATTTCTTGGGTGAGACACAGAGAGAATTAGATCACAAGAACACACACGAGACTCCCCAGGAAATAAGATAAACCTCTAAACTAACATACCATATAATAAAAATTTTTAATGAAGTCAAAAATTTTCAATAAATGCTCTCAGGACAGATTGGACCCATGAGCCATGCCAGGCTTCTGTGCCTGTTTACCTGCAGCTACCTGAGTTCTCACAGGCTTATGGAGACACTCTTGAGATGGCATCTTTGCTCAGTTCTCTGTGTAATGAATTCCTCTCTTCTCTATAGCAGGACTAGCTCAGGTTCAAAGAGTTAATGAACAGGAAGTGTTTCAGAGAGATAGGATTTTTCCCCCTGACTGTCATTCTTACAATACAAAGTATTTTGATATCTTATGACTAGCAGGTAGTTAGATAAAAGATTTTTGAAAAAGCCGGTGACCTAGCATTTCAGAGGCTAGCATTAATTACAGTGAATCAACATGTTTTTTTTTTTTCAGGCAGTTTTTTCTCTGTGGAACTCCCTCTCATGTCCTCCCTCTTCTTCTTTCTCTCCCCACTTCTTTCCCTAGTAACTATAATAATAACTCACCTTTACACAAAAACAAGCCACCACATTCTAGAACTATGTTGTGATTCTTAAATATCAGAAATGTAGAGAAGTTCATTTTTAGTTGTTAGAAGTCACGTTGTATTGATTTTCATTTATATAGTAACTATAAAAGCAAAAATTGTACATTACATTTACTTTAAATGCTGGGTTGAATATCATGTATTTTGAAATTAAAATAAATGTGTTTGGGTGAAGTTGTGAAACTGAGGCTTATCGTATTTCCTGGGGAGTCTTGTGTGTGTTCTTGTGATCTGATTCCCTCTGTGTCTCACCCAAGAATTCTGTGTGGTCCAGATGGTGGAGAGAAGGGTTGAGGCCAACCTGGAGCTCTTGACCTCATTATCTTACCATCTTCTTGCACAACTGAAGCTCTGCATGAAAACACAGTTCACAGGCCAACGAAAATTCAAACAGATTGAAAAAATATGTATAGTGATATACCATTATCTTTTCCTGTGTGTATGTGTGTGTATGTGTGTATTATATCTGTGTGTACCTATTTGTGTGTACTTGTACACATGTACATGTGCACATAGGTTCATGTGCATACATAATGTGCGTACCCATGTATGTAAAGGCAAGAGGTAAGTGTCAGGTGTCTTTCATCGCTTTCCACCTTCTTGTTTGAGACAGTGTCTCTCACTAAAGCTGGAGCTTGTTGCTTCAACGAGTCTGGCCATTGAGTTCCTTCTTGTCTCTCCAGTGCTGGAGTTATAGCACACACTGCAATGACTGACTCGTTTGCCTGAGTGCTGGGGATCTGGACTCAGCTCCACATGCTTGTGCTGCTTGACCGAGTCATCTCTCCAGCCACCTTTTCTATTTTGGAGAAATATTAAGTCTAAATAATCTCATGATTAGTGACTGTTTCTTTTAAGTTTTTATTTAAAGGGAATACATAAAAGTGCTTAAATGTAGAAAGGAAACACTCATATTTCTATAACATTGACTCACAGACACCATCATAAGTCTGTTTGGTGAAATAATGTTATATAGTAATTTTAAAACATTCAAATTTCACATTTATTTATTGTGTATGTGTGTGTGAGTGTGTGTGTGTGGTTGTGTGCATGCCATGGTGTATGTGGGAGTGAGACTCTCCTTCCACCCTGTAGATCTTGGGAATCAAACTCAGGTCATCAAGCTTGGTGGCACATGCCTTTAATACTTAGAACCTACCCATAAATGTAAGAACTGCTCCTGTTGAGTAGGAAGGGCTCTAGTTTAAACAAAGCCAAGTGATAATCACCCTAGATGACAAAAATGATTACCTCAAAAGCCCAGGTGAAATGCTAATGAACTTATGTCTTAATTGTGATAAGACTGAATTTGGGGACCATGACCTTCTTATTTAATTAGAATAAGTTATTAGTGTTCTTGCAGCAGGGACATCACAGAGGATCGTGGATGTAGCTGTTAGAGTGAGACAGTCTGCCTTAAGGGGAAGTTGTGGAAAATCAGTGTGGCATCTCGCACTGACACTTGAGGTTAGTTCCTAACCAGTAGTTGATAGTGTTGGAATGCATCGATAGGATGCTAAGTTAAGTCAATGCCATTTTTTCCCTATTTCTAATTGATATTTTGTGCATTTTGTACAATATATCTTAATTATATTTAGACCCCCCTTTCCTGTATGAATCCCCTCCATCACAATGCCATTTACTCAAAGTGGTGTTTTTATGTCATACTTAGAAGAAACTCTGCAAGAATGGTAAAAAGACATTTTCCCAAACGTTGGAAGGTAAATTGAATGCAGCTTGCTTTTAGCACGAAGGACTTGATTGTCATTTCTTACAAAGAAATTCTCTGTGTAACTGCAACACAATCACCAAATTCAAAACCCTAAGATCGGTGCATTACTCTCCTGTAATCCTCAGATTCCACTCAAGTCTGTCAGTTGTCTCGCTGTCATTTATAGAAAAAGGATCCAGTCCAGAGTCACTTAATGCCCATTTCTTTTCACTGTCCCTAAATCTGAAATGTTTCTTAGTCTTTTCTTGACTTCTTGAACTTGAATGGCCAGAAGCTTTGTGGAAGATCTCTTGGAGCGGGTTTCCTGGATGCCATCGTGCTGTCAGACTCAGACTGGCAGGACACTCAGCAACCTGTGCCCTCAAGTTCACAAATGAATGATGCAGTGAACTCGTATTCACTAAGATCATTTGGTTATGAAGTGTCTGTCCCAAAAGTTCCCATGGTTTTCCATTTTTAGTTATTAAATTTGTATAAATATTTCAATCCTCATTTTCCTCTTCATCCTTCTTTTAAAAATAGTTTATTATTTTTTATTTTATTTTATGTGTATGAGTGTATTGCCTGCGTGTATGTAAGTGTACCTGTGTCATGTAATGCCTGCAGAGGGCAAAAGATGGCATCAGATCTCCTAGAACTGGAGTTACAGATTGTTGTTAGCTGCTATATGGGTGTCAGGAATTTGAACCAGCGTCCTCTGCAAGAACAGCCAGTGCTTTTAATGACTGAGCCGTCTCTCAAGTCCCTGTCCTTCTCCTTCTAAAAATTCTTTTGTGTCTGCATGATGAGGAGTGACATGCCACAGCGTGCATATGGAAGTCAGAGAACAACTTTGTGGAGTCAGTTTTCTTTCTCCACCTTCATGTAGGTTCTGGGAATCAAACTTGGCTTACCAGATCTTCACAGCAAGAATCTTTACCTCCTGAGTGAAACGGTAGGATTGCAGGCGTGAGCCTCCACACCGAGCTTCATTCCGTTTAAACTTTCAAATTATATATTTGCCAATTAACATTATTAAGATCTTGTGGTTTAACAGATTTTAATCTGATTATCATTATAATGATGCCCAGTTGCCCCATGTTTGGCCAGTGGGCGCTCATTCAAGGCAGCTCAGTGACCTCTTGACACAATTCATCATTCTTTAAACAAGTTTCTCCCCATAAACTGTGAGTTTACCTTGTATTTTCTCTGCTTTGGTTCTGAAATGAGCTGTTTGTCCAGGAAGGCTGATTCGAGTGGAGAACACTATTTACGAGCAGAGGTCCAGATGACCGGTGTGCTCATTTCTGTCAGGGTGTTGATACTACTCACAAGCCCTTTGTCTATGAGCCATGTTTCCCCACTGCTGCCTGAACCACCAGTGGTCCCACAGAGGTGTCCTCCACACTCAGTGTCCCACATCCCTGCACTGGACTGCTGTGCACAGCCACTCCGTCCATACCCAGTAAAGGTGACCTTGTCTTGCCCGTTGTGGAATTATGCCTGACTTCTCTGAGGCTGACAATGCTGTGTTGTCCACGGTCCTCTGCAGAAGTCTCCCTTGCTCAGAAGGGGCTCAAAAAGTTGATGCCCAAACTCCCCCAACGCCACCTTCCTGTAGAGACGTGCTCTTTCCTCTCTCAGACTTTGGAGGTCACTTTCCATTTAAGTGAAGGACTTCCTGACTCTGTCAGGTTCTGACACTCTATCCTCAGTCCCCAGGACTCTTCAGTATGGTATAGATTCCTACCTTGCACATCAAATGGCTTGGGAATGAATTGTTCATAAAGCAGGGATGGGACTCAGTGTTGATTTGTTTAAGAGTTACTAATAATTCACCATGCTAAAGGATCTGGGATCATAATTTAAACCAAGATTCTGGAATATACAGTTAAAGATAAATGATTTCGTATGTACCCGTTTTTATTTTAATGTGAAAATACATATCTTAGTAATGAAAAACTTTGATGTTTGACTAGTTCTTGGTTCAGTGAGAACTGTACACAGACTTATAGCTTATCTTCTCTAAACTATGCATATGTATCAATTATTTAGGAATAGTTGTCCTCAGAATATTTTCTTAAAAATAATGCATGATGGACACTTCAAAATCAATTATCAGCAGTTCTTCACTTGCATTCTATCATGTCTGTGTTAAGTAAGTCTTACCATTTTACCCATGGAATATATGCTCCTGTTCTAGGATTTATATTCCAGCCCAGGTCTTGGTCCTGGAGCTGCCTTCAAAGCCATATATTTTATATTGATTGCCCTTTTGTCTCAATTGTGTTAAAAAAGATTGCTGTTAAGATGTCTATGAGACATCAAACCAGATGTCAAGTGGCCCCCACAAGCTTCATGCTTTACAGCTGGTGTCTGTGTGACTTCTCTGTGTTGACAGCAGCATCTCAGACTCAGCGAGCTCACATCTGGATCTGTTTCCCTAAAGCTACCTTTCTTCATTTTGTTCTTCCCAGCACAAATCTTCTTCCTCAATGTCTTCACCAATAAATGTCACAACCACCCCTAGCCAAGGCTCTGGAAGGTTCTTGATTCTGCTCCTTCATTCTCCTATAGCCTGTTTTCACCACATCCAGTGGTTTATTCCGTTCTTTTTGGCATTTCCGGTCACAGTCCCATCCAAATCACGATCCTCCCCTATCTCGGTCTTGTTCCATTCTTGTAACTTTGGGATCTGTTATCCTCAAAACTGCTGGAAAGATGCCTGCATAGCAGACCAAGTTATTAATATGATGAAACACATTTAACAACCCTTATGATTCTCACTCAGCATGCACAAGTGGACCCTTTCTCATCTCCTCAGTCTCTTCCTGTGCTGTCTAGCCCCTTCTGTGCCAGTCATTCTAACCTTGTTTCTGAACCTGGAGCATCTGAGACCAGTTGTTACCTTAGAGCTTTTGAACATCACCTACTTAGACTATCGTATCTTCCCCCTTTGAAGTGGAAGCCTTGAATTTTTGCACTAGAATATAATGTGACCCAGTAAGCGTGATTTGGGGGCTTGTTTCTCTTATCTGACAGTATTACTTATTTTATACTTCCAGGAAAATATCTGTAGCAATTAGTAGGGAAAATTGCCCAACTTAATTTACTGTCAAGAAAACAAGAAGTCTGCTTTCAACTGCTTCTAAAATAAAGGTCTTAATAAAGTCGATGTAATTATGACATGAAGATGTAGAAGAGAAAAGTAAAAGCCACAATATCTAGAAAATATTTGGTATATGAAACATTTGAAATCCTGGAAGAAAGAAAATGCAATTATTATAATTATTAGTACCAAATCATTAACAGTTTAATTTTCAAATGATTGATTCACTTAAGTAATGATGAATTTCCACCAACAATACTGGTAATAATGCTAGAGTAATTCTTCACACGTTCATAATAGCATATAATATACAGCAGTGTATGCATACATTATCACTCTTGAAATTCACAGCCTCGTGAGCCCAGAGGGGTTGAGTTACTGTGTAGCATCACCTTGCCAAGTCCAGTTTTCTGGACTCCACTTTTGTTCAGTCAATATTGTTTGAGAGCTTCCTGTGTCAAGTATTTTGCTAGGAAATTGGGAACCACACACAAAAAAAATATTCTTGGAGTTTACAATCTCATTGAAGAGACACAAAGCAAACATGCAAACGTGAAAATACATGCATTTTGCTGGAGGACTATTTTCTTCTGCATACCTTTTTTTCTGAGGCCTAGGACATAGTGAACTTTTATTTCTGGTGTATGTATGTACACCTTCATATGAGTATGTGCACGTGTGTGTGTGTGTGTGTGTGTGTGTGTGTGTGTGTGTGTGTGTAGATCAGAAGTCCACGGTAGGTGTCTTCCTCAACAACCATCTTTTTGTTTGTTTGTTTTTTTTAAGACAGGGTCTCTCTGTAGCTGTAGCTGACCTGGAACTGTCTATGTAGACCAGGCTGGCCTCCATCTCACAGAGATTGCCTCTCTCTGCCTCCTGAGTGCTGGTATTAAAGACGTGTACCTCCACCACCACATCCACCTTATTTTTTGAGACAGGGCTTTTCACTGACTATGCTGGCTCACCAGTGAGCTCCAGATTCCCCTGTCTCTCCCACTTTCTCCAGCCCTGGAGTTGCAGATGTATGCTACCTCACTTGGCTACTACATGGGTACTGGGCATCTGAACTTAGTTCCTAAGCTTCTGCAGCAAGTATTTTACCAACTAAGCCATCTGCCCAGATGACATACTAAACTCTAAACAAACCTTGGACATGGGATATTAAAGAAAGAAATACTCAGAAACTAGCATATTCACTCACAGAGAGAAGTTAATTAAAGTTGTGTGAAAGACTTTATTGTGTCATAGCTAATCTAACTGACCTTAAAACCCATCCATACCGTATATTCCCAAGTACAATTCAATGGAGCAGAAGTATTTGTAAGCAGGTTTTAGGGAAGCAGGATAAAAGGTGCTACTCAGAGGGAAAGAACCAGAGAGTTACACACCCACATGGGGAAAGGAGGACAGTGGAAAACAGAAAGGTTTGGCCCAAAGGGAAGAGTTTGCTCTTCCAAGCATATAAATGAAGTGCCAGCACTGGAGGAATGGGAAAGACAGCAAATGGGGCATTACTTCTCTATGTGCCCTGTCCAGACAAAATCAAGTTCAGACCTGAAGGAAGAGCCATCATCTGACCAACGTGCTCCTTGGTTCTGTGTGCTTGACCTCTTAACACCTGGCTCCCTTCTTAATGTGCTGCATCATTCTCTGGTGAAGAAACCAGCTCTTAGTGAAACAAGAACCCTATATAGGCAGTTTTGTGGAAAAAGAACTAAAGTCCTCATAACATGGTAGTTGTTATATTTTAGAAGGACACAGAGCACCCTTTGAACTAAACTTAAACATTCCTCATTTTTACCTGAGTTTGAAAATTAAACTAGAAAGAATTTGTAACACCAAGGGTTCAATAGTGTGTGTGTGTGTGTGTGTGTTTTATTTTTGACACGGTCTGGCTTTGAACTTGTGATACTCTTGCTTCAGGCTCCCTGATGCTGGGTTTACAGGTATATGCCACCATTCCCAACTAAGGTGTTTTTTATACTGACTATTTTTGTAGAGATGATTTTTTTTCTCCCTTTTATATTTTAAATGTCATGATCACATTGACTTGCATTTAAGATTTTTGTTTTGGAAGCAATCTTTTTGTTACTGACATTTTATTAATACTAAATTAACAGTTATTACATCTTAGGCAATACGTGGTGATACATATGTATAATCCTAGCATTAAAGAGAAAGAGGCAAGAGACCTGCTACAAGTTTAAGACCAATGCAGTCTGTACAGCAAGTTCCAGGCCTGGTAAAGCCACATAGCAAAACCCTATGTCAAAAAAGCTGAAGTAAGCCAGCAACAAAATTTCCACACTAGTTATTCCTGCAATTTTCCTTCAGGTTACAAAATAAAGAGAACAGATGTGAGTTCCAAAGTCCTCTTCATCAGTCAACATTTGACTTTAGTGTGGTGAGTCAAAGACCTCATTTCATTAAGAAGAACATTATGGTTTATCTTTTGATTATAGGATTGCTCTGTGACTGTGTCTGCACACATAATCAATTATTAGAAAATGTCTAATAGTACAAAGACTGATAACTTTCAAAACTAGACTCCTCCATCTGCTTCTCTTTATTTGTGTGTTCTTATATCAATAAACAGTGCCCTCAGCCATCTGGTTACTCAAGCCTTGACATTATCTTGAAGCTTGCCCTACCTGAGCACTCATACTTAATGTCAAGATCTTTATATTTTGTCTTCTAAATAGCTTTGTGTTCCTTCCACTCGATTCACTCTCATGACCACTTGTGTGGCTCATCTCTCATGCTTGAATTTCTGGAGGTTCTTAGTCTCCCTTTTTAGGGAGAACATATTGATACCTCCCCATACCACAGAGCAACATGACTCTTACAAAAAATGCAGATCTTATGCTTTTCCAGTTCTCTATAAAGCCCCACTCATGATGTCTCTGAAATAAAGTTCAAAACCTTTAATATGGCCTTCAAGAGGATAATCTTGTCCCTACTGTCCCCTCCCCTCTTCCCCTACCAAAACACCCAAGCCTTGTCAATACTTTGTGTGTTTGTTTTATCATTTGACACAGAGACTCACCATGTGATGTAGGCTAGCTTCGAACTTATGATCCTCCTGCTCCAGCCTCCAAAAAACTGGGTTAACAATGTATGGTTCTGCTCATTTCTTTAGAGATAGCACCCCACCATTTGAGATTTGATGCATGCAGTTGCTCCCTCTCTTCACTACACTACGACATTTCAAAATTGTCATCAAACTAACTTCCAGTAACCCTCAGGCTAATATAGGCCATATCAGTGTTCACGTCCATGTTGTTTTATGTTTGTATTTCATTCTACATATTTTATTTATATATATTATACTTATAATATAACACATGGATTATAATATGGATTTATTAGATTAGCTTACAGGATTCAGTCTAAGTAGTAGGCTGCACACACGGGAGAGACTGAGAATCCAGTAACTGCTCAGTCCACAAGTCTGGATGTCTCAGCAGTCCCAATCTGACACTGAAGGCCCCATGGATTCCAGGACGTCTGCTAGTCTTCAGTCTATGTTGGAATCCGAAGTTGTTCACAGCAACAAGATGAACTTACCAGTGAGAGAGAAGGCAAGCAGGCAAAAATTAACTCATTCTACATATTAATTTTATGATTATTGTTTTAATCTATGTTCTCCATTAGATCCAAAACAGTAAAGATCATTATTTTATTCCTGGTCCCCTGGCAGAATCTTGAACCCATAGTGGGAATTCACTAAATATTTGTTAGGTAAATAAAAATAAGTAAGTGAAAGACAGGTTTGAATGCCACTCAAATATTTTTGGTGTTGAATTATTCCAACAACCTGAGTTTGAAAAAATTTTAAATTATTTAAGTTTGAGCACAAATGGGTGATGAT
The DNA here is from genome assembly GCA_035773235.1 of Eospalax fontanierii. Classification (NCBI taxonomy): domain Eukaryota; kingdom Metazoa; phylum Chordata; class Mammalia; order Rodentia; family Spalacidae; genus Eospalax; species Eospalax fontanierii. The sequence continues at coordinate 31,556,041 of CM069545.1, read as the reverse complement.
AATTTCAGCTCTTTTATCTGGGTAGATTGAGCTAATTTGTCATTGTATGTGTGAATTGGAAAGAATCTTCCAGGTGAACAGATTTAATTATATACATTAACCCTGAACAAATGGAAGGGATAATTTAAGGAAATGTATATGGAATGTACAATCTTTTTATTTATTCTTGCTACAGTGTACCTCTGTTTATCTAAGGTCTTTAATCACTTAAAGGCTAATTCTTGTTACAACTTTTCATTTTCAGATTTCATTTGTTAGATGAGGCAACTCCAGGAAGTAGACACACACACAAACACACACACACACACACACACACACACACACACACGAAGTGTTCACTCCCATTTTGTTTACCCTTAATTTCCACATAGAATCTGTCTTAGTTTCTTCACATAGGGCATGTCTTAATTTCTTTTCTGTTGCTCTGATAAGATTCTCTGACAAAATCTATTTAAGGGAGAATGTTTATTCTGACTCACTGTTCAAGGATACAGTCCCTCGTGGTGGGGAAATCAAGACAGCAGGGAGTTTGAAGCAACTGGTCACATCCCATCCACAATCAAAAACAGAGTGATGAATGCATGCTACTTATGCAGTCCAGGATCCCTGTCAAATGGTTCCACTCAGTACGTGGGTCTTCCCACCTCCATTAACACAATCAAGATAACCCCCTAGGCTCTCATTAACAAAGCTCCCTCATGCAACAGCCAGGGCTCAGGGACCACTGAGGAAGAAGGGGTGGAAAATTTATAAGAGCCAGGGGAGGAGGTGTATGACCACATGGAAATACTTTTAAAGGCTCCTGGGACCTTGCTCATATGAACTTACAGCAATGGTCACAGCATGCCCCAAACCCATGCAAACTCAGGAGGACAGAAACCTAGCATAGAACTGACTGAGGAAACTGAAGAACTATTGGCAGCTGATTACTACTGGATGAGGAAGAGCTGATCTTCTTTAAGGGAGGGACTCTAGACAGGCTGACTAGATCTCAGTGGATGAACTTGCACTGAGGGACACCTGGAGACACTAACTTGACTCAATAGACCTTAACATACATGACAGAATGCATGAAATCCAGTGGGCGAGGGGGCTATGAGACGGGGGACAGAGTGTGAAGATGATTAAGATGTTGTGAATGAAATACACAAACATTCAATTAAAAATAATTTTTAAAAGATAATCCCCTTATAGGCATGCCCAGAGACCCATCTCCTAGGTGATTCTTGTTTCTGTCAAGTTGACTGTTTATGATGACCATCACAATATCTATAAACCCATTTGCTTGGTTATCTCCTTTCTAAGGCCATAGCAAAGGAGAATTGAAGAGGGAAAGGTGGTTTCAACAGCCTACCAACACCAGTGGTGGTGAGCTGGTGGACTCATCTTTGCCTTCTCCTAACACCTGTGACCTTGGCTTGCATGAACACACAAATCACATTGGCCTGGTATTGCTTTGTGTATGTGTGTGCACCTATATATGTGTGTGCACATGTGTCTGTCTGTGTCTGTGCCTGTGCAGGCATGCACTCGAGATTGAACCTAAGGCTCTGCCCATCCTGAACACATGCTCTCTCACTGCACTCCACTGAACTCCACCCTACAGTCCTGTTTCCTGTTCTTGATCACAGGCTCCTCCAGGAACCTTGGCTTTTCAGGCAATGTTAGAGTACTGCACAAAATCATGTCATAGATGATATTCATAACCAAAACAACACTGAGTTATGAAGAGAAAATTTAATTAGAGTTTAATACTGTTTGAGGAGCCTGGAATCAGGTATTCCATTACAAGTATTATAGTTTAGAAATATTTTCATCCACCTCAAATAATGAAAGTAAAAAGTTTTTCTTCTAAGAGAAGTGAATATAAATTGATCATACTTTTTTTGTCCCTTAGAGCCATTCATAAACCAGAGACTGACCTAGACCTGAAGTTTTTACAGTTTACTAATTTTATTTATATATTGTTTGCAAATCCTTTAGACTAAGCCTGCCTCCTGGCAACCTGGGAGAAAGCAAGGACCAACATTACCACTTTACAAATATATGCCTGAAATCATACATTCAGTTGTCACCTCAAGATTACAGCTGTAAAGAGGAGCTGGGACCAGAACCTCTAGTTGATTCAGAGTTTTTGCTGCAATGTGGTAAAACCACACATTTTAGCCTAAAATGGGGCTTGTGCTCTTCCTTTGGTAACAATGAACCATGGTGGGCTTAATCTCCTTTCTCGCTGACTATCTTGAATCATGTGATATTATCACATAGCAGTGTGGAAACTATGCGGCAAACAAGATTCTTTGTGGAATCTAGTAAGTGAATTTCCTTTACCTCCTGAAGCCACAAGATCAGACATTAAACACACATTTAACTCAGTGACACCATTCTTGCTATTATAACAAAACACTACAGAGTGGGATATTTATAAGAAACAGACATTTATTTTTCGCAATTCTGGAGGCTAGGAAGTCAGAGATGAAGATGCTGAAGATTGCAGGTCTGGTAAGGGCTGCTCTGTGTTTCCAGGGTTGTATCTTCACAGGGCAGAGAGAAAAAAGGCACAAGGGATAAATAGCATGTGAAGCCTCTTTTGTTAGGGCACTAATCCTACCATTGAGTCTGGTGCCCTCACAACAGCCAATCCCTAACAGCCTCATCTGTTAACACTAGCCTATTGGCAATTAAGTGTCAACAGACATTTTGAGGAGACACGTTCACCTGGTAACACTATATCTCTGTATATTAGCAAGTTATATTAACTTCTCTTTTTATTTATAATTAATACCAAAGCAACACTTATTCTTACTTGTATCGGTCAGAATATGATGCATAAAACAACACACAATCCCCAGATCTCAGTAATATGAAACAATGAAACGGTGTTCATTCATTCATGACCATTATGGTCTAGCCAGTAGCTTCTCCATGCTGTCTTTACACAGAACCAAGGATGGATAACTTTTGCCATGGGTTGTTGGTCACCATGGCAACAAGAAAGGCTCATGGGAAAACACACACCTGCTCTTAGAAGATTTTTTTTCCTGGGAAAGGGGAGATGTCTTTCTCGAAGTCACAGACTAAAGCAAGCCAACCTTCTATGACTGATTCTACAGGCCTAGGAGACTGTAACCAAACGATAGACCTATGGCTGGAAAGACATGGCCAAAATAGAGCCAAATTGTCACTGTTGATTTACAGTGGACTGATTGTATTATACTACAAGGTCTTTGAAAATGTCAATTTCAGTCAGTCTGTTCTTTGATCTTAAATAAGTTATTCTGTTGTTGGCTCCTCTAGAGTGACTATTCTGTCACTATTTTAATCCTTTTGTTTCAATTTAAATTTTTTATTACATTTATTTATTTATACTTGTGCGTGTGTGGGGGGAGGTGTGCATATGCAGGTCAGAGGACAACTGGCGGCAGGCAACTCTCTCCTTCCACCATGTAGAACGCAGGGATTGAACTCAGGTTGTCAGGATTGGCAGCCAGCCCCTTTGCCCACTGAGCCATCCTTCCAGCTTTCAAATTCCTTTCTATTCTTTTATATTCTTTCTTTTTTGGGGGGGGAGGGGTGTCATAGAGCAGGTACATGTTTTATTTTTTATTTATTTTTGTATACTATTTAGTTATTATTAGAGAAAAATGGCCTCCTGAAACAGGTTTCTGGTTAGAATACCATTAAGAGAGCTCACATTCTTTAAAAGCAGTTGTCTTACAGGTATTTATTGTATATTGAATATATTCCCTATTCTGTCATTCTTATGCTTTGAGTCCCCAAATCAAGAAGTGTCTAGAATTTAATTTGCAAGTGACAGGGAGAGAACTGAACAACTATACAGTATTTTCCCCATGTTAAGCAATTCCAGGTCCAGGGAAAACGCAGTGGAATGTTTTCAGTGCTGGGCCCCCTAAGACCCTGGGCTTATTTTCCTTCTTACTTCTTCCTCCACTCTATGCACAGACTGTGATCTCTCAGGAAGGCATTGAGATGTCTCCATTTACTACACCTGCTGGGTGGAGATGGAAGCCACATGCCATCCTTCTCTACTGCTAAGATTCCTTTCTCCATCTGCTTCCTCCCCTGGAATGAACAGTTCCTTTTGTAGAGGAAATGGAACAATGGTGCCCTCCATTCTGTTTCAGCTGTGTAGTCTCTGATCTCTGCTAGAAATTTCCCCCACTCATTGGCTCTTGGACTTCAGCAAGTATCAGAGGGCCCAGAAGGCCTAGCAAATAGCGGGTATGGTTCACGTAGGCCTGTGAGTTCGGGTTTCTGAACAGCAACCAGTGTTGCTGTCTGGAGGGACACGCTTTGGGCAGCAGCATGTGTTTGGATTCTTCTTTGTCCCCTCCCTCCTCTGTCTCAAAGCTTCCTGGCTTTCACTTCTTTACACTGGTCTTGCTTAGCTCTGTTTATTTTCCAGTTGAAGTTGTGTATATAGCCATGGGCCAAACAATGGCATTTCAGTCAGCTGTGGGCACATATATAAAAGTGGTCCGATAACATTACATTGGGGCTAAAATTCCCAGTTAACTAGTGACATTGTACACCATGTCATGTTATCATGCATCCCATTATTCATGCGTTTGTGGAGATGTTGTTATAAACAAAGGTAATACACTGTCAGTCATGTGAAAATATATGCAGTCAGGTACCATGTGCAATGCTTGATAATGATGACAGATTACTGTCACTGTGTTATTTACTATACTGTACTTTTATCATTTTAGAGTTGTACCCTCATCTGCTTATAGATAAAGCAAGTCAGTCTGTGGTGTGTTGTGTTGTGCTGCCAATTGCCTCACACATCTCTTGTGCACCAAGTATCTTGACTGTATCATTTTCTGTTAAGATTGTTTTAATCTCATGTTATTGGTTATCATGTCCCCAGGAGCAAGATAACATATATATGTCATGTATTGATATATATGTGCATCATACATGTGACCTCTATAGAGCTCCTAGAACTGGAGCACATGTACACACACACACACACACACACACACACACACAAATGCACATACTCCTTAAGTATAGTAGGCTATACCATCTATATATCTGAAACTACTTTTTTTTTTTGACCCAGATCTCCCATTGTCTGTCCTCAAGCATTCTGCTTTCTGCTATAAAACCCACCTTCTTTGGGTTGTGTATGTGAATGAAATAAGACACCATTTTCTTCCTGTGTCATTTAATGTAACACAGTGTTCCTCAGATTCATCCATATCTTAACAAATGACAAGCTTCTATTCTCTCTCTCTCTCTCTCTCTCTCTCTCTCTCTCTCTCTCTCGTCACATTTTCTTCATCCTTCATGTTGGTTGTAGTGAGTAATTGTGCAGGGAACATAGGAATGACCTGCCACATTCATTTCCTTTGAAGTCTGCTCAGAGGAGGTCCTGATGGATCTTATGACAGCTCTTCTTTCTGATTCCTTTGAGGAATTTCTATACTTTGTCCGTAATGGCTTTACCAGTTTACATTTCTACCCCCAGTGTACAAGGGTTCACTCCATAGCCTGGTCAAAACTTGTCTTTTTATCTTTTCATAATAAAGATAGAAGTTGTGAGGTTACATTTCACTGCAATTTTTCATGTTACTTTTGAATTGTTGGGATGACCCAAAGTACTTCTTCCAATATCGTTAGACTGTTGTTTCTTCTGGATGTCTGACTTAATGTCATTTTGATTGTTGAGGATAATGTGAGAATCGCCTTATATCAGAAGAACTGAAAGAGAAAACCAAAGGGGTTGCCAACACATCTTTTCAAAATCCCTATTTGCTCAAAGTAGTAAAGGAAGAGACTCCTTTGCAGCAGAGACATTTGGGTTCATCCAGCCAACCATTTAAAAAACTTATACGACTGCTTCATTTGCACTCTTTGTATCTAGCAGAGATAAAAGAGTTAGCCTTTTTAAAAAATCATTAAAAAAAAGAGTTGCTTCAGCGATAATATATCTGTAATTTTATACAAAGAATTGTATCATTTAGTTGGCTGGTTCCAACCATAAATTCATAGACTGTAACTCTTAAATTGATCTTGATCTAACAGCAAAGTAATTTGACTTTGATTATAAAGATGTGCATGAAGTGGAAAGGCTCTGTTTTAAGTGATCTATTTGGGGTGTTTTTTGATAGATCAGCAAGCTTAACATTTATATTTAACTAGATCTTTAAAAGAACAGTTCCACGTGGCATATCTGGATATTACACACACACACACACACACACACACACACACACACACACACACATATATTTTTCCCCCCAGCGTGAGGGTAGTCACAGCAGGGACTTTGTGTTGCTGAATCAGCAGTAGAATGTGGACAGCTGGGTGAATTCTGGTTTCTGTTCTCCAGCTCTGCATGCATGTGCATATGCAAATTTCAAGAAAATGAGATGGCTCACCACATTGTTTTTTTTTATCCATTTAACATATTATTGAACATTTCTCCCTGTTCTTAAAAGATTTTCTACATTTGAAAAATGATTATAAAATACTCGTGTATTTGAATGTACTCTGATTAGTTGACAAATCATTGTGTTAAAAAATTGCAAGACAAAAAGAATGTATTGCCAAACTGGAAAGAAAATCTTTTCTATAGACATTACTAACAAGTGAAACCATATCTTACATTGTACTTCTCATATGATGACTTGGGATGAAAAAATAAAATCTTGGGCTAGGAGGGGACCTCAGCAGCTAAAGGTGCTAGTAACTCAATCCCCAAGACCCACATGGTGGAACGAGAGAACTGACTTCTGCAAATTGTCCTCTGACCTGCATGTATGCCATGGCTTGCATCTGTGGATGTGGACATGTGTGAACACACACACACACATAAACACACATACATACACACAAATAACCAAGTAAATGTAATTAAAAAATAAAATCTCAAAATTGATTATGAAAATATTGGTGATATTAGGGTAATAGGAGCCGTTTTTAAGATCCTCTTAGCTTTGAAGACAGATGATCCAAATTACACAAATAAAGAGATCAACTCTCAGAAATGTACTTAATGTACCAAGAAGCATGAGACACAGCAGCGGTCCTGTGTTACTACCATTGCTTGGCTTGTTGTGGTACCTGATCTTCAGTTGCACATTGGGTGATATGCATGTTTGTTTATTAGGATATATCTGGTGGTTTCTTGATACACTTTGATCATTTTTAGAGATGCAAAGCCCCTGTAAAGATTAGAAGCAGAACTCATTTTTGTCCTCAGCAACTGTTGGAAATTTTTGAGGGCATGGCTCTGAGCCAGGCAATTTAGCAATACTTAGGATTTCTTTAACGCTTTTATTTCTCTCCTTAAATAATCTACTTTTCCTCACTGAATTATAAGTTCATAATAGTAATTTATTCTTCATCTCCCTTCATCTCTGTCCTCTCTCCACAAGGAGCCTCAGTTGGGGAATTGCCTCCATTGGACTGGCCTATGACCATGTCTGTGGGGCATTTTCTTGATTGTAGAGTGGTGTGGGAGGGCCCAGCCCATGTGAGTCGTGCCGCCGGCGGACAGATTGTTCTGAATTGTATAAGAAATCAGGCTGAGCATGGGTCAGAAGAGCGTGTCAATAAGCAGCGTTCCTCCATGGCCTGTGCTTCAGCTCCTGCCTCTGGGTTCCTGCCCTGAGTTCCTGCTTTGGGCTTCCTCAGTGATGAACTGTGACCTGGGAAATGTAAGCTAAATAGACCCTTTCCTCCTCAAACTGGCATTGGCCAGAGTGTTTTGGCACAGCAATTGAAGGCAAACTAGAACACCACATTTTCAACTGTGCCTCCTTATCTCTAATTAATCAGGGCTCAGTAAAAGCTAGCTCCTACCTCATTTCTAATTTTCCATTTTTCATTCTATATTTTCATATTTTCCCCCAAAGTTTCCAGGTAAATAATTTGAACTTCTTGGTAATTCTTTTGGAATGATGGACTCCAGAAAGGAATACCCAAGGACGCCCCTGAACTTCTTTCCCTCTGTAGTCAGTCATCATTAGAAAGTCATCATTTAACTAATGCTTCCTTTGATCTCAGGCTGAAGGCCTTAGTTTCGTAAATTTTATTTCATCCTTATCTGAGTAAATTCTAAAATGACCTTTCAAGCAGTAGATAGTCCTCACCTCATACGATGGGAAGGAAGAGCTATTATGCCCAGATCCCCAAGTGAGCAGGCAAGCTGCCTAGGGAACCATGAAGGTAACTGGTGCCTAGCACGCAAAACCTAGAGCTTTTACCACTAAACTCTGTTCTGCCTGGAGATTACTGATGAAAAGTTGTGCTTTTGGGGTCTAAATCCTAAATATTCCGAATCCAGACTAAGTCGATTCAGACTGTGCTCATAGTCCGTCCTCCCTTGTGCTCTCTTGTCCAGAAGACTCTTGTCCTCCCACTCTACTTTGCTTCCTTTCTGTTTGAAATTTGAAGCTGATAATGTAGAATGTGTCTAAGGCTAGTATGCCGCTGTGTGAAGCCAGCCTTGGGCAAGATTAATGGTTTCCTCCCTTCACTCATCCATGGGTTCTCTCTAGGCCTCCAAAGAGCATGTGGAGCATTCCTCCCAAACTCAGTCCCCAGCTTTATGTCCACCTTCAGGCTAGTCTATCAGCAATTCCTTGCACTCTGTCTCACAGATGGAAACTGGCTTCTTTGTGAAAACAGCCACAACTTCAGATGGTTTTCTTATAATGCATAGAGTCGGATGCCTTAGAACAGGGAGTCTGAGCTGGGGTTCCAGAAACAGTTCTTCCATTCAACCTAGTTTGTATTCATCTTATCAGAGAGATGATGGAGAAAGGCTAAATTTTATTTTACTTTCGTATATTGAAAAAACAATCTATTCTACGTCCTGCCTGTTTGTTCCTTGCTGTACTGTAAATTGTTGTCCCCCTAACCAGGGGGGTTGGGTGGGGGGGTTGCGTGGGGGGGTTGGGTGGGGGGGCCCATGCGTAAGTCATCACAGTCAGTAAGGGCCCTGAGCCTGATGGCCAGAGCTGAGTGGGGTGAGTAGAATTTGTATCTCTCATTCCAGGCTTTCCTCTGTTTAGTCTTAGCTAGGACGACAAATGTTTACAACTCAAGGCATTAAAATCCCTAGAATTTATTTGCGAGTTTATGTTAGCAAAGAGCAAAACCTACAAATTCAAGTCACTTCAGCACAAGATTTTAAAATACCTTCAGTTTCAGTTTTTCCTTCAAAATCAAATGCTAGTCAGATTATAATGATGAGTTCTGATATTCATAGACTACTCAAATCCTTATCAGCTTTTACATTCTTTTTTAAAGTTTGTGGTTATCTTTTTATTTTATGCATTGTTTGAGTGTTTTGCCTGAATGTATGTAAGTGTGTGAATGTTATACAATGCCTATGGAAGGCAGAAGAGGGCATCAGACCCCATGGAACTGGAGTTATAAATAGTTGTTAGCCATCATGTGGGTGCTAGGAACCAAACCTGGGTCCTTTGCAAGAACAGCCAGTACTCTTAATTTCTGAGGCATCTCTCCACCCCAGTTTTTACATTCTTGATCCTCAGTGCTACATAATCCACAAAGAGTCAGAACTTCTTATAATATTCTCTTAAGACGTTGTTGGATAGCTTGTAGTCACTCACATGCTAACCCACAGACTTTATTTGTGGTCATTTGAAGATTAATCAAGTATTTGTTGGTTTCACATAGGCTCCTGAAATCCTCACAAGAACCCTAAAGTGTAGTCACTAACACCCCTCTATACAGAAGAGTTAAGAACTACAATGTATGGAAATAGCTGTTCACAAACAACTTTAAGGCCTGTAGTCATAACATCACTTCCAGACTGGTTGTGCCTTCAAATAGAAGTGATGTTGAAATGACTCACCTGCTCGGACTTCAGTCTCTTTGTCTTAAACTATGTTTATAAGACTCCTTCTCCTCTTCCTTCCACCCTCTGTCCCCTCTTCTTTCTCCCCTTCCTCTCCTCCTCTTCCTTTCCTCCTCCTCCTTCTCCTCTTTTTTTTTTTTTAAGACAGATATCCCATAGCCCCAGCTGGCATAGAACTACTATGTAGACTAGGCTGGCCTTGATCTCACAGAGATCCACCTGCCTCTGCATCCTGAGTGCTGAAATTAAAGGCATGCACTACCACACCCAACATCTCCTCTTCTTTCTACAACAGGGTCTTACTCTGTAGCCCTGGATGGCCTGAAACTCGCTGTATAGACCAGGTTGGCCTCAACCTCACAGAGATCTGCCTGTATCTGCAGTGTAAGGGCTATGATTAAAGGCATATGCTGCCGTGCCCAGCACACTTCTTTCTTCTTCCATTTGTATAAGGAAATGAAATCACAGAATTAAGAAAAGCAAATAATATTCCCATATATTCTGTGGTGCTTAACATAATACTTCCGGATATATGTTGGCTGGTAATCATGTACCACAGTTCTGAAATGGAATCTGCCGTCTTCTGTGCTCTTGTGGGGCAAAGCACCTGAAGTGTTGTAGGCACAATGATGGAAGAAGTCATGGGGAACAGAAAGTGCTAGAAGGAGGCAATGGCCTTTGAGAAAGGAAAGAGAGAGGCAATGAACACAAGAGGTTTCATGAAGGTGGTGAAATATATATATATATGACATCTATTATTTTTATTTTTATTTATTATTTTATGTGTATGAGTGTAGTGCCTGCATGTATGTAAGTGTACCTGTGTTATGCAGTGCCTGCAGAGGTCAAAAGAGAGCATCAGATTCCCCTGGAACTGGAGTTACAGATGGTTGTTAGATGCCATGTGGGTGCTGGGAATTGAACCTGGATCCTCTGCCAGAAGTTCTCTAAACCACCAAGCCATCTCTCCAGCCCCCTACATTATCAACTTCTTAAGGCCCTAAAACCAATTTGTTTCTGCAGTACTAGGAATTGAACTCATACCTCATGCATGCTAGGCAAGTGCTCTACCACTGGGCTACCCCAACTCATTTTTATTTCCATTCTGAGATAGGGTCCTAGTTGCCCAGTCTAGCCTTTAACTCTGTGGTACAAGCAAGCTCTGTAATCCTCCTGTCTCAGCCTTCCTAGCAACTTGGATTACAGACCTATACTGTAAAGTCCATCCAGGCTGGAATCTCTAATTCATCATCCTTTATGTTACTTTATTCCCACAAATGCCCGAATAGGGAGAATAGTTTTCTGTGTATTTCTATTTCCTTGGTTCGCTTAGTAATTTTAGCTCTTTCATATTTCTTATGGTGTTAGATTTCTGCCTCAGATCCTGCACTTGTTCTTAAATGAGCAAACCTGCCTAATTCTGCAAGTATGATGCTTTGGGTTGATCTCTTTTACTGTTATCTTTTTTTTTCTCCTTACTTAATTGCAGTTTCCAAGCAGAAATGAAATATAAAAGATCCATGTTCCCTGAAAGTGAGTCCACAGCCCAGTTATATGCTCAATTTCATGAATTCTGCCATATATGTTAAGACCTGTCAAGTTAAGCTTTTGTATCCAGATGTCCCTTGGTGCAAGTTCATCCAGTGGAGTCTAGTCAGCCTATCTAGAGTCTCTCCCTTAGATCTACTCTCCCTTATCCCACACTAATCAGTTGCCAGTAGTTCCTCAGCTAAGGCTGGGACTGGCTGCCTATTTCCCCAGCTCTGTCTTGTCAGTTGAGTCTGCCTGGGCTTTGTGCATGGTGTTACCATGCTGCACGTTCACATGAGCAAGTTTCTATAGGCTTGGAGCACTAGACTTTGTTTCTCCGTGTTCATGCACCAACCTTGGTTCTTAGGATCTTTTCTCTCTCTCTCTCTCTCTCTCTCTCTCTCTCTCTCTCTCTCACACACACACACACACACACACACACACACACACACACACACACTTCTGCAATGGTCCCTGAGCCGTGGGTGGCGGAAGTTAAATACAGGAGTCCTATCCAGGGACATGCACTCTACTGTCTCTTAATCTCCACACATTGGCTGGTTGTGGCTTTTTGTGTGCATTGTACTCTGTTGCATGAGGAAGCTTTGTTAGTGAGAGTTGAGGAGTTTATTATTATTCTCTCTACTGCCTGTTCTGCTGTGTTCCATGAACCTTAGGTGTCGAGGTTCCACTGTGAATGTGCCACATCTTGGCCAGTTGTGGCCTTCTATGCTCATTGCATGAGGAAGTTTCTCTGATGAGAACTGAGAGATGCATTAGTATTCCCTCTTCTCCCTGTTCCACTGTGTTCCATGAGACTTAGATATAGACGTTGTAAAGGTGTCCCTTAGGGCTGGGCATCTCTCAGACACTTAATCTCTGTGTGTGACCCATTGTTGAACTCTGCAATAACCATCATCTGTTGCAAAAAGAAGCTTCTTTGATGACTGGCAAATAGCATACTTGTCTGTAAATGTAAGGACCCATATTTAGCATACAGTAAGAAATTTCATTTGTCTACGGATATGACAGAGATAAGGTTTTCTCTGGAATCTATGACCTCTCCAGCCATGTGTACCTAGATGTGTTTAAGTCCCACACATGTGTTCCCTCCTCTTGAATCCAGATAACTGTTGATTACCCCCAAGATAAAAGTGCCACTACTGCACTGATAAAGTTTGTTGTGCTGGTCATTTTTGTGGTTATTAGGCTTTAAAGCTGAGCTTGGAGCGTTGTTTTTCTCCCTTAGCAGCTAGTATCATATCTTCTAGAACTATGAGAACTAGTCTTCAGGAGCAACTGTAGGTTGGAAATTGGGAAAAGGAACAAAAATATTGATTATGTAATTGTATTTCAAAAGAGCTAAGAGAACGAACCAATTATTTTTTAAAACATTAAGCAAATTTAGTGAAAAAGCTTAGTACAAAACTAGCACATAAACCCAATAGTCTTTGTTATCCAAATAACTATTGGCAATAAAGGAGAGTAAAAAAAAAATATAGCATACAACAGAAAAAGAAAGTAAAAGGCAACAAAAAAAAAATAAGAAGGCTCCCTGTTTGTGTTTAAACTATGACCTAAAATAAAATTCGTTACCAGGCGTGGTGGCACATGCCCTCGTCTCAGCACTCAGGAGGCAGAGGCAGGTAGCTCTCTGTAAGTTTTAGGTCAGGCTGGTCTACATAGCAAGTTCCAGGATAGTCAGTGCTACCTAGTGAGAATCTTTCTCAAAAATGGAAAATAAACAAACAATAAATAAAATTATAGATGAAATGCTGCTTAGATAACGGTTTTTAGATAAAATGTTGCAGTGATATCCTGATGTGAGTTTAGCATTATCCCCAAGATTTAGGAATCATATTTTAAAAATTGAACTCTAGAACTCATTTGCTTCATAAATAATAAGCAAAATCTTTTAACAAATCATAGTAATGTGAATAGCCTGGTTTAATCAGGTATTCAAGTGCATATTACAATCACAAAAACCAGTTTAGTTCTGGAAAGACAAATTAATAGCCAGAATGGTAAGTCTTGATATTGACCCATTCAATTGAGGTTTGCTATGTAATACAAAATAGATGAAATTGGTATGTGATTTCAACCAAGAGAGATAAAAGTGATTTTCTGTAGATAAAGTTACTTTTAATCTTACACAAGAATTCTAGATGCATCAAAAGTAAATTTAAAGCATTAAGCCACAAAGTCACTAAGGAAATCCTGGAGAAATGTCCACGTCTAATCTCAGATTGCAGAGTTCCTTTCTGATGAGATCATATAGACATCAATGAGCATAATGATACGGAAATCTTCCTGGATGGTAAAGGGTATGGTTTTTTAAGGTAAAAATATAAATTAAACATGTTTATCAAGCATGTCACCACCAGAAGTTCAATGTCCTCAATACATAAAGAGTTTGCATAAATCCATCTTAAAAAGCCAAATGAGGGAATACCCTCCTCCTCATTTTCCTGGAAAGAGCCATAGCAACCAGATTCTGTGCCTCAGAAAGGGCCCAGGGTAATTAGAGGTCAGGGAGACGTCACTTGGTAGTCTTGGGCTTGCACCTGCAGCATGGCTGTGGCATGATGTATTTATAGCATCGCCTTAGTTCACTTGGACCACTGTAGCAAAGATACTACAGATAAGATGGTTTATGGATAACAAATGCTTTTCTCAGGGTTCTAGAAGCTGGGAAGTCCAAGACCAAGCCACCAACAGATTCAGTATCCAGTGGGCTGCTACTGGTTCATAAATTCTGTCCCAAGGAATTCACATGGTAGGAGTGAAGGATGCTCCGTGGCCTCTTTTCTAGATGCTGTGGTATGAACCTGTCTCTAAAGTGTTTATTTGTTGGAAACTTAATTTCCCAACTCAAATGCTTACATTTAAAACATAGACAAATACACATGGCTGGATAGGTCATAGATCTTAGAGAAAACCCTAAGGCTGTCACATCCCTACACAAATGTAATTTCTTACTATATGGTGTCAGCATGCACAAGACCCATGCAAACTCAAGTAGACAAAAACCTGCAGAGAATTGGGGAAATAGGCAGCAGGCCCCAATCCTAGGCGAAGAACTGTTGACAGTGATTACTGCTGGGTGAGAGAGCACTGATCTTTAATGGAGAGACTCAAGATAGGCTGACTAGACCCAAGGGACTGAACGTGCATTGAGGGAAGTCTGGGGATGCTGACTTGCATTGGTAGGCCTTATCATATATGACAGAATGCATAAGACCCAGCAGGGGGGCAGTCTGTGGGAGGTATGGATGGGAAAGGGGAGTATAAAGATGATTGAGATGTTTTGTATGAAATACACAAAAATTCAACACAAAATATACAAAGAAAGATGGCACATCTTAATGTGGTGACTTTGCTCTAGTGAAAAATAGTTCTTTGTTTGCAACACAGAAGAAAGCAAGACCTTCAGTGGCTTTGGCAGGACTCATCCATCTGTGTTATTTGCAAAACAGAGAGACTTATGCGAGCTATTTGATAAGAAGTAGAGCAACTTGAGTTGATACTACAGTTTCGCTCCAGCTTTTCCTTTGGGTCAGTAGGACTGTCAACAGAGTACTTGGGATTTTCCAGACTAAAATTTTCTGGATATTAGAGTCTCTGACCAGTGTTTCCAAATCATGGTGGCCACACCTCTAAGTGAAGCCACCATATCTGCTCTGCAGTAAAAGTGAAAAGTCATGTTTCTGATTTGTAAGTACTTCAGCCCTCCATCCAGGATGGCCTCTGCTGATGTCCTCCGTGTAGCCAGTTGATGACTTCTTTGTTAATAACTTCTTTTCCCTGGGTCATGTTGCCTTCCTGTCAGGAAATGCAGCAAGTAGAGAATGTGACAGTTATTGTTAAGAGAGTGTCCAGATTTGAAGAGCTGGGGTGTAGGATGGGAAGCCTATTCTACTTTGGGGAAAATAGGCTTCTAATTTCTTCTGTTCCTGCGAAAAATGTCTCCCACCAGGTCCCGACAGGGTGTTTTCTAAGCTCATTATGGATCTGTTACTTGGCCTTCTGGAGACTTCTGTGTTCCAGGGCTTTGTGGCTTTTAGTCCTTGGAGAGCAGTTGTTCCATGTCATTGTTACACAGTTCATAATTGGTTCAGGCCTGCATTTTATAGTTTGTCATACTGGCAGGTTTTGAAGGAATTGCTGACCAAAAAATGGTGTATATTTTCAAGCGCTTTCTCTGTTCCCTGTATCATCTGTAAGCTCAGGATGTACCTGCTCATAATGTTAGTTACATTTCATATTTAATAACTTGAGTGTCTTTCTGCTGATCATCTAAACATTGTGTTTTGTTTCGACTCCAGTGTTCATATAAATGTGGAACTGTACTGAATAATAAGAAAGCCAGCAAGGATCTCCAGAATATGCACAAACTTTGTGCAAAGAATAAACATTTTGCAAATTTTCATATTATAGCACTCTATAGCGTCTCCAAATTCTGTGGCCCCCAGGCCCTTCGTCTTAATGGTTTTCTATCTTTTTTATGCCCAAGTATCCCAATGGGAACAGAATGGGGCTTGAAGAACCAATCAAATTACCCATTTGTTCTAACTACATTATTAAATAAAAATATTAGGTGACCAGGTTAGGTTGTTCTTATCTTGTTTCCATTGTTGATGTTACATTTTAAGATGATTCTCTAAATATGAAGAAATAGAATGAATTAAAATGATAAGCCTCCTCTTATATAAACTCAGCTCTTCTTTGCAACCACCAGCTTATTAATGTTTCTAGAGGCAGACGACCCTGGGTGTCTTGAGTCCCTATAGATCACTAATAACATACTTGAACATTTAGGCAGATTCTTTTTTTCTGCATTTATTTAGGGGTGTGTGTGTGTGCACATGTGCACACATGCATCCACATACTACCGCTCACATGTGGGGTCAGACTATAACCTGCTAGAGTCGTTCTCCCTTTCCACTGTGTGGGTTCTGGGAATGCTCATGGCTAACAAGGGAGGAAATAAGGATGTGCACTACTGAGTCACTTATTCCATTGTCCACATGCAGAGCCATTAATGCTCACATTAAAAGAGAATTTCTAGTCTAATCCATTATTTCTTTAACTTAATGTGATTGACCCATTAGTCACCCATAGGAATTTTCTCTCACCACCATTAAGGATATAGATTAAAAATCCTCTCCTAAAAGTTTGAAATGTCTCTAGTGGGAAAAAAGTCCTAAAGCTGTTGTAGCTTGAACAGAAAATATTTCCATCTGTCATATTTGTGGATACCACATGGAGTTTTATGTAATGTTTTGTTTGGTCCTGAAGGCATAGATTAATTTTTACTTACCTTGGGCAGATAGTCTTGTGTTCTGGCAAATTTTTAAGCCTCTAAACAAGAATAAAAACCCAAATGTATGAATAGGACAGCATCAATTATATTGGAGATAATAGGCACACTTCAAATGAGAAGATGATAAAACTCTTTGGGTAAGAACCTTGTGAATCAGAACCAGCGTGAAGTAGATGCTGCCTGCATTGCAAACTGATGTGTCAAGCCTCCATTAACGGTCATGGCTTCTTGGAAGCCTTCCCTGACTCCTCAGAGGCTGTGGAAGAGCATTTTGCAGTTCCCATTAGTCCATCTCAGAAGACAGTTCACTTCGTTATATTTATTTTTTTAATATTTTATTTATTATTTGTATTTTATGTGTATGAATGTATTATCTGCATGTATGTCAGTGCATTCATGTCATGCAGTGTCCACAGAGATCAGAAGAGGAGGTTAAGAAATACTGGGGACACTTGGTATACATGGGTGATATCCATGATTTAATGAGTCGAAATCATTTGTTTTTGTTAAACTAATTACCACTTTATTCTGTTCATTCAAGTCCTTTGTTTAGTCATTCATATAGAAGTCCTAGGCATCGTATCCCCTGGAACTGGAGTTACGGATAGTTGTTAGCCACCATGTGGGTGCTGGGAACTGAACCTGGGTCCTCTGCAAGAGCAGCCAGTGTGCTTTACTGCTGAGCCATCTCTTCCAGTTTATTTCATTCTAAATACTTTAACTCCTTTTCCTCAAGACTTCCTACTCCTTGAAATGGGACTGGGTTTTATTAACTTTCTGTTCCCATTGCATCCCAGATTTCAATCAAATTTCATAATTATTGAATAAGTCGTTATAAAAGAGGCACAGAAAGTCAAGAAAGATCACTGGCCCGCAAGTTTGAGAATGTGCATTCCAGTCCTATTCTTACTACTAATTCAGTGTTCAATCTTTGACAACATTCCTAGTCCTTAGTTCACTAAAAATATTCGAATTGAAAAAATTCTAAAGTAGCTCAACTCTGCAAGTCTATTTAAGCTTTTCTGTCTGAGATCAAAGTATGTACATGCGTGTGGATCCATATCTCGTGTACAGTAGGCTCACAGTGGTCAGAATAGTACATGAGGGTGGCCAGAAGAGGCCAGGAACATGAGAATAATGAAAGTTGGTAAGGATTAATGCTGAATGGATTTAGGCATATGTATTTAGGCATATATACATATGTACATACATATATTAGGCATATATACACATATGTATGCATATATATTATACTTTATACTATATATGTATATATATGTATGTATATTATAATATATGTATATATATATATCTGAAGGACAACAAGACCTTTAAAATTATTAGAACAAGAGTAAAAGAAGATAAATCTGATGATTATGTGTGGTGCAGGTGCTTTGTTACACATGATAGACCAAGAAAAAATCCTGTCAGTTAAGGAAAAAGCTTTTGGCTGAAAAGGATAGAATGAACCTGGATCAGGAGAAAGAGAGCCCAAGGTGGGACATTAGACAATTCAAGTGCTTAAATGAGGGCAAGAGTATACCTGTCTCCTCTGTGAGAAGAGTGGAACTGAGATTGAATTTCTGTGAATGAGTTCTGATCTATGGTGAATCTTAGACTCTTGTAAGATGGCAAGGGTATGTTTTGCAATTTTATCCTGATAATCTTGATGCCTGTTGCTAATAAAATTGTGACTGATTTATGAGCCCTGGGAACGGGGAAAAAAGATGATCTATAGGTTGCCAAACCTTACATATTAATTTTTAAATTTTGGTTACCAACCGAATATATACATACAATATTTCTTTTTTGGCTTTTGACAAAGCTCATCTCTTTTGGGGAATGTGTAGCTGCCTCTGGTTAGGTGTATGTAGACTCATTCATTGCTTGGCCCCATGATAAAGATAGCTGCTGCTGCTTATTTATCCTTTTCAGGCTAGGAAATCTCTTGTAAGTGCTCCCATTCCTACAATGTGAGGTATGTATTTTTATGAGCTGGATCAAGGAGTATCTAAACCCCTTAGCACTACCCAGCATGTAGGAGGTCTCTGGTAAAACAGCACAAGGCTTTGCTGTGTGCATTCTTTGACCTCCCTGTACTTTGGAAGTTGGGTTTACCATATTGGCAGATGCATATAAATTGGGAAGAACAGTACACTTTTGGTGAAGATAAACTCGGGGGCCAAAGAAACTAAGTGAAAACTCTGTGCCCAAATTAAAATGAAATTCAGTATCATAAATTCTCCATTTGGATCTTTGAGACAGCATTAGTTTTCTTGTTGTGAATGTTTATTTTTGTGTGTATGAGTGTTTTACCTGCAGTGTCCACAGAGGCCAGAAATTCCCTTGGAGGCAGGAAGAGGGTGTCAGATCCTCTGGAACTGGAGTTGCTAATGGTTGTTAGCCACCATGTGGGTGCTGGGAAATAAACCCAGGTCCTCTGTAAGAGTAGCCAGTGCTCTTAACCACTGAGTCATCTCTCTAGCCCCAGCATTAGTTGTCTTATTTGCTTTGATAAAGTACCCAAGAAAAACAGCTTAGGGAAAGGAAGGTTTATTCTGAGTCGTAGTTGAAGGGCGCAGACATGGTGGCAGGACAGTGAGGCAGCTGCTCATGGTGCATCTGCTGTCAGGAAGCAGAGACCAATCAATGATGTTGCTCAGTTCACTTTATCCATTTTAGTCAGTCCCATACGCCAGCCCATGGGATGTGCCACCCACAGATGGGGTGGGTGTTCTCATCTCATTAACTGCCTCACAGACATGCCCAGAGATTTGCCTTGTAGATGATCCTAGATTCTGTCAAGCTGATGACATTAACCACTATAAAGGAAGTGAGTCCTGGAACACCCCTGGCAAGGATGATAGGGAACAAAGAGGAAGAACAAGAAGAGGAGGAATAAGAAGAGAGAGTGGTCTACTGAGGCTGCATCTCAGTTGCTGAAGAGGATCCAGACATGTGCAAGAGGCTGACGCTCACCCTGAATTTGGCATTCAGGCTTATGTATTCTCTGTAGTTATTTTTAGGTTGTAATTTGAGAAACGGACTTGCTCCACAGTCATAGTTATGACAAAGGAGCATCCTTTAGATATTACGATGGAAACAGAAATCAAAGTCCCCATCTGTATAAAACACAAGCTCTGTGCAGTCCTAGGCAAGTTACATAACCTCTGTGAGGCACTGTTTTCTCATTTGTGAAATACGTATCATAATATTTATACCCACCCATCAAATTGTGAGAATAAATGTATTTATAGGTAAAGAACTTAGAGCAATGCCTGAGGAAAGGCACTAGGGTGGGCTGTTATTGCTATTGTTCTTATTCTTAAACTTAGGAAAATTGCAAGGAGTAGGCTATTTAAAAGGGATGAGAGTAGAACATGGGGCTAGTGAGATGCCTCTGTGAGTGAAGAGGCTTGTTGCCAAGCCTAACCTGAGTTTGACCCCAGAACCTCCTGGTGGAAGGAGAGAACAAAGTCTGACCTCCACATGTGCACCATGATGCCTTCACACATAAAAGTAAATAAACAAAACCCCAAACAAGTAAATAATAAATGTAGTCAAATAATTTGAAAGTGCAGGGGAGATGTGAGTTTTCAACATCAACAGAAATAAAATAATATTTAGGCCTGCTTTGCATATGTCAAACACTTGACCGTGCAGCTTAAAGATAGGGAAGCCATCTTGTGTTTCTGTTTCTCTAGGCTTCTTGCTGTGAAACAGTCTCCAGTATCCTCATCTAGTCCCTCCCTACCGCATCCATCCATTGGTTGAGAGTGATGGTCTTAAAAATAATGACCATGGCATTTCCATCTTACAGCAAGTTCATTGCAGTTGAGTATGAGAGGGATCATTTATTTAGGATGGTATTTGCCATGCTCCAAGGCCCTCTCTTTCCCATTCCTTCCCTCTGCACTAGTCTTGTGTACTGCATGCCTCTGCAGCTGGAAGCTGTGAGCCGAAGGCAGGCCACACTCCTGTTCTCCAGCCCATTGGCTTTTCCCCAGTTTCATCTAAAATGATGATAACCTGATTTCGGACCGTGATAGACGGGGAAAAGCTGTCTCCCATATGTAGCCTGCTGGAAAGCCCTTCCTAATTGGAACGTTCATTCTGGGAGCTACCTTGGGCTGGTTTGTGCAGTCTATTAGCTCTTCCATTAGATTTCAAGCTCCGCGAAGCATTGACTGAATTTTCTCCTTTGCTTTTCCCATGGGGTCCAGTTTGGATCTCTGAGTGATAACAGGATCGTGTGGTGCAGGATTGCCTTGCATCAAGTTAAACTGGTACAGAATCTCAGGGGGCCTTTGCTAATTCCTGGGGGCCTTTCTGCAGATTGGCTAAAATGACTATATAATCCCAGCACAACACCAAGTTTCCTTTATTTTGGATCTGCGTTAGAAGTTTTGCCTTCTTTTGCTTTCTGCAGCTTGGCACAGCCCTCTGTCTTACTCCTTCCGAGCTCAGCCTGCTTGCCTTGCTTAGAACAAGGAAGCCCAGGCTTTCCTCCTTCTCTCCTCCTTTCTGTGCTCATTTCTCCTTCTTAAAATATCTTCTGTCTTCCAGCCCCCATTCCTCTACCAACCTCAGGAATGGAAAATGGCCATGCTAGTAAAATATTTTAACAAGTGGAAGAGGCCTGGAAATCTCGTTGGAATGCAACTCTGGTTGCTTTTAGATCAAATGAAAGCCATTCACCCTTGTTCCCATTTCTTCCTTAAAAACTCATTTATTCAAACGATTTCCAACAGTTTTCTTAGTTTACCATATGGAAATAGCAGGTCTAGATGTCTGCCATCTAAAAGCATTTCCTTCAAACATTTGGAACTGGTTTGGAGTCAAGAAAACATAGGTTGACACTAAGCTTTCTTTCAGCCAAGGTTTGGAAGAGGTTCTAAGCTTTAATGTGTGTGTATATGTATGTGTGAGTATGTATACTTTGATAAATACATACACACACACACACACACACATATATATATATATATACACATATTTTGATAAATCTCATAGACTAGAGCTGTGGGTTACAGTTTTATTTGTTCTTCCCATATTAAACTCTCTTAATCCTAGTTATGATTCCACTGCAAACTGGGTTTACTCACCAGCTTGCTAAAATGGTACATACTATCCAAAACCCTGTTATTTAAGAACAATTCAGAAATCATAAGTAGGAATTCAAAAGGAGAACTCTACCCTAGAAGACGAATTTAGATGCCCTCTCAGAAATTTGTCAAAGACCTAGTGAATCTTAAAATATTTTTGTTTCCCTGCCAACCATAGTCAGCAGTTTGAGGACTGTTTATTACACAACAAGACAGGAATTTTACCAACTCACACGTTGCTTTTTGTTTGTATGTTAATTTTGTTTGTTCATATTTTTAACTATGAACATTGACTTAGTAACAAGGTAGTCAACTAGCAAATCCGAGGAAAAGACCCACTCCCTTATTCAGCATTTTAGCAAATATTTCTTAAACACTGTGTGCAGCATACTATGGTGAATAATAAAAGTATGAATTACAATTGATTTTGATCACAAGACATGGAGAATTCAGACATTCTATGTATGTCAAGTACCCTAGAAAACTTGCTCAAATGCGCTGAGGATTGAGAGCTTCCATGGGAGATGGGATCTGAGTCAGAGAAGCTTTATGAAGGAGGTAGAAGGGAGCTTTTATGACTAGTGAGATGTCAGTATGCGAAGGCTGGGCTGATGGGAGCAAAGGGAGATCTGGGCAGGACCATTGAAACATTCTTAACAAAATCTTAGAATAATGTTATTCTAGCTCGCTTTCTGTTGCTGTGACATAAATACCATGACCAAAAGCAACTTATGAAAGATAGGTTTATTGCAACTTACAGGTTCTAATCCATCATGGAGGGAATTAAAGGCAGGGGCTTGAAGGAAAAACTATGGAGGTACCCCATTTACTAGCTTACTTCCCCTGGCTTCTCAGCTACTCAGGGATGGCATTGTCTACAGTGAGTCAGACCTTCCTATATCAATTAGCAATTAAGAAAATGCCTCACAGACATGGCCACAAGCCAGTGTGATCAAGGAAATTCTTCATTTGGGGTTCCTTCTTCTACTAGGTTTGTGTCAAATTGACAGCTGAAGTTAACTATAACATGGGGTATAAATGAGAAACAGGGACTAACAGTTGGGCTTCAGTTGCATGTACGTTAAAGAGAACAGAGATGAGGTTAAACCCAAGGAGTCTGATCAAAGTTTGGTAGGTAGGGAGGACTATTTTCTTCATTATTGTATTCTTTTAGAGGTGTGTCATAGGATAACCTGCCATCTCCATATAAGTTCAATGATACAGGAAGAGGAATCTGAATGTCAGAGAGCCACGCTCTCTGAGATCCAGTGGTAGTTAAGAGGAGCTGCGCTTAGCTTGGACGAGTGGGATTAGAACAGAGGGGTGGAACTCGAGACATGCGAGTCGTGAAAACGTCTATGGTTTAAAACCTTGTTGAAAGAGGAGGAGGGGAGTGAGGGGGAAAGATCACTGTACAGACCCAAACACTGTGAACTGACCCCACCAAAAAGGCAGGTGTGGCATGGAGGCCACTGGCACGTGGTAGGGTGTAAGCTTAGCTTTGCCAGCAGTGAGTAGATATGGATGTGCTCCCAGGTGGCAGTTGAAGATGTGAAATTAAAATTCAGGGTACAATCTGAAATGCAGACTGGGGACACAGTGGAAGATGTGAGAGTATATATGAATGCCAAGGAAAAGTCAGACAAGAAAGTGGCCAAGGACCGACAGGACCCTGGGGGCAGGGGGTGGTCTACTTTGCAGTGAAGAAGGAAAAGACTAAATTGATATATCAAAAGTAGAGGCCGGTAATATCCATGGAAACAGGGAGGTCAGGGATAAAAATCAAGCAGGAAATTAAACGAGGCAAAAGGAGTCCGTGGATGACTTTCCCAGGAGTGATATTAACCCACACATACTGGGATGTGTTTTCCTTGAAAGTCCCAAGATTCACTTTGCCTATTAATTATTCTGCCTTTTTCCTATGTGCGTATGTGCATGTACATGTGTGTTCACATGGGTGTGGATGCACGTATGCATACATGCATGTATGTGTGCATGCATGTGGCAGCCAGAAGTCAATCTCCAGTGGTGTTCCTTAGGATGCGTCCACCTTGCTGTTTAAGATGATCTCTCATTGGCCTGGAACTTTCTGGCTGGTCTGAGAGCCTCAGGGATCCTCCTGGCTCTGTCTTTCCAGTGCTGGGTTTACATGAGCATGCCACAACACCCGGTTTCAGGGGGACTGTGTATGCGAGGTAAATACTATCAAGCTGCCTTCCAGCTCTATCTTCCCCATCTTCCATTTCTTTAAAATAACACAAGCAATAATGGAAACCTATATATCTGTGTGTGCACACATGTGTGTGTGAAAGAGAAAGAGAGAGAACCAAGAGACAACATTATACAATAAGTGACAGTCATTTAAACAAATTTCATGAATTCACATTACATCAGTGCTAGAAACACTCAACCAAAAAAGGAAATATCAAGAAATGAACATTAGTTAGTCAACATAACTTCTACCCAGATTGTGAGAATTTGAAGGTTATTATTATGCCTTAATCACATGAAACAATAGCAGCCAAAGTCCTGTGTAAACAGTCCATAAGCTGAATTGCTAAGCCTCCCTATGAACCTGTATGGATCATCTGTTTCCTTTCTTTTCAGAGCACAAGACAGAGCCATGATAGCCACTGGAGGAGTAATCACAGGCTTGGCTGCCCTAAAGAGGCAGGACTCTGCCAGGTCTCAGCACCATGTCAACCTCAGCCCCTCTCCAGCTGCCCAGGACCAGAAACCAGTCCGAAGGCGTCCAAGGGCGGATGTTGTGGTTGTTCGAGGGAAAATCAGGCTTTATTCCCCATCTGGCTTTTTTCTCATTCTGGGAGTGCTGGTATCCATCATAGGGATTGCAATGGCTGTCCTGGGATACTGGCCACAGAAAGAACATTTCATCGATGCGGAGACAACACTGTCCACCAATGAGACCCAAGTGGTGAGGAACCAAGGCGGCGTGGTGGTGCGCTTCTTTGAGCAGCATCTGCATTCTGATAAGATGAAGATGCTAGGCCCATTCACCATGGGAATTGGCATTTTTATTTTCATCTGTGCTAATGCCATCCTTCATGAGAACCGAGACAAAGAAACCAAAATCATCCACATGCGAGACATCTACTCCACAGTCATTGACATCCACACTCTGAGACTCAAGGAGCAGAAGCACATGAATGGGGTGTACTCGGGCTTGATGGGTGATGAGGTGAAACAGAATGGCAGTCCCTGCACCTCCCGGCTGGCCGCCACCACTGTGGCCTCCTTCTCAGGGTTTCGGAGCAGCTTTCAGGTGGACAGCTCCGTGGAGGAGGATGAGTTGATGCTAAGTGAAAGTAAGAGCCTGGGACACCTCATGCCCCCTTTGCTGTCTGACAGCTCTGTGTCTGTCTTTGGCCTTTATCCACCTCCATCCAAGATCACCGATGACAAGACCAGCAGCTCCAAGAAATGCGACACCAAGTCGATTGTGTCATCATCCATTAGCGCTTTCACACTGCCTGTGATCAAACTTAATAACTGTGTCATTGATGAGCCCAGTATAGATAGTATCACCGAAGACACAGACAACCTCAGAAGTAGATCCAGGAATCTCTCAATGGATTCTCTTGTGGTCCCCCTGCCCAGCACTGGTGTGTCCTTCCAGCCAGCAAGCACATTGCTCCCAAGGAATAACTCCATTGGGGAGGCCCTGTCCAGTCAGTACAAGTCCTCTGTGGCCCTTGGACCTGGGACAGGACAGCTCTTGTCTCCTGGAGCTGCTAGAAGACAGTTTGGATCCAACACATCCTTGCATTTGCTCCCCTCACACTCCAAATCCTTAGACTTAGAGCGGGGTCCCTCCACGCTCACTGTACAGGCAGAACAACGCAAGCATCCAAGTTGGCCCCGGTTGGATCGGAGCAACAGCAAAGGATACATGAAGTTGGAGAACAAAGAGGACCCGATGGATCGATTGCTGGTTCCCCAAACAGCCATCAAAAAAGACTTTACCAATAAGGAGAAGCTTCTTATGATATCAAGATCACATAATAACTTGAGTTTTGAACATGATGAGTTTTTAAGTAACAATCTAAAACGAGGAACTTCTGAAACAAGGTTTTAGTGTCTAAAATATATATCATTTTCCAAGGTATATATATTTTAAAACTTTTCACCAGTGTTTCCCTCCTGAAGTGTTGGTTGTAAGCTTTTTTAAAATCAAATGGTTTGTAGTCTGTTAGAATTGGCTGCTTAATTCTGTAGTAGAAATGGCTGTGTCAGGGGGTTACTTATCCTGCAGTACTCTAGATTATGAAGGATTTTGTTTTCTCACTCTTTGGAAGCATGGTTTCTTTTGTTAATGTGAATACCAAGTACGTGCATTCAGATTAAAAACTTGCTTTCCTTTTAAATTCAGCCACCAATTGTCATCTTCATAGAATGAAGTGGTCATTATGAAAAACATAGGGTACTAATGTGTGGGCAAGATGTGGTAAGCTCAGGCCCAAGTTTATATACATGGATGAAAGTGACTGTGACTCTTCAGATGTGATTTTCTGAATAATCATTTTATATAGGATTGCTTACATTCCTAAAAAGCAGAAAGAGCTAATTTCTGTACGAGCTAAAAAAATAGTACAGCTTGGTTACATTGGTTGTGAATCTTACCGTCAGCTTTGTGGGTAGTATTTTTTTTTTAACAGCAATCCTGTTCTTCTTTAATGAAGAAACCATGGCTGAAAAGACCAAAAATGCTTCAAGGATAAATATCAAAAAGATATTAACTGAAACTTGAGATATTCAGAATCAAAATTTCTTTGCAAACTGACTTGAAAAACAAGTAAACCTATGTAGTTGGTAGGCATGCTGTATGACTTGAAATAATGATACACACACACAATGTTGACTAAGGAATGAAGGTACTTTATTTGCTAGCTAATAATAGTTACTCCCTGTACCTTTTTCCAGTCATCCACTAATACCAGTATCCACACAACCCTATGTCTTTATTTTCCCCAGTATTTTATTATTTGGAAAATAATCAGATAACCTTTACATTTCTTCTTATCTTTATGTACCACTAGCTTGGTGATTCAAGAAAATTTAGTTCTTGATAAAATGCCTTGTACTTTACTTTGTGCTGGAAAATCTTATGCTAACTCCAAAGACTTTCTCCAAGTTTAATAAAAATTTAGGGTTGTGTTTCTCAAAGATATTAAATTATCAAAGATACTAAATACTAAAAAAGATGCTTCCATCAGAAGTCTTTTATATTTTCCATGAAGGTAACACAGTTTTAAGAATTGTTTATTAGGGAGCTAGAGAGATGGCTCTGGCTCGGCTGAGGGCATTGAGTGCTTTTGTAGAAAACTCTGGTTGGGTTCCCAGCACCCACAAGGCAGTTCACAACCATCTGTAATTCCAGTTCCAGGGTGTCTGCTGGCTTCTTCTGACTTCTTTAGGTACCAGGCACTCATACACATAAAATTTTAAAAATACAATTTTAAAAAAATAATTGTTTAATGGAATACTCAGGAAATTTTACTGGTTTTTCCCAAAGCTTAAACACTTCTGAATATCACTGTTGCCATTACTGAGGAACAGAAAGAAGATCCATCTGTAAGTGTAGCACCCCATAATCCACCCTGTATTTGCAGTCAACTGCCTTCAGCTGAGGCACCATCCTTCTTAGAACCTCAAGCCAGTGTGTTGTAATAGAGTAAGGTCAATATTTTGCTATAAAACATTTAATAAATTTCTGTTCTTAATAGAAATTTGTGTTCTTCATACCTTTGCTATTATTTTTTAAATAAAATGTGCATTTCTGCTTAAAATACTGGTTTGCAGACTTTCTCATATATTCTGTTGAGGGCATTTGATACCTGGTATATAAGTGCTTTGACATTTTAATATTATTTTTCTTAGGCTAAAGAGTAAAGACCAGTCCCTCATTTTCTCAGATTATTTTCATATTTTACCTTGAGATCATTTTCATGTCAAATTCCATTGACTCTCAGGAAAAAAAGCCAAATCCAGCATGCAGCAAATGTTAGCAACACTCCCAAATTTGAGACAATGGCTCTCAACATGCCTCGTGTGACAAATGATTAAGGCCATGAAATTTACAAGGCTCACCCCCTGAAAGAACTCCAGAAGCATAGCGAGGATTGAGCAGCGTGGGTTGTGCAAGACCCAAATGAAAGAACTGAGATCTGAAAGCAGTGGTTCCTGCTCTCATCATCAAAGAACCCAAGGGTTTTATTTACTAAACAAATTATTAAATGATAAACAATTTCACATTTAAATTAATCATGCTCATGCCACTAATTAAAGTTTCAAACAGTAGGAGGCAGCTCATCTATCACATCAGTTCTGCATACTTCCAACTCAAAGCAATTGTACCTGGAATTCCATTTAATTCATATTTTGTGTATGTCTCATAGGCTTTTAGGAATACTGAAATTATTTAGAATTTCATTTCTTCCTGTGAGAGACTCCAGGAATCCGGACCCTAGGCTAGCTGCCTCCAACTTAGAGAGTTTCTAACACCTGAAGCCTAGCTGGTGTGTATGTTTGCTAGCACTACAGTAATAAAGTGCTATACACTGGGTACTTTAAACAATAGAAATTTATTTTTTCACAGTTTTGGGAGCTACTCCTCTGTCCTAGTTAGTTTTCTATTGCTGTACCAAATTCTATACACTAACAAAATCAATTTGGGGAGGAAAAGGTTTATTTCATCTTACTCTTCTAAGTGATAATCCATCAGTGGGGAAAGACAAGGCAGAAACGTAAGCAGTGCAGGAACCCGGAAGAAAAGATGAATCGCAGACCGTGGGGGAACACCGATTACTGGCTTGCTTCTCTGGCTCATGCTCAGCTGTGGGTAGCACCAGACACAATGGGCCAGGCCCTCTCACAGTTAGCTATTAAAAAAATATCTCACAGATATGGCCACAGGCCAGTCTTAGGGGGAAATGCCTTGACTGAGATTCCTTCTTCCAGTGTGTCAAGTTGACAACTGAAGCTGTCCAGCATCTCGTCTTAAGAGCGAGGTTAGGTTAAAGAGTCACATCCAGCCACGTGTTTTATTAGGCTATTTTTGTATTTTATCTTGAGATCATTTTCAAGTCATATTTCATTGCTGTATCAGGATTGGTTTCTCCTGGGGCCTCTGCAAACTCAGGCTTACAGATGGTGGCCGTGTGGCAGTGTCCTTTTCGTCCTCTAGACTGTGCATATGCACCTCTGTTGGCTCTTCACAGCACCAGCCATACTGGATGGCTGCCCCACCCCAAAGGCCTCATTTAACCTCAGTTTCTGCTTTAAATGGTCTCTCTTCTGAGCTACAATACGACGGATGTATTTAACCTAAAGTAGGTGAGAAAAACACATGTTCAAATACCTTTGTGACCCAAGGGTGTAGCCTTGACACTTAATCCCTGGATACTACTTTATCTCTTAATTTCCAGTCAGACCTTGGATTCTTCAACTATGAAGTAAGGTGAGTCAGAATAGAAACTATCAAGTCCTTTCTCATTCTAAAGCTTCAGGCACTCTGAGATGAAAATGCATTGCTTCTCAGTGTATTTCTGAAGCACATTGCTTATCACGTTATGAGAGGCAGGAGGAGCTGCAGTACACTAGAGTGGTTCCACTTGTTCCTTGGAGCCAGGAAATGAGGGTGTAAACCCTTGCACTGCTGTATTCTAGTTGAGAGGCCTTGGGCATGGGCTGTGATCGCAGGTGATGGGATATAAACCCACTGGTGTGTACCAAATGCCAACTCTGCTCCCAGGAGTCTGCAGACTAAATGAGTTCACCATTACAGAGGATCCAGGAAGGCCTCATGACAGACACAACACGAGCATTGATGGATAAATGCTATTATCACGTGAAAGTGACTTGAACCCGTGAAACAGATGTGGACTTCTGGTTTCTACAGTCTTGATAAGGTGCTGACGCTTCCTTATCTGTTGTTTGTTACAGAGCCATTGAAAACTAATTCATCTTGCCCTACCAGAAAATTCTTAGCAACTTTTAATGGGTCAAGGACATTCCTAATGGGGTCTCAAATAATTATCTGATAAGCTTTAAATTTACCTTTACACTGATAAGCTCTCCTTTTTTAGTTTAGCATTGATAATCTTAATGCAAGTATAAAAATTTTTAAAAGAGGCATAGCTTCTTTAAGGCAGCGTGTTACTTTTTGAGAGATAATTATAGAATAAAGTATAAATTTTAAAAAGCTTTTAAGCTCAAATTTGTGTTTCCATATATATATATATATGTGTGTGTGTGTGTGTGTATATATATATATATATAAAATCAAGAAAAACAGTACTAATTTTAGTGAAAAGAAAAGCATTTTAATGCAAGTTTACTTGCTAGAGGTTTTTGAGTTATTTATTTTAGCAATTCAAATTTCATTTTTAAATCTACCACAGAAACATACCATAAAGGATAAGAAAAATAAAATATACTTTTAAAAAGAAAAAGAAAATACCTGCCACAGGACTTAGAATAACTGTAACTTGCCTAAACACTAGCTCTCATGGTATCAGAGGATACTGTACAATCTTCCAAGGGAGAAAAACCAATCAATGGCCCTACCCAGATGTAAACTCCAATAAACAACAAAGTCCTGTCCAGAAAACTATTGCTATTGGTGGCACTTTTATCTTGGGGGTAATCAACAGCTGTCTCATTGAAATTAAGACCCACTCAATGGGAGGCAACTCATATGTGGTACTATAAACATAGTCAAATACACATGGCTGCAGAAAGTATAGATCCTAGAGAAAAACCTTCTTCTACCACAACCCTAGACCAATGTAATTTCTTCCTATTTTCTAAATATGCATCTTCATATTTACATTCAAGTGTATTTTTCATCCTTCATTAAAGAAGCTTCTTTTTTGCAACAGATGGAGACTATTACAGAGTTACCCAACTGGTCAAATGCAGAGAATAAATGTCTGTGAGACACTTAACCCTAAATGACATATCTTCAATGTCACCTCTACACATAAGATGAATGTATCTCTCAACTCTCACCAGAGAAGTTTCCTTATGATGGTGATTAATATAAATCTCACAACTGGCCAATGTGTAGAGAACAAGAAGTACTTATCCCTTAATAATACACCTATTTTTGCTTCCCAAGGCTCAGAGATCATTTCAGAAGAGCAGGCAGAAAGACTGTAAGAGCCAGAGGGGCTAGATGACCACAAGGAAGCAGAGTCTTCCAGACAGCTGCTTAGTTACACATATGAACTCACAGCAATGGTGACAGTATGCACAAGTTCAATGCAAGCACAAACCAGACAAAATTCCAGCATAGACATGGGTAGGAAATCCCAACCCAAACTAAGGAACTTTTAGCAATCGAAGACTGCTGGGAGGAGGACAGATAATGTCTTGTAGGGATGGGACTTTTGGTTGGCCAGGTGCATGGACCCATCCTGAAGGACATTTGGGGACACAAATCAGATGCTATAGGCCATATTATAAATACACACACACACACACATATAATACTTTCATATATATAAGAGTATATTAAATTGAGTCAGGGGCAGTGGGGAGGAGGTTCTTATAGGGGATCTAAAAACCATCAAACTATATTGTATGAAAATCACATAAATTCAATAAAAAATAAAATTTGAAAAATAAGAAAAGAAAAAGAAAATGCCTGCCATTTCCTAATACTTTTCCTATAACACTGTAAGCATTAGAGTCTTGGCCTGCCCAGTGGTAAGAATCCACTCACTATAGTCTTCATGTTACTCAAAGGGTTGAAGATCCTATTATGTAGGGATTAGGAGAGTAGTGCCAAGCTACCCTGACCCTTCTTTACAGGGAGTCCACTCCGTCATCCTTCCACTCCCTATATGTGATCACATTTTACACTTTATATCAAGGTTTCAGAGCATACAACCCTGACGTTGAATTATTAAAGAGCTTTGTTATTAATCTATCATTCCATGATGAAGGTTTGTTCCCTGCACTCAAGCTAAGTAACTCATTGATTTCCTTCTCTTTGCTATTTCTCAAGGCAAGATGCATAAGACAAAAAGTCCTCCTTCATGAAAGAGCCTTGAACTTAATGGTTAATGTTCTGTTAAAATAGTTATGAGTTTTGGGGGCTTGAGAGATGGCTCAGTGGTTAAGAGCATTGGCTGCTCTTGCAAAGGACCTGAGTTCTAGCCCCAGCACCCACAATGGTGGCTAAAAATCATCTGCAACTCCAGTTCCAGGGAGGGGATCCAATGCCCTTTTCCGACCTCCAGAGGCACTGCACACCACTGCACCTACCTACATGCAGGCAATGCGCTCATACACACAAAGTAAAAATAATAAATGCGATATATTTTTAAAAGATAGTTATGAGTTTTCCAGCGCTTCTTTAACAAGAGTGTGCAGATGGATGCTTAACAAAGGCCTGATTTTCACAGTTCTGGAGGCTAGGAGTTCAAGTTCAGCACGCCGTCATTTGGTTTCTCTTGAAGCCTCTCTTCTTGGTTTTCAGAAGGCCACCTTCTAGTAAGTACTCATTGCATCCTCACAGCGTCTACTTTGTCCTTGGTGTCACTTTGTGTGTCCAGTGCTTCAGTCATATTGCATTAGGACTCACCCTAATAACCTTATGCTTACACAATCACTTCCTCAACCAACATACTTGTCTGCAAATACAGCTGTATTCTGGTGCTAGAGAGTGAAGGTTTCAGTATAAGAACTGTAGAGAGAAGTACAGCTCAGTCCATATGGATGGACAATAATTTAAAAATCATGTCTGCTCCAGAACAGCACTCCTTAAAGTGACAGAATTAGGTCAATCAAACTTTAAATGGTAGCGGGCCAGTTCCTCTTCCTGAAATGAATTTTAGGTAAGCTAATTTGCATTTATATTTGAATTTTCACTCTAGGTAGAGGAGAGAAAATATTAAAAAGGATATAGGAAGCCTTACAGATAGGCTCTTAGGGCTCTCACCACCCTAAGATGGTTTTCAGCAAACTACAGAATATTCTTCAGCTTGGCATGTTCTTTGTCTTCTTACTACCTCTCTTTGCTAAAGGCAGGTCCATTAGTTGTTTTATTACAGAAATGACTGAGATTACTTTTATCTTTTTGTCTCTTTCCTTGTGAATTCTCTGCTAGTTTTGAAGTTTACAGTCTTCACCAAACAGTGTGTACCATATCCCCCAGGAATTTGTGTAGTCTCCAAATTCAGAAATTTTGTTTGTAGTGCAATTGTTGCTTGTGTAGGTAAGGTACAGTATTTCTACTACAACTTACAGAGTAACTCACTAATCAAAACATCTGGAATTCATCCAGGCATGGTGGTGCACACCTGTGGTATATGCCTTTAGTCCCAGTACTTATGAGGCAGAGGCAGGTAGATCTCTGTGAGATCGAGGCCAGCCTAGCCTGCTCTACCTTACAAGTTCCAGGCCAGCTTGGACTACAGGAAAACCTGTCTCAAAAAGACCAGAACCACCACCACAACAAAATCCAAACTGGAATTCAGAAATAACAGGATTCTTGAACTGACATCCAGTGGGATTCACAAGCTATTAACAGAATCTGGACCTGCATCCATGACTTTTGATTCTTCCTGCTTAATGTTTGTTTATTTTCTTTGGACTGACTGAACCCATGATCTTATACATGCTAGGTAAATGCTCCATCACTGAACCATACCTCCAGCCATATATCAATTTACATCACTTACATCAATAATAATTAAACTTTTAAAAAATATGTCTCTAAAATATGGAAATGATTAGATTTAGAGTTCATTAAGAGGGGTAAAGAAAAATATCCAGAATTTTGGAAAGAAAGTAATACATCTTAAAGACAGTAGGGGCTGAAAAGGATATGCTGGGGACTGAGCTTAGGGAAGGCACTTAATTTGGAATGGAAAATTTTAGTATTTGTGTTATTATTTAATTTCCTATGTTTTAATGTATTAACTTTCTAATTCTCCCATGGAAATTACGCCAGTAAGCCCTCCCACACTATTGATCCTTGTTCAACAGGAACTACAGAACTAAAACAGGATGTCTCCATCCATATTCAATAAACCACATGCATGAGAAGGAGGCAAGAACACAAGAAAGAATGTGGGATTTGGGAGATGGGCGAGGAAGAGAGAACGCCATATGTTTTTCTTGCTTATTGAAAACCTATGCATGGCAAAAGAGATTCCATTTATACTTTTTTTTTTGGAATAAAACCAAGTCCATAATTTTTAATTACTAAAGTGTGAGAAAATATTCTTAGTTGATTTAAAAGTACATTTTAGCATTAACAGTGTTCATTATTCAGCTCCGTGAGTCAGTAATCCTAAGGGCTAGTGACTTGATCCTTAATTTGAAGCTGTCAACTAATGAATCAGCAATAAGTGAAAGCAATTCAGAGATGATTATTCAAATAATAAAGTCACTCTTTTTTGGACTCAGATATTTTCTGTGGTTATCAGGTGTGTATTTCCTAATTCTAAATGTGTTAACTTATGCTCTCATTTACAATGTTAATAATCTGAGAAGTTAAATGGACTTTTCCATCAATTCTTGAAGAGTTGAGGAAATATCTTTTAAGGTACTTACAATTTGTGGATTTGCTGTTACAGAATATTGAGAGGGTGAAACAAACTATACATGAGCAAAAAATACGGAGGACACTGAAGCCCAAGATTATGTTCAATATAGGCTGTCGTTCTTCCTTACTGCACAGCATGCCTATTATCGTTTTACGAACATGACCAAGTTCGCTTACAAATAAAGTAATATAAATAAAATATATTCTATTTTGGCATGTGAGTATTACGTGTTGTTTTATATTAGCTGGCAAGATGTTCAGCAACTCACAAAGCAAATTTAATATAAGATATTCTTTTCTTACTATAGATATCTACTGGCAAGGGTATACACTAAGAAATGATATAAAATGATTGTATGCTTAAAATATGCTGCCAAAATGGTCTGATCTAGTTATAAAAGTATAACTTATTCTCAAATACCTAATACTTCATTTGTGAGTCATCAGAGCTGTTGGTTCTCTTTCAGCTCTTCTAACTTTTGTTTATTTCCTTTTGTTAACCAAGTTTAATGGCAGTGCTTGCTGACTGGCAGGGTAGAGGAAGGGAAAAGTTCAGTTTTGACCATTCTACAATTAAATGGCAACACATGGAATCACATTGCACAGAACGGGAGCTTGGCGCCATGCGGAGCAGCTAAGTCCAGCTCTGCGGGTGCCACCCTTTGCTTCCGCATTTCTGTTGCCACAGTCACCCGGATGTTGTTGATTCGGTGATCAGAAGAAAGGCTGCTGCGATCCAGCTGTGTCACTGAATTATCTGTATATTGAGAAGTCCAGAAAATTCTGAAGCTGGTTTTAAAAATTTCAGGGTCAGCACAATGCCGGCACACACTGAATTTCCAATGTATATTGGAGGGATTTTAGTCTACGGTGAAACATAGAAAGGAAATCCAATATTGTCAGTTTCATTCAGTTTGTCAAAGACCAGCTGATAAAAAAGGGAGAACATTCGTGTCTGCTTATAAAGTTCTAAGTTTAGCTGGACTATCTGAGCCCGTGTGCTGAGCCATTCACTGGGGTATAGACCAAGCACAGGGATTTAAAGGAGAAATTAACACAGTGGCACGCATGTTCACTTCATCCTAGA
Organism: Eospalax fontanierii; assembly: GCA_035773235.1. Lineage (NCBI taxonomy): Eukaryota > Metazoa > Chordata > Mammalia > Rodentia > Spalacidae > Eospalax > Eospalax fontanierii. Next base: position 31,520,557 of record CM069545.1, on the reverse strand, counting down.
GTGAAAGAGGGAGATAATTCCAGAAGCTATGATTATCTCTTTGAAAACAAAATGTAAAAACTATTCCTGATGTGAAAAAAAAGGAATTTAATATGGGTAAGAAGAGGTAAGAACCTTTGAAATGTTAACTTTATATTATCTTTTGGTTCCATATATTTTGACTTTAAACCTAGGCTCCCCACTCTCTATTTGCAATAAAGGGAGAGAGTTCCATTTCACTGGTTAGTGTTTACAGAGTTCTTAGTTACATTCCCTTAGCAAGGTTCTATGCTTTGTACAGCACATTTGCTCCATTCTCTAGTCTCCCTGGGAATTCCAATATTACCCGAGCATGAAAATTACCTTCATGTCCAGGATAGAAACCTGCTCTTAATTAAATTTTACACATTTGAGCTAACAGCAAATAACAGAAAAGTAGGAAAATAGAAATTTCAAAGGCAAACATTCACTCTTATGAGTGGAGTAGGAAAAGAAAATCCTCATCTTATTAATTTCAGTATAAGCAAGTAAAGAAATCAATTTATAAAAAGACTCAGAACCTTGTGCATACTCATGCAATTTCTGTTTATTGTCCTGGGAACCAGCTATGAGACTTGCCTTTGACATCTTGAAGCAATATTAAAAAGAGGAAGTACGCTCTGGGTAAAGCAGCTTGAGGTAGACTCTGAAGGATTTGTATGAAGTAAAGAAATAGTCCATAGACAAACCCAGACAGAGAAATTGCAGCCAAGAATAAGACCTTCAGTTGGGAAAAAGTAAAACCCATTTCAGGATGGATACATGGCCTACCAGAGTTTTCAGTTTGAACTGGGGACAGAAGAGGTTGGAAAGGCAACTGAAGAGTAGATCAACAATAACTAAAAGCTAGCCAAGGAACTCAGCTCTAGGTGATGGTAAAACTTCCTAAGCATAAAAGAAATGTATTCAGAGGGTTTACTATGAATACAAATGTGGTGGTGACCTACAGAATGATTTGGGAAATACTGGAAGAAAGGAAAAAAGAAAGTGTAGTTATGAGCTGGATCAAAGTAGAAGCAGGTGAAAGGGCAATGGGTTTGATTTTCAGCCATCACCTCAGTTTACCCATTGGCTCTGTCTTTGTCTCAGTCTTGGTTTTCAGGAGAGTACACACACACACACACACACATCCCTCCCAAAGGAGGGGAAGCCACTTCACTAATCTCTTCCTAATCTGCAAGTCTCACTTTTACTTGTCTTCACTACCACTTAACGTTGGAGTGCTCTGGATCTCAGTTCTTGGTTCTCTTTTCTGAACTTACTAGCTATAATCTAATTGCTTTAATATTTCATGTTCATGACTCCCAGACTTTTTCGTTCCCCTTTGCAACACTAGAAAAGAACCCAAGGACTCGTTATGTGCTGCACAAGTGCTTGGTCACTGAGCTACATCCAGAGCCCTCAGACCCTGCTTTCTCAAAACTCCTGTCTTTCCTATTGTGATATCTGATAGAAAAGCAAATTGACAAACTAAACTCTAACACCAGGTGTGATGGTACACACCTTTAAACCCAACACTGGTGAGGCAGAGGCAGAAGAATCTCTGAATTCAAGGCCAATGAATTCCAGACCCTTCCCTCCAAACTTGGTCCATTTTACAGTCTTCATCTCTACAATGATGACAACTCACCAGTTCCAGTTTGGGAGTTTGGGGCTTATGTTGTCACCAACCCCATGTTTCACATCCCTTCTCCATTCTTTGCTTTAAAACCTTTCCATTTCTACATTCTCAGTCATGATCCGGGTTTTCTTTTTTAAACCCCCCACGAAGCTATTATTTTACCTCTGCTTTCAAGATTTTCTTTAATTATTATAAATATTCTTAAACTCATATCTGGGTCTGATGGCAGACCCCTATAATCCCAGCAATCCAAAGAGGCTGTGGCAGAAGTATCTCTATCGTACCTTCAAACAGACAGACACACCAAAATATTATTTACATAATTTTGCTGGTTATAGAAATACTAATATGTAGTTTCTATAAAAAGGCATTAAAAATATGGAACTGTGTAATTAAGAAAGCAGCATGCCCCTAGAATCCAATCCTCGGATAAGAAATGTCACAATCACTTCTTGAGATCTCATTGTATATCAGGTTTGAGCCAGATGTTGTAGAAACAAAACCAAGTAACACATGACTCAAACATTTTGGGTTCTTGCCACATTTAAACACTGAAATCCTCACGTCCCACATGTCAAGGCTACTGTGTTGTGGTGACCTTTAGCTCACTCAGCACTCTAGAAATTAATCCATCTGCTCTAGCCCAGGGCTCCCTTCTGCCTTTGTAGTCTGCTCCAGCAGCTTGTGTGCAAAGAATCTCTGCTAACATCAGGGATGAGCGGGGCAAACAATACACTCAGAATACAGAGGCGAGATTGGGCCAGGAAGACCAGAGGTAAATAGGTTTGAAAAGAATGTTTCTGAGATGATCCAGAAACTCAAAAAATATTGTCAAGTCACCTGAAAGTGAACAGATTTGAGTATGTTCTAATGTTCTGCTTCCTCAGTGGACTATCTAAGAACTAAAATCATTATTTGAAAAGGCGGGGGGGGGGGAGAATAGCCCAAAACTTTAGATGTAGAGTTGCATATGTTCTTGGCTACACTTAAAAGCACACTCAGGCGGGAGTGAGACTTGACCCAGCACTGAGACAACTCCAGGAAGATCTTTAGTATATTTCTGTTTGCTCACGGCCTTCCTCCTGTCCTCGTCATCTTTCTATGGTTCATCTTAGTCGTCCTCTGTCTCTGTCCTCCAACTCCTCAGCTCCCAAGAGAAAAAGACCTAAGACAGTCATCTGTACATGCCACTGATTTATTAATTATGCTTTGGCTTTATACCTTTAATCTCAAACTGTGGAGCGTCATTGCTCTCCAGGAAACCAGCACAGGCTTTGCAAGCAGGAACAAGAAAAATTACACCTCAGTAGTCTACTCCCCATCTGGACACTCCATTCTCCAGACAGGCAAGCAGGGTAGACTTGATCAGCAGCCAGAGAACTATCTTCAGGAACTTTTGAGAACAGGGGAGCTGATGTCTCACATCTCCAGATCACCTCCATTCTCCAAGTACCAGATTTCCTTCCTCCCTTCTCTGTCTGCACTGGAATTCAATTCTCTCTCTGGTCCTTTGGCCTTAGTCCTCCACCTGACTTCTAACCCTTTGTTCTAAGACTCCTAAGCATAGGCTTATGATATTCATTGATGTATAAACTGATTTATAGCTGATTTAAGCTAATTTGTTCATGAATAACCATAAATTTTTTTTCATTGATTACAATACTAACAGCCACAGAGGTGTATCTCTTGTTTTGTTACTAAGTTACATTGAACATGTCTAAGCAAAATGTACAGGAAGCCCTTGATTTGAACTGAGCTCTGGGGGCCTCAACAAACCAAACCAACAGAATCACTTATGCTAAGGTTTCACATCTGCAAACTGAAACTGTCTCTGTGACCTTCTGAGAAATTAGAAGACAGAGATACCCATATCCACATGCCAACCAAGTTTAGCCCACGTGTTTTTAGCCCTCTGTTTTAACTCTTTAAGAAATCCTTTGAAATAACCAATCTGTTTTTTGTTTCCTATCCTGATTTCTTCCACTCATCTCTGACTATAAAAGCAACCTTCCAGCTCACCTCACAGGAGAAATTTTTCTAAGCTTTTGGAGGCGATGCTCCCCTAATTGGTGAGCCTCAAATAAAAAACCAATTTGATCATTTAATTAAATGGGTTTATGACATGCATAATGAAGCCAAGGTTTCTGTCGAGTTCTATGGCAGTATAGACATTTTATTAGCAGTATAGACAAGCTTATATGTAGGTTAAAAAGCCTGCTGTGTATGTTTGATAAAATCCTAATTTTCTAAAATTTATATGCTTCTGATTATATTTTCTATAACAGTGCCACTCATGACAGACAGGACAACAATCTAAAATAGTAGTTCTCAAATCTGGGGAGAGGGCCCAAGAATTCCTTATAATCTTAAAATAAATGTATTGAAGACTCAAAAGATGTTGATTTGTATTTCTGTCTGTAGACATTTAATGTACTGGAAAATAAAGCCAAAACCTTTTAAAAGTACACATCCTCCCAGCAGCCAGAAGGATGGTATTTTCCATGCCACCTCTGAAAACCCTACTGTTTGCTCAGGAGAAAACAAGAAGGAAGAGGCAAATATAAGCTTAGTATTACGAGGGAAATGATTTTCACCTCACAGATCCCTTCCAGGTCCCGAGATCCTCTGCGTCATTCTTAGAGAATTATTCATCTATGGTCAGGATTCACTGATTCCAAACTGAGCAGAAGTCACCAGTATCCTCAGAGCCAATATCCAGACATAGAATATTTAGAATATAACCCCAGCACCATCCTTGGGGTGGGGTGGGGAGATCAAAGAGATCCTTGCACTTAGCCTGTTCTTACAAATAGAAGGTTAAAGGGAGGACAGCCTAGCTAATCCTCTTGTCTCAGATGAATGCAAGGGTTTCACCAGCGCAAGTTTCTTTCATATCCAACTCACTTTTAGAAAGCATTAATTTTAAATATAGAAACCCATTTCTAACGCAATTATGCTAATTAGAAAAGTCTCCTTTGTGGATGAGAGATGTTTATAGAATGTGAAGAGTCTCAGCTCTACTACCATTGTCCACTGAATTTTTTGGAGCTTACAAATCATTTGTAAATATCTCATCCATTATCCTTGAAGAAGTCTCCTTTCACCTTAACTAATTTATTTTTGTTTCTTTGTGTTAAGTACATTTATTTTTTGGTTGATTTACTTATTTTCTGGTGAGGGGGCACATGTGCCACTGTATGTGTGTGGTAATCAAAGGACAGCTTTTAGATTCAGTTCTTTCCTTCCTCCATGTGGGTCCCAAATATCCAAATCAGGTTGTCAGGCTTGGCAGCAAGCACCTTTACCCACTGAGCCATCTCACTGACTCCTCTTTTCATTGAAATTTAATTAATTTAATTATGATATTTTGTTTCACAAAATCATTAATTCCTTAATATATAATATCACTTAGTATGCCCCGGTTGTTCCATAATTCTTTTTTTTTTCTGTTAATGTCTTCTTATCAGAATCTAAATAGGGTCTACATTTCACAGTTAAAATATAAGAATAAAACTCACTGACAGGCTTAGGATGCAAGGATACCTTTGATTTCATCTTTTGCTCTTAGTAATAGTGTCTTGGGTTTTATTCTAACATATTAACCAAACTTTCTTTTAGGCTCCCCTTCTCCCTTTCTTTCTTCTTTCAGTTTCTTTGTTGAAGATACCGGATCATGTGTCCAGTGTCATTTTGCACATTCTACATATGGATGATTGCATGCTTTCAGGATTGCTGGACAAGTTCCCCTGCTCCCACATGTCCTGCATATTAGTCACTGGGTCGGTAAAGCTGATTGGCAAGAACATTATAGATAGTGTTATCAATGGAGCTCTCACTGGATTTCCTTAGGACAAACACAATATCTATGGTCTCTTGCTGTGATGTTAACATCGATAAATTCCATATCAAATTGGATCCTGCTGGAAGTGAAAAATACTTTTTAGTAGCTGGGTGTGGTAGCACACTCCTTTAATCCCAACCCTTGGGAGGAAGCAGAGGCAGGCAGATTTCTGTGAATGTGAATCCTACTTAGTCTACAAAGGGTCATCCTGTCTCAAAACAACAACAATAACAACAAAAAGTCCTCTTTACTAAAAGAAACTAGGATTTATAATGTTTCCTGATACAGGCAACAAGCTATTCATCACTACTGATCATAATACCATTTTGTCTAGCTGGAAGTATTGCAGAGTTAAGCACATGCATTAAAACAGTCTCTGACGTTATTCAGCTTTGAATGACATCTTTATAATGCAACCCTCTTTTCATGAAAACAGCATAACTCTGTTATTATTTCGTTCTTTGATACTAAAATTTCTGAGGGAAGGATATGATTGTAGCAACCTCTTTGTTGATAATAATTGTATTGTCTTTTGAAACTAATCTCTACCAAGCACCCCATGAAACAAATTTGTTAGCCTCCCTACATTTCACTATCAAATCTTTTGTTTAAGCACTAAAAATTTCTTTCTACCCAATAACGGATTTTCTTGATGACAATATCTTGTCTTTGATGGTTTGGCAAAGCTTTCTCAAAGCAAGGTCATTTCTGCAAAATCCACAAGCATTTAAAACTTCAAATATACTAATTTAGAGTCATAATTTACAAAAGATGAAGATCTGTAACAAGAGAAATGTGGGAATGACTTCTCTGTTTCAAATAAAATCTCACCTAATCTTGTAACCAAGTTAATCCCATTTTTTGAGATCTTTTAACATAATCTCTGCTTATTTATAATGTAAGACTTACCAGGCCGCAGGCTTCTCTTGTTCCTAAATATAGCTTTAATTTTTCATGATTCATCCTTGACCTTTACCCAGAATAATGTACATATGTGTGTATGTTCTGAACATATCATTGTTGAAAGCAGCAATACTGAAAGTGATGGGTAATCCCATTCGTGTTGCAAACAAGAGACCAGGTTAGACTGGTATCAGCTTGTGTGTGCTATTCTAGGTCAGAATGGGTCAGAATGGGAAAAAAGTCTCTGATAAGATAAAGTTCTACTTTTCCTTCCCCCATTTCATGATGGATATTCAGGTTCAATAAAAAGAGAGCAAGGCCTTTGTTTGAGAGAATAGTTAGGGGAGAAACCTGAATGACGCAACTGTGAGAACAGACCAGAGCCCAAGCTAAGAGCTTGGGCTGTATTTTTTCCTTTTTTTAGCCTTGCACCATCACAAAGAAAATTATTAGAAAAGAAAAAAATCAGTGTTTGCAAATTTACAAGGTATACTGTCATTACTAAACTTTCTCTACTATACCATGAAAGAAACATTCAGAACCCCAAACAATTGATGTAGTGGAAAGTTCTACAGTAGTTAAAGACGTAACTATTTTTATTCAGACAACCAATGATTCTAAATGGTCTAGGAAAGAAAACTTGGTCTCTGGTTACTTATAAAAATGTTTGCAGCTCTTTGTTTGGTCAAGATTGATTTGGCCAAAAGCCACGTGATTGCTGCCTCCACTTTTAGCCCTGGTGGTTTTAATCATCTCCAAGGTGATTTCCATTTCCATGGCAACTGTAATGTTTATTTTTGTGCTACCACATTGGCCTGGTCTCTGATGGCTACCGATGGTGGAATCATCTTGCAATGTTCAGTTGCAGACATAAATCTCCCATATCACTGATCTTAGAATCCCGTTTCAGCAGTTCCACGCACGATTACTAACGTCTATCCAGGCAATTGGATTACAAAGGTGTTCTCAGCCAAGCATCTTCCTTGAATCTAAGTTACTGTGCTTTAAATTCCAAAGGACTTTCACAGACTGAAGAAGCTCTTAGTTTTTTCATCAAATTTTTCATAATAACTTTAAACACGCATAATGCATCACTATCATGTTTATGTGGAAGTAGCTGGAAGAGATCTAGGTATAACTCCTTCAATAAAAAGAAAGAAATATTGAGTACAACTTTACATATTCTGAAAAACTGAAGATATTTATCAAGTATAACTGACATTAAGTTAAAGTTTCTGAGTTTCAGTAAAATTAATAAAATTCAAGAGTGAATTTCAAATGAGGAACAGTCTCTGATCTTTCCTGTCTTCATCAGAAATAATAAATATTATAGCAAGTATCAAAACTTTCCTAGAAAGTCCCTGGTACAACAGAGGAATGCAGGCAGCCTTACACCACAATGGCCATAAAGGAGGAAGATGGACTCGGAAAACCCAAGGTTCTTGTCTCCTGACATTACATTCTTTCTGTTCTTCCTGTTTCTTCAAATTCTTTTCATCCTGTAACTGGCCTGGCAGAAATGAAGATATTCTAAAAAAAGACACCGGGTTTCTCAAAATGTCAGAATATTGAGATGATAGACATAAAGAAATAACAATTCCCTTGGGAATTTCATGAAAAGGTACCCGTCATAGAAGGAGCTTAGTGCCCAGAAAGATACTGCACACACTTCTAGCAATTTGTCAGACCAACTTACAGGGCGAGACTAAAGCCCTAACAGTGATGGGTCAGTGGTGGACCACACCTTGATCAGGACTGACAAGATGTGCATATCCTTGACCCTCTATTTCAACTTCATTCTCACATCAGGACACTGCAGACAGACTTTGGGATAGGGACAGGCATCACTAGAGCTTTGTCCATCTTCCCATTGTGGCAACATTGAATAAATCTTTTTTCTGCTTTCTGCTATTAATTTGGCTCTTTTAATTGGCTTATTCAGGATGGTGGCCAAACCTGTCTTAGGACACAGGTTGTGACCCCCAAGTTCAGTAACAATTGGGCTGATGGGATTTTAGATGCTACTTCTTTTCAGCTTTTTATACCATCATCCCATGCTGGTATCTTTTGTTCTGCCTACTTATAAATCTGCCCTCATCTTTGTGGGGGTTTGGGTATTGAGCAAGACAAGCAACCCCGGATACCCTGAAGGGATGGCAGGTGTCTGGCCTGCTTTGCCTGATGTGATAACCTGGCCCCAGGAAATCACTGTAGATATGAATTGTCTTTTCCCCCACCCCAGACCAGAGCCAGGTTTTTGGGTTTCGTTTCCTCATTCCTGAACTTCCACATCAGCCCTACAACCTTCCCGCCTTTACCCCAAAACCCCCACCTTTAACTTTCCCGCCTTCTGTAATGGTCAGAAAGGCCTCCCTATATAAACCCCTGCCTTAGTTTTGATAACTGAACGTCCCACCAAAGTAGTATCCTGGGCGCTCCTCCTCCCGCAGCACTCTGAGCCACCTGAGGTTCTGTTTGATCATCCTCCATTCTCTGGCATGGCTGGAGCACAACTGTGCTGGAGACGGAGACCCACACACACACACATCTTTTTCTCTGGTCCACAGTTGGAATGATAGCATAGAATGGCCTGTGGCCCCTTTACAAACATGTTCTTAGAATCCCTGTGATAGCAGGCAGAAAGAGATGAGAGAGGGGACAAGAGACGTGAAGCCATCAATGCAGGACTGCTCACTGAAGAGTCACAGGGTGTAAGGTGGCTGGATAACTATTCTGACTTTTAGGAGAGTTACCTCTTCTGAATTTCTAAGTGTTCATAGGTACTGAGCTGCGTGCAAAGGATTGGAGGTTTACAGAAACTGAAAAGAGGGTTCTTCTTTGCTTTACTTAGATTTTTAGGGACTGGAAAGATGGTTCAATGGTTAAGAGCACTTGATGTTTTTATAGTGGAGAAGAGTTCAGTTCCCAGCACTCACATTGGATGGCTCACATCCAATTGGAACTCCAGCCTCCAGAGAATCCAATGTCCTCTTCTGGTCTTCTTAGGCATTACACTCATGGAAACACATTACCTCCCCCTCCACACACACAAGTATATATACATAATTGAAAATAAAATAATTTAAAAATATTTTTTATATGTGAGTGAAATTTTAAATTTAAAATTATTTTATATGTATAAGTGTATTGCCTGCATGTGTGTAAATGCACCTGTGTTGTGTAATATCCAAAGAGATAAGAAGAACTGGAGTTATAGTTAGCTGTTGGCTGCTATGTGGGTGCTGGAATTGAACCTGCGTCTTCTGCAAGAATAGCCAGTGCTCTTAACCACTGAGCCTTCCTCTCCAGCCCCGTATTTGGTTTATTTTTAATTGTGTGTGTGTGTCTGTGTGTGTGTGAGTGTGTGTGTGAATGAGTGCACACACGGAGTACAAGTGCATGTAGAGGCCAGAAGAAGGTATTGGATCCCCTAGGGCTGTAGTTACAGGTGGCTACGAGCTGTCCTACATGGGTGATAGGAACCAAACTCAGTGGATGCTCTTAACTGCTAAGCCATCTCTCCAGACCCCAAAAGCAGCTTTTACTTGCCAGATATACAAAGAATACACTGTAGAGAGATGGAAGGGAAGAAATAGGTAATATGTTACTATATCTTCACCACACTATTTAAAACAATTCCATCTCTTACACTGCACATATCAAATCTTTGGAAGCTTTACAACTATATTCCTTAATTCAGAGGGAATTAGTATCACTAGATAGGAAAGTATGAGCCAATGGTATGGTTCCTGATGAAATCAGGCTGTATCCTGCTCTAAGTTACTCCATGTTATATAAAATAGTTGTCTTTCAGGCTGCCCCTTGCCTTAGGAGCCTTCATTTTACAATTCCACTTCATTTTGATGGAGAAGGAGGACTTCAGACCTAGGTGGACCCAGAAACTGTAACATCTGTCAGGCACGACCCACCCTACACAGACTGACGATGACCTATTCCTGGGAATAGAAAGGAAGTCACCCTATAAATTTACTGGGGAGAACTGAAACTGTGAGGGCATATAGACATTAAAATCATGTACGGGGTATCTGGTCCAAGAAAATATGAGACACACCACATCAAGAGAAGCGTGATGGGTGTGATGGATACCTAACACTTCCATGGCCCCACACCAACCTATCAGATGTGTGTGTGTGTGTGTGTGTGTGTGCGTGTGCACATGCATGCATGTCAAAAGCTGAGCACTCCTCAACTTGACTCCATTCCCCACTGCTGACGTAGCATACTGGAACTAGACCACCTGCTAGTCAGCAGTTCACCTGTCTGGACCCGAACTTAACTCACTGTATCCTGCTGCTGATCTATTTCATGCTCAGGTTCAGCCTTTTCAATTCAAAGCTTCACTTTCAAACCTTCAAACCCCACTAAGCAGGAGCTTCCTTTCTCCTGATCTGGTTCATTATCTTATGAATACAGACTCTTTCTCAGCTCACATCTGAAACCTCTTAAACTGTGCCTTGGTCTCTTTAGTATTTAAATCACTTTGTAACCCATCTATATGCATAGGGTTCTTAGTCTCATTAAGAAAAGAATTTTATGACAGGCATAGTTGTGAATGCCTTTAACCCCAGGCAGAGGCAGGCAAACCTCTGTGAGACAGAGGCCAACAGAGTTTACATAGTGAACTCAAGGTTGGCTACAGGGAGAACTTGCCTCAAAAAGACAAAAAAAAAAAAAGAAAAGAATTTTAGAATAGACTCAAACGGACGCTTGAAGATAATTTTACTAGAGTTTAAGAATAAAACCCCCAAGGGAGATAAATCTCAGGAGCTGCCCTGAGAAGGAGAATGGAGGAGAAAAGGAAAAAGCTATGTGGACCGGTGCCACATCTGAGGAGGGGAGCCTTAGAGAAATAGAAGACAGTCCAAAATGTTGGGGAAGCCCAACATGTTAAAAGAGATAGAAAGAAGAAAAGGCTATGCTTTTCTGAAGCAGTATGTCTGTGGCCCAAAAAGCTATTGCATTAGGGGCAAGAATTCTGGGTAGGAAAATGTCCATTATCTCATTAATGCACCAATTATTCTGCCTACCTCTTTAACATGGCTTAAAGTGAGGGTATCTTCCTAGGAGTGATGTCTTAGCCAGAAGACTGCCTGGGTCCAACTAGAAAGCTGGATCTCCATCCAGACCAGAGTTTTATCTTTATTGCTGCTATAACATATATTTACTGTATACTGTATAAAAGTTAGTGATTAAGATTGGTATAAAGAACTTGAATTTGTTACCATCTAGAGGTCTTGATTTGGGTTTATTTTCTCCTCCAATTAAAGAATTAAAAAGCAGGAAGAATCTCAGACATAACATATAAGAAACTATAAAAGTAAAGAAACAGAGAAAGAGAAAGAGAACGAGAGAGAGAGAGAGACTACACAAGTAGAGAGGGAATGCAGAAACCTTGGATCACTTAAGTGTTCTTGGTGTATAAGTTAGGTTCCCAGCTCTTAAATTTGGATTGGTCAACTTAAACAAGGAGAAGAGAGCTCCCTTGGACTTATATAAACTGGTTTGGATGGGTCATCTGTTAAGAGCATCCCTGAGAGCAGGAGAAAGGAGTCTCAGTTCTCTGTTTCAGGGAAAGAAGCCAGAAGCATGCCAACTTTGTTACTTATCAGTGGCCCCTATCTGCCTGCCTGTCAGGGTGTTTGGCTAATTTCTAGGACCCCACATTGGCCTTGACAAAGCTACCAAAGTAGGTGGATTTTATGAGAAACTACCATCACTGAATTCACTAAACCTGAAGAATTTACTTTTATCCAATAAATTCCAATATTGTGGAAAGACACAAGTATGTTATCTATGTTTCTAGCCTATCTGCCTATCTCGGTGGAAACTCCAAATGTCATGGGTCAAGATAAAATAGCCAACACCACATGGATGGAATAGCAAGGTATTTTGGATGGGCCAGGGCTGCTTATAATGAACCCAAATTATGCTCAAAAAGAAGCTTTTATAGGGTCTCAGCAGCGGGGACTGGTTACAATTTGCAACATCCAATAACAATTAAACATTTCACAAAGTTTCCCATGTGTACATTCCTAACAAAAACAGACCAGGGGATTATCTATTTGTACATGCCCCTCCCAGATTAGGACATCCCACAGGGTGTGGTCAGGCCAGTTTTTGGAACTGGCAAGGTCACCTCTTTCTGGGTGTACTGCTAGGAGGGGTTGGGCAAAGGTCAAGCATCAGCAGACTAAGTCTAGACAAACAGCAAAATCAAAGTCTTTATCCCACTTTTCTAGGCCATTACAGTACCTTCAGCAACAATTCCTATCTGATTCCCTGTTACTTCCTCCAAAATTCAAACCCTATAATGAAGCTATTGTGTTATTAAAAATTACTTCCAGTGCTTCAAATATCAAGATGGGGGTCAGAGCCTTTGGACAGGGATGAGTTTGCTTTGCTGCCATGCTGTCATGCATGCATGTCTAGGAAAATTCCCTCTAGAATCTCAGACTGATTTCAAAGTCCACTGTCACCATGATAAAAGGGATCACTTGAATAAGACATGAATGTAATTAGCTCCATTCTCTGAGAGGAAGTACTTTATCTTGGAGGTGGCTGTTCAACACTCCCACAGGGAAGCCTTGAAAACAGACAAGACTGATGTGACTCTTCAGACCCTATCATTTTGTAAAAGTGAGCCACAGAGTTTGGGTTCCTGGTGGTAGCTGCTCTCTGGGTTTTTAGTCCTTTCAGTTCTGTCAAATTTTTTTTTTTTTCTTCTTTCTTGGAACACAAGGAAGTCCCATTGGGTGGAAACAAAGAGCTGTTCTACTTTCTTTCTTTCCTTTCAACTTTGAGCATTTTCCCATTGTATAGTAGATATTTCTTTTGCAAACACAGGCAGTCACTACAAAGACACTTAAAAGTTGTGGAGTGCTTACAAATTGTGATTTTGGGATGAATGAAATCCTCCCCACTGAGCTAACTGGGGAGTCCCCTGTGTGGTGTTAAGTGGCTCACTTAGGGCCCCAAATTCCACTCCAGGACCTGTGTTAAGTGCACCAACCTCAACACCAAGAAATACAGAGGACACCACCCACCCCAGCATTGGTTTTGCAGGTATGTTGCAAGATGATCTTGTTTAGATACAGCACAAGTAAAAGCCCTCCCTAGGCACTGATTTCTGGTATTCAGGGCACAGCCTCCCTGAAGTTCTAGGAGCCCAGAATTCTTTGGCTTACTTTCACAAAATAGGTCCGAAAAAAAATCCAACTGTGAATTCCCCCCAGATACTTCTTAAAGATTAACTATTGTTTAATTTTATGTAGGTTTTTTTTTTTCTGTGTGAATTAGAGAACTTGAATTTAGGAGGACTGTTAACAAGCATGGTGTTCTGTAATGCATGGTGCCGGCAACAATAAAAGTCATCTTGTTGAGCACTTAGGGCTTATCTCTCCAAGCATCAAGTTTCCCAGACCAGAAGAGCAGGGAGAACAAAAATAAAGAGAGGAAAAGAAATCAAAGATTGTAGGAATGACTTTTACAAAACAGACAGAATCTGAACTAATAACTTTTAATTAACCTGGAAAATTCAGTGGATTGTGACCTGGTTATCTAACGTTGATTCCTCAGAATCTCAGATTGTTGCTCCACCCAACGAGAGTGAATGAATGTGAGTATGCTTGAGAATTAATTAGCAAAGCACTGAAAAACAGCACATGCATCTCCATTGACAGCAACGAAGATAGAGAAGAATTGCTTGACCTTGTGTGTATGAAATGTTTTAGGCCCTAGGATGAAGAGACAAGATTACCTAATAAGGGTGGATCTAAGTTTGCAGTTTCCCAAAACTGCTGCTGGAGAAACAGTTTTGAATAAAATTATGGCTGAGGAGAACTGACAGAACAGTACTGTTCTGAGAAACATCTGAGGGAGCAGGTGTCCTTTGAGTTGGAGCCCACTCTTAAAAACTGAAGTTAAGAGAGTCAGTCTGTTTTATTTAGATATTAACTATAATGTGCCATGGTAATAATGCCAAAGATGGTAGAGTAGGCCATGCAAGAAAATTCTAATTTCATAGACCTGATTTGGCATTAAAATTGGATGATCTAATCAGAATACCTGTGTTCCTTTTCCTGTCTGCATTTCCCTTCTTCTCGCCCTCCTTCTTCTCCCCCACCTCCCACTTTTAAATAAAGTCAGCCTTCTTACTTTTCTCTTCAGACTCTCAGCTAGCTCCACCTTCCTTTCAGCTCCAGACTTTTCTTACATGGTAACTGACATCCCCTGGGCACTCAAGGCCCCTGGAGCCCAGGCCCTTCCTGAAAGGATGCAGAGCAAGAACAGTCTCTTTGAATGGTCTCCCTGTCTTTTATTTTTATGTGAATGAACTCAGATGAAAGAGAATGTCTTGGGAGATTGAAAGAAGGCAGAAAAGGGAATTTGCATCTAAAAGACAGCGTACAGAAAGAAATCAAGGTGGCTATGAACTATTTTAATAGCTTTAGTCTCTTTTTAGCAGCAGGAGCTGAGTCTCTTCTTCATGGACACCAGGAGTCCAGGCCCAGACTTTCCTGCTGGACTCCTGAGGAATGAGGTCCTTCTGACTTCACTCACCTTCCTGCTTAGGACCACCCTGCTAGATGATGGCAGGCAGACAGGATGTTGATATGGGAGAAGCCTAAATTGTGACTAATGAATGAAGTTGTTTCTATAGAAATATATCAAGGCAATATCTATCAAAGACAGACAAACAAAAATAAATTTAAGTTGTATTTAAAACTCAAAAATCATTTCATCTTTCTTCTGAATGTAAGGTTATATTTAGCATTCTTCTGTGCACTGTGCTCATCATAAAACTAGAAGTACTAAGATGTAAAGGGTTTCCTCTGCCACGTAAGGTACTTGCACGATAATAATGGCTTCCCTTGCCCAAACTTACATGAACGACAGGTGATAGGACCCGCAAACTGATGACCAACTGCCATGGAGGGAACATGGATCAGTGTAGGAAGGGATTTCAGCCATGAAAAGCACACACATGCTTAACTTTGGAAAATATTATACTAAGTGTTTATGTAAGTGTTGGTAATGATATCCAACCCCTATCCTCCAGGGTGAAAAACAGGTTTCTTAACAAAATCCTACATTCAAAAAAAAATCATTAGACTTAAACTCACACATAACTGAGGCAGGGTAGAAAGACAGGAAAAATTTAAGGGGATTTGGAAAGGGAAAAATGTCCCTCTTTCAAGAATCTGGCTGGGAGTCAGAAACTTCATCACAACTGATACAATTGAAATTGCTTCCAGAAATAACACCTGTTTACCTAAACACATCTCAAACAAGGATGTTAAAAAAAAAAAAAAAGTATGACTTGCTTAAGGCCAAAATGTTTGTGATCTTGAGTCTAAATTGTCTTAGCATACCTCTCTCATCCCTAAGTCTAAAAAAATGTGCCTCATATAACCACCTTACGATTTCATTTATAAGAGGAAATTCTTAGAAATATACAAGGTAATTAATTTTTTTACTTGATTCTTAATTTTTGCTTAATCAATCTTTAAACCTTGTAAATTATATCCTTCAGGCAATGGAACTTAGATACAGAATCAAACCTATAGCCATTGTAAAGACACCAGATTGCAACTCTCTGAAGTCATCACCCTTTTGGGGGATATGTACTGTTTTTCCCTTAAGAATCAGTCTTTCTAAATGTCTAAGCTTAAACTGAAAGTCTATTTGTCTCTATTTCTACTTAATAAACTCACTAGCTTTGCTTCACTCTGACTCGTTCTGAAATTCTTTTCTGCAGTGTAGTACAGGATCTGGCTTTGCCTAAGTGGAGAGGTCCCTCAGTAGGGAGGGGACTCCTGAAGCTGCTGGTGGCAGTGGTGGGCTGCGTCATGGGCCTGCATCATGACCACATAGATGATCAAACAAACAAACAAAAAATCTCTAGTTCAAATATTAGGGAAAACTATGGGTTGCATAAGAGTTTCTTAGGTAGATAAGGGCATAGCTCAGTGGCAAAGTGCGTTCTGGGCATGTGTGAAGCCCCGAATTCAATCCTAAATACTAAGGGAAAAAAATTAGTATGCTCATTAAAATGCAAGTGCCAGGATGCCAGTAATTCTGGGATGGCCTCCAGGATATTCTGCATCTTATTAGCATATTCAGTGTTTTTCAATAGCTGGTTCCAGAATAACATTTTGAGCAACCTACTATAGATCTTATCTCTATATAGTTCGTTCTCAATTATTCTCAGGAACAAATCTGCCAGAAGGGGATGAGGTAATGTGTGCAAACATTTTCCCCTTATCCCAAGCTGTTGGGGTTGGGGGGTGGTGCTATTGAAAACTAATAAAGAGAGGGCAAGAATGTGGCTAGACACATATTATACCCAAGACAGCCCCCTACAACGAATCTGATCCATATGTCAGTGGTGCTGATGAGGAGAAAATCCTCCTGTGATCACACTGCTCTAGTCAGATCAGAGTCCACTTCTTAGCACATTGTGTCTTTAGTCTGTCTCTTCTCTATCAGCTAGGTCTGGGAGTGGTACCTCTGACCACTTACCACAACCCCTATTATTTAGTTGTAGGGATTACTATAGAGTATTCTGATAATTTGTTGGAAGACTTAGTTCAGGAATTATTGGCTCATCTCTGAGCCTTTGGAGGCTGTGGGACTCCCAAGCTTGAAGGATTATTGGCTGCTAGGGGTGAGGGGAAGGACTCCTGAGTCACTACTCTTTTGGTGGACAGATTGAGGCTGGAGAGATTTCTATGTGGATTTGCACTCAGTTTATAATCCTGAAAGTACGGAGTTGAAGTCTTAGATGATAGGAAAGCATAGGTAACGTGGAAAGCTATGGAGGTTTTGCTGACCATTTATAAGTCTGTCTGATGTCAATTCAATATCAGTTCTGTGTGAGGCAGAGAAGGAGCCATGTGGAAGATTCAACTAAGGACAATGATGGGGGAAAGAAAAGTGCCCAAGTATTTAATGTTGCTCTTTGTGTATCTGAGATCACATTTTGTGGTTGATTCTTGTACTTTACTGTGCTTTTTAGGGCAACTAGTAGTCACTCTGTAATGCCTTGTTAGTAAATACTTAATTGTACTGATAGAAAATGGAGATACTGATAAAATGGAGAACACGGGGAGGCGGGAGGGAGTGTGGCACAGAAGCAAATACCAGAGCTATTTGTTGAAATGTCTGTTAACCATGTTTTGGTTCAAGCAGTAATTTACATAAGGATGTCTTAATCCTTTCCCACAATATCCACTTCTGTAAACATACTGACCACTTGGCCATGAAAGGAATTTCCTGTGATGACTTACATACACAGAGACATTTGTGTTGACAGTCACATAGGCTATAGTCTCAACCCACTTAATGCCATTACTGTTAATAAATGACATAAAAGGCCCTATAAAAGTATATGAATTTCTATAATCAGGGCCCAGAACTTCAGGGTCTTAGTTAGCTCATCTGGATCCAGTAGTATAATAAAAAGTGAGTTTTCCAACTCTCTGAGTGAATGCTTGATTTCTCTGCTACCTGATTGTCTTATAACAACAAGGCCCTCTCTTCCTAAGATCGAAGCTTCAGAGGCCCTGTTCTCTCTGCTCTAAGCTTTTTGTTTCCTCTTTGAATCCCCTTTTTCAAAATTACTTCTAGTTATTGCCTGCTTATGACCTGCAGGGCTAAAAGGACCCAAAGAGACCAATCTAGGACTTTGAGAAAATGGCAGAAAAACAATATCTTCTTTATAGGAAGATTCTGGTAATTTATCATTTACAAAGTAACAGCCTTCAGGGGGGCTGTTAATATGGCTTCTACATTCAAGAATGATCTCAATTAATGTCTCTAATTTATAAAATGCATCCACTGGTGGATGAGGTTACTCTGCTAGTTTAGGCATAAAAGCAACGGGATTCAGTTATTCATAACTCAAAAGACATGAAATGTCTCATCAGAGTAAGTGCAGTGATTCCTGCCAGCCCATTCTGCAGATTGCACCAACATGCTCGGAGACCAGGAGCGGCCCCTGCGGCCAGAAGACGCTGAGCTATGCTCGGATTTTACAGAAACTCTATGAAGCTTTTCTTTGAAAGAGAAGTTGCTCAATGATGCTCCAGCCACTTACTTCCCTTTCACCCCAAACTCTGTTACCATTTTCTCTCCTCTGCATTCTTTTTGTAAGCAACCTCATAGATTCAGCTCTGAACTGAGGATAAGGGCAAAATTAAACAGGCATGAAGAGGGGCCAGCTGAGAAGGGCACCCAGGAAACTTCAACAGCAAACAATGTTAATTTTTTAAAGTTTTATGGTGAGTTCTATGGGTGTTTGATGTATCATAATTCATTAATCTTTAAATATGTGTTACATATATTCTGAGTTATATAAAATATTTCATTAATGGAGAGCCAGACATAGCAGTGTACTTCCAGCTCTGAGGATTCAGAGACAGGAGAATCAAACAAACAAAACAAACAGTAACAAAAACAAAAATAGAAATATTCCTCACGTAGTTCTTATGCCCAGGTAGCCTGCTTGTTGGGTCGTTCCATTATTCCTTCCTGCTAATTCCAAACTCCTATTCTCTGTCTCTGTCTCTCTCTCTCTTTCTGTCTCTCTCTCCCTCTTTCTGTCTCTGTCTCTGTCTCTCTCTCTTTCTGTCTCTCTGTCTCTGTCTCTCTTTCTGTCTCTCTGTCTCTGTCTCTCTCTCTTTCTGTCTCTCTGTCTCTGTCTCTGTCTCTCTCTCTCTCTCCCTCTCTTCCCACCTGCCACTTCCTCCCACTGCCTCCCCTTCCCTTCTGGCTCAGTGTCCCATTTCTGCAAAACCTCCCACTTGTCCCTCCCGCAGCCTGGGCATCTGTGAAGTGGGAGGCGCTGGTGTGAGTAGACAATCAGGTTAATTCTAAACCAAACTTTCACTTTAAGATTGTCCACATGGTCCCTAATGTTTTCATACCATGCTTTAACAGGGTCTATTACCTAACTGACTGCTCCAAGGAGCTCAGCTATTTACAGAGGGGCAGAGAGCCAGAAAGACTGTCAAGGGAATCAGAGCTGAGATCTCATCGCTTTATTGGGTCCTGTGTATATTAAATCATCTTGTTATGTGGGTAGTGTTTATATTATATCATCTTATTATCAACTTAATTAGTTTTTATTTGTTTTATCTTATGTGTGTGTTGTGTGTGTGTGCAGACATGTACTTGTGAGAATGTGGGCATGGTCATATGTGTGATGTGGGTGTGCATGTGCCATGGTGAGCATGTGGAGATCATCAGAGAACAACCCTGGGTGTTGGTCTTTGTCCTCCACAGGATCTCTTGTTCACTGCTGCATATGCTGAAAGCTTCTTCACTCCACATCTCAGCATAGGAGCACTGGGGACAAGCACTCCCACGTCCTGCTTTACATGGTTTCTGGGATTCAAACTCAAGTCCTGATGCATGTGTGCCAATTGCTTTACCCAACAGGCTGTCTCCTAGGTCTAACGTAATTAAACTGAATTATATGCCCCTAGAAGCCTCATCCTTAAGTGGTTCCAGGTAAGACATGAGTAAAAGAGAGCCTTCTGCAAGACTTGGGGGGCAGAATTCAGCAGCTGCCTCCTTCTCAGAAGGTCATGAGGCCAGAGGTCCGAACAGGCTCCAGCTCTCACGTGCTGCCCTCTGCCTCTGCTTCTCTTCTGTCCCCAGTCCTGTTATCTGTTCTGTCCCTTCTCTTCCCGACATCAGACCCTGCTGACCAACAAGGACCCCAAGCACACCCCCAGATCCTGGGCTGTGTATCCACACACTATCCGCAAATCACCTCAGTGCCTGGAGGTGTTCAGCTTTTCTGATTGACTGATCATGGACTCCCTTCACCCTCAAGCTCCCTTTATATTCTGTGACATTCTTCCCTGACCCTCCACTATTGTGAGAAGTCCAACTCCTGTAGCAAATTCATCTGCTCAGATGCTCAATGACTCAGCTTTCAGGGCTAATACAATGGGCACTGCTCAGGACTGAGAAGACAGCGAAATCAGACCTTCTCTTTGAAGCCTCCACTGTGAGTCACATAGAGATAACCCTCCACATCACCATTCAGACCTGAGGATGATGACAGAGGAGCACAGTCTTGCAAGTGCTATGGCTTGGCTATCCCAAGGCCACACAGTGACACCAGCAGGCCTGAAAAATGATCCAACTTGCATATTCTTAAATGTTTTATTTAACAATAACTAAAGCCATACTTTAAGTCACTCCATTTTAAATTAGTTTACTTAATGAAAAATATGTCAAAACAATAATTAGCACTTTGACACTGCTTGGAACTTGTTTTAGAAGACAGAGAATTGTTATGATTACTTTGTTTAATGTCTGACAGAAAGTGAGATGTGGCATTAAGAAGGTTCTGAGTTTTACTTCCTTTAAAAAAAAATCAATACTGAAAGTATTAGATTGAAAAATACAGCATAAAGAAGCTTAAAGTCAATCCTGAATCTGAAGTTACTATGGTAACATTAGTAACAAAATTGTATTATTAATTTTGTGGTTCACTGAAAATTCCAGCATCTTTGTTGTTTAAAAATAAACATTAGTCTCAAGATGTTCCTATTTATATTTTTAACAAGTAGATATGTAGACTACAGAGTATATTTTAGTTGTCATTAAGACAGACACACCAACACTGGAATTTCCTCAGTTCTAGCTTAGAAATCTTCCTTCATAAATCAAATTTGCATTTATGAAAATATAAATAGAATATGTGTTGATTGAAGCAGCAGTAGTTGCCTGAAATCATTTTCTGAGTGTGAAAGAAAAAAAAGAGCGAGATTGTGCAAAGCCCTGTTTGTGCAGCTTCTGGGCAGGGTTGGAGGCAAAGTACAGAGCCTGGCGAGCTTGGTGCAGGTTCTTGGGGAGCTTGGTGCAGGTTCCTGGGGAGCTTGGTGCAGGTTCCTGGGACTGGTGCAGCCTGGTTCACAATGTAAAGAAGCGCTCTGAAGATCAACCCCACTGTAACCCTGAATAAGACATGTCATCATCGCTTCCTTGGGTTTGTCCCCCCCATCTGTGAAATAAGAACAAATCTGGGCAGTCTCTCAAGTAGGTTTCTGTTCTTAAATCTTTTAACAGCACTGTAAGATAAACACATCTGTAATCCCAGCATTTGCGAGGTGAGGCAAGAGGATCCTAAGATTGAGGCCAACCTATTCTTGCCTCAACATAGATAAATAAATAGTGATACCAGTGAAATTTTCCAGGGATCTTTTACATATTTTGTACTATGCTTTCTCTTATTTCATTGAAGTATGCTCCTGAAAAATTTTTCGATGCTCTGGCAACCTTTAACAAATTTAACTTTGGGTCACCTATGATGCAAACACAGCTTGCCTTCAGAGAATCTATTCCCACAGAGTAGCACGGCAGCTCTTTCTCAGATAACCAAGCATTTTAGGAGCTCACATGAGGCATACGAAAAGGTCCCTGGTGGGACAAATGTACTTGGGGGAGGTGGTTCCCTGGTACACAATGAGGCAGGTACCATGGCTTAGCAACTAGAGTCATCCACAAACCATTTTCACAGAGAAGACTTCGAGAATAGTCAAAAAAGAGGCCAAGAAGCTGTCCTGCCCTTCTGTCTTACACTTGAAGCTGAGACCTACGTTGATCATCTTGATACAAGGCCAGAGTCACACATTAAGGAAGGGGCAGTTAGTAGGAATCTCAGTCCTGATGGCACCTCTGAATCACTGTCCATCTAATTATACATAATTGAGGCCCTTTGCTCAGAAGCAGACCCTTGATTTGTTTAAGCATTGAAAGTCCTGTTGCTTTTACCCTAATGCAGTCTAAATTCACGCATGTAGATTCTCTGAGCAGTGTTAAAATAGGGATTTAACTTGCATGACTTAAGGTAGGACAGGGGCCCAAACAGGTGTAGCCACTATCCCTCAATGTTATTAACACCACAGATGCTTGTGTGTACACAAAAATAACTGTGACAGTTATAAGAAAACTACTCAGGAAAGTGAAGTCAGGGAGAGGAGGGGGCAAGGAAGGATCTCTCTCCTGTTCCCATCTCTTCTGTGTGAACTATACCTAGAAACACAGAGCAAGGAAGGCACGTGTGCTATTTTAATTGTTAAAAGCAAATATAGGTATTAAAACTTTGGTCCTTGTGCTTCCTCTCCATCACCTCTTGGGTTCTGTTCATTAGTAATATGGGACAGTTCTTGTTTCTCCACCTTCTCAGTAACATCCATGGTGTTATCACATCCATTGTGATTATTGCCAGTTGAGCAGAAGACGGGCTTCTCACTGAATGACATATGGTGGGTTGAATGATGGCCTCCAAGATGTCCATAGCCCAGTTCTCAGAACAGGTGAATAGAGTCTCTTGCATGGTAAAAAAAGAATTTTTGAAAATGTGATTAAGCTAAGGATCTTGAGCTACACATAGATCCTCACCCAAACAGGCTATATGGATGGATCCAGTGTAATCACAAGGATCTGCCTGGGAAGGAAATGAGATGGTCAAAGTGAGGGGTAAAAGTGATGTGGCAGCAGAAGCAGACAAAGAATGGATGGTGCTGCAGTGCAGTTCTTGAGAATACAGGATGAGACTGTGAGCCGAGGAATGCAGGTGGCCTTTAGAATCCAGAGAGGGGAAGCGAGAGGATTCTCTCTCTACCCACACTGCTTGCAGACTTCTGTAACACACTAAATGTGAGCTCTTCTCAGTCACTGAGTCTGTGGGGATTTGTTATAGAAGAATCTCTGGAGACCATGTCAAGTTGGTAATACCATGCTCTGCTCAGGGCTAACCCCAGACCACTTCAAAGGAAGAGCCAGGTGGGCTAATTAAGGTCTCCCTTCACCTGTACATGCCTCCGCCCCCAAGACCAAGGTGCTGCGGGCCTCCTGCTGCTCTCTCACTCCTGTGCTTGCCCTTCTCATTCCTCCACTTTTGATACATGGTCTCTTTCCAAATTTCCTCTAAAACAATAGGCTGCTTCTTGTACACTCCAGTGTATAAATGAACTTGTTAGTACAGAGAAATGTTCACAAGGGCAGGGTTTGGAGCTGGACTGCTGGGATCCAGCTGCTTAGACTGTCCTTGTGGCTATAAGCAAACTACTTAGGCAAAGTGACTGGTTTCCTCATTTCAGAAACGGGAGTGACAGCAAATACCCTCTGGGAAATGTACTGATTTGAATATTTGTTGAATGTTTGGTATAGGGTCGTAGCTACACTCAGTGAACATTAGTAGTAGGTGCCAGTGGTACAGCATTATCTCATTCTGTTACTTGGAGCTGCTGATGGACTTTCTCCAAATTCCACTTTAGCGTGTATTAGTTTGAAGGCACTGGGGCCCAGAAGACCAACTTGTAACTGTGTGAGACATCTTCATGAGTTCAGTGACTCACTGAGCCATAGAACAGAGTAAATGGATGTATGGTATGCATGTGTGTGGTATGTGTGTGCATGTGATATGATGTATGTGTGCAATGTGTGTGTGGTATGTTATATATGTGTGTTTAATGGGTGTGTGATACAATGTATATGTAGGTGATGTATGGTGTGCATATTGTGTGTGTATGAAATATGTGTGGTATGTATGTAATATGTATTGCATATATGATGTGTGTGTGTGATGTGTGTACATATGTGTATGATGTGCATATATGATATGCTCATATGTGTGGCATATGTGTGTGGTATGAATGTGTGTACTTTCAGTGACAAAATGCATGTGTGTACATGTGACGAATGTGTGTAATATGTGTGATGTGGATGGTGTGATATCTGTGTGTGGTATGTGATATGTATTCATATGGTGTGATGTATGTGTATACATACATGTATATGTGACATATGTGCCATGTGTGCACACACGTGTATGCATGGTATGATGTTTCTGTATGCCTGGATCTATGCGTATATGCATGTGTGATTTATGTGTGTACATGTGTATATATGATGTGATGGATGGATGTGGTGTGTGTGATGTGTGTGGTGTGTGTGATGTGTTAGCATGTGCATATGTGTGGAGTGAAGGTATAGTGGTGAGGATGCAGATGAATAAGAAGTGGTTTCTTCCCTCCAGGATGTCATCATGTCATGGGCATCATCTATAACCCTGGGTGGGGTGGAAAACTTGCAAGGTGTGGTGTGGGGAACATACCCTGAGCTTCAATGAGACTCCTTGGAACATATGAGGGACTAGATTGTAGGAACGCAACAGGTTCTGTTTTATGCTGATCAACTTTATCTTGTACTTATCAAGGGACCAGAAAAATTCTGCATCAGAACCTTGGAAGTGGCCACTTGCCACAGAAGAAAACGGATTTCCAAGGTCCATGTCATAATTAACTGACCTCTTAATCTGTGACGCTTTCTATAATTAAGATGATTTTCCAGTACTCCATCTCCTAAGTTTAGTTCAAGCAATTTAATCAGCCATAGGGGGCAGGTAGGGAACAAAACTAGAAGCTAAGAAAATAAAAAATAGGGCTATTTCTATTGACAGGGAACAAGAGTGACACACAGGAAACCAAGGCTCACATGTTCCTAATTAAAACTCTAATGGCATCAAGCTATTCTGACCCAAACAGCAAGACACGATTCCCACTGCTTAATGAAAGCACAGTTCTTCCCAATCAATGTTCACCTGTAATGCTCATTCATTTCTAAAAAGGTCAATTGTCCCATCATATCCACCACTGTTTGCCACCCACAGAAAAAGGAGTGGAAGGGAAAGAATGTAGGAGATGTGACCCTTCTTCCCAGTTCCTAGCTTTTTGAAGTGCTACTGTCTAGCAGTCAGTACACCAGGAGCCATGAGTGCAGCCTGCTTCTCTACAACGTGTTAGAAAGCCATTACTTTTTCCAGTGTGATTATTCAGTATTGGCTTGTACCTACAGGACAGCGAGTCCTTTTGTTTGCTGTCACTATCATCACAGTTAGTCATGGAGTCGGAACTACATCCTGCTCGGTTTCTTAAAATGCCCTATTACTCATTGGAAAAGCATCGTCAGACACGATTCATGTTCCCACCTGTCAAATATTCAATCCTATTTTCAAACAGTGATGGAAAAAGAAAACATACCATAAACCAAATCAGAAAAAAAAAATATCTCAAAGGAACCCACAGTTGAATCATGAGGCAAATGTTCTTTTCAGATGCATAACTAATTTTCATGCACAGAATTGTATCTGCTCTTCTCATTAGTTGACTAGGAACACAGGAGCAACACCAGCAAACCCAGAGAGGGCAGGAAAATTGCATGGTGTATAATGGAAGGCACTATGCATTTATTAATCAGAGAAACAGCAGTGATTGACAGGACAAGTTTAGTCATGAGCTCATGTACTCGTGTTCTGAGGCGGCTCAGAGCATTTGGAAGTGCTTCTTTGAAGAGCAGAAGGGGAGTCCCGCAAATGGGGGCATGTGACAGTAACCAAGAGCAGAGCAATGTTCAGGCACAGAGAGAGGGAATGCAGAAGTTCCCGTGAGTCACGACTGTTGCTCACATGGGCTGATATGGTCAGTTGCATGTGAACATGCCAATCTGTTAGAGGCACAGGAGTGGACAGACTGCATGCAATGTCCCACCTGATTCCGCTTGCATTCTGGTTTCCTTTTCATGCTAGTGTACATGGTAAAGATTAAGTGGCTCTCAGTTAGGGTGCTGGCCTCTTTCTTCCCATACCAGATCTGTTTGTGGCTTCACACAAAGCTTACTTTTGCTTTATTTTCTCTCAACAAATGGTCTGATACTTCTAACCTCAATGAATTGCCCAAAGCGCTCATGGTGACATCATTATATTGTAACACTCCAACCCTTAACAGCAAGACCCCAGTCCTCATCCCCATAGCTGCAAGCCTCATCCCCATGACTCCATCCCTCATCCCCATGACTCCAACCCTCATGCCCATGACACCAATGGGGGTGAGGCCCCCCATTCCCTCGCCTTTAGCCCCATTATCCCTTCCTTCACTCTTGTGACCCTTGTGAAGCTAAAGAGGAGCTTTCTTGAGATAATATCCTGTTTTCATCAACATACATTAACAGGACAATATATTATATAATAATATATAATATTTATTCTGTTCAAAGTAATATGTTTGATTATAATCTTTTCATACACATATAATGTATTTTAACCAAATTCATTACCGTGACCCTTTCTTGTTCCTCCTCTTCTCTCCTGTTGGTTCCCTTCCTGCTCCCAAATAGTCTTTTAGTCCCATTACTCCTCTTAAGTAAACCCCACATATTAGAGAAAACAGATATTTGTCTCCGTTTTTAGTCTGGATTATTTCACTTAACACAGTGATCTCCAGTTCTATCCATTCTCCTATGAAAGACCTTATTTCTTTCTTTATGACTGAATAAAATTCCATTGTGTAGACCACATCATCTTTATCTTTTCATCTAGATATCATCAAAACGTCACAATATCTTCATCTAGAATCTGAGGTCTAGGCTGCTCTGTAAGAGACACAGTTTTTGCAGAACTCACACTGGCCTCAGATGGGTTGCTGGAAGGACTATCCCCAAGAGTGAACAAGAGGCTTCTGCAGTAGACGTGGTCACAGCACAGTCTGTGACTGCAGGTGCGCTGAGACTGGGATGCTCAGATCCTCAGCCTCTTGGGGTACAGATTAGCATCTGGTTAAGTGTGATCAATTTTCTTTCGTGTCCCTTTACATAATGTAAAGAATTTTAAATATATTTTTGCTCCTTGTTAAAGCAAGAACAACCTTTCAAAAATGCAAATCTGATAGTGTCGCTGTGTGGCTTAAAACTCTTTAATGCCTCTGCATTCTCTTTTAACAGAGGCCTAAATCTTTGATGTAGCCTAGGAGCTTGATCTGGCCCTGTCTGTCTCCTGGCCTCCTGCTCCCTCTCTCTTCTCACACTTCCTGCCTCTGCTCTTGTTAGAGCTATAAACACTGTATTCAGGGTTCCTGCAATAGATGCCAGAATTATCATAATAAGAAAGGAGATTGAACTCTACCCTCAATGTTTCAAGGACAACTGGGGATTTACAGCCAACAAGCAGACTGAGGGAGCAGTGGGTGAAAAATCACTACAAAGAAACACCAAGGGCAAGGGATTCTTGCTCAAGGAAAACCAAAATAGTGCAATACCAAGGGCAGGGGATTCTTTCAACAGAGATTCAGCAGGATGCTTGCTAAAACTAGGCCGACCAACAAGAGAAGGGGACAAAGTTTAAGCCCTCATTAAGAGCCTGACTATAGGTTGGCTCGGATCACTCCCCAGCCTCCAGGCCAATATTCTTTCAGTTCCTCTGCTCCCTGATCCCCTGCTCTGAAGGGAAGTCATTGCTCCCTGCCTCAGCACCTCTTAATCACCTAGCTGTCAGCTCGCAGGGAGCTGCCATTCCCTTAGAGGACTCCGCAGACCCCAGGCCAGATATTCCCAACTCCTCTGCTGGCAGAACAGAGGACAGAGGCACTTTATCTTACATTCAGCCTATTTTCACAAAGCACCATCCACTCCCAGAAGTAACAAGGGAAAAGTGCACATGTAGGAAGCACTGTATAATTCTTGGAAGCCTGCACAGGGATTTGTTTAAGAGTCTCAATCACTTAATGAAAATTATTTGTTGTGCTCTTTTACAATTTAAAGATAATGAAGTAAAAGTTGACGTAGAGGACTTTCTTCTATTTTTTTTTTCATTTCTTGACGTAGCTGGCCTCAAACTCAAACTCATGTGGCACAGGCATATACCACTGGACAGAACTAAGTACTAGGTTATTGTTACTTTGTTTATAAGATTCAACACAAATCTAATAAGAAGAAGCATTGTGACAGTTCAGTTCTACATCTATCACAATTCCCAGAAATGCCCAGAATCAGCTGAGCTAATTCTTTGCTATCTATTTCTAGGGCTCAAAATACAGTACCCCAAATTCTGTTTTCTTTTATCCACCTTCCAAGTTTTTAAAAATTTTTCACAGGACTGGACATTTTACTCTTAAAATTATTGATGCAAATAACTAAAGAACAGGTGTCACCTAGGAATGATGATAAAAATCATGAAATCTAAAGTGGTAGAATATTTGCCTAGCATATGAAAGACGTGAGAGGCCCTGGGTTCTAGCATTTAAAAAAGGAAATATAATTGTCCTAAGTCTCCTCTTCATACTCCCAAGAATCTCCTTCAATTATGAGGAACAGTTAATCACCAGAAAAGGAAGAAAATAAGTTGTTACTTCCTTCTGAGGGCCACTTGGAGGGCAGCGCTGCTCACCTTTCCCGTCGTGCACAAGCTATCTCTGTCTGTCCCAATCAGTTTACAAAGAAAACCATCTGGAAACTGTGGGTTGTGCTCCCATCCTATCTGAGTCCTCTAAAAATCATTATCACCCATCCAGATCCCTTACATGTCCCCCTCTCCCCGTTCCCTAGGAGGAAAGGCATCCTAGCAACTGTCCTCACTGAGTTAATGGCTACTCACTTTTCTATGATGCCCAATGCACACCTATAAAGTCCCATCTCCTGTCCGTCTGTCAACAGTCAGTTCATACCGCAGAGTGTGAAGGGGAAATTTCTCCTTTGTCCCTCTACCACACAGCACTAACTACACTATTCCTCTCGACCACTGTTCTGTTTCTTTAAGTTCATAAATCATGACATTAAACGAAATGAAGTGATCGCTACTATGGATTGTCATTATTGAAAAGATGTGATTATAAGTTTACCACACATTAAAATTGTGTCATGTAATGGGCCAACCAGTTGTAAACACTGTAACCAGCCGTTGACAGTTCTGCTATCAAGAGCTATCATGATTATGAGAGAGCTGACATTTAGTGAGCACTTCTTATGTGACAAGTGCTGTGCTAAACATTTTATTCTTTTTTTCAGTGTAATATACCAAGGTGATAATTATCAGCTGGCGGGGAAGATTCTCTGTAGACAATTACAGTTTTTAAAACTATAATTAATGCATTATCATTTGGATTTCTTTATTAGTTCTGATAATTTTTTTTCTTTTGGAATAGATATTGGACCCTTCCTCAAAAAGCATATGTTAAAGGAATGGGAAAACAGTATTTTCAGGGTAATAGCTCTACTAGAAAAAATGCCACAAAAGATGTCTGAACAAAAGTTCTCAGATGACTTGAGAAGGGTAGGTGCCAGCCAGGGCAAAATCGCAAGCTGAGTGGGGTCACAGTGGAAGGAGACTTGTCCTGGCTGGTGGCATTTTTCTGATGGGTAGACCAGACAGGAACATGGTAGCAGAGAGGAAATGGCAGAGGTGTGAGGCAAGGAAGGAGGTGGGGAGGTTTGGAGGCTGGAAGAGAGGCTGGTAATGTGGAAGAGAAGTAGAGGAGACAGAGCTCTGAAGTTCAGATAGAGGTCCAGCACAAGGGCCCGCTGGGGCCTGACTGATAAGCAAGTGCATTCAAGCTTCTGAGGCTTAAGTGCAAGGAGGAGGACAGCTGTTAAGAAACATGACTTTGCAGGGGGATGTGCAGGCGGGGTTCAGGAGTCTGATCTGAAGAGGACCAGGTAGAAAGCTACTAGATGGTCCCCATGAGAGAATGAGGCTGTGGACGTGGTAATCAGATGCTGCGGGGGAATAAACTATTCCTTTAGATGGGACAGAAGCCTTGAGTTCCAGCTCTCGGGTGGCAGAAGTCGGTGGATCTCTGTGAGGTCAAGGCCAACCTGGTCTTCATAGTGAGTTCCAGGCCAGCTGGGGGCTGGGGTCACAGGGAAACCCTTTCACAGAAAGACCAAAAATAAAAGATGATCCAAGAAAATGCTCTCGCAAGGACGATGAGATCACAAGTCTATTCAGCAGAGTGCTTCCCACTTCTAGTCCAGGCTAAAGCTTTGTCCTCTTCACGTCCTTCTAATGGTAGTCATGCAACTTCTGAGAGTAATTTAATAGAAATTTGACTTTGAAAGATCACAGACATGTGTAGTTTATTTTACTGAATGGGCCAAGTGTGTGAAGTCCAAGTTTAAATGAACGCTGTGGGTACAAAAGGCTTTTGTGTGACACATGTGTTTGGTGTATATCAGAGAGAGTTATACTGTATTTAATTTTCTAGAGAAAAACTTACGTAAGGGTGACAATTGTAGCAAGAGGGCCCCTTTGTCGAAATATTACAGTTGGCTTTGCGTTATCAAAATGCACAAAAGAAGAAAATTGAACTTTCTGATGATGCCTGTAAGAGTGGGAAAGTCTGTCACCTGTGACACAATTGACTCATATTGTAATTATGTTTTTAATTAAGTTACACTCCCATTCCATTCTAATGTCTTAAATTGCATTAAGCATTCATGCTTTATAGGGTCAGTTGTTAGCACTAATAACCTAGTTTAGAAAAGGTTGAATTCAAGCATTGCTAATAATCCTTTCCTTCAGAAGAAATTCCCAGTGGGTAATGGCAGCAAGATTTTATAGTTGCTTTTTGATTTTCTAATTCTCCCGTGAGAGGCTCATACTGTGTGGCATATTTCTCAACTTCTTGCCCAGTTTCTGTTTTCCTCTTTAATTAACAGCCTAGATGGCAGAAAAGAAGAAGATAAGTGTTAAAGTTGGGGAGGCTGTGGAGAAGGCTAAGCACAGATAAACAGAGTTTCACATTGTAACCAGAAGAAATTTGCATCCAAGCCTTCTGAAACTTATCAACTGATTAAATATAATCATTCTCCAAGGGTCAGGTTCACACAAAATGATTTTAGGCAAGTTTTCTTTGTTTTTTCTTTCTTTATTTCTAATTAGCTCTAGTTTTTAGATGGTATAATAAATCTGTTCTCTTCATTCTTTTCTCTCTCTCTCTCCTTTCCTCCTTTGTTCTTCCTCTCTTTCCTCTCCCCCTTTCTTTCTCTGTGTGTTTATATTCGTGTATCCCTGGGAACTGAACCTTGGCTAACAAGAATGCTAGGCAAATGTTCTACCACTGGACTGTGTTTATCGTGCCTTCTTTTTACATTTTCTTAGAGACTGTCCTGCCAAGTGGCCCAGGCTAGTCTTGAATTCACTCTGTAGACTAGACAGGCCTTGAACTTGTAATCTTCCTATCTCAGCTTCCTGAGAAGCTAGGAATGTTAGTGTGTACCACCAAACCCAGTTTCACCCACACTATTTGAACTGCAACACAAGAACCTTCTCTCTGTGTATGCCTCTTTGTGTCTCTGTGCAGTTCTCTATGTCTCTATGTCTGTATCTATCTCTGTCTCTCCCTGTCTCTCTGTTTTTCTCTCTCTCTGGCTTACACTTCCTTCATAAATCTCAAGTATATAATACAATCTTTGTCCAGAATAGAAGTTCTCATCCTTGCTTCCCTGTGTCTCATGTCCCAGTACCACTACCTGTCCTTAGTTTTGTCCTCAGTGAGTACAAAATTCCCCAGTGAGAACTTCGCAGTTATCATGAAGCATTCCTTTTATTTCTCTGCAAACTTCAGTATCCAATTCCTAGCTATTTTACAGTTTAGATAGTTTTAGAATACATTATTGTGTGTCAGTTTCTACCATAACTTTCATGGTTTAGGTTCGTTTTATCCTTGACCTATGGCAAGCTTCCAATCTTTTATTTTTTCAGCAAGAAATCCAATTAACATACACTCCCGAATTCCCTACTGAAGTTGAAACGATTATTTGTAAAATAAAATCTTCTCCACAGGCTCCATCTTGTGTTTTATATTCCAGAATCATGAATAAATGTGACTGGGCTCAGTGGTGAGTGAATTCTATGTTCATTTACAATGACTTAGTTGTTTAATCAAATGTAAGTTTAAGGACTGCCACGAAGGGACTCTGCAGATGTAGTTAAGGTACCTAATCAGCTGACCTGAAGGTGAAGAGGTATGGGTTGTTCAGATGACCCAGTGCAATCACACCAAGCTTCTCTAGCTAGAGGCAGGCAGCTGTGGCAGAGGGATTTGAAACATGAGAAGAATTTCACCCAGAATCAAAGAAGACTAGAGACTGGAGAATATAGGCTGATAATGTGTGTTTTGGGGGGGGGGGGTGCAGTATATGTGCATGTGTATACATGATATATGGATATATGGATATATGCACATAATGGATAATGTGCATGTACATACTTCAGGTGCCCTGGCCCGGTTCTAACACTCTCTGCCTTATTCCCCTGAGACAAGTCTTTCACTGACCCTGAAGCTAGGCAGGTAGCCAGTAAGTCCGAGCAGTCTTCCTGCCTCCATGCCCAGAGGGCGGGGTTACAGGCATTCATGACCACGCTTGGCTTTCTATGTGGGTTCAGGGAATTTGAACTTATGTGCTCATGCTTAGGCAGCAAGTGGTCTTACCTGCTCAGTATTTCCCCAGCTGATCAACTATTCCCAGCTGTGCTTCCTGAGCCAGTAACAGGAAGTAACCAGAGATCAAAGGCAGAACTGAATTTTGCCAATGACTCAAAAGAGAATAGGATGCAAAGTCTTCTCTAAAAGGTCCAAATAGGAGCCCAGGCTACCTAACACCATGACATCAACCAGTCATGAAGTGACTTGGAGCAGAGAAATCAGTCAAAGTCATCAGCCTTCTGACCTACGGAGCTTTGAGGTAAGATGTTTCATAATTATCTTTGGATATTAAGCATGTTCCTACAGACTCCCCTTTCTCTATTCAATTTCTTACCTAACTTAAACATACTGTGTTAGTTTCTTTTCTGTTGTTGTGTTAAAACACCATGACCATGGGAACTTATAGAAGGAAGAGTTTATTTGGCTTATAATTCCAAAGAGGTAGGAGTTCATACTGGTAGGGGAGGCATGGGGCACAAGGTGGTCGGAGCAGAACGCTGAGCAGTTGTATCTCCAAGCTGGCACAGGAAGCAGAGAGTATTACTGGAAATCTGGCAAGACTTAAGAACTCTCAAAGCCCACTCCTAGGGATGTGTTTCCTCCAGCAAACCACACCTTCTAAGGCCCCCTGAAACACTGCCACCAACTGGGGGCAAAATGTCCAATAACTTGGAGCCTATAGAGGATATTCTCATTAAGCCATCATGCATACACACATAATTTCAGTTCCTATTATTTGCTGAGTGACATATAAGATGCTAGTGGTCATGTATGCATGCATGAGATATTTATATACATTTGACCTTACACCTTGTGGCAGCTATTTAAATAGTGTTAGTAAGACTGTGGCTTTGTCACCTGGGCTGAAGCTTGAAATCAGTGAGGCAGGCAGTTGAGAGGAGAAAGGAATGTGTGAGGTAAGTCTGAGAGAGAAGAGAAACAAACTGGAGCCAGAGGCACAAATTGTAGTTCATGGTTAACTGGAACCTGTACTGCTTATTCAGCATCCTCAAGGCCCTCTTTGGTGATTTGTTCTTTTATGACAAAGCACAGCACATACCTGATCTAGGAGTCCGAGAAACTGAAGGAGAATCTGGCAGGAACTTCACACCCCATGCTGCCTGCTGCATACCAGAAAAGCAAGGCAGCAACTGAGTGATTATATTGGGAGCTGGCATGATGCACGGGTTACAATCATCCAACTGTAAATGATTATAGAGTTTCCTTTACTCTGTCTTCTAAATCTCATGCAAAATATCAAATGGCTCATGCTAACATGGAACTATTCAAACAGGATTGTGGGAAATACTGGTTCTTAGCTAAGCTGAAATAAGACACTAAGACAAATCTGCCAGGATACATAAAGTTTACATTTCAAGATCTGTCTGTAACATGCATTGCTAGTTGTCTCTAGATCTCAAGACAGCAGCATTCTGAACTGAATCAGATCCCAGGAATGTGACAACATCCTCTGATGAATCTGAGACAGCAGGAAAATGCTGGTTTCGATCTTTTCTGTTGTGTTTTAAATACTTTTTTTGTCTTACAGACAGACATTCAGTGACTATCTTGGTTATTTTTAGAACCATTGTTGCTGGCAGTCAAAATTCATATTAAATAACCCAACACCTACTGATTATGGTAAATATGCTGTACCAAAAAGATGGAGTATGCTGCGTTCTGAACAGAACACTGAGGTACAATTGGACAGTGGCCAGATGACTTTCCATGTAAATACGGTTCGGTGCAGATAGGATCTGTTTCTTGTTAAAAGTTTTTACATCTGGCTCTTTCAACCAATTCATTTCATTTTATTTTCAAACGGGATGTACTTGTAAATTTACCCTCCAGAATTCATTTTTCCCTTTTGAAGATTTGGCATCAACAAAAGAATAAAAGTTATGTCTGTTTGAAGAGTGTTCATCCCCATCTCACAGACAGTGTCAGAAGTTGAAGCACCCAGTAGGGCATGAGAAGATACCTTATTCCTTCCCAGATTCTAACAATACAAAGAGTAAGATCAAAGACTGTCTGCTTTGTTCGTTGCCAGTCACTCCTAGACTTCAAGACTTCTCTCAATCATGGTGGTCTAGGACCAGTGAGAATTTCATCCTCCTGAGTCATGGAGCTGGCAGTGAAGACAGCTGAACTTGTAGAGCAGATATCAAGAGCCATTGTTTATTCTTACTTACTGGCCCCATGTATCTAGCCATGGGTGGAACAGAGAGAGAATGACTGAAAAAGCCTGAACCTGCCGGGGTAACAGGCGACTTTAGGGTAACTGTTTAGCAAGGAGTTAAAAGGAGGGGACCAAATGAACATGTGGTTCATCCTCACAGAAGTTCATGAGCGCAAACCTGAGAGGTCTGACCTGAGTGGTTCATGCATGTCCTGCCTGCCAAAACCCTCAGCCAGGTAGTTTTCTATGTCAAGGAAGAATCATATGTCAGAAGAGATAACTCCTATTGTCAGCCCTTGTGATTAGAGGGGACAGAAGTCTGCAGTTATTCAAAGGAGACGTAGAAGAGAAAAGGAATGTCCCAGCCTGTGTGTAAGCCCTAGAGGTACAAGGTGCTTTCATATAAATATCCCAGTCATTTTCTAAAGGAAGATCTTTCTCACAGAAGTGCATTTTGTCCCCAATATTTGAGCAGTTTGGATGACTAACCCAATGTCACAGATATCATTATAAAATTGGGATTTAAATAAACCTTTACATCTTATCCAGGCATGGTTCAGCCCTGCAATCTCAGCACATCGTATGCTAAGGCAGGAGGATCACTGTGAGTTTGAGATTAGTCTGGGTTGCATTGTTTAGTTCCAGGATAGCCTAGGCTACAGGCTACAGGCTACAGTGTGTGTGTGTGTGTGTGTGTGTGTGTGTGTGTGTGCATGCACACATGAGTTGCTAGGCTTAAACTGAAGGCTTTACGAGTACTAGCATGTACTCTACCATTGAGCACACCTTTGGGTCTAAGATAAATTCTTATAAGGTGGCATTTTGTTCAAAATTCTTAGATAATCTTAAGATTCAGTTTTCAACCATCAGCCCACTTGCAAGAAAGTCCTAGAATGAAAAATAAGCAAGACAGAGTCAGGGGCATGGAGTCTTCATGATGGGAGGGATTACAGCACCTCACAGAATCCACACTCACTAGGTTTCATTGATGGAAATGTTTCTGAAGCAGTTCCAGAGATTGGTATATTTTTGCTGAGATTAATCCTTGTGAAGTGAGTATTTCAGAAAGGCCTAAGCATAAACTTTAGTTGAAAAATCAATTCAGAGTGGATCAGGAACAGAAGGTATTCCAGGAAGATCCTATGTGCTATTTGGGGATGATGCAGGCAGCTATAACTTCTTGCTCGCAAGGCTTCTTGACCTTCAGTCAGTCTTCCAGGAATTTGGTGGCCTCTGTGTTGAGACACTGCAGGGAGGAACACTCAACTGTGACACTGGGTGAAAACATCCTGAACGCTTCTGGGTTTTACAGGAAGCACTGTATTTTCAACCGCTGATTTAACTCATGTAGATGACATGGAGAAACAATTTCAAAGTTTTGAAAGACAGTGATTTATGGAGAATATTATAACAGAAAATCAACTATAAAAATAATTCCTTTTGCATCTCAAGCTGAGGTTCTGTCAATGCTTTTTATTTTCTTTGTTCTGATACATATTTTAATATTTTATTATTTATATTTTTATGTGTATGAGTGTATTGCCTGCATGTATCTAAGTGCACCCATGCACGCAAGTCAAAGAAAGCATTGGATTCCCCTGGAACTGGAGTTATGGATGGTTGTTAGCTGCCATATGGGTTCTGGGAATCTAGGACTCAAACCCAGTTCCTCTGCAAGAGCAATCAGTGCTTATTGTGGCCCTTAGGACACTGAATGCCTATCATGCTACCACCTCCAAGTCTGTCCAGCTCTGGGGAATCCTATGACTTATTACAAACTATAACCCACGGTTTTTTCACTTACTCTTCCTCTGACTTGAGATCCCAGAACACATTAAAGTCATTGCCACAAAAGGTGTATTACTAACTATGTCAACAAACATAGTTAATTTTTGATACATCTAGTGTCCAAAAAGTCTTATTTTTTCATGCTATAGCAGCTTTGATTTCTCAGGTTTATTTTAGTATGAGAGAAAACAGATGGTTTGTATGCACTGAGAGATACAATATAGAAGAAAGTTACTTTCAAGACCCTGCATCATATTGCTGATGAGATATCAAGTGACAAATTATATAAAATATTTAGAACATCAGAGTCCTTAAATACAGGCTGAATATAGGTAAAAACTTCCAATTTGTATAATTCTTCTACTCTGAGGGAAGGTATATATCATTGATTGTAATCCTAGTCAAAACCAGCTTCACATTAAAACAATTTTAGATTGCTATTTGATGTACTGACCTTAAATATATCTATATACACTCTCTGAAACTCATTGCATCCAAGATATATACTAGTAACATAGACAGCTATTAGATCAAAAACCATACCAAACAACATATATCTAATGGGTAAATTCTTTTGAATCATATAGGATTTAAAAAGAAGTACACTTCTGATCAGAACTGTTCAGTCAACCAACCCATAAAATACTTAATATTTATCAGGACTAAACTTTTGAACAGGAAACTAAGCTTCCATCAAATATAATGCACCTATTTTAAGTATACAGTGCCATGAAATTTGCAAATGTATACAGATGTGAAGCCAACATCGTAACCCTAATGTAGAGCATTCCTGCCCCACCTTGTTTTTCTCAGGCACTTTCTAAAAACTGCCGACTCTATCTTTTTATATTTATTTAGTGTGTGTGTGTGTGTGTGTGTGCGCGCGCGCGTGCGCCACATGCATGCTTGCATGCCTTAGGACAACTTGCAAGCATCAGTTCTCTCCTTCCACCTCATGGGTCCTGGAGATGCCAACTCAGGCTTGTTGGCAAGTGCCTTAAGTCCTGCAGTTCTCATTTGCTTTCTGTTGCTGTGATAAACGCCATGGCCAAGAGCAACTTAGAGGAGAAAGTGGTTTATTTTGGCTTATGATTCCAGAAGGATAGAGTCCATGGTAGGGAAGGCGTTGTAACAGGCTAGGGAAAGCAGGTGCAGGAAGCTGGCTCATCACCTTTTCATCTGCCCATAGTAAGCAGAAAAAGAGAGGGAACAGGAAATGGAGGTCAGGCTATAACCTTTTCTAGGATTTTTATAAATAAAAGTACATAACATGTAATTTTTGTTGCTTGCATTTCTTCAATCAGCAGTGCTCTAGGGATTCATAAATGCATTACAGCACTGAAATGATTTCTTTTTATTTCTGAGTAGTACATATTATTTTGTATGTTTTAACCATGATCTATCTCTGATGAGCATTGAGTTGACATCCATGTTCCTATCTTCTTGTGAAAAGTGCCTGTTCATTTTTAGCATATTTTGTTTCTGTCACAAACACTGTCTTTCCTCCATCTGTGAACTGTCGATTTCCATAGACGTGCTTGTAGCAGAGCTGCAATCTTTTATTTGGGTAAAGACTGATTTATTAATTATGTTACTTTATACTGTGGTTTTTATGTTCCACTTAAATACTTGCCTAAACCATGGTTGTACAGATTTTCTCCAGTTTTCCTCTAGAGGTTTCACAGTCTTTTTTTTTAACATGTCTAGTTCTATAATACATCTGAAGCAATATTGCATATGGTAAATAATTTACTTCCATATGGATATCCAGTTGCAACGGTCCATTTGTTGAAAACTTCTTTTCTCCCTTGACTTATCTTAGCATTTTTATAGAAGATTAATTGACTGCATATGTACCCGCCTGTTTCTTATCATTATTTTTCATCTTAGAGATCAAATTTTCTATCCTTCTGACAATATTATATTGTCTTGATTACTGTAGCTCACAATAAAACTTGGAATCAGATAGTATGAGTATCTGCAACTTTGTTCTTCATTTTCCAAATGTTTTTGACTAATCTAGGTGTTTTGCTTTTGTACGCAAATTTTTAAATCGCCAACTGCTGCAAAGGATTTTGAAAATCCGGCTGTAAATTTTTATTATTATATTGAACAAACATCAATTTTGAAAGACCTGACATCTTAGCTGTATAAACTAAGCAATTTAATCCACCATCGTGATAAACACTATCCCACTTAACTTAGATCTTACTCAACTTTTCTCAGCAATTATTTTATACTTTGGATTGTGTCTTTTATATATTTCGTTAAATTTATTTCCAATAATTTTACAGTTTAATGCTACTAAAGTAATACTTTTAGAGGCTGAGAATGGAGCTTAGTTGGTATAGTGTTTGCATCGCATGCGTGAAGTCCTGGGTACAATTCCTGGCACCACATGTACCAGGCATAGTGGCACATGTCTGCCAACCCAGGACTCATCATATTTAATGAGGGCAGAGACAAGGGGATTAGGAATTCATGTCTGGGAAACATAAGAATCCTGTCTCAAAAAAAAAAGCACTGTAGAATTCAAATTACGCTTAATGTTTGTTAGTAAGTACATAGAAATGTGGTAGACTTCTACCACAACCAGCCATCATGCTCATTCATTTCTGATGGTTTTTTCATAGATTCATTAGGATTTTCTGAAATTTCGTCATAGAGTCCAGGATTTATACCAGACCTGCAAACTACACATCTTTTGCTCCTCATTCTTGCCTTAATTAGGTCACTCGGTTTACAATAGTGAGGAAAGCCAGCCATGCTGATGCACACTGTTGGCCATGCTGAAGGAGAGGTGGCAGGAGGATCAGTGTTGAACCCACTTAGTAAGAATGGACATACACACTTTATTCCCAACCTGGTACTGAGAACATTCAGCTTTCACTATTAAGTGTGATGCTGCTATAAGTTTTACACATGTAATTTTCAAATCAAGGAAATTTCTGTCTGCTCCCAGCTGCTTAGACAGGTTTTTATCTTAAGTGGGTGCTGAATTTTCTCAAGTACTTTTTTCTGTATTTATTGCAATAAATAGCATGAGTTTTCTTCTTTACTTTGTCAATAAACTGGCGGTGATTCATATAAATGTTAAACTAATCCTATATCTGAGGTAAAGAAGAAAAACCCACTTGATCCTGGTGTATTATCTTCATGTTTTTCTAATTCAGATTGTTAATATTTTGTTCATTGTTCTTGAACAATGTTAACAAGCAATATTGGTTTACAGTTACCTTTTGTTGCAAGGTCTTTATATTATCTTATTGTCAGGATGAACTGCCTTTACCTTTTATTTTCTGAAAAAAAAATGTGTAGAAATTGTACTGTTTCTTCCTTAAATACCTGATAGGATCCACCACAGAAATCATCTGGCCTTGAATTCTCTTTGTAGAAAAAAAAATCTAAATTAGAAATTCAGTTTTATATATTTTCTTGAGACAGTCTTGATAATGGATATTTCAAGCAATTTGTCCAATTATTTTTTTGGAAATATTGTCATACATTTATTTATAATAGTTCCTTAAAATGTGAGGAAGATCAACATCTGCTCTTTCATTCTTAATGTGGCCATTTTGTGTCTTGTATTTGCCTAACTAGTTCAATGTTATTGATCGATATTGCTTTCTATTTCATGGATACCTGCTTTATCTTTATTATTTCCTTATGTCTATTTACCCCAATGTAATTTCTTTTGTTTGTTTTCCCCCTTTAGCTTTTCAGGTACAAGTTTAGATTAGGGGTCTTAAACTATAGACAATGGAGTAAGTTGAGTCCATGATCTGTATTTGCATGGCCTGATAGCCAATAATAGTTTCTATATTCTTACAGTGTTGTCAAAATGGAAAGAGAAAGAAGCATAGGAGACTGACAGCTTAACACAGGCAATCTTTAGTTCATCACGGGCAATCTTCAAGTACTCCAGCATTCCACACACAGCGGTTCCTCTCCGTTTGTGCTACTGTTGCTGAACGTATGTTATTTACAAGCCACACAACAAATTGTCGTTACTTTTAGTTTTTCATGCTTTAATTATCATTTTTTCTTGACTTGTTTTTATTTTACTTGTATGAGTGTTTTCCCTTTTTGTAAGCTCACCCCATGCATACTATGCTCACAGAGGGTGAGCAGAAGAGGGTATCAGATCCCCTGGTACTGGTTTATGGATGGTTGCTAGGTGCCATGTGGTGCTAGGAACCAAACCTGGTCCTCTACAAGAATAGCAAGTGCTCCGAACAACTGAGTCATCTCTCCGATGCCCACACCCTTAATTGTCTTTTGAAGGAATTTTCTTACATGAACAGATATCTGTCTCTGTTGTTTACCTACATATTTACCACTTAAAGCTCTTCATTCTTTTGTGTGATTTTAAAGTGCCTTCTGGATCATTTTCTTTTCACTTGAATAATTTCCTTAAATATTTCTTATGCCACAGATCTGCTATCAGGGAGATGAATGTGTCCACAGCCTCACGCAACCAGTCCAGTCCCTTTACAATCCCTCATTTGATTACCTGCTATATAAAATAGCGTTTATATCTAAATTTACATGTCTACAGAAATGCAACATTTACTTCTTTATGTCTATTACTAACTCTGGCTCATTTCATCGGGCATAAGGAGAACTCTAGGTTAAGATTGCTTGCTTTAGACCCTAAAAAGTCAATGGCTTCAACCCCATTTTCCTAGTTCTTTCTGTTGTGAATACCACCATGATCAAAAGTAACTTGCGGAAGAAAGGGTTTGTCTCATCTCACAAGTA
Source organism: Eospalax fontanierii (assembly GCA_035773235.1). Lineage (NCBI taxonomy): Eukaryota > Metazoa > Chordata > Mammalia > Rodentia > Spalacidae > Eospalax > Eospalax fontanierii. The sequence continues at coordinate 31,479,152 of CM069545.1, read as the reverse complement.
ACAGCCCATCCTTGAGGGAAGTCAGGGCAGGGACTCCAGCAGGGCATGCACTTGAAGAAGAAACTAAGGAGGAATGCTGCTCACTGGCTTGCTCCCAGGGTCGTGCTCAGCTATCTTTCTTATACAACCTGGGCTAACCTGCCTAAGTCTTCTGGGCCCTCCTACGTCAATTATCAATTAAGAAAATGCCCCAGACATGTCTACCAGTCAGTCTGGTTGAGACAATTGCTGAACTCAAGTTGCCACTTGCCAGATGTGTCAAATTGACAATCAAGGTTAGTCATCACACACACTTAACAAGCTCACCTCCATGCAGCTTCTGGTTCATGATAATACTAGGTTTATGATTCCAGCTTGAGCCTGGACATAATTTTCAGTTTTCTATATTTTATCTATCATTGTGTCCAATTTGGAACAGAAGCTAAGTGCATAAACTCAGTTGTTACCTTCACCTAAACTATAGAAATTTATACTTTTAGCTGAAGTAATATTAACATGAATTGATGAATCTTATTAAGTAGAAGAAAAATAGCTATCAAATCAAGGATAGGACAATTAATATAATAACTTGTTAAATACATAATGTCAAATTTTTAGTTTTAATTTATCAGTTAATTATAAATTTTATAGTAATAAATAATACATTTTCAAACTAATTTAGTTTAGTATATGTATTAAAATTTCCCATATAACTGGGTTTTCTAATACTTAAAAGATATTTTCTAGGGACACTCACTCGTTTTTTTAACATGTTAAATATGTTATAAGGTATAAAATATCCATCTGATTAATGTACCTCACCAAAATTACTCACAAGTATCTGCTGAGCTTGCAACGTATTTCATTTCTCCTTCCCACAGTGAAGTTGTAAATTAACACCAACTGATGCCAAAAAATACTGAAAGAAATGAAAGCAGCAAGGAAAAGCAGCCCATCCTTGGACCTATAAACAAGAAACCACAGGCTGTTGGCTGCAGCAGCGAAAGGATATTGCTCCTAAGGGCCCCACACCTATTTCATCTCTGTTCCATATTTTAAGAGGAATTGTGCTGAAATTGCACAGGAGGAAATTAGCTGCCAGTTTTGCAGAATAGCCCCTATAAGCACAGGGAATGATAGATGGAGGATCTACCATGAGTTCCTTTTTTTATTTTCCTTCTTTGAAGTTATATTCTGATCTAGGAACAATAACATCCCTAGTTAATCATTTTCCCTCCTTGCACCCTGATGCACTTCACCATCAAGTTCATGTCTGGATTGCATGGATTCATTTGGCTCCCTTTCAATTTCCTTAATAAGAGTGGACAGCCAGCCCAGATAATTCAGGACAAATGTTCCACTGGGACCCTGAAGCATCTTGCCTGTTATCTGTATTAATCTCATTAACTACATAATGACCAAATTCTATTTTGTCTTCTGTGGTATGGAGGTAATCTTGATGTTTTATTATTATGGTTTGTCATTAATTTTTGCCTGGTTAGACTGCCAACCACAGTACAAGCCAACCTTTCACTTAAAATAAATAGACACACATTTTTTTTCTAAGATATGTGTTCTATATCTTGGGGGCTAGTAAACAAACAAAGCAAATTAATAAGCCACAGTCGTATTTTCTATCACCCGTATCCCTATAGCTGAATCAATAAAACTGAGAAGTTTTACATAGTACCAATTTTTAAAATTCCTTCTTCAATTCAAGGTTTTAAAATATCAATACCATTGACATTTCAGGTGAGATAATTCTCTTTGTTGTAAGGGCATGATGAGCTGCAAGTTGTTCAACAGTGTCTCTAGTTTCCACTCAGCAGATGTAATAAGAGTTCACCTGCGCGCGTGCGTGCACACACACACACACACACACACACACCACTAGGACAACGCAATAGCATTCTAGCGTGCTTGTAATCCCTGCACTGGGAAGGGCGAAGCAGAAGGACCACTGCCGCTTGCTGACCAGCCAGCCAAGCAAATCAGTGAATCCCAGGTCCCAGAGACACTGTCTTAAAAAATGAAATAAGTAGCTCCTGAAAAAAACAGCACCAAAGTCGAAGTCTGGCCTCCACTCCCACACATATGCACATGTATCCAGATATGTGCAAGTGCACACACATGAATATCCCCATAAAAATGTACACATGAAAGAAAGAAAGAAAGAAAGAAAGAAAGAAAGAAAGAAAGAAAGACAAAGAAAGAAAGAAAGACAAAGAAAGAGAAGTCAAAAATCTTAGTATCTCATGATACTAAGAACTAGTCATTGAGTTTGTTATTTTCCAGGATATTGGCTGTTTTCACCTCAGAGTTCACTGTTGGGGACATGATTCACGTATTTGTCTATACAGACCCAGCACTGTAACACCATGTTTCTTCTGTCTTATGCACAGATAATAAGTGCTATTAGTCTTATGAGATATTAACCAGATGCTTGGGTCTATTTTCACCATCCTCAGACCAAGATGAGAAAGCTCAGAAAAGAAGAGAATTCCAACACTTAGCAAAGATACCGAAATCTATTCTTCTCAGATGAAAGCGCTCTGTCGGTGGTCTAGAAACACATTTGGATTGCCCCCTAAATTTTCTTAATGACTAGAATTTCAATGAGTCTGTATTTAAAATAAGCAATATCAAAAGCAATGTCAATTTTTCAACTAGTTTTCCAAACATATTTATATTTCAGAGTCTCTTGATGTACATAAAACCCCAGTGTCACCAGTGATTACATGCACAATGATTGATATAGAATTCTGTGCTAATTCTTTGCAAATCAAATATTATACAGATGTTTTGGCTCTAAAATGAATGATTCAAACATTCAATGTTTTTCTTGACCTTTTAATAGAAATTGACTTAGTTTCTAAAAGCAAGTTGATTACTGTGGCTTCCACTTAAGTCTGAATACTGCTCTTAGACTATCTACTTTTTAGGCTTCCCTTCTAAACTGCTGATTTATGATTTCATTTCATGTCATTTTTACATTGATGCCTTAGATCGTCTCGGTAAATCTTGAGTCTGAAATGACATTCTGATACATGGAGGATGGATGCAAGCACAGTCTGTAAGGGTTGATTGTGGAGAAATCTAAGTACTGTGTATGATTAACCAAGTGAGACAGCAACACAGACATAGAGTTAAATCTGAGTAGGGAAGGTGCATCTGTGGACCAACGATCACATCATGATGTGACAAGACACTGTACAAGGCTCTGGAAGGAAGCAGATCTGTTAAAAGTATAAATATGTAACAGTAAATTAAAAGGATAATTACATGATCTTTATATGTGTAGATACCTATAAGCATGTTTAGAAACAGAGGAGAGAATTATGAAAAATATAGGAGTCATTGTGCCTATTTATTCATTATTTTCTTAGAATTTGAAAGAAGAAAAGTATGTGGGAAAATGAGGCAATTTGTGAAATATGAAGTGCCAGGAGCCAATAAATTTTGAAAGATATACAATCCAGCTGGCAATCAAACATATAAAAATCAAACCAAGGTGCTTATTGATGTGGTTGTTGTTTTGTGCCTATTAAATAGAAAGAATATATTTAACTTGCAATCACAAAAACAACAATAGTTTCTCTCTCACTTACATACATCATTAAAGTATTATTAATTAATTCTTGTAGCGAACAGATGAGGAATTGTTTGTATAGCAATATACAATATTCACTCTGTTTTCAAATATATGCATAATTTAATTTGCCAGTTTAAGTGTACTAAAATCTACCCTACAGAGTACATCCTAAAACTGGAATTTCTAGGTCAAAGGTATATCCTATCATAATATTTCAAGATTGCAGCAGTTAATTTCTCAAGAACCACCTCTAGAAATCCATAGTAAGATAAAAAATCTATAATATAGGGAAAACTATATGAGTGATAATATGAATTGTCATTGTGTATCAAAAAACGATACAAATAAAGTCAGTTTTCCAACAACAGTGCAATGTTTATGTGAATCATAAAACACACAGTTAATGTAGTAGAGTACATCATAAAACATGTTTAGAAAAAAATATATGAGTACATATAATATATTGCATAAAATTGTATTAGTTACTTATCTGTTGCTGTGATAAAACACCAAAGCCACTTACAGAAGGAAGAGTTTGAGTTTACAGTTCCAAAGGGTTAGACTCTGTAATGATGGGGAGGCATAGTGGCAGAGGTTCCTAAAGCAGAAAACTGAACCACAACATCTTCAGACAGGTGTTGGGCCATAATGCAAGGTGGGCCTAGCCAGGCCACCTGCTAGGAGGAATAGAGGAATGGCTCCTGTGGGTGTGGCGTTCTGCTCTGGCTAGTTGTGAGACCAGCATCTGGAAAGAACCCGCCTACCTGGGGACAAACTTACTATTGGCTGTATTTGGGACCCCACCCAATAAGGTCATTGGCTCTCCAGGCCTATAAGAGCTGGTACACCTATTCAATAAACGAGTCTGCAGTGCCACACGCTTGGCCTGCTCCCCATCCAATTCCCGGAGTCTGCGGCTTGACTCTGCATCTACTCACCCCCAACTCCTCGGGGTGACCGCCCAAAGTGTCAGGACCTCCAGCTTTGCTGTGTGCAACATGCATCTCTCTCGTTTAGGCTGGTACCACTCCCTGTGTGCAGTTCTCCTGGCAGATGTCTCACAGTTCTGGCATCTAGAACATCTTCTTGAAACCAACCAGGCTTTATCTTCATAACTTCACACCATGGCCTGTCAAGGCCTTCTTTACTCAGGGATGTCCCTGCTGCACTCTGTCTGGCCTCAGCAGCTCTCTGAAACCAGGAAGGAAGAACCAATGACTCTTCAGTCTTGCCTCTTTCATGCCCCTAAAGCCAGCACCACTTGAATGACACTGCCTCTAGCAAGGCCACGCCTCCTAAAACCTTCCAAGACAATGCCATCAACTGGAGACAAAATATCCAAATACTTGGAGCCTATTTGGGATACTTATTCAAAGCACAACATTTACAATAAGATACAATTCTATGATACAGGAAAATTATGTGAATAATAATAAAATCGCTATTCCTTATCAAAAATGCTACAAATAAAGTCAGTTTTCCCATAACAGTGAAATTTTTATGTAAATTATACAACACACAATTAATGGAACATAATACAGCATAAAACATATTTAGAAAATATGTATGAAGTTCATATGATATAGTAAATACAATATTATAACTAAATGAAAGAATAAAAAAGGAATTATGTAGAGGAAAGAAAAAGAGAATAGAAGTGCCAGTAAAGACCTGTGCCTTCTCAACTCCATCCACGACGCTGATGAAGATGTGTGACTGAGTATGTGGTTAGGTTTCAACCAGTGGCATCTGAGAAACGTGTTCAGTTAAAATCCAGCTACTCCATTTTCACTTTTTGTGTTAGAATTTCAACACTAAGGGAGAAACATGGGATGACTCAGTAGGTTATCACATAATACAATAAAGTCCTTACATTGTATAGTGCAAACTCCTTCACGTTCAACATTGCATCTCCATTTTGATCAATCTCAGTCATAAAGGACAACTTAGTATGTGCAGGTGACAGTGATCTTGGGAGTATACAAATGTGCCACTTGTGGATTGTAATGAGGGGAAGTCAGTCTAGGTGAATATCATGTTTTACTAGTCTTTGTAAAAGGGGATATAAAAGCTCAGGGTGAATCAGCCAGAGAGAAGGCAGGCGCAGAGAGATTGCTCAGTGGTTAAGAGTACTAGCTGCTCTTTCAGGCAGAGCAGGAAGTTGAACACTCAGATCTTCAGGAAGGCACAAGAACTCTCAAATCTAGCCTCCAGTAATGTTTCCTCCAGCAAGGCAGCACCTCTTAAACCTCAAACAGCACCATGCAACTTGGGCCAGGTATTTAGCTACTTGGAGTTTATGAGGGATATTTCTCATTCAGATCACCACAAAGATTAACATGCTCAGATATTTTTTAAAGACAGAGCCTCCCTGTAGCCCCTGTTGGCCTGAAACTCAATAGGTAGAGCAGGCTAGCCTTGATCTCACAGAGATCCACCTGCCTCTGCATCCAGAGTGCTGGGATTAAAGGTATGCATCACCACGCCTGACCCATGCTCAGAGTATTTAAGGACACTGATGAACGGCAAGAGGAGAGACAAACACAGGATGGGAACATAAGAACAAATGAGAATAAAAGTTAGCAAAATGTAATCTTAAAAGGAACAGAAGTCAGCTATATTACTAAGAATTAAGAAGCACAGCAGAGCACAGCAAGAGAGGGTTACTTTTTAAAGCATGGGATAGCACTTTAATATACAGTAGCAGAAAACAGCCTGTCTCAACTTTTTGTTTCATTGTGTGCTTATGTCTTCTTGATCAAGAATAATTCTCAGCTCAGTGTGCTGGCACCTGACTATAATCAAAGCACTGGAGTAGCTGAGCAGGTAGATCCAAGCAGGTTGATACATAATGTTACCATGTCTCAAATGATAATAACTACTATTATTATTGATGACTTTAAAACTGAAATAGATAAGGAAAGTAGGAAGGAAATGAGGCCCAAAATTTAATAAGAAAGAAAATTAACAAGGCTCCAGAATACTTTCTGTTACCTATAGATTAAGGACACAGACATGGGCTGGAGAGATGGCTCAGCAGTTAAGAGCACTGGATGCTCTTGCAGAGGACCAGAGTTCAGTTCCCAAGACCCACATAGCAGATAATTACTGTCTGTAACTCCAGTTCCTGGGGATCCAACACCCTCTTTTGGCCTCCACAAGCATTGCACAACAGGGGTGTACTTGCATACATTCAGGTAAAACACTCATAAACATAAAATAAATTAAAAACCCAAACCATGGGGTAGAGAGATGGCTCAGTGGTTAAGAGTACTAGCTGCTCTTTCAGAGGACCTAGGTTCGGTTCCCAGCATGCACATAGCAGCTAACAACCATCTTAACTCCAATTCCAGGAGATGCAATGACCTTCTTCTGACCTCCATGGACACTGCACAACACAGGCATATTTACATGGTGGCTATACTCTAGTGCACATAAAATAAAAAAATAATAAATATTATCTTGGAGGTAATCAATGGCTACCTAATTGAACTTAAAGTCCATTCAATGGGAGGGAACTCATGTGTGGTACTGTAAACATAGCCAAATATACTTGGCTGGAGAGATTATAGATCTTAGATACCCAGACAAATGTAATTTCTTAGTATGTACTAAATATAGATATTTATATATACAGACAAGCATACCAGTTACCATGGACCAAAGAAGTTTCTTTTGCAACAGATGGAAACTTGTACAAAGTTCCATAACTGGTCACACACAGAGATTAAGTGTCTATGAAATGCCCAAACCTAAGTGACACATCTATAATGGTACCTCTACACCTAAGGCTTATGGAACATAGTGGAACTAGAGGTAGAGAGAGCACTAATGTATCTTTCAACTCTCATCAATAAAGCTCCCTCATGCAACAGAGGACAATGAACATAAAGGGCCACAAATGCCCAAAGTGTAGAGAATAAGAGTCTGCAGAATGTGGGTCCTTGGACAGGACTGCTATATTAAACTTCACCTACCCAGGACTCAGGGACCATTGCAGAAGAGGGGCCAGAAATATTGTAAGAGCCATGGGAGGAGGTTCATGACTACATGGATACAGAGTTTTACATGCCCCTGGGAGTTACTCATATGCACTTATAGCAATGGTGACAGCAGGCACAAGATCCATGCAAACATAAGCAGACAAAAACTCAGCGAAGAACTGTGGAAATGGGCAGTAGGTCCCAATTTTAGCTAAGAACTATTAGGCAGCTGATTGCTGCTGGGTGAGGAAAAGTGGATCTTCTTTAAGGGAATAACTCTATGTAGACTGGCTAAACCCCAGAGGATGAAAGTGCACTGAGGGACATCAAGGGGGCATTATCTTGATAGGCCTTAATATAAATGACAGAATGCATAAACTCCAGGGGGGTTTGGAAGGGCGCCAATGGGGAAGGCAGTTTAGAGATGATTAAGATATTATATGAGAGACACAAAAAGTAAATAAAGATGAAACGGCTTGAATAAATAAATAGATAAAATACTTTTGAAAGTATCAAACCAAACCAACAAACCAACCAACAAACAAAAAAACCCCACAGACATATCTCCTAGAAACTTGACAGAAGCCATGCCCTACCTAGTCTTCCTATTAGGACCCCAAGTATAGCAAGATCACAGGTGACTGCGATTTTTTATTTGTTTGTTTGTTTTGCTTTTGCTTTTGGAGACAGAGGCTCCCTGTAGCCTCCACTGGCTTGGAACTCGACCATGCTGACCTAGATCTCACAGAGATTTTCCTGACTCTCCCTCCTGAGTGCTGAGATTAAAGGTGTGAGCCACTATGTCCAGCTTGTGACTAACATTCTTAGATGCATTAGGCTAAAACAAGGCTTCACACTGATGAAATAAAACAAAGCACAGGCCAGACTGCTTAAATATTATAAAACTTTTTGAGAATACAGTAGAGACACATATAACAGATGAATATCCCTATTCACCAAATATGTAACTAAACAATGATGACTAACAATAGTTCGGGAAGCTGTGAGAAGGAACGCTTTGTGAATTAACATGATATGACTTTCCTGAAGGGCAATGTAGTAATAGATGTGCTAAATTTGGTATGCTAGCAATCCAGTTAGTGTGCTAGTGATCCTATTACAGGATCTATACTGAAGAAATAGTTATGAATTGAAGAATAAACTAAGAAAACCCTCTATTTTCAAAGATACTCCTTTCATATGGTTTAAAAAAATAAAATCATGAATCTATAAAAGACCCAAAATGTTTATGAATAAAGAAATTAAGTAAAATACAGCATATGCCAGTTTGATATTTATTAAGAGTTTTCTTCTTAATGAAAAAAATATTAGATTGCATAGATTAGGAAGTCAAAGTAAGAAATAAAAGAATAAAATTATATACCTTCAGAAATGACAATGATATTTTTTCTTTATATTGCATAATATTTTCTAAAAATCTCTTACTGTCCTAATTAGAGAAAAAAACAAATATTTTTCTAATAGTTCTATAAAGGTATATGTCTTAAACTATATCAAGATATCACCAGTGATCTTTTCACCCTGTATGTAGTGATATTATGAAGTTTTTTGCATTGCTCTATACATTGCATACATTTATAAACTAGCAACTACTTCAAAATCAATACTCTATAATTAGAAAGTATCCACTTTAAAAGGGATGTCATAATATCATCCATAAATTATTTTAAATTCTTTTCTATTACATTTTAAGTGCCACAGCACATGTGTGGAGATCACTTGATAACTTGTGTGAGTTCTGTAAGGAGCTATGAGGCAGTCACCTACATAGCAATCAGGCAGCCAGAGCTCCAAGTCGCTTTCCTTACCACCATTCAGCCACAGTAGGCACCAGGGACAGTCCAAATCCTGAATGGTGGAAGTGTTGGGATGGTGAGCAAGGATAAGTGGAAGGAGAGGGACGAGGAGCGAGAGGAGTCAGCGGCCCAGCTCTGCTGAGAGCTCTCTCCCGCGTTTCGCTGCCATATATAAGGAAATCGAGAACGGGAAGAAGGAAACTGACCTCTACAGAGCAAGTAGGTTTATTAGAAAATAAACATGAGAGGGAATTCCCCCAACCCTCACAGTCAGGATCCGGAGGAGGAGCGACCTCCCTTACAGTCTCAGAGTTCTTATACTTTTCTCCCTTTGGGAAGTGGTAAGGGGTCTGAAATTGAAGTTGGGTCTTATCGGGAGGAAAGTTATAGAGTGGTCTTCAGTAATGTCATCTGAGAAAGCCACCGGGGGAGGTAACCATGTGCATGCGAGGAGCACTCAAGACCAAATATTTTGCCATCAAGCTCTCTCTTTCTACCTGGTGGGTCCCAGGGATCGGACTCAGGTCATTAGGCTCTTCAGCAAGCACTTTTACCTGCTGAGCCATCTCACCAGCCCAAATTATCTTCAGTTCTTAACAATTTGTAGGAAATATGAGATTGATATGTGAGGGGCCAGTCTGTTTTCTTACCACGAGTGTACCCAAGGTTGAGTGTTTACTTATAAAGGAAATAGGTTTATTTAGCTTACAGTTTTAGAGGCTGAAAATCCTAACAATGCAGCAGCAAGTCTGCCCATCTCTGGTGAAGGCCTCAGGGAAGATAGCGTTATGGTAAGAATGAATGCAAGAGAAACAATCACTTGGTAAGACAGAGAGCCAGAACGGGAGGAAAGGCTCCAACCAAGGTCCACTTCTTAATATTGTCACACCAAGAGCCAAGCTTCTGAACTTGAACCTTTGTGAACAAACTTTGTGAACATTCAAATGATAGCAAAAGGAGTTCTATTGCTGATGGAGCATTGTTGTTTGGCACAGCATCTGGTTCGACAAATGCTTGTACAGTAATGGATGGCTAATTAAAGCTGGTATAACTGGAGAAAGACGCAAGAATGATTTAAGTCGTTAAAGGACCTCATCCAAAGAACATTGATAACTGGATTCATGTCAAACTGAAGGAATGGTCCCAGTGCCCTGCCGGGTAGCTTTAACCTGCTAGAAGTTTCACATGGATGATGATAGAAGTCACCTTCAGCTCCTGTTGCTAGGAAAACCACCAAGGAGTTGTGGCTGAATCAAGATATAAAAAGATTTCAAGTCCGTGAAGTGCAAGTAAAACAGAAAATAAATAAATGTAATAACAGATGCATTGAAGTATGTTAAAACATTTACAAAGAGAATATCGATAGATTTACCTACACTGACATTAAAAACCTCAGTGTCAAAAGCTGTCATAAACCAAGGCTGGTGAGATGGCTCAGCAGTTAAGAATAATTGCTGTTCTTCCAGAGGACGTGGGTTTGAGTCCCAGCACCCACATGATGGTTAACAACCATTCATAACTCCAGTTCCAGGGAGCACCCTCTTCTGGCCTCTACAGGCATCACACACATGTGGTGCACTTACATACATGCAAGCAAAACATTCATACACATACAATAAAAATAATTAATAAAATATTTTATAAAACTACCAGAAACCTAAAAACCAAAAAGGAAGGTGTAGAGTGAGGGTGACTATATGCCCAGCAGGACATGGGGCAAATATCATTACTGTGAGAAGACTTCAATATAAAACAGTGAGATCCCAAGTAGAAAATTTGCTAAGGATGTAAATGAATAACTTATATAAGCAAGAGTGACTAAAATATTCACACTCACATAAAATAAAAATATTCAAATGCAAATTAAAATGAATAGCCATGATTTTTTTTTTCATACTTTAAAAGGAAATTGTAAATATAAAGTCAGTTTGTCATTCTGGAAAAGATGGGGTCAAACTACCAATGAAAACAGAAAACATGAAATTTAGCAATAAAAGTTGACAGTGGTTCAAACTTTCTTTAAAACAATGTATCAAGCTTATAAGTAACAGTCATGTTTGATCCCATAATTCCACATAACGTGATTTTTCCTAAAAAATAAGCAGAAACTCCAAACAGTATACACAAAAATTTCTTTTTAAAAGAATGATGAAAACCTGGAAACAACCCAGAAATATGTATTAACAAGAAAATAAATACATTACAGTATATAAATACCATTGTGTCATGCAGATACTTTTATATGTAAATGTACTTGTTCTGCAGTCTACATATGATATAATTCCACGCAATAGCAGAGGTGCTAAACACACTGCCTTTTCCTGTAAATTTAGATGCTAAGGCCCTCAACCCCACTCTGATTATATCTAGAAATGATGTTTCTGAGTGGTATTAGGGTTAGGAGAAGTTATGACTCAGAGTCCTGTGACAGTGTTCTTCCAAGAAGAGGAAATGGCCAGAGTTCTTTCTTTTCACCATGTGAAGACAGTGAGAAGACAGGCCTTTAAACTCCAGGAAGCTTTTTCATTAGGACCAAACTGATTTGAGCCCTCATCTTGAACTTTATATTTCTAGAAGTATGAGAAATCAATGTTTTTTAAGCTGCCTGGCTGTCAGTGGTTTATAATGGCAGCTGAAGTTAAGACAAATGTATTTATAAGTACAAAAGAAAGAAAACTTCTGGATAATAGGATTTTTCTTCTCTAGTGATATCTATATGCTTTCACTAAGAATTTCTTCTATAATACAAGGTAACAAAACAATAAAAAATGCAAATAATATTTATTTACTCTATGTTCCAGAGATTGTGGTGTCTATGCTGATTTCATTTTACTCTTACAACTTGTTTTCGTTTTATTTCAGGTGCTCTGTGCAGAGAGATGAAACACCAAGGTTTTCTTTATTCCAGAAAGCAGTATGAGTTTGAACCTCAAAGACAGAGACTCCAACAAGGACAGCCCAACTTTTATACCCTCTGTTAGTTCCCCTTTAAAGTTTAGTTTCTTTGTCTTCCATATACGGCAACACACATATCCTGACTGGGTACTATAAGGTCTTGGCAGACAGAACTGCATACAGTACTCATGACCATGGACCTTTCTTCTTCTGGGGGGTTTCTTACCACAGTTTATTGTTTGTTGCTGTGATAAACACCACAACCAAAAGCAACATGGGGAGGAAAGGATTTATTGCAGCTTACCCTTCCAAGTAACAGTCTGTCTCTAAGGGAAGCCAGGACAGGAACTCAAGCAGGAACTCAAGCAGAAACCATAGAAAAATGCTGCTTACTGGCTTGCTCTCAGGTTTGCTCAGCTAGCTTTCTTCTGTATCCCAGGCCACCTGCCTAGGGATGGCTCCACCCATAGTGGATACGGCCCTCCCACATCAATCATCAGTGAGGACAATCTACCACAGACATGGTCATAGACCAATCTGATCTGGGAAATTCTTCAAGCTAAGGTCCCCTCCTCCCAGATGACTTTCAGTTGTGTCAAATTAATCATTAAAACTAACCAGCAAACAACTCTTGGGTATTTGTTATTACAATTCTTATTTTATAGACTCCTAACTACTCTGATATTAAAACTTGTAAAATAAAGTTGACTCTCAAAATATTTGTCTTAATACCTAGAATAATGCTCAAAAAACTGTGTTGAATATTTAAATTAACCATATCATATTCCTTAGAGTGATGCAGCAGATTTCCTAGGTACAGGAAAATTAACCAGGAAAGGTAGAACAAGGTAGATCTGGCTTAGCATGGTTTATGTCTCACTTAACCTGGGATTCCTGGGCAGGAATGAAGTTTCCTGTATTTGGATGTATTCTTTGATCACCTGACAAGTAAGCTAAGGAGATGAATTTTCCTCAGAGTGGAAAATATGATTAGTGTTCCTCTACGGTTCCTCCTATCTTTGAAATGGCTTTAAAAACTATTTAAAAATTGGAATAGAGAGCTAATTTATTATCTGTACTTTCACACTGGAAAAATCACTATTCACTTCAGAGCCAAATGCCTCCCCACACACTTTGAATTTTCCATTAGAGGACGATTTTCTTAGAAGCAGACTAAGAAAGAACTCTTCATTCTTTTCCGGAGACAAGAGAGACAAAAGCCACTCACTCACTGGCTGATTTTACATCCAGTCCTAAAGCTTTGTCTGTCAAGAGACAGTGCTTTCAATATCAGAAAGGAAGTCAGTTCTCTTCAGCATTCCCTACCGCCTGGCGAGATGTAATGAGCATAGCAGTTATAAACCTCAAGCATGGGTGCATAGAAAGTATCACTTTCATTTCTCCACCATCTTCAATCAATCAACCTCATGTGGGCTCAAGCCTCCTATTTCAAACTGGCAGGATGTAAATATTCTTTGTCTGGCATTTTTGTGGCTTTCATTTTCTGTTCTCCAGAGAGAGACATACAGAGAGAGAGAGAGAGAGAGAGGATTGAGGATTATTTCTAGATTGCTGGCATACAGAGGACTACCACTACGTCCAAAAGCATATTAATCTTGTCTGTGTGGCCTCTGTCTGTGACACCTATGTACCTATGCGGTGCCTCATTTAAGGGCATCTTTGGAAGCGTGGTAACTAGGATGCTTGATCTTTGGGTCCCAGGAGACTCCCTCTTGTGACACCTACTGCTTAGCTGCTTACCATGGGTCTACCCTACTGCTCAGGTACACACCAGCTTGCTCATTCACATCCTTCCACCCGGTGATGTCATTCTCTGATTTAATGCAGGCTTACGGGGTATCCTTTCCTCCCTTGATGTTTCCTTGAATCTACTCAGAACCTTTATAGACCACAGGTCTTTAACACAAATCAGGGTCCTTCCTAGCCTTGTCACAAAGCTTCTTCAGACAAGAAGACTCAGGTGCCCACCTGTCCCAATCCTGAGGCAGAAACCAAGGCAAAAAACACAAGAGACAGGTTATCCAACCACTTAGGGATACACGTAAATCACTGGGTCTTGACAACTCGGGTGTGATTTTTAAGTCCCACTTTGTATGTGGCATAATAATGTTTGCAGTTTCCCTTTGGCATCTAAATAAGCAACCATAAAGTGTTATGACAGTAGCAAGAAGGTGGTACAGAGGGAGATACACCAGGAGATGCAGTAAGCCTAGCCATAAAGTGTGAGCTAGCATTTTAAAATAACTACTGAAAACAGGAAAGCAGGCCAGGTGTGGTGGGGCATACCTTTAATCCCAGCACTAGGGAGCTAGAGGGAGGCAGATTTCCATGAGTTCAAGGCCAGCCTGGTCTACAAAGCATGTTCCAGGCCATCCGGGCTACATAGTGAAACCCTGTCTCAAAACAAAACAAAAACAAAAACAACAAAAGTCGTGAAAGTAATACAGCTGCATAATTCAGCATCAGGAAGATGTTAAAACACGGCAGTTGGGGAGCAGGGGAAGTCTTCCAGTGGGTAAAGTGTTTGCCTCAAGTGCACAAAGTCTTGGGTTCATCCCAGCAACGTATAAAGCTAAGCCTGGTAGTACACACCTGTAACCCTGACATTCGGGAGGTGGACTACAGGATCCCACCCTCCCAGGGCCACTTACACTAACACATCTTGTTCCGTGTTCTGGTATACTCAGTTTTACGTCATTTTGTTAATTTCAGCAGAGTGTTTAAGATATGATATGTTTTAAATAATTTGTGATCTATAGTGGGTATTCTATTTGTTTCTATTTTTTACTACCATAAACAATAACTCATTAAACATTCTTGTGTGTATATTTTTCCATATTTATGCCCCTCTACCTATTTCTAGAAGTGGGTTAGAAGTTATTCACACTTCAATTTTTTGCAAGAAATACCTTCCAAAAGTGGCTATTTGAACAGTTATAAGTGTAAATGAACAGTTTTCCTGAATTGGGACTGCACTCATTTTCCCAATGTCCCTGTCAGTGTTATCTATCACCAGTCTTTTAACTTTTCATCAATCTGATGGATTAATAGTGATACTGCATTTTAAAAAGTATGCTAGTGTGACAAGAATCTTCTAATGATTTGGCTTCCACCTTTAATTCTCTTTAAGAAATTGTTCTGTTTATATTCTTTATCCAGTTTGGGGTTTTGCTAATTTGTTTTTTATTAGGAGATCCTTAGATCTCAGGAATCAAAAATGTTCTTTCTCAGTCTGTCTGAATTTCATTTTAATAAAGTTTTACCATGTACAAACAGTAAATTTATATTAAAAATTCTAAGTAATTTGTAAATTTTCTATGCAGAAAAAAAATCTACCTTTTTGTGACTTTCCTGTCTTACTTAGAAAAGCATGTTAACTCTGAGATGGTAAATAGTCTCTGGTATGTTTTTTCAGAGCTTGTATAGATTTACTCCATGATTAGTTTTTTAACATTTTATTTATTTATTTTTATTTTATGTGTGAATGTTTTACCTGCATGTATGTAAGTGCCCCCATTTCATGCAGTACCTGCAGAGGCCAAAAGAGGGCATCAGATCCCCTGGAACTGGAGTTACAGATAGTTGTCAGCTGTCATATGGGTGCTAAGAACCAGAACTGAACCTGGGTCTTCTGGAAGAACAGCCAGTGTTCTTGAAACTGCTGAGCCATCTCTCTAGCCTCTCTTTAGGTGCTTTTATTCTCCATTTGTGTTCAAATGAATAAGCGTTAAAAACTGGCCAACCACAAATAGTGCAGTGCATGTTGATTTTTCTATTCTCTCCTTTCTTCCCCTTAGTCTCTCTCTGACTTTGTGTCTCTGTCATCCTCTCTCCTTTTTCCCTCCCTTGTTACTTATTTTTAAGTTTTGAATTCTCTGAGTCTGGCTGCTTCTCTGATTTCTGACTATTCTCTATTGAGTCATAATAACACATTTTGTACTTTCTCTGCTCCGGCCATGAGGACACCTGAGTTTTCACTATGACCCTGATTTTTTGTTAAAAGTTTAATCCTTTTAGTGGCTAATTGTTATTTGGATCTGATTCCTTCCCCTCTTTTCTTCTATAAGTTAATTATGAATGATCCTTGTTTCTATTTTTATATTTTAAACTATATTTTATCAGCAAATGTTATGAAACCTCTAATTTAGCATACTAAGACTTTCTTTGCTGGTTAGTGTTCAATTGATTTTTGTGAATGTTTCATGGGTTATGAGCATAATTAGTATTTTTGTTTGCAGAATATGAAACTATGTAAGTACCTTTATACTTTGCATATTTAGCTTAGTATATATTCTCAAATTCTTCAGCTACATCATTTTAGGTAAAGCAGTTCAATAACAAGAAGGTATTAAAAATGGTACTTTTCAAGGTTAGTGTGATGGTGCATGCCTTTAATCTCAAAACTCAGGAGGCAGAAACAGGTGGATCACTGTGAGATCCAGGCTAGCCTGTGATGGTCTACATGGTGAGTTCCAGGCCATCCAGGACCACATAGTGAGACCCTGTCTCAAAACAAAGGAACAGACCAATAAAAAGGTAGTTTCACCTGACTGTGTTTGCACAGTAGAGAGCACACTAGACTTGAAAAATGATAGTTTCTACTTATTCCTCTCCATGTCTGCATGTTATTGCTAAATTCTGTAGCATTATTTTTAACTTGGCCAGTACTTTGGATTTGTGAGCATCTTCACGTTATTGTTTTCATAGCCTTGTTGTTTGGTATGTGAAGGTTCATTTTATGTACACTTAATGCTTCATCACGAAGCATTAAGAGCATCTGATCCCTAACTTGTGGCACTATTTTGAACTCCATGAAGCCTTTAAAAGGTAGAGAGAAGCTGGTAGAAGCAAGTTACAGGGGGCAAGTCTTTAAAACGTATACGTGCCCCTGGCTTCTGCCTCATGTTTTCTTGTTCTTCCACAATGTGAGCAGCTACTGCTGCACCTTACCACTGCCATTTACTGCATCATACCGTCACCACGACAATGGACTAGATTTTATGAAACTATGAATCAAAACAAACTTTCCTACCTTTAAATCATTTTCTGTCGGTTATTTGGTCATAGCCATTGAAAAAACAGTGCCCCGTATGTTTATGAATCACTTAAGACGTACAGTTTTAAGCTGTATTTTAATTGTTATTAATATTACTACTTTCCCTTGGCTTGATTTTCTTGTGCCTAATTTTAGAAGCTTGTGTCTTGATTTCAATATGTTCCTTGTTATTGAATATTAGATATTAATCACTAATTTTAAAATTAATCTGCAACAGTTCCTTGATTGTGTTGTTGAAATTCTTTGATGAGATGGTAACAGTGCTTCCTACTGTGCCAAGGAAATCAGCACTCGGTAGATGGCTGTTTCCTCTATGAGCTCTTTGTTCCTCCTTTTCAACTGGACTGGACTGAAATCTTGTAAGGAAACTATAATTTACTAAACTGCACTGCAATTGGCCTATTTGGGGCTGATAATATGTTAATAGCCATTTCTGCGGTGAAATGGCGTTCTAAAAGAAGGGGAGCTATTTGAAAAAGAATATGTGAGTATTTTTCCCTTGCTTTACGGAACACAAGTGTTTTCTTTGTAAATCACTAGTAAGATTCTGCTGACAGATGTATCCCTTATGAAACTTTTTGTAGAGAGATACATTCACACGCCCCACAACTGTGCCACAAAATTGTGTTCTATTAAAAGGAGCAGAAGGAGAAAGGCTCAACAAGAAATAACTTCAGGGAGAGATTAGTTGACTATTTTAAAGAATATTATATGGAGATTTCTTGCTTTGTAATGATAGTGACATGTTAATAAAGACTTTCAATTTCCATTTAAAATAAAAAGGATAGCCACTGTAAATAAGTTTCAAAGTATAGAAACAATTCAGCTTTACCATGCAATAATAGAGTATAGTAAAAAGAACCTGACAAGATGAAATCTGCCTAACTGGAATCCCAGTGAGTGAGTATATGGATGGACAGATTTTCTACTCTATTTAATAAGTCTAGTTAATTAATTCATTTTTATTTTATCTGTATGAGTATTTTGCCTGCATGTATGTAGGTTCACCAGTGTGTGCAATTCCTGTGGAGGCCAGAAGAGGGAGTCAGATTCCTGAAACTAGACAATTGCAGACAGTTGTTAGCTGCCATATGGGTGCTAGAAACTGAACCCAGGTCCTCTGTAATGCTCTTGAGGGCTGAGCCATCTCTCTAGCCCCAACAGTCTTTTTGTACAAGTATATTTCATCAGATTAGACTCTCAGTCTATTGCTCACACCAGTTATTTGTTTCCTCCAAGTTATTGCTTCCAAATACCAATTTTCATGAATAATTTCATCTCTGGCTTAATTTTTAAATAAAACACTTCTTGGGAAAAAAGCAGGTGTTAAGATCAATATATGTAACTCACAATACAATTAAAAAGGATCTATGTGCACACTTAACTCAGATCCCTCATGTTATAAATTAGGAAGCAGAGACCCATAAAGTTTATGTCACTTGTTCCAGTCTGCAGAGTCGGTCAATGTCATGACTGGACTGGAAGCAATGACTCTGGTTGCCTGATACATTAGCATTTTACCCTAACACTGGTCACGTGAACTATATTGAAGAGTGTAGATGAATGTTCTTTATGAGGCATGAGGTTATGAGAGGACTTGCTTGCACATTCAATGAAGCAATGGAACTAAATTAGCACATTATCTAGTAGTACAATGTACTCAGTAAAAAGCTATTTATATTCACAGACCTTCCTTCTAATGAGAAAAGTTATCATGATACAGTCCAGAGATGCTCATAATTCTATTTAAGAAATAAAGTACTCCTAATATGGTAAAGACCATATGTGGTATTCTAAGATTCCATTCATTTCCTACAAAACTAATTTTAATTTGAATATTTAATATTTCAGTGTTACTTTATAATTTATGATTTCTTAACAATTACATATGAAAAATATATCATGTTACTTTTATGTCTTTTAAACTGTGTAAATGCTGTCAAGTCATATGTACTTTGTGAACTGATTTTATTTCACTTAACATTATATTTATAGCTTGTCTGAAGTGTTTATACCACAGTGGTAGTTTTAAAACAGTGAAGTTTTAAATCTGAGTTTGAATATATTCATATTTATACTTGGATTTTTTTTTTAAAAGAACCCTTTCACTACACCTTTAATCTCAGCACTCAGGAGGCAGAGGCAGGTGGATTTCTGTGAGACTAAGGCCAGCCTAGTCTACATAGTGAGTTCCAGGCCAGGTGGGGTCTACAGGGAGACACTATCACAAAACACCACCACCACCAAGAGCAACAATAACAACAAAACAAAAATGAATCCCTTTTCCAGAGCAAGGTCACAGATATTTTCCAACACCTATAAACCTAATGTTTTTGCTTTTCACATCTGTGTCTTTTATTCACTTGGAATTCACTCATGTGCATTGTTTGAAGTTGAGATCCAGGTTTACATGGTGTTTAGAACCAACCCAACTTTCCCGGAGCTAGCTCCCTACTGTTTAATAATGCCATGTTTATGTGATTTCATTCCTTGACCTCAGCAATTCCATTTGCTTATCTTTTTAACCCTGAACTAATGTCACACTGCTCTAATTTCTACAGCTTAACAATTTATATCTTGATTTCTAGTCATATTGGTCACCTTTTTTAGCTTTAGTGTGATTTTTGACATACCCTTGCCAGAGAAAATAACTAAAAGAAGCAAGCTTTTCAGAACAATTTTGGACTTCATGAGAGCTTTTGAGATAACTAGCTATGTTACTGTTACTGTGGTGAAATAGGGACAGAATCTGGTAGTATGCTGGGACCTCCAAGTGGCACAATATTCACAAACTCTGAGGCTCAGTTTCCTCATCTGTGGTGGAAACTTAGTCACTGGTATATAAAAGTTATTATTTTGAGATAGGAAAGCAGAAGATCTGATGAAAAAGAGAAAAGCTTTTCCTGAAGTACTTCATCTTAGTGGACACTGGGTAGAGAACAGTAGCAACAGAGGACAGGATGGAGCCAGAGAGAACAGGCATGTTAGATCACGTCCCGAGCATCTGTAGACAAGCACTTTCCCAGAGGGATTTTGGTGTCTCGCCTGAGGTGTAATACTTAGTCTTCTGAGGGAAAAGTGACAACTATGAAATTTGGTTCTTTCGAAAGCCGTGTCAAATTCAATTAAACATCTGTACATTTCTATGTTTATACAATTGCCCTTGAAAGTTCCTTTCCCTAGGAAAGTTATAACTGCTGCACTTTACACAGTTGACAAAATGTGTGTCATCTAAAATCCCACAGTAAGAAGACCACCTACACAATACAGGACATGCTCTGTGTAACGCAGAGAAATGAGGATTATTAGCAGTAAATGAAACTCCAGTTTGGAGCTTTCTGTTGAATTTCACCATGGTCAGTTCTTGATCACACTGTCTGGCTGAAGGCTTAATTGTCTTTCTTCATTGTCCTGTATTGTTACAGACCCTAAGTAAATGTTAATATTGCTCACACTGCTACCTAACAACAAATTTTAATCTTACATCAACTAGGGGTTCCTACTTATAGGATACAATACAAATAGGATAGAATTCCCAGGCACATATGTCTGAGACAGCTGAGATTAAAAATTAAGCCATTTATGTCTTTTTTTGTGAACTGACAAGAATCCTACAAACTAAAAAAAGAAATAAAGTATATGAATTGCTCTCAAACACATGGCTGTCATCTCATTCTGTGTTTCCAAGTGAGCTCTCAACTATGAAATCAAGCTACAGAACACCTTTCTCAAATGGCAATGAGGCAAGGCTGGGGTTTATTTTATTTTTTAAAGTGCTACTTTTATTAATTCTCTGAGGAATTTAATACAGTGTATTTGGAGCACTGTTCACTACCCACATCTCCCACATCCCCACTCAGATCCTCCACTGAGGGACTGGATCCCTGACAGATAGGAGAAGGACCACCAACAAAAAACAAAGACAGCAAATGGCTGACTTCATCTTCATCTGAAACAAAGGTCTGCTGTTTTTTCTTCTTAAGGCAGAGCCCCTCTTTCAGCTCACTGGTCCAAACCAGTTTAGCACTAAGGCCAGTCCTGCACATAATTCAGCTTAGAACTGTGGGCCTATCAGTCTTCTCTTCTTTGTTTAAGATGACGGATCCAAAACTTGGGGAGAGGAACCTGCCCTATACCAACAAGAACACTTGAAAGGCCCCGGCCCTACTGTAGAGGCGGTGGATTTTTCAATTTCTGAATCCCCTCTCCATTGTAGAAGGGTTTTCTGAGTGTGTATTTCTTTACTTTTAATGAAGTCCAAGATTGTTCCTGCCTGTTGAATCTTTAGTTGGAGGAGAGAATGAACCTGATCAAGACCCTTAAACGGTATCCCCCGCAACACCTCCCCAACTTCATATCTTATTTTAAATTTTTAAATGACCCATTAAATTTAATTTGTGCTGTCCGTATACTCATGACTGTGGGCCCATCACTGGAGCACTGTTGGCCTACCAGAGTCACACCCTTAAAGAGAACTGAGTCTCCCTCTCCAGGAAGCCATCTGTTGGTAGCTCCTCACTTAAGGGTGGGCTTGGTGATCCCTTCCCAGGGCCAAGAACTAAACCAAGGAAGCCTTTCAGGAAAGATGTGTTCTTTTCCAACTAGGTTTTGCTGCCTGTGTAAGTTTAAAACTCTTAAAAAATAAAATGAAAGTGAGGTGTTGTAGCACATATCTTTAATCCCAGCACTCAGAAAGCAGAGACAGTTGGATCCCTGTGAGATCAAGGTCAGCCTGTTCTACATCGCGATCTCCAAACCTGCTGGGACTACAGAAAGACCCTGTCTCAAAAATAAATTAATAAACGAATGAATGAATGAATGAATAAATAAATAAATAAATCCAAAAAATATTTTTGCTGATTTCAATGATTCTTATTTCCTTCATTGTTCTTGTTTTTCATTTCATGTCAGTAGTATTGCGTTGTTAAGTGTTCTGAAAGAAATCCAATCTGGAAATCTGATTTCATGCCTGATTATCATATAGAGTAAAAGCAACTCTTTTTGTAGTTTTGTTTTGAGAGGGTCTTCCTTTGTAGTCCAGGTTGGTTTAGTACATATGATCCTTCTGCCTCAGCCTCTTGAGTGCTGGTATTTCAGCCATGTGTCAACATATTGTGCTTAAATCTCCAATTTTGATGTCTTAATTTCGGGTGGATAATGGCCCTGAGCTCTATCCCATCCTGTCATTTACTATACTGTATAGCAGTTGTGGGATTCTTGGTCTGTTCTGCTGCTAGATG
Source organism: Eospalax fontanierii (assembly GCA_035773235.1). Classification (NCBI taxonomy): domain Eukaryota; kingdom Metazoa; phylum Chordata; class Mammalia; order Rodentia; family Spalacidae; genus Eospalax; species Eospalax fontanierii. The sequence goes on along the minus strand of CM069545.1, from coordinate 31,456,569 downwards.
CCAGGCACTGTGATGTCAGAAGTTGCCATTTTCTCCAGGAATTGTCACTGTGCTTGATACATGTGGACATTGAAGAAATGTCTGCAGAATAAGGGAATGATAAGATTTGAATACTTTTAAGATTCTTTATTTTACTTATAACTGGGGTAGAAATGAGTAAAGTCTAACTACTAAAGACCTACGGACTCATTGTGTGGTAGGCACTAGATGACTTGTGTCCAGAATCTGTACCTACCCTTGTCAATATGTATGACTGAAGATTATGAATGTTAAGTAAGAAGAGAGAGCCTGTCTACAGAGAATACAATTCTAGATATATTCTGTTACCTAGCGACATCATGAAAAACTTTTCATTTCAGTTTCATCTTGTAAAAACTAAGGACACCATTGTTAATATCTGACTCACATCAGTGCTGGGACAACCAACAGTGTCTAAGCACCTGCATGAGACAGGCAGCACTGGTAAGCACTCCCGTTATAGAACCACTAATGAGGCAATTTGCTAAACCAGCACCCATTGCAAGCCAAAATCATACAAACAAGCTGATGCATTTGAAGGCTTAAGGGAAAATAATCTTGGTAGAAATAGAAATGAGTCTACACTGAGTTAATATTAATTTCTTTTGTGGTTCATGATGAAATGGAAGACCCAGGATAGCCTACTTCTCTTGCTGGAGAATGACCAGCAAGGCTATTGAAAGCCCCACAGGTAGGATGGCTTTGTCTGACCCATTGAATATCAAGACATAACCACCAATGTTTTCAAAGAAGCTAATGGAAATTTCATTTAACACTTCAACATTACCATGAACACTAAAGTGATGCCGTAGATGAAGGAGTTTTCCAAAAATGGCCTTCAATTTCTCTGTGATCTGATGACCACATGTACTCCATCACACTCACTGAATTGATATTCTATTGAGAAATCTCCATTTCTACTTTTCCTGCGTGTCCTGGCTTACCTGGATGATATGCTTCCAAACCTGCACTATACAGCACTATACTCAGAAGCACTGGGACCCCAACTCTTGTTCTATATTGTCTTATGAAATTTATTTTCCATGCCTTGGTAGGCGGGGTTTGGTCAATCCGGCAGAATAAAACGGAAACTGGTCTTCCATTTAGAGAGATTAATTTTTTTAAGGCGGCTCACAAAGTTTTTGCTCCAACAAATTTTGCCCTTGGTTGGTCACCATACTTCCATGGTGCACAGCTCCCATCCCATGGAGCTGTGGAGACATGCTGTGAGTCACTGGCTCTCTGTGGGCCTGGGGCCATGGCACTTTCTTTCTTCAAGGAGTTGGGTATTCTCAGCCCACCATTCAATGCCCCTCACTGTGACTAGCTGCCATCTTTTTCTCCCCGGCTCGCTGCCTTCCTGCCCCCTTATTGGTCAGAGGGCGGAACTTGCCACTGAATGAGCCAATAGTAAAAATTCAGAGAGAAATATGTATCTACATATATATATTTAGTGATGACCTAGAGTCTAGTTTCAGCCACTCTACTGACATTGTCCTTAACCTCTTACCATTTGTAATTCTGCTGCAGCATCAATGGAAACTCCAAATTTGAGATCAAACCTTTGTTTGTCCTGTGTCCACGTTGGGGAGTTAGGAACCACTGTGTCCTCCCACCTTCCTGCTCCTCTCAAAGGGCCTAATAAGTATGTGTTATACTAGTGACATTGTAGCAAAGAGGCTCTTATCAGATGGAAGTGTGTGCTTCCTTTTCACTTGACATATATTATAGTTTGAAAGATCATGCATGATCATGCTGGACAGTACAACTCTGCTGGACAGCACATGAGAAATGGCCCCAACTCACCCAGGGAAAGGGTCACCTAGTTCCAAGAAGCATTCTCCTTTTTGCTTCTAGCTACCCAATGTCCTAGAGATAGCGTTTTCTTTTACTCCCAACCTAGATAGTTGCATCCCACTCCTTTCTCTTTCTCTTACTCCTGTACTTTGAAATACCTTGGAAGGGAATATAGCAAATACTTGCAAACTCCTCCACACAAGTGAACTTGAGACAAGAGCATGCCCTCGGTGGCTGGAAGTCCCAGTCTTATTTGGACTATAATTAAGATAAAAAAATTATTACTTCACTAAAAGTTTCTTTTGGTCTCATAAAATAAATAAAGCAAACTCCACCCTGACAGACAGATGGACAAACCGAGAATAAAATTAATAATACATGCAAACTTACTTGGGGCTCGGAGAAAGCACAGCAAATCAGGCAGTTCATTATAGAGGTAGTAATGATTATGACAGAAAGATAAAAAATTCTTTTCTCATCCCGGAGGCCAAAATGCCTCGTGAAACGTCAAAGGATAATTGCATCTTTAATATTTGTAAAGATTTTTGCAGGGCACTTTTACGTAAACGATGCTACTTAATCCTTACATTGACATTACAATATGCATAATTATTTTGCCTGTTTAAAAAATTAAAGAAACTGAGGTGCAAAGAATTTAATCTGCTTAAGACATCCCAGCTGTTTATAGGGCATCAGTTGAAGGCCTCTATCTCTCATTTTCTTTTGCTAACACTTAGTGTCTCAAAGAGGATCTCTTGGAAAAAAACTGTATTAAAAACATAAAATTTAATATTTTGTTATTTGTGTGAGACAAATATTATGTGCCCCGTGGACACATAATACTCTCAGAATTCTGTCATAAAACTAAATTATCTTTGAAAATTATTAAAAGATTGTATTCAGATTCATTTATGTGTTTTGCTGATTAATATTTTCTGTAAAAGCTATTAACTACTGTAAAGAACATTTTTGCCATTCTGTAGTTAAATATACTTCCTCATTACAGAAACAAAAGCAATATGTAGAATTACATAGCAGCTTTAATGATTACAATTAAAGCCAAATGTGAAGACAGATAAATTATATGTAGTCAGAATCACTTTTCAGACAAATTATATGATGTACCATTTGTTTTTTAGTAACAATCACCTTGTTTGGAGATTTATTGATTCTTAAATATATGCATATTAGAGTTTTAATATCGATGAGTAAGAAAATAGTACAAAGCTTAGCAAACTTGCCTTACAATGTTATTATTAATTATGTTTTTATTAATAAAGAAAGTTTATTTCTTAATAAGAACCAGACTTGGAGATTGTTTTGTTAGCTACATTAAAAAGGGAATTATTCATCCAGCCCTTAATCCCCAAAGAATGAAATATGTGTGAAAATTACTTATGCATTGGTCTTTTCTTAAGTCTGGTAGCAGAAATGACAGAACTAACATTCCCAGAACCCCCTACTAAGCCACAGAAAATGTGCTTTAATAGGCTCCTTCTGACAGTGTTAGTATCTTACTGCTCTTTGTAGTTCTCAGTAGTTACAAATTAGATTACAGAACCAGCAGTCATTGAGTCTTAGCCTCCTTCCTTTCCCAGGCTAGCAATTTATCAATGGATTTAGAAAGGAAAATGGCAAGAAGACACGCAATGCCCTTCTCTGCCATTTTTGCTGAAAAAGGAGGGAACAGTACATTTGCATTTCTTGAAGCAAATAGCATGCTTCACCATACTAATTGTGTTTTGTATTTGCTGTATTTTTGATGCTTTGACATCATAGAGGGTCAAGTTAATCTGGAGATGCTAGCCTACCCCCATAGAGGGATAGTAAAGGACCATACACAAATCAATCCCCAGCATTACCTTTATCTCACACAGTAAACCATGTTTCCTGGCCCTTTATCCTCCCAAGGTAAAGGTTTGGGGCAACTAGAGATTATTCCATATCCCAAAGACCACCGAAACAATGCAGACTATCCATCTGAACTGTGTGCTCCATCCTGCCTTATCTTTCATTGTAAGTCCCATAGACGCTTCTAGCCATGCTTTCCTCCATTCCTTGTCTACCCTGGTCTTGGTACATTGTGTAGTCCACAATGGCATGCCCCCTTCTTTTGAGAACCGTGAGTAATGAAGTTCTTCTTTCAAAGGCAGCTGTTTCATGACTACCACATTACTTTATGTGGCTAAAAGAAATCCTAGGCACAATTCTCAAATCTTGGAACTTTCATGTTGCTCTGTTCAAATGCTAGTAGAGGAAAAGGAAAGAAGTCTTAGCTCTTCCTGTTGCTGTGATAAAATGCTCTAACAAAAGCAATTTAAGGGAGCAAGGGTCTATTTTTGGCTCACAGTTACAAGTTACATTCATCATGGCAGGGAAGTCACAGTGGCAAGAACTTGACACAAGGGGTCACATCACATCCACAGTCAAGAAGAATAGAGCAACTAACGCCTGCCTCTGCTAGTTTCCCTCCATTTATACAGTCTGGATCTTAGCCATGGAATGGTGCCACCCAAAGTAAGCGAATCTTCCTACCTCAATTAACGTAATAAAAAAGATCCCAGATAGGAAAGTCCAGAAGCCCATCTCCCAGGTAATTCTCAGTCCTGTTAAGTTAAGAATTAACACTATTACAAGTCACTCCTTGTCAGTGTGACACCAAAACACATGGCCTTAAGCTATAACCTCCATTTCTTGTCCCCAAAAGTCTCATATTTATCTCATAATGTACAGTCCAACTTTAAAAGTCCCCATACACTTTAACAATTCCAATAATTTAAAAGTCTCAGCTCTCTTAACTGTGAGCATCTATAAAATTTAAAAAGTTACATGCATCAACATATGTTGGCACATTCCTATTCCAAAATGAAGAACTGGGCAGATTAAGGAACAATCAAACCAAAATCCAAAATCCAGCAGAACCAATCCCACAGCTCCTTGTCCAGTATCTGGGGCTTGCAGTAATCTCTGGTACCAAAGGCACAGATAGCATCACTCCTTCAACCGTGCTTCCTGCAGCACACACAGCGTCTCCTCCTTTAGGCTGGCACCATTCCACACCTGTAGCTCTCTTTGGTTCTGACATGCCTGACCTGGCTAATATCCTGGTGTCTCCATGGCAACTTGGGCTTCACTTTCACAAGTTCATACAGTGGTATCTGAGGGCCTCTCCACAGGAACTCTGACCCTGCCACACATTGCCTGGCCTAGCAGCTTTCAGCCTTCAAAACCAGTACCATGTGGATGATGATACCAAGCTGTGCCACTAGCTAAGGATGGAACCTACTTTCTGTGGACCACAACATCAGCTTCTATGTGTTGACCCTGGGGAAATACTTTTCTGGACAGTTGCTTTTAAGTAGCAGCTTAGGCTTTCTTCCATTAAATGAACCTGAATCTTCACAAGATGGAGCCTCTGAGGGACAAGGGTTTTGCCCTCAAGATACCTTCTGTAGTATCTTAGTGCATCATAGTAGACTACTAGCCCTGATCTCTCAGCATCAGCTCCACAATGGTTTCCCGTCCTGAAATATCCTCCACCAAACAAACTACCTCATCATCTCTCAATTCAACTTCACTCAGGTTTTCAGGACACACCGGCAGAATAAAGCCAAATTCTGACCAAAATAGCACACTAAGGGCCCCTAACCTTATTCCTTACAAAATCCTTGTTCCCCTCTTAAAACTCACCATCAAGGCTCCCTGGCCTTCATTTCCTTCAGCACTCCTACAAGAACAGCTCATTAAGTTCTGCTTAAGTGCTCAATGGCTTTTCTAGCTTGAAGTTCCAAACTTTTCCGCATTCCTTGCTCAAAACAGTTCCAAAGCCTAAAGGCCACATAGTCAGATTTATTAAAGGAGTAGCCTATATCTGTGTACCAATTACTGTTAGTTTCTTTGCCTGTCGTTGTGATAAAATATTCTGACAAAGACCATTTAAGGGAAATGGGACTTATTTCAGCTCACAGTTCATGGTTGTAGTCCATTATTGCATTGAAGTCAGGGCATCAAGAGTTTGAAGCAACCGGTCATGTTAAATCCACAATCAGAAGAAAAGAGCACTGAAAACAGGCATGGCAGAGCTCAGCTCTCTTTCTCCTCTCTGATATAGTCTAGGATCTCCTGCTTAAGGAACGGTACCAGTCACAACAGGCAGGTCTTCAGACCCCAGTGAACATAATCATTCCCAGAAGCTCATCTCATAGTTGGTTCTCAGTTCTAACAAGTTGACAGTTAAAACTATCACAGAAGTCAAGACACGTTTAAAAATATTTATTTATTCTTATTTTATATGTGTGTGTTGTGTGCATACATGTAGATGCACCTGTGGGTATAACACTGCAGAGGTCAGAAGAGGGTATTGTATTCCACTGGAACTGGAGATTTGAATGGTTATTGGCTGCCATGTGAGTGCTAGGAACAGAACTCAGGTCTTCTGCAAGAGCATCCTTCACTGCTGAGACATCTCTCCGACCACAGATGCACTTTTTTCAATATATTTTATTGAATTTTGGGTATTTCATACAATACATCTTAATCATATTTAGACACCTTCCCCTATCTACACCCTTCCTATAGCCCACCCATTGGATTTCATGCATTCTGTCATGTGTGTTAAGGCCTATCATGATGTGAGTTCATTTACTGGAATATATTCAGTCATTATTCCCTTAAAGAAGACCAACTCTCCCTCACTCACCAGTGATCAGTTGCCAATAGTTCCTCAGCTAAGATTGGGGCCTCCTGCCCATTTCCCCAGTTCTACACTGGGTTTTTATCTGGTTAAGTTTGCATGGGTCTTGTGTATGCTGTCACCATTGCTGTAAGTTCATATGAACAAGTTCCCAGAAGCCTGGAAGATTCTGTTTCCTCATGATCATGAACCACTTCTGGCTTTTACAGTTTTTCTGTCCCCCTCTTCTGCAACGGTCCTGAGATCTGGGTAGGTGAGGTTTAATATAGGAGTCCTTTAAAAATTTTAATTTCAGTTTAAAAAGTAAGTGTATGGCCTTAAGCAAATCTCCAAGTCTGTGTTCTGTTCCCTGGGTCTCTGCTCAGGGAAAGAGGAGTGTACATTTGACAACTGACAAGCTCCTCCTGGATGTTCCCAAGAGCCAACAGGGCCTTCACACAGCAAAGAGCACAAGATCTGAAGAGGCAGGTAGACAGGATAAGAGACCTCAGTTGGAACACTAGTGAAAACTTGACACTGTATTATTTTTCTCCCTGGATTATAAAAGGAAGCTTTTAAACTAGGAATATGTGAAGGAAGCACTGTGGGGCTCTTGAACTAAAACCACATCAGTGCGTTCACAAATAATGTTATTTATGGGAAGGCAGGCTCACCTAGTGTTTGTTTTGCAGTAGGCGTCAGTTACATTTGGCTTTCAGCTTCTGCACCCAGGATAAGCCAATCAGTGTTTTACAAATCCTGCACAACTGCTTCAGTAGCAGACCCATAGTTCTAGGTAAAACTTTTGATTTTCAGCTGTTGAGAAGTGGCTTGTTTTCTAACTGAGTGGGCACTCCTATGAAGCTTCTTGTGAGGACACAGCCAGAATAGAAACAAACGAAGACAAATCCTGTTGATAGCATTTTGGAGCCTTGAGTCAAGTTGTACCTGATACAGATCTCATCCTCTGGCTTTCCAGTTATTTGTGTGGATATACTCTCATTTTGTTTAAATCCATTACTGGTGCATTTTCTGTTACTTGATTTTAAAAAATCCTAAACTTTACACTGTTCAGTTTATTTTCTAATCCATGTGACATTGTGTAAATGACTCAAGCACCTGAACCTGTTTCCTTAGGAGGATTAAGTGGGATATTGCTATATATATTACATATATATATATATATATTATCTTCAATTTCATTGTATTCCTCAAATACTAACACTGTACACAGGATTGCTTACTGTTCAAAGAGTTTAGGATTAGGAGCTGCCTACCAGCCCTCTAATCTTAATCCTGTCATTTACTAGCTCTGTGACCTTTTACTAGCTCTGTGCCCTTGGGCAAGTTATTTATCCCCTGTGAGGCTTAGTTGTTCATGTATAAAATGAGGGCAGCAATAGTACCTTTTATATAAGTTTGTTCCGGAAAAAAAAGAGTTAATTCTTGTTAAGTGCTTAAGTACTAGCATATGGTGAAAATGTAAAAGCATTAGCTTTAAACATATATGACATGGTGAAACCTTGACACAATACATGATTGGTTAAATAGTGCAGCCATGTGCTAGTTCAAATGAGGATGATTAATGATATAGTAGATATGGTACTGAATTTGAAGGCAGAAGAACTAGGTTCAATTCCCAGAACCCTCATGGCAGCTAACAACCATCCTTAAATCCAGTTCCTGTGGAGCCAAGGAACTCAGGTTCCTTGGGTGCAGAAGCTGAAAGCCAAATGTAACAGACGCCTTCTTCTGACCTCATGGGCTTTGCATGACATAGGTACATTCATATGCATGCAAGTAAAGCACTCATACACTTAAAATTAATAAAGAAAATATTTTCTAAATACTTCACCTCACTTTCCCATCATAATAGTTTTACGGTGCCCGAGTACAAACTGAGAAGTTTGCATGTCTTTTACTTTTCACACCTATCTACTACGTCCCACTGTAGAGTCAACAAACACACTACCTCTCCCCAGCTCCCACATCAGCTGACTGACATCTAATTTGGCCAATAAAAGACATAGATGGGACACTATAGGAGAGGAGTGAGGAAGAAGCCAGGGTCTCTCTTTCCTTTTACTTATTTTTCAAATCATAATCAACTGTATGGTTTGTTCTTGGGAAAAATAAACTAAGGTTTTTACAATAAATGGAGAAACTAACAGGAAGAAATCATACCCTGGCTACATAGTGATTTCCACATTCTATAGTTAGCTATGTTCAATATGTAACCCATAGCATGAATAATTAACAGTTACGATTTTCAAATCCCATGTCACTTCTCAATGTTATAAATCCATAAATGTTGAAATAAATCTTTAGAAATAAGTAAATTTTAAAAAGTAAAATTTTGATGACATTTGTATAGATCCATCCATTGCTTACAGATAGTACTGCAAATAAACTGACATTATTGCTACTTTCTCTTTAATTTCTTCATAACATGATGATGCCTGTACTCCCTATAACCACAGGGACACCCCAAAGACTATGACAGATTTCTTGATAGCAGGCAAGATCACCAACGGAGAAGCCTAAATGTCACTAATGTTCATTTATGTAAAAGAGAAGAGAATGTTGTTTGTTTATGTTTTTTAAAAAATGCCAAATCAGATGATGGGTTAATAAAGGCAGCCCAATAGCCTTCAATTTGAAGAGTGCAGTAAATTTTTTATTAGCATGGTTAACAACTTTCCTTAAGAGCTCTTGGCTTCCACATTTTACTTCTTTACTCCAAATAAGCATATGATCCTTAGTTTTCTGAGTTAGAGTTATTAGTTTGCCATTAGGCACTTCTGGAAATAGTGACTCAAAATCTCTTTAGAACACTTCTGGGATAAGTTTGGATGGCAAGCTCATCTTTCAAAGTTTCTGTACTGTTAATTTCCGATTCAACAAGTTCATTACTATGGTAAAATCCACTCACATACTCTGAGTAACAAAGACATGTCTTTGGCTGATAAAGAATCTGCCAGAACACCAGGCAAAGTTTTATGAAGCTGGCTTTTCTTCTGTGACGAAGTCCCACTGAGGTGGCAATTGAAAACTCATGACCCTGGAAAGCTATGACTCTGACCCTGAGCTCCAACTGCCCCATGGTTTTGCCAGGCTATGCTGTACATGTATCAGGAGAAAAAGGGACCACATGAATTCGGTAGGAACCTGAAGATCATTCACTGAAAAGCCTTTTGGGTTGACAGCCCTTTTAAACGAAGAGCAAAATCCCACAAGGTAAAGAACCAGTATGGTTCTGTTACAGGACCATTAGCCATTCCCAGTGGAGAAGACAGTTGCAAAACATTCGCTTTTGATAAGTGTTCTTCCAATCACCACTGCTGCCTTAAGCTACCTCAGGACCCACCTGTTCCCACAGTCCCTGTCGGAGGGCCTAGTAATCCTGTAGAAGTTGACCAGGAAGTTGCTTCTGTGCTTATCGACATAAAGGATTGTGGAACTGTCTGTACATCTCTCTTCCCCACCACCCTCTGGTGGCTGCTGCTGCGGCACCAGCTCCCACTAGATGCGATCACTGCTTCTGGGCCCTGTGGTCCAGGCTTCTGAGTATCCTGAACCGATCTAAAGTGATGATGCCCAGCTACCTAGGCTAACTTGAAAACCCAGGGTTTCTTGGAATACACCACTTTTCTGGGGCTAAAGTAGAAAATGTCCTGGATAAATAGTGTCCAGCCTAGTAACACACCTCCTTTTCTCTGTAGGCAGCCTGACTATTGTAGTTAGTGTCTTACTATACAGCTGGCCTTTAAGCCTCTAACTGCCTCCACGTGGCTTTGTTTCCTTTAAAGATTTGTCTTTATTTTTATTTATGCATTTGTGTGTGTCTGTCTGTCTCTGTCTCTGTCTCTCTCTGTATGTGTGCGTGTGTGTGTGTGTGTGTGTGTGTGTGTGTATGAATGAATGCAAGTGTCTAGAGGCCAGAAGACTGGAACCGAAACACCGAAACTCTGGAGTTATAGGTAGTTGTAAGTCACCTGACATGGGTGTTGGAAGCCAAATGCTGGTCCTCTGCAAGAGGACCACTGAGTCATTTCTCCAGAAACCCACATGGCTTCTCAGACTCTTGTGTTCAACCTATCTCCCTCATTAAATTCCTTCATTGTAACTATTTGAAACTGTTCCTGTTTATGGTGCTAGAATGGATTTTATGCTAGTGTTTGCTTTCTTTTTGTGCTTTCTACCTTGGAAAATAGATGAGGCCAAGAAACAGCCTATGTCAGGCGGTTGCCAACTCACAAGTGGCAAAGGTGATATTTTTACCAAAGACTGCGCTCTGAGGACGACAGTGCATTCCATCAGAAGAATGGGACCCTGCGGCGAAGGGAAAGCAGCTCCTCCACACCTGTCTGCCCCTGCCTGTGTAATCTCACCACCAGGAAATATAATTTTATTTTCCCTTCATCTTGAAGGAGTAAGTCATGGTAACACAACTTACAAATGAGTTATTTTTAGCTTGAGCAAGTGAAGCAGAGCTCCTGTCTGCTCATGTGAAGTGGAGTGGGAAGGAAAGAGGAGGAGGCTGTGGCTCCCTGCCTAGTAGAGTTCTGATGAGAAACAAAGAAGCTTCTGTTTCATAGGGAAACAATGATTACACCTTTGCCCATGGTACAAGCCACTCAGCCCCAACTGAGAGCCTCTGGTTCCTGGTACTGGGTACATATTCTCTACACTTTCCATCTGATCAAAATGTCCCTGTGGAGCCCATCTGTGTAATTCACATCACTACCTGAAGTCATTGCTATAGTAACAAGCAACTGGGCTCCTTCTTAATTTCTTACTTTTAAGTTCCTTTGTGATGGCAAATACCATTCTATATTTGAAAAAAACCTTCCATAAGTGAAAAAAAGTATTATCATAGATATTCAGATGGGTTCTTCTTAAACACAGTGAAAAACAGTGATGTGAAACAAGTGTCAGTTAGTTCAAATTGGGATTTGGTGGTTGTAGATTGTACATATTTCAAAGGAAAAGAATGTTCAAAAGAAACATGTTTCTGATCAATATGCTTCTCATTTATATTTAATTTCTTTGCAAATGCTAAAACAGAATAGTTCATGCTGAGCAATAAGCTACCAAGTCGAATCTGACAGCTTGTGAAAGCTGTGGTCCGAGTTATCCAAGTTCACAACAGCCTGCCTCCTGACTTTATTTCACTTATAGCAAAGTCATCAAATGACCTTAACTCAGGAAAGCGCAGAAAGAAATTGCTTTGTTTATTTTCTTCCATTACTATCCCCCAAGGAAATGTAAGACACTCCTCCCCTTTCTTGCCCCTTAAAGATATCTTATACTAGAACTATAGCTTTCCTGCCGTTTTGTTTTTAGGCCTAAAATCTCCAGGCCAGGGTTGGCAAGATGGCTCAGCAGATAAAGGTGCTCATTACCAAGACTGAATCTGAGTTGGATCCCCAGGATTTACATAGTTGGAAGAGAACTGACTCCTGCAACTTGTCCTCTGAACTCCACACCCACAACCAGGTATGTGAAGAAGAAAGAAAGAAAGAAAGAAAGAAAGAAAGAAAGAAAGAAAGAAAGAAAGAAAGAAAGAAAGAAAGAAAAAAAGAAAGAAAGAAAGAAAGGAAGGAAGGAAGGAAGGAAGGAAGGAAGGAAGGAAGGAAGGAAGGAGAGAAGGAAGGAAGGAGAGAAGGAAGGAAGGAGAGAAGGAAGGAAGGAGAGAAGGAAGGAGAGAGAGAAAGAAAGAGAAGAAAGAAAGAGAGAAAGAAAGAAAGGAAGGAAAGAAAGAGAAAGGAAGGAACAAAGAAGAGAGAGGAAGAAAGAGGGAGGGAGGGAGGGAATCTCACTTGGTTGTCGACAGAGCCTACACTGCACGATCATCTACACTGGCAATTCCCATCCCCACCTCTTGCTGTAGTGGTCTCTTAACCTTCTGTGGACTGTGAGCAAGATAGCTCATACCCCATTGCATTGTTGCATTCCGAAGTGCAAGCTGAGTATCCCTTACCCAAAATGCTTAGGGCCAGGAGTGCTTTGGATTTCGGATGGTTTCAGATTTTGGAATTTTTCCATAAATATCATGCGATAGTTTGAAAATAGGACTAAGTCTAACCATGGAAGTCACTTGTGTGTCACATAATACACATCACCTGAAGTGATTTTATGCAATATCATTAATAATTCTGTGAATGAAACAGAGTTTGTGTACAATGACTCACTAGAAAAGCATTGCTTATCAAAAAGTATCAACAGTTTCTGATTTGGGAGCACGTTAGATTTCAGAGTTTTGAATTAGGGGTCCTCAGCCTGTACCCCTTGACACATCCTTTCAGGACAAATAATGGGAGCAAACTTCCTTGCCACCACTCCTGAGTTTTGTTCTCTTCATTCAAAAAGCTCAAAGTATAAATGAGCTTGGAATGAAGTGCTGGCTGAAGTACATGTCCCAGGCTGAGTTTTTCTAGGAACCCACAGTCTGGAGTCTCAGGAGTGCAATGCATAAGTCTCCTCTCATGTCTCTGCAGGTAAGTGCCTGCATCATTCTCCATAGACTGACCACCCTAATATGTAACTCCATTTACTTACAGATTTCTGTTCAAGTCAAAGGCTGTGCTGATGGTGGCAAGGCTGCTCTTGCCACAGTTTAAGTTCTTATGTACTACCGTCCTCCCACCACTTACTTTTTCACTTATGAGCTTGAATATTAAGGATCATATTAACTATCGCATTCAACACTCTACGATAATAAATCATGCACCTGTGCAAAATAATTAAGAAATAGAACCATTTCACGAGAACATTTTCCTCAAATTGATGCAAAAACATTTGAAAACATTGATTCAAGAAGTATAGAAATAGATAGAAATAGATAATTGAAACTAGAAGCAGACTGTATAGAGGAAAGCAAATTGATTTTTATAAAGAAACCATCTCCTGGGGCTGGAGAGATGGTTCAGCTTTTTAAAGACAGCTATTCTTGAAGAAGACCTGGGTTTGATTCCCAGCATCCACATACAGCAGCTAACAACCATCCATAATTCCAGTTCAAGGGGATGTGATGCTCTTTTCTGACACTGCATGACACAAATGCATCTACCTACATGCAGACAACACACTCATATACATAAAATAAAAATAATATATAAAATGTTTTTATAAAGAAGCCATCTCTTTTTTTCTTGTTTAACCAGAGGTTTTTAAAGGCTTTATTTATTTACTTATTATTTTTTATTATTTTATGTGTATGAGTATATTGTCTGTATGTATGTAAGTGTAACCATATCATGCAATACCCATGGGGGTCAGAAGTGGGTGTCATATCCCCTGGAACTAGAGTTATAGGCAGTTGTTGCCTGCCATGTGGGTGCTGGGAACCAAACCCAGGTCCTCTGCAAGAGCAGTCAGTGCTTTTAACTTCTGAGCCATCTCTCCAGCTCCTAGCCAGAGGTTTTACATCATTTATTTTCTCCCTCCCCTCCAACAAAGGAGTTTTGGATTTCTTCATGGGTCCAACAGGTGTTTCTGTTTCCTAAATCATTCATTTTTACTACCTTCTCTTTTATTTATCATAATTTGATTTTCTTTTTCCAATTCTTAATCAAGTGCTCCATTTCTTTGCTTTTTAGTCATCTGCATATATTAAGATAAATATACAAGGCTAGAAATTTATCTTTGATCATTTATGTAAATATGGTCCTATGCCAGGGATCGTTCTGCACATCTGTATTCCCAGCAAATGGGAAGCTAGGGCAGGAACCTCATAAGTTTGAGGCCAGTGTAAACTCTAGAGCAAAACCTTGTCATATCAAATAAATAAATGAGTAAATAAGTAAATGTTCCTATGGTCTGTATATACATGTAGTGTTTAATTATTATGTTTTGCAGATCTTCTGCTAATTTTAATATCTAGATTGGAAGAATCTTTTTACTATTAATTTTTTACTGCACTGGGCAAGGAAAATCACTGCTTTATAGAATTTAGCTGTGTTTGAAATTTTTAATTTATTATTTTAATTTTATTTTATGTGTATGTAAGTGCACTCATGCCATGCAGTGCTCATGGAGATCAGAAGAGGGTTTTGGATCCCCAGGAACTGGAATTAGAATGGTTGTTAGCCACCATGTGCATGCTGGGAATCAAAATCAGGTCCTCTGCAAGAGCAGCCATTGGTCTTATCTGCTGAGCCATCTCTCTAGCACCAAAGAATTTAGCTGTTTTAGTTGTCTTCATTTATGCATCTCTACCAAGGGTATCTGAGAAACAGTACACAGATTTTTTAATATCTCAGTCAGACCCCGCCTATTAATTTTGTCATACACTTATTAAATATTAATGGCTAATAGGTTATTGCTACTCATGTTATGTACTTTGTTTTATGTACTTTGTTTCATTTGCTTGATCTGTCTTAGACTCAGAAAAGTAAATTCTCCTGACCTCAATGCATTTCTGTTCCTGTTTCCTTGGCATTCTGTAAATTCTGCCTTGTGAATGCTGCTGCTGCTGTGTTATTTATATCTTAACTGTGAATTGTGCTTTTTAGTATTGAATTGCTGGATGCTCTTTGACCTAAATTTCATATTGTCTGATACTAGGACTGTGACCTGGTATTTCTCCTTCCGCCCTCCCCACTATTTTAGTCACTTATATCATCTTAGTGTTTGTCTTTGTACTGTTAAATCCCTCATAATTCTAATCCTTGGCTTGGGTTTGGGTCTGCATTTTCCTGATGTATATTTGTCCATTTAAATACTTTTAATCTTAGTCCATTTACTTACAGTTCTCTTTTGTGTGGAACCAAGAGGTAAATACTGCTTTGTGATTCACTGTGAAAATCCTTTTAATAGAAAAAGAGAGGCATTTTATGCATGTCGATAGGATGACACATGCTACCTTAGTTCTTTTGTTTGTTAATATATTTTCTAAAGATCTTTATGTGGTTCACTTCCTTAGCTTATACTTTACTTTTAAAACATCGTTTAATGTATCAAAGTCTTATATTTTGTGTCTGATGGTTTCATTCATAATTATTTTACATGTTATTCTTACTTGTACAGCACAGTTTGTTTCTCTTCTTGCCAGTCTATCCCCTCCTCTGTTCTACTTTAGCCAATTGTATTATCTTTCCTAATAGTTTTATTTGTGCTATTATATATGCTGATACATTTATTATTTTATTTGACAACTCTAAAAGATACATTTTTGGCAAAGAACTGACTATTTTCATAACCCTGGAGTCTTGATGTGGCTCAGTGATGGAGCACTTGTCAAATATATTTGAGGCGCAACAATGTAAAAACAAAGATCCGTTAGAAACCAATACAGAAAAGAAAAAACACCTCTTAGAGAGTCTCCCGGGGCACTACTTACTAGTAACGAGGGAAAATAAACAAAATGATGATTACACATTGCAGAAATTGGACATCTTGACAGGATGCTCAAAATTAGTATTACCTGTGGGAGCCGGAGGAGCTTCATTCATATGCCCCTGAGTGTGAAGTAACCTATGTAATTTTCTGCCTTGGAAATACAAAACCTGGATCTGATCATGAGGAAACTTTGGACAAGCACATATAAGGAATATTCTACTAAAATTGTAAGTGCAGCATTTGTGAGTGACAGTAATCTTCGGGCTATGATATATAAGAAAAGCGAAGCTGAGGAATCCGGATTAAAGGAGATTGGTCTACAGATTGGTCTTCTTTCTCCCTGATCTTGTCCTTTTCAGTCCTTCACTAAAGCAGATATCGACATTCAGTCTCACATCTGATTTTCACATTTGCTTTAGACTTAGAATTATAGATAAATGCTCTCAATTCTTGCTGTCAGTCCTTTTGCTATTTTTTCCCAGTTATTTTGTAATTGGCTGAAGGTTCCTCTAAGAAGATTCCTTAAGAAGGGCTCTTGAGACTAATATCTTCTGAGCATTTAAATTAAAATCTATTTTTCTATAGCCTTTCTGCTTGAAGGATAGCTTGCCTAAAGATAAAACCCTTGATGCACACTTGGTAGGAATGGTTCCATTATTCTCTGAAAGCAAATACAACCAGAGAAACCAACACTATTCTGATTTTATTTTACCACTAAAGATTAACCACAGGCTTTTGGTTCTAGTGGTGCTAATATACAGTCACTTTTATTGGATTTGTCTTTGTGTTGACAGATATGGGTCAAATTTCTCTGGAATGCAGCATACCATTTAAAATGTACATTTGATCTCTACTTCAGAAAAATTCTCTTGAGCTGTATCTTTGAATGTTTATTATATTCCATGCCTTCATCTTGGGTTTTCTTCAAGAATACCAAATGCATGCATGTTGGAAGTCTTTTATCTTTTTTCTTTATCTGTTATGAGCTGGAATTGAGACACTCCCCGGGTTCCTGTTTCTGGTTTTCAACTCTATACACCTGTTCAAGTGGAAGTTAACTGAGTCAGATCTATCTAATTAGCAGGATATACACCACAGCCTCCTTCCAGGATTGGACCTCAGTTCTCCAATAATTTCACTTCTTATTTATCTGCTCTCAGCATAAGAAGTGGTTCCCAACTATTTGATCACTGGGAAAGGGGCTGTGTGAAAAGTTGGGACTGTCTCAGGTTTTAGTTATAAGACTCACTGCTTTCCTAACTCCCAATGTGATAAAATGATGCAATGAAACACACAATTTTAAGGTTAGTATTTGTTAGAAAGTATCATTTCTGTGTTTTGGTGTGTGTGTGTGTGTGTGTGTGTGTGTGTGTGTGTGTGTGTGTGTGTTCCAGTCACACTTATTATGGAGCAAAACCAGAAATCAGGATACTTGTTCTCCCTTTTAACTTTCAGAACTTCAGCTACATTATCTGTAAAATAAGCTCAAGATGTGCCTACAGGGATTTTTACAAGAATTTGGGTATATAAGCTTCTATTCTGGTTTATAGCACACAGTAGATGCTCAACAAGCTGGATAGCTGTCGGTCTTTACAATCTCATCCGTTTGCTTTATTCTTTTCCAATATTGATGGAAATCAAAACTGGTCTTTGGAACTTTAGTATATCCTACCCTTGATAGAATTTTACAAATAAGTCAGAGAAGTACCAGGAAATGTTTAGTAATTTGGGACTCTACTTAGAAGAGGAGGTCACACACACACACACACACACCTCCAAACTATGCATCTAGCAACCTCAGACCCACACCTGCATCAAGCTACATTTACACCTGGCTCTGAACAATGGGATGTTTCTCCTTCCTTTAAAATCCATCAGACTTGAACAGATTCTATTCAAATATATTCCCAAAACATTCTCCTCTGGCAAAACTGTGTCATCAAGTGAATTTAACCCCCAACTTACCATCTTTATTTCTATGCCTAATTGAGCCTGCAAATGATCAAAATCAGATGCATCAGGAGAAGGGAAAAATTACTCTTCTACCTCATCTGTTGGTCAATACGCAGAACTGCCTTTGTTACGCCCTTCAGTAATCAAACTTCTCCTTCTCTTGAACCCCATAGAAGGAAGCCACAGCAATAATCGGGGCCCTTGAGTATCTTCACTCTTGTGGCCTGCTACTCTCTTGTAGTATATTCTGACTTGTTATTTAGCTTTGATTAGAATAGTTTCTCTGCTCCTTTGCAATCTGTATGAGCTTTTATTTCAGTTCCTTGAATAAAAGGTCAAGAACCTGGAAACACTCCATTCTGACCTTAACCCCAGCAACGTGTAACAGAAAAGAAACTTAAAACACCCTTCATTTGATTTCAGCCTTATTTAGAAAATACAGATTAGGGACTGGAGAGATGGCTCAGCAGCTAAGAGCACTCACTGGCTGCTCTTGCAGAGGACCTGGGTTCTCAGCACTCAGGTGGCAGCAAACAACCATCTGTACCTCCAGTTACAGTGTATCGGGCACCCTCTTCTAAACCTCCACAGTCACTGCATGACATGGGTGCACCCATCTACATGCAGGCAATACATGTATACACATAAAAATAACGATTAAGTTATTTTTTAAGAAAGAAAACACAAATTATAATGCACACTGCTTCCCGACTTTAAACAATGCTTTTGCCAGGCATAGTGGCATAGGCTTTTAATCCTAGCATTTAGGAGAAGAAGGCAGATCTCTGTGAGTTCAAGGCTAGTCTACATAGTGAATTCCAGGCCAGCCAGAGTTACATAGGGAGACCCTGTCTCAAACAAAAAACCAAAACAGCAAAAAAAAAAAAAATATTAAAAATCAGAATAAGAATGTCCTTTATTTTTAATAATATAAGAATAAAACAGTAATCTCTTCAAGAAAGATGATTTGAAATGTAGATTTGTAAGTTTACTTAAATGTTGAGTTGGAAGATCTAACAAGACACAGTGAAAATATGTCAGATTTTGAAGTCAGAAATGCCAAGCCACATGACTTTGGATTAAGCTTTGTGATTCTTTAGGACTTCAGGTTTTTTTGTTTGTAAAATAACATTTATCTATTTTATAGGTTTTTACGATTAAATGAAATAAGACATATGAAGTGACTATATAATTTTAGTCCTCTACAATGTTTCCTAAAGCACTATTATTATAGACAAAATGTGATAACTTGGGCATCTTAGTCTGGATTCCCATAAATTTCTCATTCACTGGAAGTCAGGGTAAGAGCTATTGAGAGCTGTGATGATTACCTCTGCCCAAGTGTTAACTAAGGAAGCCAGGGACGTTCTGTTTACAGTATATTTTCCATATTATACTTTGAATGGAGAGTTTCAGCATCTGGTTAGAATAAACAGGCACCCAAGATCAGTTCAGCTGGCACTAGTGTTCACTAATAAGGAAATTGGAGCACAGCATGGGAAGAGTAAGATTCTTTCGAGCCAACTCCAGGGCCAACTGAATCAATTTGTCATTTCCCCAGCTCATTAATAGCTAGTCATATGTGGCTCTTGCTTTTAGCCAATTGCCTTCTATATTGTTATTTTTCTGTTGCCATGAGAAAGCACCACAGCCAAGGTAACTTATAGAAGGAAGAATTTATTTAGGCTTAAGGTTCCAGAGGGATAAGAGTTCATCGGGTGAAAAGGCATGGGAGCTGAGACCAGAGGAAGAGAAAACTGAGTGCCCATATCCTCAAGTACAGGCAAGAAGCAGAGAGAAGGCAAACTAGAAGAGGGGCAAGGCTGTAAACTCTCCGAGCCCTCCCCTAGTGATGTGTTTCCTCCAGCAAGGTCACGCCTCTTAAAGGTTCCATGACTTTCTCCAAACAGCACCACCAACTGGGACCATACACCAAGTGTTCAAATCCTTGAACCTAGAAGGGACATTTCTCATTCAAACCACCACCCCTGCCATCCTTAAACATTCTGAGAAACTGCTTTATTTTAACATTACTGTGGGTGCTAAAGTCTTTAAATCTCTGTGAGACCAATGCTGCCCAGGATTCTGGTTGCCATACCTTATAGTGATTATCTCTGTGTAATGCAATTCTCAGAAGACAGACTCATGAAAGGACTTCAGTGAGCAGTGTGTGTTTTCTATACATTATAAAAGACACATTAAAAACAATAGTGCCACCATTTTTTGTTCTTGTTGTTCTGCCATCCATGACTTGAAGACACAGCTGTGGCCATTTCTTCAAGAGCTCACTCCAACTGAGATAAACCACGTGTCATTGTGATAAAGTTATTCATAAACTAAGGTGATTACTTCATTCAACCCCTTCCAGGTTTACTTTATTTTATTACTCTTTCTTAAAGGCAATTTTTGAGTGTCTTCAACTCACACTAGAAAAGAAAAATCAATGGAGTTGAAATCACTTTCCTCAAGACAGTCTCTGGAATGTGAATTATTTTCTCGTTTTGAAATCAGGGCTGGTCGATTAGAATGACTGCATGCTTTACATGACAAGCTCCTGCCTCTTGCCGTTTATTCATCAACTTACAGTATTGAGCACTGCTTAGTCAGACTTGTCTAATGAATCAAAGATACAACTTGCCAACAGCACAAAAAAGTACCTTGTGCATAATGGAACTGTATTTAAACAAAAACAGGTCTTGCTATTATCCAGAGATGGACAAGGCATCCTCTCTAGACCTCCCTCTCACCTCAGTGTTTTCATTGTTATCATTACAATTTGAATTTGTCATGTGGCTTACAGCCTTTGGTTTGTGTGACTGAAAGAACTACGAGATAAAGGATTTGGATTGAACAAAGGAGTAGAGTACACAAAAGCAGTCACATCGTACTTGTGACTGAATTAATTGTAGAGATGTTCAGATTTTCCTCAGAAGGATTTTCATGAGCTACTGAAAGACTGTACAGATTTGAAACACAATCTAAACTCTTACTTTAGAAACATGAGAGTTGGCTCAAGAAATGTACCATCATACTGAATAACCAGAACATCTATCAAAGCAAAAGCCAATGCCCAGAACACTGTGTGTATATTGCCTGAGTCAATACGTAGTACTTGTTTATGAAAAGACCAGATATAGGCACCACTAGGGCCTATCAAGCTGGGCTTACATATGAGAGACCTCCACATGGGGGCACACACTAGGATCACCCTCAGTGTCTGCCCAGGCTCCACCCTGGAGATACCACTCAATTGCAGTGAGCTGAGCCTGTAACTCTCCATAATTCTCTCCTGACAGAGAAAGCTGCTTCATCTCAGTCACAACCTTGACTCACCTGCAAAATCTCCCAGCAGGGTTTTCAGAGTCACAGATGGTAATATTTGTGTGAGTGACCCTCCCCAGATCAGCTTTATGTATCTCTGACTGGCAGCTTTCCACACACAGCCCTACAAGGATGCATTCCAGAGACCACCACTGACAGACCAGGTGTGTCTCATCAATCTCTGTGAGTTGTAAAGCATAACACACAGCTTACTGAGACCTAAACAAAAGCCTCACTGGTCACCCTCACTCCCTCCAGGCTGGTACATCCTAATCTAGGGACATTCTTAGCGCAGCAGACAGGATTGTTTTCCTAGTCTCTGACTGCCGTGCTAACAAGTCCTTAGGCTAACTTGAGTTTACCCTGATTCTGAAAACCAAGGAGAAGATGTGAGGCCAGGTGTTCTCACGCTGCTATACAACACAAGTGTCCACAGAAAGCCAGCTTTGAGGAAGGCTTCAAGCTGAAATTATGTTGTCCTTATCTTTATATCATACAGTGAGAACAGTTTGCTTTAGTAAGTCAATGACAAAAAGTAAGCTTTAGAAAGTAAAAATTACAAGGGCAATTGAGCCCTACAGAGATGAATTTCAATTCTGATTCTATCGCCGAGTGCCTGCCTTATATTGGCTCAGGTTCTTGGCACCTCTGAGCATGTGTTCTCATCTTCTAATACTACAGTAAATCTTAATGCCCAGGATTAATGATAGGATTGATGAGATGTGTGTAAAGATCTTCGTACAGTTCCTGGCATGTAGCAGGTGTTCAATAAATAGGACTTATTAGAATTAAGAATGAACTATAAGTCATGAGAACAAGTGCATGGCCCTAAGTGAAAGAGTATGTATGTATGAATAATATTCTAATATATTTATAGTGTTTGGAGATTAATCTTAATTATACAAGTCAATAGAAAAATTCATTCTCTTAATGTAAGTTAAAACTTACTTTGCTCACCCTTTATTACTCCCCTTTAATTCCATTTTCTTCTCAACCTCATGAGTCAACTAACATATAATGCATTTAAACATAAAATTGTATGAAAGCTGGGTTTGTCTGCTTTAATACTATATGTACCACACTAATACCGTGTGTGTGGTGTATATGTACATGTGTGTGTCGATGTGTGTGCGTGTGTGCATTCAGGAGGCCAAAGAAGGAAGTCAGATGTCCTGTTCTATCAGTCTCCACCTTAGTCTCTTGAGACAGGACCTCTTATTGAATCTGCCCTAGCAGTCAGCGTGATCATTCAGTCTCAGCCCCTTACAGCTCTGGGGTTATAGACAATTGTCATCATGCCTCAATTTTTATATGGGTTCGGAGAATCAAACTCAGGTCCTCATGCTTGAGCAGCAAGCACTTACCCACGGATCCTTCTCTTTGGCCCCTAATGCCTTTTTCGTATGTTTCACTTAGGATTATTTTGGAGATTTAGTCCTGTTTTATATTTAAACCTACTGCATTCTCGCTTTTATATTGGAACCATTCCAAGTGGGGAATTCCAAATCCATATATCAGTATGGATTTGATTTAGCTGACTTTGAGAAATGCAATCTTTATTGCACTTACAAAGGCATTTTCCAGTTGCTTCTAAAGTTTCACCTCTACATATATTGGAACATCTTTTGCAGAGGCAATAATATTTATCAAGGAAATATGCCAGAAATAGAACATGTAGGTATTTTTAAGTTTTACTGGCTATTGTAAAATTCCTTTCTAAAGTAATCAAATCAGTTTACATCCTCACCAACAATTTATAACTATTCCTATTTCCTCAAGTTCTTGCCAATGTTTAAATTTTTGTTAGCCTGGTCAATGAAAACCAATAGAATTGTTTGTTTAACTTCTTCCTATATACTCTAGACACAAAGATTTCTTTATATAGTCTGAAAATATATTCTTCCAGGATGTTTCATATCTTTTACCTTTTTAGTGACGTCAACAATATTGTTACCTAAACAAGACCTACATAATGAAAAAAACAGATGACATGCCAATTGGGATGGGGGAAATTTCATAAGTTCACACCTCTATATGAAGGACTATGGACAATCAATGACTGCTAGGGGAGAGAGAATCAGTTTTCTTCAGGATAAGCTCCCTGATAGTTTATCTAATCTTAAGTAGTCAGTCCTAAACACATGAACATACTTGCCCAAATAAATGGGCTCAAGAGGTTGAATAGGTACATAAATATACACATACGCATATATGTAACAAGTAATAGGTACAGAAGAGGTTCAGAAATTGAGAAGGAATTGGTAAAATGTGGGAGGAATTGAAGGGGAGAGAGAAGCATGGGAATAACGCTAATACAGTGCTCAGGTATGAAATTCTCAAAAACAATATAAGTAAAAAGATACTTTGGAGGCTGGAGAGATGGCTGAGCTGTTAAGAGCATTGGCTGCTTTTGCAGAGAACCTGGGTTTGGTTTTAGGAAACCTACAGGGTGGCTAACAACTTTGGTAACTCCAGTTCTAGGGGAACCTCTGCCCTTTTCTGACCTCCATGGGCATTTCACAACACAGGCAATAATATTTATCAAGAAAATATGCCAGAAATAGAACATGTAGGTATGTTTACATATATGCAGACCATATACTCGTACAATATAAGAATTAATTAATTAATTAAATCTTTAAAAAATAATTTCCCAGGGGCTGAAGAAATGACTCACTGAATAAGAATTCACACTGTTCTTTCAGAGAACCAGAGTTTGATACCTCACAGCTGCCTGTGACTCCAGCTACAGGAGATCTGATGCCTTCATCAGCAGCTGCACTTATGTGCACCAACCCACACACAGGCACATGAAGATAATAATTTTATTTTTTATTTTGTTATTTTATTTATTACTTTTATTTTTTGTGTATGAGTATTTTGCCTGCATATATGTAAATACACCTGTGTTGTGCAATGCCCACAGAAGTCAGAAAAGGGTATTAAATTCCACTGGAACTGGAGTTACAGATGGTTGTTAACTACAATGTGAGTGATGGGAACTGAACCTCAGTCCTCTACAAGAGCAGCCAGTGCTATTAACTGCTGAAACATCTCTCCAGTCTCCATACACATAATTTTTAAAAATGAAAATGAATATTAAGAAAAAGGATTGCTTCCCAGTTTGTTACATAAGTTCATTTTGCTTTGCATCTATAGCTGAACTAGGGATTTTCTTGTAGTGATCTTGTCCTTTACCTTCTGCCTGTTAAACCAGCTGTTGAGTAGAGCTCATCCTTTCCTCCTTCTCATTCTCATATATCAAGGCTCCACAGGTAATGATCTCTTATCTGACTCTTTCGAGTCCTTTCATCTGCTCGTCTCTTCCTATTAGAATACCACATCATTTATCCACCTCGCTAATAAACTTTAACATCTGGTGAGGCAAGTTCAGCTCATTTGCATTCTTTTTCAGGGTTGTTTCAATTAGTATTACATATTTCATAGTTCAGGTGAATTCTGGATTATTTTCAACTTCTGTGAAAAGCCTGTTGGGATACTGACTGGGACTGTATGTACTTAGTGTGTTCCTTTGGAAATGAACAGGGTCTTTATGATAATGTGTTCTCCCTTTAAGAATAAATAATTTCATCATTTATTAGAATATTATTCAATGTCTTTCAGTGCATTTCATAGTTTTTCTGTGCATGAATTCTGTTTTCTCTTATTAAATATGCTTCCTGTTGTTTTGTGGTCTTTGTTGTTGTTGTAAATGGAATTTGCTAAAAGGCAACTGCCTAAAGGACAGCAGTTGTTGATTTTGTAGGTCAAAACCTTATCAGAACCACTAACCCATGTTCTTCCAATAGCTTGCCATTCCTTGTTATGCGCTTTCTAGGCTAACAGGCACATCAGTACAAGGAATCAGCTTGCAGTTCTGTTCTAGTCACTGTATATTTTGATTTGCCTGCTCTACTCCAATGCAAATATTAATCATAACACCAACTCCTTTGTCTTGTTTGGTTCTGGCTTAACTTGCTATGCTCATTGTCTTTCACCTTTAAGTATATGCTCTGCTAGATATTTCTGGCAAATAACTTCCATCAGGCTAAGGAAAGTTTCTTCTATTCTCACTTTTCTACCATGTGTATATTTTAATCATGCATAAGTATTGAATTTTTAATTTCTAATTAGTTCTAACTGCTTGTAATTTATTTCCTGGAGCAATACTTTTCCTAACCTTTCCAATGATAGCATCAACTTCCTTTTAAGCATCCTATTCCTGCTTTATTAACTCTGAATTTTCAGGTTATATTATATTCTGTCCCTATTTCCCCAGTAGGGTGGCTTTCCTTCTTGACTGTGAATTTATCTCTCTTATTGTGCTTTACATAGATGAACTGCTATCTCTGCATACAAAACCTTCCTGGAGGGAAAGAAGAATTGCTTTCCAGTCTCTAAATGAGTCTAGGGGGGAGGAAAGATGTGCCAGGTAGAACACAGTAGGGATGACATAAGTGTTTTAGAAAAATCATAATGGAAAAGTGGCAGTAATAGGTTCTCCTCTAGAATGTGTGACCTCTCCATCTATGAGTATTTGTCTAAGTTTACAGGCAAAAATTCCCTCCTCTTGACTAGGTCCTAAATCCACTTAGACAGCTGTATGCATTTTTCCTCTGACTGGCAAGATGGACTTCACATTCGACCATATCACTGCTGGTGCTCCTTATAAAGGGAGACACTAGGGGAGTTGGCTACCCCTCGCAACCAACCAGTGACCTGAGCTGTACTTGGGAAGGGATTAAGGTGTGAGTGGAGGAAGTTGGGAGGAGACTAGCCTCTTCGCCAACTTGGGTGGCTGGCAGCAGCTCACTGGTCCCCAAGGAAACGTTGAATTTGCTATAAGGCCTCAGTAGAGGAACATCCCCATCTCCTCCCCACTAATTGCTCTGTAAGTAAGCACAAATAAGCTACAATTTCCCAAACTGTAATTTGTTGAAATCACACTTGGCCTTGTAGTTCTGGACTTAGAGAGGAGGCAGCCATTCATGCCTCACAGGAAGAAACTTTTACAACTATGATATCAGTTGCTCTAATATAGAATTTAATCACAATTTTTGCAAGAAAAACAGGTTTTCTTGAGAAGATATAATTAATGATTTACTTGTATCTAGGTACACAGAAATATATACATTTGCAAACTTTAACTTCTAAGGTTTCTTGTAATTTCAGAGTTTGATGTGCATTCTCCTTACTACGATTTTGAAACCTAGCATCCTCTCTTTAAAATAGAAATATTTATCCACAGGGAACTTTTTGTAAACTTGAACCAGATT
Organism: Eospalax fontanierii; assembly: GCA_035773235.1. NCBI lineage: Eukaryota > Metazoa > Chordata > Mammalia > Rodentia > Spalacidae > Eospalax > Eospalax fontanierii. The sequence goes on along the minus strand of CM069545.1, from coordinate 31,430,190 downwards.
TCTTTTTTCCTGAGTTTTTGTGATTTTCACACAGTATAATTTGATGGTATTTAGATTCCCTCCATTATCCCTGCCTCTCCTTATTGCTCCCCACCCAATTTAGTGTACCTAATTGTGTGTGTGTGTGTGTGTGTGTGTGTGTGTCCTAGAGTCTAATTTCTTTCTCCAAATGTCCTTCTGGATCCATCCACTGGAGCCTGCTTAACCTACCAAGTCCAGCAGCCATGTGTTGCCACAGTTTCCTTAGGTGGGATTGGAGCTTCTTATCCCCTTCCACATGTCTGTTCTGGGATTTTTTTCTTGTTTGAGCTTGCTGCAACTTGTGCATGCTGTCACCATTGCTGAGTTCATATGAGTAACTGATCAGCTGTCTGGAAAACTCTGTTGGTACAGAAACTTACGGTTGTCCAACACCTCTGGCTCCTACCGTCCTTCTTCTGCCTCTTCCACAATGATCCATGAGCCTTGAGAGGTAAAATTTTAATGTAAGTGTCCTATTCATGGATAAGCACTCTGTAGCTTCTTGTTCTCTGCATGTGGACCAATTGTGGTGTTCTGTGCTAATCACTATCTGTTGCATAAGGAAACTTCTCTGATAAAAGGTGAGAGATGCATTAACCGATGGGTATAACAATAAGTCATTGAGTTCATTTAATATAATAACAATTCAGTTTAAAACTAGTACGACATTCTCCCTTATGCTCTGTGACCTATCTATCCTCAGGCTCCTAAGCCTGATACTAATATCAGGTATGAGCTCTGTTCTAAGAAGCAGACCTTAAATCCAACTAAAGAGTGGTTGGTTAGTCCCATAATATTTGTACCACTATTGCACCAGCAGGCATATCTTGCTAGGCCAATTGTTATTGCAGTTCACAGGATTCACAGATGGAAAGGGCTGATGATTTTTTTTTTCCTGCTGGTTGCAAGCATAGCTCTTTCCAGCAGTATGAACACTAGCCAGTAGAGATGAGGCTCTGAAGTCAGCACCAACTTGGTTTCTCCTTGTTTGCTCATGTATATAGTGTCTTCAGCAATAGGGTCTTAGCGTCTAGTTCTAGTGAACCTGATGTTTTGAATTACGAAGACTTCAATTGTATATGTTACAAAAGCAGCATCAACTGGTAATAAAATATTCATTAAATGACTTGATCAAATATGATTTGATCTTATTCTCTGTTTTAATCTCAATCTAGAGTTGGAGTTGATACATTTGAAAACTTATCTGGAATTGTTGAATCTGGGTTTTACTGACTGACTGCCTTTATTAGTTTCTTGACCTTGAATAAGTTATTTGATGTCCTGAGGTTTGTTGGACTGCTTGGAAGGTCAAATAAAAAAGTGCACGTGAAGAAAATTCATAATACTTTGTATATGAAAATGTTTGTTGTTGACAGTGCCCCGTCATAACATTAATGTCATGCCTTCATTTTCAGGTTGAACAATGTGTTCTCAAATGTGTATAACACCTCCTGTATTAGTCGGCTTTTTGCCACTATGAGGAAATACTGGAGGCAATTAACTCACACAGAGAAATGGTTTATTCTTGTCTTAGGGTTCTGAATTTTCCAGTCCAAGATTGAGTGGCTTCGTTTGGTTTTGTCTCTGGCATGAAAAACTACATGGCAGAAAAAAAGCCCCACTCATCTCATTAGTCACAAAGCAAAAGAACAAAGGTAAGTGATGGAGGCTCCGTGATCCTCTTCAAGGGCATGCTCCAGTGACCTAAGAACTGCCCAAATGGTCCCATCTCAAAGTTTCCACCACTTCGTGAAAAGAGACCAACCCTTTAACACACAAAGCCATAGCACTTGGCTTCTCCTAAAGGAGTATCCTTGATGGCAACATTTCCACCTTATTTAAGAGAGCCAACCATACATTATTTTGAACATACAAACCATATTGACTAAAGAAAATGCAGCACTGTGGGTTTTAGAATGGATTTAGGGACAAGTAGATGCGGGCTGTAATCCTCACTTGCTTACGTCTTAAATCCTTTCTTGAAACAATCAGAACTCCTTGGTACTTATATGTAACATGTGGTGCTATTATTTCTGCAATGACTTTAGCTGACTTGAAGGATTAAGGGACCATTAAAAGCCTGACTTAAGGAGGATGGTGCAAGTGATTAAGAATGTCGGAAAGAAGATTATTGGAGTGTTCTGCCAAGGAGACTTTCCTTGATTCTCATGGTTCAGCACTTGAGTCAGACATCTGTTATTCAGTCATGCTAAATTGCTAATCCATCTTCATCCATATCTGCCTGTCCAGATTCACTGAGGACTTACTAGACTATAAAAGGAGGCATCATCTTCAAATCCTGTTTGGTGTTCACCAATTCCTTTCTCAGGGCTACTTTGTGTTAGTCTTTATTGGAAACCAGGAAACCCTTGCCTCTATGGAAGTCATGAGTCTCACATGAGGGGCATATGACAACATATTCATCAATCACCAAGTCTTTTTCAGAGTGAGGGAAGTCTCAGATGTATCACTTTCCAGTTGTTAATGTGCTGGGATTTTGTTTGCTAGAGTATTGTTTTGTTTGGGGTGCTTTTTTAAAACTGTGGCTACATTCACTAAAAATCTCTAATTCTATGCTAAATTAACATAAATCTTATACAATAGAATACTGTTTCCTGTTCAATAGTAACCGCCTTTGACAGCATTTCCCTCTGGTACTTCATGTATTTTCAGACAATAAACTTCTAAGATGCTTTGATTCCAAGTAATGTTAATTAAATAAAAGTTCATTTCATTTTTTTCTGAGTGAGGATTTGAAATGTTTAAAGGCATTTTGTTTTGTTTCCCTCCTTATACAGCAAGGCCATTTTCTTATTAATATTAATAGCCACCATCTTCTTTAAAGGTCATTGAATGTAAGTTTCCTTACCTAGAAACCCAGAGCATCAAATAGCTCCTGCACTTACCACGCATTTTCAGTGGCCAGCTTGTGACATTCAGACTTTGATCATGGGACTCATCATTGAAAGAAAAAAACAAGCATCTATTATTAACCATCAGGCAGCTTGGGTCTTAGAATCTAGATAATTGAATTCGAATAGCTGAAATAATGATATAATGATCCACACATTGGAACTGGAGGCTGAGTAGTCTCCATTGTCACTAGAAAGCTGTATAAGTCCATGAAGTGATGAATGGAACACAGGCAAGAAGAGGTCACACTACCCGCCAGCTGTGTAACAGCCACGAAGGAAACTCATCTGACCAGTCAGCTGATGACACCGCCTCTCTAAAGCATTTCCCTGGGATCCTTGAATCATCTGGAAAATATGAAAAAATGGACAAATGTGAAATCACTTTTGTAAATGGCTATTGAAACTCTCTCATATTTATCTCATTATGTGTGAGCTTTCGGAGCATTTCAGAAACTGCATTCCTTGCCAATACAGAGCAGGTTGCAACTGCAGTGTAAATCTCACTGTAGATGGAGGTGCTTGTTTTGCCATGAGCTCCTACACTTGGAAAGCTGTAAGTACATCTGTATGACAAAGGCTCTTAAATGATGGATTTTTATTTCTAGAAATTGATTTGACAGGCAGGAAATCTGTCTCTATACCTTCTTTCTAGAACCCATTCCCATGCTCAGTGAGCATTCATTCTTCATCCTGTTGTTTATCAAACACACATTTCTTGAATTCTAGCTTTTAATAAGCCACTATGCAAAGTACTGGTGATATAGTTTTACAAGAAATAGTCCTTGTCCTAGGAGAATTTGCTGTTGTGTTGGTAAAGCTGTTTGTGTTTTTCATTTCCTAGGAAACAGAAACTCACTTGGACACCAAGCATAGTTGATCAGGTAGACTTTCTTATGATGAGAATGTTGTCTAGGAGCTAGAAAAATCTAGATAAGGCTGTGGCTTTGTCTCTTAGTAAAAAAGGTTTCGATTGTTCCTCCATCCCCACAGAGGAAAGCTTCTTTTCCCACACTGTTTCTACTACAACTGCCACTCTTGACCAATTGCCCACCCTCTTTTCAATGGCTCTTAGAGTCCACTCCCATAAAATCCTCTTACTCAAAAATTAATGTAAGTACAGTTCTATGCATCCTTTCAGATTCTATTCCCATTACCAAGTCAACAACCATTTCTCAGCTCACAAATCACCATAAGCAGAATGTGCTTAACACTTCATTTCTTCAAAGCAAAAAGCCATCTTCTGAGTATAATGTTCAGCAGGTTGCCTGCCTTAGAAATGGAAGAAGGCAGAAAACTCATCTCGTAGTGGTGGTATAATGTGGCTGTATTTCCTGACCTGCAATTAGTTCAGCAATGTTGGACAGAACTCAGAAATTTAGTTCTAAAAGCATCTAACACTGAGAGAAATGACCGTTCACTCTCTTTGTCTTAACATTTCTGAGGCCTTTGACATGTCTCAAACACAGGACCATCCAATTCGTATTAAGTGTTGCCTTCAAAGGGAATATGTTTCAAGTATGTGGGGAAACACAGGCAAGTGTTTCAGTTACCACTGTAAACATAGGTTTTTGTTATCCACAGCAAGCTTTTAGCTGGAGTGTGAGAATTTCCTATTTAATGTATATACATAATCAAATATCAGGTGTTCCACAGTCTGTAAGTGCCTGTTAAATGCCTGACTTTGTCCATGCCAGGTGCATATAGATTCACTTGAGTTTTTCTGTTAGTGAGAACTTGACATAAGGATACATGTATTTATATAAATTATTTCCTCTTATTTCATGTTGTAAGTGCTGTGCCTGCATACATACATAAGTGTACCCATGCATGCAATGACTAAGGAGACCAAGGGAGGGCATCAGATCCCTTTGAACTAGAGTTAAGGATGGTTGTTCACCACCATGTAGGTACTAGGATCCAAACCCATGTCCTGTGCAAGAACAGCTAATGCTCTTAACCACTGAGCCATCACTCTAGTCCCAAGGCTACATGTGTTAACAGGAGGTCATAGGAAAAGACAAAACTCTGTTAATAAAAATCCCAGTGTGGGATCCACAGACGTGGAACTCAAAGCCCAGTCCACATTCCAACTTTCTCTAGGTCAACTTGTTTCTGCTGTAATAACTTCAACGTGTGGATCCTGCTCAACGTTCTGCCTTTATACAACTCACTCTCTGCATTCGTCCCATCTTGGGGCCCCTTTCCTCTTTCTGCAGCTTCCACATCACTCATTCAGTCTTCATAGTGCTTTTCATTTCAGGTTCTGTCATGGTCAGTGAACAGCTGATGGATAAGTTGCTCTGGGATAGAATGCCCAGCACCTGGGTCTAGGGCAAGCTGGTGATAAGAATGGTTCTGTACACTCCAGAATCTAAGGCTGCTTCAGTCAGTAAGGGAAAGCACATCATGTCCATTTGTAAACACCATGCTGCTGGACCTGGTTACCATACCATCATTTCGTTCAGGAATGCGGTCATGGTCAGGAGTTCCTGCGTCTGCTTTCCTCCCCTTTCAGCACTCTCCTGACCCATCAGTCAGTGAGATACATTTAAAATCCAGTTCAAAATCATTGTTCTGATAAAAAGACTCCACTCTGAATGAGGTCTAAACTTCGGTGCCTAGAAGATCTCAGGTCGTCTGTTCTGAAGATGCATCTTGACTCCTGTCTCCTGCTGCTCTTCCTTTCCTCACCTGTCAACTCCCACTGGCCAGCACCTTATTGTTCCTCAGTGCACCCTCCTCAGATCTTTCACACAGTACCCACTCCCTGAGATGTTCCTCTCTCAGACACCCATGGACTTTCTGCTTATTTCACTCATGGGTTTTTCTCAAAAAGTCCATCTGACTGTGTATTTATTTCTTCAATTCATTGTCCTTGTTTTGATTTTTTTTATATTGTATATCTACTTCTTTGCTTGTTGGCTGCCTTTTCTACCTGAATTTAAAGTCCACAGTGGCAAAAAAAAAATCAATGTTTTTTATTTACTTGTGTCAGTAACTATGGCAATGCTTAACGCAAAGTAAGTGAAAAATAAATATTTGTTAAACAAATGTGTAAGTGAATGAATTTAAAGGCTCTGTGGACATGAAAAGGACTCTGCTTTTGTATGTGCAGATCAAGACTCCCACAAGAGATGGATGAGCAATCTTAAAGGCAGTGATGAATTCTAAAATTTGGCTTTGTTTCTTTTTGCCTTTGCTGGGGATTGAACCCAGGGCCTAGGGCATGCTAAGCAAGCATCCCTAGCTCTGACCTCTAGACCCCTAAAATTTAACATATGCGTAACAGAGTTGCATTACATACTGGGGCAGTTAAAAGACGTTTTACTCTTTTTGAGACCTAAAGGCTAGAGAGAAAGCATGCCCCTGGGGTTCATGTGCACAGATCAGGAGAACAGGGGAAGCAGGCAACTTGGAACAATTACTTTTTGTACTGCCTTCGGGTTCAAGTAGCAGAAAACTCAGACTCTAAGGGCTTTTGGAGTAAAGAAATGGATCTGTTCATCCCCAACGAAGCCTCTGAGCAGGGTATCCAGAGCAAGGCATTGACCCTCAATGGCGCTCTCCTGAAATTCTCAGAGCTTTGCCCTCCTCTGTCTACTGGCTTCATCCTTAGACTTGGAGAAGATGGCTGAAGAAGATACTAAACTCAGACACACCAATGTTCAGGGCAGACAAGGGTTATTTTTCCCTTGAATGTAGTCTTTAGGCAAACTTTTAGAACACCACCAACGCAATTCCTCTTACATCTCATTGGCATTTCTAGGTTATTTAGCTTTTCCTAACTAATCACCAATTACCATACGTAATGGCATTGACAAATTACCTGAAAGATAGATCTGGGACTCAGTGACAGTCGTGACTGGAGTCTGGGGAGAGGGGAATGGGGATACATTGAGAGGTGTGAAACTTGAAGGAAAGAAAGGTCAGGAAAGAAGTCTTTTGTGCTATATGACTTCAGCTCTATTTATTCAGCAAAATTGGAACAGAATGCCTGCTCTTGGTCAATATGCCGCCTTCATATTTAATTTTCACTGTTACATTACTAAAAATATAGTTGTCTATATTAATAATACTATACTAATAACATAAGGTTTTCTGTGTCTTTCCCATACATAAATGATACTGTGCTCAAATCCACTCTCCCTAAAGCCCTCTCTTCCTCTGCCTTCTCTTTCCTTCATCTTTCTGCCCAGATCCCTTCTCTATTCTTAGAATTCTCTCCCTGATATGCAGATCTTATCATGTTCTGCTTCATTTTAGCTTCCACATATGAAAGGAAACATGCAATGCTGTCTTCCTGCACTTAATCTACTTCGTGTATCACGGTGATCTCTGCTTCCATCCACTGGCCATCAAATGGCAAGATTTCATTCTTCTTTAAGTAATGCACTTGCTCCCTCCCCACACACACACCCCACATTTTTTTATCCACTCATCTGTCAATAGGCACTGAGACTGATTACATAACCGGATGATTGTGAATAATGTCACAAATGTCACAATAAACTTGAATGTGCAGATAGATTTGTATGCTGACTTCACTTCCTTTGGGTACATCCCTATGAATAATGTACTTCAAATTTTACTTTTTTGAGGAATGTCCATACTCATTCTATGGTGACTATATTAAGAAAATAAATCTTTTATGTCATGTTACAGAATTTGAATATTATCATCAAAACAACTAGTAAACAATGATGACTTGAAAACAAGGAGATTGCAGAATCAGTTTCCCAGTGTATAAAGGTCACTAAATAGCACTGAGGAGAATGGACTGAAGAGAATAAAGATGAAGATCAGGAGGAGCAGCTGAATCACTGCAGTAATAAAAGTGAGAAACAGAGTTTGAACTCTCAGTTTCACTATCTCATAGCGGAACAAGGTAGACATGGGAACATAAAGAGGCGTTAGAATGCTAGACCCTTTCCTGAAATTTTGATAGTTAAATGAACTTGGGGTCTGACACAGAGAAATACTGACGGACGGGCCAAGGTTTCTGGACTGGTTATCTGAATGAAGGGTAGAATAACAGAGACTAGGAAGTAAAACGGGGAAAAGATTCGATGGGAATGCAGAGATTACTGTGCTTGTTGTTCTCAGCGGGAAATCTATGAAGAATAATTAAGATCTGCATTTAGAGTTCAGGAAAGAACGTGCCCGTGTTTCCCGAGCACGGCGCACGGGGTGATGGTACAGTTTTGGGTGTGCAGGTGATGTGCGTGCATCGGGAGTGCACCCGCTCCTCGCAGAGCTTACACCTTTGCTGACAGTGTTAGAAAATGCTCTTCTAATGCCCATCAAAGTATTTAGAGAACCCAGAGGAAGATGAAATCTCTTTGAGTTGCGGCAGCCAGCTCATTTATGCATTTCTTGAACAATGTGTGGAGTTTTGATCAAAGAAACGGGGTAAAGTCTTATTAAACAGAGGGAAAGCAGGTCATTAGAACCAGCGGGGAACAGGACTTAGTGTATGTCTGTGGTATTTTCGTAACAGAATCAACGATACATGTTTGTGGTTAATTGGTTAAGAGATCTTAAGATCTTTTTTGAGTGATTGAAAGAACAAAAATAGAGTAATTGGTAAAAATGGTTAACTGGAGTTGAGAAAAGAGCAAAGAAAATGTCAGTGTTAGCCACGTTGCTTGTGAGAAGGTAGAGCATTCATTGTACAGACTGGGAATGTAGGAGAAAAGTTAGACGCAGGGGCAGGGTCGCCAGGTCGTGTTTACATCTGATTATGAGGTCAGAGGCACCAAAATTACAATAGTCTCCTGGAGTTATATAGTTCTTAGTGCCCATTAAAGATATTTAACTTTTCTCAGCTGTATTTGAACAAATGGTCATTTACATAAACATCAACCTGAACCTAATATCCTATGAATCAAAAGAAAATTATTAAACTATTTTCAAATTTCTTGCTTAAGAGAAAAAAAATCAGGATAGTAAAGAAAGCAGAAAGCATACTATACAAATGGAAGAACCAGGAAAGCTACCCTAAGTGACTGTTATTGTGGAAGGCTGTACAGTTGTGCATGCATTGTGTCAACTTTTCATGAAACAAAAAAGAACCCAACATTGCAGCTCCATGAATATGGGAACTAGGAATCTTCTTCAGCAAGAAAAAAGTGCAGTAATCTAACCCTGTGCACGCAGCTCTTAGAATGCAGCAGGTTTCAACACCTCGACCAATTATGTACTTAATAAAAGCTTTTCACAACAGCATTCACAGGCAGGTGTCATGCCAGTTCAGCCCACTTAGTCTGTGAACAAGTAGATAATAAAACTGCTTTAATGAGGAAGAAAGGAAGGAGAAGACAGGGGAAATGTGTGTGCTTAAAATAATGAGGATTTTATGAATTGTTGACAGTTTATAAATGTCTAATAACACACATGTAAACATACATGTACATGCAGATCTCTCTCTCTCTTTCTCTCTTTCAACTCTACACACACACACACACACACACACACACGCACGCACACACACACAGTGCCCCACTTCTGTGATTTAGTTTAGCAGCTAAATGTTCGGCTGTGATTTGTGATGTGGTAGAGATGGTCTATCACCCCTCAGAGAAAATTCATCTTATAATGAGCAAAAGAAAATACATTTTATCCTATCAACAATTACAGCAGTAAGGAATAAAATAATAAAATCTACTGGGTACTGGCATAAAGGCAGACTCTCAATCAATAATCCTTGTATTGATCCTTGTGACCTTCAGCAAGAGACTAGAAGATTCTACAGCATGTTACATTTTGTTAGTGTGTGTGTGTGTGTGTGTGTGTGTGTCTGTGTGTAAAATACACAGATATATCAGTTCAAAGTATATTGAAATAAAATTTATCAAAAACACTATTGTTTCTATTATAGTAATTAATTAGTAAACACTTGGTTAATGTAGACTTGTGTTCTTTGGGGCCAGGGACTATGTCTGTTTACAGAGAACTATCTACACATCCTATAGTATTTGTTACAACACAAAAATTAAAAAAAAAACCACACAAATTGATTTAGTATTGATGGTGTTAGGAACTAGGCGGCTACCAAGGAGAATTTGCTTGTTTGAGGTTTATTTTCAAACTCAAGGGTGAGACAAGATGATTTGATGGGCCACACGGAGGAACTGTTTCGTTCATTCCCACATCCCCTCACTCAGGCTTCACCTGAAGATTAATTAAGGAGTCTCAAGCTAAAGCACACAGAACAGGAACAGGAAAAGGTGTGTTCAGAAGACTAGACAGGAAGAAAAACGTGGGATTACGATAACAGAAGAAGAGCAGAGGAAAGCGTATACAGAGTTCAGTCAGCTCTGTGTCCTGGGTTCCACATCCACAAATTCAGTCAACCACAGTTTGAAAGCATTCAGGAAAAATCGTACCTATACTGAACTTGTACAGACTTTTGGTCATTATTTCTTAAACAATACAGCAGAATAACTATTTACCTCACATCTAATTGTATCAAGTATTATAAGTAACTTAGAGATGACTTCGAATAAAAGAGAGTATTTAATATTACATGTAAAACACCATTTTATATAAAGAACCTGAGTAATCTTCAGATTTTGTCATCCACTGGGATCAGAGAAACAATTTTCCACAGACAGCAAGGGATAACCATGTGTGCTGTTGATACCTGGATACTTTCCATGGGGACCAATAGTGTTAGGAGTGTCTCAAAGGACAATGCCAAGAGAGAGAGAGCCCCACAGAGCCCACATGCACCACTTTAATGAAATATCATCCAGCCTCCACTCTGACTCATTAGACAAATGTATTACTTCATATATGTCTTCTGGATAAAGATACTATATAAATGCACTTCAGAAATTACTAATTACTTTCTTTCAGGGAAAAGTGTTGAAAGAAAATTTTATTATTCCTGCTTGGCCCTCTAGAGGAAAAAAAATTTTTTTTTAAAGAATGCTTAGCATTTTGCAATTTACTGTTTTTAATGGAGAAAAAGGAGTTTAGGTGACTGCATATTTATTTACATATAAAATTTGTGCAGAATAAAGACCCACTAACATAACTAACTTGTGAGTTTCTTGGCTGATGAAGGTAAGAGGCTGAATCACTTGAGTCTGGCAGAGGAAATGAAAACATGTCAAAGAGGTAAGGGACAGTTCCCTTCCCAGAGCAGCTTCCGGAATGCACTATAATCAGTGTGGGCTGCAGTGACATACGCCCCATCTATCAAACCTGCGCATGGGGAGAAGTTGGAGACATGCAAAGCTGTCCTGGGTTTCCCTTCAGCTTCGAGACACTGCCTTTGACCATCTTGCCACATGTCTGTGCTCTGAAGGGCTATGTGAAACAGACTGTCAGGTCTACCCTAAAACTTTAGGAGATGAGTTTAGTCTCTAGAGTTTTTTAAAAGCGAAAATAACAAATGGAATTTTCCCTGAAAGCCTGTCCTCCTTGTCCATATCCCTTTCCTCTTCCAAATATAGATTCATTGTGTTCCTTTATGTGTTACTGCAAATTTGCTCTGGGCTTGACTCCAGGAATCAGCTAGATGTGTTAAGTAAACAGACATTCAAGGAACTTTGCTTCTATTTCTCAACCACTATTTCCAACTTTGAATTTTACCTTTTTGCATGTATTTAATAATAAATACTTCGTTGTATATTTATTGGAGAGGAAATGTGTCACAGCACCTCTGTGGAGGTCAGAGGACAACTTGTAGGAACCCACTATGTGGGTCCCAGGTATTGAACTCAGGCTTGGTGGCAAGTGCCTTTACACACTGAGCCATGCCATCTCACAAGCTCTTTAAATTGTGTTTCTTTCCATTTAATTTATTATTTGAAAGCTTCAGGGGCTGCAGAGAGATGGCTTAGTGGTTAAGTGCATGACTGCTCTTGCAGAAGATCCATGTTCGATTCCATCACCCACATGGCAGCTGACAACTCTCTACAACTCCAGTTCCAGGGAATCCAACACTGTCTTTCTGACCTCCACAGGCACTGCATGACATGGATACACATGTATACATGTGGGCAAAAATTCCTACACACAAAATAAAAATAATAAAATTTAAAAATTAGAAAAAAAGAAAGTTTCATGCATGTGTACAAATGTATCTTGATCACAGACACCCTCCCTTCCGCCTTCTAACTCTCCATCACATGACTCCCCATCACATCTCCCTTTCAATTTCATGGCATTTTATAATTATTTGCTTGTCTGTTCTAACACACTGAGTCTAATTAGGGCTGCCCATATGCATGTGAGTGTGGGGTCATCCACTGGGACAGGGACAACCCTCCATTGGCCACATTCCTAAGAAAAGTGACCACCAACTGCCAATAACTCCTCAGATAGTGGTGAGGTCTCCTATCTTCTTCTTCACAGTAGTGAAAAATATGACACAAGAACATTTCTTCTTTCCCAACCATGTTGCCATGTGAATTGGATAGAAATTTAATTGGATAGAAATTCAAACTGTGGCTTTTCTGTACTTAAGCACCATGAATTTATCTCAAAAGGAACAATAATATTAAGACAACTACCATGGTTATAAGGCAACAATAATATTATGACAACTATCATGGTTAGAAGCAGGATTACCCCAATGTAGGATTAGGCAGATTCCCCATCCTCATCATTCTTAAGGTGACATTTGAAGAATCAGTTGTGGAATTAACTCATAAGTACCATTGCTTTCTCTGTATCAAAATACTTTTCCCCTTAAGTTCTATTTCACTACCTTTTCTTTCTCCTCTGGAAAGGTAAAACCATAGCACAGATGAAGACCCTGAGGCAGTGAGAGGTTAAAAGATTGAGGTCACACATTAAGTGAGCGAAAAGGCAAAAATAGAAACAGAGGCTTTCTGAGTCATAGCCCAGTTTTCCAGCCAATGGCAGACCTGTACTGATATAGAGGCTCATATTAGCTCACAAAATAACCACAGGCACATTTCCTCAGAATCCAGGCCACGTACTTAGTACATGGCCTAATGCATGGGCAAATTAATTTTTGGCAGCAGGAGGCCCTGGTATGCTGCAACTACAATGTACAAGTGATTAAAACCAACAGAGACATAGCCTTTTTCTTTTTCTAGATAAGAGAGCCAGAGTTCTAGGTCAAGCCCTAAAATTTTCATGGATTTTGGAGTAACTAATTATGAGGCTTAAAAAAAATACCAAAACATTTTCTTTGCATTGCCAGTTATTTTTTTTTCTTTAATAAATTACTTCTCCTCCAGAGCCTTCTCTTTGTACATAATCCAAGCTTCGTTGTACATGTTGAGTCAGAATTGGAAATATTGGTTTGGCTTATTTAGAAGTTCTTGCTCTATAATATCATTTCTTCATTGGATTTTGGGGGTTTTGTCTTGTTTTTGTTGTTGCTTTTTGTTTGCTTGTTTATTTTTGAGACAGTCTCTCTATAGCTCCATCTGGCTTGGAACCTGCTATGTAGACCAGGCTGGCCTCAATCTCACAGAGATTCCTCTGCCTCAGACTCCTACAGACTGGGATAAAGGAATGTGTCACCGTATCTGGTTCTAATGTCATTTTTTTTATGCCATGTAAAACAATTAGGAGGAATCCTACAGTGGGTGGTTTGCATCTTGATGCAGAAAGAATGAGTCATTCCCTAAATAAAGGAGCTTGGAAAATTAGGGTCACATTTGTAAATATACAGAAAACGTATCAAATTACAATATGGTGACCTCTGAAATTTCTAATATCTTATTTTTATGGATTGTTTATTCTTGCTTATAGAGCCAATTATAGAAATGAGTAGCCCAATAAAAATTATCCTCACTGAATTAAAAGGCATAATTACTGCCTGGATGAACCAATGGATAGAAATATTTTAAATATAAAATATAAACATTATGAATAAACTGTATCTCAAGTTTTAGAGCCCAGGAAAATAGTGTTTACTCCATGGATGCTCAGTTTTACCAGTTCCAGATAAAATGTCCCTTTCTGTCCTCTGCAGGCACTGCACAGCATGGATGCACTTACACACATACAGGCATAACACTCATACACATAAAATAAAATAAATAAATAAATCATAAAAGAATTATCCAGTTCTAAAATTTCCTGGTCCCTTTAGTAGAATAGAACACAAAAGCATGAATTCATTGGTTACAGGAGTCTATAAAATGGAGAATTGAAGTAGCTTGTATGAGGGCAGAAACTGGGTGCCTGTTGTTGGATAAAGTCTGATTGACACCCAAAAATCACAGAGACTGAAGTGCACATGGTAAGGGTACTAGTGTGAGTCTTCCAGTTTGTGATTTACTCACATATTCTCATTGATCTTCATAGAAACCTTAAAGAGTTTATATTTATCAATACTTACATTTCCAATGAAGACATCTCAACAAAGTTAAGGTTGCAAAGCCAATAAAAGTGAAGCCAAGTTTTAAAATCCTATGATCTTCCAACTGTCTCTTTATAATATTAATAGCTATATCAGTGTGTCATGTACTGTGTTAAGTGTTTTGCACATATTTTCTTGTGAATCACTAGTAACAAATCTATGAGATCGATCCTATTATTAACCCCAGTTTACCACTGAGACAAGGGGAGTCATGGAGAAGTTCATCATTTTTTTTCAAGGTCATATATCTGATGAGTGATGAAGTTAGTGTTAAATCTTGAGAGAACTGACTTAAAGGGAACTGCTAGGCTTTCAGTAGCCTTTGAAACAAACTAGCAGAAACTCTGAGCTTAAGCTAAAGATCAAGAAGTCCTGATGATGCAGGCCTGTAATCCCAGCTACTTGGGGAAGATGATGTAGGAGGTTCACAAGGTCCAACCTTCTTGATATAGGGTGAATTAAAGACTAGTGTGGGCAACTTTATTAAACACTGTCTCAAAAAAAATTTAAGGCTTGAGATGTATCTTATTTGTAGAATGTTTGCATAGTAGCTAGGCATGGTGGCACATGCCTTTAATTCCAGCACTTGGAAGGCAGAGGCAGGCACATCTCTGTGAGTTCAAGGTCAACCTGATCTACGTAGTGAGTTCCAGGCCAGCTAGGATTACATAACGAGACCATGTCTCAATATATAAAAACAAACAAACAAAAGAGTACTTGCATAGTGTGCACAAGGCTTTAGTGTTATAGATTTTAATCTGAGTCCAAAGGGCATCTGCTGAGATTTCCAGGTCTTATATCCTGGAGCAAAGAATTGGACAAAGGATCCATGGATGAGAACAACAGAGACCATTTATTAAGGAAGAGAAAGGCACTTCCAGGAACAGAAGTGGGTCAGAGAGCTAGGAGAGGACCAAGGCTCAAAAGCCTCAGGTCCCGAGCATCACAACCCTTTATAGGTCATTTACATAGTACCTGCTAAATCCATCTCTTCGTAGGCATCAGTTTCTGTGATTTTCAAGCATCATTCTTATTTTAACAAAAAAGAAGGAGGAGGAGGAGGAGGACTAGAGGGGGTAGAGAGGAAGAAAGCAGCACCTTCTCCTGTATTCAGAGATCATAGAGCTTTTCTCCCTCAGGCTCCTTTTCATTACATGCTGCCTTTGGTAGGAAGGCTTGCCAGTCTTCCTCGGTTAACCTGTTTCTTTAAGTTTTAAAAATTATTTTTATTTTTAATTATGTTTATTGTGTGACTGTGTGTGTTAGGAACACATGAGTGCAGGTCCCTTTAGAAGCCAGAAAGGGTATCTGATACCCTGGAGCTGGAGTTACAGACAGTTGCAAGCTGCCCAAAATGGATGCTAGGAACTTAATTCATGTACTCTGGAAGAGCAGTGCATGCTATTAACCACTCACCTGTCTCTCCAGTTCCCTAAAAGTTCTTTTAATTAGCTGGATGTAACGGTACATGCCTTTAAATCCAATACTTGGGAGGCAGAAGCAGACAGATCTCAGTGAGATCAAGGCCAGCCTGGTCTACATGACGAGTTCAGACCAGCTTGGGCTTCAGAATGGGGACCCTGTCTTGAAAACAAACAAATAAACAAAAAACACACAAAAATTAATTGCGGGCCCAGGAATGGTGGTGTTTGCCAAGGCCAGCCTGAACTGCATCCTGAAATCCTTTCTGAAGAATTTTTTTTTTTAAGAGTCACTAGAGAATTTAGGTCCATGAGAAGATCTAAAGCATATAATCTCATTTTTGAAAAAAAAATTAAGAACATAAGCAAAACACCCACCACAAAGTGGGGTGGAAATCTGAAGAGTCAAAGTTAAATTAGATTTATTAATTAAGAAACCAGTCATCCCTTCAGTACATAGTCATATCTGTCCTCAGTGGATTGTTACTTTCTGCCCAGTGTTCTGCCTGGCTGAGACTCTGATTCCAGTTATTCACTGAATTAGCAATTCCATTGTTTTGTTTTATCCTCAAATCTGATAGGTCCCCACTGCCTAGCATATCCAAATCTAATGAAACCAATGGCCAAGGTGAAACCCAGTGATCTTCCTCTGGGTTCGTCTCCAACATTGCCTCAAACCCTCAGCAATTTGTATATTATCGTTTCAGCAGGTAAGACAGTTAGTCTTAAGAGAAGGAACATTAGATTTGCTACCAAGAAGTCTTTAGGGTACAGGTTCTAAGAAATCTGGGTTTTTAGCCCCAATGTACAAACACAGCCTAGAGATATGTCAAGCTATAGCCAAAATGATTTTTCCTAAACATTATCATGAAGGGTAAATTTTAAATGATAAGTTTATTTGGAGGATATGTGTGGAACCAGATAAGGAAACCTAGTCACAAGCAATCAGGATAGGCAATCAGCCTCTTTGCCCTCGTGGACCTGAGATTTACCTCTCTCAGCCAAACACACCAGGGTGGGCAAATGAGAGACCCAAAAGAGGCCACTGCTGGGTAGCATAGTCCAGTACATACCCTACCACACATCTGAAACTCCTCTGTCCTTCACCCTTCACAGACACTGAGACAGGGAGCAGGTACCCTGCCATGCTCCTCCCCCACTAACAGATGCTCTATGGCCTGAACTGGGAAAACTCCACTCTTCTCCTTAAGCACCACCAACAGGGACTACTGGGAGCCAAAGTAGCATCGGATACACAAGACAGACCAAAGTTAATACAACAAATGCTCTAGAAAATAAATTGTCATTGGAAGAAAAGTCCATAAAAGAAGGCTAGGAACTCTGTGCTGACCCTAAACAGCCTACAGCTAAGAAAAGAGTTAAATATGGCCCCAGTTCTCAAACACAATAGACAAACTGTTCGGTATACAACACAATCACAGATCATATCCAGAACCCAGAAAAATCCCACTTGAATGAAAAATTGCAAGTAATCGTCAGATGTTTCAAATGTCTAAATTCTCTGACAAGAATTTAAAAGTAACCATTATACAAATGCTTCCGTGATCAATTATAAATTCTCTTGAAACAATTTCAGCAAGGAATAGAAATTATAACAGAAAATCAAATGGAAATTTACAGAACTAAAAATACAATAGCACAGGTTATAGCAGCAAACTTGCTGGATGGGCTCCATCATGGAGTAGACACGACACAGGCTGCAGTCAGGAAAACTGAGGGCAGAAGAAATGAATTAGCTCAGCCTGAAAAGCAGAAGCAGGTTTAAAAGAGAGAGAGAGAGAGAGAGAGAGAGAGAGAGAGAGAGAGAGAGAGAGAGAGAGAGACACACACTCTGGAGCCTGTGAGGTAGAAAGAGAAGAGCCACAATCATTTTATCAGAGTTCTAGAAATACAGTAAGGAAGAGTCTTTGAGGAAACAATGGTTGACAACTTGGCAAAACTCACAAACCCATACAGAATACAAGAAATCAAATGACACCCAAATAGAATAATCACAAAGAAACTCCTACTAAGATACATGATGATTAAAAATGGAAACGAAAGACACAAGTCTGTAGAGTGGCATTAAAGAAATGATGCATCACTCAGAAAAAAGCAGCTCATGGCTCATTGGAAATGGAGATGAGGAGAAAGCGAGGCACAGTATTTATCAAGGCCTGAAAGAAGAGAATTGCCAATGGTGAAGTGTATGTCTGGCAAAACCCTTCAGGGTGAAAAGAAGTCAAAACTTCCTTAGCTGAAGGAAAACTAGAAGAATTCATTTCTAGCAGGCTTGCAAGTAAGGGCTCACTAGAGGAAGTTCTTCACACAGACAATCAGAAAAGAAGGACTCTTTGAACGTTAGGAGGAAGGAAGAAGGAAGAAACGGAATGGGGACACACACAGAAAGCTTGCCTTTTCCTCATGAGTTTCATGAACTGTGTGTGAGAGTTGAAATAAAATTGATGACACCATCTGATACCCAGGGCAGTGATACTCAAAAGTGGGAGTGAGAAAGGAACCAAAACGGAAGTAAGGTTTCCTCTTCGTTCAATTCGGGTCGCCTGCAGAAGGCAAGAAAAGAGGAACGAGAAGCAGAGGAAACAAACTAAATAAATAAGTGGCAGATTCTATCCAATACCATAAAGTGCTTTAAATGCAAACAGTGTCTAGAAACCAATCAAAAGACGGGAGGAAGGGGAAGGAGTAAGTGGTAGCAGATGGTTCTGTTTATAAAAGGACAACACAAGAGATCAATATAGTGATGCTGGCACTGATCAGCATCTGAACATACACCAGTAATAAAACTGTATAGAACTTATCTACACAAACACACGAGCATGTGTTTACCTCAGTAAACTGAATAATAAGCGTAGACAGTACCCATATCAACATTTCAACTGTGATCTTACACTATAACCTTAAAAGCCGTGTCCATCAGAGGAAACGTGGAAAATGTATAAGGATCTCATTATTTCTTAAAGTTCTATTTGAATCTACAAGTGTCTCAAGAAAAATGTCAATTATAAAAGACAGTTTTCTTTTGGGAATTTAATCTGAGCAACAGTGTTGGCCTAGCCAGCTGGCATAAGGCCCTGGATTCCACTCCCAGCACTGAAAAGAGGTCTCTTTATTACAATTCATCATTTTGTTATGCTGTAATGATGCAAAATAATCTAAGTATTTGCTTATGTACAATAATTTATGAAATCTAGAAAAATGATGAAATTGTATTCCCTCCACATAGCTGGACAATTTTTTGTCACTTGAAGAAAACAAAGATAAAACTAGACAACCTCATATGGTTTTATAAGTATTTTGGCATAGTGGTCATTGTAAACCTATGTCTAGGTTAAGGCACAAATACACACACACAATACACACACACACACACACACACATACACACACACACACACAGGAGAATGCCTTGCCCTAGGGATGAGTATTCTGAGAAATTCACCACAAAGTCATTTGATACACTTGATTGCTATATTTTTAAAAATCCCCTTAGAGTTAACCAGCATCAACAAAGGAAAGTCAGTGCTGCTCTGTTGAGACTAATTTGATGTGTGGATGTGTGTGTGTGTGTGTTATGTAAGTGCCACCACTCACATAGAGATCAGCACACAACTTTGGGCATGGGTCCTTGCCTTCCTATTTTAAGTAGAGTCTTTCTTGTTGGTTTGATATCACCAGCCCAAAAGCTTCTGGATGATTCTCCTGTCTCATTCTCCCAAGTCCCATAGAAATGCTCAGATAACACATACCCCCTACTGCATCCATCCTTTTACATGGGTTCTGGAGATCAAACACAGATCATTAGACTTACATGGCAAGCATTTTTATCGACTGAGCCATTTCCCTAGCCCCAAGACTGAAAATACTAGCATTTACTTTTCAAATTTGAACTTTGCACATCAGCTTATCCTCATGTGCAAGTTTCCCCTCTAAGAGGCTTTTGCTTTGGTTTGGTTTTTGTTGTCCATTTTTGGTTTGTTTTGTTTTATGTGGATCTGGGGATCAAATTTAGGTCCCTATGCATGATTGGCAACCATTTTTCCATAATCTCTCGTCTCTAATCAATCAAATCAACATTGAATGATGCATGATAACTTTATCAGACATAGCTATATCACAGTCATAGCTGCTAGTGTCAGAATGTGGCATCGGATGTAGAAAGAGGTTTGCATCATTGGAGTCTTTGAGTATATCTGTCTTTGAATATCTCTGAGAACTAAATCCTCTGGTCTACATTTTCTATCACTTTTAGGAAACAAGAGAAGTTCACGGAAGAACTGTTTCTTCTGGAATCCACGTGGCAAGCAGAATTACTGTCTCTGATGAACCGAAGCAGAAACTGTTGGGTTCAGTCTTCTGTGTTTGGGTTCTGTGTTGGGTTCAAACTTTTGTGTTTGCTCCACACTTACAAATCCTAGGCATTTCAGCAGTCAATATAAAGAGACCGAAAGGCTTCAAAGAATAGCAAACAAATTCAGGTCATGTAACAGGACTCCTGAGAGCCTAGAGTGGCCTTACTAGTGATCATGCTTGATCACCCTTCAATTATGTCTCCAGATCATTCACTATGTCCTCACAACCTCCCCAGATTTCTACTTCTATAGATTCAAAATCTCAGGTGATTCCGGGGAATGGAGTATAGTATGCTTCCTCCTGAGTCATACTATATACCTTAACTTCAGGAACATGTTGGGACTGGAGTCTGAGTGGGGGTCTGGTTACAGCAAAGAGGATGGTTAGGGAAAGTCCACAAGTCCTAAGGAGAATCAGTGCTGTCTTGTTTGGCACTTGCCTCAGGGCAGGTCATCATTGTTTCCTTGGGAAAGGGAGGATTTATCTCCTCAGAAAGAAAGAAGATGCTAATGCTGAAGCAGGGGTGTATTAATCAGGGTTCTCTAAGAGATCAGAACAGATAAGATGAATATATTCATGGGAATTCTTTATGTTATACATACATGTATTATATATACATATGCATATATATTATATATATATATATATATGTACTTCTACAGGAACTTATTAGATTGTCTTAGAGTATAGGGCTCTGGTAGTGCAATGGCTGTACCTCACTGGAAAGGCTGTGAATCCAGTGGTTGCTCGGTCTATGAGGTTGGATATCTCAGCAGTTCCAATCTGGCACTGAAGGCCTGGACGATTCATGGAGCTCTGCTGGTCTTCAGTTTATGTTGGAACACAAAGAAGTTAACCCTAATATCAACAAATGAATGCCACAGAAACAAGATAGATAAACTTGCCACTCACAACGAAGGCTGTAGAAGCTCGCCACAGTATCCATTCCTGAAAACTGAATTTAGACTAGAGGACCCTTGGCATTTGTCTGCTCAAGAGCACTTTCACTGACCTCTTGAGAGTCTTTATTGGAAACTCAGTGTTTGAAGCTCAGAGTTTACATCTGATGAGTGCTCAAGCAGTACAAAACACACAGGCATGTTCCCATCATATAGTAAGAAAACAGCACAGCATGTGTGACTGGCCAAGTGACAGGCCTCCTCTGATGTATGCAGAAACATAAAGGGTGGGGGCTACGAACCTGCCCTGGCATTCCAGGGTCTAATCAGTCTGTTCTCAGCATCCTGGGAGCAGAATATCCCCTCTGCAATCCTCACCATTAATGAAGTCCAAAAAAGTCTGTTAACTCTGAATGAGTCAAATGCCAGGAGTCGGTTAACTTTTAGTGAGCAAAGCATTATTGTGCTTAGGGGACAAGGTGGGAGACTATAGAAGGCAAGCAAGCAAAAAGCAAATTTCCTTCTGCCATTTCCTTCTGTATGGGCTGCCACCAGACGGTGCCACACACATTTAGCATGAGTTTTCTGACTTCAAATAATCTGATCAAGAAAGTCCCTCACATTTCAGTTAATTCCAGATCCAGTCAAATTGATAACTAAGATTAGCTGTCATAAGTGATACTGTCACTTACTCTGGAAATAAACAATCTCATCAAAATTTAGATTTAGGATCCCCAGTGCCATCAAGGTCCCGACACATACCACCACCACCCTCCCACCCTGACAATACACACAGTCCTATTTTTTCTCAACCAGTGCCCATACTTTAGATGCAGATGCTCTGAGAGGATGAGAACTGAACTTCCTTTGTAATGCAGCCAATCACATCATACAGCCTCCTGTCTGGTTCTCAGCAACTTCCGCCCATGGCTACAGAAGAAATTAACCTTCTAGGCAACTTCTGCAGTTGAGAAGTTAAATCTCTGCTCTCATCTGTCTCTCTCATTGCTTGGGCCAGCTACACTAAAAACAAACATCACTGTTACTAGATTCCTTGTTTTTCCATAAATGTTCAAAAGTATCATGTATCAAGTCAGTAAATTCCTTTCCTCTGTGTGTGTGTGTATTTGTGTGTGAGAGTGGGGGTGTAGGGGAGTGTGTAAGTGCATGCATATGTATGGGTGAGTATGTGGAAGCATGTGCATACTTGTGTATTTATGTAAAGGTCAGAAGTCAACCTCCAAAGTTATTACTCAGGAGCCATCCATCTTGTTTTTGGAGACAAGGTCTCTTATTGACATGGAACTCACCCATATGCTAGACTGTCTAGCCAATGAGCTCCAGAGCTTTCTCTACCCCTACCTGCCCAGTATGGGGACTACAAGTTCATGCCACTATTCCCGGCTTTTTTCATGGATCCTGGAGCTCTAACTCAGGTCTTGGTGTTTGCAAAGAAAGCCCTTTACCAATAGAGTCACCTTGTCAGCCCTCCTTGCTTTTTCTGGTGAGTGCAGGTGAGTATGTAGGAATGTGGCCTTGTGTCTGAGGAGGCCAGAGCAGGACACTGGGTATCTTCCTCTAACTCTCTCTGCCTTATTGCCTTGAGATGGGACTCTCACTGAACTGGAAGCTCCACTGTTTCCACTGGACTGGCTGACTAAAGGACTTTCAAGATCTACCTGTTTCCACTTCCAAATCCTGGGGTTACAAGTACAGCACACCCAGCCAAGCCTGGCCTTTTATATGGATGCTGGGAATTCAAACTCAGGTTCTTGAGCTTGCAGAGCAAGTGCTCTTCCCATCGCCCTAGCCCCACTCTGTGCCTCTTTTAAGTGGCAAATACAGAGTATCGATGTGTTTGTTCATGTTACTCAGTTTCTCATCACTGTGACCAAATACCTGAGAAAATCAACTTCGAAGAAGGCAGATTTTTTGTGGCCCAGCTACAGTAGTTGCAATCAGTGGTGGTTGGCTGAATTCACTGTCCGTATTGAGGAACATCTTGGCAGAAGTATGTGGTGAAGAGCTCTTCACCTAGAAGCAGTTAAGAGGCAGAGAGGAGGGTTCAGGGCCCCTCTATGCCCTTCAACGATGTGCCTTCAGTGCCTGACTTCCTCCAGCTGGGTTTGTCTCTCACAGTTCAGCTATCTCTTGATAGTCTTTTGAATTCACCAAGGAAGCAAACTACTGGTCAGGTCAGAGCCTGACCTGATCTCATCATCTCTGGAAACATCCTTTCACTCAGAAGTGTGCTTCACTAATCTGGGCCTCTCTAATCTGATCAAGATTAATCAGTACACATTACTTATCTCTGTAAGCAGTCCACGCCGTGAACTATTATACATGCTATAGTAATGGACATGGAGGGCTTAGCATTTTTAGGTTTAGTCAGAGGAAGTTCTAGAAATCTCTGAGCCAATTTAAAAAAACTTTATCTTATTTTAAGAACTTAAATTCTATGCTCATTGAACAATTTGGGTTAAAAAAAAAAAAAACTAGATTCACTATAATTCTCCAGAGATCCCCACCCCATCTCTGTATATCTGTACACGTATTTAAGAAGCTGGCACACATCATCACAAGAGGTTGGAAAGTTTGAAGCTGCACACATGAAATCTTAACAATACAGTTGCCTAAACAAGAGCTGCATAATGACAGCACCAGCTGACAAGCCAATGTGGATGGAGGAAATGTCACAGGGTCTCACTCCTAGATCAAGAGCTAAAGGCAATCGATGGGTGCTGAGGGAGGAAGAACCGGTTTTCTCCAAGGATGAGTCCCTTGATAGGTTATCCAATCTCAAGCGGTCAGCCTTAAACACATGTACACACAAATACCACTAAATGTGTGTATGTAACAATAATAATCAAGGAAGAGAGGGAGTCATGGGGTGCATGAAAAGAGCAGAAGAGGGAAGAGGAAGGCGTGTAAACAATGTAAATATAGTACTTATGAAATTCTCCAGAAAATTAATGATGTAAAGAAAAACCAACTCTTGAAATCTTATGTCCAAGGGCAGCAGTAGACAAGAGAAAACACACCTCACTAAAGAAGAACAAGAGATTAGTGTCCCCTCCTTGGGCTCTTCTGGGCTCACTCATCTCATCTGGGCCCCTGGATGATTATATTCCCCTACACCATGCTGAGGGTAGGCTACTTAATCCAGTGACACACCCACCAGCCTCCTCTGTAAATACACTCAGTGCAATGCTTTACCAATTCTCCAGGCATCCTTCGATCCAGTCAAGGTAACACCTCAAATTAACTAGCCCATAGCCCAAAGTCAAGCCAATAGGCATGAATTTAGAGAATTTAAAGCTTGCCCATCTGATTTTAAAGCCTGGGCTTTTGATACTGCTTGTTTTGTTCTTTCTTATTGGTTGGAATTAAGTTCACAGCATTTGTTCTAGATGTGGTTTTCTTTATGGCTCCAGACATTCGCTTGTTAGCAGAGCCTCAGCATTTGGAAAACAGGATGAGGCTTCCCACAGCTGTCAGGGAAGTTAGAATCTTCCAGTACTTTTGGAGTTTGCCTCTGCAGCATACTCCCTAGATATTCCATACAGCCTGGAACACATGGGGAATGAATGAGCTTTCAAAATCCATTTTGCAGTTTCAGCCTGCATCAGTGCATCCTGAGTTATACACAATAAACACAGAAATGGACATTTTCATAATGCCAATCAATCTGGAGCTAGGAACTGCCTGTGTAATATGTACAGACAAACGAACAAAAAAATGATGTGTAACAATGATGTATCTATATCGCACGCTGCAGGCTATCTATCCAATATCTACTTTCTCCCTTTCTAACAAACAGACTCTCATTGCTCATGATAACAATAAATGCCCAGTTTGGAATGTGCTTATTTTGCAGCCTTCCTTGTGGCTGCAGCAGTGAGATATGAGCAGAACTCGGGGGTCCCCTAGAGGTGGCGCACTTGCTTAGCTTGCCTCTTTTGCTCTTTCCCCTTCTCCTAAGAAGCCCCATGATGCTGAAGTGCAGCAGCCACTTTGCCCTGACAAGAGGCAACAATCTTCAAAATAAAAGTTTCGTGTTAGGAGTGACTGGAAGTTAAAACAGCCTAAACTGGCAGCATTATGGAGATAATGGGCTGCCTGAATGCATCCTTCTTTGTATCTGATGACTTTTCTTATAAATTAGGTTTTCAGTTACATGCAGCCTATTTAATACTCTGGGTTTTGTTCTTTTGGGGTTTTGTTGTTGTTGTTGTTTCGGTGTTGGTTTTTTGAGGCAGGGTTCCCAGCTGGCGTGGAACTCACTAGGTAAACCAGTCTGGCCTCAATCTCACAGAAATTTGCCTGTCTCAACCTCTTTAGTGTTGGGATTAAGGCATGAGCCATCACAATTCTGAAGAGTACTTTTCAAGCAGTATACATGAGTTTTTATGTTACTAAAAGTGATAAAAATTCCATACATAAAACTATTCCATTTGTGTCTCTGGGAGACCTGGTAGCTGGGTGAACCCTCAATATCAGGTGTACACAAAAAAACAGATTCCAGGACCCCTCCCTAGATTAGAAGTCTATGAGAAGGGCAGTTAATGTCTAGTTCACTGGCAGATAACAGTGACATCCCAGAAAGTCAAATACTTGTCCAATAAATGAATGACTAGATGAACAAACAAGTTTATGGCCACACCAGAGAGATTAGCCCAGAAACAGATGGTTGTAAGGGAGATAGGCTCTTAGTTAATGTAACTGGGTAGGGCTTTCTGCAGATTATTTCAAACCCAGACAGCTAGAAAGGGAAACAATAGAGGAGCACTTATTCAGCTGAGAGCATAGGATGTGACAGAGAATTGCACATAGTTCTATAAGCATTAATTAGCAGAAAATTCAAGACTAGTTATAGGCAAGAGGCTAGAAAACAAGCTAGAATCAGATCCCAGAAGATGTGGGCACTGCCTCACAGAGAAGTCCTCTGTTTTTGCCATTGTTGATCCCATTTCACAAGCTTGTAGCATCTATCATGAATGCCACTACTGACAGTTTTAAGACACAGTTGAAGATGCATTTGAAAGGTCATGAGGCTTCTTGCTAAGGGGTTGGACATTTCCCTTGCTCCTTGTTTCAAATGCTTTGTGGTGTGGCACACTGAGTCCATGTACATACAGCTCCTGCTCTGACCCTGTTAGTGTAGTCAAGCGTGAATGAAAAGACAACAGAGTGGCATTTTCCCATCTATGAAGTCAAAGTCAATAGAGCAAGCCAGGAGCAAGAAAGATGGATCAGAAGTTAAGAGCCATCTGCTGTTCCTGTAGAGGACCTGGGTTCGGTTCCCAGAACCCACATGAAAGCTCACCACCAGCTGTAACTAAAGTTGCAGATGATCTGGTGCATTCTTCCTGCCTCTGCAGCCACTACATACACATGGTACACATATATACACATGGGTAAAACACTCATACATAAATAAAAGTAAATTTAAGAAGAGAGAAAAAGAGGCTTAAACAACAATGACAAAAGCAAACCACATTTTCCCCATCTTTGTCTACATACTTCCCACTCCCCAAACTTCCTCAGAATCTTTCCACTTTCTCTTCGGTACATTTAGTATTCTACCTAGAGGCTGGGGTTGTTCATTGTTTAATCTGAGGTTTATTCAACCTCAAGAAATCAAGAATTCCTGGTCATCCTGTGACAGTCTGCATCTTGCCATAAAGGTTAATCACCAAAGAAAGCAAGAAGAACCTCTAACTGTCACCAACTGTCTCTTATAAGCACGTCTCCATGTTAATTTATAATATGCTTTATTTTACACTACTGGACATAAAATATGGTCCTGTTCATAAAAGAACCCCAACTGAATAAGAGACAGGAGAGGATTTCAACTTTACATTTGTTTACTGATGAGTTGCCATGTAACATTAAGTCAGTTTTGGATTCCTATAAAAGGGTGTGATTGTCTCAAAGACTCCCAAGTCAATGTTTCTGATTTCACTGTAGTCTGTCCATTTCATTTTAGAAATCAAAACTGGAAAAGAAATCATTAGATGCCCAGATGTGGAATAGCTATTTCTAATCTTAGGCAAGCTCTTTCTTACGCATCTAATGGCCATCACACTCAATAGATTTGTCTACAGATTAGCAATGTCATAGAAGGGGCACAGATTGCTTTGCTTTTGTGGTAATGGGTTTTTATTGTCTTTCTTGGTGATAACTGGACATTTGACCCCACCTTTAAATATATGATTGCATTTATTTTGATACTTTCTGTCACATTTAAGCAATATCTTTCTTAATCTGAAAATTTAAGAGTATGGAACAAATATATTTTATGCCTCAACATTTCTGTGGGTTAGTTGGCTTTGGTCTGTTTTCCTACTCCTAAGCGACAGTTTTAACAATTCACATGGGGACTTTTTTTCTATCTTCTGTTGCCAACAAGCACAGAGCACCAAGTACTTTATTTCGTGCTGTTAACATGCATTATTCAGAAGCAATGATCAGATAGATGTGGCTCCATTCATACAGGAAGTGACATTTATGTATAATCTATGTGTTACTTTTTTTAAAATGTGAAATGGTGAACTTCAAAACAAATGAAAGTCAAGGCTAGTCTCTCAATTACAGTTTCAGGGTACATTATCAAAAATATTAAATGGTATATTTTCTAATTAACTAAATTCCAGTTGTAAAATGCTGTGATCACATCCCGGTACTCTCTTAGAAGTATTATATTTATGCCCCCAAGTCCTCTTTCTTCCTGACTATCAGCATTCACAGTCCCATGGGTTCAACAAGTCCAAGATCAGCTCACAGGCAGTCCTCTGAGCTATGATCCCTCCAGGTTTGGTGCCCAGTCACCCCCCGGCCCCTGCAGTGCAGCTATGCCCCAGCCAGGCCAGCCAGTGTGGCAGAAGTCATTTCAGGACTGGCTTGGGACTTATTATTGCTATTGATCAAACAGACTTCAACTTGTGTCCTGGACACAGGAGTCATTCATTGACCCTTTCCCACAACAGTTACTGGGAAATGTTACTGCTAAATGTTTCCACTCAATGACTCTTATCCTCAGTTGAATCACTTTTGAAAACTAACTTTGTTCTCTTATGCCTTAGAGAATGTCTTCCTCATTGACTCCTTGACTATTTTTCCTTCTCTTCATTAAAAGGCTGTGTACAAGCCCTATTTCTCTTCCCCTTTCTGGTAAGTACAAAATTTAGTTCTTTTGAGATGAGCAAATCTTTTCCCTCATGCTTCCCCAGTCCTTCTCTGATTGTTTATATTAGACTTACTTAAGTAGTTGGTGTTTTGAGACTTATAGAGATCAACAATCCAGAGTAACCAACTAACTCTATCAATTCTTTACAGGGAAATGGATTTGATATTGAGTTTGCCACTGAAATATAAAGCACAGCTTCACAATTGATCTGAAAGTGGAAGGGTGTGGAACAAATACCTCTTCTGTCATCTCTTATCAGTATATTTATGGGCTCCTTAGCTTAGAAATAATGTTAGCAACCTGTCTTTTTGTTCCTAAGCAACAATTAAATGACTTGTAAAACATCTGTATTCCAAAATAATATCTTGTAGATAGCAAAGAGTTGTAAAACATCTGTATTCCAAAATAATATCTTGTAGATAGCAAAGAGTTGAACTAGTTTGATTATGTATGTCTCATTGAATCATTTTTGTTTATTCTCTAGTGGAAAACTATCAAATAACCTACATGAAATGATACTAAAACAACTATTGGCCTTAGCACTCATTTAAAAATGGAGCCAATTTTCTAGCTCAATTCTAAAGCAAAAAGTATATCATACCATTATGACTAAAGTAAGTACTCGTTAGTGGGAGTTGAATTATCATCTTGCCTGTCTATTTATGTAAGCTTGGAGGAGACTCTAAAGTGAATACAGGAAGGACTGAATATATTAGTATATTTTATCTTGAGCAATTTATGTATATATATGCTTATATAAACAAACATTGTTTTTCATATTATTTTTTAGGTTAGAATATAAGTGCATGGGTTTCATTATGGCATGAAATACTCCCTACATATAAGTCATTATTCTTTTTTCTCATTCATTCCCCTCCCTCCCACTTGCCCCCTGACCCCTCCAACTGGTTCTCTTTCTTCTCCTAGTTAGCCTCAAGTCTGCTTTCATCTCACATGTGTTCCATTACTGTCTGTGTTTCCCACCTTTCTTAAGATCTCTTCCTCCGATCCTCATGATCTTCTTTGTAGTTTCATGACTTACAAGCACATATGTAAATAAACATATATTATTTTAAATCTAGTATCCACAATAAGTGAAAAAGTGATATTTGTCTTTCTGATTCTGACTTTTTTGCTTAATGTAATGATTTCCTGTTGTATTCCTTTTCATATAAATGTCATAATTTCATTTTTTTCTACATGGCTTCATAAAATCCCAATTTGTACACGCATCACATTTCTAAATTCATTTATCTCTTGATAGGCATCTAGCTGTTTGTTTCCATTTCCTAGCTGTTATGAATGCTGAAAGCTCTAAATGTAGAAGTGCAAGCATCTCTGTTGTATGTTGACTTAGAGTCTTTCATGTATGTAACCAAGTGGTATAACTGGATCATATGGTAGTTCTATTTTTAGCTTTTTGAGGAACCTCTATACTGATTTTCACAGTGGCTGTACCAGCAGTGAATAAGGGTTCCTTGTCCCACATTCTTACCATCATTTGTTGTCATTTGTTTTCTTGACAATAGTCTTTCTGCTTGACAGAATGGAATCTCAACAGTTTGAATCTGCATTTCTCTAATGGCTAAAGATGTTAGACATCTTTTTAAGTATTTACTGACAATTTGTATTTCTTCTTTTGAGAACTATCTATTAGCCCATTTATAGCCCATTTATAAATTGGATTATCTGGCCTTTTGGTATTTAATTTTGAAGAATTATATATATCCTAGACTTAAATACCCTGTCTGAAGTGTGTTTGGAAATACTTTTTTCCCATTGTATAACTGTTTCTTTACTCTGCTGATCGTTTCTTCTTCTGTGCAGAAGGTTTTGAATTTCATGTAATTCAAGCTATCCATTCTTGAGTTTATTTCCTGGGCAACTGGAGCCTTTTTCAGAAAAAGAAAAACCTTACCTCGTACCTATATAATGAAATGTATTCTCTGTTTTCCTCTAGTGGTTTCAAGGTTTCAGATTTTAGAGTAGAGTCTTTGATCCATTTGGAACATCTGTGGACACCTCTTCTGGGTCATGGGGGCGGGGTCTGTTTAATGAGCACTCCACTCTTGAATGCTCAATCACCAGTGCAATTGGTAGGGAGAAAACAAACCTCTGTGAAGAGCTCCAGAATGAGGGTGGGACACAGTTCACAACAGGAATAGTTTAAATGGATCTGCTGGGGCTGAGGCCAGACCCTAAGAACTTAAAGTGGGCATTGGAAACACAGAGAGCACAGAGTGGAGCCACAGCAAATCTATTTCACTCTGGCCCCAGTTCAGGTTGCCTGCTGTTCGCTATTCTGCTTCCCGAGTATACACAGTCTCACTCACAGACCCGAAGGAGCAGAGAATTTGAACCAAGCCTTAAATTC
The DNA here is from genome assembly GCA_035773235.1 of Eospalax fontanierii. Lineage (NCBI taxonomy): Eukaryota > Metazoa > Chordata > Mammalia > Rodentia > Spalacidae > Eospalax > Eospalax fontanierii. Next base: position 31,399,648 of record CM069545.1, on the reverse strand, counting down.
TTCTCATAGGTCCTTCAGTCCCTGTTTTAAATTCCTTGAATTTTAAAAAAATGAAGGACTGGTTTTATCCTCTGTCTAATGAACTGCTCTTAGGTCTTGATTTTGTGCAGATCTTTGAAAAGCAAAGACCTCTTTCTCACCATACAAAATCCAAACACAATCGTATCTAAATCTAAGGTCTGTGTGTTCAGTTCTGATAATATGCTGCCTATCTCTAAGAAAGCTTAGTAACGAAACTAGGGGAAACAATTGACTATTCTCTATAAGGAAAAGTGAGGTCCAAGTAAGGTCTTGGCAGATAAGAAAGACTCAGGCAGTGTTGGAGTCAGTAAAGGGGTCAACAGGAGGCAGTTCATTAGACTGTTAGTGTTGCTGATTCTTTCCTCGTTCTTAGATTGCTTTCTAAGGACTAGTATCTCCCCACATCTGACATTGTACTCTGTACTTTAATTGTATTTATTTATTCATTTATTTATTACAGTGCTGGAGTGAACTTAGGGTCTTGTGTATGATAGGCAGGTACTCTATTACTGAACTATATCTTCATATCTTGGTTCATGTAACTGTCTTAGACTTTTGTGAATCTAGAAATAATTCGTGTAGAGGCCATGGGAATATGAGTATTTTGAGGACTCTCAAGCTAATTGACTCACTTACAAGGTAAGAGCAAGCGCACAGCCCTTTGGAATGCAATGTTTTCCCTCTGGAGATGCCTATTTTAGCATATTTAAACACACTGGCACTTTTCTTGGTTACAATACCTTTGGTCATAATAAGGAGAAAATAAGGACTCACTGTCAAAGGAGTGAAAGATAAGTAAAGACAAGGGATTTTCAGTCCTAACAGCTGGCACTGAACCTAAACAGATAGGACCCTTCCTCAACATTGGTCTGAATTTAACTAAAAAAAAAAAAAAATACCAAAGCAACTCATGTTCAAATTGTCAGATTTCAAAAGATTGATCAACTGACTTGCTGTCTTTGATTCTGAATGTTAACACATGTAACAAAGGGACCCAGAATTCATTTAAAAGGAGAGAATCCTGACTCTAGTCTTTGTGACCTTGGGCTCTACTCTGGAGTCAAGCTTCTTGTGTCTGGAAGGACTACTCCAGTCTCAAGTCCTTTTGTGAGGAAGATTGTCTTTCTAGGATATGAGAGTTGCCACAATCCCTCACACAAGTGAAGCTTAACCCCAGTCCTTGTACCCTGCCTATGCAAAATAGGACTTTCTCCTCAGTGGTCAATATTCTTCAAGACTAGGGAAATTCATCTTACTTTCCTTCTTTCTTTCTCAGACCTGCTTAAATAAGGATAGCCTAATTACTCTATGAGGTGCTTTATCTTGAACAAGGGAGAGAAAAGTGTGTAATTCTTGTACCTAGGACATTCTTACATCTAGTACCTTCTCATCAACACAGATTAGTCAATAACTCATTTCAAAGGAAAATATAAACAAATTCATGATGAGTCTTGCTTTTAAAATAGCTGGTGGAAAAAGCCAAAATATGTGTCATATTTTTTACCTAGAGTGATAAAAAGTAACCACATACATGTTGACATTTAGGGGTAAAGTAGGTTAGTCAAAAGAATCATTTTCAAGATCGTATTTCAAGAATACCATATACATATGGTATTCACCCATGAGGGACCAAATGCTTTGCAACAAACAAGGAAGCCGGCACACACAAACACACATACACACACACACACCACATACCATACCATGCATATACATCACATAGCATACACACATACTACATGCCATATACATGCCACACCATACTATATGCATACCACACACACCATACCACATACAATATACCACACACAATATGTGTTTCCACATACACCACACACATACATAGCACACATCATATCATATACATACCACACTAACACATACACAAACACCACACATGCTACATACACATACCACATATCACACTACATATCACTCACACTATACATCATACATATACTATACATTCCATGCACTCAAATCACACACTACACACACAAACATACATCATATAATACCACACATACACCTACCTCCAAATTCATGTCATGGGAAATTATGCTCCTTTGCCCAGAATCCCATGGGGCTACTCTCAGGGATAATATCAACAAGCTGGAAACTTTTAAATAAAGATGCATAATCTGAGACTCTTAGCCCAGATTGGAAGGTGGCATTAGCCTGTTCACTTCTGTGTGCCTACTCAAATAAAGCAATTATTTATCATACATAAGCTTAGCTGGTAAAGGTAAATCTTGTTGGATCCGAGGCCATAAAGCTTCTGAACACTCAGAGTCCAAGGGCTTCAGGGTTTCTCCCTGCTCCCCTTGCTCTGGGGACTTCCTTTGTACCCTTGTATTGCTCTAACAAGCAGCTCTTGAACAGCTGCCTTGCTCTTTCTGCCCTTGGGAGCTGATTATGCTCTACCTTTGGTGCCAAGAACATTCTGGATAACACAGCCTGTAACTATAATGAAACAAGAGAAGCAACTGAGGAAGCCGGAGGTGTGAGGAGCATCTTCCAATGAAAGTCTGCAGAGACACGCATTCCAGTTTTCAGCAACATTCACGAAAACCTGATTGAGGGTCTGACCAGCACATCTGCATCAAGAAGTAGCAGAAAGACACGTAACTTATGTAAAATAACTCCTACCATTTCATTGATTCTCTATAATCTGTGCACTCCCAAACACAGTCTTTTCTTTGTCCTCTCAGAGAGTGTACTATGGGTTAGCTGCTGCTGAGATTAGCTACAGAAATTAAGAACTGAGAGTCTAAATGAGACACAAATAGTCAAACAAGAATTAGTCACCAGCCCGGAAGAAGTCAGAGGGAAGGTTGACAGGACACAAGTTCATAGATGGGCCCCAAACTAAAAGGTGCATCTGTAAGGAAATGGTCACTGAGTAAGGGAGATGCAGTACATAGCAGGATGTGTGATGTGTGGATTCTTAAGCAACAGCCAATGGATGTAAGAATTGGAAGGCAGGTGGATGGCATCAGAATCCAGGCACAAGGAACTGGGTATTCACTGACAGGAAATACAGATCAGTGTGGTCACCAGACAACTAGGATGGAAACCCATCTGAAATGGCAAGATAGGAGATAGTAGATAGGAAACTGAGGTATGTGAGTCAAAAAAGAATCAGTCTTCCCTATCAAAATATCAGATATTGCATACCTCTCTTCATTTTAATGCAGTATGGTTAGGAAAGATGTTAAAATCTAATTCTGTACATGCAAATGTCAACCCTTAAAGGTCTACATCTACATGCACACAAACATACATACACATGATTGAAAACATGAAGCTTAATTTATTGTCTTTCTCTGGTTAGCTAATTATATGAATCAAATATTTGATTAATAAGCATGTGAACTTTCAAAAGGATAAAGAAATACAGTCTCTTTTCCTGGCTGCCAACTATTCATTATAGAAAAGTCTTCCAATCTAATGGACTATTTGCTTCATCTTCTGAGAGGCAGAGCCTCACACAGTTTCAATATGGGATCTGGGCCACTGGTCCTCCTGGCTGTCAAAACAAATCTCCAGTGTTTCATTCCAATGCTCTAATAAGAAATATGAGGGGATAGAGAGATAGATGGCTCCATGGTCAAGAGCATTGGCTGTTCTTGCAGAGGACCCAGGTTTGGTTCCCAGCAGCCACATGGTAGCTAACAAACACCCTAAACTCCAGTTCTAGCAGATCTGACACCCTCTTCCAGCCTCCTTGTGCAGTGAACATTTGTGGTATGCTCACATACAGGCAAAATACTCATACACATAAAATAGAAATAAATAAATCCAAAAATGTTTAAATAAAAAGAAATATGAAAATCTTTTCAAACATAGTAGAATATATTTAAACTTCCTTTAGGGTTTCTTTAGGCATGTGCTTCCTAATCAGATGAAGCCGACTTTCAGTAGTTTTGTTCTTTGTCTGCAAATACTGCATGAAGAGCAGAAGGCATCAGCAGGATAAAGGAAACCCGTAAGCATGTTGCTTTACATAACCCTCAGGAAGCAAGCAAGCTCAATTTTTGCCTTGTCCATTTTTTTCCAAACTGATGCAAAATTTATCTCATTCTTTTCTCTAGTAGTTTTTCCTCTCAACAGTTTTGTGATATCCATATTTTTAATTTGTGAGTAATGCTATTGAACTAATCCTAATCTTTAAAATGTCTCCAAACCTAACATTTTATAATCCACCCCAAATGTTAGGGCTACAAGAATAGCAGAACGTTTCTTATATCCGCAAATTCTACAGGTGCACTCAGAAAGGAAAAAGGAAACAAAGACAAAACCACATATGCAGTCCCTTGTTCCCAGGCTTAGTTTGGGCAGGCACCTGCACCAGTGAGACCGATCAGTGCATCTCTCAACTCTCACCAGAGAAGTTTCTTCTTGCACAGAGACACAGAGACACACAACTGGTCAATGGGAAGAGAATAAGAGACTGTGAAATGCTCAGCCCTAAATGGGACATGTAGATCATACCCTCTTCCCAAGGCTGAGGGGTCATTGCAGAAGAGGAAGCAGAGAGATTATAAGAGCCACAAGGAAACCTGTTGTCTGGTTGCACATATGAACCGACAGCACTTATGACAGCATAAGCATATGACGAGACCTGTGTAAACCCAAGCCAAACACAGCCAGCACAGGTGGAGGAGGCGAGCAAGAAGCCCGAGCCCTAGCAGAGGATGTATAGCTACTGGGAGAGGAAGAGTCACTTTTTCGTTAAGGGTGTGATGCCAGATAAGTTGACCAGACTCCAGGGGATAGACCCACACCCCAGAGCATTTGGAAGACACAAATTAGCCTTGATAAGCTCTTAAAAAAGTAATAGAGGACATGAAATCGGTGTCTGTAAGAGGGCTGAAGATGGGGAAGGGGGTCTGAATATGGCCAAAATAGACTGCATGACATTCTCAATCAATAAAAGTATTTTAATTAAATTTATTCCTATATTTTTAAAAAAGCACACACACTTGGTTAAGGACTAATTTACCTTAGCAGCCCCAAATAAAATATCCAAGTTAGTAACATTAATTTGACATATATAATTTCAATAGTTGCTCTCATTGTGAGCATTGCAACGAGTGCCCTCAAGAGAGGGTGGCATAGCCTGTTACTGTGGACCGGCATCCCTGCCGGTTCCCACTTGTTGTGCATGTTTTAAAATTCTTTGTTGATGTCTGAGGTGGTGGCACGTGCCTTTAATCCCAGCACTTGGGAAGCAGAAGCAGGCAGATCTCTGTGAGTTGGAGACCAGCCTGGTCTACATAGCAAGTTCCAGAACAGCTGGGGCTACAGGGAGGCCCTGTCTAAAAAAGGCCCCCCCAAAATTCATTGTTGCTTACAAAAATCCCCACCCCAACTGTGTTAGTCACCGTAATGAAATATCCGAGATAACTTGAAAAGAGGAAACTTCCTTTGGCTCACATTTTTGGAGTCCGTGACTGAGTGGCCTCATTGCTTTGAGCTTCTCTGGTGGCTGTGCCACATGGTCAGGGTGGGCAATGTGTGGCAGAGTAAACCATTCTCTTCCTGAATGAAAAGCAAAGGTGGGAGGACAAGCCAGGATTCCACAATCCCCCTCAAGTACAAACCCCAATGACCTAAGGACTTCTTTCTAGCCTCCAACCTTCTGAAAGTTCCACTGCCCCCTAATAGCTCTAGAGGACAAAGCCTTCAATACATGGAACATTCAAATAATAATGGTCAATGATTCATAGTTTTAATAGCTAAGTATTTCACCTCTATAATGTACTGCTGGAGAAAGAACGACTGGTTATAATAAATGTTGTATTTTGCGTTTCTCTTTTTTTTCTGTAGTGTATGAGTGGTTCCCAAATTCAAATTCCTTAAACCCAAATCGTCCATATCACCTTACCAACTCATTTCAGGACCCAGCCCTAAACCTTCAGAATCAGGAATGCTAGGATCAGACCCATCAACCTGATTTACCAAGTCTTCTAGGTGATTTTGATGATGCTTGAGCTAGAAACCACCATTCTGTAACCTGTGGATGAATTCCAACTCTAAGTCCTTCTCAACTATCTGATGAACAGTGACTTAGAGAGCTAGCACAACCAAAGTCTACTTTAAAAACTGAAATTTTCATTTCCTCATTATAATTAGTTCCCTTTCCTTTGTTTCACATCTTAACTGAATTTGCTTGTTACCCAGTGGTAATGGCTGATGTTTCCAAACAAATTCTCCAAACTTAGAAGCATAAAATAAGAAATATCATCTCCCATCATTTCTGATCATTAAGATTCTGAGGAAAACTTGGCTGAGTAGTTCAGGCTTAGGATATCTCAGCAGGGGCCACAGTTATATAGAGGATAAGGTTTTAATCATTAAATTCTTCTTTGAGCCAGAGAATCTACTCGCAAGCTGACTCACACCAGTCTAGGAGCTCATGGACCTCACTAATCATATGTGTTCCCATAGAGCTGCTCACCAGAAGGCATTTACTTCCCCTGAGCATACATAGGCAAAGTGAGTTTGTAACCTAGAATTGCCATTACTTCTGCTGCATTCTACTGTCCAAAGAGAACAACCCTGGTTCAGCGTGGGACCACAGTGAGTGTGGGAAAACCAGGTGGTGGAGATTGTTGTAAACATCTCAAACTGCCTGCTGTTATGAAGCAAGACATTCCAGGATACTGTCAACTCTTTGCCTCACTGTCATAGACAACGCACTGCCAAGACTCCTCCATGGCACATTCAGGGTTTCCCATGCCTGTCTTCTCATTATGGTCCAACTGAGCCTTCCCTGACCACTCTTCTCTCTTGCTTTCTTTCCTTTAACCTCCAACTTCTTTAGATATTCTCATAACGGAGTAGTCTACTTGCAAGTTGACTCACATAAAGTCTAGTATACAAGTCAGATCTACTCAAAACCTCTCTGTTACGAATAAAATGAAAACCCTTGTTATAGCACCAAAGTTACAAATGCCCTGAGTACCAAATGCTTTTCCAGGTCATTTCCCACCCTAAGTCTGCATCCTCTGTCCTTACTACTGACTGCATATCTATCTGAGGGGTCTTAGGTCTCTGTTCCTAGCAGAACTCCTTTGGGATAATTATATTCATTTTTCTACTCCAAGACCAAAACAAAGCTATTTTTCCAAGTACTTCAGAATTAGTTGGAATTATAATTAGCCATTTCAGAGTCCCTGTCTCAAAATCAGAGTTTAATCTCTCGAGGCTGAAGGGTTTCAATCTTTATAATTATCAATACAATGCAATATCAGTTTGTTGAATATATAATTTCAAGAGGCCTTTCATAACCAAAAAAATTTATTCACTCTATTCACAACTTTATAAAAGGAAGGCACTGCAGTTTGGAATAACCATGACTATTTTCTTAAAGAATATCCTTCAGAAGCCTCCAGTTGGAAAAACTGCCCCTCATAACCAGGTTGTATTTTCAAGTGAGAGGCTTTCTAAGAAGAGTTGGACAGTCTCTTCTTATACAATACAGAGCACAGAGACATGTGTGGAGATAGAATGATGAAGATGTGCAAGGCCTGGCTTATAAACATGTTAACTAGGCTGATGGGAGCCTGTCATGGTTTTCACAAGAATACTTAATCAGAGGTTTATATGGAGCATTTCCTCTGAGGTAATCAATTGCAGGCTGTTTGACTGAATTGATGGGGTGTATGAGTCAGATAAGGGGTCATAGTGATAGGCTTTTCCTCTGGTGTCAGAAGAAATGGAGAGAATCCTTGCAAGCGCAGAAATGACTAGACATGTGAACGGATGGTAAGTGAGAAGCCTGAAGATCTCACATGATGCTCAGGTGAAGGTTTTGTACCTGTGGATCTGGACAGACATAGCAACACTCATCAGGGAAAACACCTGAGAGCAATAACTTTACACAGCCTGATACCAGCATTGTTGCCATGTTCAGAAGACGACTCATTCTGTGGGAGGCCACAGAAGCTGACAAAATTGCATTGACCTTTTTGTACAAATGAATAGGCTCAGGAATTAGATTCTTACACCAACTGACTAAAAGGAAAGCTATTAAACTGTCAGGCCGGAACTCTGCATGGTTTTTATGAATTACCATGATTCATCTTTCCAGGGAAAGGATCTGGGCAGGAATCATTTCCGTTGATTCTGGGGAGTTCCTAAAGGAGCACACAGGAGCCTTAGGACAAGAAGAATGACTCATAATGGAAATCAGACACTTACCTTATATCTGGGTCTGATTATCTACCATAATAAATTAACTTGATTTTTCTGACAAATATTTTGAATATCCTTTGTGGTGATTTTAGGGACCATAGGTTAACAGAATATAACTTCTTATGAAACAAGATCTAAACATGGGCAATTAGTATTAGTTACGGTTTTCTGACATAGGAACATGGTTTGTGGTACTAAAGAAGTCAAGTTCTTATACGAGATATTACATTGGAGCACTAATGGAGAAATGGCCAATGAATTGTAACATATCAAAATACAGAGCTTCTGTAAACATTTGTGTTTGTATTCCCTTAAAGAGAGAAAGTGTATTCCAGACCATAGCCATAGACACTGTTAACTCTGTCATTTATACTATTGCCTGGCTTCTGATTTGGAAATTTCAAAAGAGAACCAGGAATGCTGGAACAGGTATCCTGAAATGAGGACAGAATCATACAGGACAGTCATATCACAGGTTATATCCTCTGTGTCTCCTTAGGCATTCTTTTTTATTTTATTTTTATGTGTATGAGTGTATTGCCTGCATGTATGCAAATGTACCCATGTTATACAATGCCTAAGGAGGTCAGAAGAGGGTGTCAGATCCTCCAGTACCAGAAACTGGAGTTACTATCTATTGCTAGCCAGCATATGGGTGCTGGGAATCGAACCCAGTGCTTATGCAAGAGCAGCCAGTAAAATCTTAACTGTTGAGCCATCTCTCTCCAGTCCTACCAAAGGCAATCTTAAGATAAAATCAGACGTCCCTAGGAAAACTTCCAAGGCCCTCCCGCTCCCAAAGTCCAGCCTCTTGCCTTATTACTCATTTACTCTCTGGATCACTGACCTCTAGCAAAACAAAGGCCCCAAATCAAGGATGCTGCACTGGCCCTCTGCTCACCTTTCAGGCCCAAGGAGCTCATTTCCCTTAGCTGTCCAGAATTTGGGCTGCTAAACCCTCAACTGAGTTCCACTCTTCCTCAGCTTCAGCTCTCCCATCCTGCCCCACCAAAAGCCTCAATTGGAAGCCACTCCAAAGGACACCACGATTCCCAAGCATCCCTCTTCTTGCAAGTGTTCTCTTTGAACACACAACCTCTATACATGGTTGCAAATTATCTGACAGTCTGTCTGGAAAGAACTCAGCTTAAGACACAAGCCCTTCCTACACCTGCTCCCAAGACTCTTGTCCCTGCTCTTCCCTCAATCTGAAACATTCTTCAGCCATCTCAACTCTTTCTTCTCCTAAGTGTTTCACTTTCCCCTTGCTCTAGCTTGGGGATCACCTTCCTCAAGACTGTCTCTTCTTAAAGCCTGATTTAATTCAGGTACCGCTATTCCATACTTTCATGGAGGACTTCATCCAGAGGACTTCCATTTGCAATTACACAGGCACAAATTTGTGTGTCTGACTCAAGTCCTTTTCCCCTACTCTGTAGTGAAGTCCCTGAGAGAAAGATTTCTGTTCCCACCTACATTTCAGCAGACAGTACCACTCCTGGCTCAGGTCTGGAATTCAATGAATGCACATTTAGTTGGTGATTGATTGACTGATAGTTGGTTAGAGAATGAATGCTTCTATCATCAAACTCTTTTCTTTTCCTGAATCAGCTTCCTGATAACAGAAGGTCCCACTTTCTGCTGACTGCTCTTCACAGTGAGGTTAAAGTGTAGTCATTAAATAAATTCTGATCATTGTTATAACCAAGATCACCTTGAGGGTGGATTTTTAAGCTGTAAAATGCTAATCTTAGAAGAATATTGAATCCAAACATGAAGGGAAATACCTATCTCCTCAATACTACTTTCAGGGTGGGAATTCAAATGGTTAATAGGCAACCATCATTGTGAAATACTTTAGAACTTTAATCAGCATCCCTATATGTCATTTAAAGGTTTTGTGGTGAAACAGTAGGAGACTGATTTTTAACATGAGGAGGAAACACGCTCTTCACTTCTATTTTTGGAAGCTTTTGTTCTAGAAATTATTTTTAGTGTTAGTAAATTATGTTAATTGAGACAACTAAACTGAAGAGAGGTATATTTGGAACTGAGAGAGCATACTTTAGTAACGGATAATGGCTTCCTAAGCAGATTTAAAATTAGTTTCATGTTTTTTTAAGAATATTTTTGTTTATGCAGAAAAAAAAAATCCTAAAGGTCAATCTGACAAAAGAGAACGGATAAAACAACATCCAGTCAGTATTCACTGAATACTCACTGATCCAGGTTCGGTCAAGGCCAGGATCATGGGGAATCAGGAGAGATAGTCTCTGACCTGAATGATTCTTCAATCTGGTTAAGAACGCTGATGAAGAGAATACGAAATCAGATCCTGCTGCCAGGAGCAGGCTTGGTATTACCATGAGGGCCATGGAGTTGCTAAATGCTAAATGCTGAGTTTAGCTATGGTATTCTGTTAAACATAAACAACTTCACAGAACACCCATATCTGTTAAGGATACTTCGTGACTTTGATGGATCATGACAAAATTCAGACTACTTCCACGTTATTCCCTGAACTCCCTGGAAGCCACTAGAATCCTTCAATCTCTCTTATCTTGGCAACTGTGTGCCCTGCTTCTCTGCCAATTACAGCTGTAGGGTGACTTCATGCCTCCTACCATCTGAATAAGGTTATTAAAGAGTCTCAGTCTCAGAATCATGGCTGTTCCCTCGTAGTATCCAATATATGCCACAACTCCACTTCTGGGGCCTTCCGCACAAATAATGTATCACAAGCCTGTTTCCTGTAAGTCCACTTTAATGTCCTTCTATTGAGCCACCACTAGTTCTCCACAATATGCACACTGCCTCATTGCACTGAGTTAGTAAAACCCATCTTGTTAAACCACATATGTATTTCTGGTTGTCTGATTGGAGGACGAAGACAACTCTCAATAGATAAAGATGCAAAATGTAGAGAGCTATGTAGAAACAGGTAAATGTTTTTTTATCAAATAGTTAACCTTTTATTTTTTTTTTTTGTTTCTGCACTTTTGCTATAATGCCCAACCAATAATCTCATGTTTTTTAATTTGAACTCTGATAGTGATCATTTAGTATCATTCAGAAATTCAAGAGTCTCTACTCACAATTGGCACTTTATATCTAAATAGTTGCCTATAATAAATTTTGGTTTGTTAACTCACCTGTGAAAATGTCTCTGTGATGTTAGCCCCAAAGCAGAATGTGACTGTTAGTTTCACTATTTGACTCTATTTTAATAAATCTAAAGACATCTTATGCAAACAACCAAACAGAACACACAGTTTCCATGGAAACAGAAGCTAATATTATTAAGGAGAAATAAGCTAGGAGAAAACTCGTCCACTTGGGGACCCTCATTTGGAGCCAGTTCCTTCTGTAAGCACTGTGGCTGAGTTATGCCACCTGATACCTGTCAACACTGGTGCCTAAGAAAAGTTCATGGGCATCTGATCATCAAGAGGGAAAGGCAGGCATAAACTGTAGAACCTAGCTAATTTGGGGCGCTGTGTTAAATTGAAATTTAAAAGTAAAGTTGTTTCATCTTGACTTTCTAGCGAGAGACGTTCATTCTGATGCCAAAACTGAAACAATAACAATAATGTGGAGATAGGTTTTGTTTTCAACTTTGAAGTTTTTATTATAAAGCAAACTTTTTCCATAGAGACAATTTTCATATTCCTTTATATTATGAGAATAGAAAAGATTCCTTAAAAAAAAAAACCTTGAAATTTTCATGTTATACACAAAAGAACTAAGACCCCTTTTAGAAGAATTTAATACAATTACATGACTCAGACTGTTAGAGTTTATAATTGCCATTTGTAAATGGAAGTTTTTCTATCCTAAAGAGACTTGCTTGGGTTCAAATGACCCAGAAAATTGTCTCTTGCATATATCATCTGTGTCTACAAATATAGTCTATGATTCAGATTTTAGCTCAAAATTCCCAAAGGCTACTACCTTTTCAAATTTTCTAAAATGTCACAGTTGTCTATGAAACATCTCAACTCAGTGATAACAGCAATCTTTATATATGCACACACTTCTCTCTTAAGGCAGAAAGAGAATTTATTCTTCTGTCAAAGGGGAGTAAGATATCATTCAAAATATTATGAACATGGAAATGGTTTTCACATTCATGATAATTATTCTTTCACTTAAATAAAGCTAGGTGTTTTCTTTTCTAATCATCACCACTGTGATACTGACAGTTTACAGACTAGACTAGGAAACTTAGACCAGGGGCCTTGGTGAAGTCTCCAACAGCAAGCACAACTGGAATTCAAACACTTACCCTTAGTCTCTGAATCCTGGGAGGTCTCCTCTAACGGACACTCCCACCTAGTGTTATAAGTCCTTATAAAAACAGGGGCCAAAGATGAGAGCCCATGACTCAGACTAGCAATGACGTTCCTAGGCAGGTCGGAGAGCACCGGAGGGAGTTCTGGAACCAGTGTGTCATTCCTGCTGACTTATCAGGGAGTGGCAGGGGACTGCACTGGCAGTGGTGAGGTCCCGGCCACTGGGTGTCCAGTCAATCAGGTCTGTGACTTCATTTCATTGCACTCCTTTGTGTTCATTATGGTCCAAAAGACTGATCTTTTTAATAGTTTCTCTTCAAGTACAAAGGGAAGCCATATGAAGAAATCTTTGAAAGGGTCTCTGCTTCAGGAGTGCAATGCAGTTGAAGGGAGTCAACTCGCAAGAGATTGCTTGGCTTTAAATTCCCTCTTTGCCATTTACTACTTGTGTGACTTTGACCTAAATTAAATGAATTTCACTACTAACATTTCTATCCTTCAGTTTCCTCAGCTGCAAAATTGATAAAATTCCTACCTACTTCATTAAGCTGTGGTAAAGATTATATACCATGGTCCCTGTAAAATATGTTCCTAGTAACAGAAAGAACTCTCAACCGAAGCTTCTAAATGCTTATTTCTTAAGTGTAAAGAATTTGTCATATGCAGCGTCAAAACTGACCAACAGGAGAAGAAATTGGAATATCTGTCAGAAAAGATATTGAACTAAGTATATAGAGTGTTATACACTACATAAACTGTTATATGTATGTACATATGCACTATATATGTATATGTTATACACATACACACACACACACACACACACACTTTAACAGAAAGATGTGGTCTGGTGTTAGAGAGATTGGCCACCCTGTAGGTGGAGGGTGGGCAGTAAAGAGACTCAGCTGAGGATACCCAAAGGCAAGCAGATTGTGAGAGACAAGGATGGAGAGGAAGCCATGCTGGACAGGACCAGGGAAATAAAGATTCTCAATCCCCAGTTAAACACTGGATTCTTAATGCAGTAGGCATTATCTTCAGTTGGGAGGCTGGGAGAGATTCTTGAGCAGGACAGCTTAACCTCATGAAGAATCAAAGCTAATCTTCCTGGTATCTTTCAAAGTTCGCAAAGGGCAATTGGCAAGAGCTTCCTTCCATAAGAGCTCTGTTTAATGGAAGCCAATGTCCCAGGAGTCATCTGTTCTGTAGTTCCTCCCCCTTTTTTTGAGAGAGGGTCTCATGTAACCCAAACTGGACTTAAGCTCACTATGCAGCTCAGGTAAGTCTTGAATTTGCGATCTCCTGCCTCCATCTCCCAAGTGCTGGGATAACTGGCATCTGCCTCCAATTCCCAGCTTATTTTCCCATTTCATTTTAACAGGAATTCTGCAGGATACTATTCCTGTATCTCCTGAAGAGGGCTCGGCAATGCAAACTGTCCAAGGTCAGATGACTAATAATAGCGGAGCCAGGACTCAAACACAGGCCTTTGTTTCCCACGCCTGTGTTCTTTCTGCTGTCCCATTCTTGTTCATTGGTTTCCTAAGTGGGTGGGGGGATGGGCACTGGTAAATGAGAGAAGCAACAGAACTTAGGAAAAATGGGCAAGGCAATAAAAGAAAAATGTGCTAAATATCATGAACAGAAGCCTTCGTGGGAACAATTAGAAAACATTTCCCTGGAAATGGCTGTTTACATTATAGAATCATTGACTCAATTATTCAACGATTCAGTCATAATGGAATCATTAATCAAACATTAATATCATTAATCATCATAATCAACAATCAGTTAGTTGCAAATATTAATCTCCATCCTGACTAGTTTAAATAGGAAGTAACTTTATGAGGTGATATTAGATCACTCAAACAAACCCCAGGTAGGCTTAAAAGGGCAAGCATTCAAGACAGATAAACATCTGCAGGGGTGTGCATAGCACAGACATCCTCATGGTACCTAGAGGACACTGGAGCATAGAGGCTTGAACCTGGGTCCTGATGAGCCCCTTGTTTTCCTACAGCACCCACCAGACATACCTTCCTGCACAAGACTGCCTTTCCATGAGCCTACTTCCAATCCCATTCTATGGACGTACTCTGACTGGTAGATCTGAGGTACATGTGTGTTCTGAGCTATTAAGGAATCTAGGTTTGGCATTATCTAGGACTTCTTTGAAACCTTTGGTGGCTAAAACTCATAATAGGGGGCATTCCCAAATGATAAACTGTAGAGCAGTCCAATTAACAAATATCTATTCCTGGTAAATAAGAAAGTTGGAGGAGTTAGGAATCCAGCAGCGTGTGTCTAGCACTCCTCAGAGAAGGAGTGTGCTCACTGTCATGGGCATTTACTTCTGCTTGACAGGTTCGATATATTATTATAGAAGCGAAAGGATGACTCACCAAATTTAATGAAAATGTCTCTGAAGGTTACACAGCTCCTGCGATTCAGTTCCTATTCACCCAGAAGTTTTTTTTGTAGCAATAAATTACCCTCCAAAATTTATCTACCAGGAAACAGACAAGCTTACCGAGTACCAAGAATATTCTGAACTCCTCTGCATTTATATTTTACTGTGAGTTAATAAGTCCATTCGTTTGGCAATGTGAGGAAAAAGAAGGTTTGGGATGGTACCATAAGGGCAGCCCTGATACAAAAGGAAGTGAAGAACATCTCCCAACTCCTATGCTTCTGAGTAGCAAAAAGGACACAGCTTGAATGAAAGCTTTACAATTAGAAGGCAATCAATAGAGATGGAGGGAGAGAAATACTAGACCACGGAAAGGCACAGAGGTAAAGAGCATTGATTTAAATCCATTCCTCCAAATCCAATCCATTCACTGAGTGTCTACTATGTGTTCCAAGAGCTAGGATACAGAGAAGAGGGAGGAGAAGCAATACGGGCAGGGAGGGGGATGCCAAAGACGCAGTGCCAACAGCACAGATGGAATGGGTCACACAGGAGAATGTGCATCATCTGGAGTTTAGAATGTACCTACAGTGCTTTGCCATTTTGAGTTGATCACTTTAGAGACAATGTAGAGACAGATTCAGCTTCTAACATGTCCTCATTCTGGATCTATCCGTGAGAGACTCATCATGCTACACCATGCACTGAGGCTTTGCTTTGCTGATGCTTTAGAGACCATTTGTTGATTCATTTGACTCAGGATGGATTCAGCTACATGAATTTTTTATATCTGTTGCATTCAAGTTTAGAATTTATCTTTAGAGAATAAGCCTGAAAAAGGCAGAAATCCTCCTGATGGCACATTTAACAATAGGCTGTATCAAAGGTGGATATTTGAACAAGGCTTCTTGGAGAATAGTCTCCTGGTACCTCCCTGTGAGATACCTGGGTAGCTGTTATTAGATGTCAGGGAACAGTAGCATGAGCAGTAATTAAGCATTGACATTTGCATAGAGATAATGGGAGGTTAATAGAGCAGAAGCAAATTAGATGTAAACCGACAGATCCTTCATAGAAAGTGAGATGAAAGCATAGAGACAACAGCAAAAGAAATAAAAGACATAATCCACACATTTGTATATTTAAACACTGTATTTAGGAGCAACCTATCATCGTGAAGCATATCACCTGCCAGCTGCACTCAACAGGGATGGCGCCTACTCAAATGCCTGATATTTAATATGCTTTTGTCTGTTGCACAGAGCTCAGAGAAGATGTTATTTGCTAGCTCTGAATTTCCAAGTTAAAACCTTACCTTTTAAGCCAGATGTGGTGGTACATGCCTTTAAATCTCAGCACTTGACAGTCTAAGACAAGAACATAGTGAATTTGAATCCAGACTGGATTATGCAGTGAGACTCTGTCTTGAATTTTTTGAAAAATTTAAAGAGAGGAAAAAACATATGGTTTTGAGATAAATAAATAAGAGAAAGAGAAGCCATGATCACGGGAACATGAGTTGTTTGCAGTCACTGTGCAACAATGACAGGGATGACAAGGTGAATGCTTTCTATAGTCTAGATGACAAAAGCAACAAAATATATTGCTTTTATATGAATTACAAATAGTTGATATAAATGACAGAACAAATGTCCTAAATAAAAGAATCCTCAAGGATCTCAGAGGGAAGCAGATGAGCATGTAGAGTGGCCACTCAGAGTCTCGTCCCAACTATCCCTGTGTAAGTATTCAGGAGAGAGCCAGGTTCCCACTGGAAGAACACACTGAGGTTAGTTTGCAGGCCGGGTTGACAGTGTGCTGTCTTAGAATGAGGACCAGTTTGATGAATTTATGATCTTCTTGTTCATGCTACACATTTCCCCAGATAGGTAACTTCAACTAGGAATCCAAAGTATTAATTTTCAGGGGCTTTAACTACAGAATTTTTAAAAAGCAATGGCTGATCTCATACTTTTTAGTTCTTGAACTCTTTTTTAATGTGAATGAGTGTTAGGCTTGCATGTGTGTATATTAGTGCACCTATGTTGTGCAGTGCTCGCAGAGGACAGAAGAGAGTGTCGGATTCCCTGAAACTGGAGTTATAGATGATTATTAGCCACCATATGGATGCTGAGATTCAAACTCAGGTCTTCCAGAAGAACAACCAGTGTTCTTAACCTCTGAGACATCGCTCCAGTCCTTAGTTCTTGAACTTTTATTGCCTTCATACATATGACATCTGACATTTATTTAAGGAAATATCCCAAACAGTGACATGAGATAGGCCCTCAATGAACTGAGCAAATAATGTAGCTCTAGAAGAGACCTCTAGATACCCACCCAAACTGGCTCCTTCCATCTTCTATAGAAAAAAGAAATCATACCCAGATGCCTGACTCAACTACATTTCTCAGACTTCCTGGTTGATTGTGGCCTTGTGACTAAGTTCTTACCAATACATCATGAGTGCAAATCATGTGGAACCCTAGGCCAGAGAGTAGGAATGCACTTTCAAGGTCTTGTCTTCCTTCCTCCTGGCTAAAATCTAAATATAACTATTACTATAAATATAATTTGACAGATAGTTCACAGAGCAGCCTTGGGAAAGGGAAGAAGCTCAACATGAAGGATAGTCCTTCTATCTCATGTGGGATGGAGCTGCTCACAGCTGGTATCTTCTCCCCTAAGAGTGATTCCTGAGGGATTAATTAAACTCCTGTAAGTCCTGGATTTGGGGGTTCTATTTGAAAAACATTGTATCTCTCCTTACTACTAACAATAATCCATAAAACCAGTCTCATAAATATTTTGTAAAGTATCATTTTGGGGAAAATAATAAGAAATATGACAGAACTAATAGTTTTACTAGGAATAAGAAAACCTGTATGCAACTATTAATAACGTCAGCACATATTCCTTCCCCAACGTCCCTCCGCCCACCTGCATCCCACTTTTCTCCTTGGCTCTACCCTTCTCTATCTCTCAACAGGTACCTCTCTTACTATGCCCCAAACCTTCTGTCCCTCTCACGCCTCAACAGTTCCACGTGAGAGTCTCCTACCTGTCCCCCTGCTTCCATCACTACCTTTTATGCTGTTTCCATAAACAACCGGAGAAACCCTTTAAGGATACAATTAGGAAGTATTGCCCTTCTCTGCTGGCAAATTTCTACTTTTCTTGGAAAATTGCTAGGTTATTAATCAGCAATAGATTACTAGGCACATAGCTCTTTAAAATGTGAGGCAATTTTTAACTAAATTTTTTTCTAAAATAATCTAATAAATGATATACAATTAAAATACACTCCTTATAATACAAAGTCACTCTCTAGAATTCTACCTTTGTGTTTAGACTACGGCTGCCCAATTCCTTTTCTCCCAAAGTATTACTGTAGGATAATGTCCAAATGCTTTTGCCAAAAGTTCAAGGCCCTCCTGATTTGGCTTTAGTCTGTCTTCGGTTCCTTGGATCTCTCTTTGCCTTTTATGCAACTCTTTTGCTACAGTCAAATCACACTATTCAGCTTTCCTAGAAATATTACCCCTTCCTCTGCTTCTGTTCAGGTCATTCCACTGACTACCATCCCCTCTCTACACTGTTTAGATCTGTGTTCCTTAAAGACAGAATCAAGCCCACCTCACCTATTTCTTGGCTCTCCAGTCTGAAGCAATACTGTCACTCTCTCTGCCTACACTGTAATAAGCTTTATTCTTCTATAGTTAAATCCCACTTATTCGTCAAGACATGACTCCTAGGTCCTTTTCACTGAATCCATTCCTATTCTCCAGGGCCACTAAGTGCTCCCTCCAGTAAGCTCCCAAAGGTACACTGTGAATTCTTCTATGTTTCCATTTAAGTTCAAATCTTTTGAGGGTAGGGAGCATTCTTTATTCTTTGTATTTTCCCCAACTAGCCAGATCGATCTCTAAAATACTGTAAAGAATCTCAAAATAACTGTTGATTTTATTTTCTATACTGACATTTGTAGGAAGTAATACATAGGAAATATTTATTATAGGTGTATTAGTCACTTTTCTGTTGCTGAGATAGAAACACTGACCTAACCAAGGGAACTCATAACGGAAGAGTTTATTTAGCTTACGGTTCCATCGTGGTAGAGAGGCATGGCAGCAGAGGTGGCTAGAGCAGAAGCTAAGCATTCACATCTTCAAGCAGAGAACAACTGGAGATCCAGAAAGGCTTAGGAATTCTCTAAGCTCAACCCCAGTGACATGCTTCCTCCAGCATGACCACACATTCTAAGACCTCCCAAAACAGTGCAACCAATGTGGGGGAAGGGGAAGACAAAATGTCCAAATACTTAGAGCCTATGGGGACATTCTCATTCAAACCACCACAGTAGGTCTACTTGCAATGGTAAAAATAACAAGCAGATAAATACGTGTCTCAGGCCACTGATGTTGCTACAACAAAATACCAATCTGTGGTATTTTGGATTGGACTAAGAGTGTGGCATATACCTATATAATCCTAGCTTTCAGGAGGCAGAGGCAGGACAAACACAAGTTTTGGCTCCATAATAAAACCTTGTCACAAAAACAAGTATACTCAGACTGGCCAATTAGTAAATAATAGGAATGTATTCATCAGTCTTCTGAATGGTGAAATTTAATCACAAATTGTGTTGGTATTTTCAGGTGGAACTTTGACCAAAATGATGAAAGCCTGAAGGTCCTGTCCTGGTAAATGGATTAGTACCAAGAGATTTTAAGAAATTTGTGAGATCTGTGAGATCCATGAAGACACTACCTTCTCTACCCCTAGAGGATACAACAACTTTGTTCCGTCTTAGAAGCAGACAGTGGCTATTATCAGACTCCAAACATGCTCACTGCCTCTATCTGGGACCACCACAATATGAGATTAAATATCACCATGAATTTGGAAGAGAACAAAAACTTTCAACCATAGTGATAGCCATCGAAAAGAAACTAAGACTAGCCCACATTTTGTGCGTGAGTCACAGAAGTGACAATTAATTATCTGAGAGAGACAAGCGAAAGTGAGGAATTATTCACTTTGGAGCATGATTTCAGTCCATGGTCAGCCGCTTCCTTGTTTCTGGGCCACTGTGAGGGAGAACATTATGGCAGAAAGAGTGGAGGAACAAAGTTGCTTGCCTCATGGTGACCAGGAAACTAAGGGAAACATAGAGGAGACAGAGCTAAGACGCAGCCCCCAAGGAAAACACCTAGTGCCATACTTCCTTCTGCTTGGCCTTATCTCCTAAGGTTTCCAACACCTCCCAAAGTAGCAGACTAGGTGAGGACCAGGCCTTCCACATATGAGCCTGTGGGGGACATTTCTGATTCAAACCATAACACTCACAACATATAAAGAAATAAAATAAGGAAAAATGAAAATGAATAAACATATTCAAGATAAATTTTAAATTTAAAAATATTGTATGGAACAATCCATTCAGTATGATTTAACTATGAAAAATTGCACTTTATTCTGTTTTCATATGTGAATGTTATTGCATAGGAAAATGGGTGAAGAGACTCAATACAATTTGTTTACAGTAGCTACTTTTGCAAAGTGGAATGGAGGCCATTTCTTTTTCAAGGACTAGACTAAAATCATTATTATTACAGACACTGTTCAATTTGCATGAAAAGCAGTTATAAAAATCTATTTAAATTTACATGTGAAACATTTATTTAAATAAAGATACCTTCCTCAATAGTGAGGACAATATATTTAATGAACAAGTTTCTACAAAATATCCAGTTTCATATAAGACATGCTAGGACTGATTCTAAATACTAAGCATATTTTATTTCTTTCAAGATTTATTTTTCTAATTTATGTATGTGCTTGTGTCTACTTGTACATATGCGTGTGTGTGTGTGTGTGTGTGTGTGTGTGTGTGTGTGTGTGTTGGGGCAGTGCTCTTGATGGAGGTCCGAAAAGGATGCCGAATTCCCTGGAGCTGGAGTAAAGGCAGTTGTGAGCCACCCAACATGGGTGCTGAGAACTAAACTCAGATCCTCTGCAAGAGCAGCAAGCATTCTTAACCACTGAGCCATCTCTCTAGTCAGCATAGTTTTTAAATTTTTTCTACCAAATATACTATTAAATTGTTTAACAATTACACTTTCTAGTGATCATGTTAAAACAAAAGTTGTCTTTCTCTTAAGAGTATATGTGTTTAAAAGTCTGGATCCTTTGATGAGGAGCAGTGATCTTAGGTATAGCACCTTGCAAAAAAGGCAGAGTGGGAGGGCTCTGGGATCAGGTTAGATGCATCATAAAAACCTTATGAACTGCAGCTCAACAGAGTCAACCTGAGAGAGTGAAATCAGCTCATAGCAACTATCCAACCTGCACAAGGTATTTCCTTGCTCCAGTAGCCCAGGTCTATAGCACTGCATGGGATCATTCTGCGCTTTTCAAAGAACACCCTCAACTTGTAAGAGTTGGCAGTGGATTCAGAAAGAGAAATGCAAAAAGGATCCTGTATTAGAAAGCATCTAAATAATTCAGTCCTTCAGAAAATCTAAAACCTCACTTACTCCTTTGGCTCTTTATGTTTCTGAACTTCTCAGACTCACCTGCTAGCTCTGAACAACCCTCCAGGAGAAAGATTAACCACGTGTGAGTTTCCCCGTCTGTAACAGTTGAGGGGTAGATGCTATGCATATTCACAGGGTTTGTTTTGGCATTGGAAGCAGCTCGGCTCTGAACAATAAATAGTGCGGTATTAAAAAAGAACTTTGATTAGAGGGAGAAAATGAGGGTTTTCTTATTATTGTAAGGCACGCTAAATAAAGAAAATCTTCTTGACCTTCTGATGCCCCAAATAAATTCCAGTCATGGTTATAGTTCCGTTCAGACAAAAGCTTGAGCCAGGCATGGTGGCACTCACCAGTAATCCCAGCACTCAAGAGGTGGAGGAAGCAGAAGGATCAGCAGTTCACAGTCACTATCAGCTCCATAGGGAATTTAAGGACAACCTGGGATACATGTGACCCCCTGTCCGGTCCAAAACAACAGAAAGGAGAGAGGGAGAGAGAAAGAGAGAGATCATAAATGATTCCTGATATCATGAAGTCCAGCTTTAAAGTCACACCAAGCAGCTAGATTGCCGATAGTTATGCCAGAGTAAAAAAACAAAAAACACTGTGTAAAATCTGATTTCATCTTATATGTATTTGCAAAACATCTTCAGCACTCTAATTGAATTCAATTAGTCAAAATGCCAGATCATGTTTAATTATTTTATGTGTCAAACGCAGACCACATTCGAGGCACTGTGCAAGGGAAACAGGCCCCTGCCCTCTGAAGACGGCAATCTAATCAGGAGCACAAACACAGCCCTAGGAAATAGAGAACTACATAACTGAGAATTAGGCACCAATGTGGGAAGGTGTGGCAGATCCTACAGAGAAGCAGAAATTGAACAAGACAGTAGCCAGAGGAGCTATTAGGCTACAGACCTTTGCGCTCAGTAATTTTATTTTCACATCAATACAAGAATAGCTGCTTTAAAATAGTCTTTGAAGCCATGAAACCACTTGCTAATGGATTATTGTCATTTCTGTGGAAAGGGACTTAACTATCACAGTCTGAACCACTAGTGCCCAGAGATACTCACATCTTTGGGTGCTGGGCCTCCCCCTGCCTGAGGAGGTTCAGCTTGCACATCCTTCACACTTTTACATAACCATGTCAGAGCATATCAGTTCTTTTCTTTTTTATTAATTTATTCTTGACAGTTTCCTACATATATAATACATTCTGGGCACACTCATCCCGCCACCTTCTCTGATTCTTCTCCCCGCCTTCAGCCTCCCTCAACTCCTCATCCCCATTTCATATTTCTGTTTTGCTTTTATTTTTGTTTTTGTTTTGTGACACACTGGGTTTGAGATGTTCCAGGTTGTCATAAAACAACACTATTAATCATTTGTCATGTTTTTAATGGATTTTTTTTCAGAGTTTCATACAGTATCTTTTAATCACATTTAGACCCTCTTCTCTGTCTGCACCCCTTCTTACTCTCCTCAAGTTCATGTACTCTATCATATATATTTATTAAAGCTTATAGGGTTCAATGTGTGTCCACAAAGTAGCACAGCTCTACGCACTGGAGCCTGGTTAACCTACTCAGCATCACACCATTAAAGAAAATAACTCTGCTTCTCCCAGCGGCCGTCAGTTCCTCTACTTCCTCTGCTACAGTTGGGGGCTTCTTCCCCACGTCCCTACTTCTATGCCAGGATTTTTATGTAGCTTGAGTTCGCGTGGGTCTTGTCCATGCTGTCACCATTGCTGTGAGTTCATATGAGTAACTATCTGGAATACTCTGCTCCTTGTGGACATGAACCACCTCTGGCTCTTATTCTACCTCCTCTTTTACGATGATTCCTGAGCATTTGGAGGTATGAGCATCTTATTCAGTGTAGTATGGGTATCTTATTCAGTGCTAAGCACTCTGCAATCTCTTATTCGCTTCACATTGACCAGCTATGGGTTTCTGTGTTAATCACCATCTGCTTCATGAAGAAGTTTCTCTGGTGAGAGAGATGAGAGATGCATTAATCTATGGGTGTAGATTAGGAGTTGGTTTACTACTACATCCATTTAGCAAAATAATAGTAGTAGGTTCTCCCTGTGGTATATGACCTGTCTAGCCACAGGTTCTTAAGCCTGATATCAGTGTCAGGAGTGGGCTTCATCTTGTGAAGTGGATCATTAAATTCAATCAGAAAGTGGTTGGTTACACCAATAACGTTCATGCCAGTTTGTACCAGTGGGCATGTCTTACCAGGCCACTTGTTATACCTAGCAAGATTCACAGTTGGGCAAGGTTGATGTTTACTTCTCTCTTCCAATACCACACACAGCACCTTCCAGAACTATGAAAGCTTGCCAGTAAAGATAAGCTTTGTGGTAAATGCCACCTTGATTTCTCCTTTTCATTCTACAGATCATGTGTGCAGTGTCTTCAGCAACAGGTTTTTATTGTCGATTTCTGGTGAATAAAGATCAAGGGCAATTGTTTGAGGGTTTATGGGATCCATGATCAACAGCTTGAAAAGAGGTAACCCATTTATGGCATTGAGCTTTTTATTTGCTAGTCTATGGTATCTGGTAGGGATAAGTTCCTCCTTTTTAGGGTAACTCCTTTTAATCTCTTTTTTATAATGTATATGTACATACTCTAAGAAGCTTCTATAGTGGTGGGCTTCCATATGAATTTTCTAAAGACCCTTAGTATTACTTAACCTCCCTGCACTCCCCCCTCCACCCCACCCTCCCATTCTGCATCCTGTTCGGCCCTTCCTGCTCCATTACTCCTCTTCCCACTTTGTATCACTGCAGATATCCCTTCCCAGGAAGCACTCCCATCACGGTGATCTACTAGTTTTACCAACTCTATGGATTTTCCAACTGAAATATGCATGTCTAAAGACTGAAAGTTAGCATCCACTTATGGCAGAGAATATGCGATATGGCATTTATTTTTCTGGATCTGGATTCAAGTTCAGTCAGCTTACCTGTAAATTTCATAATTTCATTTTTTAAACAGCTAAATAATATTCCTTTGTGTTAATGTATGATACTTTCATTATCCATTTATCAGTCGATGGACATCTAGGTTGCTTCCATTTCTTACTATTATGAAAAGGGCAGCAATGAACATAGAGGATCGGGAATCTGTCGTAGGATGTAGAGTCCTTTGGGTATTTGCCTGAGTGGTATGGCTGGATCATGTGGTAGACCTTTCTATTTCTAACTTTCTATTGTGGGTACACTAGTTTGCATGACCACCAACAGTGAATAAAAGATTCCTATTTCCCTACAGCTTCACCAACATTTGTTGTTGTCTGTTTTTGCATTTAGCCTTTCTGACTGGGGTAGGAAGAACTCTCAAAGCAGTTTTCATTTGCATTTTCCTGATAGCTAAAGATGTTGAACATTTTAAAAAATATTTTTCAGGTATTTACTTTTCAGCTCTTGAGAAATCCCTGTTTAGTTTGATGCTGCAATTTGTAATTGTATTGTTTGTATTTTTATGTTTAGTTTTGCTTTTTTTGTTTTTTTTGTTTTTGTTTTTGTTTTGTTTTAGTTCTTTGTAGATTCTAGATACTAAACCTCTGTCAGCAGAAAATCTGGTAAAGATTTTTTTCCCATTCTGTAGGTGGCCACTTCACTTGAATTATGGTGTCTTTTGCTGAACAGAAGCTTTTTAGTTTCATGAGATCCTATCTGCCAATTGTTGGATATAATGCTGTGCTACAGGAGTCAGGTTCAGAAAGTAGTCCTTTCCTGTGCCTATAAGTTCCAGTGCATTCTCTACTTTCTCCTTTGCCAGATTCAGAGTATCAGATCTTACGATGAGGCCTTTGATTCATTTAGAATAGAGTTTTGTGTATGGTAAGACATAGGGGTCTAATTTTATTCTTCTACATATAGCTATCCAGTTTGACCAGCATCATGTGTTGAACATGGTGTCTTTTCTCCAGTGTGTATTTTTGACCCCTTTGTTGAAAATCTGGTTTCTTTAAATACATGGACTTAAATCTGGGTCCTCAGTTCTATTCTACCGACCAACGTGCTGTTTTTAGGCCAGGACCACGGCCGTTTTTATTACATAGAGTGCTGCAGTATAATTTGCGATCAGAGATGGTAATGCCTTCAGCATTCTTTTACAGTTCTTTTATTGCTCAGGATTGTTTTGGTTATCCTGGGATTTTTGTGCTTCCGTATAAAATGTGAGATTCTTTTTTCAATTACTGTGAAGAACTGTGTTGAAATTTTAGTGAGTATTACCTTGACATTTCAGGATGCAGACCAGCTGAATGGTGACTACGTGTTCTGTCCTGTGGTAATTCTGGGTTGATGTGTAGCTAGGATGTAGACATGCCTCCCTCCGCCCCTGCCAGCTGTGGCTATGCGAACTTCTGAATCCCAGCTCAAACCTTCTGTGGAGTTAGGAGATTCACACTGCCAATCTTCAGAAGTCTGTGGGAGGCTGACACCGTAATACAGGTGGCCTTTGGTGGCAGGACCTGGAAGTCCAGTGGGAGTGAGAAGTGCTCTCTGGTGGCCAAGAGGAGGAGGTCACACCCACCTCAGAAGGAAGTGGATCTGGATCTGAGCTAGGTGAGGTTGATGTCAGGTAGGAAGTCGATTCCTGGGTTATAGATCTCAGAACAGGCCCCCATAGTCTCTGGGCCATGTTGTGGGTGGGTGGTTTGAGGCTGGGGTAGACAGGTTCTAGGTATTGTTATCTAGCAGAGGGGGGGTTTTTGGGGATGCTTCTGAGGGTTGAAGCTAATAGGGAGCCAACCAGATGTTCCTGGCCATGCCATAGAGCTGACCTCTGGATTTGGGGCTGAAGGCAGGTAGGTGGGTGCAGCCTATTTGGTTCTCCAGACCATGAAAGAGAGCTGAAGAGTCTCTAGTGTGAAGTTCACAGTGAGCACACAAATCCCAAAGGGATGGTGGGGATCAGGAAGAGGTGGGCGGCCACTAATATCCAGCAGTGGGGATTAGCGGTGACAGTGGCCGGTAGAGGCCACAAACCTGAGTCCCAGGCCAAGTGGGACAACCAGAGAGTCCCTGGGGCAGCCAGCTGAGGTCAAGGGAACCTCAAGGGGATGGAGGGAGTCAGAAAAAGGTGGCAGGGCTGGGTTGCGTGGTCACTGGTAAGCAGAGACTGTTGGAAAGACTTTATCAGATATTTTTTAACATTACAGTAAAGTAGCTAGATGGTAGCTGGCATCTAAAGACTTGTTTCAGGTCCTGCTTCCTCACTGACAATTTTTGTGCTATCAAAAAGGCAAAGGATTTGGAAATCTGGAAACAAACAAACACAAATGAACTTGTTTTTGAAGTGCTCTGATCTCTGTAACCCTGAGCAAATTACTTAACTTCTCTGATCCCAGTTTCCTTTTCTGCAAACTAAGATTAAGATTAATTACTCCATCTGTGCGGGTCTACCCTATAGATTAAATATAGAACTTGAGAAAAACCTGAGAGATGGCTAAATGGTTAAGAATACTTGCTGCACAATCATGAGGACTGTGGTTTGCATGCCAGCACCCCATACAAAAAAACAGGCACCAAGAAAACTCCTATAACTCCAGCTCTTACGGATCTGAGACTCTACTCTGGCCTCTGGATAAGCAATAGGCATGCACATCCACCACCCACCCACCCCACAAAGGAATATAATTAATTATATTCATTCAATATATGGATATAATTAGCAAAGCTAGAGACACATCATAACGGGGAACTAATAATATTATGTTCACTCGCTGACATATAACTTTTACATTCTTACTGGTTCTGTTTCTACAATCCTCTTCAGCAAGCTGTACCTATATTTTATCTTATGTAGTTTACAATACTATGTCAAATTTCTCAGATCCCAAAAGCTCTGCAATTGATAAACATTTTAAAAATTTGCTTCCTATCTTTGGGTGTTAAAACTTGACCTGAGTGGATGTGTTTTGTTTATAAGCTCCATTTATTTTATTTAGCATGAATGCCATATTTCTGCTGCAGAACAGTGTTTCATTACAGGACGTTAGAAGACACCCTCCTGACACTGACTGTAATACAAGGTATGTGCATTCTATTTGTGGAGTCTGCAAGTTTAACTATTTTTAATTCCTTATATATATAGTATCACATGGTATTCGCCCTTCCGAATCAAGTTTATTTTGTTTAACATAAACAAAATAGGTTTAAACATGTTGAAAATGGCAATATTTCCTTGTATTCTGAGGTTGAGTAATATTTCTCCATTGTATATATTTATGTTTCCTTTATGCATTCTTCAGTTGGTGGACACTAAGTTTTCTTCCATGTCTTGGCTTCTGCAGCAATATGGAACTAATCTGGATGTCTGACAACAGAGGAATAGACAAAACACTCATTAAGAAACTATGTCTTTGGCAGGAGAACGGATACAACTGGAAATGATCAGCTAAGCAAATTTAAATCCATTTCAGAAAGACAATGCCATATTTTTCTCTCATTTGTGGTTCTTAGATTTTACATAGATTCACAAAATCATGTATGCAAGTATTTCATGAAAGTAGAAACAAAACTGTCTAGGAGAAGAAAGGGAACTAACTTAGGGAAGATGGGGAGAGAAAAGGATGGGTAGGGGATGGGGAGCTTGGAATGGGGAGCTTGGAGCTTTATGAAGAAATGCTTCTGTAACCCGGTACAACGTGTAATGACTATTGTGATGATTAGTTTTCACTCTCAACTTGACACAATCTATAATAACCTACGAAGAGCGTCTCAAAGAAGGATGACCCACCTACCTTAAATGTAGCTGGCATCATTCCATGGGTTGGGGTCTCAGACTGAATAAAAAGGAGAAAGCAAGCTGAGCATGAGCATCTCTCTCTCTCTCTCTCTCTCTCTCTCTCTCTCTCTCTCTCTCTCTCTGTTTCCTGACTGTGATCACAATGTGACCAGCTGCCTCAAGCTCGTGCTTCTGTGAATTCCTTATCATGATGGTCTGTATACTTGAACTTCTATCCAAAATGAACCCTTTCTCTTTTGAGTTGCTTTTGCCAGGTTATTTTATCACAACAGGAAAAGTAACTAAGGTTGTGCCTTATCAGGACAAGGCTGAAAATAAAAATAGCAATATTTTGTTTGTTTTTAAATAGTAAATTGAGAGGGATATAAAAGTTTAACAAGAGCAGATTAACACTCCAATTTCTCTAGGCTAAAGATTAATTTGATTTAGAATGTGAAAATCAAGTAACTTATTATTTGGATCCATACCCTAAAATACAATTTGTCTCTTTAAAAGATACCTGAAAGATATAGAAAGTCAGCATTTACAGCTTTTCCATAGTTAATGGTAATATCTGATAATAATCAGAACATTTCTGTAAAGAATTAAAGGAAAGAATTCTGTTTATAGTAGCCACAAAAGAATAAAATACTAGGAACAGGCTCAGCTAGAGAGATGGAAGATGTACTTTAAAACTTTAAAATCAATGATGAAAAAAGAGAAGACAAATAAGGACGGGTAGCTCATGTTCATGGACTGGATGATTAATTGTGAAATGTCTATTTCCAAAGTAATTTATAGATTCAACACAATTCTGTGCAAAGTGGCATTCTCATAGAAATAGAAAAAAAAGTCCTAAAATTCACTCAGAATTACAAGAGTGTAAATAGCCAAACCAACTTCAAGACAAAAGACTAAAGCTAATAGTATTATAGCCTTAATTTCAAAATATATTCAAAAGTACAGTAATCAAAATGTACTAGTACTGGCATTTCAGACAGATACGTAGACTGTGGAACAGAAGGCGAGATCTGTAAATAAACCCAGGTTTTACAGTCAACTGATTTCAAGGAGAGACTCAGTGATACACAATGGGATACTGTTTTCAATAAATCTTGCTGAAACTATGGGTATCCACATACAAAGGAGTGAAACTGGACCTTTATTTTACAATATGTACAAATTAAAAGTATATTAAAGACCAAAATATATTACCTCAACCTAAGACTAGTAGAAGAAAATCTAGGGAGGTCTCTATGACATTGCTCTTGGCAGTGATTTCTTGGGTATTATGCCAAAACAGATTGGTATGATTACAGAAAATGGAAATTTTTTTCACAGCAAAGAAACAATAGGGTGACAAAACAACCTGCAGAGCAGGAGGAAATATGTGCAATAATACACCAGATGGGGTTAATTGTCTAAAAAAGATAATGGAGTCAAGCAATTCAATAGCAAGAAACAAAACAAAAATATAAATTTAAAAATGAACAAAGGGCTTGGACAAAATCTCTCTGAAGGAGGAAGGTAAATGACAACAGGCCCATGGAAAAAATACTACGTCCTCTGATTATCATGGAAGTGCATAATGAAAACCACCATGTAAGATCACGTTCCACCTTCGGAGTGACTGTTAGAAAAGAACCCCAACTGATGGCAAATAAGAATAGTTGGCAAGAATGTGATGAAAAGGAGCCTTTCTGTGCTATTGGTATGAATCTGCATTTTTCTGCTGCAATAATTATGGGAAATAATAAGGAGGTTTCTCAAAATAAAGCAATTCCATGATATGATGCAATAATCCCACAGTCGAAATGTTGAAATCGGGATCTCAGAGGTAACTGCACTCCTTTTCTCAAGGCGTTTACCATATTATTCATTTATTTGAGCTTTTTACATCGCACATTTCTGTGTTAGCTTTCTTTCTACTGGTGTGATAAAATACTCTGACCAAAAATCAGCTTAGATGAGAAAGGGTTTATTTCAGCTCACAGTTCCAGTCCCAGTTCCAGTCCATTATAGCTGAGAAGTCGGGAAAGTAACTTGAAGTAGCTAGTTAGTCACAGATAAGAGCAGAGAAGAATATGCATACATGCTTACTGTCCAGCTAACTTTCTCTATTCTTATACAGTTCAGAACACAAACCCAGGGTGCCTCCCACAGTGGGTGGGACTTCCCACTTCAATTATCATAATCAAGATAACTCCCCCACAGACATGCCCACGGGTTATCCTGTCAGGTTGACAATCAATATTGACCATCACAACTCCACACCTTCTCATCTTGACACCCAGACCCATCATTTTTAAGCCTTATTCTTCCTCCCATTGTCTCTATAGGTTGATGACTATCTCATACTGCAAAATGTATTCAGTCTAACATCCAACAACAGTTCCAACTGTTTAAAAATCCAAAATCTCTTTTTGAGAAGTAAGTAATCTCTTAACTGTGTCCTCCTCCCCCAATGACATCAAAAGATAAGTTACATGGTTCCAATATACAAAGGCACAGAATAAACATTTCCATATGAAAAGGAGGAATGGAGTCAATGCAAGGAATGATAAGACCAAAGCAAACAACAAATCTGACAGCTCCATGTCAGGCATATGGGGCTTCTGATGGAATTAGCTAGGCTCTAAGGGGCTTGGATGCCCCGCCCCCAGTTCTGCTGCCTGCAGTGCATAGCATAAATATGTAGTTGAAGTTTTTAGTTCTTTTCCTTTTGTTGTTATGGCTACTGCTGCTTTTAAGGTAATAACTATATCAGAAGCAAGAAAGGTGTTTCCATCCGATCAGTTTTTCATGCACAACAAGTTACTGCAGCAAGACAGATAAGTCAATTGCTAGAGTAATATGAATGAAGAATCTTTTCCTGCTGGTGAAATGGGCTGGTATTCAGCTGAGAACAGTTCCCTAACTGCTAAAAGAATCATGGAAATAACAGACGTTTCTCTGGGAGATCTTTAAAGGATTTAAGTACCATAATGATACTGGACAGCAGCAGGAATAAACAAAGATATACCCAGCCTTAGGTGACTTCAAGCACCTGATGCTTAATCAAACCCAGCTCCTAGTGTTTGAATCCTTCATGTAGGAAAATTCACAGCAAGCTTGACTAATGAATATACGTTGAAGCTATGAAGTTAAATAACAAAGTCACTCAATTTGAACCTCCAGAAAATGGTTTTTCACAAATTATATCTTTAAGGAGATATTCTTAGCCAGGTGTGGTGGCACATGCCTTTAATCCCAGCACTCCAGAGGCAGGCAGATCTCTGTGAATTCAAGGTCAGCCTGGCCTACATAGCAAGTTCCAGGCCAGCTGGGGCTATAGGAGACCCTGTCTCAAAAAAGACAGAGAGAGAGACAGAGAGATACCTAACATATTTGTCAAAAAATAGAGTGAATAATGAGGGGTTGAAGGATATCAAGAAAATGCATTAGTTGAGGTACTTGGTAATTTAATATTTTCAGAGATAATGAAAATAATGAACAAAAAGATAAATTGTCAATTAGCAATAGCATAGAAATGAG
This sequence comes from Eospalax fontanierii, assembly GCA_035773235.1. Lineage (NCBI taxonomy): Eukaryota > Metazoa > Chordata > Mammalia > Rodentia > Spalacidae > Eospalax > Eospalax fontanierii. The sequence goes on along the minus strand of CM069545.1, from coordinate 31,367,889 downwards.
TATTATTCTACCACTTTAAAACTGTAAAACATAAAAATAAATACAATGATTCAAACTTTTTTTATTTATATAATACCTCACATGTGACTGTTTAAAAGGACCTAGACAATTAGGCACACATCTTTTCATCCAAATATTTGAAACCTTCCCATACCTGAAGTTAATTTTGTTCATTTTTATTGCCTTCTACCAGAAATAAAATGTCATGGGAACTCTCCCCCCAAACAGCACTGTCATCTCCTGCCTGAGATCATGTGCTTCATCTACAACAGGTACCTTATGACACTGGTCCAAGGGTCTAAGATTTGGGCTTAGGCTTATAAGTAAGAGACGCATTTCTTGGAATGAGTTACAGTATAACAGACATGTTATTTTGAGTGATTCTTACCTAAAATATACATACATCTATAAAATTCCTGTTAATTTCCCACAAACTCAAAATCATTTTGAGAATTTTACCAGTATTCAGTCAGAGTCATATTGTGAGTCAGAAAAATCAAATTTTGTTTCTAATTCTTAGGCAATAAGACATTAATATTCATATTTAGACATATCAGGCTCTCTTTTTAAACAGTGTTGCATCTATCCTGCACCTGAGACTGATGCAGGGACTCCGGATGCATTATTGTTATTATTAACCCCTATCATAGAACTTGCCCTCTGAGCCGCTGGTTAAATTTCAGAAGTCGGTACCAACACTGACTTCTGAGGAGATAATGTTACAATAAAGCCATTTCACACGAACAGTACCAATTTCTTCAGAAAATTAAGCTTCACCCTACACTATTGAGCACAGTGACCATTGACCCACCTCTGGGCTAGTTCAGTTTGCTCAATTATAACCAGAAAAGTTCATTTTGAAACCAACTATGGCACGTGCAAAACAGGCAGAGAAGCAGGACTCCACAGACAGAGCACCTTGTAACACCTGCACACTAGTGCCTCTCAAGACCTGGAAGACACAGACATAATGTGGTCCTTTGTAATCTAAGATAGACATACCTGTTTGTCTAATTTGAACAATAATAAGAGCAACCAGTACTCTTAACTGCTGAGCCACCTCTACAACCGATTAAACAATCCTTCTAAACATGAAATGAGCTTATTTTTGTTTGTAACCATGACTAGTTGTGATTTAAAGATCACAGTAAGACTTCATGGGAAATGAGAGAATGAGTTAGGAATAACTATAAAGTTTTCCTGCTGGGAATCTCCCTTTCTGGGGTAGGGGAAGCAATTCAAAACCATGTTGACATCCTACAGTTGGCCAACCAAGTATACAAAATCTGTGATATTGTTTTAAATATGACAGATTAAATATTATAAATTATCTCAGTGCTGCTTAACAAGGCCAAATGCACATTCATCTTATTCTTACTTAGACTAAAGACAAAAGATAACACTGACTAAATATTTTCACAAGAAAATATTAAGTGCTTTAAGTATATATGATTATATATATGATTAGAATTATTGAGTGGTATCAGGAATTTAGCATTGCATTTTAAAAATATACACTCTAAGACCTCACTTCAGATTCCAATTTTGATTTGGAGTTGGAGAGATGGCTCTGTGGTTAAGAGCACATATTGTTCTTTCAGAGGACCCAAGTTCATGGGTTCAGCTCCAGAAAAATCCAATGCCTCTGACCTCCTTAGGCACCTGAATTCACACACACATATCCACAAACACACACATGCAAATGACTATTTTAATAAATTTTAAAAATACACCCCAAGAATAAAGAGATGGCTCAGAGTGCAAAGTATTTGCTTCACAGCTATGAGAACTTAAGTTGGAATCCCCCAAACCCATGCAGAGATTGATGTGGCAGCACATCTGAAACCCTATTGTACCCACTGCGCAATGGGAGGCAGAGAGAGCCGAATGTCTGGCAATACCTGGGCCAGCTAGTCTGGAGTACATAGGCCAGCAGCAAACAACAAAAGAGACCCACCTCATACAAGGTGGGAGGCAAGGAACAATGCCCTCTGACCGCCAAACAAACCATATAACATATGAGAGCACACATGAACGCGTGCATGCGCACCTGAGCACACACACCATACGTGTACACGTGCAAAATAAAATCATCTCAAATTAAACACAGGAGAGCCAACAGTTATATGTAAAGTTCTGGTTTACTGTGAAAAGAAATGAGTGTTAAGAGTTGGAGAGGTGACTCAGCAGTTAAGAGCACTGGCTGATTTACTGAGGACCTGGGTTTGGTTCCCAGTGTCCAGCTCACAGCTGCCTGTAACTCCAGCTCTAGGGAATCTAACACCCTCTTCTGACCTCCATGAGCACCCATGAGCACATGTGCACACACACACACACACAGAGAAATACAAATTTCAGAAATATTTATTATTTTTATTTTAGTGTATGAGTGCGTGTGTGTTAAGTGTACCCATGTCGTGAAATGTCCATGAGGTCAGAACTCCCTGGGACTGGAGTTAGGGCTGGTTGTTAGTGGCTGGGAATCAAACCCCCACCCTCTGCAAGAGCAACCAGTACTCTTAACTGCTGAGCCACCTCTACAACCGATTAAACAATCCTTCTAAACATGAAATGAGCTTATTTTTGTTTGTAACCATGACTAGTTGTGATTTAAAGATCACAGTAAGACTTCATGGGAAATGAGAGAATGAGTTAGGAATAACTATAAAGTTTTCCTGCTGGGAATCTCCCTTTCTGGGGTAGGGGAAGCAATTCAAAACCATGTTGACATCCTACAGTTGGCCAACCAAGTATACAAAATCTGTGATATTGTTTTAAATATGACAGATTAAATATTATAAATTATCTCAGTGCTGCTTAACAAGGCCAAATGCACATTCATCTTATTCTTACTTAGACTAAAGACAAAAGATAACACTGACTAAATATTTTCACAAGAAAATATTAAGTGCTTTAAGTCAGCAAGCTGCCAGAGAAGGGATTTAAATGAGAGACAAATGTCTTTCCAAAACCAGCTCTCAAATTTATCACTCCCTAGATTTCTTAGTTCAGGGGCCAGTGGGCTGACCTAGTGGGCTGACCTATTCCCTGAGAGAGTGCGGCCAGTGAGGATGGGGTCTCCTCTGTTCCAGCAAGCCTTCCCAGCTGAACTTTTAGTCAGCATTTGCTTTTCCTGCCCACTCAGATTTAATTCAGCCCCGTGGATTGTGGGCCACAATGAATCAGGTTTAACTGTAATGACTTGCACATTGTCTCTCAGTCAGAGCTACCAATCGGTGATATTCCTAATTTGTTCTAGATAGTACATCCAACCAGTGTCTAAGTGAGAGCTCTTAGTCTAAATGAAAGGAATCTTCATTTACAGTTTGAAGAATACCTTTTCTTCATTGGGGGTGGGGTGGGGGATAAGTCTCACAACATAGATTAGACTGACCTTAAACTCTCAATCCTCCTGTCTCATCTTCTGAGTGCTGAGATTATAGGTTCATACTCAGCTTCTGTCATCTTTTGAAGATACTTAAAATAATGGAAAACTTCCCATCACGTCTAAATATTGCTAGTTACACACTAGGGTCCCTTGAAACTTCGTCACAGCTATACTTAGATTCAAAGCAAAGAGAATTGATGGGCATCTCAAACAAGTCTGATTTATTGGGAAATTCTTTATTATTTCTGGTTATTAAAGCCAAAGTAATCAATAATTCCTCAGTTGATGTATTGCAAACTGGGGCTTGATGACCTTGTTTGTTGTTGTTGTTTTGGTTAGATTTGGTTTTATTTTTTGAGGCTGTATCAATGTATCTCAGGCTAGCCTCAAATTTGCTATGTAGCCAAGAATGACCTTGAACTTGTGATCTTTCTGTTTCCACCTCCTGAGTACTGGGATTACAGGTGTGCCCCCACTGGGCCTGGTATTGAAGGCTCTTTTATTCAAGTAAAGTTCTTGGGAGAATAGAATCTTGTTCATACAAACCTCCACTTCTTCTAAAACAAACTATATACCTTGGTCTGTGAGGCCAAGATGTTGAGAAAGAGATGTGGGATCTTTGATCTTTTCTGGAACCACAGGATACTAAAAATATGGAGTAACTAAAATATTATCAAGAAATAAAAAAGGGGGGGGAGCAGAGGAAAGAAAGAGGGATAAAGAGAAGGGAGAAGGAAGGAAGGGAGGGAGGGAGGGACGGAGGAAGGAAGGAAGGAAGGAAGGAAGGAAGGAAGGAAGGAAGGAAGGAAGGAAGGAAGGAAGGAAGGAAGGAATTAAGGGAGAGGGAGGGACAAAAAGAGCAAAAAGAAACATTAATGTGAAGCCATGATCAGGGTTAATGTACCTTAAATCAGGCTAAACTGGGTGGGTTTTAGTCAAACATTTCCCAGGCATTTGTTCCCCAAGCATATCACTTACTGTACAGATTTATGAAGACTTGAATTTTCTTCAATAAGACAAAGAAGTATTTTGCAAATTGTATTTAACTTTTAAATATCCAATGTCTATCTATTAATATTGCAATTCTACTTATTCTTTTAGCCCCAGCAAACTCACTACAAGAATCCTAGCTACTCAAGAGCATCCTTCCCATATAAATGTCTCCAAATACATTGTTGTATGAACTGACATCACAAATTAGAATTCTAAAGAACATAGGGTCTTGGATTCTTTAGTACTGTAATTATTGTTTTAACATATAATTTCATCATCTATTTGGTATAGAAAATTAAGGTTTTTGACATCAACACATAGCAAAATTCTCTGTCTCTGAAGTGCAATTATGTCCTAAATTATAGTAATAAATTCTTAATATAACCAAACAAAAGCCTGTTTTGAATAGCCTAATATGTTAAGAGTCATGGCGTGGCATTCTTTTCACACTACTGCTTTAGTTACATCATAAATGTCCTTCTTGTCACCTATGAGCAGCAGAAAGGAGTTCACAGTGACCACGGTGTCCTTGGGGAGCTGTCTGCCTGAGCCTTGCTTCTTTCTCGTTCAGCACTTCTCTATCATCTGTGAGTCTAGCTCTGAAAACTGGTATTTTTGTTTGATAGACTATAAACCGTATAATTCTTAAGAGACTCCACAGCTAAACTTACTGAAATAGCTCTGCTGTGAAGTTTTATTCTGTAAGCAGTTCATGTGCTTAAACAAGAACAGGCCATTCCCACGCTACACAGAGCTCGTATTTCATTTGTTCACATTGTATTTCTGTTTCCTGACGACTGGCCCCGACTCAAGTCTAAGTTCTGAGCATCGCTAGAAATGGTGTTTTGAACACCAATTTTCAAAAGGAATGCAAAAGTTGCTTTCTGAAAATTTGTAAAAAAGATGAGTATATAAAAGAAAAAGAGCAGAATCCCAGTCATAAGGAGGTAGAGGCAGGCAGATCTCTGAGAGATGGAGGCCAGCCTGGGTCCACATACTGACTTTCAGCCAGGCTAGGACTAGGGAGACCCTGTCAAAATAGAAAAGATAAAAAGAACACAATTCTGCATTTGCTCATAATCCCAGCCCTCAGGAGGCTGAGGCAGAAGGGTCACCATGCCTATGTATCATGGGCTAAATGAAGCCTCTGTCTCAGAAACAAAATGTGTCAATATCAAAAATGTCATAAATCAATGAATATCTGTAAAAATAATTGAGCAAAAATATGTACGTGAAAGACATACAATAAAGAGAATGTCTATGTGCTTTTAGTTTTGATTTATTTCATAAGCTAGCAAGTCTCCTCTTCTTGAACCCTCTTTGGAGAAGGGTCTCCCCATTTCATTCTCTGCTATTCTGATCCTGCTCCCTCTTTGACGTGCGTCCATCCAGACAACCTTATGCGTTCGCACTCCCACTGGGCCAGCACTTCTGGAGTTGTCACTGTTGGTGGTATTCATTGCAGGAAGTTGTTTCCACCCAGCCACCTGATGGTGGAGTTCGCTGAGCACTATTTGCTGAAACATGTCCATGAGACAGCCAGCTGCTCTAGCTCTGAAACATCCCCTGGCTCTCTGTGTTCCTTTATGAATAGTGTGAGTAGTCCTGTCTTGAAGGAAAATTCTTAATTTTATCCATCCTCTGCCTCCAGGGCCTCATCAAACTCCACTGGGAAGCCTGAGGGTGAAACTATTGAGGGCAGGGGACACAAGTTTGAAAACTGCATTCTCTGTAAATGTCCTTGAGCTGTATTCTTATGGGCTTTGGATTTTTAAAGCGTATTTTCAATGAAAACATAAAAAGGGGGAAAGGTGTAAAGCCTGGGGATCTAGCTCCATGGCAGAGCACTTGCCTACCTAGCACCATGCACAGCACTCAAAATAAATCAAAGCAAAAGAATAACAACACAAAACCCTCTGCATCCCGCTAGGATTTTTCTGGATATCAGCTAGGTACATACATAACAGAGATAGTTTCTAGTAGGCACATGTTTCTTCCCCAGACAATTACAGATGTGACTGACACATGCTCAGCTTTAACAATAGACATCTGTTTCCTTTCTGTCCTTACTTTATTCAGAGTTAATGAGTAACATCACCAACATGTGTAAGGCACTGGAGAATTAAAGCATTTTCTCCCGTATGCTCTGCTCTCGCTCTGTTCCAGGACTTCACAGAAAATCGTGGTCACTCTAGCTGCAAGGGACAGCAGGCCCGAGCATGTTAAATGATAACCTAACCAGTGGCCACCATACACAATGTGCCATGTCCTGTTGCCTAGTGATATGATCCAAGGCAATTAGAGTAAACAACAAATACCATAGATATTTTTGAACAGCTGCTGTTGACCCAGATACAATATTTATGTGGCTTACTGGTTTCTCAGGATAATTGGTCCCTATCAGATTCGACAGAACAAAAATTTGTTTTTCCTTATTATTCACTACGATACCTGGAAACTTTTTTTAAATTTTTAATGAGAAAACCTTTGAAAAGAAGTGATAATAAGTCCCCAGTAGGAAATTCAAAAGTCCCTCAAATTTCTCTTTTAGTTCACGTAAGTCTTTCCACACAAGTGTATGTCAGCTAATTACTGGGTTTTTCTAACATTCCTTCATTTTTTCCTGAAGCACTTAAAAGTGACATTTATGTGATAACACAAGTCAACGCTAATCTCTGCAAATCCTTTGACCAGGAACACTATGTGGGTGCTACAGACATCACCCTCCATGATTCCCTGGTTCAGCCAAGGCTTGCTGTTCTGGGAGGTACAAGGCCACATGATCTCATGGTCCCTTGTCCAGATGATTACTGAATGAATGCATGGCTCAGTGACAGCTGTTATCACACCGTGTTGCAAGGTTTGGTTTATATGCCTCTTGTTACCAACACTTTAAGCTGCCTGTCATAGGGGTACAGCCCATTCATCTTCAGATCATTTTGAGTAGAAGAGAATGTGTGCTGAACAGATTTTTGGAGGAATGAATTAGAGCCTTTTATTCTATTTCAATAAAATCTGATACACTTACTTAATGCTTTTGGAAAACTATTAAGGATTGAATGTGTTCCCCTAAACTCGCCTGCTAAATAAAACATCATGCGTGATGACAGTTGGAGTTAGCGCTTTTGAGAGGAAATAGCTTTGGATGAGGCCATGGGGTGAGGGTCATGTGATGGGGATCTTGTAAGAAGAGGAAGAGACCAGAGTTTTATCTCCATTTGATACATGGTGACAAGGCAACTGTCTGCTGGTCAAAAAGAGAGTCCTCATCAGAAGTCAATAATGGCTCCAGAACTGTGGAGAAATCATTTCTGGAGTTTAAGCCACCCAGGTCAAGGTATTTTATTAAGGCAGCTTTGCTCCTTAGGCATTGTATGACACAGGTGCACTGACATACATGCAGGCAATATGCTCATACACGTAACATAAAAACAGTAGATAAAATAAAATGAAAAGTTAAGCAAAATGTGAAGGTACATGTCTGTAATTCTAGCAAATGGAAGGCTGAGGTAGGAGGACTGTCTTGAGTTCGAAGCCAGCCTGGGCTACATAGTGGTACCAAAGGCCAGTCAGCCCTACATCATGGCAAGACCCTGTCTCAGAAAAAGAAACAAAAACAAACAAAAAGTAATTAAATGTGCAAGGAAATAAACCCAACTTGCAAATCTGTAGGAATTAAAACAATCAGGTAATCACTGTTATACAAGAAACAGAATATCAAGAAAGAACAAGAGTCTTCCAAAATAAAATAATATCAGCCAAAATAAAGTTCTTAGAATTAAAATATTCCATAAACAAACATCATGTGTGAAACAGTTGACAAACCCCATCCATAAAGCAGGCACAGGAGCCTGGAGCCTGGGTCACACCTGCCATTCAATCCTCCTTTCAATCACAGTGTGCAAATCAATAAAGGGGGAAAGAAGCATTTCCTAAGACAGAGGCCTGGGGAGAGGCAGGTATGAGGGGAAATATCATTTCTGACTAATCTAAGTGAGATCAAGAACAGGGTATGACCTACAGTAAAACTAGATTCTTCATCCCAGAAAAGCCTCAAAGCAAACTTCCTGCATCTCCTTGTTTTAAATTTAGATTTCACAAATAAGCAACCGATGTATTTACACTGTGTTGTCTGCAAGTAGAGGATGGTGGGGTGGAGATGCTGACTGGGCCAAGGATCCCAAATGGAATGTTTCACACCGGACGCAGCACTACAGACTTTCATAAGGCCTCACCTTGGGCAGTTTTCCCACAAGTAAACGTGGTTTATTTCAAGGAGGAAAATGTATTTTATTTGAAGCCATAATGTACCCCAAGAGAAAAAGAGCTGTAGGTCAGGCAGATTTGGCTTCAGTTGATTTCTACTTCTCTAAAATGAAAGTGCTTTCCAAATATTGATTCTTAAAACAACAATGAAAGTCCTTGCATAAGGCTCCTTCCTGTTGAAGGAGAAATATGAAAAACTGCAGCCCTCTTGTCTTTGTGAATGACAAAACTAGAAATTGCTTGTACTGATTGTAGGGTGAGAAGGAAGCTGAGTGTAGCCACGTACAGACACAGAGAGTGTCTCTTGATTCTCTCTCTTTTTTTCTCCTTTCCTCCTCTCCCTCTGCATAGCCTCCTGCTGGTCCTTCTTCTGTATATTACAACATGTGCACATGCAATACCTAGGAAAACTATCTATTGGGACTTTGTTACGGTTTTCCATAGTATTATTCTCTCTACTAATAAAGCAGTAAAGGGGAGATGGTGATGCCTCCAGTTGGGAAAGTGCTTGCTACCTGAGCATGAGGACTCAAGTTTGGATTCCCAGTACTCAAGTAAAGAGGCAGGCATAAGCACCCCTCTGTAATCCCAGTTCTCCAGTACAGAGCAGGCAGATCCCTGGACTTGCTGATCATTCAGTTTAACTGAATTGGTGAGTGTCCGGTTCAGTGAGAGACATTGTCTTAAAAGTAATGAGGAAGGTTATCAAGCATGGTGCTGCTCACCTTTAATTCCAACACTCAGAAGGCAAAAGTAAGCTGCTCTCTGTGGGGTGATGCCAACCAGATTTGTATAGTGAATTCTAGGACAGCCAGGTCTACCTAGTGAGACCCTGTCTCAAAAATACAAAAATTAAATTAATTAATTAATAAGGAAAGTGACTGAGGAAGACATGTGACATCAGTCTTTGTCCTCCACACACCATAGTATATTTCTGCCTGTGCACCTGCACAGAACCATACATGTACCCACACAAACATACACACATGCAACACGTACAAATTAATAAATGAATGAAAATTAAAACAAAGAGTAACAAGTTTTCTACTTAGATCTATCTTATAAATAAGCTGGTGCGTTTTGGCATCTACAGAGGGAAGCCTGTACCTATAGCAGTAATAACTTATCTGTCCTTGTAATTCAGTCATGCAGTTCCCCGGTGATCTTTCACTGGGTAAGGGGGACAATACTTCAAAACATAAAAGGAAGGGCCCTCATGCTTTGGAGACCTGCAAAGGGACATCAATATTCCTGGTGTAAATTCTCCAAGCTACACAGGGCCCCAGCTATATGAAGATCAAGGAGTTTTTTAATGCCAGTTCAGACACCATGCCATGGTAGATACACTGACACTGTTGTACCACAATCAGTGATGCTCTGGTTATCCCAGGAGCCTTAATACTATCTCCTCAGCCTGCTGCAGCGGGGTGTGCCTGCAGCCCCAACTACTGACCTTCAGCCTAAAGGTTTGAGACCAATCTGAGCAACACATTAAGACCCCATGTCAAAAATAAAAATAAGCCATGTGTGGCAGTTCACACCTCTAGTCCCAACACTCAGGAGGCTCAGACAGGACAACTGTAATAGCTTTGAGGCCATCTTGAGATATATAATGAGTTTCAGACCAACCTGGGCTATAGAATGAGACCCTGCTTCAAGAAAAACACAAAATAAGAGAGAAGAAAACTAAAATGATCTCTGACTGATGTAAGAGAACCGTTATCCGTCATTGGGTAGGCTTTAACATGGGCAAAGTACTCTAAAATCAAAGAGTAAAACAATTTCTTTCAAGGAGACAATTAACTCTTGAGATTTAACTCTGAATTTATGGTGGGTTGCCCACCCACACAGCCTACTCTAGGATTAAAGATATTCAAAGTGTTTCAGAGAGTGGACCTTTATGATTTCTATTTGTTATCCATTGTCTTAAACGATCTGTTTTGAGGCTGATCCCCTTAAATGTTTTAGGGTCAGGTGGTAAATAGCTAATGAAACACCTATTTCACCCCCCTCTAAGCTTCAGGGAACATTATGGAAGATGGATTAGAAAGAATATAAGTCAGAGGATGGGAAGACATGCAGCAGAAAGATAGACATGACATGTCTATTGTACTCACGAACTCACTGTAGCTATGATTCTCTAAACAAGATCTGCACAAGATCAGCCCCATCAATGTTTCATCAGGGGCAAAGGAGGGTCCCATGAGGCCCATGCCTCTCCAAGGAACTACTGGAATTTTAAGTTTCTTGGGGACAGTGAACACTCTGTCATTTTCTTCAGTGTTGTAGTCACAGGTAAGGTGCTCATGCCCTGCTACATCATCGCTTCCCCATGCTCAGGCAGGCAACTGATAGTGGGCTACACACAAGAGGAAATGAGAGGATGGGGAGGGGGCTCTTGAGAAGAAGGCTGCCAATGGGAGAGGGTGAGGGATAAGGGACGGCATGGGACGAAAATGCCAGAAATCCATCTTCTAAGTGTGTGAACCTGTCAAACAATTTTTAAAGATTAAAAATCATCACAAAACAAAATGAACTCAGGCAATAAAAATAAAAAGTTATCCCTTCGATCAAAACCATGGTGTAGGTATATGCAGATAAGAATATATGTATTTGCAATAAAGCGTTTTCAAGAATAGACACCAAAAAACGAGTCTTTCTGGGGGATATCTGGATTTTTCTTGGGATTTTGTTGTTAGTCTATTTGTTTTGGTTTGCTTTCTTCTGAGAAAGTTTTTAGATTTTCTGAACACTTATACTTACACAGTAGCAAAAAGCAACCCAATGAAACTACTGAAGATTTTTCAAATCATTCCTGTGTTAATCACAGATAGGTCTTAATTTTATGTTTGACAGTTTCAGCCGTTGAGTGACATAGTAGTTACTTTTGTTGTGATAAGACACCATGAAACAAAAGCAACTTACAGATGAAAGCATTCGTTTTGTCTTATGGTTCCAGGAGAAATGGCTATTGTGGCAGGGAGGCGTGGTGGCAAGTGAAAGGCACGGGGATGGCGGCAGGAAGCTGAGAGAGAACATTTCCTCGAACTAGACACAGTGATGGAAGTGGGCGAGGCAACATCCTCTCAAAGCCCACCCATGGGGACGACCCTCAAGCAAGACCTCATGTCCTAAAAGACTCAAACAGTGCTACCAGCTAGAGACCAAGCGTTCAGTCATAGGAGCCCATGGGGGAGATTTCGCATTCAAACGGCCACAAAGTGAAGACATTCATTACCTTTCCAAAGGTACAGAACTACCTTTATAAAGGGAAATTTCAGCTAACCATATGCTACCATGAGTAGTGTATTGGGAGAATGGGTGTTTCCGTGTGTATAGGTACACATATGTGTGTAGGTGCACATACGTACACGTGGAAGCCCAAGTCTGACACTGGGAATCTTCCTTAATCACCCTCCACCCTATTCATTGAGGCGGGGTCTCTCAGTTGAATGCAGAGCTCACTGATACAACTAGTCTTGATAGCCTGCTTGATAGCCTCCACTGTCTCCACCTTCCAAATCTGGAATTTTAGGCAGACCACTATGTTTACCCAGAATTTACATAGGTTCTCGGGATCTGAACCCTGGTCCTCACAATTGCACAGCAAGTGTTTTATCCACTGAATGACATTTACAGCCCTAAGTACTGCCTTCAAACATATGACTAGTTAAGCAGTTTTCTGTAAACACTACAGTTTAATTTCATCTATTCTTGAACTTGACATAAATGTGCTGACATCAGACAGTATGTCTCCTTTTGTGGTTGGATTCTTTATTCAACATTCTGTCTGGGATACCTGTGTAGTTATGCATCACTACAGTTCTTTTGGTTTCATAGAGTTTTTATAGCTGTATAGAGTTTTGCTAAATGATTACACCATGATTTACTTTTCCATTCAACTGTTGGTAAATGTTAACAAGCACAATGTTAGGAGCATTCTTGTAGATGTGTCTTATTTCTGGTAGTGGTCCTATTGGTCTCAGGGGATGCATACTTACAACTATAATTCATGCCAAACTGTCTCCCTTATTCACTACCACAGTTTGTACTAAGGAAGCAATGTATGGGAGTCCTTGTGGCTCTCACCTATATTTGTGTTGAATATCGCAGTATCTGCAGGTCTTTATCTGTTCTGACAACAGTGCTGTGCTGGCCATAGATGTTGCCGGAATCTTTATATACTGTTTAGTTTCCTCCTTTATTCAACAGTGGTTTTTGAGGAACTGAAGATCTTAATTTTATTGAAATAAAGTTTAACAACTATTTTCCTTGTGGTTAATTTTCATGTTCTGTTAAAATAATCTATTCCTATTCTTATGTAACAAAGATTGTACCATATATCATTTTCTAGAAGGTTCATTATCTTGATTTTCATAGATACATATATAAAGTTTATTTTTATATATGACTTAGAATAGACTGTGAACTTGAGTTTCTGTATCCAGTTTTCCCTCTTGTTAGCTGAACACTAGTTCTACTGGATTTAAAGCCTACTGTAATCTAGTATGATATGATATCAGCATAACTGTCTGCATCTGCACAGACCCTGTTGGCAAATGAAATCACATTCACAGGTAAGGGGGTCAAGTGTTACTGTGGAGGTTAGCTAACACACACACACACACACACACAGAGCATGGTGCCTTGGTATGTGATGGTGTATGAACACAACTGCAAAGGGATGATATTAAAAGACACACAATTGTTAAAATATACATTTTTAAATTTTGGAACTGGTGAGATGACTCAGTGTTTAAGATCACTGGCTGTTCTTGCAGAGGACCTGGGTTTGATTCCCAGCACCCATGTGGCAGCTAACAACTGGTCCAAACCGCCAGTTCCAGGGGATTTGATGTCCTTTTCTGGCCTCCAAAGGCATTGCATATCATGAGTGCACTTATATACACACTCATACACATAAAAATAAATAAAGATTTTAAATTTTATATTTTATAAAAGCCATCTTCTAGCTTATAAAATGAAATATTTTTAAATCAAATTATTTTAGATATATTCCTCCATTCTTAAATTTTTCTTAAATATGTGGAATACCATCTCTTTTAAAATAAATACTTGTTTTAATTTTATTTTTTCATATAAAGGATAAAATACTTAAATCATTATATGTTCACAACAGCACACATATAACAAAAAATAATTTTTCTGAGTTAGTATTTCTTGAAATGTAAGAGTCACTTAAACCTCACAGTAGAAAAGGATGTTTAAAAAACAGACTTGAATCTTTTCTATTTAAATGTGGGGAAAGTCCCAGAGCTGTGAGTTGATTTGCCTTTGGTCACTGTGAGAAACAATGGCCCTCACTTCATAATAAGAGTCCCTGAGCTTCAGAGAGGTGAAAGGGAAGCAGTTTGTATACAACCCTGAAAAGGCCAGACTTCTAGACAGAGTACAGAGGAGAGTATGTACATCCTGGGGGCTGGGGAACGGATTTGAACACATGACCCTTCTTCCCTCTTTTTGATAATCAGGAAGGTACCCTTTCTTTCTGTTGCTTATGTTTGTCTTTTTCTCAACAAATCCATGCATGAGTTCATCTCTGTTTACATTCTGTTTACTTTAAAACTTACCAGACACATGATTTTACAAGCTTGGCTGTGAGTAATTTTCTAAACTGTGAGTGGGGGTAGCTTCGTAAAGTTTGGGTGGACGAAGAGCTAGACCAGCAGGCATTAGCAGAAGTCTAGTGTTTTCTGTTCATTTGCAGCTTGACCTAAGCTGGCTGCTGAAAATGAACCATCAGGTGTGATTTCTAACAATCACACAGCTGACAGCAAAGCCAGAGCTAGACCTAGAATCCACACCCAACAGCCAAGTACAACAAACCAATTATTCAATAACGAATCAATGGCTTTCCTGTCATGCAAAACACTTGATGAGTGAGTAACTTCCATATTTCTTGTAATGATTAGCTTACCAATGGTATAGTGTATGAGCACAAGTCTTGGTTGACCTGTTTATGTTTTTCTTCACCCCAAAACAAAATCCTTCTTTGGGCAATTAACATAATGGCTACCACTCCCTCCTTTCTCAATAAAGAAAGAACAACACAGATTGTCTTAGCTGTTAAAATTCTTGGGCATGTGGTAATTTATCATGAGAGTAATTTTGAAAAGAAAGTGAAAAGGCTTGAGCTTAAAGAAACAGTGACTCTGAGTGCAAGTCCATTCCCATGAACGCACCTCTAGAGAATTTGTAGAGAGACCTGTCATCACAGTAGTTCGGATAATAAGTTCCTTTGCTACTAAGCGACATTAGTGTTCACTGTGGAGCAGTGAATGAAGTGTCCTGTTGTCAGAGACTCTGAGCACAGCTGGGTTTGACTTGCCTAGCAACAGGGCTCTAATGTAGCCTTTTTATTTCGTACAATTGTGGCCTCTAAAATACTTCACAGCATTTGGAAACCTTGCGTCTGTCTTACTGCACACCATATGATCAACACCATATGCCGACAGTTGAGAATAGAAACCATTGTGAATTCGACTATATTGAATCTAGGCTAAGCCTGCCATAGAAGAGGAAATGTTCACTTTGCACTGTCTCAGGTAGATAGAGTCTAGTGATATCTGTCCATTAAAGAGTAGATGACTACACATCTCATGGTCCGCCCCATAAAAGAAGCAGAAGTAGAGACATGGGCAAGAAATCATCAGCTCTGGAATAATCCTCCTCTGTTTCCATTTCTCCCTACTTGACCTTCTAGACACTTCTCAAGCTCAGTTCATTTAGCCCATCCTGTGTTGTTTATCTTTCATGGGACTTTTATCTTGGAAAATAAATCCAGGGGAGGATTTTTGTACATATTGATTTCATCTCATTATTCCAGTTCCGAGTTCTACTATGATCCTCTGAAAACTTTAGTTCGCCTTTTCAAATTTCAAAGTTTTCAAAACTTTTTTTTTTCTCCCTTAGGTATTTTCCAGGCTCTTCTGGAGTTCTGTTACTTGTAGAAATCATAATATAATGGTCTTAAATCAGTTAGCTTATATGAATGCTTCCAAAATTCTTCTAAATTCTTTTGAAAACCATGACTCACTTACAGAAACCCACCTAATTTTCAGAAAAGACAGAATTCAGTGAGAAAAAATTAGTCAGAAAGGCTGAACTGATGAGAGCAGAAGAGAAACTATTTTGCAGTTGACTTGGGTCTAGGAAGTAAAATATATTGCTAAACTGTATAGGAATGTTAAGCTCAACACTGAATATGTGGAAAAGCCTTCTGATAATTTTATGTTGGCATATATATATATATATATAAAATATGCACATATACATCTATATCAAAATTACTGATTATATGACAAATGGATAGGACTAAAATATGTTGCATTAATTTTGCGTTAAGTACTATATTACTTGTAGTCAATGCATATTCAGATTTTAATAATAATACTTAAAAGATAACATAAAGTATTAACTTGCTATTGAAATAATTGTTTAATCCCATTTTGCGGATATGTCAATGCACAATTAGATCTACATGCATTCTCTTCCTTTGATTTTTTTTTTTTAAGAGAATGTCTAACACTATAGTCCCAACTGGTCTGGAATTCACTATGAGGCCTGGTTGACCTCAAATTCATGGCTATCCTTGTGCTTCAGCCTTCCAAGTACTGGGATTACATGCAGGAGCCACCACATCTACCTGACCACTGTCTTTGAAGGAAAGCCTTTCTATTCACAGCTGCCATTCTGTATGATCATTTTGTAAATGATTGAATGCAACAGCATTTTTATTATAGAACTTTAAAAACATGTGAAGATTGTCTCTGAGACATGACTGGAGCAGAGGACAGGTTGGGGTTGGGATACTTGCATCACATTAGGGCTCCAAAACAAATAAGCCTCCAGGCTCCTTGCGAGAAAGACATTGTAAAAATAACTACCATTTCCAAGCGACACAAACTGTGCATCATTGTATGTAAATGACACACTCACATTTATTATTTCAAATCTTTAATGAAGTATAAAAAGGTATCTCCATTTTTAAATACTCCAGAAATTGGGCTGGATAAATGGCTCTGCACTTAAGAGCACTTGCTGCTCTTGCAGAGGACCTGGCTTTGGTTCCCAGCACCCACATGGTGGTTCACAACCATCTGTAACCCCAGTTCCAGTAAATCCAACATCCTCTTCAGCCCTCTGAGGCACTGTAGGCACATGGTGCACTTACATACATGCAAGCAAAGCACTCTTACACATAAAATAAAAATTAAATCCCAGAACTGTCACTAGACTCAGAAGTTTCAGAAGTTTTTTTGTGGCCACGGACCCTTCCTCATCTACTCAATAACAATATTCCAGAATTTGATAAAATAAATAAATAAATAAAAACAAGAGCAAAATAAAGATGTGAGAGGAAGTACCCTAAACGAAATTTAGGTATAATATCTTTTTTAAACACTAGACTTGAACTTTAAAAGTTTAATTTGTCCTGAATCACCCAATGTTGAGAATAGCCTAACTGATCAATGCAGATTTATGCTTATAGCAGCAACATTAAAAACATAAATAGCCAAGATCAAAAGATTATAGGAACGCCAAGCATGATGGTATATATCTTTAATACTTGCGAGACTGAAGCCAGCCTGCTCTACATGGTCGCTTCTGGACCAGCTGGGGCTACAGGGAGATCCTGTCCAAAGGATGAGCACCACTTTGTATATATAGTTAGAGCTCAGTGCTTTCATTAGATGAGTGGAATGATGAAAGAATATGAAAATACTCCTTTGGTGAGTGACTGTTGTGGCCCAGTGTAGAAATCAGAAACCACGTTTTGTTATATAGTCTGTATTTCAAAGTATTTCCCTGTATCTCAGTGAAATGAATCAGCTTTCCATGAAAGCCTCTTCTGACAGATGGGTGGAAGGATGGATGGATGGATGATGAATGAATGGACATGTGCGTGTGTGTGTGTGTGTGTGTGTGTGTGTGTTGCTAAGGACTGAAACCAAAGCCTCACATATTCTAGGAAAATGTCCGTCACTGAACTGTACTGTTTGCTCTCTCCACACTTATATTAAAAGAGGTTTATTTAGCCCATAGTTTTAGATGATGAGAGTCCAAGATTGGATGTTCCATCTGCTTGATTCTACTGAAGACCTTAAGGATGGACTCACCAAGGCAGAGCACATGCAGAAGAAATCACAGATTATTCCATTTTATTTCACTCTAGGTTGAATAGTTCATGTGTGTCTCCAATGACCTTTTTCTATTGTCCAGAGAAATTTATTGTTAGACATTTGTGCCTTGATTCCTTAGGGTCAGCAACAGTTTCTGAAAAGTTTTGAGTAACTGTCTCCTCTTTTACCTCAACCAATTCCAACACAGCTAACTAGACAGACATGAACAGCAAGAAAGCTGAATACCACTGACTGCTCTTAAAATGTGCCTACTCACTAGCAACCACGTATCTAATAAGCACCTCAATCTGGGGTGCAATGCACATAAGCAAACAATAAGAAAGCATGCATGCTCAGTGTTTACAAAGTGCCAGACATTGTTCTACGTTATTTTCATGTTTCAAGTCATTTGAAAGTTACATCTCTCCCGTGAAGAAAACAGATACGAGAACAGTAGGTGGTAAAGAACACACTACAGGAAGACAGCAACCAAAATTCTTTAAACACCACCCTCTCAGCTGTGAACTATCTGTGAAACCATCCCATTGTACTGAGTCACAGGAAGAGACATTAGTCCTTTGGTCAAACCAATGATCCCAAGCCCAAAGGCGTCCACCTCTAGAAACTCTTAAATACAGAACACTAAGACTCCCGAAAGAACATTAGAGTAGTAGGTTAGAGGTGAGGCTTTAACAGATACAACAATCTTTGATCTAAGTAAAGATCTTTTATCTAAGGAAAGCTCCCCATGACTCTTAGGTCCTGTGGTACAGTAACTCCAATAGACTATAAAAGACTGCTGTATGACCTTGAGGGCTAAGAAAGCCACAGAAAAGAAATCATGAACACTGAGCAGCTGAGCACACTTGGTGATGCTCAAAGAGCTGTCTGCTGAGCAGCCACATGGCAATGTGCATGGCTGGGATCAAGCTGAAGGGGTATTTCAGTGAACAGACTCTCTAGAAACTCTGAAAAAAAAAAAAAAACAGAGACTCTCTTCTTCCCTGTTCACACCATCTCTGTTTGTCCCCTCCTCTTACAAGGATGCTAGTTACTGGACTTAGGACCCATCCCAAAGCCTCATTTTAATTAATGCCATCCACAGAGAACCTATTTCTAAATAAGGTCACATTTGAGGTTCCAGCTAGAGATGAGCTTTGAGGGATGCTTCAACTATACTCATTAATAGCACCAACTCTTGGCATACTACAGATTAAAAATAGCTGAGTTTCTAATCTGAATTTTATATTAGAAATTCAGAACATGCATTTATGTTTTCCAGTAGAAAAGTATAAAATATACTCTGCCATGGTGCCTTTGGAAAGAAAGAAAACAGTTTTGGATACAAATATGAAAGTTGTGGTATTCCTCTTCTGGCTTCTAGCAAAAGCATGTTTTAATGGCCTCAAGTGGTCACCTAATGTTCTTCACTGAAGTAACTGGCTATACGGAGAATAAACGCTGTACCAGCTAAAGCCTGCAATGGAATTGGGACATCCAGACTTAGCTCCATAATGATTATGATCTTTCTCTCCTGGTAGTGATTGCATTCTGCTTGATTTGGTTTTTCAAAGAGCACCTTTAGTCTCTTTATACACTCATCAAGGCAGGTGACATGGTTGATTTCTGCAGGCAGTTCATTTACTCAATTAACTAGAATATCACTGAGTCAAAGGCACATCTAATTAGCTGCCATAATAAATCAAACACAACTAATTCGGTTGTTCTCTATGCCACAACATTCTTTTAAGGTCACTGCCAAGGTGATTGCAATTAGCAGCTTATCTCCCAGAAGGAATGGTCTGGCCCAACTAAATTGTTCTGTGGTCAGAGAAGTAATTCCCCAACAGCCTGCTGTGTTACAATAAACAGCCTAGCTGTTAGCTTTCAATTTTGCTGCTTAAATTATCTTTGCTTCCTCTTTTTCATTTTTGTGTTGTTGTACTTACTATTGCTGTTATTATTTGGGGGGAGAGGAGGTGAGACAGGAAGTCACCACCTTGGCTGGCCTGGAAGCTGCTATTTAGACCAGGATGACCTCAAATCATAGAGATCCACTTGCCTCTGCCTCCCAAATGCTAGGATTAAAGGAGTGCACCACCATGCCCATCAGCCTTGTTACTGAAACTAGTTCTTTGATTCAAAGATATTTATCTTTTTATCCTATTTATTTACGTATTTGAAACATCAACCAAGATTGTATCTTCAAAGGCATTAAACATTATTATATTACATTCATTTATTTATTGCATGTCTGTGTGGACTTGGCCATGTCACAGGGAACATGTGGAGTTCAGAGGACAACTTAGTTATTTTCTTCTACTATGCGAGTCTAGGGAATCAAACTTGGGTCATCAGACTTGGCAGCCACCACCTCTACAACCACCAAGCCCTCTTGCAGGCCCTTCAAAGACATTTTTAAAATAAGAATTAAGCTGTCTATTTCTCTACCTCTGTGTTCTTGTATATAGCTTGTGCTCACAGGAATCTAATTTAAATCCAAGACTAATCTAGTGGTTCATTATGCCTTCTGCCTTCTCTTTCTGCTTCTTCTGTTCCATGGCAGTCTCTCCACTGTCATGGAGACAGGGATTCTTCCACTGTCTCTGCCCTGACCACTCCTCATGATCTTTCTCAGGCTCCCAGTCATCTTTTACCTTTCCCGGAGTCCATCCTCAGTCTTTGCATAGTCTCTCTACCTGTATGGTCCTTAAGGAGTGGCATCCAAGCCCATGGTGGCATTCACTGGTGACTCACATGTCAACGCTAGAACCTGACATCTCTCCCATAAAACGGATCTACTTTTCCACTATGCACAAGAAACAGGCTGTGTATAATGAAGAGCTAAACCAGATGTCTTTGTGCATAAGACAAGAGGAGAATTTGCTTAAGTCCTGAGAAGCTGGGCATGGTGTTACAAACATTGCACATGTGGAATCTCAGTACTCAGGAGGCTGAGGTCAGAGATTGTGAGTCAAAGGCAGCCCAAGTAACTTCTTATAGTTTCGAGCTATTAGAAAAAGCCGCAGAAGAAAATCTTCATGAGCCTATCCTGATATCTTGAGATAGAATAAGGGAACCAATATTGGCATGAACGAAGCAGGAGAGCAGGAATGAAAGGGAGCATGTACATGCGGGTTAGTAAGGACCATCCCCAGTGGCACACAGAGCATGTGTTGGGCATTGAGGATAAAGGCAGAGAGAGAGTGATCAGCCCATACAGAGGACTGAAAACTATGGAGGTCACCCATGAAAGATAACCATAGGGTGTAAGTTGAATTGCAAAGAGAAAAAGTTATTACAGGGAAATTATGGCAATTGAGACATGGAATGAGAGATATGTGACAGAGGATGAAGGAGGATGGACAGATTCACATGACAGATCGAATGGGGGGATAAGGAGCAGGAGAATGATAAAGGGGCAGGTGTGAAAAGTAGAAAGTGTAGACACCACAAGTCAGTTTGATCATTACCAGCCCTGTCACTGAAGAGCTATTTGAGCCTGAATGAATGCCTTTCCCTTCCTGAGCATCCACAAAATAAGGAAATTAAGGTATCTCCTTATCCTACCTGTAATGGACAATGGTCCCCAGGTGCTGGCTTACATTTAGACATGGATTTATCACAGCCTTTTCTGCCCCTCCAGTGACCTGCTATAACTGTATATCATATATTTCTTGTTGGATAAGAGATTATGTTAAATACATAATCATGAACACCTCTCTGTATCCAGTATTCATCTTCTATTCAGCAACTTTGGTATTTGAATAAGTAAGAAGAGGGTGAAAGGGGTGAATTATTCTCCAAATGTATTTTGAAATAACTTACTTATTCTTGAAGCAAGTTTTAAATATAAATCTAAATATTTGTTCTAAATATAAAGGATATGTAAATATATCTAAATATCACTGTATATATCAAAATAAATGCATAATTTTTTAAATATAAAGAATTCCTATATGTGTAAAGTGACTGCAGAACACTGATTTAAAATGTTCTAACTTCCATAATTTAAATGTCTAAATATGTGGTATGTTAAGAAGTTATATCCGTGGTTCAAAGTCTATATTGTAAGTTTTGAAAACCCCTGAAAACTGATTCTTCAAAACTGCCTCCTCTTTGGCTCAGCCCAAAGAAGATAAAAGTACCTCTACACTTCTGCGAGAAGCGGGAGGAAAGAGAGGACGGTGCTCTAATTCTCGGATTGTGCTCATTTGCTTTGTGGGAAACTTCATGCTACCTTAGAAGAGGGCTGCATTAGTTTTCTGTCGCTGCTACAACCAATTACCATAGTAGAACAAATGTATTCACTTACCATTTTATAGGTCAGAAAGCAGACATGGTCTCAGCAGGCTAAAATAAAGGTGATGGAGGAGCTGCATTCCCTCTGTAAGCACCGGGGGAGAAGCCATCTGTTTGCCTTTCCAGCTTCCAAGGATTACTCTTGTCTTTCTTCCATCTTCAAAACATCCCTGAGGATCCTTCCTCAATCTTACTTCCCTCTGACCACAGCTGGAGAAGGTTTTCTACTTCTAAGAACCCACGTGATGAGAATGGGCTCCCTTGGGTAATCCACAGTCCTCTTCCATCTCCAAAGAATTGCATCGCAATCTGCAAAGACTCTTTTACCATGCAAGGTAGCATGTTCCCAGATTGCAGAAATAAGGACATGGGGCAACGTTGAGGGAACATTATTTTGCCTACCAAAAGGATAGTCACACATTGGTCTGGAAGAGAAGTTTATGTGGTAGAACTATGTAGAACATTCCCAATGAAATATTTGAGTTATAAATCATCTGAAATGTGTGCACACCTGTCCTGTTTTCCTATATCCAGTGTAGCCACCCACACTGAGTCAAAAGAATACTAAAAAATACATACAAGCCACTCATTTTCGTTTTCTTTCTTTTTTTTTCTTTTTTTGAGGTCAGAACTTTTTTTTAAGATTTGTTTTTATTTTTATTCATGAGTATGTATGCATATCTGTGGGTCTGTCACATGTGCATGAATACTCAAAAAAGACAGAAGAGGGTGTAGAAATCCCTGGAGCTGGAGTTCCAGGTGGCTGTAAGTGTCCAGACATGGGTGCTGGGAACCTAAGTATAGTCCTCTACAAGAGCAGCAAGTGTTCTTAACTGCTGAGCCATCTCTCCAGCCCTGACTGTTTAAATAATAATAATGATAATAATCCAAGGATTGGGGCTGTAGAGATGGTTCAGCTGTTAAGAGCACTGGTTGCTCTTACAGAGTACGGGGGTTTGATTCTGAGCACCCACATGGCAGCTAACAACCATCTGTAACTCTAGTTCCAGTGCAATCCAACACCCTCTTCTGTCTTCCATGGGCACTGCATAATGTGGGTATACTTACATCCATGCAGGCATAATACTCAAACACATAAAATAAAAAGAACATATAAATATTTTTAAAAATCAAGGCTCTTTGAATACTCTCTTATTTGTTTATGTATTCACAACCAGAAAACAAGATTCCTTTAGAGGAGCTCACTGATGTGAGAAACTCTTAACAAAGGAAAAGTTTCCCACTCTATTTTAGAATTTTTATTTGCTTAGTTCAGACCATATTTTGAAACACTTGAGAATTTTTAGAAGTATACTCCCACCTCTTGATTCAAACAAAGTCTCAAAACAATTATCTTAAGGTTTAAAACAAAAAAAAAATTAAGTCATTTTTAGGAAACATTGTGAGGGACCAGTATAGGTCACATCAAATAATTTCTAAGACATTATCAAAAACAGGTTTAATGCTCCCAATATCTAGCAGTTCTAGGTGTTCTGGAATAAACGAGAAACAGGGCATTGGGAACTACTAGGCCTGTGAGAAAAGAGAGGCAAAAAACAGTCCTTTATGTCAACTCCTAAAGTCTGGCTTTTTGACAGAGCTCTCATTTTCTCCAACACTATTTTCTTAATACTTTTCAATTTGTTTCAGCTTGTAAAATGGTTTGAAATTCTGTGTGCTCCTGTTTCTTTCCATTGATAATTTGATTGTATATATTTTCTCCATAGCCAAGAAGAGCTGGTAATGCAATTGCATTGCATAATGTGCTGGCATCTGGTGACCATCTAATAATAGTGGGTGCAGAGCCTTTGAAAATACGCTCTGTTGAAACCCATCATCTAAATTGATCTCATATTAAAATTGCTAGCAGAAAGCATGAAGCCGAGCTTTTCAGTTCCTCCCAATGATCTTGCATGGGTTCTTTTCTTAATTTTCACTAAGAAGTTTGAGAAGTTGAATACATGTCCACAGGGTGGTAGAGATAAGACACCGTGAAGAAGAAAGCTGTCTCTTTCAGTCTGGAGCTATTGACACTGCTGAGGCACAAACACTCTGTATCTTAAAATCATTACCAAAACCTGTTACCCACTAAAACCCATTGGAGGAGCAAAGAATGTATTTTGTTTTGCTGTCCCAACTATGAAAAGTCTGACCACTTCTATTCTGTGAGCTGTGTTCCAGGGTGATAGACAAACTAGGCTATTCCAACATAATCCCAGAAAGCAATGTGACCACAAGAAAGTGACCAGGATTGACACCATGGACAGAATGGATGAGAGCTTGAACCAACCTAAGAGTTCTTGATGAACAGAGCCTCTAAGTTGACATCAGCAATAAAGAGCAAACCAAATACTTATTCTTGATTTTTAAAAGTGGTATGATGACTTTGGAAACTTATGACTTTTAAGGAAAGGCTTTTGTGTTTTCTTTATCTACAACTATTTTTCTCTCTGCTTTCTATTTTCTCCCAAAAGCTCTAACTGACTGAACTGAACCTTTGGTTCTTCAGGAAAGGCTTTCATATATTACCACCCGTATTTCGGTAACTTCTACCATCTTTTACTCACTCTCCAGTTCAATAATTGTCATAAAGTATACCCCAGTCCTGTTTTTGTACCCTCCAAAAATTATTTCTTTTTTACAGGGTCTCCCTAGTTCCAGGCTGCCTGAAAGTCACTATATGAACCAGCATGACCTCAGTCTCACAGAGACCTACCTGCCTCTGTCTCCCAAGGGTTAAGATTAAAGACACACACTACCACATCCAGTATAAAACACAGGGATAGGGGAGGGAGAGATAAATAATGCCTAGCTGGCATAAAAAAACCAGAGTGAACATATTAATCCAAAAACCTACTGAAAATTTATACATACAATACCTCTACATGAGTCCATGTATATGGCTGAAGGTTACATAACAAGAACCAATGCCAAACAGAAAAAAACCTTCCTTTGAGTTATTTGGCCAGGGTGGTCCAAGAAACTCACAAAATAATACAGGATATTGCCACAGTCCTTGACTGCCTCCCAGAACTTGAAGGTAAGATCCTACTGCTGAAGACAGGATATACTTCAGATACAGGACTTGGAGTAATGGAGCTAGAAATGACCTGGAAGTCTCTTCCCTGCAGGCTAGCCTTCATAGTTTTGGAGAACACTAAACAAGCTGCTAAGAGAGAACATCAAAGGTCCAACCCCAGCTTTAAGGCCTAATAACTTCAACTATGACTGGCAGAGCAAACTATATCGGTGTAGTAGTAGCAGTTTTATCTTGTGAGTAATCAACAGCTGCCTAATTGGACCTAAAGCTTACTCAATAGGAGGGAACTCATTTGTTGTACTCTAAACATAGCCAAATACACATATCTGGAGAGGTCATAGATCTTAGAGAAAACCCCCAAAACAAATGTAATTCCGTACTGTGTGCTAAATATGGATCCTTATATTTACAGACAAGAATTCCCAATGCCACTCATCATAGAAGCTTCTTTTGCAACATATGGAGACTATTACAGAGTTCCACAACTGATCACACACAGAGATGAAGTGTCTATGAAATGCCCAACCCTGAATGAGACATCAACATGGAATCTCTACACTTAAGATTCATGGAAAATAGTGGAACAAGGGGTGGAGAGTACACTAATAATCTCTCAACTCTCATCAATAAAGCTCCCTCATGCAACAGAGGGCAATGAACCCTGGGCTCAGGGACCATCACAGAAGAGGGGGCAGAAAGATTGTAAGAGTCAGGGAAGGAGGTGCATGACCATACGGAAATAGAATCTTACTGGCTCTTGGGATCTTGCTCATATTAATTTACAGCAATGGTGACAGCATTCACAAGATCCATGCAAACTCAAACAGACAAAAACCCAGCATAGAACTGTGGAAATGGGCAGCAGGCCCCAATCTTAGCCAAAGAACTATTGGGCAGCTGATTACTACTGGATAAGGAAGAACTGATCTTCTTTTAGGGAGTGACTCTAGATCGACTAACTAGATCCAAGTGGATGAACTTTCACTGAGGGATGTCGGGGCACACTACTAACTTGACTTGATAGACCTTATCATAAATGACAGAATGTATGAAATCCAGTGCGGGGGAGGTCCTACGAGAGGGTGCTGATGGGGAAGTGGGTATAAAGAGAACTAAGATGTTGTATATGAAATACACAAAAATTCAATGAAAAAATATTTTTAAAAAGTGTTTCTTGAATAACTCACTATGCTTTCAAATCCTCTGTATGTAGATAATTTCAAGGCCTATTTCAGAATCTTGTGCTCCAAATTTAACATTTATATTAAAGAGTCAGAACTTCCCCAGTTCCTTTGGTGTCTTGCAGAAAAAGCACAGAAATGGATCTATTTCAACAGATGCTGGTGATGTAACCTAGGAAGGAGACCAAGACTGACAAGGGCAGACTGAGTCTGATCCTGTACCTATCTATAGATAGGGACATAGAGTATACAGAAAGATTATACATTCATTTAAATATGTGTATAAAAGGAGGCTTTAGAAAGTCATTTGATAGAGAACTTTCTAGAAAAAGTGAAGGGCATTATAAGAACATTTGAAGAGCAGATGGTCTGAAAGAAATAATTTGAAAGCGTTTATTATTTCTGATTCCATTAATAATAAACTCTAAACATTTTGAACAGGACAATACACTAGATAATACACGGAATTAAAAATAAGAGCAAAATACTTCTTCCTAAAATAGTTTATAGCCCAGGTCATGAGCCATAACACAACATAAAACATGTAAAAGTCACAGGTCATCATTCTGAGGTCAGAGAAACTTTAGCACATTGAGCTGAGATGGGTTTTGAGAAAGATCTTCACTAAGGAAAGTGGCATGATTGTAGTTCAGTTATCTTTGGAAGCACCTAGCACTTAAAAGTAAATATAGTACTAGATGGAAGGGAGGATGGATGGATGGATGGATGGATGGATGGATGGATGGATGGACAGGTGGATATGAAATAGACAAATAGCATTTGAGACAGATAACAGAAGAAGGGGACAAATTCATCAGGCAAAGGCTCCTGAAGAAAGACGTTTTGAACAGCGAGAAGCTGGGAGTGCAGATCATAATGCAGAAAATGGAGAAAGGTATTTAGGAAACAACAAATTGCTCGGTTTGAGGTTCATGAGAAGTAGGAACTCCAACAAGGTAACTCAGGACCTCAAAAGCTGAAGTCTCAGGACTGGTATCAACTATGAAAATGCATATAATGCTAGCAATCCTGAAATTTTCCATATCAGACTACTGATCGATGCTGACTCCAATAGGGAATTCTTTAGGTCAGACTGAGATGTGAAGGCTGTTACTTCTACAAGACCCAATCACTTGTAAATGAACTCTCAGTCATCACAGTATATAAGACACATCCCTACATGACTGCTGGTCTAGCCAATGTCACCAGGTTGTGTGACTTCCTGAATCTTTCAAGACACTCGACTCCTAGGAAAATTCCAAGTTCACTCCTGTTTTTGTTTGTTTGGTGTTTGTTTTTAATTTTTTGTTTATTTTTATTTTATGCATATGGGTATTATGCATGCATGTGTGTGAGTGGACCTGTGTCGTGCAGTGCACATGGAGGACGGAGGAGGGTGTCAGATCCCCTGGAGCTGGAGTAATGGACAGTTAGTAGCTGTCATTTGGGTGCTAGGATACTCCTGTTTTTAATTTCACTGCCGCTTCCAAGACTGACTTTTTCCTTGTATTACTGTTTAGAGCCTTTTAATTCTGTGTCAGTCTTTAGCATGCCAAGTTTATAACCTTTTTTGTAAATTTCAGTAAAGTTACTCTTGTGAAAATGAACGACAAAAGAAAGAAAACATGAGACTTACACTGAATCTTGGGCTAAACTGTCTACTTGCTAGATTAAGAGAGCAGGGCTGGAGAGATGGCCCGGCAGTCAAGAGCACTCTTGCAGAGGAATTGGGTTTGGTTCGCAGCACGCACATGTAGCTAACAATCGTCTATAATTCTAGCTCCAGGGGTTCCAATGCCTTTCTGTGGCCTCTTCAGGCATTGAATACATGGCTGCACTCACATACAGGCAGGCAAAGCACTCATATACATAAAATTAAAATAAACAAATCAAAAAAAGTTAGGACAGCCCAAAGTCCTCTGATACAATATGAGTTAGGAGACAATGCAATGTATAATGGACATTTCTTTTTCTTTCGGTCTTTTTGAGACAAGGTCTCCTTGTAGGCTCAGCTGGCCTGGAACTTACTAGGCAGACCAGGTTGGCCTCAGTTTCACAGAGATCTTTCTCCCTCTGGGCATGTACCACCACACCCAGCCTTATAACATGTATTTCTAGAGTACAAGTGATCATTTCAACAAAACTAAGAATGTATTGCTAATATGAACAAATAGTAGGTGCAAATAATGTTCCAAGTGATGTAATTCAAAATCAAATGTGCTGAACCTTTATATAGTCTATCAAATGGCAGTTGTGCCCTGTTAAAGAACATGGACTAAGTGAAGAACAAAAATTGAATGATAAACATTATACAATAAAAACAACCTGATATTTTTATTTTTACTAAAACTTTTGAAACATGAATTAGGTGTGTGTATATGTATATATGTATGTGCATATGCATGTACATGTGTATGTAGGTGTGTGTGTACCTAAAATGAGAAAACAAATTTTAGTAAAAATTCACAAGTTTAATATTATCAACTATGTTTCTACTTTATATCAAATGCTTTACTGTTTTAATTAAAATATGAATTTCAGTACTGGGGAATAGTCTAATGGTTTTATGGTTCTAACAAAGGTGGAAAAATACATATGAAATGAGTTATCCCATATGTAGTCAGAACTCAGGAAAATGTGGCTTTGATGAGAAGTGTTTCCATTCATGGAAACTATTGAATTTTACAGGGAGTACCCAAGAGGAAAGTGTGGAGTTTTATCTCCAATTCTACAAATACTCTGATTGTTCTAATACAGCATTTCCATCTCTGGATGATGCAATAAAAGATGTCATTCAAGTAAATCCCTTTAAATCCTTTCTTTTAAAAAATGAATTAAACACGACAGAAAATTAAATAATGTGAGAGCTGAGGTTTGAAATAGCAAACACAGAGAAATTACTTGAATCTGATGATCATTCTCTAGTGATTGAACTACAAAATCAATCAAAATGAGTAATGGGGTAGCATATCACTCTCAGTAAGAACCATGAGAGGGCAGCTTCATCCTGAAGACATGGCGGTGGTGCAAACAGTGACCTCAGAATACAGGCTTTGGGCCAGTCACCCCTGGTCTTATTCATCATTTGTCTTCAAGACCTGGAACAGGTCCCGTCTCTGTGCATTCTGCACCAAGCAAGTGAATGAACCAATCAATCTTTGGAAAACAAGTGGAGCTTTGAAAAGATGCTTGGGAAATTGTATTGAGGGATAATGGCTTAAATAAGTGACACTCCATTACAGATTTCAATATTTAGTTTTCAAGAAATGCTTCAGTTATTAAAGTTGATGTTTTAAGCAAGTATGAAGCTAAATAAAAGAGCTTTTTAAGGACAATTGTAGATTCTGTTTTTAAGATGAAATATAATAAATCATATACGTTACCAACTCCAGGAGTAAAACAGCAGAAAGTTACATGAAATGTTCCATTGTTTGATCGTAAAGGTAAATAATTTTTAAATTGTTTCAGTTATTGAGATTAAAGGTTTTTTTTTTTACATTCTTGAGAAAGGTATAGTATACATATAACCTCTCAGACATTATTATAAAGGCTAGAACTTTGCAATCTGGTTTGATACCAGCTCAGTGGAATTTGACAGAAGATTCAATAGCAAAAACAATATGAATGATGGCAGGACAAACTTTCTATTTGCTAAAACTAAAATCATTTGGTGAGGTGGTTTGATAAAGAACTGAGGTCAAATCATCGTGCAGGTGAGGATTTTATCTATCTAGAAATGACCATTTTCAAACAGAAGACCGGTCCAGTCATTTCTAAAATCCCATAATGACTTGGTGGTTACTAGAATGCTTTGGTGAATTAGATGAAATGGAAGACTTGAAAATATCTGTATTTATATTTACATTAATGTATAGACACATCTCTATATAGTTAGAATAGATAGGTAGATAGATATATAATAGATTGGATAGATATAGACCCTGCCCATACTGAGTTCTAAATACTTTGAATAAACTAGCCTCATTCAACAGTCCATTTCTCCAAGTGCATGGATGAATGTGAACTGGAAATAGACCTGAGTTCAATCATAATTCTGCCATTTATAGCCAGCGATGTGGACTTGACATGTTATGGCATGAATAACAGCAGGTATTTCACAGAACTGTGGCAGACACTCATGAATGGTGCACAGGGATGGTGATCAATACACTACTAACCCATGTGCCCTGGGTAAGTACTATGTACTACTTCCTCCCAAGAATGCAGACTGAATTCAGTGGCTGGTGACTTCTCATTTCAGGAGAGTGTTTTTCCTACTTCAAACCATTTCCTTTCAATATATGAAGGAATTGTTAAAATCACGATCTTGCATCAAGTATTTCTGTTAAGTGAGTAACATATGCTAGAAATGATTTTTCCTGTAGCCACAGGAAATGTTGGTACCAACACCGACTTTGCACATCATAAGCTCCTTGAGAATAGCCCTTTGTCTTTTTCACTGCTGCATCTCAAAGTCAGACTGGTGTAGAAGAATTGTTTAAAGAATTCTATGATCACCGAATTAATTAATTAACTAATTAGTTCTAGGGGAGAGAGGAAGGGTAGTGATGAATCACCTGCAAGAGGAAGTTTCCAGCAGGGCCATGGATTTGACTCACCCTGAAGCATGTATGAATTGAAAACGTCAGTTCTCCCGTCCCTGCTCTTTATTTTCCCAGTGCTGACTTATGAGTTGCCTCTCAGCTCCTGGGTGGTTGTTAGCAGGAAAATTATCTGAAAGTCAAACGTGAATTATGGCTTTTACCATGCCAACATTTAAATCAGTATTCCTGAGCTAAGGAGCAAACCTCATTAGTTGGTCATGACCCTTGGTTTAGTGGATTATCACCATCATTTGTTTAAGAGAGAAGGGAAATATAATCAACTAGAAATCAGGTTTACTATATATGAAATCGGCATTACTTGATGAAACATGTTTAGTTTGTGTGTGTGTGTGTGTGTGTGTGTGTGTGAGTGTGTGTGTGAGTGTTTCCTACTGTGCAATCAAGTCACTGAAAGATTGAAAAGACAGTGAGAAGTCTGCTTGGCCGTTTTAGTCTCCTTGGATTGAAATATCCATTTCTGTCTTCCTAATTCTTCATCCTGAGATACCAGAGTTCATGTGTCCAGTTCAGAACCTGAGCATCCTGAGTGACGCCCCTTTCTCAACAGTACCTACCTCTCAAGCTTATGCATTGGCTACAGATACCTAAGAACGGGAGACACTGGCCTATTTATCTTCTTTGGATTCCTAGTGTAAAACACGAGCTTCTGTTCCCTTCTTCCTGCCTTAAGAAGGGGCGTGAAACATTTTATAGCTTTGCCAAATGTTACCCTGCCAACATTTAGGAAAATATGAAGAGTCAACAGTTTTCCTAAAGAGCCTGAGGACAAGGTGCCCACACACAGAGAGTTCCTTCTCTCAGAACACTTGGCATGGGGTTGAGGGTAGAAGAGACCAGCAGGCCGGAGTATGCATTCAGAACATCTGAGCCGCCTTTTAAGATTGGACAAACCACACTGTAGCTGAAATGTTCAGCAAGGAGAGGAGGAGAGGGATGCAGACTAAGATGACCTGACATGCCTCCCACCCCACAGCACCTCCATCACCATCTGAGAGGAGGATCAGCTCATTTTTCTGTTCATACTCCCTGGACAGGCTTGTCTGTTGAAAAGAGACTATTCCCATGACCATTAATGAATGAAAATCTCTTTTAACAATACTGTGAAAATTATTTTTCAGTAGGATATATTAATTTCTGCAGAGCTAGGAGAAAGGTCACATCCTAAAGTTCAGCACCAGCAGTAGAACTGAAGGTTTTTCCACACCCTGAGAGGATAAATATACAAATGAACAATGACATGTATAAAAATAGGATTTCAGAGCTGGGGAGATGGCTCAGTCAGTAAATGCTTGTTCACAAGCATCAGGATCTGAATTCAGATCCCCAGCATCTATATAAACAACCAGGCACAATGTCATCCACCTGTAATCTCAGGACTGAGATGGTAAAGACTGGAGGATCTCCAGGACTTACTGGTCAGCCAGTCTAGCTAAATCCACAAGCTCCAGGTTCAGTGAGAGATCTTTTCTCAAAATAAAGATAGAGAGGTATTGAGGAAAACACCTGATGTTGATATCTTGCTTCTACACACACTTGTATATGTACACACATATACACACAAACACACACACATAAACATATACTCAAACATACACATTTTGTAAAAATAATTCTGACACACACTTTCACAAGAAACAAGACCCTTAATAATAACAGCACAGGAAAGCAGACTGCTACAAGTCAAACTTGGAGGAACT
This sequence comes from Eospalax fontanierii, assembly GCA_035773235.1. NCBI lineage: Eukaryota > Metazoa > Chordata > Mammalia > Rodentia > Spalacidae > Eospalax > Eospalax fontanierii. The sequence continues at coordinate 31,335,254 of CM069545.1, read as the reverse complement.
AGTACTATGTTGGGAAATGGTTTGAGTGTATCCTCTAAGTGCTCATGAGTTGGAAGCTCAGTCCTTGGTATGGCAACTTTGGGACCTGGTAGAGCTTTTAAGTGGTGGCGCCTAGTGGAAGGCGATTGGGTTGTTGAGAGATCTGCCTTTGAAAGAGACTGATGCAGATCTCATAGAGAAATTTGGTGTTCTCATTAGCTACAGTGGCTTGCTCTGAATCACTCTCCAGTGTCCTACCTTCCAGGTCATCTCCACCTCCCACAACTGCTCTCACAATGGTGATACCATCCACCATGATATGGTGCAGGAATCAGAATTGATAGGACTGCCTGGTTTTAGATTTCCAGCCTCCAAAACTGTGAGTGTAACACAGTCAAATTTGCTATCTTTAAAACAATTCAGAAAGCCAAATAACTTCCACAATTGACCCACAATGACCATGATTTTATTAGTAATTGACAGATACCCTGATTACACACACACACACACACACACACACACACACACACACACACAGACACACCATTTTAAGACTGGGACCTACCAGAAAAGCCAGCTACGAAACCAAGCACTGAAGAGACACACTTGCTGTTAGCCTACCTCTTTCTTCTCTGAGTCGCCAGGCTCCAGGCAGCGCATCCCTGCTTTCTACTGCAAAGCTCCCCACTCCTTGGCAACCTTGAAGTATACGTCAAAATGTGTGTGCTTGGGTTCACTCCCTTGAGAGAGCAAGCTCGGAATAAGCACCCTTTGCCCTTCTTCCTGACTGATCTCCATTTCCATGTCACAACCCACAGTCTTTTCAACTATTGTTTCATATTATTATGTCACTAATAACCTTCATTCCTTGTCTTTTCTTGTTTATTTTCAGAAGAGCATTTGACCTTTTTAAATTTTTTGCTGGTTTAGCAAGTAGGTTGGACTAAGTCTTGAGAATTAATTGTCTGCTTCCATTAGATCCTTGGTTGAAAAATCAAAGCCATCTCAGAAAAGAAGTGCCTCCTCACAGTTGAGCTCCCTGAAAGAACCAGGTTTTTGTATATCATTCTGCAATTATTTTATAAATAGCCCACACTCTGGCCCTCTACACAGAGGGATTATAGCTTAGAATTGCTGCCCAGGGAAGTCTGATGACAGAGCAGTCTATTCTTCTATTTATTTTGATGCATTTCTAAAATACTCTATCTGGCTCTTTCCTACACATAGATTAGCTTAAAGTGGATATATTTAGATATTAACACTATTTAGATTAGTATAGAATGTTTATTTAAAAAGACATTCTAGACATATTAAAAACAATAGATTTGTAAGATTTGGAAAGAAATTACAATATAAATTCAGCATGAAATACTGAAATTACAACTCCTTTTATCTTATAGTTAACATCTTTTAGATTTACACTTGAATAAATAATCCACACTTGAAAATTACCAAAGTATTATTTTGTCCTCTACAAAACTAGAATATTACTTAACTTTATTTTGATATATATTTTAAATGGTGTTGAATGGGGTGAACATGAAAATAAAATTTATAAAGGTTTCTAATCAAATAATTAATATACCCAATATTCCCAAAGGAGAAGGAGATCAGGAAAGATGGAAGGAATTGGAAATTACTTTGTTAAAAGAAAAAAAAAAAAAGAAATAGTTAAAAGCCAGATAATGGTACCTTGAAAACCCAGATAATGTCACTCCCAAACAATCTCAATATCCCAGTTAGATATCCACTATTGTGATGCATCTCAGACAAGAGATATTCTCCTGTCTTTGCCTCAAGGATTTAATTATGCAGTAAACAGGACAAATAATTGCAAAACAACCCAAAGAAGTTAAAGACATAATTATAAAATTAATTATACAGTCCAATAAAAAAAATTATGAAGGCAGCCAGTACTCAGATGCATAGACCATCAAACATATAACAAGAATTGTAGCCTAGGGGGAAAAAAGACTTTACAGTACATATAACTTGATCCTTATCTTGGCCGATTTAGAAAAGAAAAGAAAACTTGGAAGAAAGTTTAACCTTGAGCAGTGTGGAAACACTTTTATTCGTTGATACCTTGGAAATTTGTCATTGGCCTATACAAAAAGCATTAGAAGAGATTGTTTCATGACTCTGAGGTCTGTATCCCTGTGCTGATGCTGCGGGGGGCGGGGGAGGGCATTCTTCATGAATTCCTGACTGTCTGCCCTGCACAGACTGTGGGAGAAATTCCTCTCTGTTCTCAAGACCAAGAATAGTCATGCCACTCTTGAACAACTGGCTCACTTGATCCTGTGGCACCAGGTGTCATTACTTAGTGCATCCATTTCTTTCTCACTTGGCACCAAAAGGCTTAGATCCAAATTTATTGCCTTCCTCTGGCAAGGACCAAAATGCGCATGTGTTCTATATGCTAAATCTGTACTGCCTTCGTCTTGCTTTTTCTATCTCTCATTTTTCTCTATCCTAATTTTCTTCTCTGCCCTTATTTTTTTATTTTTGTTTCACTTATTGTAGTGTATATTTTCCATAAATGACCAGAATCTAGGGGGTATATGGATGACTATCCAGGTAACTGGACACAACCAGTTAAAGTTGAATGGATAACTATTTGTCTCTATTCAAAGTTCCAAGTGTTGTCTGTACCATGCCTTTCCCTAGACAGACCTCTGTTCATCTATGTGAAAATATTCAACCTTCAAGGCCCAGCTGAGAAGCCCTGTCCTCTGCAGACACTTTGCTGCCCATAACAGCCTTGCAGAAGTCACCACATGTTCTTTTGGGTCACAATGGATTGTGACATGTCTTTACCTATCATTCCCCAGAAATGATTCGTCTTGAGAGCGAGACTTACAGAATTAATGCACTGGACAATCTTCCCAAGTAAAGATCAAGAAAGATTAAAGGAATTAGAAATTATGCTGTTAAACAAAGAAAAAGAAACCACTACAAAGCCAGATAATGTTACCCACAGTCAGTCAACCATCCTGGAAAGAAGCACAACTTCATGAGATGTTAAAGACCTGGAGAGAAAATAATTCATTTTTAAAAGAAGGATTTAGATGTGGCTATACTTTTTATTTACAATCAAAGATTAAATGACACCCCTAAAGGGAGACCTCCATAAGCCTCAAACCATAAAGCAATTCTTGCTCTGAAACAAGCCATCCAGGACCCCCATAAATCCCAAACATAAAGCATTTCTGCTTTGCCTTTCGGAGACTCTTATGGGGAGGGGGGGGATATACTCTAAATTCTTACCCAGCCCCATGACTCTGTTTACCTACACAAAGTTACTTAAGGCCCCCTGCTGTTTGGTCAGTGTGGCTACTGCAGACGCCACTGGTCAGTAGTCACCCCTCACTGACTCATAAAGGTCGGTTTGGATTGTATGAGGTTGGTGGCCTTTCTTTTCCACCTGCTACTCTTTCAACTCCTAATTCCCAACATTTTGGTGCCAAAACCCAGGAGAGAGTTCTGACATAGAGAAAGCTCTCAGCTTAAAACTCCTATTCCTAACAACGACCCCACCCCAAAGAAATTATTTTTACTTTGTTTAGTTTGGATGTTTTCTTGAGACAGGTATCACTGTGTAGGCCTGGCTGGCCTGGAACTAGGTAAGTAGACTAGGCTGGCCTCACCCATGCAGTGCTTCCTGCCTGGTGCGGGGACAACAGGCATGTGCCACCATGCCCAACTTCTAAATATGATTTTTTTCCTGTCCTGTGTTGTTTCTTATTCACTCATCAGACATATCCTGCTTGCACTGTGCTTGGCCTGGGCTTAACTGAACCATTCAGAAAAACATCTGAAGGAGTTTAGCAAGGAGAAGAAGCTAAACAAACTTTGCAAACTTTTTTCCCTCAGCTGTCCCTTCTGCTTTGTGATCCACACCACAGTACCTAGGAAACGCAGAGGCTGCGCTGAGGACAGCCAGAGCCTCTGATCAAAGGCATCAAGATGCTTAATCAGAAATTATAGTCACCTGAGAGCTGAGAGTCTTCCCAGCCTTCTGAACAGGCAGGGACTTAATTAAAAGCCAAGTTGGATAAGGAAGCTTTTGGTGACCGTGTGGGAAGATCAAGAGGAGCTGGGGAGGTAACAGTAGGCTAATCACACAGCAGGCAGAGACCAAGCTGCATAGAAAGTCTGAAAGAATCCTTTTCGGGGATTCAACTCTGAATCACAGCTTGTTGCCTGAGGTCAGGAAGACCTTTCCCTTTTCAAATTGGTAATCAGTGACAGCTCAGACTGTGTTTTCAAACGGTTCCAGAAAGTTCTAGCATGAAATCTGAAAGCCAGTTTACCGCTCCTTCAAAAGCCACCCTTATTAGGCTTGTGAATAGGAAGGGTGGAGGATTAGAGGAGGTTCCATCTGGATTGCCTAGTGAATGCTAGTAGGACAACTCTGAAGAGAGAAATTTTCCTCCCCGCTTTCTGGTCTCCCCTCAAACACACACACCCCACCCTTAGTTCCCACTCAAAACATTTGTTCTGAAGTGTTTGATTCTCATTTCAAGCTTCTGATTTGGCCTTGTGTCTATCACAAGTGGACAGCATTCTGAGGGGCCTTTGCAAGATGGCCCCCATACCAGGGTGTACATTGTGTCCCCTTCTGTGCAAATATAATCTTACTCAGGGACTAGCTTTCATTATGTGAAAAGGGTGTTACTCGTCTCAAGTAAGCCAAATCTGAGTTACTGAAATTGGGAGTTATTCTGGGTGGGTTTGACCTAATTAGGTGAGCCCTGAAAAAAATATTGGGCCATGTCTAAACAAAAAAAATATGGGGAGGGAAAGAATTTGTCTGCTGGTTTTGAAGATTGTCCTGATTTGGAGGTGGCCACAGAGCGACACATCACAGGCAGAGTCTAGTTAACTGAACCACCCCTGGCTGATAACCAACAGAAGAGATCTTATCCCACAGCTGCTCTGTGAATTGTGTTCTGCCAGCAACCACAGGTGCTTGGAAGAGCCCGAGCCTCAGCTGAGAACACAGCCATGCTGACAGCTTCACCTCAACTTGCCAGACTCTATGTAGAGGACCTTGCGAGGATGGCCTGGACTCCTAGACTCAGTAAAGAGTTGAGAGCAGCAGAGATGGCTCAGTTACTAAAGTATTTACCTTGCAAACATGAGGACATGAGTTTTTGCCTCAAACCTACATAAAAAATAAAGCTGGGCATTGGTAGTGCAGGCTTTTAAATCCAGTGCTGCAAGCGTGAGACAGGTGGATCCCTGACCTAGCCTAACTGGCAAGTCTCAGAACCCAATGAGAGATCTCTCAAAAACACAAGGTGGATTTCTCCTGAGGGACAGCCTCTGAGTCTAACCTCCACATGGATGTGCACACAAGTCCATGTGCACCCACATACAATGGCACATGCATGCACACAGTGATGATTAATTTTAAATGTCAACTTGCTGTAACCTAGAATCACCTGGGAAGAGAGAGTTTCAATGGAGGACATTTCTCTTTATTCCTGACTGTGGATGTGATGATCAGCTGCTTGAGTTCCGACCTTGATTTCCCTAAAATAAGGAAATGTATGCTGGAATTGTGAGCCAATAAACACTTCTCCCTCTCTGCTGGTTAGCTTTAATTGTCAACTTGACACCTGGGTTGAAGGAGCCTCAATTGGGGAATTTCCTCCATTAGACTGGCCTGTGACCATGTCTGTGGAGTATTTTCTTCATGAGTGATATGGGAAGGCCCAACCCACTAGGGGTGGTGTGGTCCCTGGGCAGGTAGTTCTGTGTTGTATAAGAAAGCAGGCTGAGCACAGGCCAGGGGAGCAAGCCAGTAATCAGCATTCCTCCATGGTCTGTGCTTCAGTTCCTCCCTCCAGGTTTCTGCCCCAAGTACCTACCTTGGGTTCCCTAAGTGATGAACTGTGACTCAGGAGATATAAGCTGAATAAACCCTTTCTTCCCCAAGTTGGTATTGGTTAGAGAGTTTGGTCACAGCAATTGAAAGCAAACTACAAAATCCCCTAAGATGATTTATAGCCAGAGTATTTTTATCACAGCAACAGAAATAAAACTAGGACACATACACAAAATAAGAGATGGGCAGAAAAACCGATATAGATGATAGAGAGAGAGAGAGAGAGAAAGAGATGACAGATAAATAAATTAGATGATAGATGGTGGATGGATAGATAGATGATGGATGGATAGATAAATATTGTGACAAATTTTACACAGTAACAGAATTAGCACACTTTCTAACCACACACATCACTGCCTTCTTCCACTGAATAAGACCTTCTCAAGCTCAGGGTCCTGCTGGAGGCTCATCCACCCACAAGCCAGTTTCTTAGTCTCTCCTCCCACCCCTCCATTCGCTCTCCAATCAGACAGATTAATCACTTTTCCTTTGTCCTGTTCCAACAGTCATTGTCAAGGTCTCAAGGTCATTTCTTGGGTTTCCCAAGGACAACTTCTCCACACTGGAGTTGGCTCACTTTTTACTCTGCTGACCTTGGCTTCGAAGATCCAAAGCAAGAGGGTGGCAGCCACCACTGGAGTCATTACCCTTACACACAGTGAAAAGTACCAATTTCATTAAAACTTAGCCCTCAAGTACACATCCTTCAGTTTTCTGAGTGACTAACTGGGATATAACATAAAACATCCCTGCAGCATGTAGAATTGTGGTAATTGTCTTGAAAATTTGCATATGTCTGAGCTTTAAGCAGAACTCGCTGATTTTTCATGGAATGACACTTTGACTTGAAAGAATAAATGACCAACAGTTTAGTTATTCAAACATGGGTAGTTGGCAGACAGTTTATCAAAAATGAATGAAATAATCCAACACTTTGAAGGAAATAATTGACACTATTTGCTGTCAGTGACAAACTGAGTATTCAAGCAGAAACAAGTACCATTATTGTGGATCAGATAACACCCCAGTCCTTAACGAGATTTCTAATGGTCAGATTAGATCACTGACAATATCAGTGATATGTTTTTCAATATTGTATAGTGATGTGTTAATATTTACAATTCTGCTTGCCTTAATGAAATGATGTCTTCCAAAAAACCCATGTACAATGTCACAAAACTCATATATAAGAACACAACCAAGTCAAAAAGCACACTATATCAATGGAGTTCAATACAGAATAACAGTAAGAGTTTCAGATTCTATATTGCAACCAATCTTTGAGAAACTGCTGTAGAGTACACAAACAAAAAGGAGGAGCAGCAATCGGCCGTCCAACAAGTGTGTATATGCTAAACATCATTTATTACCAGGGAGAAGAAGCAAATTCAAAGCACAATGAGGTTTCAACCCACACCTGCTTGAACGGTCATGACAAAAAGTCAGTTGGTGACTTCATTTTCAAAAATAAAGGGAATTCTACTATTTATGACAATATTCATGAAACTGGAGGAAACTGTGTAAGAGAATTAAGCCAGGTACAGAAAGATAGATACTGTAAGATCTCACTTAGATGTAGAATCTAAAACAATAAAATAAAACACAGAAACAGAGAAAAAGAGTGGTTATCAGGGGTCTGAGGATGGGAAAATGGAAAGACGCCAGGGTCAGGACTGTGGTCAAGGTTATAAAGTGTCAGAAGAGCAGTAACTTCTGGAGACCTGATGAACAGCATGGTGATAACAGGTAACAATAGTCTATGCTTGAAATTTTGCTTAGTAAATGGATATTATGATTTATTATATTATTATGGTGTGCCAATGTGTTGCAAGTACACGCGTGAAACAGTATATAACCGGTGCTTAACAATTATTTTCTGGACTGGAGAGAAGGTTCAGTGGTTAAGAGCACCAGCTGCTCTTGCAGAGGTTCAGATCCCAACAGCCACATGGCAGCTAACAATGGTTCATAACTCCAGTTCCAGAGAATCAGATGCCTTCTTCTGATCTCTTTAGCCGTTTGTTGCTAAAATTCTTTTGGGGAGGTCCAGCCCTACCTGCCTCTCTAGGCCCCTAATGACAAAGCTAGGTATAACTTCACCAAACTACAGTTTGGGAAACCAGAGTTTATTTGGGCTTACTTACAGAGTAATGGGTGAGGGGCTTACTTACAGGAACAGGAAGGGGAGGTTCCCCTACTGAGGCCATACCACAAATTCTACATTCCGGCAGGGACCCTGTGACCTGCTGGCAGCTGCCCAAGATGGCAAAGGGGCTCATCTCTCCCCAGCTTCCTCCACTCATATACTTAGTCCCTCCCCCACATACAACTGAGGCCACTGGTTGGTTGGGAGCGGTAACTGACTCTCTCGCCTTCTCTTGCAGAAGGTCAACAAGTTTATAATCCTGAGCAAGCATGCACCCCATCCCACCCCAAGGTTTGGGATAGATGCTTTCTCCACAGCTTGCCAGTCCAGCTTGCCAGGTGGAAGATAAGTCCATGCAACAGCATTGCACGACACAGGTGCACCTGCATACATGCAAGCAATACACTCATACACATAAAATAAAAACAACAAATAAAATATTTTTTAAAGAAGCATTTTCTGTTGAGTTTCAAGTTCAGTGTGGTATGATCCCTCCCCTAAATGATGAGTAATATCACTGGAGAACTGTGAAAATCTTGCCAAAACAGAAAAATTATATATTGTGATTTTTTTTATCAAAGTGCCTGATGAGTTATAAAGACAGAAGTAAGAACATTTAGAAATCTGTGAAAATTAAAATACCTTTAGATTTACTTCTATAAAGAAAAAATCCCTTTGAAAATTCCCGAAGGCCCTACAAATATTTCAAGAAATGTTTACAACAAAGTTCCAAGTCAGAAGAATCTAGATTTCTTCTTAATTTCTTGCTACTGTCTTTGTTATTTTTTTTAAGTTTCATTTATGTGTATGCCATGTAATTACAGGTGCTCACAAAAGCCGGAAGAAGGTGTCAGATCCCCCTAGAGCTGGAGTTACAGGTGGCTATAAGCGACCTGACACAAATGAGGGAACCAAACTCAAGTCTTCCAGAAGAGTAGTAAGTGTTCTTAACCTCGGAGCCATCTCTCTAGCTCCCTCTTGTTAAATTCTTAATACAAAATTATACATGACTTTTAAGATGCAAAATCTGAAAGTCTACTCTCCTAAACAGTAATCTGTGATCCTAGAAATTTCCAACTATAATAATATTAGAAGTATATTTATATTGCGAAGTAATGCATTGGTGTGTGGGAGAAAGTGCCATCATTTAAAATTACCTGTAAATACCAAGTGTGAAATGCTTAAAGGACAGCAGGTTGCTAGGAGATTGTGAAAGTGAGCATCTATTTTTAAAGTCTAAAGTATTTTATCCCTGTAATGTGTTCGTTTCAGTTTTTGTAATTGTTCTATGGAACATTAGTTCATGCTGGAATTGTGACTTGGAATCTGTACCTGAGCAGTAGACTCTTCGGTGGAGAGGAGTGAGATTTGCTGAAAGATGTCAGTGAAAGGAATCTTCCATTGACCTAAGTTATTTTTGTTGGTGATAATTGCTGAGTAGCAAAGCATACAACAGCCAGAACAGGACCAGGGGCCGATAACCACAACAGGTGTTTTCCAGGCCACCAGCCAAGAACCACAGTGGAATCAGACTCAGAAAGAAGAGCAGTGATTTGTGACTTGACTGCCAGCTGGCTCCCTGGAATGAACCCGTCCAAATCCCTGCCTCTAGTTTAGAAAAGACCTAGAGAGTTGTGCACCTGCTGCCTTTCCCAGCTGCTGATGAGGCCCCCCCGATTTCTTCAGCTGACACCCAAGAACCAGTGAGCATCAGTGTGGTTGAAATTTTCTGAGACAGTGTGAACACCAAGAAGATCTGCTTTCTTACTTCAGCTCAGGACAGCAAAATCAAAGGAGGAAATAAGCAGGCCAGAAAGTGTGAACTAAAAGAGGCATCTGACGTGAAAACAGGTGGCCTCCTGGATGTAGGCAATTTCACGTGAGCTCCCTGTTTACAGGGTTTTTGTTGTTAATTTATTCTTTCTTATAACCCTGCTCTCCTAAGGAGTCTACCTCTGAATCAAAGAGTGTCAGTCCCCAAAACAACCTAGCAACCTGGCAATGTTCCTAAAAAGGCCCATGCCCTATTTTGGCTCAATTAAAGACAACAGGTTCCTAGATAGCATATTGCTAGGGAGTGAGTTGTGTGTCCCTCTGGAAAAATACGTTGAGGCCTTAACTCCCACAGTGACACTGTTTGGAGACACAACTTTCTATCTCTGGTCTTTCTGCCTCTGCCTCTCAAGACCTGGGGTTATAGGTAGAGTCACCATACTTGGCCTTAACTACTAATTTTTAATAAGCCAATAAAAACACTGTAGATTGTGATCATTAGCTTTCTGTCACTATAGAAAATTCCTATGATAAATAACATATGAAGAAAAAAGATGCTGTTTGGTTACCTGTATTTCTTAAGATCTTCCCATCTTTGTTTCTTCTTTTGAGAACTCACTGCTCACATCCTTAGCCCATCTTTTAATTGGGCCACTTGTTTTCTTGATTCTTCTTTTTTTTTTTTTTTTTTGAGTTCTCTACATGTTCTGGATGTTAAACATCTGTCAGATGTGTCACTGGTGAAGATTTTTTCCCCCAATCTATGGGTTTTCTCTTCACTTCCTTGGTTATTTCTTTTGCAGTACAAAAGCTTTTTCATTTAATGAGGTCCCACTTGTTGATTAATTACTAAGCAAGTCCTACACCTAGGTCTTGTAGGTTACTGCCAATGTTTTCTTCCATGAGTTTTAGAAATTCAAGTTTCACACTGAGGTCTTTGATCTGTTTGGAGTAAACTGTTGTGCAAGGTGAAAGGTAAGGGTCTAGTTGTACTCTTCTACAGGTGGAGATCCAATTTTTCCAGCACCATTTACTGAAGATGCTGCTCTCTTTCCTCCAGTGAGTGTTCTTGGGCCCTTTCTCAAATATCAGGTGGCTGAAATTGCATTTACTCATGTTTGAGACTTCAGTTATATTCCATTGATCTACAGGTATATTTTTGTGCCAGTATCATGCTGGTTTTATTACTATATCTCTGTAATATAGTTTGAAATCTGGTATAGTACTCCTGCCTGCATTGCTCTTTGTGTCCAGGGTTCCTTTGGCTATCAGGGGTCTTTTGTAGAATAGTTTTCTTAAGGCTGTGAGAAATATCATGGGAATTTTGATTGGGATTGCATTGAATCTATATACTGCTTTTGGTAGGATTGTCATTTTCACAATGTTAATTCTTCCAATACATGAACATGGGCGGTCCTTCCATCTTCTGGTGTCCTCATCAATTTCTTTCTTTAAAGATCTAAAATTTTCACTGTAGAGATCATTAATGTCTTTGGTCAGGTTTATTCTAATGTGTTTTATATTTTTTGAGGCTACTGTGAGTGGGAGGGTTTCCCTGTACTCTTTCCAATTGTTTGTTATTAGTATATAGAAAGACTACTGATTTATGTAGATTGATTTCGTAACATGCCACTTTACTGAAAGTGTTAATCTATTCTAAGAGTTTTCTGGTGGAATTCTTGGCATCTCTTCAGTATAATATCATGTCATCTGCAAAAAGGGATAATTTGACCTCTTGTTTGCAGTGAGTACTCCTTTAACTTCTTTCTCTTGTCTTATTGCTCTAGCAGGACTTTCAAGCACCATATTAAAAAAGAGTAGAGATAGTAGACAGCCCTGTATAGTTCCTGATTTTAAAGATTGCATTGAAAAGTCAGCTGTAATTCGGATGGGTTTTCCTTTATATGTGACTCATTTTTCCTTTGGAGTTTTCAGCATTCTCTCTTTGTTCTGTATGTTTGATGTTAACACTATAATATTCCCTGGAGTTTCTTTTCTGGTCCTATTTGGTGCTCTGTGTGCTTCTTGTATTTGTATGGTCATGTCTTTCCTTCATTTGGGGATTTTTTCTTCTACGATCTTGTTGAAGATCTGACCAATACCATTATCTTGAGATTCTTCTCCTTCCTTTATGCCTATGATATGTAAATTTTGTCTTTTCATGGTATCCCACATTTCCTGTATATTCCATTCCTGTGTTTTTTTTTAATTTTTCATAATCTTTGCTTGAGTGCTCCAATCCTTCAAGTTTTATCTTCCAGTGTTGACATTCTGTTTTCCATTTCATTCATTCTGTTGGTGAGAATTTCTCCTGTCATTTCAAATTGGCTTATTAAGTTTTCACTTCCTTCTTCATTTCAGTCTGAGTTTTCTTTAATATTTCTATCTTTTTGTGAATTCATTCAGAAGTTTATCCCTATCGTTTTTAGTTCTTTGATTTATGTGAGTGTGTGTTCTTTAAATTCATTGAATTCTTTGTTTATGATTGTTCCTTTAAACTCTGTGTCCTAGGTTATCTCTATGAAGTTCTTGTTGTAGAACTCTTCTATAGGACTGGTGATATTTGGTGAAGATATATTATTTGGGGTTTTCGTATATTTATTTTTCATTGTGATATTGGTATGTGGATTTATTTTGTTTGTGATTCTGATATGAGAATCAAGCCTTCCTTTGTTGAGTTGATGTCTGATTCTGTTTCTATACTTGATGTGCCTTGGTTGTTTTCTTATTGGGTATGGAAAGCTGTTTGGTCAAGGCTTAAGGTTCCCTCTTTTGATTTTATAATGACAGGACCAGATGGCTCTAGTCCAACTGCTCAGAACTTCCCTCAAAGGTACAAGTTAGGTGAGATCAGATGCTCTCAGATCCCCTCTTAAAAGTCTGGGCCCCTTTAGCCAGGAGGCACAGCTTAATTTAGGAAGATTGCTAGGTGGAGGCTGAACTCAGGCTTTCTCAGGCAGCCTGCAAATGTCTACTACTAAGGGGCACAGAAGTCTAGCACTGGAGCAGTGAGAGGGACTTCAGAGGGTACCAATGCAGTGTGATGGGCGTGGTGTGAGTTGGAGAGCTCATAGCTGGGCAGAGGTAAGAAGGAGTCCTGTGATCCTGGGTACTAGTATGCCGGTGCCCAAGGCTAGAACAAGAACAGAATGTAGGGTGGGGTTTCTTATTGTTGTGGCGGTAGGGGAGTAGAGATGCAGTGGGAAGGATCAGATTTACCAGGGAAACAGGCTGGTCTCTGGAATTCAAGGCAAGTTGGGGATGGGTGTTCTCAGGGGAGAAGGTTGGTCTCAGAATGCAAAGGCAACTTAGGGTGGGGACAGCCTGTGAAGGCTCTGACAAACTAGACTGAAAAATTGAGCTGGTCTTTTTTTTAAGAGGGACCAGGATGCAGTGGGTGGGTCTGGACTAACAGGGTAGTCCAGAAGTCTGGAGTGATAAGAGCAAGGGTGGGCCTGTGCCCAAAGCTAGAAGGAGAAAGGATGTGGGGCAAAAATATTCTTTTAAAAATCACATGTGTTCCAAGATGTGATGGTGTGTGTAAACCTTCACACTCCAAAAGGGAGGAATAGAAAATCAGACTGAAGCAAGATCAAAACCTGGCAGCATCCAGTACACTGCGGAGGGCTGCAGACTCTCAAGGGCTTAGGCCACCCATCCCTACAACTTCACAGGTTCCATCCCACATGGCCATTCCCTGGGTCTGGCTCTGCTCACCATCTGCAGCTTCCTATGTCTGTGGCATTTCTACCTTCTTGGGGTCTCTGTATTACAGATTTGATTTCATTTTCACCACTTGATGCAGGATCCTGTCAGGAGCTGCCAGCAAGAGGGCGTGGTCAAGAGCATGATCTCTGCTGTATCTCTTATCCATTAAAAATGTGACCAGTGTTTTTTTAATAAGTCTATATAAGTGATATTGTAGTACTTAACATTGATTGCCAACTTGGCAGGATCTAGGTTCATCTAGGAGACACACCTCTCAGCCTGCCTATGAGGGAGTTTTTATATTGGCTTCATGGATGTGAGAAGATCCACCTTAAATGTGAGCAAAGTCATTCCATGGGCTTGACGGGGGGCGGGGTACAAGACTAAACAAAAAGGATAAGATGAGGTGGATGCCAGCGTTCATCTCTCCCTGCTTTCTGACTGTAATGTGACCAGCTGAATCAAGCTCCTACTGCCGTGCTTGCCCGCCATAATGGACCACACCCTCACACTGTGAGCCAAAAATAAACACTTTCCTTAAGTTGCCTCTATCAGGCATTTTGTCATAACAATGTGAAAAATAACTAATACTGTTATTGTGATCATATATAATTTTTGAATATAAATGTTAAACCCCCAGCATGCAGAACCAGTCAAAAATGTAAGAGAAGCCAGGCATGGGGCCATGTGCCTTTAATCCCAGCACTCGAGTGGCAGAGGCAGGAGGATCTTTGTGAGATCCAGGCCAGCCTGGTCTACATAGCAAGTTCTAGGCCAGCTGGAGCTACAGAAAGAACCTGACCCTTCCCAACCCCCCCCCCAAAAAAAATAAGAGAAAAGACAAGTGAATTTGATGAGATTCAGTCTTTGAAGAATCAATTTGTGGAAGCAGTTGAATTTGCTTAAGAGGGACACCAGAGAGTAAAGGGCACAGATAATCTTTAAAAGTTAAAATGCTTTGTGTTTTTGTCTGTATATGTTTTCAGAGCTTTGTCAATTTCTAATCAAACAAATTGCTTTTCCTCTGGCAGTTTCAATCAACTCATCTGTAAAATGAGGAAAATAATAACCTCCCATGACATCATTTATAAAGTTCTGTAAGTCAAGTTGTGTGTGCTGAGAGATGCCCTGACAGCTTTAAATGTTGTTTGTGGGGGTGTCCTTTCTGCTACTGTGATAAAACACCATGGCCAAGACAACTTATAGCAGGAAGAGTTTATTTGGCTTATGATTCCAGAGGGATAAGGGTCTATCATGGTGGGAGAGGAATGGCAGAAGCAGCCAGAACAGAAAAAGGAATGGCAGAAGCAGCCAGAGCAGAAAGCTGAGTGCTCATGTCTTCGAACGTGCCCAGGAAGCCAAAAGACTGGAAATTGGGCAGAGTTAAGAACTATCAAAGGTCCAGTGAGTCCTAAACCTCCAGAAAACAAGGCCATCAACTGAGAACAAGTATTCAAATTCTTGGAACCTCTTAGGGACATTTCTTCTTCAAGCCACCACATTCTGTGATGGTGTTTGCAGAAGGATCAACACTGAAAGCAATAGACTAAGCAGGGATGATTCATCCTCACCGAGGTAAGTGGGTGTTGTTAATGAGCTAAGGGCCTGAGAACGATGAGAGGACTGAGGAAAAACATATTCTTTTTGGGATCTGACTCATCCCCTTCTTTTTATGGATACCAGAGCGTCTGAGTCTCAGATCTTCGGAGTCAAACTGGACTTACATACTTGGGTCTTCTGGTTCTCAGGCCTTTAAACTTAGATTGGAATTATCCTACCAGCCATCTTGAGCCTCCAGTTTAGAAGTGGCAGACAGTAGGACTTCCATAATTGTGTGAACAATTCTCATGGTAGTTTTATATATATATATATTGTATAGTGAATACGGAATTCTCTCTGAGGTTTTTTTTCTTATTGGTTCATTCTGGCAAGTCCTGCCCTCGGACCAATAAGGGGGAAGGAAGGCGGGGAGAAGGGAAGGAAGTAACATGGCCGGGAGCCGGAGTGCGGAGCTGGGACTACTAAAATCCACATGGGAAGAAAAATGCCCCGTCCCAGGCCCACGCAGAAGGCCAAAACCCAGGAGGCCACATCCCAAGTCCCTGCTGTCCTAAGGATCATGTGAGTGGAAGCACAATTCTGGCCGGGGATGGACTAAGACCTGCGCACGGCTGTTGCGGACTTTGTGGGCAGGCGGGAGGCAGATAACCAGTAATGTTGTAAATGCCCTAAATAAATCAGTCCTCTAAATAGAGCATTCTCCATTCAGTCAGCCGGTTCAGGGCTGGAGGGCAGGGTGAGGCTGAGTGCCGGGACCCACCATGAGAAACCTTATGCAGCACATATACATCTACATAAGTATCAATACCTGTATAACTATGCATACATGTGTCTCTATGAAGGGCCTATAGGTTCTACTTCTTCATAGAACAGAGAATAAGTACTTAATCTAAGGCCCATAGCAGGATTAATCCTACTGATCTTCACACTATGCACGCTTTGCACACACTGCATTCATTGGAGCCTTCAGTGGGTGCCCAAAGATTATCTCCATCGTAACACTGTACTTTCTTGTGTCCTGTTGAACTCTGCCTTTCCTCCTGAATTTGTGAGGTTAAGGGGCATCCCAGGTTTCTGGTTATTGTGTTCAGCCTAACCAAGAATCTGACCACAGGTCTGGAGTACTTCCCTGCCTAACTTCTGCCAGCACTAACAGACCTGCATACACAGATCTGCAATTCAGATCTTAACAGACCTTTTGAGTTTCAAAACCAGCTCAAGATCCCCAAGTCCCTGTCACTCTCTACACAGATAAATCTATTTAGAAATGGCTTCTGGGTCTCAAAGGAAAAAGAGGCTGTGTACCTACAGAAGATATAGCTACTGAATATTTGAACATTGCTTCAAGCATGCACTTTGAAAACTAGCACACAGAGGAGAAAACTCATGTGAAAGGAGATGGAGACATATATACATATCTACAAAGAAAGCGAAGGGCAGCATTTTTCTTTCACAAAAATAAAGCAGATGTTGAGTGGCTAAATCATAAAGGACATTCCTGCGTGGCTCTCACTTCTAGAGGAACTCACAGGTCTTTTAAACACAAGAGTGCCAACTTCCCATTTTCAGCATGAGCACCCTTCATTGTTACCTTTCCACCAAGTTCATTTATGTAGAAAATTGAATCCCCAGTAGTGGCAGTGGTGACAGACTGCCACTAAATCTCAGACTAATCTGGCCTATAAGGGAGGCTTCTAAGAGGACTCTTCACTGTCCTCTGTTCTTACACTTTAAACTTTTGTGCTTCATTCCTTTACCTAAGTATTGTCCAGCTTTTAACTTAGATTTTATAAGTAATAACGTGCATTTTTAAAAGTAGTATGAGAAGGAAACCATCATTTCCCTTCCTCCCCTTAAAAGATTGAACCCACTGCTAACAGTTTCTGGTATAGCCTCGAAAAAGATAATGGTACCTCACCTCCTGTATTTCTGTGCATTGAATATTTTGTTAGCTCATAGCATCACTATTCAGTGATGAGAGGTCAAGTGATTAGAAAGAACATTACCTTAGCTTCCTGCTACTGTAACAAATACCTGAGGTAATCAACATATAAAGAGCAAAGATTTGGTCTATTTGGAGGTTTCAGTCTGTGGTTAGTTGGCCCCATCACTTCTAAACTTAACTAAATGCACTATGTCATGATGGGATCAGGGAGACAGACAATGATGTTCACTTCACGGCCAGGATAGAAAAGAGGAAGAGGAAGAAGCTGAGGTCCACTAGCCTCAGACCTGTGACCAGGTCCCACCTCTAAGCTTTTCCCAACTATAAGAGTGCCAAGCAGAGGAATCAGCCTTTAACCCCTGAGCCTTTGGCAGAAATTTCAAATCCAAACTAGAGCATGCATTCTGACATTCTGAAGGACAAAAACTGCCACTTTGGGAATTTTATCTGAAAATTCTCATGGTAGATTTTCATGTCTGGTTTTAAAACCTTTTGGGTACCATCTCAGCCTAAAATAGAGGGGTCATGACACAGGGAGAAATGCTAGTCATTTCCTTCCTGGCTGGAACAATCTCCATAGAATTTCTCAGTAGCTCACAGACTTCTTATAGTGAAAGTCACTCAAGTGGCTTAGTGTTGAGATACCAAAAACCTCAGGAAACTATTCCCTAGGTCACACCACTCTAGAATATAAATATCCAACAGTGATATAATAATAAGAGTAATTAGACAACAGCTTGGGGGTGCTGATGAAATCCTCTGAGAGTCACGTAATCTGACAATATAAATAAATAAAATGATATAAATATAGTATCTATTCTATTTCCATCATATAACTATCATAAGATTAATATTAAAATCAAAGTTTCTTTCAAAGTGAAAAAGCATTCTTATCATTTACACATCAGTGTTTTGTTTTCATTTGCTTGGTTGAACTGCTCCTTTGAACAGAGAGAAAAGAACACCATGAACCGTCTTTTAGAGGGTAATTCTATCCCAAGAGAAACCGAAATGCAAAGCAAAATGAGACAAAAATACTACAGATATAAATTTTCCCTGCCATATATGCATAAGATTAACTGTACTCGCCTGTGAGAAGTGCTGATACGCCCAGTTTTACTTCTGAATTATTCACAAATTCATAGCTTATGGCTGTGAAAAGAATGCATCCGTTCTTAACAAACAACATTATGTGTTAACTTAGAGTGTTTATTAGACAGTAAATTCAGCATTTTTCCAATCAACTCCCACTCAACATATTTGAGAGAATGGAACAGATCAAATTACTACAAATAGAAATAATCTAATAAAGTCATTTTGAATCCTTAGCTTTGCTAAAATTATGTTTTTTAATGATGGCTAAAACACATTTCCATTGCTAGAATCTGATTGTCTGCCCCTTATATCCTGAATAATCAGCCAGCACACAGTCACACACTGCTCAGTTCTGAATCAGGGACTGAACAGAATGCAGTAACATCACATTCTGCCTGGCCCCTTCCTCATTCTACAGTGATTTACCATAGGAATACCAAGCAAGTGATGAAGAGCACACCACCAGAACCCTTCCGGAACAGCACATACTAGCATCATTTGAATGAAGATTCAGTCAATCTCAGTTTCTTTGCTTCTGGGGAGACAACATAGATACATGAATTCTGTAAAAGGCACTATTATTACAAAGCCTCCTGTTAATCAATAGATTCATTATCACCACTACTTGTTGTTGTTGTTGTTGTTGTTATTGTTGTTTTTAATCAGCAAGCAGGTTAACTTCTCTATGCTGTATAAAAAGCAACAATCAGAAGTCATCTTGGTCTCTAGAATTTTCCTTGTACGCAAGAGCGTAATTTCTGGTTCACTGTCCCTCCCCTCATTTCTTTGAGAATATGTTAAAGCAGTTATTCTCAGATGTTGGAAGAATCAGAACCAACAGATCAGATAAAAGTTACCAGAGTCAGCTGGGCATGGTGGTTCATGCCTTAGGCCCCAACATTCAGGAGGCGGAGGCAGGTGGATCTCTGTGAGATTGAGGCCAGCCAGGTCTACATAACAAGTATAGAAAGTTCCAGGTCAGCTGGGGTTACCTTGAATTTAAAAAAAAGGTGCCAGAGTTAAGGAAACCATAATGAAACCAAAAGAAAAGCACCTGAACTCCACCGGTACGTGCTCCCTCAAAATGGGTCAAAACAAAATCTTGACACAGCAAAGTGGTCTTGGCTTTGGGTTCAAGCGGATGCCGAGGGACCCTTCAGATGAGTCTCTAGAGAAAGATGATCAAGAAAGGGAGTGCTGGGTGTAGGGACTGGAAGGTGAGATGAGTTCTCTCTCTCTCTCTCTCCTTCTTCCCTCCGTCCTTCCCTCTCTCCTTCTCTCCTTCCCTTACATCCAATCCCAATGTTAGCTGTTGTGGAAGGAAGAAACAGAAGACCCAGAAGGAGAATTGTTCCCACACAGACCATCTTGAGCTACTGAATTGATCCTTCACACACTAGAAGCAGAAAGTCACTGACATCGGAGTTTCTCATCGCCGCCCACCAATAGGCTAAGGTACCCATTCACCATCACATACTCTGGAGGAAGAAAATGTACCTGCCGGGAGAGCACAGTAGAACTGAGGGAGAGATACCACAGTATCAGCATGCTCCATACCCAGAATAAGCAGGGATTCCAGAGCTTCTTTCAGCACATCCTGAAACTGTGGAGTGTGACAAGGTATATCTCCGCAGATTAAAAAAGTCCCATCTGCTTTCTAGGTATGAGTGAATAGCTGGCCTCCTAACTGCAAAGAAAGAAGGTGAAGAAAAATTGACCTGACAAGTGACTGAACGAACTGCCCGTTCCCCAGCCCTGCCTCTCCACTCCAGAAAGGAGATACATCTATTTCAGAACACAGCACGCCTAGCAAAAGACGTCCAGTTTCTTCTCAGTTTCCTTGTAGACATGGTTCCTGATCAAATCCTCTATCAGAATGCCCCAGCATTCCTTCCCAGACCCAGGAAGGAACAGGGCACTACCCAAGAAGACATACTCCACCTTCTGGGATTGCAGGAAGGCCTGACCCCCTTTCTGGGACTTTCTGGGTCCACCTGTAAGTCCCAGGCCTTCCTTTACCCCAATGCACAATCTCCATTCCTTTGGGAATGTTGCAAGCTCCTCGGAAGCTAATAAAGCTATCTGCATCTGTTGAGGTCGGTTTCTATTTCTTTATCACAACACCTTCTGATCCCAAATTCTAACAGAAGGTGTGTGTGGAACTGAGCCTGGGGACACACTTCACTTCCGGGTAGCTGTGCATCACTTCCTGTTTTCTCATTCTAGGTATGTGTTGAGGGGGATATTAGAGTTATAGCAAGCTGCTTTCTCAGGTCCACCACCCACATAGCCAGTTCAACTGGGAAAATGGAAGCAGTCTCATTCTCTCCTCCCGTCTTGTCCTGCTGGGGCCTTGTTAGTCTCAGACAAATGTGGAGGGAGAGGGGACACATTCAGCATTAACGTGTGCTCCTCACCTTTGCTTCCTCACAAAACGTGCCCAGCACAATTTCAAAACCAGAGGCAGAGGTGGAAACCAGGTATGGATCAAGCTCAAGAAAGGAAACTCTTATGAACTGAGTATTTTACATGGTCCATGGTGTAACCTGTAAAGGCTGAAGAGAAAGAAGGTGAGATTAGACCCAGAGATAACCAGAGTGAGAGGAAGACAAAGGTTTATCTCACACTCTCCTCTCTGTCGTCCAGCAAGATATTCTAACAGTTTCTTCAGAGGTAGAAAAAACCCCAACATGAAGACTATGTATATGTATTTTTGTGTACACATATGTGATTGTACATGTGTGTGCATGCATATAGGTGTGTTATCTGCTGTAGTCAGAGAGGCAGGACAGGCAGGGCCAAATAAGAAGGAAAGCCTGCTGAAATAAATCAATGTTTTTGGCCTCCTCCAGTAACCACATGAACAAATGCAGACTGAAAAATGTTATTAAAACCCACAGCCCCCAGACATTGTAGGTTTGTGTTGGCAAAAGTAATTACAGAACTAATTCCATTGTGTTATTGAAAATGCCTTAGGCTTGGTATTGATATGGCCAGAGTGACTACCAGTGAAAACAAAAACAGGCTTCCTGTTTGCTTAAATTTACTCCGTTCACAATTCTTCCTTCCTTGGTTCAATCACAGAGGATGCTCAGTATAATAAAGGAGATAATAGCTGGTGTCATAACCGCACTCAAGGTCTATGTGAGATAAGTGCACAGCCAAATGGGGACAAAGGAAGGAACTACTGGCGCAGGATCCCTTCAGCCAGTAGATCCTAAATGACCTTCACAGCAAGATCACTTAAGAAGCTTTTAAAACCTCAGGCGCCCATTCTCCACCCCAGATATCCTGGTTTAATTCATTAACCTAGGATTAAAGCATTCTTATTTATTCTATCTAAATTCATCTATTTAACAGCCATTCAATCCCGACTCAGGTAGAACCTATTATCAAACAAGGTTCTCAGCATACAGCAATGAGTAAGCAGAAATGGGGCTAGAAGAGATAACTGTTCCTCAGTAAAGAGTGCTTTCTGAGCAATCAAAAGGACTGGAGTTCAGATCCCAGCACCCACATAGTAAGCCAGGTTGTCCTGAACCCACAGGTAACCAGAGCTCCAAAGGGACAGAGAGAAGAGAATCACTGGAGCTTAGCCAAGAAAACATGAGCTTCAAGTTCAAGGAGTGACTCTGCCTCAAAGAAAAGGACAGGGAGTGACAGATAGAGGGACTGACTGCTTCTTCTGGGCTCCACATGCACACACAAATAAACAAAAACAAACAAATAAATAAATAATGCTGAAAAGATGGCTCAATGGTTAATAGCACTTGCTGCTCTTACAAAGACCTAGGGGTTTGGTTCCCAGCACCCACAGGCTCACAACCATCTGTAACTTCAGTTTCAGGGGATCCAACATCCTCTTCTGGCATACAGCAACACCTGCACATGCATGGTGCAATACAGACAAATAGGTGCATGCCAATACCCATAAAATAAAAAAAAAACAAAATTTAAATAAATTTCTTTTTTAAAAAATCCATAAGCAGTCATCTCCAGCTTTATGAAGCTTTTTAAGGGAAGCCCACAAATTATAAGTATAGCATTTTAGGAAGCACTAAGTACTAACAGGAAAAATAAGCCACAGAGAAAAATAGATTTAAAGGGGATGGGCTTTTAAATAGGATAGGTGGAAGATTGACATCTTAGAAAAGAATTAAAGTAAGCAAGCCAAAGCCTGAGGAAAATGTATTATAGGTAGTTGAAAAAGCTTATGCAGATGCCCTGGGGTGGTAAGATAGCCAGTATATGTTGAAGGAAGAAGATATAGGTTTGATGTGAAATGAAATCAGAAGATAACTGGAAATAAAGGCAGATAATGAGGGGCTTTGTAAATCAACATACAGACTCAAGTTTTTGCTTTGGGTGGGAGGGGACTTGAGAAGAACAAGGATTGAATTTAGCCTTTATATTATCACTCTGTCTACTTTGCAGAAAACAGATTGAAAGAAGGTCAAAAGGAATCAAGAAAACTCCTTAGAAATCTGTTGAACAATCTAGTCTGAGGTGTCTTGAGCACAGGACCATAACCAGAGAAATGGGAACACAGAGTCTGGATCTGATTTTAAGGAAGAGCTGACAGGATTTGCTGATGGACTGGCTGTGGGCTTCCAAAGAAAGCAAGGAGTGAAATATGTCTTCTGGGGCAGGAGAGACGGCTCAGTGGATAAGAGCACTGACTGCTCTTGCAGACGACCCAGGTTCAATTCTCAGCACCCACATGGCAGTTAACAACCATAACTCCAGTTCCAGAGGAATCCAATGCCCTCTTCTGACCTCCACAGGAAGTACACGACATGAGTACATTTACATACTTGCAGGCAATACACTCTATACACATAAAATAAAATAATAAAATATTTTTTAAGATGTCTTATTCACTCAGAGTCACAGGCACAAGTGAATGCTTCTATGAGGGTGGGAAAGACCTCGAAAGAGCAGAGAACAGCAGGGAAAACAGTAACAACCTAGTTCCAGACACTCTGAGTGGCCTATTAAAGGAAGTGTTAAGCAGGTGACTAGATCAGAGTTCAAAGCACATCTTTGCCCTAAATAGACGTTTTGGCTTCATCAACACAGATTTTAAAGCTGTGAGTGTGAGTGGCTTGTGCAAGGAGCTGAGCTAGCTGGAGAAGGATTTGATGTCTCGTAAGGACCTGCTTCCTGGCTCATAAATGACTGGGCCTTCACGTTGGTGAATGGGCAAGCAACTTCTTTTCTAAGGGCACGAACCCTGTTCATCTGCTCGTCATGACCCAGTCAGTCTGAAAGGCTCTGCCTTCTAATACTGTCACATTCGGGGCAAGACTTTCTGCCAGTTGATCTGTGGGAGTCTAAGCATTGAATCTGCTACAGAAGAGCTTTAAATTGCAGGAAATCACGATCAGGGTTCAGAGCCTGAGAGCTTGATTCCCAGGTCATTCCTCCTGCTTGGCACCCAGGGGCTCTTCAGGTCTTCTCCATTAGCATGGGTTCCGCACCTTATGGTAGGGCCAGTGCTCTCCTGAGAACCTCTAACTGGTATTTCCACCATCTGCTGTGAAATGCAGCTGTAAAGAGACAGAAGGCCTTTGAGGAGTGTTACAGAGTCTTTATCAGCAAAAAACAGATCAAAGGCTTTGGTAGCGGCAGACAGAACAAAAGTAGCTCATCTGTCTTGCTAAGCTCTGAAAACTGTCGTGAATTTTTGAAGAAATTAAGAAGGGGATTCTACTCTCAGTCTGTGTGCTGCTTTTGTTTGTTTCACAGAAGCTGTTTATCCACACCAGTCAAAAGACTCAGATTAACAAATAAATCCATAGGAAAAGAGCAACCATCGATCCTGAAGGTCAGGAAAGTTGCCAAATATGTCCTGCTCTTTGCAAATAGACTGGGGAGGACAAGGGGTCTCAAAAAAGACTCTCCCTAAGGAGAGTAAATCAGGAGGAAGGGCTGGGAACAGTGGACAGTGGATGTATTTTCACTGTATTCTAACTCCCACTGTGAGCCAGGAGGAAACACATTCATTAACCTATGGAAGTCTTTCATCTCCCATAATAAAAATAATTAATATCTAAATCGTATTTATAACATGTCAGACACTGGACTTAATAAATTTTCTTCATTCAGATTCTCTTATTTATTTAAATTACTGCGTATTTAAGTCAGTATGTACACATATATATATATATATATTACAAATACATATATATATGCATTTGTATAGTCATGTGCATATTTAGCATAAGCATTTATGCTAAATTATATTATTTCCCTGTTTGTTTGTTTGTTTGTTGATAAGGTCTCCCTAGTCCTAACCTGCCTGGAAGTCACCATGTGAACCAGGCTTGCACCAATCTCACAGAGAGATTCACCTGCCTCTGCCTCCCAAGGTCTGGGATTAAAGGCACACCATCATGCTTGGCTATTATTCCCCTTTTGAAGGGTTGGGATGGAGAGATGGTTCAGCACTGAAGAGCACTGGCCACTCTTGCAAAGGACCCAGGTTCAATTGCCAGCACTTACATGACAGTTAAGAACCATAACTCCAGTTCCAGGGGAATCCAACTCCCTTTTCTGACCTCCGTAAGCATTGCACCACATGGGTGCACTTACACACATCCAGGCAATGCATTCATATACAGAAAATAAAAATAATAAGTAAAATATCTTTAAAATAGACAGAGAGATTAAGTAATTTCACCAAGTTCACACAACTGAAGAGTTGGAGACCAAGTCCTAAACTTCATGCATTAGCATCATGCCATGAGTCTCTGACTCCTCTTATCTTGGCATGCATTAAAAACTCTTCCTAGACCAGCTCACTGCCATCTAGCCTCACTTCGGGGTCCCATAGTTGTGCACCACACTGAGTTTCTTTCTGTTACAGTATGCTTTACAAGATTTCTTTACTGATTGACAATTAACAATTGTTTATGTTCATAGGCTACAACATGATTTGTTGACATACAGATAGTCATTGTGGAATGACTAAACAGAGCTAATTAGCAAATCTACCTCCCTCAGAACCTACTTGTCAATTTGAGGTTGAAATAGGTCATACTTTTTCTCAGTAATTTTGAATTGGGGGTCAGTGAAATGGCTTAGTGGACAAAGGTACTTGCCAGCAAGGCTGATGACTTGAGTTAGATCTCTGTCAGAAATAAAGAACAAACTCCCCCAAGAAGTTGTCCTCTACACTCCAGATGCCTGACTGCACAAACACACATACACAAACACATACACACACACACACAAAATGCAATAAAACTGAAATAATAACTTTGAGCAGTATATCAGATTAATGACTATGGTTACCATACTGTGCAACAGTTCCCCAAAACCTGTGCATTTTGTCTAGCTAAAGCTTTGCACTTTGAACAAGCATCTCCTATCCCCTGCAGCAGCCTCTGGGAGCTTCCATTCTCCTTTCTACTTCGATTTTTTTCAATGTATACTTTTAATACATTTTCGTGCATTTCATACAATGCATCTTAATCATATTAGGATCCCATATTTGCACCTCTTGTAGACCCCACCCTACCAGATTCCACGCACTCTGTCCTAAGTGTTAAAGTCTATTGAGAACTTGACCATTTTTAGATGGCGTATATAAATGAGATCATGCAGTATTTGTCATTGTGGTTCATTCTGGTTCATTTCACTTAATGTCCTTCAGGTTCTTCCATGGCTTTAATTTGGATTTAGTTGGAAATGTCTCCCACAGAACTGTGTGTTGAAGGCCTGACCCCCAGGATGGCATTACTGGGGGTTAGTGGGATCTTAAAGGGGACTATGGGACCCCAGGCTCTCCTCTCTTTTGTTTTCTTGTCATGGCATGAGCAGTTTGTTCCATCTTGTGCTCCCTGGCACACATGGAATACCGACAGATCAAAGGAGTGGCTATGCCCAATCTTGTACTGAATCCTCCAAAACCATGATCAATCTTTTCTCACTATAAGCTAATCATCTCAGTTATTTTGTTATAGTAACAGAAAGCTACCACATGTTGCTCCAAATGACAGAATTTCCTCCTAAGATTAATGTTCCACAGTGTGTCTATACCACATTTTCCTTATCTAGTCACCCACTGATGGACATTCATGTTGACTGCATATGTTGGCTATTGTAAATAATGCTGCAGTGAATTTGGCAGTGAAAATACCTCTTTGGCAAACCAATTCCATTTCTTTGGAATACATACACCTGGTGGAACAGCCATATCACATGGTGATTGTCTTAGGTTTCTGAGGCATGTCCGTGTTCTTTCCTTAATGCCTGTGCTTATTTAAATTCCCTTCAACTGCGTGCAAGTTTCTTTTTCTCTATACCTTTGCCAACACATGTTATCTTCTGTATTTTTTAAATATTTTATTTCTGGAACTAGAGTTAAGATGGCTGTAGCCACTACATGGGTGCTGGGGACCAACTGGAAGAGCAGCCAGTGCTCGTAACTGCTGAGCCATCTCTCCAGCCCCAATATCTTTTGGGTTTTTTAAATAATGTGTAACTGTGGTTTTGACTAACTTCTCCCTGGTGCGGGGCATCTCTTCCTCTACCTATTGGCCATTTGTACATCTTCTTTTGAAAAATAACTTCCCAAGACCTTTGCCTATTTTTAAAATAGGCAAAGGACATATCAAGGTTATAAATTGCTTTGCTTTGTTTACCAGAGCAAGAACACTCTGGGCTCTGCATCCAGATGAGATGCTATATACCCCGGAACAAATGAAGAAGTGACTCATTTGCAGAGTCAGGATGAATCACATTGACTACCTCTCACTTCTCAGACCAATGAAAATAAATACCTCCAGAATTCATCCACAGGCAGAATACTTTAAGATTTGCATAAAGGGAATTATCTGAATTATGCAATTTCTGAGCCCTTAAAGGTTGATGGGTTCAGTAAAGCTTCCTAATGACGAAGTTTAAGCAGAAGGCAACTTAAGAGTCACCTCCACAGAGTAACTGATAGTAAGCCAACTAGGAACTCCACTGTGCTCATCACTCAATGCCTTTCTTTCCCTTTAAGGTCATTCACAGCACAGTGATCACCTTTTTATTTAAACTAATATTTGTGTTTCTCCCTTAAGTAACTTATAGAGAATGCTTTGTGCTTGCTTTTGTGTGTCTGTGTGTACATGTGGAGGCCACAGGTCAATGCTGTCAAGTATGGCTCCTCAGGAACCAGCCACCATTTTATGGGATGGGATCTCTCACTGACCTCTGATGCATGAAACAGATGAGATGGACAGGCCATTGAGCCTAGAGACCCCTGTTTCTGCCTCCCCAGTTCTGGGATTACAAGCCCACATTAACACACACACACACACACACACACACACACACACCACACACGCACGCAGGCACACACACACACACACAGCTTTTTTTAGCATGGGTTATGCGGATTAAACTTGGGTCCCATGTCTGTGTGCAAACCACTTTACCAAATGAGCCATCTCCCTGGCCAGAGAATGTTGTTTGTGTTTAAGGGAGCTGTGTGTGTGTGTGTGTACAGGCATAGGCACCCATTTGTGTACACGTGGAGGTCTTAGAAATTCTTGGGGTGTCCTCCTCTGTGGCTCTCTGGCTTATCCCCTTCAGAAAGGGACTCTAACTGAACATGGACCTCACCATTTTTTAGGCTAGGGTGGGAGCCAGCAAGCCCCAACATTCCTCCTGTCTGTTCCCTAGCAGAGGGTTACAGATGTGTGCCACCCTGCCAGCAGGCCTAGAGGGCAAGGGTTGGAGAGATGGTCCAGCTGTTTAGAGCTGAGCTGCTCTTACAGAGGACCCAGGTTCAGTTCCTAGCACCCACATGTCTGTTAACAACTGTCCATCACTCCAGTTCCAACACCTTCTTTTGGCCTTCACGGTGTTGTATGACACAGGTATGCTTCCATACATGCAGGCAAAGTACTCATACACATAAAATAGAAATAAATAAATAAATATGTTTAGGGATCTGAACTCAGGTCTTCAGACTTGTACAGCAAGCACTTTACCCACTGAACCATCTCCCCAGCTCACAACTGCTTTTTTTCTTAAGATCTGTCTATAAATAGATGTAAGTCGCTCAGTCTAAACTACACAAGAACCTCAAAAACAAACAAAATGAACTTTACCACTCCAGGCAGGAGTTACAAGTTGTTCACAAAAACCCAAGTTTTTAGACTTGCTATTGAGAGAAATTCCATGTCATATGCAGGGAGGATTCAAATGGAAACATTATCTTCCCTGGCGCCTTGAAATAGCTGCCCGTATGAAGACAGGCTGTTGAGGAGAGTGATGGGAGCTTTAATTAAGGCCCGTCTGCTGTTTCTCTGCTTTTGACTATTAAACACAGTTTGGGTTATTAACACAATGCTTGGAGAAGTAATTGCCTTCAGGTTTTGTTTGTTGAGTTCTGAGCCTGCTGTTTATCTACAGTGTCTTCCTCTCTTCCATTGCCATCAGTCTTGACTTGGACTAAAATGGAAAAGGGTCCATTACCTGTTAGCATTACCTGTACAAAACAATACAGGATGAGATTTGTCAATTGTCAAGTTAACTCTATTAAATGAAAAACATTCAGATTCATAAACCAATATGGGAAATAAGCGAGTTTTGAATAAATGATGCTCCAGTGTTCTTTCGATTGATTAATGACTTGGGGCAAAAATCCTCTTACCCCATACTTATCAATGTATTTCATATGAAATAACCATGTTTCCCAAATCAGCCCTGAGGAATTCATATTTAAGTGCTCGGGAAAATTAAAAAGCTGTGCTGATTAAACAACTATGGCTGGATCTTCCCTGTTTCCATTCCATAATGAAAAGTATGTTAGCCAATTATATACTCCGAGAAATTCTGGAATTAAGAACATTATTTGAGGGTTTTTTTTCCTCCCACACCTCCCTGCACCCCACCATTTCAGCTCTGCTGGGACCCTTGCATGTCCCCAGATCTGCCAGCTTTCCCAGACCTGCCATTGCTGTTTGTGAAATTTCTGTAATTTTCATGCAATGTAATTTGATGATATTTAGCTCTCTTCCCCTATCCACACCTTTTATTGACCCCTCCCAATTTAATGTAGTCTGTTATATGTATAATAAGGCATGTGTGTGTGTGTATGTGTGTTAGAGCACATGAAATTTGTGGGAGGTAGGAGATAGGAGAGTGGATCTAAGGATGAAATTTGCAAAAATTCAATCAAAGTAAGATTAATTGGACAGTTGATGAAACGGGGAGTTAGAAGCCAATCCAATAGGGCAGAAATCCCAAAGCAGCAGTTCTGAGAATGTAGTTGACGGAGCCCAGAAACACCAGGAAAGCTGGTTTGGGAGTCTTTCCTACCCCTGCTTGGAGGCTATATGTGAGGACACTACTGAAACAAAGACGAGGCACCTCTGCATGCCTCGGCCCAGTTTCTGCCGAAAGTCCTTTGTAAAGCCCGGAGACTTGTGCCTTTATGACACTCTAGTCCCTCAGAGGAGAGGCCTTCTGCTATACAGAAGCTCTCTCGTTCTCTAGCTCTCTCTCCAGCTCCTACTTATGAATCTATAAGGAATTTTTCTCTAAAATTCTCCCTCAGTTCTTCAAAATCAGGAATCTAGAACAGCTACAACAACAACAAAGAGGCAAAAAGTGAAGAACCCAAAAGCCACTGGCTCAGGGCAGCTTTGGTAGCTGTCGAGTGTCCGGAGTTTCCTGGGAAGCTAGCCCCACAAGCCAAGTTCACCGAGAGTGGAAACAGGCTCCATCAAACTCAAAGAAATCCCAACGTTGTCCCACATCGTCGGAATGCATGCCTGTAATAGCATGTGGGACGCAGAAGCAGGAGGATTGCTGAAATGAAGCTAATCTAGGGTATATAGTAAGTTATACAGGTCAGAAAGGGACTTTGTGGTGTGAGCGTGTCTCAAAGGAAAAAAAATGAGGCACACACACTAGGAAAATGAAGAAAGTTTCAACTAAAATTCATTAGGCAAGAAATAGAAATGTCAAAGAAATAAAAATAAAACATAGATTAAAAATAAACAAAAGCGGGACTGGAGCGGTTAAGAGCGGTAAGAGTTACTCTTGCAGAGAACCTGGGTTCGATTCCCAGGACCCACATGGCCGCTAACAACCATCTGTAATTCCAGTTCCAGGGAATCTGATGCCTTTTTTTGAGCTCTGTGGCCATTGCACAACATGGGTGCACTCACACATGCAGGCAATACACTCATACATACTAAATAAATAATAAAAGCCGCCCTTGGTGAGACACACCTTTAATCTCAGCACTCGGGAGGCAGAGACAGGTGGATCTCTGTAAGACTGAGGTCAGCCTGGTCTATACAAGAAGTTCCAGGCCAGCTGGGGCCACAGAGAAACCCTGTCTCAAAAGAAAAAGAAAAGAAAAGAAAAGAAAAGAAGGAAGGAAGGAAGGAAGGAAGGAAGGAAGGAAGGAAGGAAGGAAGGAAGGAAGGAAGGAAGGAAGGAAGGAAGGAAAAAAAAAAAAACCATCTTACCAATATTCAACAAATATAAACTAAATAATGATATAACTGTTCTTTTACCAAAATGGCAATTGCTTTTCAGCACATTGTGCTTTGTATAGAAATAAAGAGACAAGACCACTTTCTATCTTACCATTCCCCGAATGGGTAGTTTTTAAAAGGTCGTGTCTTTTGCACATTAGTTGCATTTCTAGGGTTATTTGAATAGATTTAGGTACATGTTGTTCATCATATTATTTGTTCTCGTGGGAAACTATAAAGGTCTACATGTCTGACAACAAGAAAATAATCAAATAAAATAGTTTGACTAATCAAATGGAAAATATCCCAAGGCACCAGGAAAAATATTTTTTTTTATTTATAGCAGTATGAAGAGAAATACAATAAAATATTCAATGGAAAGAAGACAGTGCTGATTATTTCCTCAACTGTGTGTGTGTGTGTGTGTGTGTGTGTATATATATATATATATATATATATATATATATATATATATATAAACAGAAAAACGGATCAAAAGAAAATACATCCACACAATAACAGTTCTCTCTGGATGACATGTTCAGTGAGGTTTTTTTTCTAAATTCTAATAAAAGGAAAGAATACCTAATTCTACCAAGTAAACAGCTGACTTCACCTTTATTCACTGTGTAAGAATTGCCTCTAACTAGTACATTAGGAGTAAAGTAGATGCTACAATTTTGTAGGTACTTTTAAATACTTTTTCAACATATTAACTCTTAAGTATATCTTTAACTAGTCCTTCTTCATATTTTAGGCAAATATTAACTCCTGCAGCTAAAATACGAATGACCACAAATACAAATAAAATTAATTATTAGATAGACTACAGGTCTTTACTAAGAAAATATTTTAAACAAACAACTCAACTCTCACTTGATGTATTTTTGATTATCTAGAATAGAGTTCTGTAAAACTTGTCTAAGTTCTATTTTTTAGACATATCAAGGAAAGATAATGCTTGCTTCATAAGATAATCTTACACAGGCACTTTAGAAACTGCTTTTGCTAAAAAGCATTGACCTCCCTTGGACCTATTCAGTAACTAAAGACAGGTTGAAAGCCTGGCATCTCTGCCTTTACTTTGTATATTCCTTTATATTTCTCTAGTTCCTAAGCTTGACTCTGCATAGGCATGTTAATTGCTCAAGGAGTGTCTGTGCAGAGACCCCTGGCACCCAACCTTCACGCCCTTTGAGGCTGAAGATACAAAAGGTAATAGCAAGTAAGGCATCTTACTGTCAGCTTTTAACAATGTTCTGTTCCAATAGGTGCCTAAAGACCTACAATCTTTGTCCTAAACCTGTAGTCACCTTGGATTTCAGGAACAGCAGAACCTCACAGGACAAATCACTCTTCAAGTCATGGATAGTTATCCATAAGGATGAGATTGCACCCTGAAGCAAAGCAATCATCTCTTAAGAACCAACTTGTCCTCTCAAGTAATAAGGCCTTCTTTGGACCACTTTGCATAACCAGAACTGAGACAATGACAGGATGTCACACCTTGACTAGAATGGCTTAGGCTTAGTCATGGAAGAACAGCTTAGTCATGCATTCCTCTGGTCCCTTGCCCCAACTAATTTTCTTCCCACTCTCCACATGAACAACAGCATCTTCTGTCTTATAGGTCCCCACATGGGCAATTTCTAAAAGGTCGGGTCTTTAGCACATTAGTTTCATTTCTAGGGTTATTTTAATAGATTTATGTACATATCATTCATCATATTATTTGTCCTCATAGGAAACTATAAAATTCTATGTGTCTGACAACAAACAAATCATCATATAAAATAGTGTGACTAACAGAATGAAAAGTATTACATGATGCCATGAAAAAAAATATTAAAACATGGGTCTGGAGAGATGGCTCATCAATTAAGTGCATTGGCTGTTCTTGCAGAGGACCCGAGTTCTGTTCTCAGCACCCACATGGCAGTTAATAACCTTCCTTAATTCCAGTTCTAGAGGATTCGACACCCTCTCAACTTTTTCTGGCCTCCGTGGGCATTGCTTGACACAGGTGCACTGACATACATGCAGGAAATCCACTCATACACATACAACAAAAATAATAAGTGATATTTTTAAAAAGAAAAATAATTAGACTTCACTTTCAGTGAGCTCCCAAAGATGAGTGTGGGGTCACCTTTATTCATTCCTTCCAGTGTGTCTACATTGAACAAAATCTCCCTTCTGCCTTTTCTTCATTACTCGTCTCTAACTGGCAGGTTAGACAGGTGGCCAAGCCAGAGTCTGGGCTTTTGCTCTAAAACCCTTGTTACAGCTGTAGGTAGAAACTACAGATAATCTAAGGATAATAATAATAATAAAAATAAACTACAGGATAATCTAAGAACAAACATAGCTGTCTGGTTCTGAAGTGCTATGGGGCTTCTGCACATGTTATTTCATGAACACTTCCCTGCTGCTTTGATTTAAGAGATCATAACTAAATACTGGTAATTACATTCATTATTAACAAAACTGAAGATGCAGCGGAAGATGGAGCAACCATATTGAAAAGACAGATACTGACTCTCTTAGAGTCTCAGAACCGTGTGCTGAGATGAGAGCTCATCTTCATTTTCAAGCACAAAATTCATATTCCTATTGAATCATTGCATTCCTGGAATAAATTTCTGAGGAACAGAAACAAAAGAAAAATCATTTCAGGGCCTTTGAAATAACAAGTGGTATTATTCCATCAGTTACCACCTGCTTTCCATACTGATCATTAACCTTGAAATCAGATGACAATTGTGTATGTGGTCCTTATTTCAACCAACTCATTTTGGAAGTGATAAGTTTTTAGGCCTTATTCTAACATTATGCTGCAAGCTCATTCACTTTAAATTTAGATCTTGTCAACAGATAAAACAAAGAATCGTTATTTACATCACAAAAGGGGCCTTCTATTTATCAAAGGATTCATAGCAATGAAGATTCTTTTAAAGGGCTAGTTCTTCTGTTACAATTAAAATACTTCAGTTTAGACCATTTTTATTTGCCTGCAGCTTTTCAGTACTGAACTTGGCACCTCAATGTACTATGCACGTTTCATTAAAATGGTAGAACTTATCCAGGGTAAAGAGCCACTCAGCTATGGCTCAATAAATCAGAGAAAGAGAAAAAAACACCCAGCCAAAGAGAAACATGAAGAAGAATTATCAGGAAAGACAGAAGTTAAGATGCATAGAAACTCTGAAAAAAATGTTCATTCTCAAATGTCTACTAGAACAGTAAAATAGAGCACTTCCACATCTTGTTTATACACATATACATAGTCTGTCCCCCAAAGACTTCTGAGGTCATTGGCTCTGTCTAGTTGTCAGTTCTTACCTAGAATACAAGCTTCCATAAGCTTCACCTACACATGATGTTAGCCAGGGCTACACCAATCTGTAAGATTTCTCCATTTTAGTTGAACTTCAATCATTACAGAAACTACATACAGTAAATTGGGTTCTAGAACTAAAGTAACTTATTTTTATAGAGTCTTGCCCTCCCCATCCTCATAACTATTTCAGAGGCAGTCTGGCTACAGACATGTACTAAAGGCTATTCAAAACATCATTGGCATAAAATTACCCCTTTCCTCTAATATCTAAGAAGATACTCCCATTCATATGAGGACACTGATCTCTCCTCAGAGCCTCTGACATGCTGCTATCTGTATGTCCATCTATGACGTTAATAACTCTCTTACCCAAAAGCTATCCACCTCCACGTCATCCTTGAAACCCAAACCTGAAACATTTCAGCTGGCAATAGGTACTTGTTGAATTAAAGAATTAACATATAGGGCAAGCCCCAGACCAGTAAGTTCCCCTATCCCAGCTGATGAACACATCTCTCGACTCTCACCAGAGAAGCCTCCTCATGCAGCACATGGTGATTAACCCAGAGACCCACAGCTGGCCGATGTGCAGAGAATAAGAGACTATAGAGTGCTTATCCCTGAATAGGACACCTATATCAACCTGCCTCCCAAGGCTCAGGGATCATTGGGGAAGAGAGGGCAGAAAGATTGTAAGAGCCAGAGGTGGTAGATGACCACAAGGAAACAGTTTTCCACACTGTTGATCAGTTACTCATATGAACTCAAAGCGATGGTGACAGAATCCGCATAAACTCAAGCCAGACAAAATCCCATCATAGAAGTAGGAAAGTGGGGAAGAAGTCCCAACCCTAGCGGAGGAACTATTGGCAACTGATAGCTGCTGGGAAAGTCAGTTTTCTTTAAGGGTGTGACATTGAATAGGTTGATCAGGCTCCATTGGATGGACCCACACAAAAGGGCATTTGGAATACAAATTTGATTCAATAAGTCCAGATAGATAAATAGCTGATTGATAGATAGATAGATGATAGATAGATATCATAGATATAATAAAGTACATGAATATATTTATATGCATCAGTGTATATCATTGAGTACATGAAATTAGGCAGGAGGTATGAAGGAGGGGTCTCACCTAGGGCAGAGGGTCTAAATATGATCAAAATGTATTACATAAAATTTGCAAAAGTTCAATTAAAAATGATAAAAAAAATAATTAGC
Organism: Eospalax fontanierii; assembly: GCA_035773235.1. Classification (NCBI taxonomy): domain Eukaryota; kingdom Metazoa; phylum Chordata; class Mammalia; order Rodentia; family Spalacidae; genus Eospalax; species Eospalax fontanierii. The sequence continues at coordinate 31,300,097 of CM069545.1, read as the reverse complement.
ATATAGACTGAAGAGATAATTCAGCTGGCAAAGTGCTTGCCTTGCAAGCATAAGGACCTGAGTTTGATCCCCAGAACCCACATTTTAAAAAGCCAGGTAAGAAGATGTGCACTTTTAATCCCAGTGCTGGAAGGTAGAAACAGGCAGATATCTGAGGCCTGATGACTAGCCAGCCAAACTGACTTGACCAGCTCCAGACTGGTGAGAGACTCCTACAAACGTCCTGAGGAACATCTGAGACTGACTTTGTTACAGTAGCAAGAAAGGCCCCCCTTAAGAGAAAACAAGTTAGTTCAGAATCTCTGTTCTGGATGGAAACCTACCATTCCAATTTCACCAGATCAGTCACTTGGACATAGGGCCATCCCGAGGAAGGCAGGTTCATTTTGTCATGCTAAAGAGATAAGTAGAATAGTTAGTCTTTAATGAGATATGTAGGGCACAATACAGGATGGACCTTACCGGGTCACCTACTGTGAGGATAAGGGAGTGCCTCCTGTGATGTTGGGGTTCCTCTGCTTGGTGCCGGCCTGAGGGGGTCACAGGGTCTCCCGCAAAAGGGGGCGAGTAGGCACAGAATCAACACACAGGCTCTGGGAGCTGGGTCAGAAGCATGCTGTGGGCAAGCAGCAGCACACTCATTTATTCAAGGAGGAGCAGGGGGTTTTATGAGTTTGGCTAGCCAACCCCCTATGGGGTGGTTCATCTCGGTGCAGGCACTCTCCAGACACAGGGCAGAAGCTGATGTCACCCCTGGATGGAGCAGAGCATCATGCCCACAGGAGCCACTCCCTTAATCCTCATAGCAGGTGACCTGGCTAAGGTCCATCCTGTGTTGTGCCCTACAGAGTTATTGTACTTTTCTTTGATAGAATCCCCACTTCTAATGCAGTAGTTTATGGGGCCACTTTTCTGAAGCATTCAGAAAAATACAGCCTCTCCTTTGCCTCTTTCCATCCCTTGTCTAAGCATGCTTTCCATAAGACTGGGCTTCTCCCACATTTGGAGTTTCTTATTCTTTCTTTCGTTATTCCTCCTCCACTATATGGCTACTAGTCTGCCAAGTGTCTGATCTCTATACCGGCTTAAAATAGCATGGCTTTCCAACTCTCCCAAGCTCCATTCTCCTCCTCCAGGCAGCTGCTGAGATTTACAGCTTGCCTGCCCTGGAGGTTTCTGTTTTAAATTCCAATAAAATTATCCTTAAGCTTCTGTTTGAGTCCCCTCCTAAATTTACTTTATTAAGGAGACTCAGAACTCTAAGAGGAGCCCCTGATTTCCCCTGTATCAACCTCTTAATGCACATATACTCACACATACATGAACATGAACAGGCATGGTACACACACAAGAATTAGCATAAGACACTAAACAACGCACTTGATTGGCTTCTACTGGATGAATGTCATGGTGACAGTTGCCACTTTTGTGAGTTGTAGTTGGCAGAGATACTTTGCGTCCTTCTCCCTTTGCCCAGCACTCTAAATTCTAAAAAAAAAGGCCATGCCTAAATGATGAAGATGTTAACCACTGAAACTTTGGTTAGAGTTATAGAATCCAGGTATTTGGTGATCTTCAGATTACTTCTGTCCTTATTTTAGTTCTGTGTGTCAATTAACACAAGTCATGTAAACTGCTATGAGGTTTAACTTGTGGGAAAATAATGTTTACCTAAAGAATTATAGGAACTTCAAGACTGGAGAGATAGCTCAGTGGTTAGGAACACTGGCTACTCTTGCAGAGGACCAGATTCAATTCCCAGAGTCCACATGGCAACTAACAACAATCCATAACTCCAGCTCCAGGGGAATCTGATGCCCTCTTCTGACTTCTGCAGGCATTGCAATGCAAGGGTACACATACACACATGCAGACAATATACTCGTATAAATAAAATAAAACTAATAAATAAAAAAATTTTTTAAAGAATTATAGGAACTAACACCAGAAGGTCAAAGTGGGTTGTGATATTCTAGCCAGTGGGATGAATAAAAATGGAAACATGCTCTGAATGATAAATACCCCCACCTACACATAGTCTCCCTGTCCACCAGCACCTGCACCTCTGTCTCCTCCCTATAAATGCCCTTTCACACACTTGATGGTCTTCTTTGGATGGAGAGTGGTGGCTTCTTAAATCTTGCATGTTGCCTAGATTTGAATAAAACTGATTTTCTTTTACTCTTCTTTTCTGGTTTTGTTTTGTTTTTGAGACAGGATCTTGCTATGTAGCTCTGGCTGGCCTCAAACTTGCTATGTATCCCTTGCTATGTAGATCAGGTTGGCCTCAAACTCACAGAGATTTGCCTGCCTCTGCTTCCTGAGTACTGGGATTAATGGCTTGAAGGCATGCACCGGGACACCTAACTGAATAAATACGATTTTCTTCCCAACATCTCTCATCTCCCTAGTATTGACTTTTGAGCAATAAGCAAACAGACTTGGGACTGGTGAGCTGGACCCCTCATTTTGACACTCTTGAGAAACTATTTTCTTGAGACAATAGTTTGGAACACAAAACCGTAGTAATGAAAAACTTATCTTTAAGTTCTAATACAAACAAAGCAAAACGACCAAATCAGTACTATTAAACTATCTCTACTGACAAAGCGATGAAACAGCTACTTATAATCAGTGATAATTCAGACTAATCTAGTTCATGTTTATAATTACTAAAAAAAATCTATGTAATACACATCCAAATATTTTGACCAGGGAGACAGACTTGTCATCATATTCTGTCTCCCTTCCAGCCTCACTACCCATTCCAAATCAAAAAGATGTCCCCCACCTGCTGATCTGTCCTCTGAATCTGCCCTCTCTGGAGACAGAGAGTGCCCTGGAAATGTGGTCCATGTCTCTTTCCTACGCTTTATGCATCTTCTCAGAGACGCAAAAACACTGATAACAGCAATATATTTCCTGTCTAAACCAAGCAGAAGCTACAGTGAATGCAGAGAACCTTTAGACAGAGATAAAAAGAGATTTATGTCCCCATCTCCAAAGGCAGTTACCCCACTCGGTAAGCCTCACAGCAGATTCCAAAAGAGACTGTATCTTCTAAATCTTCGGCTTATGTAGCCAGATCTCCATTATTTCTTGTAACGTAAGATAAGAAAGGAGTGGAGTTAAAATTCACAGATAATCCTAAACCCACATTTTGGCCAGTAGTCACTAGCTCACTGCCCACAAATTCTGTACCAGGGCCGCCCAGCAAAAAGCCAAATTATAAAGCTGCATGCTTTCAATGTCAGCTTATTTTTACCCTGCAACAAGCCTGCCGACCTTCTGCTTTCTCCTGCCACTCGCTCAGTTCTTACATTGGTTTTCTAGCACAGAGACCTATCAAACAGAGTGGCAAAATTCTCCTGTCAGGGGCAAAAAAAAGGGGAAAGAGCCTATAAAATCGTTCTCCAGAAAAGGAAACACGGTCTTGTCTTTTAGGTTGCCATGGCACTGGGCTCTGGTTCCATATGACTTCCTGTGCATGCCTCACTAGTAATAGTACAAATTAGTTAAGTAGCTAAGAAGGCCGTAACCCACTTGCAGTTATCAGCCTTCAAGATAGCCTCCCATGGATTTCCACTAATATATCCCTTGTAACTAGCAGCTAAAACAACAAAATTAAAAACAGACATTAAAGCTGCATTGAGCAGCCTGTATTGTATATGTTTGTGGAGCACACACTTGTGTGTGTAGGGAGATCAGAAGTCAACATCAGGTCTCTTTATCGCTCTCCACTCTCTATTTTTTTTAGACAGGTTCTCTCATTTCTTTTTGTAGGGCTCAGCTTGGTGGCTTCATCATCAGTCTCTCATGTTACGATAATGAAGGAAGGCCAAGCCAGGGGTTTATTTCCTTGTCTAATGGCAAAAGGAAGAATACAACTACCACATGAAACAAGGAATATTTCTTGGTGATTGCTTCTTAATTCCAGCTAAAACAGGAATCATCTGATTATTGGACTCTGAAGGAATTAAATTGGCACTGTTGGAGTTCATGGCCAAATGTGCCTCTGAATCTTTAAAGACATGCTTCAACTTGATGTTTGGAAACAAGTACAGTCAGTTAAGTGAGCTTCATATTCCCCCAATAATAAAAAATGTAGCTGTAAGTATTATTTCTTAGGTTATGTATGTGGGATGTGCATGTTTAAAAGCTTTTCTTAAAAATTCTTCTTATAATATGGATATACTTTGGACTAAAGGCTTTTACCTAAACTTGCAAACAAAAAATAACTGATTATAATGTAAAGAGAGCCACTGAGCCATGTGCTCCTCTTCTGACCTGAACATATGACCTTAATCCTTCAGGACCCGTCCACCAAAGATAATGCATAAAGGTATGCATGCATGCTTTATAATTTCAAAGCCCTGAAAGTACCATGCTTTTCTCATTGCAAGCAATGAGAGAAATTTTGTGTGATATTCTATACCTAGGGATCAAAGAGCAAGATTTTCTGATAAGGGCAGGTCCTAACTTCTAATTTCCCATTTCATGCTGAAGATATTATTTCAATAAAAGAATGAGTGGAGCCCCTGCTCAGGAGCACAGTTCCCAGAGACATCTGAAGAAGCAGGTGCTCAGCAGCTCAGATCTGCTCTTGACTTTAAAGGCAATGCTAAGAGTCAGTCTGTCACTGTAAGCATCACATAATGTCACTTAGAAACACTGCATCTCCTTTTTCCAGAGTCAAAATTATGGAGGTGAATGGCTTCAGAGATGGCTCACTGGTAAAATGCTTGCTGTGTAAACATGAAGATCTGAGTTCAGATGCCCAACACCCACATAAAAGCCAAGCACAGGAACACGCATCTGTAACCCTAGCACTAGGGAGGGAGGGGGATTCCTAGGGCTTGCCGGCCACCGAGTCTAGCCCAAAAGGCAAGGTCCAGGTTTAATGAGAGATCCTGTTTCCAAAATATAACACAGAGAATGACAGAGGAAAACACCCAACATCAATCTCTGGCCAAAAACACTGTGCACACAGGCACGTATACATGTACACATAAGTCAATACACATACATACACCACATACATATGCACATATTAAAAAACCATGGCAGTAAACTTCTTTGCTGTAAAGAGTGAAAGACACAGGACTCATTGCTGTGACGGCGTCTCCCAATGGTGGGTTCATGGCCCTGCAACACTACTCTCCACATGTCTGGCTTTGAACAAGCCAGTCAGCCTCTACAGAACCAATTTCTTTATATACAAAATGACAGTAATAGTCACTATTATAATTTTATGACTATTTGAAAAAGTCTTATATAAAAGAAAAAAGGAAAAGAAACTCATATGCCAAGCCATGTCACATGCACAGTCCAGGACTCTCACACACAATAAGTACACCGCAATATCATTTTTAAAATATATTTGTACTGGATTTTTGTGGACCTCACACAATATATCTTAATCATATTTAGCCCTCACTTCCCTATCTGAACCACCCCCCAGAGTCTGCCCACAGGACTTCATGCATTTTGTCACATACTTAAGTCCTACGGAGTGGAGTTTGTGTACCCAGATGCCCCTTGGTGTGAGTTCATCCACTGGAGTTTGTTCAGCCTGTCTAGCATTACTCCCTTAAAACAAGATCATCTCTTCCTCACCCTGCAGGGATCAACTGCCAATAGTTTCTCACCAAAGTTGGGGCCTCCTGTCCATTTCCCAGTTCTCTGCTGGGTTTTTGTCTGATTGAGTTTGCATGAGTCTTTCACATTGCTGTAAGGTCATATGAGCAAGGTCCTAGAAGCCTGTAAGACTTTGTTTCCTTGTGGTCATGAGCCTCCTCCCCTGGCTCTTACAGTCTCTCTGCCCCTCTTTGCAATGGTCGATGAACCTTGGATGGGTGAGGTTTAATATAGGAGTCCTTCCAAGAACCCTGCAGTCTCTCATTCTCTACACTTTGTCCACTTGTGACCCTCTGTTGCAAGAGGAAACAGCTGATGAGAATTGAGAGGTGCATCAGGATCCTCTCTACCCCTTGTTCCATTATGTTTCTTGAGCATTAGGTGTAGAGTCTCCATTGCAGATGTGTCACTTAGGGTTGAGCATCTCACAGACACCTATTCTTTGTGTGTGACCACCTGTGGAACTCTGTAATAGTCTCTATTACAAAAGTGGTTTCTTTGATGAGTGATGACCAGCATACTTGACTGTCAATAAAAGAATCCATATTTAGCATATAGTAAGAAATTTGTTTGCTTAGGAATAAAACAGACATAGGATTTTCTCTGAGATCTATGACCTCTCCAATTATGTCTATTTGGCTATGTTTACAGTACCACACATGAGTTCTCTCCCATTGAATAGACTTTAAGTCCAATTAGGTAGCTGTTGATTACCCTCAAAATAAAAGTGCCATTACTTACACCGATATAGTTTGCTGTGCTGGTCATTGTTGCGGTTATTAGGCCCTAAAGCTGGGATTAGACTATCGCTTGATCTTTTTCCCTTGGTAGCTTGCATAGTATCCTCCAAAACAATGAGAGCTAGCCCTTAGGGAGAAGCTTCCAGATCAGTTCCAGTTTCATTGCTCCAAATCCTGTGTCCAAAGTGTGTACTGTGTCCAGAAATTTGCTGTCTTAACTTCAAGCTCCAGTAGATAATCAGGACTGTGGCAACAGACTGTGTTATTTTGGGAGTCTCTTGGACTGCCCTGACCAACAACTGAAAGGGAGGCTTCTCCTGTCTAGCACTGTCTAGCCTTCAGTTACACACATACATGCACGTACAGATATCGTATGTGTAGTTTTCAGTAGGCTTTTGAAGCAATTCATTTCTCTCTGTTTCACAGCAGATGAGCATTAGTTTTCTCTCTCTTCTTTCTCCCTCCTCCCTGTCCACTTAAAGTATCCCTGTTTCCCCCACTTCTCCCTGCTAATACGAGCCTCCTATGAGCCCCTCTTCTGTGCCTCCTCCCTTTACCCCATGGTTTATGGTATAACCCTCTTCTTCCTTCCCAGTTGAATATCCCCACTTTATCCATTACACCTCGGTTACACCTGTCTTCTACTGTCCCCCTCTCTCAGGCTCCTTCTTTCCCTTTACCGTCATGGTTTCTTTCCATTTTCTTGGCTCCTGAAGTTACATCAGTCTATACACTCACATATAAGGATTTGCTAAGATCCCCAATAGCATTTTAAATTTAATTCACAAGGAACATCCTGGAAAGCATGGCAATTGAGGAACTGCCAAGGTTAAACGGAATTGAGAGTCCCCTCCATTTTCATACCTGCTTCCACTACTGACCACTCTCATTTTAAAAAATAAAGAAAATGTCGCTGAAAGTCCATTTTTCTCAAAAAGGGATTACTGCCTTTTAATTTCTCTTTGCAGGCACAAGGCACTAGCTACTATTCAAATGGATTCTATAAAAGACTGAGCTTGCTTTTTGGCGCCACCAAGTGGTCGAGTTTATGGCGCGGTCAAACTTCCCAGGTGGCACCTCACTTTTCTATAGCAGAAAGAGAGGTTTTGACAGTCTTTAGGGACTCTTTGAAGTCCTGAGATTAATGGGTGGCACTATGAGAGGAGCAAAGCAACAAACACTACCAGAGAGTCCGTGGGAAACCAGGAAGAAAACTCCCTGTGAGAAAGGGTGACAGAGCAGGGGTTGGTGCCAGGCGTCCTGCAGAGCATGCAAAGCACTTGGCTTATTTCAAAGTTTTCAGAAATTCTCATTAGGTCTCTGGACAGGCAGACACCATCTTAACGAGAGGAGCTGATGCCACAGAGTTCAAATGAATGTTAAATAGTGAAATTTTAATAACTATATTGGGAGGGATATTAAAACCAAAGCAGTTCTCAAGGAATGAACACCTAAAATCTAAGTACAAATAAGATATTTTCACCAAGCACTGCAATTCATGGCTAGCGTGCTTTGTGAGCTTTAGAAAGCAGACACGCGGTTTCTCAATGTCATTTGGCAGCTAGCTGCACTACTTAATCACCACACTGTCATGAAGAGTTACTTTCCACCTGTCCATCTCATACTATTTTTAACCTTGTTATGTACCGCAGAATGTAATTCAGAAAAAGTATTTTCAGAAGCATATTCTCTTTAAGGAACTTTGTACCTTTAGATCCGTGTAGTTGGAAATCCTAAAAGAAGAGAAATCCTTCAGCTTGTTATGAAAAAATGACTGACAGTCTAGAGCAATCAATTCACCAATCTTTCATTTACACTTCTTGCCTCTGAAAAACTGAAATTAAAGGACATAATCTTCTTAAGGCAGTTTTTTAAGTAAAACCCTCTTTTTAAAGTCTGATTGGTGAGGAAAAGAAGCGCTGAAGGAGTCTCATTTTCTCCTGATTAAGTCTTTTCTCTTTGTGTTCCTTAGATCTTTATTCCATCCAGATCAAAGATGATTCTTTATAGCGGATGCTGTACATGATCTTGAAGTTTTCCTTCCTTAGAAAATTTGACGTAGAAATCTTGACATTCTGTGTTTTAAAATATTTCCCCAAAATATGAAAAAAAATCAAAAAGGATTATTTTCTTGAAAGAATCAAGACCTAAGTAGAAATAAATATGAATTAAGCACAGCTCTCAAATTTTACTTATTAAATATGAAAGTAGGATTCTGTTAGAGACAATCCAATTGTCTTCCATCTTGCATTAGTATTTAAAATTTTATAGTTTCTTAGCTCAAAAGTATGTAATAACCAGGACTGATGGTGCAGGTCAGTCCTGGCTACCCAGGAGGCTGTAGCAGTTTCCTTCTTTACTTGGCCATTTTAATATTCTCCATAACAGCTTTGGTGCATAATCTTTACAGTTTTAATAATCATTATTAATCTGAAGCTATATTTTCAGTAATAAATATTGTAATCAATAGAATTTAAACCTGGATGATATGGAAGCTCACTTAGTTATATTTAAAATACTTGCCATGTTCAAATGTGAATATTCAGATATTGACAAAAAATTCAAATGATAAACTTTTTTCATCCTATCAGTTTGACATGTTGACTAAAGACAAAAATTGTTTGACAAGCTAAGTGTTGGGGCCCATACCTGGAATTCGAGTGCTTGGGAGGCGGAAACAGGAAAATTACTGAAGTTCAAGACCCGTCTGGGCTACAGAGTGAGATTTTTCTAGTGACAATTTATGGATCGAAAATTTAAGCATCCCGCAGATGACACTGAAATCAGTGTTTCACTACCTCCCCTTCCATGGGTCAAAGCAGAAGCAACTTAAGTTATAAATTTGGACCAAATGCAAGGCCCAGTCTCAACCCTGGTGCATTCCTTATTATTTATATTGTGGAAGTGTGATGCAGGGGAATGTGCCCAGGCTATCTGGCTGTGTAGCCTAATGCAAATTTTATCTCTGACTTTTTTCATTTGTCTGGTCTTGGGCAAGTTATATAAGCCCTGCTGCTTGAGAGCCACAGGAAACTCATCATTGAGACAGGAAGGATATGCCCAGCAGACTGAATGGGAGTATGGGCTGAAGCACCTAACAGGGTCCTGTAGTGTGTGGCCACCTAGTCCCAGTTGACATAATCAGCATAATGCTAGCATCATTAGTACCATGGATACTAGGATCATAGTATCTACTTTAAAGAATTGGAAGAATTATAGATTATCTATAAGTTACACTTAAAATATTCTTTGGCCATTTAATAAACATTAGATAGATAGGTGCCTGGAGATCCAAGAGATATAAATAAGACTTTAATTTGTCAATTCAGAACAAATACAACTACTGAGGCATACACCACTAAATGGTCATATTTCTTTTATGACACAGAGCACTTGCCCCCTTTTTATGCACTTTTATGTGCTGGGGAAGTGTAAAGTCCTGATCTTCGTTCCTCAGCGGAGTCCGGATCGGCGCAGGGCTGCGGATTGAATGACGCACATATAAGAGAGAGAGAGAGACACACACATTAGGTAGGAGGAAAGGAGAATGACTGACTTTATTAAGAGGCAACAAGCCTTGTGGGGCTTTGCAGGAGGTTAAAAGTTCAGGTTCTCAGGAGACATCTAGCCACATGACACACACCTGATATAAACTGAGGAAGTCTGTAAAGGTCAAGTTGTTTACTTCGGAACTGCAACTGACAACATCCTGCTAGCTTAAAGGTCAAGTTGTTTACTGGAGCTTTGTAACTGACAAGATCCTCCTAGCTCTTGGCCAAGAGCCTAGCACTAAGAGAGACGGGCTGCAGGGGGGCCAGACCCTACAGGGAAGGCAGGTCCTGAGTCTTACAGTTGAAGCTGAAAAATCTAGGAAACTGTTTTCACAGTGTCCTAGGTAGAGAGTAATTAAAGAAGACACTCAATGTTCACCTCTGACCTCCACATGCATGCTCACACAATGGCATAACACCTGCTAACACACACACACACAACATACACACATGCACACATGCAAAAGGCAGACAAGCTTGTATTAAAATAGCTACTTTCAAAACAGACCAATTAAAGCAAGCACAACTCTGCCATTAAAAGTTTCCTGTGGTCCAGTGAAAATTAGACCTAAATGACCAGGAGACTGATAGTCCCCCTCCTCTGCAAGATTGTAAAATTAAAATCTTCTACTCCAATCCCAAGTTTCTTGACAAAGACAGAGACTGAGAAGACTTCTCCTGGAAAACTATTAGGACACAAGACAGGCACAATCACCAGGCTCTTCTTGCACACCTCCATTCAGCTCTGTCTAGGGGACCCACAGTGACACATGTGAAACATGAAGCAGTAGTTGAATTGGAAGTAGCCGCTCTGGGCTTCTGATCAGGATACTGCTTTGAAACATCCTCAAAAACTCCCTGAAGAGAAGCAAGGTAAAGGCAGATGGCAAGTGACCAGAGGCTCCAAGACATGCATCAAAGTGAACAGCTTCTGAGGAGCAAAGAAAATAAGAAGGAACAGAAACACACAGAGCAGCATAAAATGTTCACAAGTAGCACATCCAACAATGGATGAATATCCAGCAAAAATGAATAACCAGAATAAAACTGCAAAGGACCCGAATAAGCATTTCTCAAGAGAAGTTATGCAAATGACCAACAGATGTATAAAAAGGTGTTGAACATCACTAATAATCAGGAAAATGCAAATCAGAGTCACAGTGACTTTCACATGTGTTAAAATGGCTATGAAGGGGAGAGAGAGAGAGATTGAGAGAGAAAATTAGGAGGATGAAGAGAAAAGACAAGTTTTGAATACTCTTGAAAGGAACATAAATCAATAGAGCAGTTATGGAGAAGAGTGTGAAGTTAAAATATATCCAACACAGGATCCAGTTATTTCTCTACCTTTTGTCAGGGTATTTATCACATCGATGGAAAAAGAAGCTAAGACATTTGAGAAGGGTGGTATGTGGATTAAATTTTATCTGGAGGTTTATACACCAAACGGAAGATGTTACTGAGCAATGTTGAACTTGGGGCCAGATGTGAAATGTAAATGAAGCTTTGAGATTGTTCCCTTTGGGAAGTGGTGAGTACTTTCATGTGAGCATGCACACCTATGAAGAAGGGTCTTAAGTAGTCACAGGTGTCTGGATCGGGGTTGTGAGTTGCCTACTCAGTGTCTAGTGTGCTATGTCAGTTCCTAACTGAACCCAATTTCATTTAGGCAATTTGATCTCCATCAACCAGCCCATATATGTGAGTCAGTCTAAGCCAACTATAACCAAGGTCACTAATGATCTACTCAAGAATCCAAAGGGCACATCCCTGGGTAACTGTTGTTGTGGGTTCAGAGTTGGAGAGGTGTCTTCAGACGATGATGAGAACCAATGACGTAGCTTTGGTCTTATGAAATCTTGAGATGCCTGAATATCAAGATTTTCCTGTCTCATTTCCTGAAGTAATAAAGTGTGGAGAAATGGTAAATTTGATTAGCCACACTTGTCTAACAGTAATCTGCAGACTAAAAGGAAAGAAAAAAAAAATCCAAGATTTCAATCACTGTGCTTTCCTGTAGGTAATCATTTAAAGGAAAAATATCCTCCCAAACTGCTCAACAAACAGTGATGCACATCTGTGCTCTGAGAACTCATTCAGGAGCCCATGGGCCAGGGAGTGAAGCAAATCCATGCTTGTAAGTATCTGCAGAAGCAGTTTTCTCTTCCTGATGGAAGTTCCCTTGCTTGGAAGCTCTTTGTGAACCACCTGGTATTCCAAGACCAATGCAGGAATACAGAAAGCTGTTTCCATGGTGATGAGACTTTCCTCCTCTTGGCAGCCTCTCCTCCCCATCTCCTATCTTTTTCTATAGCTAGGAGTGTAAGTGGAAAGAACTTCTACAAGAGCAGGGATAGCAAAAGCAGTAAGAAGCGGCGGGAGAAGGGCGCTAACCAGCATTACAATTACCTGAATAAAACAGCCTGACTCTTAATTTTAGTTTTTAAGAGTAGGCCTGAACTTGGAAGACACTTCCTCCCCCAGATGTCTCTTGGAACCATCTGTGCTGCAGCTATGTGTGGAAACCTGTCTGGAAGTGTGTCCTCAAGTCAGGCCCCACCCTTAATTTTTATTCAAAACCATCTCTACCACTTCTAACGGGGAACTACAAACTTGAAACCACCCTTATTTTATCAGATAACCTCACCTTTTCATCTCTAGTTCTAGAATATCTCATCCACACAATGTCAAGCAACCTTCCTCAGTCTTCAATGAAGATGCACTCAGTCTTTCAGCACTTCGATATGTTAATTCTTAAACATGTTCACATTCATTATTTTTTAGGTGAACTAGCAAAAAAAAGAGGTTCTCAGGAAACAAAATTAGGGGCCCAGGTCACAAGAACACATGGTTCAAGTGAGTTTGCCAAGGCTAATTAAACGTCATTTGTCCAGATTCTGCTCATTTTACAAAAGTCATCCCTACACATGTGTGTCCATGTGTATAGAGGTGTGTACATGTGTGCATGTGTGTGCATATGTTCATGTATCTGTGTGTGTGTTTTTCAACTGTACCTGCTGTGTGTCTACAGACAATGGGGGAAATCTCTTCCACTCATATGTGGCGATGGTTACAGAACCATTAGGATTTATATTAGAATTCTCTAGAGGAACAGAACCAATGGATGGAATACATTGAAATGGATTTATTAGAGTGGCTTATACAGTATGGTAGGGTAGTTCACTGATGGCTGCCTTCAGAGAAGAGAGACTAAGAACCTGGTAACTGCAAGGTCCATAAGGGCAGATGCCTCAGCAGTCCTGGTCTGGCACTGTAAGGCCTGGAGGATTCCTGGAGAACCACTGATCTTCAGCTCACTTTGAAAAGGCAAAGAAACTGGGTTCTGATGTCAGTGAAGAATGGCAGTGGCTGTGGTGGCAACAAGATGCCAACAGGGAAGATGAACTTGTGGGCACAGTCTGATGACAAGCAGGCAAAAAGCAAGAACGCTCCTTTCCAGATCCCCAATGGCAGATGCAGGGTGGCGTCTTCCCTTTTCAATTAAACTTGCTGGAGCCCGCCAGCAGAATCGAACAGTACCCGAAGCAGGGAGTGAGGATTAAGAAAAAAAAAGGATAGATTCGGGAGGGCTGTCAGTCAATACGGAAGTAGCCTCGACTTTATTTAGCTTGCCCTATATATACTCTTGTCGCAGTATGAGGAACAAACAACACGGGCACTTACACAGGGGAACATTTGCTTTCTCACACAACCCACATCCTCTTATGAAGGTCATAGAACAGTCAAATCTCACCCTTGGGCTCAAGATACACCTCCCTCTAGATATCAAGACTTGTTTACGAGCTCGGCAGAATATTCTGCTCCCTCAGCGCTTTGTGCAAAGCAAAGTTGACCTTCACCTTGCCTTACACCAGGACATGGTTTAGGCAAATGGCTCCCAACATAAAATGATCAAGAAAATCCCTCACAGTTGTGCCCAAATGCTGCCCTGTTAGTTGACTCCAGTTCCAGGGAAGTTGGCAATCAAAATTAACCATCATGGAATTCAACCCAAATCTCAAATTTAAAACCACTCCATCCATAGCCACTTACTTCAAGCTTCAGCATATAAACAGACGTTTCCCTCAGCAAATATAGTCCAAAACACCAGCAAATTCTGCAAATCCAGCCTGCTCTGTGCTTACAAAAGTTTTATCACAAGGCAATTTTACTCAGGTTTTCAGATGTTGGCTATAGTGTCTTTTGTGCTCCTGTGGAAGAGCTGTCTCCATTCAGAGACTGAATGACACACAGGCATAAAAGACACTCCCTATCTCTGGGCTGGAGAGATGGCAGAGCCATTAACAGCTAAGGCTAACAACCAAAACATTAAAAACACTCCCTCTCTGACATGTTAGAGACAAAATTTGAGGCTGACAAGATGGCTCAGCATTTAAAGTTACTTCCTGCCCAGCCTAATGACCTGAGTCATAACTAGAAAGTTGTGGTTAAGAGAAGGTAAGAAAATTTCTCAAAGTTCTAAAGATAGGAAGTGATAGCATCAGGATTCAAATCCAGACCGTGTATTTTCAGAGTTGAGCTTTTATACTCCATTATATAATTTTTGTAAGTGAACAAAATGGAGATCATAGCAATTGAATTAAACTTGCTGCAGTGACACACACAATCAGTAAAAGAAAAGATAGTAACAGATACAAAAAACATTAGACAGAAAAAAAAAATCAGTGACATTCAGTTCCTAAAATAAACAATTCAGGGAAAAGTAAGGGTTGAGGATAATTCCAAGTTTCTCTAGAATGACTAAAAAAAATAAGGTAGATGACAGAGAAACAAGAAGGGAGAAAAAATCAGCACTGAGTTTAAGGTGGTAAGTTCCACCTAAAGATTGAACAGATGTTAATTTGATGAGATGGTAGAGCAGTCAAGTATAACCCTCTAGGAAATGTTCTGATATGTGCAGCCAGAACCTGGGAGAACCAGGATCAGAAAACACTGTCAGAAGTTGAGCTACACAGAAGTAATGAAGGTGGGAGAATGTGTGTCTCTTACCAATAGTAAAAATGAAATTATCTTCCCTTCTACATGTAAGATAAATGCAAGAAAACAAGCCATCAGACAACAGCATGATGTAAGACTATTCATGCAACGAAAATATGGGCTGACTCGAGATAACTAAGAAAGATGGGGCGATCC
Source organism: Eospalax fontanierii (assembly GCA_035773235.1). NCBI lineage: Eukaryota > Metazoa > Chordata > Mammalia > Rodentia > Spalacidae > Eospalax > Eospalax fontanierii. Next base: position 31,285,015 of record CM069545.1, on the reverse strand, counting down.
AGCTATGAAGAACCTGCTCCACGTGAAGCCCTGGGGTGGATGCTTCCCCATAGGGGAAACAGAATGGAAAACAAGTGCTTCACAAAAAGATACACCTAGAAAGTCACCAAGCCAGGATTTAAGCCCAAGTCTGCCACTAAACTGCCTATAGTCTAAACACTACCCAACCAACCAAAGGATCTCAGCCCTTCCTCAGTCACTGAATACTCTACAGAGTTCCCTGATCCTCACGCCATCTTACATGCCTTGTAACTGCTCAAACAGCTCCAGTTCCAGGAGTATTTTCACTAGAACTGGTGTATTCAAACCTTGATCTATTGAAGAAAATTTGGAGGCCTATGGTAATGCACTCCTAATCCTTTGAACCCACGGGACAGTTTATGGTTCCCACCAGGGTAGCCCCTCACAGAGATGTGAGGAGAGGTGTGTAGAAACACCCAAAGCTTTGGACCTAGAGAACTGGGAGATGTAAGAATCACTCTGCACAAACTCTCCATTTTTCACTGATAGGCCTACATTAACTTTTCTGAAAATAAATAAATAAATAAATAAACAGAGCTAGTGAGTGTGCTTTTGAATATGAATGAAACAACTCTAAATGCAATAAAGACTAACAGGGAAAAAATAAGAACACATGGGTGATTTACTTCTTAATTTATAACATTTCTCCATTGGTTTTGTTTTCCTCAAGTATATGAGCAAAGTTTATGTTTGAATTTCACATGAAATCTCTTACACACGCCACTGCCAATTTAGGGTTTTTTTTCAGATCATACAGCCAGTCTCACAAAACTTTTGGTGAACATTTCTTTAACATTTTATTTCTTTCTTTCCTTTCTTTCTTTCTTTTTCTTTCTTTCTTTCTTTCTTTCTTTCTTTCTTTCTTTCTTTCTTTCTTTTGTGTGTGTATGGTATGTGTTTATGTCCATGTGAGAGAGAGAGAGAGAGAAAGAGAGAGAATGAGAGAGAGCACAGGTATGTGCATGCCACCATACACCTGTAGAGGTCAGAGGACAACCTTGGGTGTCAGTCCTCACCTCCCACCTTGTTTGAGACAAGGTTTCTTGTTTTTCATATGAGGCCGAACTAACTGGCCTGCAAACTTCTAGGGACTCTCCTGTCTCTGCCGCCATCTTGCCTTAAGAGCACTGGGATTACATACACATGCTACCACACCCAGTTTCATGTGGGTTCTGGGGATTTGAAATCATATTCCCAGACTTAAATGGCAAGTATTCTACCCATTGAACCATCTTCCCAGACCAGTACTTCCTTTCTTCTCGTAGTAGAGTCACATGGACTCATTGGATATCTCAAATAGATGAATTTATTTATGTAAATGCCATTGTTGACAAACTTAAGGAAAGAATTAAGGAAAACCTATCCAGACACTGCAACTGAATAAATGAATGCTTAGCAATGAACAAATGGAAATACCATGGCTACAAACACTCATATTAATGATGCTGTGAAGGTTATTTCTTTAATAACAAACAAAAACTGGGAACTGAAAAACTTTTAAACAAGCAAATCAGGGCTTTTGGTGCAAAGCAAGTTCCAGTTTCTCCCAAAATCTGCGGCCTTTGCAGGCTTCAGGCAAATGGATTGAGCTATACAAAATTACAAGAAGTGCCTGGCTAGGCATTTCTTGAATCTCATTACACTTCAGAGAAACAGCTTGTGGGAAGCCAAACCTTTCATATCTCTGCATCAGGAGATACAAGTCTAGTATATCGAAAGCATGACTACTAGCCACTATGTGAAAGGCCTCTCAGAATAAAAGTAAGAATATTAGTTCAGTTCTTACCAGTCACTAGAGCACTGGTTATTTAATTGATGGTGCACTAAATTAAGTAGGTTAGTAGTGGACTAGAGAAGGGCAATAAACCAAAGAGGAACACTATAGAACCATCATGATTCTATGGTGTGTGGCACAGGTGTCTACCAAAAATTCATGAGGCCATATGCAGTGAATTTGCTGATTCTTTACTATGTGTTCAAGTGACTAAGTCGTGCCTTTTCTTTGAAAAGGGGCTGGCAACTTAGCGAAATACAGAGACCTTCTTCTTTTATGAAGGTTGCTTTACATCTGATCCAGTGTCTATCAGTGTGTAGTATTTCTGTGCTTTGCTTAAGACAACACAATATCCCCACATTAGGGTGACCTTCCTTGACACCCCTGACAATACATCCTGCACCCTTACATAACCTTCGTGGTGATTTAAATGAGAATGTTCCCCATAGGCACCAAGTATTCGGACAGTTTGTCTCCAGTGGGTGGCGCTGTTTTGAGAGACTTTAGGACATGGCCATGCCTGAGGAAGCATGTCACTGGGGAGCAGACTTTGAGAGTTCTTAAGTCTTGCCAAATTTCCAGTGTCTCTGCTCCCTGTGCCTGCTTGAAGATGTGATCAAGCCCCTTTCTGCTCCAGCCACCAACTTCTGCTTCCCCGCTCTTACGGACCCTCTCTCCTAGAATAGTCATCTCAAATAAACTCTTCCTTCTTGCCTATTTTATTACCTTGGCCATGGTATCATATCAGAGCAACAGAAAAAAAAAAAAAACACAACAGATACATCTTCTCTTTTCTCCCACTAGAGCAGCAGCATTTTCCAACATGCCTTCGCCTCCAGGGTGTGGCCTGCTTTGAGTAGGCCCTTTATCCTCACTTTCTAATGCACCTTATAGTTAAAAGATGCCTTCTCACATATTCTCCAAGTCCAAAGAAAAACAGCCAGTCTTCCCTCCTGCAGCTAGTGGGTTGAATGCTACCTTACCCAAGATTCTTGCTCTCTATCAATCACAGAATATGACTTTGAACTTCTGGCCTCCCAAACTGTGGGAATGGGAATGAATCACTTTGTTTTAAGATGGGAGGGGGTGTGGTTATAGGAAAAGTAACACACTTCCGTTTTCTTTCTCCAGCAACTGGCTTCCTACCATTGGGTTCTAAGTCATGGTAGCCATGTGGCAACCACCAGACTCTGCTCCCTAATGCTTATGCTGCCTCCTCCCAGTCCTGGGCATCGATCTAAACCAGCCCAGAAAACATGCCTTCTCTGGAGGTGTGGAGAACACCAAGTGGGAATCCAGTCTTCATCCTTATGTAGTCTTCAGCCTCACACAGTTCTCCGCCCCCAAGTCATCTCACAAACACATTTATTTGTTATAATGTTTTATTAGCATATGTTAATCATACATATTAATGGATTTCATATCTATGTATTCATACATAATGTATTTTGATCGTATTCATACACACAGCACCCTTCACTGTTCCCCGCCCTTCCGACTAATCCCCTTTCTCTTTCCAACTAACCTCTTTTCTATCTTCTATTTTCATAGACAGAGAAACTCACTGGGGTTATTTACAGAAGCATTGCCTATACTACCCAAGAAAATGTTTCTTCCTCCCTCATCAACCATTAACTGCCTATTGATCCTCAGAGAGCGGTGATTCCCAATGAGCCCCTCACCCTTCTGTGACAGGATGTCGATGACCCAATCTTGTGCAGGTAACCACAGTCATAAACACATGAGTGGATTGCTTGTCGGAATTCTGCTTCTCACGATTCAGAATCCTTTCCTCACGTCGCTTTTCTTCTATGAATGTTTTTCTCTTTGTTCCCTGGTCTCTCCACAATAGTGCAGCCTTCAGAAGAGCAAGGATGTGTCTGCCTGGCTTCCTGTTGTGTTTCCAGCCTCTAGAACTCTGCCTCAAACATTGTTGGCCTGTAGCAAGACAAATGAAGCTGACCTGAAAACAGCTATCTGGACCAGAGATGAGGACATGGGTTTCTTGCAGGAGTTCCAGGCTCCTGTTTCATTCTTTCTTGAAACCTGGATATATTTCTGTCTTTGACTTCCAGGGAGCATGATGATGAAATATGATCCACTAAAAGCTGGTCAGTTTTCATCGGTTTGCGTTTCTTGTAATTATACAATAAAAGGAACAGAGATTTGATGCAAATGAGACAGTAGGAGCTGATAGAGAAGTAGATAGAGAATTAAAAATTTGAATGGCTAAACGTATACTTTAACTAATTAATCCAATGTGCCTCACAGGGTTGGTCTTATAAGCAACTAATGTAATTTGAGAATGTAAAATGCATTTGCTACCTTCTGAATTTCTGTTCCTACCACCAACTTGAGTTTCTGAAATTCAGTCAGTAAGACAGGCATGGTAGTACACATCTTAATCCCAATGCTGGGGAGGCAGAGGCAGGTGGATCTCTATGCGTTCAACTCACTCAACTACATAGTGAGTTCTACGTCAGTTAGGCCAACACTGCCCCCTCCTCCCCAACACACACAGAGTGAAATTTGGTTATTACAGACTTTTAGGAATATTCCATTAACTATTTTTAGAAAAAGAGAAACGTTAGCCAGGAGCTATTTTAACAGATCTCAGAGCCAGGCTGTCCTGAATGATATATAAATTCATCATTGTCTTGAAGGAAAAATAGAGGAATCACAAGGAGGTTGGTGATAAGAAAGATTAATTCCAACAGCCTCTCTATTTATCTTGAAGATAGTCCTGTATTCCTTGTGAAGTGTGCATTTCACCCCCACGGAAGACTGATGGTGTTAATGGCTTAGCCATTGTGGGTCAATTCTTTTTACCTGGTAACTCTGTAACTCCTATGATCAAGAGGGTCCATCTTGCTTCCTCACTGTTTGCATCTGAATTGTCTACTGTTTTGTTTTGGCCAAAGAACGTGGCATGGTACTTTGGCCTCAATTGGTCCTGTGATGTCCACTGTTTTTTGGAATCCTGTCACTTTCATGCTGGAGAAAAAGACAAGTGACCAGGAGAGACCAATGATTGAGACCATCTTAAGTCAGCCAGCCAAGTGGACTGCCAGATAATCAAACACATGTGCTAGAACCCAGCCAAGCCCAGGCCAACCTGACCACAGTTGTGGTGAACAACAACTTATTAGTCATGATCACTGAGCTTTACATGGCTCATTGCACAGACAGCGATAGTGTTTGACGTAATACCAGTCTACTCTAGAAATTCAAAAGTTGAGAATATGATATCTTCCAAAACCACCTGGCAGTCTTAGATTCTGAGTCCATATTCTTTGAGGCTTGTGCTCAGATATTAGATCTTCCAAGTTGCCCTGAAACTTTTACTTACTCTCCAACAGAACAATACCACGAAGGATGACGGGATCTTCAGAGTTTCTCACTGGGGTGACGGGAACATATGATTGCTACAAGTACAGCTTTGCATTTGGGAGTTTGGTAGGAGGTAAAGAAAGACAGAATGGCATAAGTAGGGTTCTTTTAGTTCGGTGAGCACCGCATCAGATACAAATGAGAGCTTCTGGGGGTCCAGCTTCTGTTGTTGAACTGAAAGGTCTTTAGCTTTCCAAACAATGAGGACACACCTCAAGAATGTGTGTGGTGTGTGTGTATAAGAGTCCCTTCCCCCTCCTTCCTTTTCCTTCTCTCCTTTTCTTCCTTTTTCCCTTCCTTCCTTTCCTCCTTGATTTCTTGCTTTCCTTCTAGAACTTCAGCAATTTATTCTAAGAAATAGCCTGGCAGAACAATTTTATATTGTTTGTTTGTTTTCCCAACATTTTACTTTGGGACACACTTTTCAGGGCAGAGAGGCAGATTAATATTATGTTACATCCCCAGAGCAGATATTATTTGCAAAAGCAGCTACTGTTTTCCTCATCCTTAAGCCATTAAAAATATTATGCTTCCCGGAGGTCTTGAAAACTAGGAGAGCATGAAACATGAAGACAAAATGGGAGAAAAAGGAAAAGAAAAGAACAAAGGGAGACGAGGAAAGGAGAGAGGGAAGAGGAACGGGGATCAGCATATCCTTTGACCATCAGAGCCATTCCCACCCTTCTTCCTCTAACCCTGAAAGTGGCAAGCACTAACGACAACTGCTACAGGCTGCACCCAGAAATATGTTCAAGGCAGAAGTGGACCAAGTCCCAGAAAACATGTCCACGTTCCCTGTGTAAATCCACAGACAGACTGGTAATATGGCTCAGCAGATAAAAGCACTTGCTGCCAAGCCTAACAATCTGAATTTGATTCCCAGGACTCACATGGTGAAAGAGAGAACTGACTCCTACAAGTTGCACTCTGCCTTCACATGTGTGCCATGGCATTGGTATGCACATGCACATACACATACATTAAGTCATTTATTAATCCATAAACTGGGAACCATGAATTGTGTCGGCAGAGATTATGTTGTGCTAGAGGCTAGATTTCTATCTCATTAGCATTCTGTGGCTTTAGACATGACTTTGGGGAAATAACTGGGCTATACACAGATAGGACAGAGAATACGAAACACACACACACACACACACACACACACACACAGAGTTGGTTTGAATGAAAATGTCCCCATAGACTGCAATTATTCAAACACTTGGTCAGTTACGGCACTGTTTGGAGAGGGTCATGGAACCTTTATGAGTTGTGGCCTTGCTGAGGAAGAACATCGCTGGATGTGGGCTTTGAGAGTTCATAGCCTTGTGCCACTCCAGTCTCTCTGTACTTCTTGTGTGTGCTTGAAGATATGAGCTCTTCTGTCACGCCTCCCCAGTCATGATGCAGTCGTATCCGTCTGGAACCATAAGCCAACTTTTCTTTCTATAAGTTTCCTTGGTCAGGGTATTTTATCATGCAACAGAAAAGTAACTAACAGAGAGAGAGACAGAGACAGAGAGCAGATTTTTTTCTCGAACATAGATATTCTTTTATAGACTATCTATTTGTTCTTCCTGTCTCTTCTGAAAAGGTTAATTAGATCGGGTAGAATCCAGCACATTGCCTAGCTGCATAGGGCTCTGTAAATTACACTGTCGTTGTTGGTCTTGAAAGAGAGATACTCATGCATGAAACTTCTGCTGTCTTAAGAATAAAATCCATACAGAAAATTCTCTAGCCCTCCTATGCTCCCCAGCTCATTTCTCCACTATGTTAGTAGCCCACTTCATATGCAGCAGGTCATCAGGAAACACGAACACATAGATACAGAGGAAAAGAATAAGAAAGAAACAAAAATAAGCACGTTCTCAAATCCATGGAAACTAGAGATGTGTAAATTTCACTATACAATTTGCCACTGTTACAGATTCACAAACTATTTTCAGTTTTATTTTGTCCTTTCTTTAAAAAAAAAAAAAGAGAAGCCATCTTGCAACTGCAAAAATATGAATTGGGACACTGTTCAACACTCACCTGAGCTCACACACTCCAGTGGGCTTGTCATCATTCCCCAGATCATGATCCATCTCCGGAACTCATGGTTCATGTTGCTGAGGGGGGTAGTACGATGGTGCCCCTTCTCCACTGACCCGATTCCAATGAGAGCATTAAAAATGGACGGCCATTCTCCATATGTCATCGAATCTCTTCAGGGAAAGGTGATGGCATAGCCACTGTGGTAATTCAGAGTAAAGCTGTTTTAAACTCAGATCTCCCTCATGGAAAATTACAGTCGCCCTGTCTCATTAGAAATGCAACTGAAATGGGACAAGGAAAGTTTACATTCCTGCCTGGACTTCGGGCCACTAGAAATCATAGATGGTGATGCATCCCATACGACCATGTAACACAAGTCAGACCATGTTTTCTTGAGTCTCTGTATCTAACTTTATATAAGCCTTTCATCTTTTAAAAGTAAGTACTTTTAAGGATGTGGGCCTGAGGCAGTTATGTGTTGGAACTGGCTCACAGAAGCTGTGCGCAAGCTCTGTACTGTGTGTCAGCACATTGCTAGCATGAAACAAGTCATGGTTGCAATATTTTATACCACAGAAAATGGTACTATCTGGATTGATAGCCAGTTGTTCAGCACTTAGTAGAGTACCATATCAGAATGAGAAGGATTAAGCATGCAAGTAGAGGTACTTCAGCAGAAGCACTGATGTTGTGGGAGATGGGAAAATGGCAGACAAGAGGTTTGCGAAAGCAGAGACCTAAGCAAAAATACCATCACCAGGCCAGAGAGAGGGTCAAAGGCACTGACTACACAAGCCTGACAACCTGAATTAAATCCCTGGAACTCATGTAAAAGCAGACAAAAAGAACTGACTCCTCAGAGTTGTTCCATCTTCTCTGTGGCATGCACACACACACACACACACACACACACACACACACACACACACACACAAACACTAATAATGAATTTTTAAAAAGTTTAAAAGAAGGGAAAACCATCACCCAGTATATAGCCCTTTCTCTTGAACTATCTGCTGTACTACGGAATCCTATCCCACTCACCTAGACCACCCATTCCTACATGTTTACATTAAACTGCAACCTATCACCCATCTTCAAAGGCTTTCATAAAAGCTTGCATCAAGCTGCACCCAGGCAGAACTTGCATACTATGAATTAAATAACCTTGCTAGAGTGTAAAACCACATACCCGTAAAAACATTTGAATTTTCACTCAAAAAGTCTTTCCAAAGACATATCTGTAGTTTATATTTCCTTATAAACTATAAGAGAACTATTCCTCTATGGAAAAAGATAGTAGTCTTCAAGTAGAGTCCCAGTGTTTGGTGTATTATCTCTTGAATGATCATATTCTTGAAATATTGAAAAGTAATTACACTGTTTATAAGAAACAGAGCTTCATATAATTTACTTCTGTAAGTATGAATGGCAGCCTAATCTATACTTGAGATGTCAGGTATAACTTCTAATTATTTTTCTTCCTTGTGTATTACAAAGTAGAAAGGTGTATAATACCAGAAAAGTAGGATGTGAACAGTGAAGAAGTGACAAGCCTGGAACATTAACACAGGTACAGTGTTGGCTCTCAGTGAGTCCTTATCTACAGAACTCACACAGGCAAATTCCCAGTATACCTTTATTCTGAAAATCTTTGGATTAGATTCCAATTACCCACAAGTGATGGAGGGGTAAAAACTGAAAGAATTAGTGGACTGTTAATTTGGCAGCGAAGAGCAAACACTTTGATTTTTAATGAAATTACCCTGTAGAGGCCGTTTCTATACAATATAATGACGGAAGCAGACAGTCTTAACACATTTAATAATAACTAAATTCAGCTATATTTCACCTCCACAGCCTCCAAGTTATAATGTAGTAGGTTGCTTTACTGGCTGTAATTCTTCATCCCTTCGAGGTAGTTATACCCTTTGCCATAAAACTGTAGTTCTTCACATTTTGACTTGCTACATTAGTTATGTTTGCATTCTTGTGTCCATGATATCTCACAGAGACAATGTGAGAAAGGAAAGATTTATTTCAACTTGTGCTTTGAGAAGTTTTCGAATCATAAGGGTGGAGAAGTCAACAGAGTTCGTAGCAGCAGGAATATAACAGAGGCCTCCTCATATCATATGACAGTGGACCAGAAAGCAGAGAGCAGCTGGTACCAGGGGTCAAGCTATAACCTTCAAAGCCTTGCTCTTAGTGACCTCACAAAGGTTCCACAGTCTCCCCAAATAGCCACCAGCTGGGGAACAGGGATTCAAAACATGAGCCTGTGAAATTTAAGCCATAATGCTTGCCGATAATAAAACAGGTTTAGCCTACTTCCATCTGCCGTCTTGAGCTTCTTGCTGTCACCATGCATACACTACCTAGCTATTTCTCTGTGTAAGTTGGGCCTGCATCCAGACAAAACCACGTGAGCTAAAAACACAGCATCAGTGAAAAATGTGTTTAATATACCTGATACCAAATAATGAAGTTTGGGAATGTAATGAACTATAGGGTATTGGTTGTTTCTCTTTGTGACCCTGTGGCTTATTAGAAGTTATGGCTCACTATTGGTCCTCCCAGCATCTCCAGGGAGGCTCTTATCACACATTGCCAGCCTGGAAAAAGAAAGATCAAAATTCATAACATGAAGTACGGTTTCTAATGATGTGTACCATTTCCACACCATTGTAAAGTCAGAAAAATTGTAAGTCAAACCTTGTAGCTGGTGACCTTCTATCTTCCCAGGAGGAGAAAAGTGACACATAAAGCAGAGTCTCTCCAAACATAAGGCTCTGGCCAAGCCCAGCTCAGGATAAAGCCAGACACACACACAAGAGCAGGCCTAGGCATAATAACTGAGGCAGATCAGCTCTCATGCTTGTAATCCACAATACCATGTAATAATTATAAGAAGCTGAATTCTAAGGAGTTAGTGACCCAAGATCACTACACACATGCACAATATTACCTTTTTGCACTTTTACTTCTTAAAAAGTGAAGAATTTTACATGCACAAAGGATTTCCTGGTCGATACATAAGTAATTTCAGCCAGCATTTCCATTTTACACAGGGAGATTTCCCTAAGAATGAACACAGTCACAGCACATCTGCTGAATCTTTGAAGTAGCTCAGTGCAAGAAACAATGGTAGGTCAGGCATGTGGCGCTTAAGAAGCTGAGGCAAGATGACCACTGTTAGTTCAAGTCCAGCCTAGGCTACACAGCAAGTGTACATAGTAAGATCCTGTTCAAAACAGAGGAAGGAAGGAAGGAAGGAAGGAAGGAAGGAAGGGAGGGAGGGAGGGAGGGAGGGAGGGAGGGAGGGAGGGAGGGAAGGGAGGGAGGGAGGGAGGGAGGGAGGGAGGGAGGGAGGGATTATTAGTGAGCCCTAATCCTTATGTAGCAGGCTCTTAGGCCACAGAGTGGACTAAGCATTCAAAGCCATCAGGGCTTGGTAATACTACAACAAAGAGCCCAAGTCTCTGCCAAGCATATCCCAAAGTTCAGTTGCATTCATTCTGTGTTCTTCCACGGAAGCTTCTGCATGTAAAAACCCATTATGCTTCTTTAAAACTTGAATTTTCAAAAATAATTCAAATATTCTGATGTCATAAAATATCTGAAGATCTTTAGACAATTAAAAAGATTTAATTGAGAATTAATCCTTAAATCCTAGAAGAAAACACAAGAAATAGTAGAGTATATTTTATATTAACAGTATTAAGATTGGATTTTTTTTCAGCTAGCAGTAAATTTTGATCAAATTGCTTACTTTTCTTCATAGCTGCTGCAACTTTTCCCAATTTCCTCTTGAGTTTGTGAATTCAGTGGTTGGGTGGAAAAGAACTGAATCACTCAGGAGGCTGTGAAGTGAGCCCAGGGAGCAAATATGAAGGATTAATTTTAAAGACACCTTCTTAACTAATTTTCTGTGTAAATATGCTTTTTAAATTCAAAACCCATAGTAATTACATCAGTGATAGAATAACAATCTTAATCATTTCATAATGTTAATCTTCCCTTATAGATAAACCTTACATATTTTTTTCTTATAAAAACTATCTTTATCCAGCAAACTCTTGATAAATCCATGAGATTTTTCTAAGAGTTGTTTGTAGGAATTTTACAAACAACTTTCTCTCAGGGCTGGAGAGATGGCTCAGTGATTAAGAGCACTGGCTGCTCTGGCAGAAGACCCAGGTACAAATCCCAGCACCCATGTGGCAGCTAACAACTATCCATAACTCCAGTCCCAGAAGATCTGACATCTTCTTCTGACCTTTGAAGGCATTGCACAACATAGGTGGGTGCACTTATGTGCATGCAAGCAATATACTCAAACACATAAAATAAATAAAAATAATAATTAATAAAATAAAAATATATTACTCTCTCTTTAAGAAAAAAAAACTATGGGGCCAATGAGATGGCTCAGCAGGTAAAAGTGCTTGCTGCACAAGCCTGAAACTTTAGTTGAACCCTGAACTCCTCATCTAACTGCACGCCCTCCTCCAAGTTGATCTCATCACAGAACCCCTATATACAGGTGACTCCCAAGTAAATAGCTCTACCCTGACACTTCCTACCTTTTCAGTTAACCCTCGGTCCTACAAATAAACTGAGGTACATTAAAAATTATAAGAGTTCATGTAAGCAAGCAGTAATTTATGAATTAGGCAGCAACCAAGTCATGATCAACTTGGCCTCCACAGAAGTTTGAAAAGAAGGCTTTACTAGAACAAATGCAGAAGCAGATCAAAGAAATTATATGATTAGAGTTCCAGCTGCTGCCTTATTTGGACTCCTTTGTGGAAAGTTCCAGAGAAGATAGTTCATGCTCAGCTGGGCTTCTGCTTGTTTTTGTTACCACAGGAACCCAGGGCATTGGTACCACCACCAGCTTGTGGTCTCCCATTTAGTTCTCTTAGCAAATCAAGCATCAATATATTGGGTTGAATTTTCTGTCTGTAACTTGAACAGAGAAGTGGTTGTTAATTTCATACATTCTCTGGTATGTAGATTAGCAGCAAACTACAGGAGAAAATCACAATTCTTTCCCAGGGAAAAGACCCTTATTTTAAAGCAGTGATTGAAAAAGCAGAGGCACAACTCTGTATGCTATTTTAATTTTTAAGATTCTATCTCAAACCATAACTTTAAAGCTTGTCCAAAGACAGAAAGCAGCTAAATGTCTGACCAGTAATGTCAGGGAGAAGCTTTATCATTGTTTTTGGGTTCTAATTACTGCTTTCAGCCGAAGTGTTGAATTCTAATTTTTGTACTAAAAATGAATATGAGCAATCTCTTCTCATATATAACAAAACCAAAAGATAAGTAAACGTTTAGTTTTGTGTATCTGTTTTCACAAAGCATTTGTTTTGGGCCTGGCCTGCCATAAAATCCAGACTGGCCACCACTTGCTCTCAACACACTTTCTTATAAATGCCTTTCTTTTTTAGTTCATATAATGTCAAATATTAGGAATTCTGACTTCTAATAACAGAGCTGGGTTTATTGTGCTGCTTCTCTTCTCTTCACATCGACTTTGGAGGCTCAGTGCCATCCCTTTCCCTGTTGTCTTTTATTAGCTCTGTATTGCTGTCTTGCCCTTTCAGGAAGCTGTGGACTCTCCACCAAAGGAAACAGAATGGAGACAAAAAGACTATGCAACCTTAGTATATAGAATTCCATGTCACCTTAGTGTAGAATTAATGGATTTTTCTTTTCTTTTTGTTTTCTTTAATAGAGAATCTGAGACCTGTAGTGAAAAATGAATTGAATTAGAAAAGGTTAAAGGAGCATTATAATGGAAGGTTGTCGTATCTGCATCCATGTCATGACTTTTATTTCAGTATGTTTTTACTATGCAAAAATGAGTACTATTAGTCTATACTGTTGGATTAATTTTTCTTCCCAAAATATAAAAAAGTATGCTCATGAATAAAAGAGAACCATAACAAAATACAAATTTTACCACATGGCTATGATTTAAGGGAAAGAAAGGAAGGAAGGAAGGAAGGAAGGAAGGAAGGAAGGAAGGAAGGAAGGAAGGAAGGAAGGGAGGGAGGGAGGGAGGGAGGGAGGGAGGGAGGGAGGGAGGGAGGGACAGGCTAGAGAGATGGTTCAGTGGTTAAGAGCACTGACTGCTCTTGCAGAGGGCCCAGGTTCAGTTCCCAGCACCCACATGTAAGCTAACAACCATTCAGAACTCCAGTTTCAGGGGATCTAACACTTTCCCCTAACCTCCATGGATTTTGCAAGCCACACAGGCGCACTTATACACATACAGTCAATACACCAAACACATGAACAAATAAATAAAACGTAAGAAACTGAAGAAAAGAAGAAAAAGGAAAGATGACAGATACTTAAGTCTATCAACAAAGCCAAATGTTTAGAAGTCACATTCCTTCCTATGAACTATGAGCAAGAACCCGACTACACATCCAAATAAAAATACAAATGCTAGGTGCCTCAGTTGGTAACACATCTGTCTTATAAAAATACAAGTGCCAAACTATTGAGGTCAAAAATCTCTGCAAGAAGCATTAGTCTTTGAAAGCACCCCCTTTGAATTTTTGTTGTTGTTTTACTTTAGACAGAGTCTCATATAGCCTAGGCTGGCCTCAAACTTGATATGTCAATGAGAATGGACTTGAACTCTTGATCTTCCTTCCTCTACCTCCCAGGTGCTTGATTACAGGTATGTATGGCTACCTCTGCATACTTTTTAAGAGAAAGTTTGCGAGGCTGAAGAGATGGTTCAACAATTAAAAGCACTGGTTGCTCATGCAGAGGACTCGTGTTCAATTCCCAGAACCTACATGACGACTAACAATTGTCTGTAACTCCAATTCCAAGGGAATTAACACCCTCTTCTGACCTCCTTGGGCATTGCACAACACTGGTGTACTCACATGCATGCAAGTAATATACTGATGCATATAAAATAAATAAATACATATAAAATAAAATACTTTTTAAAAGAGAAATGATGTCTGCTCCATTTCTACATGCAATCAAGACCCCCTTTTCCATGTTTAGCAAATGGGGGCATCCTAATCGTCTCTCCTGCCAGACGTGGCAACAAAGTTCTACTTCCTTCAGATTCTCTCTAATGCCAACCATGGGATGGACCCTGGGATTGAAAGAAAAGTACATGCTTTGCTGATGAAGAATCCTGTTTGTTCTCTAACTCTCCTAAGCCAGTGAAAGACTCCAGACAGTGCATTTAGCCTGAATACGACTTAAAGTTAATGTTGTGAGTTGGGTACATGATGGAGCAAAGTGTCACTGAATGTCCCCAGACTCCTCCAGATCTCTAAGTTGCCCCTGCTCTAAACATCTGTTATGCTTTACAGTGAAGCAACCTCCTGCTCACGTCAGTTTTCTGAAGGAATGTTGCTGCTGTGCTGCTGTGGCTCTTAGACGACGTGTTGTGGTTGGCATCACACTTGGCCTGGAGGATGACGCAAGTCTGACTGTTCAAATTCTTCACATTCTCTTCGCCCCTTGTCCCTATCCCTTTCTCTTGAAGTGCAGAGCCTTTCTATCTCCTGAGCTCAGGACCAGTGAGCTGTGGCCTCTGTCTGCACCCTGACCCTCCTGCTCATTATCTTAAATTGCCACTGTGTCACTGCCACCCACCATTTCAAATTGCAAATTACGTTCCCTGCGTCTCAGCTAAACGGTGGAGGGAAACAATTCAATTACATGGGCCCACAGTGTTCATTCATTCACTTGATTTGCATTTCTTGGGAGAGCGTATGAGTGAGATGCCATTCAACTTCTATTTCCACATTGATAGCAGATGTGGAATGGTGGTCTGACGTACTCGGATGTAAATTCTATTTACAGACTAACCAGGGACAGACAGAGAGTTGCTCTACTCGCAGAAGCATTGTCAACCCAAATGATTTTCAGTTGGTGGAAATTTAAACTCTGTGGTGTATGGAGACAACCATCTGTGGCCCCTTCTCATTGTCTCTGCAGACAATGAAAAGATGAGCTCTCCCTCACTCTCAAGTTTCAGACTACTGCCTGAACCTGCAAAGAATCAGGAAGAAAGAGGGGAAAGAATTCATAAAACAAGTTGCTCGTGATAGATAAGGATTTTATCAAGCTGCCTTTGTTACCACAATCCTGTGAGAGCCCTAGTCTCGATGCAGTCTAGACAAGTAAATAAGACAAAATGAATTCTTTGTGTGGTAGGAACTGGATCACTTGCATCTTTGTGCTCCCAGCAAGGTCAAGCACAGTGTCTTATGTAAAAGTGGTCATTGAAATTGATTTTTCTTCTGGAGGAACTAGAGAGGTGTGATCAGCTTTAAACCAGTCCTGGCCGACTCCCTACCTCCACTGCAGTGCTTGTATAGCTTAATGAACTGTGACAGCTCATCCCAAAGGGACTGGCAGGACACCGTCCTATGGGGTACTGAGTTCTACTTGCACCAGCTATCTAAGAAGGTGAAACTGAAGTGTCACCCTTAATCAAGAAACACACAAATCATGGCTCCTGGGATACTTCATTACAGCTTCAGAGCAAGTTCAGCCTCGTTCCGTGTTCCGTCTTCAGCATTCCTCTTGTGAATCTAGTTTGTTCTGTAAGATTCCTCTGGTAGCTGCTTGCAGATCTCCAGTGCATATCACAGGCAGCTCAGTGACAATTACGAGCATGGTGTACTTTTCTGTGAGGTACAGTCAGTATAGTATTAACTCTCTTTACATTTCTTAGTCATTATAATTTTTTTTTAAGGAGCTACTAACTTAAGGCCCAATTAAGAACACTAGCTATGGAGATCAAGAGAACAAATGATACCAAATGCTGGAGAGGCTGTGAGGAAATTCTCATTCACTGCTGGTGAGATTGTAAACTCATTTAACCCCTATGGAAAGCAGTATGAAGAACTCTTTAAAAATTAAAAAGAAATCTACTATTTGACCTGGTTATATCACTTCTTGGCATATACCCAAAGTCTCATCCTATTGTACAAGATACTTGTACATCCATGTTTGTGGCTGCTCTTTTCACAATAGCTATGAGATAGAAGTAACCTAAATTTCTTTCCACTGACCAGTAGATAAGGAAAATGTGGTACATATACACAATGGAGTTGTACTCAGCAGTAAAGATAGACATTTGCAGGTAAATGGATGGAACTAGAAATTGTTGTGCTAAGTTAAGTAACACAGAATCAGAAAAAAAAACAACAACCAATGTATGCTCACTCTCATCTGTGGATCCCAGCATCAAACCCTTATATGTGAGTGTGTATCATGATGTAACTGCAGGAACCAGAAAAACAGAAAGGAACCAGGGAGGTAAAGGGAAAGAAGGAACCTAAGAGAGAACAGTAATAGGAGACAGGTGTTACTAAGGGAGAAATAGATAAAAGAGGGGTGTTTAAAAGGGAGGGGAGAGAGAGGGCTGTACAAGAAACTATGGGAATAAAGGGAAAGAAGGAGCTCAAGGGAGGTGGGGGCATCGGAGCCGTGTATTATCAAGGGAGAAATGGGGAAATGGGGACTTTTACATTGAGAAGGCATGGAGGGAGGATTAGACAGGGAGAGAGAGAGAAAAGAGAGACAACTAATGCCTAGCTAGTATAACACACCAGAGGGAATATTAGTCTAACAATCTAATGACAAATTCCACATACAATATCTCTCTACATGAACCCATGTACATAGCTGAAGGCTACATAATAAGAAAAAGTGCTGGACAGGAGAAACCTTCCTTTGAGTTGTTGGCCAGGGTGGTCCAGGAGACTTCCAAAATTACATAGGCTATTGCCACAGCCCTTGATTGCCTCCCAGAACTTGAAGATAAGACCCTATTGTTGAAGACAGGACATACTTCAGACACATAACTTGGAGCAATGGAGCTGGAACTGACCTGAAAGTCAATTCCCCTGAAGACTAGCTCTCATAGCTTTGGAGAGCCCTATTCAAGCAGCCAAGGGAGAGCATCAATTGATGACCCAACACCAGCTTCACAACCAAATAACCACACCTATGACTGGCACAGCATTTAACACTGGTGCAGTAGTAGCACTTTTATCTTAGAGCCAATCAAAGGCTACCTAATTGGTCTTTCCTCAATGGGAGGAAACTCATGTATGGTACTGTAATCATAGCCAAATACACATAGCTGAAGAGGTCATAGATCCTAGAGAAATCCCAAGGCTGTGACATCCCTAGGATAATGTAACTTCTACTAAGTGCAAAATATGTATCCTTATATTTACAGTCAGGTATCCCAGTCACCACTCATCAAAGAAGCTTCTTTTGCACCAGATGAAGACTACTACAGAGTACCACAGCTGGTCATACACAGACATTGTCTGTGATTTGCTCTTGGCTAAGCAGCACATCTAAATGCAGCTTCTACATTCAAGGCTCACAAAATATAGAACAAGGGGTAAAGAGAACATTGATGAATCTCTCAACTCTCTTTACTGAAGTTCCCTCATGCAACAAAGGGCCAATAGCACAAAAGGTCACAATTGGTTAAAGTATGGAGATTAGAAATCTTCAGAGTGTAGGTCACTGGACACGACTTCTATATTAAGTTTCACTCATCCAAGGCTCAGGAACTATTGCAGAAGAGGGGCTGGGAAAGATTGCAAGAGCCAGTGAAGAAGTCTGTGACCATATGGAAATAGAATCCAACAAGCTTCTGGAATCCTGCTCATATGAACCTACAGCAATGGTTTTGACATGCTCAAGACCCATGCAAACTCAAGCAGACAAAAATCCAGCATGGAACAGGAGAAATGGGTAACAGACCCCAACCTTTGCTTAAAAAATATTGGCAACTGATTAATGTTGGGTGGGGATGAGCTAGTCCTCCTAAAGCAAGGGAGGGTAGGCTGCTTAGACCTCAGTGGATGAACCTGAACTGAAATCATTTGGGGACACTAACTTGACACAGTAGACCTTAACACAGATGAAAGAATGTAGGGACCCCAGTTGGCAGACTATGGGGGGGGTGTCAGTAGGGTAGGGGATATAAAGATCATTAAGATTGATTGAGATGTTCTGTATGAAATACACAATTATAAAATTTTAAATATATATTTAAACAAAAGTCTTAGAAAAGTGGGGGGAAAAAGAATACTGGCTCTAAAGCCAGGTGTGGTGGTATGCCTTTAATCCCAGCACTCAGGAGGCAGAAGCAGGCAGATCTCTGTGAGATCCAAGTCAGCCTGATCTACCTATCAAGCTCCAGGACAGCCAGGACAACAGGGAGACCCTGTCTCAAAAATAAAGTAAAATTTTTTCTAAATTTTAAATGAAAAAGAGAATGCGAGTTATAGATTTTTTTTTTTTAGAAAAAAATGGTCTGTAGATCAGCAGTAATGACATTTCAAAAACAGAAACCTCCAGGAGAAGTGCTTTCTAAGGATAGAGGAGATGAGTGAAAAGAATAGCAGTTGTTTAAAAACAAGTATTATGATTATATTCAAGGTGTGTGTGTGTGTGTGTGTGTGTGTGTGTGTGTGTGTGTGTGTTAGGACTTGACACCATCCATCAACCAAAACACACATGAAAATTTTGAACAATGAGCATAAGAAAGAATAATTGTGATGATCCAAAGTAAAGATATTTTTGTATTTTTTAGACAACCCATTTTAGATCACATTCAAGTATGCATTTGCTTACTCATGCCCTGCTGAGTTTATTAAGGTAGTAATTAGTTATTGAATATTAATATTAAAAACAGATCTTCTGTTTCACTTAAGCAGCCTACTGTGCTGACCCCTGAGTACCTTTTATAATGATCTGATCTTCTTATACTTTTAAATAGAAAATGGTTAGCAACAACACTTCTATTTTTGGTAAAATGAAAAAAGAAATGTATTTCTAATACATAGTAATAAATATTCTGATTGTGGATTCTGAGTCTGAACTTATGCCAGTCAACATTGTTTGAATGACATTGTTCAGTTCAAGAACAGTAGCTTCTGGGTGGTGGAACAAATTCTAGAACCCAAGTGGACTTGGATGATGGATCTACTTCTATGCTGCTTCCCTGTGTGGGTGGGAGGTGTCCAGTTCTTAAATAGCCTGACCTCTGAACTCAACATCCAAAATGCTTGTAATGAGATGATTTTTCAAACAACTTACTATAAAACTCAAGAACTTTCAAGGAGCTCATACACAGAGAATGTTATTTTTTTAAAGTGCTCTACTTTTCTTAATACTATGCTTTGGGAGAGATGTCCAGAAACTACAATTAGTATTAAGAATTTATAATCCAAAGAGAGTAGACTCAGGCCTTACAAAAGACTATAAAATCTATATCTATTAGTAAATATTGTTTGCTTTGTTTCTTATTTTTAGAAAGGAGTCTTGTTCCATGTAGCCTAAGCTCTCCTGAAATTTACTAGGTAGTCCAGGCTGGCCTTGAACTCATGATTACATTAACTCAGCCTCTCCAGTATTGTAGATTACAAGTAAATGCCACATTAACAGACTTAAATAAAATCTTATACTTTCTATAATAATTCCTCACCTTTCAACACTCTCCAACTACTATAAACTATTACACTTCAAAATAGATCCAGAGGAAATTTTTCTGGGAATAGATGAGATATCAAATATAGAAATAGCAAGGCTGGCTAAACTATGTTCAACTACAAATGTTAATCAACTGACTAACACCTATTAAACATCTATGCACAAAATACTGTGCTAAGACTCTCCATGATGGCCAAGAAATGGTGTCAACCTAAGTATCCACCAGTGAATGAATCAATAAAGTGTATGGCTTCATATTTAGCCTTTTAAAAAGAAGGAAATTCTGTCATTTGTACCAATACAGATGAGCCTAGAAAAAATTAGGCCCAGTAAAATAAGTCAGATACAGAAAGACAATTCACACATGATCCTATTCTTAGGTAGCGTGTGCAAAAGCTAAATTCATTGTAGCAAAGGACAGAATGGGAGCTACCAAGCTTTGTGGGGGTGGAAAGGAGGAAGAAGAGTTGAAGAGATGTTTATCAAAGGACAAGAATTTCAGTTAGGCAAGCTGAATAGGTAAAGAAATCTATTACAAGTCATGGTGACTACAGCTAACAATAGTTCATATAAAAATTTCTAAAAGAATATATTTTGAGTGTTTTCACCATAAATAAATAAATAAATAAATAATACGTGAGGTCATGCATGTTAGTTTCTGAGATGAATTCATCTCAGTTAGCAACGTGTTGAGATCTAGAGTCACTTGGGAGATGGACCTCTGGGTATGCCTGTGTGGGATTATCTTGACCGTGTTAATTGATGTGGAGGAGACTGTCATAATTGTGGGTGGGAACCACTCCTTGGGCAGGGATCTTGGATTGTATAACGGGGAGGAGAGCCGAGACTCAGCATGGTTGCATGCATTGTTATCTGCTGACTGCAGATGTAATGTGACTGCTGCTGCATACACCCTCAGCCCTGACTTCTCTAACATGGTGGACTATGCCTGGGACGATGAGCTAAAATGAATCCTGTCTCCCTTAAATTGCTTCATCATAGCAACAGCAAAAGAAACTAAGGTGGCTTCATCTAGCCATTCTATAACACGTGCGCACATCAAAAATCCGCACTGTACGGCATAAATTTATAATTTCTACATGTCTCAGAACCTGACTCCCACATTCCCTCGGAATTCAGTCTGAGATGCAACCCTGGAAGAGTAGACTTTGTCTCTCTCTCTCTCTCTCTCTCTCTCTCTCTCTCTCTCTCTCTTTCTCTCTCTCTCTTATCTACTGTTTTCCATTTCCATGTTTAGCTTAGAATTTCTTCTTTCATACTCAAATCTCAACTTTGGATCTCAAAACAAACATGTGAGATCCTCGTCCTCACTACACATTGTCCTGCAAATGAGAATTTTAGTTTAGGGTCTTTCAGTTACATAGGGAAGGATAAATAAGTAGTTTTCTCTCTCCTCTTAGGTTCATTTTTGGAGGCCCTAAAAATTAGGCTAAGAGAGGTTAACAAGGGGAAACTATCTACATTTTATTTGACATTTTTATGTGACGTGAAGCCTTCCTAGAAAAAGAAATGAAGCAGGTAGGCCAAGAGTTTCTATACCCCTTTTAACAAGGAGTGATAAATCGTGGAGACATAAGGAAAAGGACAAGGCCCTGGAGCTTTCTAAAGGATAAAAACTGTGGGAAGATAAATATGTGGGGAAACTCATGGGAGATAAAGGCTAACTTAGCAAGGCTTGTTTGTGCAGGTTCATGAACTTAGTGCCGATTTTCTGTCATCTTCATGGTCATAAAACTTCCCTCAAGGCAGGGGATTTATGACAATCTTTCTTTCTCAGGAGTTTCTGCTTTTAGTCAGATAAGGAAGGCTCTTCTACATCTGTTGAATCTCAAATGTTTTCTGCTCAAAATAATTCTTATGCCAAAGTGGCATATTTCGGAGCAGCCTGTTCTGATCTCCTTCCATTATGATGACATATAAACAAGACAGAGCATTAAAACCTTTCAGACCTAAATGCCTGGTTCAGGCTCACGCTGTCATATTCCAAATCCCCTTCAAAAAGGATAGTAAGATTCTCATAGAGATAATATTTTTGAAGTTGTTATTTTAAGATCTCTGGGAAGACTGTGGAGAAAACTTCTAAATAACACCTTTACTAATAAAAATTGAACCAAAGAATGCATGTACAATCTTTTGGACTGACTTTGTTAAGTTTCTGAGTCTGGTTATGTGTCTATAACCCAGGCTCTTGCCATACTTCCTCTGATAGTTCAAAAAACAGTGCAGAACACTTACTAGTTTTGTCAAAGTTAGATTACTGTTTCTTTTTTTCTCAAGATCTTTAATAAAACTGATTCTAAGTTTATTTAAGGGTATTTCCAGCACAGAAAGAAAAATCATTGTAAGCATCAAACACAACTTTTGGAAACTACCTTCCATGTCGAAGCTCTTCTAGACTAAGGGGAATCTAAACTTGCCTTCATCTTCTATTACAAAAAGCTCCATTAAATTCTCAGTAATTTCCAGTTCAGATTTGGTGCTACATTTTCAAAACGAAGCAACATATCTTTTGCTTTTTGAAAAATGCTTCTATGTCTCATTGCAAGGTGACTACAAGTCAATATTAGTATGTGTGTCTCTCTATTTTCCAATATCACCAACATCTCTCTGACTACTTTAATACCCTGAGTTTAATACAAGCTGCAAGTTTCTATGGCAACACAGATCGTTGTGGCTTACTCCAATATATTCTTTGTAAATCACATTTTAAGGGATAATTTTTCTAACAAAGTATTGTTTAAATTGCTTCACAGTTAGAGAAATTATGTTTTCAATGATAAACATCAGTGGGGAGAGGAAAGGAACATTCAGAGTTGGAGCAAGCTCTGAGATGCTGACAGCTGACAAGTGCAGCTTTCCAGGGCAGCTCTGGTTCGTGCTACTCCACACACTGTTGGCTCTGGACAGAGTGTTGAGGCATCTCCTTTAAGCCAAGTTTATTGGTGGCAAATACTTTACATGGTCCTGTCCTTTTATACATATCTTTTATACTTCAATACTTCAGAATATGTTACCATGAAAATGGCTTCTTCTGTACAACTGAGATGGAAGCATTATATTCTCTCCTATTAATTTAGTTTTTCCCATTAAAATTTGGAATCCTTGTCCCATTTGATTCCAATATATTTTATCTATGGTTGTAACTGAGTGCAGGGAGTTCAAATGGACAGGTTTGCAATACTCCTAGCTCAACTGGAACTGAAAGAAACATTTTGAAATTTCATAGTTGTTGACCAAGCTCAGTATTTCATGAGATGTTGGTCACAGTCTTCCTTCTTTTTTAATTTTAAAAAAAAATATTTTATTTATTATTTTTATTTTATGTGTATTAATGTATCGGCTACATGTATGTGTGTTAAGTGCACCCATGTCATACAATGCCTGCAGAAGGAAGACAGCATTGGATCCCCTGGAACTAGAGTTGTTAGCCATCATGTGAGTGCTGGGAACTGAACATGGGTCCTTTGCAAGAGCAACTAATGCTCTTAACTGCTGAGCCATCCTTCCAGCCCCCAGAGTCTTCCTTCTGCTCTTGCCTAATTGGCCTCTTCCATAAAGAAGTTCACAGCATGATGGCTGGCTTCCCCCAGAGTGATTGATCCAAGTGGGAAGGAGGGAGGGAAAGAGAGTGGAGCTGAGCCAAGAATGCCCAAGGCAGAAGTCGCTTTCTACAACCTTACTTCAGTGACAATTCATCATTCTACTATGTTCTAGTCATTAGACATTTATCATTAAGACCAGCCCATACACCATGGGAAGAAAATTAAATTCCATTTCTGGATAGGAGGAATATCAAAGAATGCTGGACAATTTTGAACCAACCCAGCATAACTATGTTAATCCAACTACTGCTTTTCTTGTGTTTTTAAAAGATTATTGTGGATGAGATATTTAAGACATTAATTTGTTTTTGTTCATCTCCTGGATCTCCTTTTTCCTCTTTCAATAAGAGAGTGCTCAGCCGCACAGTTCCTATACAGATTTATATGATAAATTTACATATTTACATAAATGGTCTGTAAGTATTCCTTGTTTGAGCTTTGAAAAACCCTAATCTCTTGGGAAATAGGGTTTCCATAGACACTAAAAAAGAGCAAGTAACTTGTGAGTACACATTGTATATCTGACAGGAAGACACAACATGGCAAAGAGGATTATGAGAAACCTCATACCAGACCAAGTTTGCTAGTCACCTTGTGGCTATCACATGCCAGAGGGGTGTGGCTGTGTGCCTTACTGCAAAGTAGGATATGGGTTGCCTCACCAATGGTCCCCACGGTCCTGGAATGGCAGAAGACACTGAGAGATGCTTCAGATATGAAAGGGACAGGAAGAGATATGACATGTGAATGATGATGGGGAGCAACAGTGTCTAAACACCATGATCACCTTGATCCCATGTACAGGAGGGAGGAAGGGTGAAGTAATGGCCTAGAAGCAGAAATTGTATCATATAGCAAATGTAAAAACATTATTTCTATCACTCTTGACTGAGACCAGAAAACTTCTTTCCTATTGTCTTGAGCCCTGGCCGTGTCTGTGACAGGAACTTCCCATCTGACAACTGAATTTGCCACAACCCCTGACAGATGAAGTATCAACTTAACCAGTTTCCACAAAATGCCACCCATGGATATAGTAAGATCCAGGACCAGAATTTAAGCCTGACCTTGACTGCAGCAACTTGGCCTTTATATAGAATCAGAGAGAGAACAAGAACTGGGTTAATGCTTGTTAAATGCACATCACTCATCCATGAGAACATCTGAAGACCAGATGTTTTCACATAAATGTGACATTGCATCGGTGTGGAAGGAGACTGAATGAAACCTTGGCTACAGCACTCAGAGTATCCATTATTATTTCTATAGTTCTGCTCTGAAGCTCCTTGTGAGCAGAAATTGGACCACACTTATCTCGCTACTCTCACCATCAAACACGGTTGGAGGTGGGTGCTCAAATTGGGTTTGGTGCTTTCATTTTCGATGTTATCACTTCTAATTTCTCAAATGTCTAAGCGGGCTGTCTCAGTTTCATTCTATTGCTATGACAAATATCCTGACCCAAAGTAACTTAGAGGAGGAAAGGGTTTATTTGGTTTACAATCCCAGGTCACAATTTATTGGTTCAGGGAATTCAAGGCAAGAGCTTAAGCAGCTAATCACACCACATCCATAGTCAAGAGCAAAGGGAAAGAAATGTATCCTTGTTGCCTGCCTGCTCTTGTTTCACTATACAGTTCAAGGTCCAGACTAGGGAATGGTGGCCCATATTGTACTGGGTCAATTAACAGTCAAGACAATCCCCCACAGGCATGTCTGCAGGCCAACCTGATCTAGGCAATCCCAGGAGATTCTCAGTTGTAACAAGTTAACAATTACAATCTAACCATCAACCAATGATGAGAAGATCTGATGGCTTGGATGAATCATTCACAATAATCTCCATATGTCTGGAACTCTGAGGTTAAAAAAACAAACAAACAAAAAGAAAAACCCATCACACAGGCTTCTGCAGTGAAAGGGGGAAAAAGAGAACAAATAGTAACATGTATTTGTGCAAAGATTTAATTTTTCTGAGTGATTGCTGATTGATATGAAAATAGACATTATTGTTTTCTAGTGTCATATGAACCAGAAATTATTATTCTCTACTTGAAGTCTGATATTTGAATCATTGCAATACATTCTCTTCATCTGGTACATCAGTTGAAGCTTTATGTACATTAAAAGATTTGGAAAGATGGTCTAAGATATGTACATTACATATATAGAACCTAACTTTAGAGTTCAGCATTTTGTTGCTGTATTTCACACAACAACAACAGCAAATGATTATCTTAAATATTTTTCTAATTATAAAGTAAATGTTCTGAGGACCAAAACTGTTAAATGCTGGTATTGGAAAGATGGTGCGATGGTTAATAAAACTGGCTACTCTTGCAGGGGACCCATGTTCAGTTCCCATCAACATGACAGCTAACAACCCTCTGTTCTAACTCCAATCCCAGGTTCCAATGCCCTCTTCTGGCCTCTGTGGGTATTGCAGGCATATGGTTCACTTACATACATGCAGGCAAAATAATCATACATGTAAAAATAAATACATTTAAAAATTAACTATTAAATTAAAAATGTTAAATATTTGGGGAAAAAAAACAAAAAAGAAAGGAAAAATAAACGTCTAACCAAAATAGATATGTCTGGCATTTTCATGTAGTAGTTGAACTGACACAGTACATAAAATGTTGTGTTCTCATTTTCACTTTAGTATATGGTTTCTCCTCACATTAGAAACTTTGCATATAAGTTACTAAATCAAGAAAGTTAATGAGGCATAAAATGAAATAATTTCTTGACTTATGCTCATTTAGTCACAAAATAAAATGAATTTGAATGCCCCAATTTCCAGAGCATGCAGACACATTTTTATGTGCAGTCATTTGCATTGAAGTTGCTTAGCTTCCTGCCTAATATATGAGAAACAGTAAGAAAAGAGCCTCCAAAGTCTGCCTCTGCACTCAGGGAGTTTTGAAAAAGCAAATACTGAAAACATTCAACACTTAGATAATAATGTCAAGCAATTTACAGTCAAGAATTAAAAAGGGAAACACAAGAGAAAATCTATGAGAGTTCAAGGGTAAAGAGACCCAATAAGGCTTGAATAGAGTGTGAGTGTTCAATTACAGGTATAATCACAGACCAGCTTCTCAGGGTGACACATCTAGGCCAGTAGTACAACTACCCTGAACAAAATAAAAGCCTGACTCTCAAAAGAAGTTTTTAAAAGTGGACCGGAGCTTGGAGGACATCTAGTTCCCCAGCTCTCTGTTAGAACTGTCTGCTTCCCAGAACTGTGCTAATGAATCTCTCTTCTCCCTTCAATCTGTGCAGTGGGAGCTGTCTGTCCTCACCCTGTGCAGATAGAACTTACTCTCCAACCTTGTTTTTCTCAGTGTCCCCCTGTCAGGCCACACCCATAATTTATTTAAGATTATTTCTCCAGCTTCCCTGGGGAAATACAAATTCAAGTTTGATTCCACCCTTAATCTTTACAGACCATCTGGTCTTTTAATCCCTTGGCAACCTCACTTTGGTACTCCAGTCAAAAAGATAAGGAGTGAATGTAGGTATGCTTGAGAATTCACATATCAAAGCTACAAGCAGTACACTCATCCACTGGAAACAGTGGAGATTGGGAAGGGTCCCAAAGAGATGCTCTTGTTATCAGACCCAAGAGTAAGGCATGATTTTAATGGGCTTAACTAAAAGTCATTAGTCCAGATTACATCTACTAATAAGTCCTTCCTACAAACAACCAATAAAATCACACATTCATGGTGAAAAATACACAAAAGAATATCCTACTGTTTGGGAATTCTGTTTCAGTACATTGACTATTCCTAAGATTAATGTGGATCAATATTCCTTAAGTTATAATGCACATGAAGAGTCAATCCTTAATCAATCTTAGAGGTATAGAAAAGAGGGACTGGAGAGATGTCTCGGTGGTTAAGAATAAGTACTGCTCTTGTAGAGAAGCTCATTTTGAGTGCCAGCAGCCATGCAGGCAAACTCACAACCACCTTGTAACTCCAGCTCCAGGGGGTCTGACACCTCTGGCCTGAATGGCATCTCCACTCATGTGCACAGACACACACTCATAGAATATTAAAAGGCAATTTTTTTAAAGTATAGAACATGTAACATGTCTTAAGTCACTGCAAAGAAATCTTTTTGAGGGTTAGCAGGATGGCTTAATCAGAGAAGTGCTTGCCTTGCAAGCACAAGTCCTTGAGTTTGATCTTCAGCACTCACATTAAAAAAAAAAAAAAAAAGCAGGCATGGTGACACATACTTGTAATCCAGCACTGGGGAGACAGTGACAAAGGGTCCCTGGAACTTACTGGCTGACCAGCATCGTCTGATTGATGAGCTCCCAGGCAGTTAGAGACTATGTCTCACAGGGCATGGACAGCATTCCCAAGAATGATATCCAAGGTTGTCCTCTGGTCTACACACACACACACACACACACACCTTTAAAAAGAAATATTTTTAAAAATTCTTTTTGAGAAATCAAAAATATGTAAAAATTTGAAGATGAACTTTTTTAGGGAAAGAATTGGAAATTTCCTTAAACAAACAGAATACTTGATTGTTAGCTCTAGTAGTTACTGTCACAATCATTATAATTGAATTGAAACTATATCATATTCAAAGTCAGTGTCAACAGGGGCAAAAAAGGTAGACTTCACTGTGTTGTCTTCCTGTCTTTGGCTCCCTGCGTTCCCCTGCAGTGCTAAGAGAAATATTGGGTCCTGGATGCATTAAAAACTAGCATCATTGTTTTATGTCCTTGTGTAATATGAGTAAAAAAAAAATCTTGTTTAACATGTTTTACAAGCTGTAATTGCCATTAAGTTAAAGTATTTTACACTCTGATCCTTAGCATCAAGTCATGGCCTTAGCAAATGAAAAATTATACCATTGTACAATGCCTAGAAATGAAACATGAATGCATTAGTAATGAATTCTGTTCCAAGTCACTGAGTCATTGTGACAAATTTCCTTTACACAGTATTATCATCCAAGACACAGCACGGGAAAAATAAGACCACTCTGAAACTCAGTAGCCAGAGATGACAATAAATTGGGTTTCCTTTATGGGATTCATTGCTTTTTAAAGTTGTAAATGTTCGGTCTTGTTATCACAGACGGACTCCTGGGAAAGACATCTGAACGGAGAGGGGAGGAAACTCGGTGATTGTACTGGGTCGTTCATTTTCAACTGAGTGATGCTTCTACAATGTCCAGGTGAAGCCTCTTCTGGAGGGCGGGGTGCTGTGCTGACATGCATGGGGGGACCGCCTGCGCTGACTGCCCCCCCCATCCACATCCCCTCAAACTGCGTCTCTTCCATGCAACTGAGTACAAAACGGGAGCGGATGAACCGGCACCTGGGAGAGGTACTTCCCACAATGCAGTTGGTTTAGACAAAAACCCAAAAAGTGGTATTAGTGTACCTTACTTTTTTTGCTCAGAGAACACAATTGGAAAGAATTAAAATCAGGGAGAGAATATCATCTCAGCAGAGTCACTCCAGAGCTACCTGGCATGCCAACGTCCTGATGGGGTGTTGGAAAGTATACACAACAACTTGGTCTGCTATGGGTCTCTTGTTATAGAAATCAATTGATTTTAAAACCCGTGTAAAGATTTTATCGCAGCATTCAGGGATAAAAATAAACATTTAAAAGCATACAATGAATGAACCTAGCATTTTCAGAATTGTTTGGTGGCTTGAATATTTTTAAACATATTTTATTTATTAGTATTTTTATTTTATGTGTATGAGTATATTGTCTGCATTTATGTAAGTGCATCCATGCTGTGCAATGCCCCGTGGAGGTCAGAAGTGGGCCTCAGATCCCCTGGAACTGGAGTTACAGATGGTTGTTAGCTGCCATGAGGGTGCTGGAGATTGAACCTGGGTCCTCTGCAAGAGCAGCCAGTGCTTTTAACTGCTAAGCCATCTCTCCAGCCCTTGAACATTTTGCAGATACATAGTGTCTGTACAGAAGATAAGCACAAAGGTGCAGAAAACACTAACTTTAGAAGAAAATTAGAATTAAGAAATAATATACAGCTAGAAGAGTGAAGAATTATACAGCCACAAAATTAAAACAGAACTAAAAAGAGCTGTTTTGTCAGCAAACAGTAGAACTTATATGACAGAAATGTGAACATGTGAACTGCACACTATTGAGTGCCTAGATTGCAAAATAAGGACAGTTTCAAAAATTAGAGGCTGGGAAATAAAAAGTCCATTGATATTCCATCTTACCCCACTCAGAATATCAGTTATTAAGAAAACGAACAACCGCAGATGCTGGTGAGGATGTGAACCAAAGGGAGCTTAACACCACTGGTGGGCCTGAAACCAGGCCCGCATCCATGGAAACCAATATGGAAGTCTCCCAAAGAGTGAAAAGTAGACTTTCTGTTTGACCTACTGTAGCATTTTTAGATATTTTCCCAACGGACTCTGAGTCAACAACATATCACAGAGACGTTTATTGAAGTGCTATTTTCAATATCAAAATCAGAGAACCAAGCCAGGTGTCCAACAGCAGAGGACTGGAAAAGGAAATGATGGCACATATGCACAATGGAATTTTTATCGGCTATAAAGAAGAATGAAGGTAAGGCATTTGCAGAAAACAAATACAACTGGAGATTAACATTTTAAGCAAATTAAATCCATCCTATAAAGACAAATATCATATTTTCTCTGTGGTTCCTAGATTTTATATAGTAAATATATATGTGTGCATATATGTATATATGTGTGTATATATAAAATGAAAGTGGAGATGAAATTGTCTAGAGAAATAGAGGGACAAATGAGAAGGTAGGAAGGTCTGAGCAGACCATGCTCAACGCACAGTATATACTGGCATATAAAACAGTTTAATAAAATTTCGTTTAAAAAATTAGAAGCTAGGGTTGAAAGTTTAGCTCAGCGGTAGAGTGCTTGCTTAAGGGCAGCTATGTGAAACAGAGAACTAAGATGTTTCATCTGGATTGTATTTGTATTCCTGAGCAATAACAAAAATAGCAGAATTGAGGGCAGCAAGATGACTCAGTGAGTAAGGGTGCTGGCTGCCAAGCCTGATGACTTGAGTTCAATCCCTTGGACCCACATGGTAGAAGACGAGAAGCAGCTCCCACAAGCTGTCCTCTAGCTCCCCCCAAACACACACACACAATGAATAAAATATAATTTTTAAAACATAGCTGCATCACAGACAATGAAGAGATGAAAAATCTGTTCGAAATTGATACCTTAAAAGGAAGACCAAAGAAGTTTGCCAACATCCAAGCTAAATCAATGAAATGAAAGTGCTACATCCTGAGTAAAAATAGCGATTACTGCCATTAAACTGAGTCATTCACGATTGTCAGTATTTGCTACAGATACTCAGCCATCACTCCCTTATTATGCTCATGTGTTCACCCTGGACAGGGATGTGAACCAAGCCAGATGTTCCTCTCTGACTGGAAGACATCACTGCAAAAGACTCTTCTCAATCTTGCCATAAATTCCTTCAACCAATAGGTAAAAGACTGCAATCCAAGCTGCCCTTCTTTTCTAGAAAACTGATTGGACCTCAGTCTCACTATGGCTCAGGAAATCATCACAGCAGATGCTGCTGGCATTAACACTTGCTCTAAAACAGCCTGTGAAAGCTATCATCTGAAGGAGAGAGCCCCCACCTAGTCACAGGACACAGGTGCCCAGAGCCATTGGACAGCATTTGTCTTGCAGATCTAGTCTCCTGGCATATAAACTCCTAATGAACACTTTGAGATTTGAAGGCAAGTCAGTAATAACTGTATGGAAATCAGAATCCAGATGATTGTTAATGAACTGAGACTGAAAACAAGGTAGGGGAGGCCTGTAAAAACAAAAACAAACAAACAAAAAGCAGAGCCAGGCTTGGTAACTCACACTTAAGAGGCTGAGGCAGGAGAATCACCCAAAGTTCAAGGTCAAGCTGGGCTACATAGGGAGTGACAGGTCAGCCGAGGATACATACAGGGCGAAATCCTATCTCCAAAGAAATCACTTTGTTTACAAGGAAGAAAGAAAGGAGGAAGGAGGAAAGGAAGAACCCAAGTCCATAGAACTCTTAAGACTTGGTAATCTGACTTTCAGACTTAGGAAAGCAGCTGGATATGTACTGTCAAGAATATTCAAGAGCCTGGAGAAAAAATCTTTATAGGATTAGATTTTTCAGTTGTTTCTCTTGTGCTTCTGGGTTTTTCATGATTCAGAAAGTATGTTTCTAGAGCCCTGTCCTGTGCCAGAGTTCAGCCGGACCCCCTCTCTGTATTTTGGCCCTGATTTAAAATGCTGCTTGATGCAATGATTTCCAGCTCTTGCTGGTAGCAGGCGGATGCAATTGTGACATCAAACTGAAAAGTAACTAGACCAGAAGTTTCTTCTCTCCAAATTCTGTCATCTCTCTCCTCCTTGCCATCAGAGGCTCCTGGATAAAAGTGGAAACTATTCTCGAGGCCAAGTAACCTGGAAACAATTTCTGTTTCTTTAAAATTCATCTTTAATGACCTGTATCCTTGACTTTTCCTAACTCTGAAAACTAAGTACCTTTAACAAGCCCCCCTGTAAAGCACATTCCTTCGAAGTTTCGCCATGTTCCTTCACACACTATGACAAAGTTATGACTTCTAGATACATACAAAATGCAAAGTGGCAACGTTATACTTAAAAATTATCAAAATACTGCTAGAGATTATCTCTGGGTGGAATTCCAGATTCTTTTTTATCTTCTTTACTTTCTCAGGGTCACTATATTACTTTTATCATTAGGAGAAGATGTCTTACCATTATTTATATAGTTTTATAACATAGGATGACAATTATTTCAGAATATGTAGCAAAAATACCTAGACTCCAATCAACTTACACAAAGAAGCGTGACTATCATAAGGTGATAAATTATGGGAAATTGCTCTCTTTTGTGTGTTTGTGAAACTTCCTATAATGATAACCAACTATTTTAGAGAAAAGCTATTCTTTTAAAAGGGCACAGAGTAACTTTGAGGAACATTTATCCACCCATACCATAAAATATTTATTGTTTTACTGCTTTTTCACTTTTAGAATTAATAGACTATAAGACATGCCACAGAATAAGCCAGCAGGTCCTCAAGTAGGTGTAATCAAACACTGAGAAGCAGTGAGGTGACACATCAGAGCTGTTTTGTCAGTCTTCCCATGCTATGAGAGAGCAAGGCCTGCTTTAATTACTAGTCTTTTGAATTTCTGATGGATATTATGGCAAAATTTAAATCTTGTTAATTTACTTTGGCAGCTTGACAACGGGCTCATTTACAATCCTTTGAGGGAATTGCAAATTTCCCTGCTTCAATCTGGGCCGAGACACATTATTCATATAAGCATGTGATGGAATTCCAGGGATGAACATTAGTCAGAATATATTTTCAATGCATCAGAAGCATAACTCATGATTTTTAATGTTTGGAAGCAATAGCAGTGAAAAAAATTAACTATAAAAATAAAATTACAAACATGGCAAAAAAAATATTTATAACCTTTTCAATATAAATGTTAATATTAGGAAAAATTTAGTATAGACAAATGTTTTCAGAATGGCCCTTTCTAAAAATCTTCCAAAAGTTCTGTAACTAATGTTACAGAATGTTATTTTTATTCTTTTGTTTCTTATTTTTTTTATAGACAGGGACTTAAGTAGCCTTGGCAGGCTTCAAACTCTCTAAGTAGCCAAGGATGATCTTCCTCTCAAGGGCTGAGATCAGAGGTGTGTGCCACCGTGCCGTTTATGTAGCGCTGGGGATTAAACTCAGGGTTTCATGGATGCTACACAAGCAATCTTACAGCTGAGCTACACCCCCACTCAGTCTTTGTTTGCTTTGAAAATGCAAACTTCATGAACACTGGAAACTTCTTTTTCTTCAAATGCCTCCACCTAGACCCTTGGGTCAGGGCCAGGAGTGTTTGGAATGTTGATGAACTCCATGTCCCAGGAGTGGGTCAAAGGAGGGCCCAGGCAAAGTCAGAGTCAAAATCACTGAAAAAACTCAAAGGTACATCTGTGTCTGCCCTGAGACTAGCAATGAAGCCTTTTAATTAGTAGGAGAGATTTTAAACTTCCTGGATGTGGTGTAGAATCTTCACACAAGCTGCATGACATGGAGGCCCCCAGCGAATATTTATGAAGCATACATATTCATCTCCAAGGCAAAAAACGATTCTAATTCAACAAGCAGGTTAAATATTTTTCTTGTTCAAAATGCAAATTAATATTTTCATGGCCTTTGTGCCCATGAGTGGTCCTTTATGTATCAGTTAACAGATATCTTTTAAAAGCCAATAAAGCGTAATTTCACAGGATGGTCAAACTACTTAGTATAGGATGATCATGTTTCTGTTTCAAAGTTTTTAGAACATAAGAAAAGTAAAGGATTACATCTAAGGCCAGTGGGTGAATAAGTTTGACATCAAAATGCCAGCAGGGATAAAGTCCTAGCTCTCTGATGAAGTATTTTTCACTGTGTCCTAGCCTCTCTGACTTCTAAGCACATCTTGATGTGCTTAACTGTCTATGTACACTCTATACAAAGTCGACAAGCTGGAAATGCTGACAACACACAGGAAGTACATATTAGTTTATTACATCCATCCATCTCTCCAGAATCTCTAATCTCAAAGGATTCTTCACTAATATAGAAAGGCAAAGCAAAAGAAAACATTGGCCTCGATCGTCTGAATTAAGTAACGGAAAAGCAAATACAGATGTAAATAATCATGAGCTTTCATTGTTGAGAATCTATTTTCTTGACTTGAAGTACACAGCTTAAATTCAGTCTACCAGCTT
The DNA here is from genome assembly GCA_035773235.1 of Eospalax fontanierii. Classification (NCBI taxonomy): domain Eukaryota; kingdom Metazoa; phylum Chordata; class Mammalia; order Rodentia; family Spalacidae; genus Eospalax; species Eospalax fontanierii. The sequence continues at coordinate 31,250,801 of CM069545.1, read as the reverse complement.
TGAAATTTGTTGTAAACTTAAAGATGGCTCTTACTTTATTTTCCTACTTTAGTGTTTGCAATTCTTGGATTAACAGGACTAGTTAACCAATTGCTACCTGATGCACTAAAAGCTTCAGCCTCAAGTAAAACTCAGCCCTCCTTCCTCTAACTTGGGATGTCTTTGCCATAAAGCGTCTTATCATGCTGATTTCACAATAGCAGCCTCACCTGGAAAGACCAACATTGTGGATTTTGAGATCATTGACTGTTGGTATTTATATGGACATTGATATGATATTATGATGTCAGGCTCCTGAAATGATGTTCTCAGTATCCCAAAGCAGCTATGCATCAAGGGATGAACACAGTCTAGAATGAGAACAGCCGCTGTGTTACCTTTCTGGTGTGGATCTGCAATAAAAACAAAAACAAAGAAAGAACTATACAGGGATGGCAGAAAGCCCCTATGCAAACTCAGAGGAGCCGCTTTAAAATTAAGAGACCCGGTCTACTGAGCCGGATGTCACTAAGCCTTTCAATGCATTAATGAACTGTAATCCACATGCAACCCTTTAGGAGAGTTTCTTTTCTTATCTTCATCCTACATACCAAGGCCCTAAGGACTTAGGTGATGTATCCATGGTTATCTATCAGATAAGAAATCATTAGAAGCCTAGATTGAATCCTGGATTGAACTGGTCCTAGAATCCATCCTCTGAACTATTGTGGTGGGCTCCTTTCTATGACTGGTCTTATACCAATGAATTAAAAAAAATTGTTGTCAGTGGGGAAGGGGCTATAAAGATGATTAAGATGGATTAAGATGTTCTGTATGAAATACACAAATTTCAATTTAAGAAAATGTAAGTCGTGTATTGTTTAAAGACCTAGTTTAGTATTTTTTTTTACTTCTGAATTTGCTTAAACAAAAATCAGTTTAGTTATATTTTTTTAAAAAAAACAAAAACTTAAGTTGTATATTTATCTGATAAATATACCACTTTACCCTGAAGGTCACTAGAAAGAATATCTGATTGCCAGAGTCCTGGGGAAGGCATAAACTTTTAAATTAAAATTCATGTCAGCAACGTAGCCCTAAATTTAGTTCATGGATAAGCTCTGTCTTTATTTTGGAATAGTTATCAAAGTAAAGAGGCAATTTGGGTAACAGAGCCAACAAAAAAGCATTATTAATAACAAAATGACAATGTTTAAATGAACTACAATTACTATATTCAAATCATAGATCTTATTCTTGACTTTAAAATAAACTTTAAAGTGGGTCAAAGTTCAAAGGAAAATCACAATTTTTTTATAAAGTCTCAGGGATGGTTGAGGCTTTCTGAAGTAGGAGTCTTAGCTTCAAGATCTATAAAGAAAATAAGACCCTGGGAGCCAAATCTACCCCACATCTCATCTTTTAAAATTCTAAGTAAAGACAAGCAAAGTGGCACATGCCTATAATCCTAGTCCCTGGGTGACAGAAACAGAATGACGAGGAGTTCAAGGTTATCCTTGGCTACATAGTCATTTCAAGACCAGCCTGAGCTATACATGAGACTCAGTCTCAAAGACTACGAATAATAATTAGGTCAAAAATATTTTGCAGTATTTTTTAGAATACAGAAAAAACAGAAAGGCACAAACAAGAAAGTTAAAACCACTCGTGAACCAATCACCAAGAAGGAATCTCCATCGCCATTCCCAGTAAGACTTCATTCTTCAGGGAAACGTGCAGTTCTACATGTTGGAATTATTCTGATCCATGACAGTCTATTCATTTTTCCCCTCTTCTGTCAAAACTAAATTAGATGGCTGATTAGGGTATAATAAAGATGCTTCCACTGGAAAATCAGAGCAGCATTTTGCTGTGCCTTCTCATTAGGGACAAAAGTTCTCCTTAACTGACAACTGTCAGCGGTCAATTGGTCATGTTCAACAGGGGATAATTGGAAAAACTGCCCTCGCTGCTGCCTGAGCAGTGGAGGATGACACAAATGAAACTGTATGTCCCAGCGAAGTGCAGAGGACGCAGCAGAAACCTAGAAGAGTAAAGTTGTCGGGCTTAACTAGAGCTCCAGCCTATTCTTCCCACATGCAAAGGAAACCAGTTGATCTGTTAATGTGCTCATGAAGCTGTTCACCAAAGACTGGCCCATTACTGCTCTCATAGAATTTTAGTTGACCAGTCCTCTTTAGATCTCTCCAGAATCACCAACAGCAAGTATGGCCTATCCAATTTGGGACCCAACTAATTGGCAGCCTTGGAGAGTGGACAGCTTCTCTTGAGATACAGCATCCTTAGTCCTCTCCTGGTCTCATCCCAGTAAGAAGCCATCTCTGACTGCAAATGACTAAATATGCTCTTTAGGGGAACCTCAGGTGTAAGTCCCTGAATGGTGCTGTGTCAACTGTTTTGTAAATATTAAAAGAGTTAATACATTAAAGCTTTTCTAGCAGAACATGGCACACAAAAGTACTTATGTAATATTAACTGTTCTCACTATTGCCTGCTTACCCAGCAATTACGGGGTGGCAAATTCTCAGAAGTATCTGTTACATTCTAAAGAAACAATCTTTCCAGAAGAAATCTATGCTGCCCAGGTTGGCCTTAAACTTGAAATTGTTCTGCCTCAGCTTCACCGGTAGCTGGGACAGCAGGTGTTTACCAACATGCCTGGCTTAAATGTTTTAAAACAAAGAAAAATACATAATGACCAAAAATATATAGAATTTCCCCTCACAGGTAATTTAAGAATACCCTTGTAGGCTTATTTAAAATATTTGGTATGACAACATTTCTTTCTGAATGATTCTCAATTCTGAAATAAGGATATACTGATTTCTAGCCCTGAACCCATTTCTTAATCCTTATCTTTCATAGTCATGGAAAAACACCTCGTCATCAAGTCTCTGGTGATGGTGATAGTGTAGCATCTTGCTTTAGACTGTCTTGCCCCTACAATGCATATTCTGGATAAGGTATGAAAAGCAACTGGTTGCAAGCTAACAAAAAGCGACAAATGCGTTCCCTGTTTTAGAGGTCCAACAGGAGACGTGGCACAGATGAATGTGGTACTTCATATAGCACTTTTATTTTTACTTAGTTTTTTTGAGGGACATGATTTACATAGTGAATAATTTATAATCTCACCCGCAGAGCATAAAAGTTCTTTCCTGGGACTGGAGAGATGGTTCAGCAGTTGACCCAGGTTCCGTTTCCAGCACCCACCTGGTAGCTAACAACCATCCCTTCCACCAGTTCCAGGGAGATCTGATACCCTCTTCTGGGTAGGGTACAATTGTACAATATGAGAGAGCTTACATCCATGCAGGCCAAACACTTACACACATAAAACAAAAGTAAATATTTTTAAAAGTTCTTTCCTAACCCCCGACCTCTACTATCTGCTTCCTTGCCAGTGTTTCTTGTCTGTTTTCTTGGTGATGGCTATTCTGACTGGAGTGAGACAGAATCTCAGTGTAGTTTTGATTGACACTTCTCTAATGATTAAGGATGTTGAACACTTTTTCATGTACTGACTGGACATTGCATTTCATCTTTTGAGATCTATTCAGTTCGTTTCCCTTTCATCTAATTGGATTTTCTCTTTTGGCTTTCAGTTATTTATATATTTTTGAATACTAATCCCTTTTCAGATGAATAAGTATGAGTCTAATCAGGGCAACAACAAGTTCTAAAAACAAAGAGAGAGAACAGGACAGGTAGGCAGCTAAAACTGAACAACAAAAATATGTTTTTGGGCCTGGGCATAAAGGTACTCAGAATTGGAATCCGAAATCATCCTATCACAGGTGTGAAAGCTGAGGTAGGAGAGTGGCCAGGGTTGGGGGCCAGGCCCTAGCTAACAAGAAGACAAATGCTCTTCAAAAGTTGAGGAAGAAGCTGTGACTCTCACCCTGGGGTCAGAGAGAACCCCCACTGAGCAGACAGTGTTGAAACATGTAAGATGTCTCTCAATGGAGTGGAGAGAGACTGGGCTCACTGTGGAAATGGCAGGAATGGAGGAATGACATCATCACATTGCTGGGTCTTCAAGAGTGATTATTCAAGAAAATGTCAGCGTGGAGGGTAGAAGAGGAATCTGTACAACTGGGACCCTAAATTCAACCCAAGAATTAGGACTTCATGTGTGCATTGAAGATTTTTAAGACATGACAGAGGTCATTTGGACAATTGGCATGGCCAACTGTGTCCTCTTCGCCTCTCATTTGCAAGGCTTTCAACCACAGGAATCTTGGCATTGTCCTCACTGCTCCAGTCTGGAAACAGGTGGGATTCCAAGAAGGCCTGTCTGATCCGCCTTCTTTCTGTCTCTGTGCTGCCTGTTCATCCTGATGAGTCCCCTCTTTATGTTACCGTTCTACATCTCCCGCCACCTTTCCGCCTTCCTCTTTTGTCCCTAGATCTTGCCTCTGGTCTTGCACATCTGTGACTATTAGTATCCATATGTCCCAGCTCAGTCTCGCCCACCCTGCTTACCTAGGACTTCCCATTGGGATAAATCTTGGCAACATTGTACACAAAGAAGTCATGGTGGTGATGGTTAAAAGGTCTCACCAGGTACTTTCTGTGGGAACCTCATCATCTCCAAATTATTTTATTTGATGCTCTGACTAGCCAAAGTATCAACACTTATTCTCAATGGATTTTATTGTATCCACTCTGTGAAACCAGCCATACTCCAGTTTAAACTAGTAAATACAGGAAGGGGGCTGACCCTTTTAAAAGGAAAAGAAAGGACTTGGAGAAAAGAGGCAATCAACAAGCAAGCCTTGAGACATGGGCAGTATTTGCCCATCAGTTTTCCACTGATCCAGAAAGCAAGCCATCCCACAAAAAGCTGAAAGCCATTATTTTGAATACTAGAGGATGTAGTAGTATACAGCTAAGAAGAAAGACTCATTCATCCAAAAATAAGAGGGAAACATGAAAAAAGATACTTGGAATGAATGAAAAAGATAAAAATTAAAACACAGTATTTTTTATTTCATTAGTACAATGCATTTGAGTATAGAAGCATTTTTAAGTTCCTATACATAGCTATGGATTCTTTAAAAAAATCAAACAGTGGGGACTGGAGAGATGGCTCAGTGGTTAAAAGCACTGGCTGCTCTTGCAAAGGACTCAGATTTGGTTCCCACTACCCATATGGCAACTAACTAGTGACTACAACTCCTGTTTCAGGAGATCCTATGTGAGGCCATTGCTCAAATATGGTGCACATATATACATGCAGGCAAAACACTCATACACACAAAATAAAAATAAATAAATAGAAAAGGTTTTAAATAAAACAGTAGATTACGAAGTATATATTCAGAGTAGGAACATAAGATATGATTTCTCCATGAGTTGAGCAGTCTGAACTGACAAAGTAATCAGTATTAGACTTGAAGCTACAAAGCATGAGTGATCCATCTGGCCAGAAACTCTGTTTCCAGAACTGAAAGCGATTACTTCGTCTTTGAATACCCCTGAGGAAGGCTTTCATCCACAGTGTGATAGCATAGAAATGTGCTATTCCACACTTCTGATTCTCTGATGAGTGAGATACTATATGAGAAAGTGAAAATGTGAAATTTGGAAACGGGAACAAAACCCCAGGAATATAAATTATTATTCAACCGAACTTGGATAACTCAATTCTCCACAGTATTGGAGGAGCTCTTAGTAAAAAATGAAATTTTCAGCTTTGGCACAGGGCTACTTTCAACTGCTTTTTTTTTTTTTTTTTTTTAAGTTTAAGAACTGAAATTTTCTTTTTTATTTAAATAACTACATTTTTGGTTGAAGCAGTAGACAGTTTAATGTGGCTATCTTAAGCAGAGAAGTAAGCTAATGGGAAGACTCATGATTCATAGACTAAAACCAAAGCTAGGGAATCTAATTTGGAAATCAAGAAGTGGCCAATGGTTTCCATTAGAGAGCAGGAATTTTATCACAAATCATAGAGCAACCAACATCAGCCTCTGCCACAGGTCACCGATATTACACTGAGATAAGTGAGTTTTAATCTATTTCCAGATTCTTACGTCATTTTCTGACAGGGTCTTCTGTAGCCCCAGCCTGCCTGGAACTCACTATGTATACCAGGCTGACCTTGATGAAATAGAGTTCCACCTGCCTTTGCCTCCTGAGTGCTGGGATTAAAGGCATGTGCCACTGTACCTGGCATTATGTCTTTTTGTTTTTTTAAGGTAGAATGTTCCAAAGAAAGTGTGAGACTAAATCTCATACACTGTTCCCTAGCTCTGAGATGCAGGGATAAGAAGAACCTGACTTCCTTATCTTCCAAAGAAGAGCATTTCCAACTAAACTATATACAATCAGAGAGCTGTTAAAATGGAGAAGGGAGGTCTGCATCAACTTTTTGTCACTAGGACACAATGCCGAGAAAACTTAGTTGAAAGAAGAAAAGATTTTGCTTTTGCTCATAATTTTAGAAGTTTCAGTCCATGGTCATTTGACCTATGGCAAGAATGCATGGTGAAACCCTCACGGAGGGTGGAAAACAAATGAGAGGGAGCAGCCAGGGTTCCAACATCCCCTCTAGGTGACACCAATAACTTAGGTTCCTTCCTGCAGGCCTTACCTTTAGTGATATGCTGTATTGTCAAATTGGAAACATCTAGAATCACCCGAGAGATGGGCCTTTTGGCATGTCTATAGGGGGAACTGCTTAATGCTATTTGATGCTGTAGGACCTGTCTTAATTGTGGGCAGGACTATTCCCTTACCAGGCTGTGTAAGAGTGGAAAGTGAACGGAGCACTATTCTGCATGCATTCGTTGTTCTCTTCTGATTGTGGTTTTCTTCTGTAATCTTCTGCTGCCTTGACCTCTCTATCATCCTGGACTAGACCTTAGACTATGAGCTAAAATAACCCTTGTCTCCCTTAGGTTGTCAGAGTATTTTATCACAGCAACAGGATAAAGAAGCTAAGACACTTCTTATTCTGGTGAATTTTTACCACTTGACATAAGTCCAGACATAGCTGGGAAGAGGGAATCTTAATTCAAGAGTTCCCTCCAGCACATTGGCCTAATTACTAGCTGATGTAGGAGGATCCAGCCCACGGTGGGTGGTACCTTCCTAGGCAGCGGGGTCTGCACTGTACAAGAAAGGGTGCTGAGCAAGCCAGAGGAAGCAAGCCAGCAAGCAGCGTTCTCCTGTGGTCTCTGCTTCAGTTCCTGCCTCCAGGTTCCTGTCCTGGCTTCCCTCAATGATGGGCTGTAAAGTGTAAGATGAAATAAACTGTTTCCTTCCCAAATTGTTTTTGGCCCTATTGGTGTTTAGCACAGCAACAGAAATCAAAACACCTTAAAGTATCTACCTACCCCATGAGCTCCACAGAATGGGACCAAGCCTGCAACACAAGGGCTCTTGGTGTATATTTAAGATTCAAACTATAACATGGAGTATGAACAGGAAGAGGTCATTTGATATCCAACAGTTAAAAAATCATATATATATTATATATATATATATATATATATATATATATATATATATATATTTTAGAGGCCATCTTTTTGATACAGATTTTGTTCCTAACAAAAACTGTATAGCCTTAATATACCTGAGAATACTCTCACTCCTCAAAAGGAAACAACTACATTCAATAGTTATTACATCTCAGCTCTAAATCAAGCTTTCTAAGCCCCTGAACTCTTTTCCCCATATCTGAAACATATGACTAACCACAAATAATACATCCTATAGAATATGAGAAAGAGAAGGAAAAAAAAAACAGTTAAAATAGTTACGTGACTTTATTTATTTAAAAATACTTTATTTATTATTTCTATTTTGTGTGTATGAGTGCTTTGCATGCATGTGTGTAAGTGTACCCATGTCATGCAATGCCTGCAGAGGTCAGAAGAGGGCACTGGATCCCCTAGAGCTGGAATTATGCATAGTTAGATGCCATGTGGGTACTGGGAACTGAACCCAGGTCCTCTGCAAGAGCAGCCAGTGCTCTTAACCACTAAAGCATCTCTCCAGCCCCTAGTTATGTGGCTTTATAAAGTGACACTCAAATGAGACAGAAGCTATCATCTTCATTTCTGAAAATCAGTAGGAGCTAATTCTTCATTATTAATATTATTACTATTTCACTTGCCTTCTCCTCTGTGTATTCCATGTTCTCTTTGTTTCATTCAACAGGCTTTCTGGGTTGTCCAAAACTAATTGACCAAGGGAGCTGAGCCCCTGGTGCCAAAACTTCTTTCTCAATTCTACAGCATGGCCATCACTTTCTGTCCTGCTGGCCCTGGGATATGATGAGATGAAAATGGCCACATGGCAGTGTGGCACCCGACATACTACCAGCTACAATATTTCTGCATCCACTCTGGAAAGCATTCCTACCTTGGAGCTAAAGAATTGATCCAGAGAAAATGTCATACAGGAGTGATCTACCCTTTAGTGTTAAAGCTTTGTAACCTGGTTATGTCCCAGGAACAGCAGAACCAATCAATTCTATTGAAAAATATCTTTTTGAGACAGAACATTTATATCATCATACTGATCTTATAACAATTATGGAAAGAATGCCTATTTTTTTGTGATAATTCAGTGGAGCCACCTGCCTCTGCCACCCTGGGTATTCCCATCAGCACTAAAGTCAGCTTACCTATTTTAATTGTCTGGTCACCTTTCAAATTCCCAGTCCTTATAAAACAGCTTTTGCTAGAAATAGTTTTTCCTTAACTAATGTATGCCTAAAGATCTTGCCGAAGAGAGTGAATTTTGGCAAATGGTAGGCAAACATTTAGGGTGAGCAGATACTCACAGCAGATTACTTTATATTCCCTATTGCTTGCAGTTGTTTCTTTGTGCTTTTGAGACAGAGTCTCTCTATGTAGCCCTGGGTGGCCTGGACCTTGTTATGCAGACCAAGCTGGTTGGCCTTGAACTCACAGGGTTCTGTCTGCTTCTGCCTCCTGAGTTCTGGGAGTAAAAGAATGTGCTACCATACCTGTGCTTGCTCGAAGTTTTTAATACACCCATTTAGTTTATATCTGGCCAAATACTGTGTGAGCCAGTGGTGACACCAGATTTGGAAACAGGAAACTACTCAGGATTATTATAAATGTAAACTACCCGGCAAATTATCCAAGTTTTAAAATTAAGCCTTATTAATTTAGCCAATGATTATATTCCTCCTTACTGGCCAAATTCAAGTCATCCCCCATCATAGGACAACCTTTTGCTTCCCTAAAAACTCATCCAAGCCCTGCCATTTTTACAATTGTAAGCTTTCACACTAAGGAGTGACCTCATAATATATCCTAGGTTAGGTTGGGGTTTAATTCTGTTTTTATTTTTTTCTAAGCAAAGAAAGTATAAGACAGGTGGAGAACAAATTTCTTCTTTTTTCTTTAGGCAAGATGCCAGGAATCTTCAAGAAAGGAAGGAACTATCCTGTCAGATCAGAGAGGGGAAATTGTGCCTTTGGGAAACAGACTTTGCATGGGTGTCTACTGGAGTTGTTCAGAGACTCACGCCTTCTGTGAACACTATCCCTCTCTCCTAGGGCCTACGCTTTTCTCATCAACATCTATATTTCCATGGAGGTAACATATGTAGCAACAACATTATTCTGTTGTCCTTTGGTTTCCTTTAGATTAAATTCTCAGTGTGAGTTTTGGCTTTTGCGGCCTCAGAGCTGCAAGATAATGAATCCTTTCATCCCAACTACAAAACACTCTTGAATTTCAGGCAATGGCTTAAACCGAGGAGTTAGAGATTTGAGCTTATCATTCCCCATTTAAGCCGTTCAATGTTATCAGAAGCATGCACCCATCAATTTTTCATATCTTCCACCCTGTTTTTTTGGTGGTGACAGAATAATACATCAAAGCCTTCTCCTTAGTGGACCCTTGATTACAGATGCCCATCAACAAGTATTTACTTTGCTATCTCATCACTGCAAGCTCTATCTATGCAACTCTATTTCTACCCTAGAAAAATATTAAGAAATTCATTTCTACCTGTCATGCCTCCAGATTGAAATCCAGTCTCCAGTTCCCCACATTTCCTTGAAATATTACTTGAAACCTTACTTCCTTGTAGAAATTTCTGAATAATATGGGTAAGAAACTATGTAGTTTCAATGACCAGTTCTGCTGTTTACTAGCTACATGACTGGCAAGTCCATTTCCTATTTCCGTCTTGGTTTTCAGTGGGAAGTCACTTTAGAAGCAAAAAGTCATGTGCAGCAAACAAAACTAAGGTTTTTAATCATAAGATGTAAGAGCTGTGAAACCTAACAGAAATGAAGGGTTTGGATTTGGGTTACGTTCCATTAAAATACCTGGGTGAAGCTCTTAGATAATGACAGCAGTGGCAGTGAAGGCAGAACATCAGGGTGAAACTGACGAGCTCATGCAGCAGATTAGCCTTTTGTAAAATAACCTGTCTCAATTTGAGCTACAAGGTCACCTTTTCCTGTGCCCACATCACTATGTTTTAGAATGTGGACAGGACCTCTGTACTTGAGATGGAGTAATGAGGCAGGAAGGGAAATGTCAGCAGACCATTGTGGGGCTGTAGAACCTACTGGAGGGTTGTCAGGAAAGGGATTGCTATGTAAGCATTTCTTCTAAATGAACATACTCCCTCACAGAGGAAGGAGACAGACGCAGAAGATCCTCAGGAGAGTAATGACACTTAGAAAGCTCAGGAAGCTCAGAAAGTTACAAAATTCTCAAGCCCCTCCACAATGTTATAAAAGCAATAAACAATTAGCAGGGACAGATGGGCAAGTTGGCCACAAATTGTGCAAAGGATGCACCTTCCATGGGCAAGGCATCCCCCTGCTGGGGTGGGCTTTTCAGCCATGCAGAGGCCTTTGACTCAGTCATGCTCCTCTAAGTAACTCCAAAGTACTCACTGGCTCACTGCGCTAGACTTGGGAGGAATCAGGTCTTTGGTCTGTTATCAGTGCCCTATCTGGGTTAAGCAGACATTTGTTCCCCTCAGGCCAGGAAAACTCACACAACAGGAACTCTACCAAGAAGGCAATTCTTTTTACTTTTTAAATTTTATTCTTTGAAAATTTCACAAATATATATATATATATATATATATATATATATATATAAAATTTGTCTTGATTATACCTGCCCCCACTCCCCCATCAAACCTGCCCTGAAGCCCACCCCCAACAACATATCTCCGTGCCTATTTCCCGTCCTCTGTTGTTGCTGTTTTTATAATTGAGTTCAGTAGTGCTGCCAGTACGTGCTGGAGTATGGGGACATCCAGCCTACGCACCCCCAAAGGAAAGTAGCTCCTGCTACAATAAGAAGCATCTCTGACCAAGGCTGACCGTGGCACAAATCTCTGGATACAAACCTAAATATTTAGAAGGCAGTTTGACAAAATGCTTTTTAGCAAAGTTCGTATCAATAGGCTTCCCCCCAAGGGCCTATTACTTCCCTAGTCATCAGTTTTGACTATGTGTACAGTGCCTGGCATGAATCCTCTCCTGTGGAGCAGGCCTCAAATCCAATCAAGAGATACTTGCCTCTGTTGCTATATAAACTCTTTTGTTTTTGCTTTTAAAGTGTAGTGGTTAATTTTATGTGTCAATGTGACTAGTTACTGTGCTCCTTTGTTCAAACACTAGTTGCTGCAGAGAGGGTGCTTTTCAGATGGTGGTAACACAATGGTGTAGGGTCTGGCCCCCCTGCATGCCCTTCTCTCTTAGTGCTAGGCTCTTGCCAAGAGCTAGCAGGATCTTGTCAGTTACAAAGCTCCAGTAAACAACTTGACCTTTACAGACTTCCTCAGTTTACATCAGGTGTGTGTCATGTGGCTAGATGTCTCCTGAGAACCTGAACTTTTAACCTCCTGTAAAGCCCCGCCCTCAGGGTATATAAGGCTTGTTGCCTCTTAATAAAGTCTTGAGTCCCTTGGCTTGCCTTTAAGATTTCAACCCAAGCCTGCAACATAAACTCTTAACTGAGTTGCCAGCTACCCCGCCTGTCTTACAGATTTGGACTTTGCCAGTCCCAACAATCCCATGAGCCAATTCCTCAAAATAAACCTGTATCTACATATGTATATCCAACTGGTTCTGCATCTCTGCAGAGCCCCAATACACATGAGCTTTCCAGCTGTGGCGATGAAAGAGGAAAGTCAAATAACAGCACAAGGCAACAGTCTGCTTCCAGCATAAATCATTAAATCGAAACTGTCGGTTGGTACTATAAGCCCACATCTCCGGGGAGGGTGGGGGGGAGGGGAATCCAAAAAAGAGGGAGAGGCTATCATGGGCTACAGACTTTTATTGTTTCAACTTGAAACTTTTAAGAACTATAAAACTAACTTGCTGACATCCCAGCCTCACCTTTTTTAAAAGCACATCTCCCATTCTGTCTGTTTGGGCTTTTAATAAAGTATATTTCTGCTGAGATAGAAGGGAAAGCATGACCTACTTAAACTCAGGCAAAACTAATCTTGCAAGTTGATCAGAAAGCTATTTGGCAAGAAGTCCCCTTGTTGAAGTGGCTTGAGAGAACTGAAGTCATCCCAGTCCAAATCAGGACAGGAAACTGCATCTCCAATGTTACATAGAAAAAAGCTGTGTGTTTGCTTCATTGAAGAGGCAATCTGATTTTAACATGACACTTTTAAAAGGCTGACTTGTTCATTTTCTCATTTTCCCCTTCTGCAATTTTTTTTTTCAAAATTTGAACAACTCAGCTTTGTCCTCTGCTTTATAACACAGCAGACAAAATTGAGATTTGTGATTATTCAGTCATAATCAATAAATCTGCACCACACCCTGAAGACAAGATTAGTAATAAAAAGAACAATGTTAGAGAAGGAACTTCTGTGTGCAAACACACAAAGAACTTCTAAAGCTCAACCATAAAACATACTATCTGGACGGACACCCAAGAAGGGAACGCTGCTACGTAAACACTGAAGATGTCTGGCAGCGTGTGTTGTCTGGAACTACAGATTGGAGCTCCAGTGAGCTCTTACCACACACATAAAAAATGGCCGAAATTCAGAACCCCAACCACACCAAATGCTGATGAGGATGTGGAGCCAAAGGAACTCCTATTCCTTCCTGGCAGAGATGCCAAAGCAGGGTGGCCACTCTGGAAGACTGGCAGTCTCCTCTAAAATCAAACATTTAATTCACCAATTCCACTTCTTGGTAATTACCAAAATAAATAGAAAACATATGTCTACACAAAAAAACTGAGTACATGTGGATGTTTATAGCAGCTTTATTGGTAATTATCAAAACCTAGAAAACACCAAGCTACCCTCCAGTTAATCAATGGAAATATAAATAATCAAGAGAAAGGAATATTATTCTACACCCAAAAGAATAAACTAGTGAGCATGTGATGGAAACTGTGTATCCTACCTTGTAAATACTATTATTTGTAATAGATTATAAATCATGATCGTTGGGCAGTAACTGGGCCTAGGAAAACTGAGAACACCTCAAAGACAAAGTCTGACCCAGACTGAGCAGGGGCCAGAGGCTACAAAGGAACAAATGTAGCATGCACAGATGATTTCAGACCATGCGATGCTGACTCTGAGGAGAAGGTGAACATGCACGCTAGCATAGGCAAACACCAGGATAAAAAGGAAGCCACTTCAGCCATCAACATTCTGCTGGAAGGAAATCAAGACATGCATTCCTGGGAGATGGTCAGGAAGAAGAAAGGTGTGTCAGGGCAGAATATGGTGGACGGATGTGATACAATGGAGAAAGCGAACAAAAGAGAGACTGAGACAGACTCTATAGTTGATGACTACAAAAGAACAGCACCAGTCTCTAAAGTGTCTTCAAGGCCTCTAGCTGCAAAGGACGTGATGGTCTGCATTGGTCAGGGAGTAGGCCTCATTGTTGCATTACATAAGCCACTACCTTCCACAGAGAACCAGTCATCTAATTTGGATCCATCTTGGCCTCCTCTGAGAGCCCAGCTTCTACTGTTCAGTAACTCAAAGCAGAGTGCCATGGCGCAGCCCACTTCAGAAAACACACAGTCTTATGGCATGTTAGAGAAAGTCTTTAGTTATGTCAGTGATGTTAAAGGTGGCCCCCAGTTCTTAGAGCAATTCAAGACTGTGTGTGTCTGGCTCAGGTGAGAGCTTTCTAAATCTAGAAGGACTTCTTTCTCCTTGTAGAACACAGGCCCTGGCACATAGTCATCATTACTGATACTGTATGATCTGGAGAACCCAAAGGATTCAATAGTTCATACTTGACCCCCTTACAAAGCACTATGCTTTTACTCCAACCTCAACCATGATAGAGGTGCTCTCTTTTCTCCTCTGGCAAACAAACTCACCTCAGCTCCACAGATGTCTCTTGGGTCTTCAGAGAGCCAATACTCCTGTCCACAGCTGACTCTAAAACATCAAGAAAGGGCCTCCTGACTGAATAGATTCCAGTTCTGGCTGGGGAGATAATCAGTGGTGGCTTAGTAGATACTCAGTGCTCAGTTTACAGTCTGAGGCATTGAATTCTGGATTATACTCTGTCCTTTCTAATTAGGAGTCTTGCCTCTCCCCGTTACCATCACAAGCACCTCCTTAAGCCAGGATCCTGGTAGATTTCATCAAAGTATTCAATAGTCTGATTAGTCCAGTAGTAGGCATGGGAAACAGGATGCTCTACTACCCAAAAGCCTAGGAGCAGCTTCTAAAGCTTCAACTTGAAGCTCTGTGGCTATGGCGTTAGGGAGAATTTCTCACTTCCCTCCTGGGGTCCTGCCTTAATCTGTATACTATGGCTCCAGGGCTGCCACAAGCCTACATGCTACAGGAAGATGCTCCAGATAGTACTGAAGACTGGCTTTTGGGTAGTAGAGCATCCTGTTTCCCATGCCTACTACTCTGGAGACTAGGAGAGGTGGTACCCTGGCCAGAAGCCCTTATTCTGGGAGTATCACCAAGTTTGGCCATGGGGATACCTCTTTCCCTTCCTCACCACAACCTTGGCCTAACCTCAAAGGAACCAGATACAGACTTATCACACTACAGAGCAGGAATTCCTGAACCCAGCGGTGTCTCCTGAATATAGGCATACTAGCCTGTCATATTACACAGGAGCCCAGGTCTCCTCAGCTTTCCAGGAGGGGCCTGCTCTGTTCCCTACGGCTTAAACATCACTAACATTTTGTGACTGTATTAAATACCCCTTTACAGCAGCTAAGTAGTTATGGTATCATGGATATAAGACCACAAGAGAATACCAGATACTCTAGACGTGTGTGCTCCAAAGCTCAGGGGTCCCTTAAGGGTTTCATTTCAGTAGTTCTGCTGCCTCCATTAACTTGCCTTCATCCCTGGGAAGTGGAGGCCCCATCGGTCCATCCATAGCTGCTGCCTATTCACCTGCCCTTTTATGCACATGCCGACCCCCCTTCCTCAGCTACACTCCCAGTTCCGCTGCCATCACCTGCAGTAGGATGGGCCAGAATAGTCTCAATCCCATCAATGACCAGTTTGGCAAGTAAGCACTCCATAAACGAGTCCTCCTGCAGCAGCTTCCAAAGGCAGTAGGATAAATGGAATCTTTGCTCTTTAAAGAGAAGAGACAGAGACAGAGTGTCATAGAGACAGAGACAGAGATAGAGACAGAGGGGCTACTACACCATGAAACAACACTGAGGAAACTTAAACATATATTACTAAGTGAAAGAAGTCAATTTGAAAAGACTATATGATTCTAACTATAAGACATTCTGGAAAACACATTCATAATGACAGTAAAAAAAAAAAAAGTTTGGGGGTTCTAAGGTGGAAGATGCGACTGGTCAAAATATCCAGACTTAGTCACAGGTGGTTATGAGAGCAAGCCCTCTGGTGAGCTGAGTCGGTACTAGGACCTCTCTGAGAACTGCCCAGTAGCGCTAAAACCCTTGATGAATTAGGTTAGGCCATACTCTCTTCCCATCATTCCTACAATACAGCAGTCTGTAAGACATCGCCTGTACGAGCCCTTCAAAATGTGAGCAGGGCAGCACTATTGATGGGTTTAGTGCTTTACTAAATGAATCAGCCCTGTGTTCCAGTTGCCCAGGACAAACCCAGCTTCTACCTCTTTATCCAGAAAATTATTAATAGTTTCTTCTTTTACCAATTTGGGTTCATAAATAATGTCATCCTGTCTACAAGGCAGGCTACCTTGATAAACTATTACCTGGAGGCAGTAAGAGGAAGACAAAAGGTCTCAGGCTACTCTATTAGTATTCTGCGGATAAAAAGAACCAAAAAAATAGGTGAACGCAAAAGCAGAGGTTTTGATAATAGAAAGTGAAAAGTCTATTATTGACTGAATGGTACATTCAGAATTCAAATGGCTTTCCCCCAGGGAACCAAAGGTTCTGTTTGAATAGGAATCTATAAGGCAATCCTCTCTGTATTCCCTCATGCAAATCCTACTTTGTAACAAACTTTTCTTTACACCAGAATACCCTTTTTAAAAGTCTCAAGGTTTTAGAAGTAAAACTATTGGTACAAGGTGGATGTTTCCTTGGGGTAGAGTGATCCTTTCATTTATCATGCATATCAGACTTTATATACATATACATATATATATACACATACATATATATATACATTATATATATATATATATATATATATATATATAAAGAGAGAGAGGAGAGAGAGGGGACAGAGAGGGAGAAAGAGACAGAGAGAGGGAGTCTCCCTGTAGCCCCAGCTGTCCTGGAATTCAATATGTAGACCAGATTGACCTTGACCTCACAGAGATCACCTGCCTCTGCCTCTGAAGTGGTGGAATTAAAGGCCTGCACCACCATGACCCAGCTCAAATCATTTTTAGTTTAAAAATAAGAGTGTTAACTGATCCACAGCCTTCACTGAGGGAATAAGTAGGTACAATCAACCTAGGTTGTTTCAACTCCAATTTTTGGTTTGAAATATTAAGGGCTGGTTGATGTTGATCTTTCATCCAAGGGTAATGTGGATTCCTCGTGCTGGTCTGGATGCTGATTCATCAGTGGCACTCAGGGAGTTGATAGTCTTCTCCCTGGAGTAGATTGGAACAGCTAGATACATGTCTACCTGGTGCTTCCACCATTGCAACTGCTTACACTTGTTAATATAAGCACCATATCCCTAACTCCTAACCCTGTGAGGAAGCACCCAGTCTTGGTAACAAGCACCTCTACCTCCTGAGCCATCTCACTGGACCCAATAGCTTTTGCTGTGAATGATGAAGTTGCTTATCTTAGACTCAGGAGTCTCAAACTTTCTTCGAATAACTATGAGTCAGAAATAAGCTATGTGTTAGTTTGTAAGTAGGAAAAAAACCTCAGACCATTCATAATTCTTTTCAAAATAAAACATTGGGGTGTTTGTTTGTCTGTTCTCTCAGGCAGGGTCTCATTATGTAGTCCTGGCTGGCCTGGAACTTGCTATGTAAATGAGTCTGGTCTCAAACACAGAGGGATCCACCTGCCTCTGCCTGCCAAGTGCTGTGATTAAAGAGGTGCACCACCACGCCTAATCTAAAATAATACATTTGAAATTTTTAGTTTATTTTTAGTTTATCTTTAAATTATGTGTGAGAGCATGTGTCTGTGTGTGGGTGTGTGTACATTAGTGCAGTTGTCCCCATGGAGGCCAAAAAAGGGCTCGGGTTCCCGGGAGCTGGAGTTACAGGCCGTTGTTAGCCACCTAAAATACTTGCTGAAACCCAAACTTGGGTCCCCTGCAAGAACAATATGACTATTAACCACCGAGCCAGTTCTCCAACTCCTCATTCATGATTTTTTTTCTATTATTCCTCAATAATATGCTAAACTGTACATGCTGAAAATTACATTTTGCTTCTTGTATTAGTTACTTTCTTCATTATTGCAACAAAATACCTGACAAAAGCAGCTTAAAGAAGGTAGGATGTCTTAGTTCATTTCCATTGCTGTGGTAAAAACACTGACCAACTTGGGGAAGAAAGGGTTTATTTGGCTTACAAAACCATCCACCATCAAGGAAAGCCAAGGCAGTAACTTGGAGCACAGATCATGGAGGTATGCTGCCTTCAGGCCTCCTCCCCTGGCCTGTGCCCAGCTCAGCCTGCTTTCTTATACAATACAGACCGCAGTGGGTTAGAGCCTCCTCCCACATCACTCAGCAATCAAGAAAATGCAGCCCAGACCAATCCGATGAAAGAAATTGTTCAGGTGAGGTTCCTTCTACCAAGGTGTGTCAAGTTGACAACTGAAGCTATCTGGCACAAAGGGTTTATTTTGAATCACCGTTTGGGGTACAGTCCATCATAGCTGGGAAGTTGGGGTTGCAGTAGCTGGAGGCAGCTGGCCGAATCTCATCTGCAGCCAGGAAGCAGAGGGTGATGGATGCTATTGCTCATTTCCTCTTTTTACTTGGTCTAGGACCCCTAGTCCATGAAATGGCACCATTCACATTTAGGATGGGTCTTTCCTGTCTTAATTAACCTAAGCTAGAAAAGCCACCCCAGCTGTGCTCCGAGATTTGTTTCTAAGTCCTGTCAAGTTGATGATCAAGAGTCAGCATCACACTTCTCCTCTAACACTGATGCCTGCTTTGGCTCAACTGAAGCAAGGCTGCTAAACGGTGGAGTGACCTAACAAAAGTTTAGAGTCAGAGATTAAAGAAAGAACTGAGATGGTATCCGAAAGGGTTGGCGAAAGGTGGCTCACTGTGGCTCTGCTATGGAAGTTCTGAATCTATCCAAATGGTGAAGACAAACTCCAAAGCTACATTTAAGACATCCCAACCTCCCTCTTTCAGGAAAAGTGACAAACACTACATTTTCTACTTCTTTTCTTCACTTAATATTTATCAAAGGATACAAGACAAGATTAAAGAGAGAAAATTTTCAAGATATCCTACAGGGTCAGGTTGGTTAGGATTCTAGTTTGTTCAGTAAGCTCACATTCTAAACAAAATTAATTTTTTCTTATTCTATACTTGTTTATGTGCTCTCCAGATATCTTTATTTCTTTACTTAATTTAGTGTTATAATATTTGTGAATCTTTCCCAATAAGACTAAAAAGTACAACTCATATCATTTGCCCAGCTCAAAACTCCCTTTAAGCCAGGTAAAGTGGTGGACACCTTTAATCCCAACACTCCGGAGGCAGAAACAGGTGGATCTCTGTGAGATTGGGGCCAGTCTGGTCTACATAGCAAATTCCAGTCCAGCTTGGGCTATAGGGAGACTTTGTATAAAAAATAAATAAATAAATAAATAACCTCCCACTTTGGGTCAACCTGCAATATTCAATGTCGCCATTTGCATTCAGTGGAAATTATTAAGCACCTTCTAGCTGTCCAGTGCTATTGTAAAGAGCTGGAAAGTGTAGGTCAATAAACAGGAAACAACCCATTCTAGGGGAAAGAGATTACAGATAGACAATCAAAAAGCAAGCAACAAATGTCTGTTTTTAGATATGGCAAAATAAAATGACATGACTGGACAGGGAATCCGAAAGTAAAGGTCATTTTGTATTATTAGGTGGCTAAAGAAAGCATCACTGAGGTGATTTTATTTTGGGACTAAGAAAATGAAAGAAAGCTCATTATTTGAGTGCCAAGGAGTAGAACATTCCAGTCAGAGAACAGAGGCAAAAGAATGGGTGGAGTATCTGAGATCTGGAAAGGCAGAATGAAAGACAACAAGGAGTGTGCAAGATCCTGGGAGTTCTGAGACCAGAATGTTCATGTTACTTACATTCTCCCCTTAGATTACCAGGTCAACAGAAAGCATAATTCTAGAATCACTTCATCTCAGCTTCTCAGGAAGAGATATTTATCAATGAAGAACTACAGTCTCAGTCTTCTCAGGGTATAGCAACCTAGTCATGCTATTAGAAAAGAGCAGAGAATAATTCTGGGACATTAGATAATGGAATTAGGTGACTAAATGACGTTATTACTAATTAACACCTTTAAGATAGAAAGCAGACTAGCTCTAAAACTAGTGTTTGTATCTGTTAGCCCTGGGGACAGGGAAATAGGAGAGGTGAGAAAAAAGTTCCTTTCAGGTCACCAGCATCAGATCCTGTAAGAGTCTGGGGGCCTTCCTTTGAATCTGGTTCACTCCTTAGCTGGTGAATTCATAAATTGGCCCTTCTACCGGAGGTGAAGAGAGAGAAATGTTAAATGCAAGATGTTGTTAAAAACATGTTTGCTAAAGATATTAAAACAAATGCTGGGTCTTACCCAAGTAACTTAGCTAAAGAGGATGGAAACTTCTGCTCATATTTTTATTTGTTGCTGAGCATTATCTTAAAACTGTGCAAATTTTAAGACCAGACATAATTGACCCATGATTTAATTACGTGAAATTTTTAAATTTTTGTCAACCTTTTTACCATTTTAGATAAACATGGGATCCCTTACACGTAAAATTGATGTGACAATTTTATAGGTTATCGATGCTCTGATAAAGATTTCATTTGTTGAGAAAAGAAATGACTTCATTTCTCGTTGGCCAAGATAAAATGGGCAGCAGTGTCTCGGGTGGAATATAACTCTGGCTTTTAAATTTTCACAACAGAATAACAACTCTGCCATCTGTGCATCTGGTCTTTCAGCACAGGGTTCTCACTTTTACCAACAACACAGACTACGTGCAGAGCAAGCACTTGCCAGAGTAATCAACTACAATCCAAAACCTCCTTTACATCCACCAAGAAAGCATGCATCTGGGGGACAAGCAAATCACCTCTTCTTTTGAGTTTCCCAACCCCCATCTTGGTAGTCAGCATCAACTATCTCAACTCTTCAGCTTCCCACTACCATTTGGGGTTTTATTTGTTTGTTTGTTTGGTTTGTGCGCGTTAGGCAAGTGCTCTGCTGTTGAGCTCCGCCTGACCCCACACTCTATTTTCTGTATAGAAAGGTAACATCTAAAGCTTTCACACTAAAATCACTATTGTCTCTTCTTCAGTGGGAACTAGATTTACCTAAAAAAACATGACTCACACTATGGATGTGTTCTAACGCTTTGCTCTAGAAAAACAGAGTGTTTCATATGCTCCCTTTTAATATAAAGCACAAAATGAGGATGATGTAATCAACTGTGTCTTGTGGTCTATCTAGCCCAGCGGCCTGGAAAGGGAACCATGTCTGTGACCCATTAGAGCAAACACTGAACCTTAGATTATGTTTACATGTCTTTCTATTCTTTATAAATAGTTTGATTTTCATCAATAATTTTACAGTGTCAGTTTTTGCAAATTACATTTATCTTCTTAGAAGAACAGGCTATAAATATTACTGAAAGGAGTGGTCCATACTCAAAGTATAACAGAATAATTCAGAGGATCAATACAGTCCTGTAAATCAGAGGGGCTGAGCCTTAGAGAAAGGAGGCTGTTTCTCTACGAGTAATACAAGAATTTGAGGATGACACCTCTATGACAGTTACTGCATACCTCACCATAGTAAAGAATCCCATGAGGGTTAGGGGTAGATACAGAAGTGAAATGTTGAAAAGACATCAAGGTCAGCTTAGAGGGCTTTAAAGATCAAGCTCGTGATTTAAATAACCATTCCTTAAGTAACCCTTGAATGAGGAAGTGGCTGATGAAGTTGCCTGACTAATCATGACCAAAACAGCGTCATCAACAGATCCATGTTGCTCTGGAAGATAGTCCATTTCCTGTACAAATGATGAAGGTTTAATTTTTGACATTAATTTTAAGTTCCAACAGGCTATCGTGGTGAAAATGTTGAACAAACAGCATGGTTAAGAGTCCGGAGCTTGATACACAAGTCAGAGAGACAGAGTTGGAAATTAGCTGCACAGGAGAGAACAGCAGAACCAATAAGAGACTTTGAGCCCTCTGGTTCCCTTTCTTTTTACAGGCACAACCACCAAGGCTGCAACATTGGAGAAGAGATGAAGCTCTTCTATATTAGAGGGCATGGGGGATATTCAGATGTTTTAATGCCCTCAAAATAGATGCCTTTTCTCAACATAACAAAGATTAAATTTAGAGCATCTCTTAGTTGCTTTATTACAAGGATTAGAGAGTTAATGAGTTCATTTGCTCTTTTTTTCCCCCTTGGCATGGAGGTAATAAATAATAGTGCTGAGAGGTGGCCAAAACAAGACAATATATGTTATCTATAAGCTGAGATAACAGATTCTTCAGACTGGCAAATAAGTAATCCTGCCAACTCAGCAAAGGAGAAGTGAATGGGAGCAGTGCGCCAAGGTTGTTCAGTGACACCCTTATATGGTAAACATCGTTCAGTGTCAAGAGAAATGAGCTCACGCTCTGAGCCCTCTGTTAAAGTCTCTAGATAACAAGAGAAAGGGAGAAAATAGCGGTTTCGCTGGTCAGACCTTTGCCATATAGGTCTATAAAGGCAAGACAGACATTAGAAATAAGCAACCTTAAGTTAACTTCAAAGATAGGCTGGTGCTCTTAGACTCATAAACTAATGGCACCTGTCAGTCATGGACTGGGGAGGGGTTGTGGGCTGTTGGGGAGCTATTGGTGGTCTAGGGCTGTTGAGGAAAAGGAAGTCATCTTCAGTGATGTAACCACTGGAAGTTTCTCATGCCCCAGTGGACGGCTCCACACCCATAGCCATGGGGCAGCCCTGGTTAAACCCTGTGAGTCACAATGCAAATACAAAAACAAATCAAAAAAGATGCAGCAGTGGGATGGTGGGAAGAAGGAGGCTGGCGGAAGTGGGAAGGGGAGAAGAGACGATGAAGAGGCAAGCCGACCAGAACTCATAGCGTGCATGTATGAAATTGTCAAAAAATAATATTGTCTCAAAAAAATTAAAATAGGTTCTTAGAACATAACCTCTGGAGAGATGGCTCAGTGGTTAAGAGCATTGACTGCTCTTGCAGAGGACCCAGGGGTTCAATTTCCAGCACCCACATGGCGGCTAACAACCTTCTGTAACTCCAGTTCCAGGGAATCCAACACCCACTTCTGACCTCTGCAGGCATTGCAACACACAGGTGGACTTACACACATGCAGGCAATACACTCATACACATAAAATAAAATATAAATAAATACATTTTTAAATAGCCTGGTGCCGTGGCATGCTGATAACTGAGTAGCCTAGAACTGGCTGGATACAAAAGAGAATGCTTCAGATAGGGAAGCCCCCATATGTTCTAGGGGCAGATGAGCTGCAGAGTGCGGGGGGAGGTGGGGGGGGGACGGGGACTAGAGAACAGGAAACTGACAGTCAGGGAACAAACGACTGGCTGAGGAGTTTGGGTTCCATCCTGAGAGCAATGAAAACTGATCAGACAATCACAGGGAAGGGGAAACAACAGATCCTTACTTATGCCGGAAAAGGGGACTAGCACAGATGTGTTCCCCACCTTGCAGGGACAGGCAGGAAAGAGATCTGAGCACTCGGTGAGCAGCTGCACTAAGCGTACCCTGGGGAGTGAGGTGGGGGAGGAACGGTGTCTGCGGTCGTCATGGGCTTGGGAAAGCAGCTCTCTTGTAAACATGCTTTGTGTCCTCCCCCTCTTTATTCATATCTTTCTAAATCAGTCATTGGAATGGGAAGGGGGAGAATTTATACGAGCAGTAACCACTTCATTGGGAAAACAGAATGCAGACTCTCCAGGATTTTCTGTAGAGCTCGAGAAGGGGACCAAGACTGGGCTCCTGGTGCCTTTGCCCTCGATGCCTTCTTCCTTTCCAGAGTGTATCTTTTGATCATCACGTTCCCAGCCTTTGGGCCCCAAGGATGTGACATCCTCCTGTAAGCTCTGATTATAACCAGCAAACATTCTTTCCTGGCTTCCTCTTGGCACTGTCAGGAAACACTTTGACAACTGAGATTCAAAGTGAAAAACTTGAGACTTCAACTCTAAGCTCAGCCGGTGAGCTTCAGATCAGAGCACAGGTGTGGTGGAGAACTTGAGTTTGAGCTTTGACCTGAAATGGGTTAAATCTTAAAGCACTTAAATATTCTTATGACCTTTCAAGGTCCTTAAATGCTCTAAATCTGTAATATATGACTCAAAGGAGAGCTCAGATAACTTTGAGATAACATTTAAAAATGCATGTGTCAGTTAGCAGTTTAATTTGGCTACTAACAAACAACCTATATAAATAAAGCTTCCTTTCTCTTAAGAAAGGGAGTGCAGGCAGTCAGGCATGATGGTACATGTCTTTAATCCCAGGAGGCAGAAGCAGGTAGATCTCTGTAAGATCCAGGCTAGAAGCCATCCCAATCTATATAGTGAGTTCTAGATCAGCTGCGGCTACAGAGAGACCCTGTCTCAAAACACCAAAAAAAAAAAAAAAAAAAAAAAAACCAGGGCAGGGTGTAGGTCTTACAAAAATCTCACATGACAATGCCAGAAGTCTTCTGTGACCCACAGGCCTCTCTTCTATCCTCAGTCCTCAAAGTGATTTGTGGACAACATGTCTGCTGAGCAAAATGGAGAATTCATCCTTCCTTTCTAGGAAGCCTCCCCAGAAGTAACTCTGACTTAATGTGTCATGAACCTGAACTCAATCACGCAATCACATTTAACAGTAAGATATAAAATCAAAGGGAAAATCTTGCTTCTCAGCTGGCACGCTCCCTGTGTTCTTCCTTTTTAACTGGAGAGTGATTAGTAGTTAACGTTCTCCTCCTTCAATAGAAAAAAATTCAACATGCATTTAACATCACATCCTTGGTTTTTATTGATCAGTGATATAACAAATTACCAAATGAAGCATATTTCCACATGTTTTATAAAATTATTCCTGTATCATTCAGTGTTCTGTGACTCGGACAAAAAATTAGTGCCAGACTAGAAATTCATTTCTCCTGAGTAAAAGCTTTTTAAAGTTTGCTTTTCCTTTTGTCATATCGTGTCCACATTTCTATTTTATCATATTGTGCTCTGGCTTGCCACTTCAACTAGATTCTAGCATTCTCTTTAGTTTAACTCCCAGATACAACATCTCACAGACCTTTTCCTAATTAGCTCTTAGACTTCTGACTTTGGCATAACTCTCCTAGCTTATGTTCCTTTGAAGCCTTGAGGACACAGGAGTAACAAATAGATCCAAAGCTATGGCTCTTGTTCAGAAAAGTCCTTTGAATTGTTCTTCAGCTCTGCTGCTTAAATAATTAATCAAAAGTTGAAAAACATCAGCTTCAGAGGCACTCTATGAAGAGTTGTCATTAAACTAATTCCAGTGATATCTTCAAAGCTGGGAAAACAAGAAGGAGGTTTTTTCATTTGAAATATAATGCCACTGAATACGCAACAAATGGTAGTGATTCCATTTTTTAAAATCTTTTTTACAGTTTATTATTTTTATTTTATGTGTAGGAGTGTACTGTCCAAGTGTACCCATGTCGTGCAATGCCTGAGGTGGTCAGAAGAAAGTGTTGGATTCCCCTGGGACTGGAGTTACGGACAGTTGTTAGCTGTCATGTGGCTGCTGGGAATCAAACGTGGGTTCTCTGCAAAAGCAGTCAGTGCTCTTAACTGCTGAGCCGTTTCTCCAGCCCCATGATTCCATTTTAAAGGACATGAAAGTCTTAGGAAATTTTCCAGAGTTGGAACTGAATTGTGACCAAATACTTTTCAGGACCAAAAATCTAATATGACATGAAACAGGAACTGCTACGCACAGGCATTTAATAAAATAGACATCAGGAGAGGAAAAACCATCTCAAGAGAAGTAGAAAACCTGGAGTTAAAAAGTAGGGTACAATCTAAGGGGAAAATGCTGAAACGCACACAGGTGAGGACACCCAGTGGCGCCTCTACTTAGGTCAAGTGAAGACGTTCCTGGTTCTCAGCTACCCACTGTCAGTGAGAGCTTATTAAGAGATGAGGGTTAGCTGAGGCAAAACTAATTCTCGCCAACTTTAGCTAAAAAGGAAAGCTGCCTTGAAAATGGACCTGATACCCTTCTCTTCACCTCACATGTCAACCTGGTTTCCATGGCATACTCTTTCTACCCACCACCTCTAAACTGATCTATCAATTTAGGTTATCTTAAGGTAAAAACGAGGTGGTTAGCATTTCCAGATATCTACCCCAGAGCAGCATTAACACATCTCATGACCTGAAGAGACAATGCAAATTATCCAAACTATGGCTACAACATTTACTTAAGATTAAAATTAAGATTGAAAATGTGAAATAAGTCACTTATTGCTATTGTTTAAAAATTATTTGTCTCCTCCAAAACTCATGCTGGACTTGATACTTACCTTTAGGTATTAAGAGGCTGAGAACCTAACTTGACTATGGCTCATCCAGATTAGATAAAGTCAGAAGGAAGCTCCCATGACTGAACACCAATGACTTTTTAAATTTATTTATTTTTAATTTTAAAATTTATAAACAATTTTTATTTAAATTAAATAAAAATGCTCAAAGTGATGAAGACCTATTTTAATTTAATTATTTTTAATTTTGCCTACATGTATGTAACTGCACCCATGCATACAATGCCCATGGAGGCCAGAAGAGGGCATTAGATCATCTGGAACTGGAGTTAAGGACAGTTGTTACCTGACACATTGGTACTGAGGCTTGAACCCAGGTCTTCTGCAATAGCAACCAGCCCTCTTAACCACTGAGCCATCTCTCTAAATGGCTTTTTAAAGAGAGGAAGAGAAACCAGAAGACATGCATGCAAGTTCTCACTATCTATCACCTGCCCTGCATCGCTGAGATTCAGCAAGCAAGAAGGTCATCCCAAGGTCCCTCAGCCTTGGACTTCCAACCCAACAAGCCCAAACAAGCCTCTTTTCTTTATAGTTTGCCCTGGTTATGGTATTGTATTATTAGCAGCAGAAAACAGACAACAGACAAAGCTACTTATCCAGGAAACGGATAATAAACTTCATTGTAATTCAACATTGTTCATGCTGTATTCTTCTTAAAACAGGTGAATTTCAATTGTTTTCATAATATCATGCAAATGCTAAGAGTAAAAGTAAACACACATGATCCTGGGAGACTGTACAATCTCTAGAGAACCACTCATGTGGAGTGAGTTATTTCAAGTAAAGAAGAGTGTTTTATTGAGAAGAAATAAAGGCAGGGAGTGGGATCACACTGGGACTGCTGACTGCTCCACACCTCATCTGTTTCCTTTGACAAATGTTTATTAAGGGCTCACTACCTCCCAGGCATTATAGTCACCCTCTGGGATATGTAAGAATAAAAAAATGGACCAAGACCCCTGAGGGAGTGAGGTCCACAGTCTAGCAAGGAAAGTAAGCTATAATCGATCCAAAAAGCGGCTTGTTTATATGCAAGCATCATTATTTAATGATTTTATAAGAGTTAACTTAATATGAGAATAAGAAAAAAATAGGAAATAAGAAGGAATGGATTCAGGGATAGTGTCCTTGAGAAGGTGACAGCTGAGCACAGGTTTGAATGTCATGACAAATCTAAGCAGGCAGGTAAGTTGGCAGAGAGCATTCTGGCATGAGGAAGAAACTATATAAAAGTTCTCAGGTAAAGTAGAGCCGGCATGCCCAAGGAATAACAAGGAGATCAGTGCTGTTCACCTGGAGAGAGAGGAGTCTTCATGGCTGCACAGGCTACTGGGAAGTCATCTTTTTTCATAAACAGGGAGTCGGAAGTACTCTTTATCTATGTAGAGAGTCTCAGTTACTTCATGATTCATCCTTGTCTGATTCCCAACTTGTGACTCAGATATCTGTTGTTGTCTACAAAATGTGTATCATTATTCCCACATGAAGCTGCATGTACAATCCTTTCCCGACCACTGCTACAAGAGCTATGAAAATTGGGATCAATAAACAGAACAGATTGCCAGAACTCTGACAGAAAAATGGCATTAATACATTTATTACAGGTTTAAAAATAAAGCCCACCCATAAATGAGAGTGAGCTCATTTAAAACTGTCCCTGAGCCCGGCATCACTCTGGGAAGAAGTGGAACTGAAGATGAATGGCTTTCCAGTTGACACAGGATGTCTGAGCAAAAGCCAAATGTCTCAGAGTTTGTTATCCTGTCAGCCATACAAGGAAAGACTGCACCCAGAGAACATTCTCCACTCTGAACAGAACAATGAGAACATTAAACTGAATCATTAAAAAAAGAGAAGAATTTCTCCTTGCTTTGAAAATGCTTTCCAAAGCAGGGCCTGTCAAAGAGTGACCCAGAAGACAAGCAGCCTTCAGTAATGCTTTTTAGGTGACAGTTCTGAAAGACGTTTCTGCCCTGTGTGAGGACGGGGAAAGAGAAAAGAATCAACTCATACAAAGTACTCGTGTTGAACCAGAAACTTTTAATGTAATTTTCTTCTTCATGCAAAATCAAGATCCACAGTCTTTACAATGCTATAATTATAAGCTGGAAAACTCAGAACAGAACTTACAGTAGTCAGGGAGATTACACCTAGAACCGAGTATCTTTATGTGACATTTCTGTTGTAGCCACAGAGAAGAATCTGAGATATGGTTATAGTTCCAAAGGAGACTTTGCAGTATTTACACAGCATTTTTTTCAAAAAGAGACATTCTATAAATTCCCAATTTTTGTGAAGTGGGGGGTGGGAGAATAAAATGTGTTGTTTTTGAAAAAAGTATTATTATTATTATTATTGGGGGAGGCTTGTGGAGGTCAGAGGACAACTTTCATGTGTCAGCTCTCCTTCTACCATAGGTACCAGGGATCAAGCTCAGGTCATCAGGCTTGCATGGTAAGTGCTTTTAGCCTCTAAGCCATCTCACCAATGCTTTCTACTTTGTTTTTATTTGATCTATAATGCCTGTGATTATGAACAATAAGATCAATGCCCATAGGTCCAGACTCTGCTGACCAAAGAGCAGTATCACACAACCGTAGAAGCTGGACTAGTGAGGCAGAACATGGGAAGTGGCTCTGTGCCTGTCAACTGGCTAGCATTATTAGAGGTAAACCGGACTCCAGAAGTGAGAATATTAGAAATTCTCTACTTGATTTGTCTCTCCTCTTCTGAAAGTCAATCTATGCAAACAGGAGCTATTATACCGCCCAACTCCAGGGGCCTTTGCTCTTACTATGGCCCACAGCACAGCCCTTTCTGGAACTCTGCAGCCTAGAGTCTGTGCAGGGATGCCCAGCGCCTCCTCCAAACATGCATCTAGTTATTCATCTTGGGTGATACAAAAACACTGCACTGAGAACCTGTGTAAAGTTTAAGTGAACTATTTTGGCTTCATTCTTTCTGAAAGTGATTAAGTACACACTTTGACAAACAAAATCAGAGCTGCTGAGGAGACTTCCCTTTTCTTATCAGAACCACCAACAACCACTGTTGATTAAGAGACCGTGGTCTCCACAGGCAGAAGGAGTCTCTTACTCCGTATCTCCTTGCACTATTGTAACTCTGATCCCCATAGCTCACAATGCTGTCAGTTCTTCCTGTAAGCACTTTCTAATCTCTCTACCTCATCTCTACCTAATCTCCTAGTCTTCCTCAGCAGCATTTCCTCATTGACAACTTCAAACTTTAGTCCTGGAAACAGTCTTCGTATGCTGCACTCCATGGCTTCGCTAAGATTGTTTCCTCCGTATGGCACAGTTTTCCCTGTTAGTTTTAGTTAATTGTTAGTTAGTTAGTTAGTTAGTTAGTTAGTTAGCTGGAATTAGTTCGTTTTCCCTAACTAATTCTTCATTCTCAGCTTCCCTGGGGGCTATGTTCAGGTGGGATCTTCCTGGAAGTTTCAGTAATCTTTTCCTCTGTTTACTGGCTATGGCAATGACCTTCCCCTTTAAGTAAAAACACTCCATGAATCAAAAATTACTCATCTCTTCCTAACAGAGTGTAAAGTCCTCCAAACTATAATAAAAGAAGTGCAGATCAGCAAATACATCATGCTTGTAGGCCTGGTCCAACCCTGTGCCCAAGCAATTAGGTAGTTCAACCTTAAATATCCACCACTGACCAAGGAACATCTTAATTAGACTATAATTATATTATCTGATCATTGCTTATGGGGCAATAAAGTTACAAATCATGAATCATTTCAACATACCCTAAATTACTTAGTTATGAACTTCTATGGTCAATAAGAAAACCAAATTGGGCAGTGAGTAGTTTAGATGTTTGAGGTATCTGAGAATAAAACCACCTTTTTTTATAGAAGCAGTCAGCAATAAGTAATAATTTGCCTGTCTAGGTGATTTGTACTGTGATAACTACCTTGGAGATGAAAAGATGCTCTGAGAAAGAATTTCCTAAATATTTCAATCATCAGTGCTGAACCAATTCAGGGAAGATTAGCCCATGCTCTCTCAATTTGTGAAAGTCTAGCTGGTATCAGAGAAAATAAAAGAAAAATGTATTAAATCCTACTGGTCTTATGTGGTTCCAGATACTACTTGAAAAGCCAAATGAATGATTCTTCTTAGATCACTCTTAGATAAAAGGATGTTTACAGATGTGATTCTGTTATTCAGAGAAGGCTTTCTCCACATTAGGTCTAAAACAAAGTGTTTGGTGCTTTTAAAAAAAGTTGTATATCATAGTGTAATAGAGTAAGTTACACCAAAGTTATGAAAAAACTATATAATCATCTAAATTAAATTATTTCCCTCTAATTCCCCATTTGTTATAATCTTAGTATGTTTTTTAAAATTCATTTTCTTGGCTAGGAATGGTGGCACATACCTTTAATCCCAAAACTCGGAAGGCAGAAGCAGGTTAATCTTTGTGAGATAGAGGCCAGCCTGGTATACATAGAGAGTTCCAGGCCAGCTGGGGCTACAAGGAGACCTTGTCTCAAACAGCAACAACAAAAATAATTTCCTTCATTTCTTTGAGACATCAGACATTGATTGGTACACAGATAATTAAAATCATTATTGTATACATAGATTGATGACAAAGCAAGAAAGAATCAAAGACAAGGCATGCTAGAACTACATACATGATACCAAGAAAGCAACCTTTGCTTTGGCTCTCAGAATCCTCTTCTTTGCAATGAACAGGGTAACACTGAAGTTTTCTTCATGAGTTTTAAGACTCTTCACTCCTCTGACAAGAGCTTCCATGTTAACTATTTCTGAATTATTTATAACTTCAATGATACTTTCTTCTTTAACATACTTTCAGAAAATGCTAAAAGTCTATTTTTAGTGTACTGGGAACACTTGAGATGACTCATAGCATCAAGACAGGTCAGATTTCATGCATCAGTAAGTCCGTAACCTGTCTTTTTGGGTGATATCTCGGTAAGTAGGTTTCCTCCAGAGCTAATTTTGTACAACAAACATAGGTTCATGGAAACTTCAATCAAGAAAGATGGCATTTATTCAGAAGACTGATACATTCCCATTTTTATATCTGTCATGTTTCAAATATATTTCCATATAACAATCTTTCTTGAGGACTGACTGTTTACTAGGCATGGGCAAGGCACCATGCCTTTGACTCATAATCTATTTTGTCTGCATTATGCCTGCAAATCATGAGTGTAAATTAATTTCCTATATGTAAATCAATACCCAGACCATCTGAGAATCATTACCTTAAAGGGCTTCTGGTCAAATATATATTAATAGTTATCTTGAAGAATCTTTATAAGGCTTAAGGCTCTAAGAAACCCTAGTAATACTCATGTAACAGTAGAAGGGCCATGCGGTAGGCTTTTCTCACTACAGCATCCTTTAATTTACCAGTGTTAAGGACCACGACTGCCATCTTCATTGCACAGTATGTTAGAGTAACACTAAAGGCCCATTAAGGGAAAGTTGTTATCCTCTAGCCAAAAGAATGAAATCTTCCTATAGGTGTGACACACTATTGTCTCCTCCCTTAAGAGTTAATCCAGTTGGCCTGGCTAAGGGACTACCCCACCGGAAGGTGGAGCCACCCCTAGGAAGACAGGGCCATCTTAAGTCTTGCTAAAGAGACAGGTGGAATAATTAGCCCTTTAATGAGATAATGTAGTTTTCCTTCTCAGAATTACCATCCCTTTAGCCGTGGGTTCTGTTGGGTCTGCCCACCTCTCTGTAACGTGTTTCTTCTCTCTTTTTTCCAGATGCTGGCCAGAGCCCAAGTATGATTTTTCTGGTACTTTGGACTTCCTTACTCTTTCTGTAATGCTCTTCTCCTCACCCTGTGGCTATTGTCTCCCGTGTCTGACCTCCATGTCTGCTTAACTCACATGGCATGTTTTTTTTTTTTCCTTCTCTTCTCTTCTCCATTCTCCTCCTACAGGCAGTTGCCATGATTTACAGCTTGCCTGCCCTGAGGTGTTTTTCTTTTAAAGTCTAATAAAAATGTCCTCTTTTATTAATGAGACTGAGAACCCAAAGGGGGAGATTCCAGTTTCCCTGGTATCAGTTACGTAGATCATAATTCTTTCTTCGCACAAGGAAGAAAGAACCGCAAAACAGTCCTGCCTTGAAGAATGGTATGATGTGAAGACTTCTTTATCTAGTTAACCCCTGGCTTTACCAAAGGTCAGCAAGCCTCTGACAGAACAGAGGTAAAGTATCCATATAGCTGTGGTATGAGACGTGAGAAAACACAGTTACCGTCACCGAGAACATGTTGAGATCAGCCAAGTAGAACAGCTGGCGAACGAGCCGGAGATCTGGTGAAGGCAGAGGACGTTCTCTCTGAGAAACTTATGTTTAGGTCATCGCAAAAGTCTATGCCACTGCCATTTCTTGTTCCAGGGACTGTACATTTTTGTACTTAAACAGAACTAATGAATACCATAAAATACTGTAGGGAGAGCTATGCTATCTTATTTCAATCTAAAACAGTGACTAGTCCTTTCTAATCACTCAGAAGGCAGGCATTTGTGCTACCACATTTGTAATATCAACACTAAATGTTTTACTTTGTAGAAAATCAGATAAGAATAATCCCTTCTGACTTGTGTTGTAGGTTGCTAAGAAAAAACGAGATTATAATTGGGGAAGGATAAAGAAGAGTGTGCAGAAAATGGAAAGCATGTCAAATATTAAGAACATTACACAAGCTGGCTTTTCGACAGTCTACCTCTGAAAATTGTGACACTAAGGACAATGGTTACAGTTAGAGAGCAGTCAGATCTCATTAGTTTGTAATTCAGCAAGTAGGAGAAAGAAAATCAATTTCCAGCCCTGGTGTGAATAATCCAGGATGTCATTTTATCTGCACTATAACAAGACACCTAATAAGCCCTTTCGCCAGCCAGGAAACTTGCATAAGACAAGTTGAAAGTGAGAGGATTAAATTATCCTTGTTTACTGTCTGTGCTATTGACAAGCCATGTTCCAATTCATCAGTCTTTTTCCCAGCCACAGCACCTGGTGCTGGACTTTAAGCAGATCTTCCTGAAAACTGTCATCAACAATCATGATGGGTTTTTTTGTTTTCTGTGAAATGGTTTGGGCTTTGAAGAAGGTATTAGTTTACTCATTAACTATTCACAGATAAAATGGTTTCTCATTTGAAAGAAATACAAGTTCTCAAAAGCAAACACATATGGGAATATAAATGCTTTCAGAATGACGAAGAGCAAAACAGAAGAGATAAACAGAGAAAAGCAAAGGGAAGAAAATAATGACTCACCTAAGAGTCAACAGAAAATAAAAATCTTTCCCCCGTATGTATTAATACAGCAACCTTTCTAGTTCATTTACTGATGTAAGTGGTTGTCATAAATTTCTAAACTCAGTGGCAGATAAGAAAAACATTAGTAAGAGGACATTTTGACGAGACCTTAAAAGAAAAAACCCGAGGGCAGGCAAGCTATAAATCTCAGCAACTCCCTGGAGGAGGAGAATGGAGAAGAAAAAAAAGCCATGCCTCATTAGTTCAGCAGGCACGGGGGTCAGACACAGGGTAGACAAGCAGCAAGGGGCGCCCAAAGTACCAGAAAAAAAGCAAACTTAGGTCCCGGCCAGCATCTGAAAAAAAAAAGAGACAAAAAAGAAGAAAATCAAGAAGTTACAGAAAGGTGAGAAGACGCAACAGAAACTGGTGGCAGCTTGTAAGGACTGTTCGGGCAGGGGGCGAGATTCTGGGAAGGAAAAATACATTATCTTTCAAGTTTTCTACCTACGTTCCATGTTCAGGAAGCATGTTTTGAAGCCTGAGACATGTTACTGATGACAGTTCGGCCAAGAACATGGAGGAGAACACTGAGCTCTGAGTTGTTTCTGATTCCATTCCTCAGAGCCTGTCTGACCCTTGACTTGCTCATTTTCACATTTATAAGGGAAGCTTTGAGACAGCCTTGCATGAGCTTCCCTGTGTCCAGTCTTCTCTGCCATGTGGAAATGTTGATAACATGTTCCATGCTGCTGCCATGATTAAAACACCTGCTCTATCAAATAGACATGATGAGATCCAGCTCCCAAGTGAACCCAGTAAGGCTCTCGGCCATCCAACTCAACGGATCTTCTCATTTCTACTTTCTGCTTTACCCCTCTCTCTGTCCTCATGCCGTTCTACGAATCTATTGTTCCCTGAACACATCATGATTTTGTCCTTACGTGTGCCTGGATCAATTCTTTTCCCTTTTCAGTGTTTCCATTGTGACACCATAGTCACCTTACATTGAAGGTCATTGCAACCCTGGATATGAAGGTACCTTCTTCAAGTTCTCAGGTCTATATGCCCCATTGTTTTAAAATACAGGTTTTATTTATTTGGGTAAAATGAAGTCAATGCTTGAGGAAATGACTATCATTGCAGAAAAGATAGTTCAGGGGCAGGTGAGATGGCTCAGTGGCAAAGCCACTTGCCATCCAATGATGCAAGTTAACAGTTCGGGTTTGATCTCTGGAATCCCCATAAATGTGGACATAGAGAACTGACTCTACAGAGTTGTCCTTTGACTTCCACGTGTGCCTGCACATGCATCAAACACGCACACACGAAGAAGAAGAGGAGCAGGAAGAGGAAGATGAGAAGGAGGGAAGGGGGAGGAGGAGCAAAGATAGTTTGTGACAGTTCCTTTAAGGAAGGGGCAAACCACGAAACCAGGGCTGCATGGGAAAGCGCTAGGGTGCATCAGTCAGCAAGAAGAGCAAGGTGAAAAACGAGAGCAAGAAACTTCACTGTAGTTTCTCTGGACAGAACGAGGCAAGGCAAGCAGGCTTAAGACTGGGAAGTATTCGTCATTTCAGGACGTCCGGGGTGTCGGAGCATCTAGTTGTCCAGGACCAACATGAAGGTGATCAAAACAGAAAAATACAGGCCCAGAGTCTAAAAGCCAAACAAGGAGAGGAGGGTTGCTGGCACATGAGTGTCACTCTCCCTGGGGTGAGTGGCTTACTACTGCTGGGATTGGACTAATTCTGGGAAAAACAAACAGTCTTCTAGGGTCAGCAAGGTTCTAAGACATCAAAGCATCAGGATTATAGAAAAGAAAGAAAACCAAGCACAATTAATACACCCTCTCCCTGCTGGACTTTACACAACTCATTATATTCTTCAGCTCAATTGGCTTTTTTTCTAAGAATAAAGGTCTATCTCTGGAACATAGATCCATGAAGATCTAAATGTAAACAATAAATGAAAACGATTTATTATTTGACAAAGGACTAGTGATTAGTATTTTAAATAATCTCCAAATGCCGGAAGTTCCCAGGGATTTCAGTATTACCATGTTTAAAGTTATGTCTTTATATCTGGGAACATTTATGTAAATATAAGCTCTACACATATTTGGTCACAGCAGGTTGAGTGCAAGTTGGTGCCAACACCTGTTATGATCCAAATAAACACTCCTTGAGATATGGCAGCTAGAGATCTATGGGCCAGACTATCCATCCTGTGTGTGAACTGAGTGCTATCATATATTTAATCAATTGTTTTTAAACAAATTAAACCGATCTTTAAAAGGGAAAAGAAAAATAAGCTAATCTAAAGACCAAGAATCTATTTTTCCCTTGTCTCCCCTCAAAACCCTGTTCTTTACCCCTGCATTGGTTGCCTTTCTCATCGCTGTGACCAAACACACTAGTAAAACAACTTGATTTCGACTCATGGTCTGAGAGGACACAGTCCATCAGGGAAGGAAGGCCATGGTGTCGGGAGCATGAAGCAGGTGGTCCGTGGTATCCCTAGTCATGAGGCAGAGAGAGATAAACGCTAGTACTCAGCTCACTGTCTTCTCTTTTTAATTCAATCTGGGACCGCAGCCCATAGGATGGAGACCGCCCACTTTCAGTACACATCTTGCTCCCTGTTAATCCTCCCTGGAAACACTCTCAAAGACACACCAAATGTGATTTTAATCCAATCAAATGGGCAATCAAAATGAACCAGCGTAGCCACACTCATCTTTAACAAGAATAATAAACCGAAACATAAAATAAGACAAAGAATCTTGTTTTCCTATGAAGGTATTTCCCCTTTAAGAAACAAAACTGGAAAATATGCAAAAGTAATTTCAGCATGCATCTCTCCTGGTGTCCTTGATTGTAGTCCATTAAATAAGACCCCCAGAGAGCAGCGTGCATCTGAGGAGGTCCTGATTGGAGGACAGCGCTATGCAATAAATGAGGTCTGAGGGCTTGGGGAAAACAGCAGGCTACTGAAAACAGGATGCTAACCAGAAATAAAGGAGGGCGGAGCAAAATGGATCAAGAAAATCAGCAGGGAGAAAGAAAACAGAGCGCCAGTACAAGGAAGATAGAAACCTAGAAACCGGCACTAATGAATGAGGTCATCTGTTTAAGACCAGTATTAACTGGCTGTGATTAGGAGCTCAAGAACTCAGTTAAGCCTAAGTGAAGTTTATCACTTCCATCAGCAAAATCTATAACAGACATACCCAAACGGTCCTTTCTGCCAGTTAAACATCCTCCTGTTCAGATCAAAGGAAACATTAACGATCTTTTAAAAGAAACAGTATATGAGAAAGTACCTCGCACCCCAAAGAGCAAATGGGGTCTCTGGTCAACAGATATACAATATACTTACCTCACCAAAACTGAATTTCATGATTGGTGGGAAATTAAAGATTTCAGAGTAATAAGTTTACATGCACTCTGTGTGTGGTCCTTCCTGCATTCCATGGGCACTTTCTGGCATTGTTGTGGCTTTCCTGACTGGCAGCCCTCAGCCTCATCCTTTCTCTCCCAGAGGCTGAACATGCACACCTTCATCCACTTGGTAAAGTCAGTATTTCCTTGGCCACTTGGTCAATCAAGACGTCATTAATTAAAGTCATGAACTGAAGCGTTTTCAGTGACCTGACTCCTATTCTCACATGTCCCTCATCACCAGGGCGTGGAAGGGGAACATTACTCACCTCACTTTCTGCCTCCGATTTCCATAGAAATTTCCCTACAAGGAATAACTGTGCAAGTGAGATTTAGTTGGTTCTAATGAAACACTGGTCTTTTTCCATCCAGCTTTATTGAGGAATGATTGACAAATAAAAATTGTGTATATTTAAGGTATATTTATACGATGATTTGATGTGCATAGACATTGTGAGGATTGCCACATCAAGCTAGTGAACCTGCGCCCTGATAGAACTAGGGTGTATACATGGGGAGAAAACAACGATCTGCTCTCTTAACAAATTTCAAGTACATAATACATTGCTATTGACTATCGTGAAGTGCCCTGGATCCCCAGAACCCAGGCCTCTTACAACTGAAAGCTGGCACCCTTTCACCATTTCCCTAGTTCACATACCAGAGGTTCTGAAACCACCATCCCACTCTGTTTTTATGACTTTGTAAGATCCTATGTGTAAGTAATGACACTCTGTATTTGTCTTTCTAGTCTTGGCTTTTTTCATTTAGCATAATGACCCTCTCAGCTCACCCATATCACCACAAATGGCGATGCTTCTGTGATAGTATTCCATCACTATGACCAAATATTTGACAGAAACATCTGATGGAATGATTTTACTTGCTCATAATTTCAGATGTTTCCACTAATCTCCAAGGTGTTGCTCAATCAATCCAACCAAATTGACAATCAAGAAAAACCACCACAATTTCTTCCTTTTACAAAGATTAAATGATATTCCACTGTGTGTGCATAGCACATTTTCTTTCTTTATTAATCCATTGATAGACATTGATGTTGTTTCATCTATGCTGCTATAAATAGCAATAAACATAGGAATAATATCAATGAACATTGTTTTTCCATAATGAGTGTACCAATGTACATTCCCCCAACATCAAACTAGAGTTATTTTACTCCATGCTTTTGCACACACCTGTTTTCTTTTGTTTTTATTAATAGTCATTATAATAGGTTTAAGGTGATATTCCATTGTGGATTTGATTCTTCATATATTTGCTGATGATTCTTATATTTTTCTTTGGGAAATTTCTACTAAATTCTTCCTTCAACTTTTAAATAAGATTATTTGGATTATTTTGTTCTTTGATTGTAGGAGTTCTTTACATATGTTGGAAATTAAGCCATTATAAGAAAGTGCCTTATGTTACCATTCAATAGACTACCTTTTTCTTTTGCAAATAGTTCCTCACCTATGAAGAAGCTTTCAAACCTGATGTACTTTGATTTTGTTGCCTGTGATTAATTCATTGTCAAGAGCAATAATTAAGGAGGCTTTGCCCTGTGTTTTGTTTCTAAAAATTTTATATACTTTCAGGTCTTACATTTAAGTGTTCAATTCATTTAGAGGTGATTTATATATATTCATATGTGTGTATACATATATATATATATATGTATATATGTGAAAGCCAGAGGATAACCTCAGGTGTTGGTCCTCAGATACCAATCATCTGTTTGTTTGTTTGTTTGTTAGTTTGTTTAAGAAAGAGTCTCATGCTGGCCTGGACCTCACCTAGTAGGCTAAGCTGGTTGGCCAGCATGCCTCAAGGGACCTGTCTGTCTCTGCCTAACTAGCACTGCAGTTACACATGTGTGCCACCATTTATCACATTATCACTTAAGGATAGATAAATGGGAAAGAAGAACAAAACAAAACAAGATAGAAGAACAATAAATAAAATCAGTAAAACTGAAACCTAGATCATGATTTTTTAAAATGTGAGTTCTGAGGACCAAACTTTGGGTCCTTATTAAGGTCCCAAGGCAAGTGGTTTAGGAACTGAGCTACTACCCAGTCTGAGCTGATGCTTTTAGAGGATATAAAATAAGGGTTGGATTTTATTCTTTGAAAAGTGGGTATTACATTTATGGAAGAAAGAAGAGATCTTTTTTTTTTTTCATTGTGAATTCCTAGTGCCTTGCCAAAAAGTAATTTGGTATAGTATACATTTGTTTCTGGGGTCACTTTCCTTTCGACTGGTCTTTGAGAAAACATTGAGTTTTATCAAATCTCTTTTTCCTCCATTCTGTTAATGTGATAAGACACATTGATTGATGTTGAATAACGTTGAATACTGAGTAATCCTTGAAATGTAAACCCTATTCAGTCATGTTCTAGGATCACCTAACATGTAGCCATTATAACAATACAAACTCTTCCACTCCATGAACATCAGACGTATTTCTGTTTGTGTCTTAATTTCTTTCACCATTGATTTGTACCTTTAATTGTGTACATTTTTCATCTCCATGGTTAAACTTATTCATAAATATATTATTCTGTCAATACCATACCATAATTAGCCACAGCTTTATAATTTGCAAATGAAATTCCTTTAGTTTGTTCTTTTTAAAAACTACTTTAGCTATTTGGGTTCTTTTTTTTTTAAGTTTCATACAAAATCTGGCAATTTTTATTTATTTTTGCTAGTTCCATGAAAAATGTCTTTGGATTGTTTTCACATTACATTGTTTCTACAGTATAGTAGAGAGTAATTATTTTGACTCTCTAAATAGTTTTAGATAGCATGGCCATCATAACAATACAAATTATTACAATCCGTGAATATGGCATATCTTTCTATTTATTTGTGTCTTAATCAGTTTCATAATTGATTTGTAGCTTTCATTGTATAATATTTTTATCTCCTTGGTTAAATTTATTCCTCTATATTAACTTTTCTTCTGATGAAAATTGGGTTGGTTTCATAATTTCTTTTTAGACAGTTACTGACAATGTACAAAACTAAACTGGATTTATGCATATTTATTTTGGATCCTGCAACTTTATTGAATTCAGTTAGTAGTCTGACAAATTTCTTTTGTGGAACTTTTAGGGTTTTCTACGTGTAATATTATCTGTGAACAGAGATGATTTGATTTTTTTCCTTTCAAATTTAGATTCCTTTTATTTCTTTTTCATGAGTAATTGTAGCTAGGACTTCCAGCACTACATTGAGTAGAAATAAAAGAAGTAGGTATCTTTGCCTTTTTCCTGATCTTAGAAAAAAAATCTTTCATTTAGTCACCATGCATCATTATTCAGTATGGTGCTTGCTGCAGGCTTTATATATGACTCTGTGCTATAAGTCTACTTTGTTGAGTGTTGAACATTTCATTTTAACAAATCTATTAAAATGATCACATGACTTTCTCCGCTCTCTCTGCTAACGTGATGTCTGTGTATTAATCACTTAACACACAGCTGAGTCTGGTATGTTAGTGGTTTTTTTGAGGATTTTTGGCATCCATGTTTGGTCTGTATTTCTTATCTCTTTTTATTTTCTTACTGATTTCTGATTCCTGATAGATCTTACTTCCTAGAGGCTTATCCACAGTTTCCCCTTGTTCATTGTTTTCCTTAATAGGTTCAGTATTTCTAGAATTTTCCCATTTCATTTAGGTTAAGATGCTCATTTATACCTATTTAAAGTGTGCTCTTGCAATCTTTTTGTTTCTGTAGAATTGGTAGTAATATATCCATTTTCATCTCCTATTATTTATTTATTTACATTATTCTTATGGGTTGTTGTTATTGTTTGTTGCAGTGTTGTGGATCAAACCCAGGGTTTTGTATATGATAGGCAAGTTCTCTGCTGGGAACTTACATCCCCAGCTCTTGCCCTTTTTTTTTAGATGGAGTCTTTCTATGTGGCTCAGGCTCAGGGTAGCTTTTACTTCCCAAGTGCTAGAATGTGTATCACTACCACCACTCCTAGCTTGTTATTTCAGTAACTCAAGCCCTTTCTCTGTCTTCTCTCTCTCTCTCTCTCTCTCTCTCTCTCTCTCTCTCTCTCTCTCTTGCTTTCCTTCTCTTAGTCTCTCGCTGTCTCTCTGTATGTCTGTCTCTGTCTCTCTCAAGTCCATTCAGCTAAAATTTTTGTCATAATTTTACAGGCTGGGTATGCTGGTGTATGCAGAGACAGGCAGATCTCTATGAGATCCAAGCCAGCCTGGTCTACATAGCAAGTTCCAGGCCAGCTGGGGCCGTAGGGATGCTCTTTCTCAAAACAAACAAAAATCAACGAAGCGTTTCAGGGTTGGAGAGATGGCTCAGTGGTTAAGAGTACTAGCTTCTCTTACAGAGGACTTGGGTTTGGTTCCCAGCCACCCACATCCTAACAACCATCTGTAACTCCATTTCCAGGGGATCCAGTGCCTGCTTCTGGCCTCCGCAGGCACTGCATGCACTGGTACACTTACATACATGCAAGCAAAACACTCATACACATAAACTATACATTTAAAAATGGATAAATTTTTTAACTTGTCAACTTTGATTTTTTTTCAAATAACCAACTTTCAGTTTTACTGATTTTCTCTATTGTTTTTCTGTCCTGTTTTGTTTATATCTACTCTAATCTTTATTATTTTCTTCCTTCGGCTCGATCTGAGTTTGGCTTGTTCCATGTCCTTAAGTGATAAAGTTAGGTTCGTGTCTTGAGATATCTGTTTATTTTTCATGTTTTTGTAGCTATGAATCTCCAAGTCCTGCTTTCTCTGGACCTATTAAGTTTTGGCATTTTATTGTAATTTCATTTTCATTCATCTCTCAGCATGTTCTAATTTCCCTTGTGATCTCTTCTTTGATCCACTGTTCATTTTAAAATGTGTTATTAATTTCCGCAATACTGTGAATTTCCCAGTTTTACTTCCATTATTGCCTTCTAACTTTATCCCATTGTGGTCAGAGACCACAGTTTCTATACCTATCTTACAAAAACTACCCTGGAAAATGTCCGCAAGTAGAGAAGAATGTGTGCGTTACTGATATTAACGGAGTATTCAGCAAATGTATATTAAATCATTCAAATCTAGTATATCAATGTTAATATTAAAATAACTGAATAAACATATAAAGCTAGGTGTGATGTGACTGAATTTGTTATGATGATAATAATATCAATTATTTTTATATTCTCCTCCACATTGTCCTTCTGGGAATTAATTTCTCCACCTCATGTTTCTTTATTTGTGTGCATAAACAATATAACCTAATAAAGAATATTGTTTTTCAAAGCTGAAATTGTATAAATGGCAAAATTCATTAAAACCAAGAAATTTTATTTTTAAAATATAA
Source organism: Eospalax fontanierii (assembly GCA_035773235.1). Classification (NCBI taxonomy): domain Eukaryota; kingdom Metazoa; phylum Chordata; class Mammalia; order Rodentia; family Spalacidae; genus Eospalax; species Eospalax fontanierii. Next base: position 31,208,454 of record CM069545.1, on the reverse strand, counting down.
ATGCCTAAAGGTAGAAAGGAATTCAATTTCTTTTTAAAATAAGATTTATTTATTTTTATACTATGTGTATATTTGCCTATATGTATGTATGTGCATGCCTGGTGCCCACGGAGGCCAGAAGGCATCAGATCCCCTGGAAATGGAGTTACAGATTGCTGCAAGATGCCATGTGGGGGTTAAGAATCAAACTCAGGACCCCTGAATGAGCAACAAGTACTCTAAACTTCTAAGCCATCTCTCCAACGCTGGACCTCAAATTCTTTTCCTTAAAGAGTAAATTTAAGTGTGAAAAAGGTTAGATATGAAACACTTCAAGTACTACCATAAATAATGTAATACAAGGCATAGAGTTTGTGTTCTGTCCTCCATCCAAACGACTTCTAGAAACGTTTCTGAAAACATTTCTTAGCAGAATACATTTTCCTCATGCTAGGAAATAGTTTGCCTACAGAATACTTTCAAATATTAAGTCTCCAAATGGCCTGTCCAGTAGTGATGGCAGATAATGGTAGGCATTTTTACCTTCCAAATGGCCTGCCTAAATGTAATACATATTATGTACAGATACTGATAATCAGAAGAATTCAATTTGGTAATAGGAAGAAGGTATCAAAGAAATCAGCCTCTGCCATGTAAGGGTAAAAATCTTAAGTAGAACTTTATTTTAAATTCGACTGTTGCTGTCATAGTGTTGCACATGTCATGAAGTAGAAGTAGATGTAAAGAAAAAAGAATGGCCTGTTCTAGTTTGTTTTCAATTGCTGTGACAAAACATGCTGACCAACACCAACTTGGGGAGGAAAGGATTTATTTGTCTTACATCTCCTGGGTCACAGTCCATCACTGAGGGAGCCCAAGGTAGGAACTCAGGGCAGGAACCGGGTGGCAGGAGATGAAGCACAGGCCATGGAGGAGCGCTGCTTACTAGCTCGCTCCCTGGCCCACGTTCAACCTGCTTTCTTATTCAATACAGGACCATCTGCCCAGGGGTGGCACCACCCACATGGGCTGGGCCCTACCACATCACTCAACAGTCAAGAAAATACCCCATAGATATTATCACAGGCCAGCCCAATGGAGTCAATTCCCCAACTGAGGCTCCCTCAACCCAGGTGTGTCAAGTTGACAACTAAAGCTATGCGGAGTTAGAGAAAGTTCTGGGGATATTTGAGCTAGACATGAAGATGAGAGAAATACCAGACTTCTGAATCTCAATATCTCCCATCACAGCACACTCAGTAAATGATATCTGTGTGGCACACAAAGTCATCTGAAGAAGCTGATTGATGCTGAAGCAGTGGACAAGGGTCAAGATTGGTCCTTCTGTAAGTGAAGAGATCTACAACCCAGTTCACCTACAAGCCAGTCTGGTCATACCCAGTGGTCATAGAATACATATTGGCAAGTTCTGCAGAATTTTGAGAGTAAACTAGCAGTTCTGAACTTCAATAACACATTGTAATCAATTGGGATCTTTTGAAAACTATAGGTGTCATTTAGATCAGAATCGCTGCACATGGCTGCCTGTGAGAAGCAATCAAATCCAGTGTGAGCACAAAACTGGCTGGGTCAATGTCAACTTTCAAAATTTAAAATAATTTTAATAATAAAACTGGCAGACAAATATTTAATAGTATCACTTCCATTTCTAGCCTTAAAGGAATAGCAAAGTATTGATTACCCTCATGTTTTAAGCACAAAGAATTAAAACAGATCACATATAGAAAAAGATGTGTTTGGGGATGCTAGACCAAAGATTGTGATCCTTAAAAGCTAGGTAAAAATAACATTAGCAGGCTGGGAGATCACTCAACAGGCAAAGTGCTTGCTGTGCAAGCACAAAGACCATGGTTATAATCCCCAGAATCCACTTCCAAGTAGGATTGCAGCCCACCTGCAATCCCAGTGCCTGGGAGGCAGAAATGAAACCCCAGAGCAATCTCTAGAGCTGTTTTTGATACAACTTTCCTATTTTGGTGGGACATGTCTCCCTTCTGCTCCTCTGCAGTTTTCATCTGCATTTTTATTCATTGTGTGTGTGTGTGTGTGTGTGTGTGTGTGCGCGCGCACGCGCGCGCGCGATTTTCAAAGCGCTTCATTTTTTTCTGTCTTTGAAATAGAGTCCACGTTTTTGTATCCTGACATTTCTCCATCATGGAGAGACAGTTTCCAGTCTACCATATTACCCAGATGTCTGCTTAGTAGTTGTGTTTTCAAAGCACCGGTTTGTTTTCAGTAGCATAAACAAAAGTATTGACAACATAATGAAGACACTTTCTTTCAAGTTTTCAAGAATAACACCCCTTCATTAAAAATTACTATTTTGCTTTACATGTTCCAAATCCCTCCCTGTTAATTTTGGAATTTTAATCTTCCTTGATATAACAGTATTCATTTTAAAAAGGACAAACTTTGATCAGTGGCCAAATTCTCAATTTTTGCTGTCCAACCATTTATATTGCTCTTGCTCTCTAGTTTCATGCAGTCTAGACTGTTCAATGGATTTGTAATTAACTCCTAAGATTAAGAGAAACTGTTTGCTTATTGTTTGCCTAAAATCTTTGCTTATCTATCTTACTAAACAAAAAAATATATGTTCCAAAAATATTTACAAGTTCAGTTACTAAAATATCTTTAAGGATCTTCCTAGTGGTTCCACGGTGTGGGTGATCTTCGAGCATGTACATTGGGTTTATTTACTATTTATTTGTGTGTTTGTTTGTTTACTTATGTAGACAGGCCAGGCTAATGTCAAGTACTCTAGGTAGCTGAAAATGACCTTGAATTTCTGATCCACCTCTACCTGTCAAGTTGTGAGATTACAGTCAAATGTCACTATGTCTGTCACTATTAGCTTTAAGAGCTTTGGGGGCAGATTCTTTGGGGTTTTTATAGTTCATCTGTACATAGAGAGTTTTGCTCATTTTTTCATGTTCTGCATACCTATTATTTCATTTTCTTGTTTAATTTTACTGGCTAGGGCACTAGGTACAGTTACGAGTAAATAGTAAAACTGAACAATTCTTCCCTTGAAAATTGTCGCTCCCATCTATTTACATTTCAATGTGTACATGCATTGGCAAAAGACTCAAGGGGCTGCTTAGGCATATGTTTAGTATTCTTTCTCTGCTTTAGCTCCTTTCTATTGGAAATTCTCTCCTATAAACTCTACCAGCTTTTTCCTCCTCAGTCTCCAATCTTTGAATCTTCAACATCTGAGACTCTCTTCTTTATCCTACAGGCTAGCAATGTACTCCCAGCAAAAACCATGGGCTCATATGCTCATCTTTTTGCATATGTACTCATGTTTGGTATGTATACATGTGTATGCATGTTTTCATGGGTAAGTGCACATGCATATATGTACACATGTGTGGAGACCTAGGGTTGATGTTCAGTGTCTTCTTCAATTGCTCTCTACCATGTATATTGAGGAAGAGTTTCTGGATGAACCCAGAGCTCAGCATTTAAAGGAAAGGAGAAACAGAAATCTCATCCAAAAAATGGTACTGGAGACAGAAATCAACAGTAGGCTGCTCAATATGATGCCATTCTCCCCACTCTCTCAAAACAGAAGAGATACACAAACCAAGAGATGTGCAAATTGTCAACACAGAAACACACACAAGAAACATGAATAAGCAAGGCAGCATGGATCCTCTGACAGATCATAATTCTTTAATAAACTTAATTCAAAGATACTGAAACAGGTAAAACACCAGATGAAGATCTCAAAAGTTTACTAGCAAAAGTCATCAGTGATCTCTGAAAAAGTAACCAGATGAATGAAGCAAAGAAGTCAGCCAATCCAGAACCTGGAACAGAAAGCCAGTAACAAAGAGAAGAAAAGTAGCAAAATGAGCGAGAAAATCACCAATGTAGATGACAGAAGAAAATTCATCAAGGAAAGGAAGATTTTAAAGAAAAAAATGGAAACGTTGGTAATGAAAATTCAATGAATGAAATAAAAACATAGTTGAATCATCACCCATAGACTTGACCAAGCACAAGAAAGAACATCAGGGCAGGAGGACAAGGTTCAGGAAATGCTGTATTCCAACATCAATAGGGAACAATAAATAAATACATAATCATGACCACAATGTCCAATAACTCAAATATGACTAAGAGACCAAATCTAAGAATACACAAGATAGAAGAATCTGAGATAAACTAAAGGCACAGAAATCTATTCAGTAAAAACAGACCAGAAATTTCCACAAATCTAAAGAAAGAATCAACAGCCATGTAAAATAGGCATTTAGAACCCCAAATGCCTATGACTAGAAAGAGCCTCTCTATAACATAATACACTTCAAACACCAAAAATGCAAAGTAAAAAACTTTAAAAAAAAACTGTAAGGGAAAACAACTCACCTGCAAACTCAGAAACATTAGATATCTTATCCAGCAACTCTTAAAGTCAGGAAAGCATGGAATAATACACTTTGAGTCCCCAAGGCAAATAATTGCCAACAAGATTTCTACACCAGTAAAACTATTGTTTTAAATTGACAAGCAATTCAAGGCAAGAAAAAAACTAAGGACGGCCATGACCACCAGATCATCACTGCTGAAGATACTTATAGGAATACTGTACACAGAAAAGGAAGAAACACAATTTCAATCATAAGAGCACAGGAGAAAAAGTTCATGAGAAGAATAAACAAATTAAATCTAGGAAAGAATCCATCCTGTCCAACACAATAATCCAGTAACCCCCAAATATTAAAATCAGAGAAAGAAAAGAAGAAATAATAGTTCAATCAACCCAATAAACATAAACAACATTATAGAAGTAGCAAATCTATCTCAGTAATATTCATATGTAAACAGTTTCAACTCATCAATAAGAAGATACACACTAGCTGACTGGATTAAAAAAGCAAGATCCAATTATCTTCAAGAAATACACCTCACTGGCAAAGACACCCAAATTAAGTCAAAAGATAAAAATTGATTACTAAGCAAATAGAAGTCGAAAAACAAGCTGACTTAGCTATTTTGATATCTGATAAACTGGACTTAAAACTAAAATTAATGAGAAGATCTAGGAAAGCCACTATGTACTAATCAAAGGAACAATTCATTAAGAAGACAGAACATTTGCAAACACACAAGTACTAACACTGTTGTTTCCAACATTGTAAAATAAACAGTAATGAGTATAAAAGTCAAAGAGATACTGATGCAGATTAGTAACTTCAATACTACATTCTCATCTTTAGACAGGCCATCCAAAATCAAAATCAACAAAGACACTAATCAGTTGAACTATACCAAAGATCAAATGGACTTTATGGATAGCTATGGGATATTCTATCCAACAGTTAGGGAATACACATTCTTCTCAGCAGCCCAAGATACCTTCACTAAAGTACAGCACATTCTAGGTTACAAAGTAGTACAAAAACTGAAATAATTTCTTGTATTGTATCAGATAATACTGGAATAGACTAGAAATCAATAGTAAGATAAACCACAGAAACTGCACAAATATTTGGAGCTGGACTAATACCTCTTTTAAAATTATTTAGTTTATTTCTAATTGTGTGTGTATGTGCATGCATGCATTTGTGCACACATGTGTATGTGAGTGCAGATGCCTGCAGAGGCCATAAGAGGGTATTAGATCCACTGGAGTGTAGTTACAGGTGGTTGTGAACCACCCAGTGTGGGTACTGAGAACCAAACTTGGGTCCTCTAGAAGAGCAGCAAGCACTCTTAATTGTGAAGCCATCTCTCTAGTTCCTGAATTATCAGTGGATCATTGAAGATACCAAGAAAGACATTTAAAATGTCCTATAATCATATCAAAATGAAAAAGCAACTTACCAGAACCTTTGGGATACAGTTAAAAATCATTAAAAAGCCAGAAAGGTCTCAAGTAAATAGTCTAATGGTGCAATTCAATATCTTAGGAAAATAAATGACAAGCCAAACCCCAAACTAGTAAGTGGCAAGGAATAATAAAGATTAGGAAACAAAATAATGAAATGGAGAATGATGCAGTGAATAAATCAAAGAGTTAAAAAAAAAAGATTGACAAGTCCTAGCTAATCTAGCCAAAAGATAGAAAAGACAGAAATGAATAAAATTAGTTATAAAAAAAGAAAGCTATTACAAAAGACATTCTAAAGAAATCTAGAGGATAATTGGGTAATGCTTTGAAAACTTACAATCAAAGAAACTGGAAATTCTAAAAGAAATGGGTAAATTCCTAGGCACATATGACCTACCAAAATTAAATCAAGGAGATAGAAACAACGTAAACAGACTCATCACAAGCAACAAGACTAAAACTGTAATAAAACCTCTCCACAAAAACAGCCAGGATCGGACAGATTCACTGCCAAATTCTACCAAATCTTTAAGGAAGAGCTACTAGCAATACTCATCAAATGTTCCCACTAAACAGAAGGGGATGAAGGCTTATTACTGAACTCATTTTATGAGACCAATATTACCCTAACACAAAAACTTAATAAAGACACAATGAAAAAAAGAAAACTGCAGTCAGCATGCAATAGAAATACTTGTGTGTTCTTGTTTATTGCTACACTATTCACAATAGTCACAATGGGGAACCAGCCTAGCTGTCCATACCGGATGAATGAATACAGGAACTAATGCATATACACAATGAAATTTTATTCAGCTATGAATAAAAATGAAATAATGACCTTCTCCAGAAAATGCATAGAACTGATAATCAGTATTAAATAAAATAATCCAAACTCAGTGCCAAATATGACATTTTCTTTAATATGTGGAATGTAGATTTAGATAACCATATACACATACACAAAACATAAAAGGCTTGCTACATGGAAGGAGGCTGAGAGAGGAAAACAAGAGAAGGAAATGAAATATATATTATATATCATGAGAGCAAAAGCAGGAACTATTTGTGAGGAGTAAAAGGACCAGCAAGAGGGAGAATGGGGACCTGGGGGGCAAGTGAATAAGAATAAAGCATAATGATACATACATACATATGTATGTAATACACTAAATGTCACAACGAAACCCATTTCTTTGTCAACTAACCAAAATTAATTTATAAAACCTAACAAGCATATTTATAAAGGTCTCAAAATACAAGATCAATATATTAAAAAATAATCATGATGCCTGGCATAGTGGCACATGCCCTCTGCATAGTGAGTTCCAGGCCAGGTGTGGCTACAGAGAGACCCTGTCTCAAAACAAGCAAATAAACAGAAAGCTCTAATAATGTAGAAATACTGACCATGCTGATGAGTTGGAAGACCCAACAATAGCAAGATTTCCATTCTCCCCGAATTAACCAATAGATTCAACACAATCCCAACTAAAATCCAAGTTACATTTTTTTTGTTTGAAAAAATCTGATTGTAAAATTAATTTTGAAAGAACAAGTATTAGAATAATCAAACTACTCAAGTTGGGTGAGTCACACTACTTGATTTCAAGGCTTGCTACAAAACGACAGTAATACAGAGAATGCAGTGCTCGTAGAGGACAGAGTGATCGCTCAACAAAACAGAACACAGAACTCAGAAACAGATCCATACCTGGACGGTCAAGTGGTTTGCAATGAAATTAACAGGCCAATTTCGTTCAATGTGGAAAGGAAAGACTTTTCAACTAACGTCATGGAGTGACGTAGGGGATTGGTCCATACTTTTGGTCAAGTAAAATTTTAACTTAAAAAGCGATCATAGAGCCTAATGTAATGTTTAGTACTATTACATATGTAGAGAAAAAAATAGAAGATTTTCATGATCCATTGGGTAAGCAAAGATTTCCTAGTTAAAATATAAAAAGAATGAACTGTAAAAGCAAGGAAATTGATAAATGACATTCATCAAAACTTTAAATGTAATTGTTTTAAACATAGTAGGAAAATAAAAAGACAAACTATAGAATGGGAGAGATTATATAATACAGATAGCTGACAAAAGACTTATATCCTGAATATGTAAGAATTTAATTAGTCATAACTCAGGAAGACGACCTATGCAGGGAAAGACAGATAAAAGATTAGAACAAGTCACAAAGGAAGTTAATGAATGACCACACTGTACAAAAAAGAACATTTGTTAACCACACATTGTATTAATCATGTTTTATTTCATGTGTCTGATGGATTGATATTTTGAGTCCTTGCTGACCTCAGAAGAACTAGTCCCCAGGGCTAGTTAACTCTCAACCACAGCCCAAAATAACCAATCCAGAACCTAATACAGGAGGAGTTTGGATATATGCTCAGATTTATTGGTTATGATGTGAACTATGCTCACATGTGAGTGGTGAGAATAACCATTTATCTTTTTAATGGCAGCCATCAGATCTATTGACCTTGCCATATCTAAATGTTAATAAAACTTAGGTTTCAAACAAGGAAAGTGAAGTTAGTTGTGGAATGAATACCATTAGATTCTTCAGCATGAATAACATCTTTAAAAGATGAGGCTATCGAGTGTCAGTGAGGACAGAGATCAACTGGAAGTCTCATATTGCTCGTGAGAATGTGAACTGAATAATCATTTTGGAAAGTAGACAGCTTCTCATAAGGTTAAATATACATTTACCAGAAGGCCTAGCAATTCCACCACTAAATATTTGCTCAAGAGAAATTAAGATGTATGTTCACACAAATACTTAATCCACAAAGTGACTGAGGACAGCAGGAGATCAAACACAATCCATAGATGAGTGGAAAAATCAGGACATCTTCACAGTGGTATGGAATCCATCTGCTTGAAATCCTACTTGACACAAAACCAGGAATTAATTATGGAAAAATGAAACAACAAGGATGAATTGTAATAAGCAAAAAAAAAGTAGACAAAGGTCTACAATCTGTAAAGATACCATTTCTATGAAACTTTGGAATAGATTAATGTAGTCAATATTGATGGATGCTGGCATTTTCCTGGGACAAGTGGTGAAGGGCTCTCCTTGTCCTGGGCACAAAGATGATTTGAGGGGATGATAAAAGTGTGGTATATCTTGATTTTGGTGATGATTTTTAAAGTATATAAATGTGTCAAAGCTCAAATAGAAACAAATGAGTATACTTTACAATATACAAACAATACTTCAATAAAGTTGATTTTTAGAAAACATTGTTCCTAAAATCCAATGAGATTTTGTTTATTATACCTTTACACATGAATTAATGTATGGAATTACTCTGAACATATTATAAAAAAATGTGAAAGTAACTGTTGAGCCAAGATGGTTTCTGGCTCTTTTAAGAGTTGAGACAATATTGGCAGTGTTATTTTATGTGGCTATAAAGAGCCTTATCTCTGTGTACTTTGTATTACTGTGCAACTATAAAATACTATTTTATAGAAATCACTATACTTTGCAAACCTCTCTTTACACAGCTTAACTGTCAATCTCACATACAGACTCTGTTGGCCATTGCTCCCAATTCTGAAATGGAAGAGGCTTTTCTCATTGGATAGAACACAAAACCTGCATGCCAGTTCAGATATCCAATGTCTGCACAGACATCTGCCCTGTGTTCCCCAGGAGCAGCTGGATTGATGCCTGTGAAAAGAATGCCCCTGTTTCTGCTGCTTTTTAGGGGACTAAGGAAGTTAAAATAAGACTGCCAGATGGCTACAACTCATTACTGCCTGGCAGTATTCAGGGTGAAATGAGAGTAAATTAATCAGCATTCAGGGAGAATGAATGGCAAGAGGAGATGTATACTGATGCTATTTTAGCGCAAGTCAAATTAAACCTGTAGAACTGACAACATGCATTAATCTCCCTATTGCCTCCAGGAGGCCTGCAAATGAGCTCCAAGTTTCTTTACACAAACAGCTATTATTTTTCTGTTACTACCTTGGCAAAAAAAAATTCTCTGGAATGGCCTGGTAGGTTACCCCTAGTGATTAATACAGAGTCACACATTATACTTATTCTGCTAACAAGAGAAGGAAGCCTATATTGTAGCAGTGAATCTCTAAACAGTAGTCGTTGGACAGAAAATGTTGCTCATGCGAACCAACAGTCAGATGTGCCAGTTTTCTGGAAACACTCAGGCCTAACTGAGCTCTGTGGATTTGCTGTAAGGGAACTGTAGATGTTTCAAGGATTTTGATCTAAAAGGAGCGGGAAATAATATTGTTTGGTTTTGTTTTTTAATATTTTTATTATTTTTTATTTGATTTTATGTGTATGAATGTATTATTGCCTGCATATATGTATGTAAGTACACCTGTATCGTGCAATACTCATGGAGATTAGAAGAGAGCATTGGATCCCCTGGAACTGGAGTTACAGATGGTTGTTAGCCAACATGTGGGTGCTAGAAACTGAATCTGGGCAAGAGTAGCCAGTACTCTGAACCACTGAGGCACCTCTCCAGCTCCAATATTTTGTGTAAGAAGCATTTTGGTTTATGTTTCTGATTATACACAAAAGCATCATTTTGAATTATTTTACCTGTGATGTATATTTAGAAATAATACTAAATAGAAGAAAAGGTTGACCCCGGCATCAGTTACTTTTCTTATTGCTGTGATGAAACACCTGATAGAAACAACTTAAGGTAAAGAATGATTATCCTCGGCTCAGTTTCAGAGGAGTCCAGACATGACCAAGAGAGGAGAGAGAAGCGCAGTTCGTGACACAGCAGGTCAGGAGGCAGAGAAGCGCATGCCAGGCTCTGCGGGCTTTATCCTTTCTCCTCTTTGCTTTAGTTGCGGTTTGGGGCCTGTGGAAAGATGCTACCCATATTCAGGGTGGAGCTTTCCCCCTCCGTTAATCTGTTCTATCAAAGTCTTCACAGACACACCCAGGGCTGTGCCTCACCAGTTTCCTAGGTGATTCACAACTTTCAATTTAAAAATATAATCTTCCCAGGCATGGTAGCACATTTGAGAGGCAGAGGCAGGAAAATCTCTGTGAGTTCGAGGTCAGCTTTGTGTACATACAAGTGCTAGGCCAGCTAGGGATACAGAGAGATCCTGACTCAAAAAGACAAATAAATTAATAAAAATAAAATCTCAAACTGTTGATGGTGTCTGAATAAATTTGATTCTCATTCAGTTGAAGCTTCTCTCTGATTATATACCATGGGGTCTCTGGCATATGGTCATTCCTGGCCTTTAGTAGTGAACATGGCTGTCTTTGCTGGATGACCCTCTGGTGGTTACACTATATTAAAAATGTCTTCCAGAACTTCCAAGCAGTCAGAGACACCAATCAGGAGAGGTCAATATTCTCTCAGTGCTCTAATAATAAAGAAGCAAAACTGGCAAATTAGAGATCACAAAATGAGCCTCCAGGTCTTCTGGTACTTCTCTTAGAATTTAGTCTTCTATAAAAGTTCTGTTTTTATTGGCAGCAGACTCAATTTTTATATATATTGAAGCTTATACAAAGGAGGAGGGAGTTTTTTAAGAGAAAGCAAGACTGCAAGACAAGATTACAAAACCAAAGTGAATACTTGGCTAGACAGAAAAAAAAAACATAACAACTTATTGTTTTATTTTATTTATTTAGGTTTTAACAAAGGGTCTCCCTAAGTAGCCCAAGCTGGGCTTACACTTATGATCCTCCTGCCTCAGGCTTGCTAAGAACTGGGGTTATAGGTATGTGCCACAATGCCTGGCTATAAGTTACAATTTTTAAAATCCAACAAGCCAGTCATTCTTTTACACATTCTGAAGCAATCTTTTGGTACTTTTTAAGCTTCCACTGGGAAATTTCCTTTTCACTATATTTGAATTGTTGTAGAAGCAATAATCTTGAAAAACATAAAAAGTTAATGAGAGGAATTAACTTTATTTTTAAATTGCTATATGTTGTATTGAACTGTATAGTTGTATTATTAATTATTACAGTAATACACTGAACTTTTAATCCCAGGTTGGCAAGGAGTTAGACATGGGGGAGCCAAGGAACTTGCAGCTGTACCCTTAGAGCCATGTTTCCTGATGACCAGAATACCCTTTGGGGTTAAAGATCCTTGAAGCTGCAGTCAGGTTCTTGCCCTATAGCAGAAACCAAGACACCAGGGCACTTTCCCAATAGCCACACGTGAGTGCTAACAAGAGGCCTGTGTCCTCAAAACTCCCGGCTTCATTTTCTTGTGCTTTTCATTGTCCCCAAATGCTGCTTCTCTGACTTTTCAGGAGGATCATGGGAAGAAATAACTCTCCCATGGTGCACCATGATTTGGGAGACAAATTTCACATTAACTTAATGAACATGCTACTCATTTCATAAGTATTCATAAAAACCCCTTAAAATCCCACAACTGAGAACTCTGCTGCTACCTATCCCTTCCAAGGCAGACATTCAAGTCTCTCTGGGGTGGACTCTGTGTTTGGATTTGTATTGTCAATAAAATAAACTTCTTTTTAAACTGTCTGTGTCTATCAGTTGAATTCTTTCCTTAAAAAAGACAAGAACACAGGAGAAATGAAGGTCAATAAGACTTTTATGATAGATGTGTGTATTCATTTCTTTTCTGTCGCTGTGATAAAACACTGTGACCAAGGGAAATTATAGGAGGAAGAGTTTGAGCTTACGGCTCCAGGGGTAAGAGTCCATTGTGGCAGCAAAGATGGCTGGAGCAGAAAGTCAAGGGATCACATCTTGAAGCAAGCACAGGAAACAGAGAGCAACAGGAAATCTAGCAAGGTTTACGAACTTAAAAAAAAGTTTTAGTATTTTTTATTATTTTATGTGTATGAATGTACTGTCTGCATGTATGTAAGTGTGCCCAAGTCATGCAACGCCTGTCGAGGTCAGAAGAGGGCGCTGGATCCCCTGGACATGTAGTTACAGATAGTTGTTAGTTGCCATGTGGGTTCTGGAAATGGAACCCAGGTTCTTTGTGAGATTAGCCAGTGCTCTTAATCACTGAGCCATCTCTTAAACCCCAAGGCTTAAGAACTCTTAAAGCCCACACCCCAATGATGTACCTTTGGCATGGCCACACCTCCTAAACCCTCCCAAAGCAGCACCATGGACAGGGGACAAAATGTCCAAATACTTGGAGTCTGTGGGGCACATTCTCATTCAAACCACCCCACTTTGTAGACTGAAGCATTCATCTCACTCTATCAAGTGAAAATTCTCCATGCTCTTTTTCCAGGACCACCATATTCATTGTACATGCTAATGTGTGAGCCAATAATTTGGAGTCTATAAACCATGTATGTAGCAGCATGTGAGGACCCACTGTTGCAATACTACTGGGGCCACTTTTTGTCCTCAAATAGGGGAATTGTAGCAAACTCTATCTTATACAGTTTTCATGAAAATGTACGCTGTTGATAATTGTTTTCACGAGAGGAGAGATCTTTCATTTCCATTGAGTATTAAAGAGACTCCAATCTTCTGATTATTGATTTACATAAACAGTGTTTGGAGGTGCTTTGCAGGCTTGCTTCTGTTTCCATACATGCTTCCAACATGCCTCAGAAGTCAACTTCAAGAACATATCCATTACAATATGACAGCAGACAGCTGCTGGTAGGAGCGTTCCTGGAAGCTATCCCTGCATCAGGACAGCTGACTATCATGCGATGATATACAAAATGACTGCAAGCCACACTGAGATGCCACTAACTGAAAAACTAGATTCCCCCAACTCATTCTCTCCTTAGGCCTATTCCCAAGAGGGGAAATTTATGTAAACAGAGACTCAGTAGTAACTAGTTGCAACTAATATATCTCTTTGTAAATTATGGGTCAGCAAGAAAGTTCAGTGAGTAAAGGCCCTTGTCACACAAGCTCGATGACTTGAATTTGATCTCTAGAGCCCATATAAAGGTTGAAGGAGAGAGACAACTCCCCAAAGCTGTCTTCTGACCTCCATACTTGAATTGTGGAATGCTTACACACATAATGCACATACAATAATAATAAATAACTCTTTTTGTTGTTTTTTGAGACAGAGTCTCTCTGGCTTGGAACTCACTATATAGACCAGGCTGGTCTGACTCTCACAGAGATCTGCCCGCCTCTATCTCCTAAGCGTTGAGATTAAAGGTATGTGCCACCACACCTGACTATAAATAAATAAAGTTTTAAAATAAGATGGAGAGATGGGTCTGCACTTAAGAGCATTAATTGTTCTTGCAGAGGACCCAGGATTGACTCCCAGCACTGACATGGTGGCTAACAACTGACTGTAACACCAGTTCCAGGGGATAAGAACCATTCTTCTGACCTCCACAGGCACTGCACAGGAAGGGTACACTTACACACATGCAGATGATACCCTCACACACAGAAAATAAAATTAATAAATAAAATATTTAATGATTTAAAAAAACCCATGGCCTTGTGTACATATCCCTAATTTCGCTCCCTGGGGTCTTGGAAGCGCCCTTACAGACAGGGGTGCTGAAATTTAAATTTTCCTGGCTTCTTGGTAAATGGAACTCGGCCTGATCTCTTAGCCAATTAAGCAAACTCTACTGTGTAAAGGGGAGTGAAAACCTAAATCAAGCAGCCCCCTGCCAGGCCTCACCATATACCCTATATCAGTTCAAAGAACCAATCACTTTGTCAAAAGTGTCTTCACATACCTGCAGCATGCAAAAGCCATTAGGTTGTTCCCAGACTGGGGGGTGAAGGACAATGGCCCTACCACAGCCAAATGACAATGACTGAAAATAGGTAATATGTATCCCCATCCAAATGCAAGATGGATTTCAAGGAATCCATGTGCAAGAGTGTTTGTTGAATGAGTACTTTCCTATAAAAAACAGAACTTTGCCAGTGGGATGAGCAAACACCAGAAAGTTTCCTGAACAATGAAACTAAGTGGATGCTTCCTGACCTGTTTCAGTCAGACTTCACGAGGAGAATTTGTAGAAGCAAAGGTGAAAGTCAGTAAAACCCACAAAATGACAATCTCTCAAAATAATTTGTTCCCACCTACTTTAGATCCCCAAATCTGTATGTCCAGAGCACCTTGTCAAAACTCCTCACACAGTGTGCCAAGGCCCAGAAGCCACTCTGCAGGTTCTAATCTGACACTCTCCTGGGGGAAAGGACTCCAGGTTTGGGAATTTAGGAAAGGCTACACGCTAAATTCCTCTCAGAGGTTTACAGTCCACTCAACCAAGCTAACAGCTCTAAAAAACTAATCAAATCCTGTTCACACCAATTTTACCAACTTTTACTAATTTCGCCATTTTCTAAGCAATGTCGACTAAAATGCAGTGGAATTGGTTTCACAGACCACACTTGAAGCATTTTTCTCCAGCCTGTTAGCAGTGTTGAGATTCTAGATTGACGATCCCTCAGAGCATAGCACATGTCCCTTCCCCAGTGTGCCCCAGTCACAATAGGGCTCCTTCCTCATCCTCTACCAATCCTAAAACATTCTCTTCTCAGGAACAACAGAGTACCCCTGTTGCTTCTGCCTATAACTTTGTTCCTTCAAATATGAAGTGGCTTAATCCATTTCATTCAAATCTCTGCTCAAAAGTCAACTTTCTAGAGACTTCATTATAAACCAAATTGTGTCCCCCTTCACCCAAATGAAAATGTTAAAGTCCTAACCCCCTACTAGAGTCAGGACTTTTTGTTGTTGTTGATGTGTATCAGTCTTTTACCTGAATGTATGTAAGTACACCCATGTTGTACAATGCCCATGGAAATCAGGGCGTCAGATCCCCTGGAACTGGAGTTACAGATGGCTGTTAGCCACCATGTGAGTGCTGGGAACCGAATTCAGGACCTCTATGAGAGCAGCTAGTAACATTTAACCACTGAGCCAACTCTCCAGCCCTTAGAGGTAGGACTTTTAATGAGGTAATTAATGCAAAAGTTTTTAAATTTGATATTTGTTTGTGTGTGGTATGTGTTTGTATGCATGTGCTTATGTATCTGCCACGTATGTGTGGGTGCCTGTGCAGCCTAGAAGAAGTTGTCAGACCCCCTGGAACGAACTGGAGTTACAGGCAGCTGTGAGCTATCCAATGTGGAACTGAACTCAGGTCCTGTGCAAGTACGCTTAAACTCTGAGCCCATCTCTCCACCCTGCGAACAAGTTTTTAATATTTAGTTCTGCAGGGAAGGACGCCATTATCGTGAAAAGGCAAAAATGGCTGGTGTAATGATTTGGCTTCAGTGTTTTTTGTTGCTGGGTTTTTTTGGGACAAGGTCTCCCCGTGGCTCCAGCTGGCCTGGCCAAACTCACTCTATAGACCAGGCTGGCAGTGGTCTATAGAGATCCACTTGCCTCTGCCTCCCAAATGTTGAATACTGCGACCAAAGGCTTGTACAACCATTCCTCAGACAGGAGTTTTTAAAGTCCCTAGTTATGATAAATTCTTTTTCCCATAGGCTGCTACTCCAGAGAGTCACAATCTTTGTAGTCTTCTCTCTCTTCTAGCAGAGGCCCCTCCTCCAAATTCCCCTTCCTATTGGATCATGGAACAACGTCTTATCTAATGGATATCCTATTGTGGCTTTAAGCCAGAATCCTGACTCTGCTGGTTTCCAGTGACATGATCCCTGTTATGAAAGCTCCATGAGATTCTCTAGCTGCAATGTCAATGGTGGTGACAGAAATGGTTACTTCTTGAGCAGATAGCTCAGTCAGTACAGTGCTTGCTGTATAAGAATGAGAACCTGAGTTCCATCCCCAGAACTCATGTGAAAAAGCTGGGTGTGGTGGTTCATGCTTGCAACCCCAGAGCCAGGACGACAGAGACAGGTGATCTCTGGGCTTGCTGGCCAGCCAGCCTGGTTTAATTGGTGAGTTCCAGGTCAGTGGGAGACCCTGTCTCAAATAAAAATCAAGTGAAAGGTGCCTGAAGGATGACACCCATGATTTATACCTGGCCTCCATACACACAGGCACACAGGTACCTGCACACGTATATGTACCCGCACAAACACAGATGTAACACACATACACATATAAAAAGAAATAGTTCTTGCATTGAAAACACTAATAAGAATGAAACAAGTTCTAACATGCATGGTTCAGTCCTTGGAACGATATGAGCATTCAATAACTTGCTGTTGTTTATTGACTCTTAGCCTCATGAAATGTGCAATCAGGACAGGGACTTTGTCTTGTCCTTGAATATGTTCACAGGACCAAACCAGTGCTTCTGAGGCATATGGCCAGTCCTGAGGGGATATTTGTTATCTGTAAATAAGCCTAACAAAGGTCTGTGGGGTTTCTGTCCAGGTTTACAAAGCAGAGATCACCCAGTACTTATACCCTAACACTCCCCTCACTTGAGGGTCCTGAATTCCGTGCACACTGTAGGACTGCTGCCAAGTGATACGACTTCAATTGACACAGGCCACTGAGCAAAGTTCAGAGACGCGGTTAACAAAAGAGTCCGAGAAACTCAGGCTCTCCTACTGGAACAGGAAGTCCTAACAGTGACACTGTGAGCAAACTCCGTTTAAAAACATATCACCCACGGAGTGAAATCAAACCACTTCATCAGATATTTGCTTGCTTTGTAGTTTTGTCTGTGCTTGTATTCTGGGAATTGGTTATGTGACTGTGTAATCTGATGCTCCAGAAAGCAGTCTGCAGTGCTCTGACACCTTCTGCTGGTGAACTTCAGAACTTTCCTTGCTCGCCAGCATGTCACTGCTATGAGTCACTCCTCAAGGCTCAAACTGATGCAGAATCCTAATCAGATGCCTGGTGGCTCTGGCATTTGCTTCAATAGGTCAGAGTGAGCTACAGTAGGCTCTCTGCCAGCTGTCACTGAGAGACCACTCTAGGAGACCGCATGACAGCAGTTTCTCAGGAATTTTCTCCTAAATACCAACTTCTGTAAATTGCTTGTGCCTTAAAGCACAAGTCAACAGTGGGAACATTTGTCACCAAGGAAACCAATGGGACAGTTTAATTCCCAATGTGATATGCCCCTCTATGTCCACCAATGTAGATTTTCTCAATAATATTAGTGCTTATTCCTCCATGGCAGAATGCCTAGTGAAGAATTCGCTGTTCTCATGGTAGCAAGTTTCCATTCCTTATCCAATCCTGCTCCAAATTCTGGTAGGGTAAGAAGGAAGATTATCAGTATTCCAAATATCTCCCTTTTAACAGCATCTGCATCTACTATGTATAACCCTCTCAAATCAGTTTAGATTGGAATAATAATATTCTTTACAGGTGAAAACTGTCAGGTGCTGAAGGATGTTTTCATAAATTCTAATATTCAATCTACCAGAAGTCTCAGTATTGAGAAAATACTATAATTTTAAAAAATCTATACAAGCAAGAAATTATCAGAAACTAAAATTTAGTCAGCCGGGCTCTTCACAACTGCATAGAAGTATGAAATATTTAGTGACAAACATAACAAAATCTGATCAAGAGCAAATACTGAAACTACAACGCACCACAGAGATGTTAAAGAATACATGAATAAGTCAAGATATACAGGGCTTGTGGAAAGACACCTCAACCTTGTTAAGATACCAATTCTCTTACCTCCTTTACCTACAGACTCAACGCACTCCGAGTCAAAATCATAGCCAGTCTTTTTGCTGAAACTGATAGACTGATTCTAGAATTCATATGAAACTAGAAATGACTGCTCTAGCTAAAACAACTTTGAAAAAGAAGATCAGAGTTGAAGAACTACTGGTACCTGATTTCAAGAATAATTTTTACAGTAATTGCTACAGTAATCAAGGCAGAATGGTATTAGTGCAAAGATTAAGAATTAAATTAGTGGAACAAACAGAACAGGGGATGCAGAAACGTAAGAGACTTAAAAATGTATCGCTCGTTAGCATACAAAGCAATGCGCTTCATTATGGCATTTCCATGCATACATGCCTTTATATTTTGTCCCTGCCTACTCATCTGCTTCTTTCTGGTCTTCTTCCTCTCAACATTTGGTGTCTGTGTAGGGCTCTACAAGCTATAGAGGTCTCTGTGTCCTCTAATCGGGAATACTGTGGAGTAGATTGTAGAGCACTAGGAGCTGGATGAAAGGTGTTATACAGGGACAATATGGAATACTCAGCACAGTGCCCAAAACTTCTACACAGGGCACCATGAGCTGTGTAATTGCATTATAAACTCTTAAGCATGAGTGTTGCTATCAGCCCCGTGCATCAGCACAGGGTACTATGACCTCAATGATGGTGCACCTTGAGTTCTAGATAGGCCGCTATGGGCCTTACAAGACACAATCAGCTCTGTACAGGTTCATGAGCTCTGTCCAGGGATCTACCACCCCTCTATAGGTACATAATGGTCAATACAGGCCCACACATGCAATAAATAAAAAAAATGTAATAAAAATTTTTGGTAAATTATATAAGTTTAGGAGTTTATCTACTTCTAGACTTTCTAGTTTTTAAAAAATATATGTTTCCTAATGATCCGCTATATTTCTTTGTAATCTATTATAATATTCACTTTTATCTGTAGTTATACTGATATCAGTCCTCTCTAGCTTTGGTTAGATTGGCTAGGGTGTTGATGATCCTGTTTATTTTTTCTATTCTTTATTGTCTGTATCGTTCTTTTAGTGTCAATTTCATTAATGTCCTAGTCTCACTGCTTTTTTCTACCTTCTGCTTTTGGCTTTGGCTTGTTCTTGTCTTTCGAAGGTTTTGAGTTGTTTCCTTAGGTTATTTATTTGAGAGCTCTATGAATTTTTAAAGAAACGAACACTCACTGCTGCAAATTTCCTCTTAAAACTATCTTCGTGATATCCCAAAGAATCTGGTAAACTGTGCTTCCATTGCTTGTTTATTCAAGGAAATGTTAAATTTTCCTCCCTGATTTCAAAGATGCATTGGTCATTCAAGGGTGTCTTCCTTAGTCTCCAATTACTTCTGTACTCTCTGAGTTTTCTCTTGTTATTGACATAATACAAGAAATTAAAATTTTTTTTTTTTGTATTTGTAAAGACTTTTTCTCAACCTTGTCTTTGAGAACAAAGTTTGAACAAGAAATGCCTCTGTATGGTCAAGTATTTGAACACTTGATCAGTTGGTGGTACTGTTTGGGGAGGTCATGGAACCTTTAGGAGATGTGGCCTGGCTGGAGGAAGCACATCACTGGGGGTGGGCTTTGAAAGTGCAGAGCCTTGCCCCATTGCCTGTTTACTCTCTCTCCTTCCTGTACATGTTTGAAGAGTGATCAGTTTTCTGTTCCAGTCACATCTGCCACCATGATGAACTCTTATCTCTCTGGAACTATAAGCCAAAATAAACTCTTCTTTGTATACGATGCCTTGGCTACGGTGTTTTATCACAGCAACAGAAAAGTAACTGATACATCCTCTGTTCTTGATGTTCCTAATTCTGTTTGGTTCAATCTACTGGTGATGCTTTTCCACTATATTTTTTGTTGTTGTTTTTGGTTCATTTGGGGTTTTAACTTCCAACATTTCTATTTGAGATTTTGTTCCAAATCAAATTGTTCTTGCTTAATCTCTCATCCATTTTGCTAATTCTTATTTTGGTATGCTGTTGACTTTCCTCCCTACGTCCTGAATGGAATGCACCTTCCTGTTATGTCCTTTTTAAGGTCACTGATCATTTTTACTATTAAGCTTTTAAAATCTTCACCTGGAATTCTATCTGCTTCTGTGTCCTTGATTTCAGTAATTGAAGATTTATGATCTTTTTAAGGAGTCGTATTGCCTTCCTTTTTCATATTTCTTATGCTTCTGAGATGAAATTTGTACATCTGTTATTTTGGCTATTTCTTCTGGTTTTATTCGGAGAATTTCATACTAATCTACTCTTGAAGGATCATCACCCAGTACCACTCAAGAGAGGAGAAAGCACACTGCACCATCAAACTATGCAAGATATATAAACACATATAAAGTTAAAGCTCACTAGTGCATCACCAATGACATAAATCCAGGAAATAAGAAAGCTAACACAGAATGTGCTATCAAGTTAAACACTTGTTAGGGTAAATGTGGAAATAGGCAATGAGTGTGACAGAGGAAGGAGGCAGGGATGGGAGAAATAGAAGAGAAACAAGGATAAATAACTGAAAAGAAAGAGCAGAGAAGAATGTTATGGAGTGGAAGAGAAAAGACTGAGAGATTAGAAATGTTGTTAAAATAAAAAAAGACAAGAAAAGATTTTTCAATACAGACAAAGCTCAAAAATACGATTAGATACATATAAGAAAGGAAATATTGTGGCTCACAAGGCTCACAGTTGAATTAATATCTTTATATCCATAGATTACTGTGCTCTCAGACCTCATCAGAAAAGTTTCTCTGTGCAGTAGACAGCATATAACACAGAAACTCATAACTGGTCCAAGTGCAGAGAATAAGTGTCAGTGGAATGCTCAGCCACAAGTGAGACATCTAAACCACACACCCTCCGCCCAAGGCTCAGGAATCACTGTGGAAGAAAGGGAGATGATAAGAGCCAGAGGCCAGAGAGGACCAGAGCAAAGCAATGTCTTCTGCACAAGGCTGGACTGCTACATGCATGAGTTGATAGAAGTTATGGCTGCCAGCACAAGATCAAGCCAGTCAACATTCCAAAATGGAGGAGGAGGAGTCATAAGCCACTACCTGTGACTGAAGAGCTGTATCAGTTGATGACTTCTGGAGGAGAGAAAATCAGTCTTTCTAAGGGTATGGCCCTCGGTAAGTGGACCATGCTCCAGTGGGTAACCCCACACCCATGAGTATATAAGCAGCACAAACTGCACTTAGTAGGTTAAAATAAAAGACATGAAGTTGGGAGGGAGTGGAGGTAGGAAGTGAATATGATAGAAGTCAGGGGAGGACAGGGTGTGCATGATCAAAACATATTGCATATATGCAAGAACGTCTCAAAGAATTAATTTTTAAAAATGGTACAGGCATGATAGTACATGCCTTTAATCCCAGCACTCAGGAGGCAGAGGCAGGCAGATCTCTGTGAGATAGAGGCCAGGCTGGTCTACATAGTGAGTTCCAGGCCAGCTGTGGCTACAGGGAGATCCTGTCTCAAAAAACAAAACAAAACAAAAAAACAGAATGGGAACTAGAGAGGTGACTCGGTGGTTAGAAGCACTGGTTGCTCTTGCAGAGGACCTGGGTTCCCAGCTCACACATGGCAGTTAGCGACTAACTGCCCTTGGTTCTAGTTCCAGAGAATCTGACATCCTCTCTAGCCTCTTTAGGTATTGTGAGCACATGGTGTACTCACATGCAAGCAAAACACTCATGTACATAAAATAAAAAGAGAAATAAGTCAAAAAATTTAAAGAATGAGAATAAAAACTTATAAAACATGTTTAACAACAGCATCAAAATAAACAAGTCAAAAACCCAATAATATAGATTAAGAACACTATTAAAAACATAGAAGAGCGTAAAAAGGGGGACTAGAAACAGGGAGCAAAAGACAAAGATAAAATAAACAAAATTTTTAATTTGTTTATTTAAATATGATATATGAAGAGGTTTATACTGGTGTGGGCGAGACTAGTGCCCAGTGTCTGCCAGAGCTGTCTTCACTTTACAAACTTTCTTCCTTTATTTCTTTTTCTTTTCTTCCTCTTTTTTTTTTTTTTTAAATCCAGGGACCTCTGCTGAATGAACTCAGCTCTCTGACCCTTGAATCTCCCACTCCTTCCCCCTTGGGTGGCCAATGTTCTCGCTGGAGAACATTCCCAGATGCACCGGAAATGAGGGGGCAATCCCAGCACTAGGATGTGTACAGAGGACAGGCCTTTGTATCTTCAGGATCTCCTGCGTATCAGTCACTTTACTGGAGAGATGTAGCTGTGGGTGTCAAGCAGCCCCGCAGAGTTTCAGAGTCTCAGGGAGCCAAAAAAAACAACAGCAGGCTCCAGAGGCTGAACATCTGCTGCCCTCAGGTGAGCCATCTCCAGGGTTATTCGTGGTTGATGAGATCTGCTCCCAGGTGTGCTACCTTCTCTGCACTCCACTACCTTGCCAGCTCCTGCCACCTAGCCCGGCCTGGGACCAGGTCTGTCTGTGGTACCACCGTCTCCTGGCCACCACCATCATGTGAGCCAGACATGGCACTGTAGATGAGTGCACAGTCTCGGGACGGAAACCCCAGCATTGTCACTTAGCAGAGATGTGTCATAGGCAAGGCTTTTGTCCTCTATGCCTCATTTCTTCATCGGTGTAACGATTCTCTTCTTCATAAGACTCCTATGAGAATTAAAGGTAATAAACATAAACCATTTCTACCAAGCCTGATGGAAAGCAGGTGCCTGGTGACGGTCAGCGGCAGTGGTGAAATCTGCCTCTCTCTACTTAATTATTGACCAAGGACTTAGCGTCTCTGTCCCTCTCTCCCTGTTCCTCAGCTATCTTCTATCTCACCCTCTCCTTGCTTTTCCAGCTTCAACTCTTATGAAACTCACTGGCCCGAGCTTCCCATCATTCTGCTCCTGGCAGCTCCTCTCTTTCCTCCATAAACCCTGCCTACCCTCTGACTTCCTCAGCCCTGCATGCTCCAGACTCGGGTCAAATGTTGTACTTTTCATGAACTCCGCCCGGTTCCCTCTCTGGAATCAATCAGTCCGTCCCCACGAGCTCTGCTTATACGTGGCTCTGCACGGCTATGCTCTCTCTGTGCCTCTTCCCCTCACATACAGAAGTCTAGGCATTCAGTGAAGCCCTCCTGAATGGAATGAAACAGAAAGAACATGACAGTCTGCCTAGCAGCTACCTAACATCTCGCCTGTACGTCACCAGCTCATAGAGGTCCTTTGAAGATTGACACTACAAATGAGCACCCTGTTCTTGCTGAAAGAGCACCAGTGAGCAAGCACTGAAGCAGCAACACTGTTCATGGATTGGTGGAGCAGTAAAGAAGCTCTACCAATGAATGTAGGTTTAACACTGGTGTCCTGAGGCCTTCCTTTTGACTGATTCTGAGAGAGAAGCTGTCCACTGTTCTCTACGCCAGGATGCCAAGTGAGCCTCCCAGAGATTCTCTCCAGTCCACTTTGTAAGTTACTGGGAGGACTTCACAGCTGGAACTGATCACATGGCTACCTACACAAAATCTCAGACAGAAGAACTTGGGCAGACAGGAGTTCGTTTTTGGCGGACTCTGCCAGTCACTCACCAGCAGCTGCCTAGGTGAGTGGGAACAGAGGCAGAATACAAGCCAGGAATGAAAGTCAGAACATAGCTGCCAATCCCCTTCAAACTCTTCCAAAGTCTCCAAGGATCCTTTGAATAGAGAAATGAGTCTTCTAATCAGCCTTAGTAGTCCAGCATCTTTGTAAATTTGTCACTAAAGTAGTCCAAGGAAATTCAACCGTGGTCAACAAGTCAAGGTAAACCTTGGCATTAGCCAGTTTATCTTTCTTTTCCCAGAAGTCTGGAGTCACCACACTACCCACACCTCTTGCATTCAGGCCAAGGCAAATATGAGCAGAGAGCAGAGGGGAGCGTGAGACAAAGCAGCCAGCAAACATGGAGTCACCCAGAGTATGACTTATCTGCGTCTTCCTATACTGTTAGAGAAAGCAGTGGTGGGCCCCCCTGCTTTGTATACCGACCTTCTAGACCAGAGGTAGATTCTAGTAGAATGAAGTGATTGTTGAGCAAATGAAGAAATCAATGCACCTCCTGAAGAAGTGCTCAGAGCTGGACCAACCAGGAAGAGATTCTACATGTGGGAAGTATGCTTCTCCTTTCTCTGTGTTAGCTACATTAAGCAAGTCTGAAGAAATATTAGCCACTTTCAGACACAGGTGCACAGGTACGGTGCACTTGACTAGTAAGCAATTTTTAGTACTGAAATTCAGGAACTGGAGTAAAAGTTCTTTCTGGGGCTGGGAACGTACAGGAAGAATGCACCATCAGAAGAAAATTTTTCACTCTACATAAACTAAAAGCAAAGAAATATTGGTTTCTGGGGGTTATCCCCATGTCTACCAGACAAATACTCATCCTGAGAATAGCTTGGGAGATCTGCTCTTTAATTTCTCTGTAGTTTCTAGCTGAGTTACCGAATAACCTGCCAACAACACTCTGAGAATTTACTCCACTATTTAAATAGAGCAAAGTCCACAGAAAGTTCCACAGAGAAGTGCTGAGCAAAGGTCAGAGCTCCAGAAAAGAGCTAACACGGTCTGGGAGCAGCTGCCCTGTCCCAAGTGAGGATCCCTGGTTCCCAGCAGCTTGAGGGTAGGCGATGCGCTTGGTGCAGTCAGACTTCTTGCAGGAACTCCCGGGCCTATTCCTATTCTTTGGGATCTTCCTGCCTGTGGCTTTGCTGCTGTTCCTCCTCATTGCATACTTCAGGCTCATGCTGATGAAAGGTAAGTGTGAAGCCACTCAAGAAAGGGATCAGATGTCCTTTTCCATGTCTCATCTTTGAAAAACTCCAATACCTTTTAGTGCTCTGGGAGGCTGGAGAAACACATCATTTATTTACAGGAATTTCTCCCTGAACTCTTCCTTAAGACTCTTGATGAACTGGGCAAAGTTTGAACCTTTCAACTCTGTAGACTGTGAGCTAGGTAAGGTCTGCTACAGGGACTCCTTCACTGTTGTCCCTTGTGAACAGTCAAACTGAATGGGCAAACAGAAGCTGACTCAGGGTTCTTTGTCTGTTTCTTAAGGCAACAGATTCACAAACATTAAAACACTGTTCATGGTCTGCCTTCCCTGTGTGACAGATGTATGTCACAGTTGTAATGACCACTGCCAGCCATATTTTGAGTTCCCATTGACACCAATTACCCTTGGAAGAAGTTAAAGGATAAGGATTTGAATTCACCATACAGCTCTGAGGCAAGATAAAAATTTCACCTACCTTACAAATGCATCAAACATGAAATGAGGTATAGAACAGGTCAAAACAACCATAAAACATACATAGACCCAAGTGTATGCATATACCTGTGCATGACTCTACACATTTGTAACATCCTTAACTGTGTAGGTGCATATAGCTTTCTAAACCAAGAAATGTTCCAAATACTGAGCTACGATAGGGTGTGATCTGGGTAAAATCCTTGATATCTGACTGGTACAAACATTTATGAAACTACAGTATTAGTATATTTAAAAAGAAGAAAAAAAAAGACAATAGGGCTTAAAGAGATGTCTGAGTGGTTAAGGGTACTTGCTCCTCTTACAAAAGACCCAGGTTCAGTTCCCAGAACACACATGACAGCTCACAACCACTTGTAACTCCAGTTCCAGGAATCCAGTGTCCTTTTCTGGCCTCTGTGGTCAATAGGCTTGCACATGGTGCCCATGCATATATGTAGGCAAACACTCAAACACCTAAAAAATAAATCTTAAAGACAAAACAAAAAACAAAACACAGTCAGAAGATTAAGGTGATATGGAATGGACATTGGACCC
This sequence comes from Eospalax fontanierii, assembly GCA_035773235.1. Classification (NCBI taxonomy): domain Eukaryota; kingdom Metazoa; phylum Chordata; class Mammalia; order Rodentia; family Spalacidae; genus Eospalax; species Eospalax fontanierii. Next base: position 31,182,148 of record CM069545.1, on the reverse strand, counting down.
TGTACTAAGATAGTTTGTTCAGGGAGAATTGAAACTAATGATGTTGGATTGTGCTTGATAGGGCACATGTTAATTCAGTAGCCAGTAAATATTATATGCCATCAAGGTTCACAGCTATTCTAGTAATATCACCAAAACTTTGCCCGCCTCTTAATTTGGATGGTTTTATATTGAACTACTAAAAAACCAACAGTGAAAGCTAGAATAATTGTACATACCTGTAATCTCAGCACTCAGGAGGCTGAAGCAGGCACATTGCCTGTGTGAGACCCTGTCTCAAAACAAAACAAAGCCCCTAAAGATTTGAATACCTGCCTTCTTCCACAAAATTTAAGTTCATGTAATGTCTCCTGTATGTTACTATATAATTGTACATGATACATGTCAAATACATAACCCAATGTCCAGCAGCAGAGCAAGGAGGGTATTGATGTCTAAAAAGAGGCTTACAACCCAGAGAATTCCTAGAATATAGACTGTATTGTGAAATCCTCAGTTTTCTGTCAAAGCTCACTTGAAACTCTGGAGGCTTTCATTTTGTCTCATTTTCATGAAGAGTTCTCATGTGGAGCAATGAAGTTATATTGTACTGTACAGGACTTGTGTGAGAAATTCTTTCCTTTATAATGTTAATTACATCCTCTACTGCCTCCAAGAGCTGACTGCTGGAAATTCTGCAGCCAGATAGTCATGATTCCTGGGTTTCAGAGAGTTCCAAAAGCAAAAAAGAAAAGGGGGAATCTCTGAAACCTTTACGGGCAGCTTTCCTTCAATCTTACAAACTGTCCACAGCCCAGTGCTGCCAACACTTCCATGTGGAGAGTCCTTCACAGTCGTCGTCATCGTGACTACTGCCAGTCACAGAAATCCCAGGCCCACTGACACCCAGCACCCTAGAGAGAAGTAGAAGAAGGAATACAGTGGGGGCCTCTGAATTCTTCAGATAGTTCTCATGCTTTATCTCCAGCTGTTTCTTTAGCAAGATAAAATCTGGAGTCTCTCAAACATGGATCAAGCATGAATGAAGGCAAAATGCAGGTCAGAAGAGCCTTGGGAATTTCTGTCCAATCAGTGAAGGTAGATAGGATAACTCTGTGGGACATTTGGTATTTGGAATAGTCTGTAAAGCACGCCAGATCTCCGTTTCTTATCCCTGAGAAAATATCTACCGTATGTAAAACATAAACGAGGGTACAATATGTTATTTAGATAATTCTGAGCTCTAAACATGTCAGTCACACCCTGTCAGAATACCGTGGCAAAGCCAAACTGCAGTTGGAATTGTGGCCTGGCATCCCTCAGGACTGGCACAGAGACAATGCAGGCAAAGTGCTGCTGGCCACAGTGCCAGCCCCAGGGCAGCTGTGACCACTGCACACACACCCTGTTTTGTGCAGTGCATCCCTACCTAAGCAAGCTGTCTGGAGATAAAGTCAGAGACAAAAATCTGTAAATAGCTCAACAGCCCTGGAATTGCTTCTGAAGGATTTGCGCGAATGAAACAGCAGGCCCTAAACAGCTCTTCTTTCTTCACGCTTCTCCCTTCTTCGATCAAAATGATACGCTCGTGGCAACTCCTAAACTTTCCCACGCTATGGATCTACTACTTCCCTCTCTAAACCCTTTCAACGTGCAACCTAAGATCAATCCCAAGGGGGCAGTAAGAATTTCAGGCCCTCCTGATGCGGGGCAGCACTGTCAGTGACGTTCTTTAACTAAAATGAAGCTTGCTCTAAACTGACACTACCTCCAGACAGTATCAGGTTTCAGGCATTCAGCAAGTATATGTGAATCTATGTGCTTCAGTTTTCTGTTCTTATGACTGAACACCAGAGACTGGGTAATTTATAAAGAAATGACATCAATTTCTTACAGTTCTGGAGGCTGGGAAGGCCAAGGTCAAGTGGCCTTCTGTTGAGATCCTGCTTGTTGGTGGAGACTCTGTTGTCCCAAGGTAGCAATGTGGCAAGATGGGTGCATCTAAGCAAAAGATCCAAGTTATAAATAACAAGTACATTCTTGCTAATCTATTCATTCTTTTAAAAAGTTTTTTTTTTTTTTTTTTTTTTTTTTTTTTACTGTGTATGAGTGTATTGCCTGCATGAATGTAAGTGCACCTGTGTCAGGCAATGTCCACAGAGGCAGGAAGAGGGCAATGGATTTCCTGGAACGAGAGTTAAAGTTGTTAGCCTCCTTGCGGGTGCTGGGATTCGAACCTGGGTCCTCTTCAAGGACTGCCAATCCATCTCTCCAGCCTCTATTAACCCATTCTTGAAAGTTGAGTTCTGCTCTTATGTGTTCCATCTGTTCCAAGGGTCTTAATAACTCACATGAGGATTAAATTTCAGCATGAGTTTTGGTGGCAAATCGTATCATAGCACTACTCCACATTATGGCGTGTCCTAGGTACTGGAACACATTTTCACTATGGGCTTTCTAGATGGAGGAGAAGCAGACTAAGTTCTAGAAAGCCATAAAAGACATCTGAGAGAAAAAAAATCCCCAACATCAGAAATGTAAATCTGTGTTTCTTACCTCAGCCTCAGGTCAAGCACTAAAACCTAGCTTTCTGCTTTAAGTCTTCTTAAATGTCAGCGCTCAGACCTCTCACTAGAGACAGAGATCTCTAAGAGACACCCCTATGATGGAGTAAGCCTCCACAGTCAACCTCTTTTGCTGGCTTTCAGTGAAGGATATCTGAAGTATCCAGGCTGTAGGCAAAGAGGCCAGGAACAAGGGAGTAGTGAGGAACTAGAGATACCACTTATTATGATGGAACAAAAGTCTGTGCATCATTCACTTAACACAATGAAAGTCTCTTCTGACTTATGCTTTAAAATTATACTTCTTTCTATAGACATTTTCCCAAGGCAATCTAGTGATTTTCTTTCTCCAGCTTGAGGGCAAATGAGATCCTTTGGCTCATCAGAAGCATCCTCATAAAATCTGTAAACAGATGGCCAAATGTCACATTGTTATCTTCTACCCGGGGCTATGGAAAGTGTAAACATTCCTATTTTGCTCCTATGAAGAGGGACATCAACAGATTAAGTGGTATGTTCATAGAATTGGAGAGTCCTGCATTCTAAAACAGAAAACCAGTTTGCCTACCTCATATATCCTAGACTGTCAGTCAAGAGGACCACTTTAAAATGTGATGAAAGCATACAGAGGTATTGTCATCCTTCAACATTAACCCCTTCCCTTCATGTCTTGGGAAGTAATGTTGCATGAAAATTTAGTTACTATGTAGAGAACATCAATTTTCTCACAAAGGAAGAAAGAAAATTCTCTGACATCCTGTATGCTTCAGTCTATGTCGATTGCCTTGAGAAGTAGCTCTTGGGGAGGAGGTCTAGGTCTTCTGTTCTGTTTGAGACAGGATCTCCCTTTGTCTCAGCTGGCTTGGCCTTCACTGTGTAGACAGGTCTGGTGTTGCTCTTACAGAGATCACCTGATTCTGCTTCCGCCTCTGCCTCCAGAATGCTGAGATAAAAAGTCTACATCACCATGCCTGGAAAAGTCTGGGTCTTAAACATTCCAGAAATAGCCTTCATCAAACACTGTCATGGACCTTTTACATCCCCTGAGGTGGAAGTTGTGATTTCTCTCCACATACTGATGTTCCAAAACTTCTTCTATTTCCATCCATCTTCCAAATTCTCATCATCCTGATCAAGAACAAACTGAACTATAAAATAACCAACAGTGTCAAGTTCGGTCATTTTTTAAAAGGTGTATCTATTGAATACCCAATAGTTTATATGGAGTTAGACAAAAATAAGTAGAGCTGGTTGATCAGGTTCTGACCTTCAGCCACCTTACACTGTGAAACAGACAACGTAGTGAAAATACACAGCATGGCTAAGCATCTTTCACTGAACTTCATTATATATTTTAGTTCTTCGGAAAGAGCAAAGTAATGAGTTAGCAGAGTGAAATTATTAAGATCTCAGATTATGTCAAAACAGTGTTAGAGCTGCAGGTCTGTAACAATGGCTTCTCTACTTAATCTTCTGAATCTTTAGTCTCCTGATTCCTAAATCAGATATAATAGCAGGGCACTGCTACAGGACTGGTTGGGAAGTGAGTTGCTGAAGACATGTTCTTAACAGTAGTCATTACTACCCTCTGCTGGCTGATACATCCCCAGAAGTTTTTGTTGTAAATAGGTATTGTTAAAATGGTCTTAGAATACATTAAACCATCCTAGGTGACTTACCTGCAAAGTAGTAGACAAGATGTGAACCCTGGGTGTCTGGCTCCAGAGCTAGCCTTCTCAGTCAACACACTAGGTGTTCTGTTCACCAAGGGGATTTGGCCCAGGCAAATAAACTTACCACCAAATTGAAAGGCAATGGTGGGAAGTTTGTAAGCAAGGGAAAAATGTTTACAAAATCTGAGTGGTTTGATCTTCTAATATAAAAGGAACAATTGTTCTTAATGATGGTAATTCCTTCACATAAAGATCCACCCTGAACCAAAAAAATTGTACTCTTCATCCACGGCCCAACAGAGAAAACCCTCATTGCATGCAAAATTTTCCACAGCAAACTCAGGTGTTTTTAAAGCCACCTGCCTAATTTCTCTCCACCAATCCTCCTTAATAGACCCTGGAACTAAATGATGACCCAATTTCAAACTCTTTTAGAAAAGTAGTAAATCATTTTACTTTCTTGCTCTCTGCAGAATGCCTAACACTGAAAGTTAAGTCACTGGATAGACGATTCACTGTAGAGTGCTGAACTGCTCATCCATAAATCAATGCTAATAACAGTGACCAGCTTATAATGTCACTGTAAGAATGAGACAAGATAAACACATGCAAAGGACTTCACAGAGTATCTGGCACATATAAGCTGCCAAAAAAAATTGGTTATTAAATCTTGAGGTTACATAGCCAAGGACTTGTCTTCACCTGAGCATATGGAGCCTTCCCTGAATAAGATGACAAACAGCTGCCGGATCATGGAAGAATCCAGATCAGGGATAAAGCATTGGGTGTATAGTAAACAACCAATGACACAACTCGATGAAGATGCCAAGGAGAATGTTGTCAAGATCAATTCCATAACAAAGCATTAGAAGCTCCTGGTCTTTGGCTTGATTTGATTAATTATAATTCTGAAAATTTTATCCCAAATTTCTGGGATAAAAAACAGGACCAATGAGTGATGGTAACAGCTTATCAAGAAAAAAAGAGTTTTTTTTTTTTTTTTTTATGTACCAGTAAGATCTAAAGACATATGTATTGAGGTCTCCAAACTAAAATCAAATTTGGTTATTTTATTGCCAGATACCAGCTGAAGATACAGTAGCAAGTAAGAGTCACAGAAAGGTGGTATCAAAAAAGCTGACAGGAGGTGCTCGACGACGGGGGCGGCCAGAGAAGGGGCTGTATCGAGAGCTACAGAGCAAGGAAACCTATGGAGGAAGGAAACCGGGAACTGGAAAATGCCACGAGGTTTATTAAATAAGAGTAATTAGGAGGCCTCCAAAGAGTTTTAGTATTTTAATAAAGAAGTTTTAGCTGAAGTACTATTTTTAAGAGGTTAAGAAATGCATAGGCTCTGAACGGTTGTCAGTTAAAGATGCCAAAAGTTTTTTAAAAGGTAAAATGGAGAATTTGACTTGTCTAAAAACTACACATACTCAAATACATGTTGGCGATGGAGGAACAGGTACAGAAACCTAGTGTTACTTATTCCTGGATCCTCAACTACCGACTACATACATGGTTAATGGAGGCTTACTGAATGTGGAAATCTCAACATCTGCTAAGTGACATACACACTTGCACATAACAATTTTTAATACCATAGTCATCTGTCCTATCTGGAGATTCTTTAGAAATGCCTGAGAGCTGGTGAGATGGAGATGGTTCAGTGGGTAAAGGCACTTGCCACTAAGCTTGACAACCAAGCTTGAGTTTGATCCCTGGGACCCACATGGTGAAAGGTGAGAATTGATTCTCCCAAGTTGTCCTCTGACCTCCATACATGCCATGGCATGTGTCAGACTACACACACACACACACACACACACATACTGAGAGACTATAAATCAGTATAATTTTAAAATTTAGAAAGTAACTGAAGAGGTGAGAGCTCCTACAGTAGGCCTTGCCTAAAAGACCTAGCTTTCTGTAACTCATTAAGGCCACCAGCAGCTACTCACGGATTTTCTAATGGGATCAAGGTACTCAGCTATTTCCAAATTAACCATTATTTTTCCTTTCAGCTAATGAAGAACTCTCTCAGAGTCCTGATCACCAATACAAACTCAAATATGGTTCTTTTCCCATACCAAAGCATGAAACGAAGATGACTGCTTATGGATGAAGCACACTGAATTTCTACTGGTCAGAGCAATGGTCAATAAAACCACAGGAAAATCCAGGAAGAGCAGAGTGAAAAAAGTAGCAGCCACTATCCCAAAGGACTTCTGTGAGACTCAGTTTAAATGGAAGTTCTTCCAAAAGTATCAAGAACCTAAGATTTTCTTGAATATGATCAATGGATTGAGGACATCATAACTTTAATTGCAACTTACTTATTTACATCAAGGGAGATTGTTCTTAAAATAAAACTCCTAGACCACATCACACAGTGCCATGAAAGCTCACACTATTCACACAACAGAGGTAAAGAAAGAAGAGAGAAAGAAAACAAATAGCAAAAGATGAGTGCCTTGAATGAGCTCTGTAGACCCACCACACAAGAGTACTTCCTTCCACTTGGCCCACTGGAGGGCCAGCAGCTCTTAAAAGACAGTTTCAGACAGAGCTTAGGATCTGACTTTGTGACTCTCCTCTTCCCAACTGCTTTCACAAATCATCTCTAGGACAGGCTGCACCAAACAAGTGGAATCTCTTAATATTACGTAGCTCTTAGGATGATGGAAAAAGTGGCAAGGTGGCACCTAGGAAAGTAAAGGAGAGAATGTGCATCCAAACTCCCAAAGCAAATAATGCAAGTCTTTCAGTGCAAAATCAAAACACCAGAGCGTGATTTGTAAATGAAAGGAAGTTAGCATTTCATTAGCAGAATTCTCTTTCAATGGGTCCTAACAGATAATTGAAATTGAAACATTTAATTCAAGGTAGCAGTTAAAATAGATTATGGTCCCTACTGTGTTCTCCATATTTTTCTACTTAATAGCTAAAAAAGATGTTCGGTGCTCCCTAAACCTGGCAATCTTCCAGTCTTTGCACATGACTCTTATCAGACTGAGTGGTTTACTTTATGAAAACAGTAAGTATAGTCTCCTACCGGGGGTCTGGGTGGGGGGGACCACCAATTTTGGTAGTGACAGCCATGTAAAACTGTATAGATGACCAAAAGCCAGAGTGTCTCACCACTGTGGCCTGATCCTGGTATTTTCTGTTTCTTCTTTTCAGTCCCACCCTGAAATTCTTCATAAACACCCAGTGGGCTTTTCTGTTGACACTTTGTGCACAATTTAACTCACAGTTCAACATTCACTTCTCTGTTTTAATAGCACTTAATTACACTGAGAATATGTGCTCAGTCTTTCGGAGTTAGGTAATATATAAATGTTCATGCCATATGGAAGGATTAACACTATTCTTTCAGTTCTGGGATGGATCTCTTTTTAGCCCCTGGTGGAATCAGCCTGTGTAAAAAAGCTTTCTTTAACAGAAGGTGTGAAAGGACACATCATAGTCCCATCTCAGGCAGCTGCCAGCCAAATCTGTGGCTCAGTCATCAGGGTTTGCTCCATCTTCCTCCAGAAATAGGCACTTCAGAAGCTCTGACGTATGCCTGCCCACCAGCTCAACTAGTGGTAAAAGATGAGCTATGGACATGTATGTTTTCTGCAGTAGGCATAACCACATGGTTTAAAGCATGACTTTTCATTAACACAATGGGAGCAAAGACTCAAACAAAAACTAGATTCATGTGCTTTTTATATGGAGACAGGAATATTAAAATGTGTCTACCAAGTCAAGTTCCAGGAGTTTCATTACCAATTGTGTGAAGGCCTTGCCAACAACTCTGCCAAATCACCTAACTATGCATGGTCCCATCTTTGCTTTTCTCATGATCACAGGTGGGTTCAGTGTTCACTTGGTCTTCATTGCTTATGAGCCTGAACCTCAACCAAGCCAGGCCCCTGACATTACTCTGGGTTCTGTTCCAGCCTGTGCTCCAAAGCCTTTCCCCAGTTGCCACAATGGTTCCAAGGACCTTAAAAGGTCTCATCCCCAACAGTTTATAATCTTTCCTCTCCTTAATCTTCCTTCTAACACTCTTTTGTTCAACTATCTAAAAGAACTCCCAGGTAGAGATAACATTTTTCCAACTTGAGACCTTCAATAAAATACTTTAATGGGTACTTGACATGCTGACATATGGTTCTTGTTATTCAATGAAAATTACTAAGGAAGAACTATTTTTACAAAGCCAACAAAAAAAGCTTTTTGAGGGGCCGGAGAGATGGCTCAGCAGTTAAGAGCACTGGTTGCTCTTGCAGAAGACCTGGGTTTGATTCCCAGCTCCAACATACATGATGGTTAACAACTGTCCATAGCTCCAGTTCCAGGGGATCCGGTGCTCTCTTCTGACCTCTGCGAGCATTACATGACACAGGTGCATTAACATACATGCAGGCAATACATACACATAGTTAAAATTATTTTTTAAAAGAGTTTTGTTTAGTTTTTTGGTTTTGAGACCTTGTCTCTCTCTGTAGTCTAAGGCACACTAGGACACACTAGGAGGCCAGGATGGCCTTGAACTCATGATCCTCTAGTCTCAACCCCAAGGGTACTAGAATTATAGGCATGCATCACTACACCCAGATTATAAACTGGCTTAGTTTACTCTTTTTCCTTTGACTGTAGTTATTTGTCAGTTTGGTGATGCCCAGGATGATTTCTCAAAGATTTGCATAAATAATCTGGGTGTAGTGGCCCTTGCCTTTAATCCCAGCACTCAGGAGGCCAGCCTGGTCTACATAGTGAGCTCCAGGCAAGCCGGGACTATGGAGACACTGTGTTTCAAAAAGCAAAAGATTTCCAAAAACAGCAAGTTCATGGCCACTCCACATCCTGGAGCTAGTGTGGAGGATAGAAACTTGGGCATGGAAGGAGGGGCACCAATTATGTTCTCTAAACTAGTATTTTCAATCTTTTTAAAAAGCTGTAAGTATTCTTTTAAGGTATTCTAGTACTTCCTATCAAAAGCCAACAACAGATTTTCTTGAAATTTTAAGCTCTCTGGCAAAGTTAAGTCTCAGAAATTAAAATTTATATCTTACAGTCATCTTACCTGATATTAAAATTTTCAAAGTACACTCTTAAGAAGCTAAGGCTTGAGTCTACAATGTTTCCCAGATTCATGTCTTGAGCACTTGGTCTCCAATTTGTGGTGCTATTCTGAAGCTATGAACGGAGCCTTCGGGGGGTGGCCCTAGCTGACAGAGCTGGGGCACCATAGGTAGACTTTTCAAAGTCACAAGTATCCCTGGTCCTGCCCATCTCGATCTGCTTCTTGTACACTGGGAAGAATTTCTGCCACATATTCTTGCTTCCACAAGTTCTACCATGCCTTCTTTGTCATGATGGACTGCAACTCTCTGAACCCGTGAGACAAAAAAACCCTCCCTCCCTAATGCTGTTTTTGTCAGGTATTCTGTCAGAGCAATGAGAAAAGTAACACAAGAGCCTTGCTTTCTAATCAGAAGCAACCCCTGAGTTTGTCTACATTAGGCTACGGCACAGATCCTAACATAAATAAACCAGACAATGAAACAGGAAGCCTGCACTACAAAACTGTTATTTCTAATGAACACCAAATAAATTAGGAATCTAAAAATATTCCACCTAACAAAATTTTCAAATCCATATCTCAAGATACTTTTTGCTTTAGGGTTTTTGTTTTTCTTTTTGATAGCCTGCCTGGAAGTCACTATGTGGACCAGGTTAGCCTCTGCCTCCTGAAGGCTTGTATTAATGGCATATGCCACCGTGCTCAGCTCAAAACCCTTTTTGATCTACTTTCCTATTTACTCTTATTTGGGCCCTTGAAAGCCCATTTCAATAAGTGGGATTATGACATCCTCGGAATTCTTTTGTAAAAAGTACAACACATTTAAAAAAAAAAAAACCTTGTTGATGTTCACACATGGGATAATTACCAACATTGTTCCAACTGGTTCTTTAGGCACATATTCTTGATAGCTCCAGGATCCTAAGCCCTGTCTGTACAGTCTCAGACAAGAAAAACTGAGCCCTAAATGTACACTGACTGCGTTACCTAGTCCATGCATGCTGTGAAGGCTACCTTTCCATCATTACTATTATCATTAGATGTATACATAGAAGAATATAGTTTGTACCATCACCTTCCACCATGAGAAGATCAATCTATGACTTAAATGTTAATGCTATACATACAAACTTTCTGGGGGGAAGTATATTTACAGAATCACATTTGGTTTCATAATATTTCCAAGTCTTGGCTTGCTAAGACAGGCTTCTCCAGAGGGTTGTTTTTATAACAATTACAGAGAAAGTGAGAAAGGCCTTTCACAAGTTGAGAGATAATTTAGTGGGAACAGATCGCAAAGACAACAGCTTTGCAAATTATATTCACCATACTCATTTTAAATGACTAAAAGAAATTCTACATAACATTTGAAAAGGATTGTATTCTGTTGACCATTTTCTGTTTAATGTTGAAAAGAAAACTAAGCCCATAATGGTGGTGTGTCACAGTGAAAGCAGCCCAGTAAGCCATCTCGACTACACTTGGAAGCAGTCCCTTAGCACAGTCTGCTCTGCGCCACACGTAGGCACAATGGACATAAAGTAGGACACGAAGCAGAGGATCAAGGGTACAGCTGAAACATTTCCTGAAAGCAAAACAAGTATACAGAGAAAACATGCACAAATATCCCTCATAGAATACATATGAGCTGGATACATCATTTAATGGGAAGAAAGAATCTGGCTTGTTACACATTGGATTTGCAAACATTGCTTTTGCCATTTCAGATCACAGGTACCGGCAGCATCATCAAATTAAGAAACAGAGCTGAAACACTCAAAAATGCTACACTGCACAAAATACCAGCCCTTCTGATGGAAATATCTCTCCAGTTTATTCTTTTAAATGTGTATAAAAAGAAAAGGGACAGTTTAGAGAATAAACAAACTTTATTTTATAACAGTATTACATAAAGCAAAATATCATTTAATATAACTTGAAGCTGCTATAAATCTAATCTGGCATCGTAACTATACATAGGGTCAAAAGCAAAGGAAAAATGTTCAATATAGTTAATAAGTCCCTACCAGGTCTCTGGTGTCAGCTTTAAATGGTATTGCCTTCTTATAACAAACAAAACCCCCACCATTGCCCCTATCCCTCTCTTTCCCAGCATCTTCAAACCCACAAGTCATCAAGCTATCTTAAAGAGATACACCTGCTCAATAACAAAGGTCAGTTTTACATGTAGACAAAAGATTTAATACCAAGCAAGTATTCTATCCAAATTTTCAAATAATGGAAAGTACTGAAATCTGAAAACATTAAGAAAGAAAGCACTAAGGTTTTAAGCTGCCTGATTTTTTTAGTAGAAGAGAAGAAACAAGTTTTCTTGTTCTCCTCCCTCCTGTTCTGGAATGCTGTCGAAGAGCATGTTTCTGAAAGGTACTGGCACTGTGGTGCAACAGGTCTCTCAACACAGTGCATGGTCAGTGAACTTCATAATTCTCCAGTCTGGAGATTCTCTGACTCTCTACTAAAAGTAAAAAGTCACAGGACTGGAAGTCAAAAGGGTTCAATATAAAAACATCCCCAGTGAAATTCTCAAACATTAGAAAATTTTCAAGATGTAAGAAATGTTTTTAATAGGTATTAATATTTTCTCATGCAGTGTATTTACTGCAATCTGAAAACTGTAAATATTGACTGTAAGAATTCAATGGAAAGAACCATGAAGAATGAAAATCACTATCTAAATTAGTCATCGAGTTTCCTTTCCATATAACAGCACCTGTTCAAGTGAACAGCACCTCACCAGCCTGGGCTGGCTTTGTTCACTGTCATTTGAGCAAATGAGTCACAAAAAGCAGGTACAAAAGGAAACAAAAGCAAAACCTCTTAACAAAGATGGGGGTGGGGAAATGGAGAGGCAAGAAATTTAGAAGTGGTTATAAAACAATAATGTATTAAACAATGCACATTATAGACCAGAGCTGTTAAGGTAAGGTTTGGTGTTGGCATTTTAATTCTTCAGGCTTCTGGTCATTGTTACCAGTTGTAGCACAAATTTGCTGGAGTAGTGGTGTGGCATTAAGACTTGAATGCTTAAAATTCTTCAGATTCATGACGTTGAATATTGTTTTAAAAAATGACCTTTCTGGAAAAGAAAAAGACACAAAGCTTAAGTATTCCCAAAACAGGGGGCTTGAAAATAAAAGTCAAGTTATCAAATTTTCAGTTAAGTAATCAACAGTTTATGTGCCTACATCTAAAGGAAATAATACGTTTTCCAAAATCAAGCATGGAAGGCGATTCCAAACTTAGGGCCTTCTGAGGTCTGGAAAACTGCTAAGTACACTAAAGCTGCAAAAGACTGAATTAACACAAACAGACTATTTGAATAGTGCACTGCCCCACCCTCTTCCCCTTATCTAGTTTTGCCCTCAGCAGTTTCAGTTACCTACAGTCAACCTGTGCCCAAAAAGCATTCATGGAAAATTCCAGAAATAAACATAAACTTGAAACTGAGGACTGTTCTGAGTAGTTTGATGAACTCTTGCCTCCTCCCACCCAGTTCATGAGTCAGCCCTTTGCCCAGCAAATTCACACTTGCATAAGCTATCTGTCCATTTCTCATTTAGCAGCTGTCTTGGTTATTAGACCAACTGTCAGGTTATCACAGTGCCTGCATTAAACCAACCTCTATTTTCTTTAATAATAGTCTCAAGGTGTCTGAGCAGTGATGATGGGAATTCAGACATACTAAAGAGAAACCACAAAGTGCTTGATTTTAAGGGGAGGGGTAAAGGGGGAAGACTGTATATAGAGGCTTCAGTACTACTTGGTTTCAGGTATCTATTCTATTGGGATTTGTAAAACATATCCCCATTTGGTTAAGAGTGAATTATAAAAATAAAAAAGTAAACCAATGTAGGTTTTATTCTAGACTTGGGGAGAATCAAAGTCTATTTTCACTTCATTAAAATGAACAGGAAGGGTACTTCAGGTAGTGAGAACAAGTGAAGAGACATAGGACTGTATACAGTATTATGATGCACATAGATTTTAGTATGTAAATGATTAAGAAGAGGAGCAAGGGAAAGCAGTGGACACCAGTAAGAATACAGAGGAGCATACTGAGTAATGGAGGGCCAGAAATATCAGTACTGTTCCTTACAAGGATTGAGAAGTATGAACATGATCCAAAACAAAAAAATTATCAGAAAGACCAGCTGGCAGTTGAGTACAATGATTCAGAGTATAGTAAAGAGTCAGGGAAAAGAAAAAGATGAGAACAGAGAGGGGCTGTAAGTCACGCAGGCTATAAACCCAGGAAAGGAGGTCAAACTTTTCTCCTTTGGTTTGGGGAAGTACAGCATGGCTGGATATATATTTAAAAGCACTACTAATTCAGTGTGGCAAGTAGGCTGCAAGGGGGTTAGGGCTGGATTAAGATGGCAAAGGCCAGTTGTTACTGCTAGGTGACAAGGGCTTGTGTCTGGGCTGTTGCCACAGAATCAAGATGAGCGGAGAAATCTGACAGGCACCACTGAAGGGGAGTTCAAAGTGTGGTGCCTAAGGAAGAAGATCACAGAAAACTCTTAAAATCCAGAACCTTTAAAAAAAAGGGGGGGGGGCATAGAGCACGTGTGAGGCATTAGGACTAAAGGCATGGGTCTGTGAGTCATCATGGAGGGATCCAATCAAGACCCACAATAAGAACTAAGTCTTGTGTAACTATCAGGAAAAACAAAGAACAGATTCTTGTGGTAGAACACAAGCCCACAGTCAAAGGCAGGTAGATAAGAAAGAGAACTAAAAACTGACTGTACTCTCCCAGAACAAGAAAAAGGCTTTTAGAATGCAGCTGTTTCATTTTCTATTTCAGCTTTTCTAAAAGTCTGGCAAGCAGTGCACAATTACAGAGATAGCAGACATTAATGTCCTATCCAAAAGATACCAGTCCGAAGGTCAATTAAAATGTACATATTGTCCTACACAAAAGTCCTATTTTGATGAAAAAAATCTACCCATCATTTAGACACCACAGACACCATTACAGTCTCTCGATTATTCCTGACAGGATGATTAATCAAATTCATTGTTTCCTATTCCCCTGCCTGCCTTAGGCTATCTCATTACTCATCAGTACCTCTGCTTGTGTTTAGACAGGGGAATTAATGGTAAAAAAAAAAAACCAGTGTTTTAGGTTAGCAGTTCCCAAGGGAAAGTGGGGGATAGTGATAGAAAACACTACCATCAAACTGCACTTGAGGGTTACCTGAGACCTTTGGTCATGTTACCTATTCTGCCTGGTGAATTTGCATCATTTGTTGAACAAAGCTGCCATTCTGCTTAGCTTATATTAGAAAACAACCCCTTGACCTGCTGAAGTAATATTTTGGATAGAATAAGTTAGATGCATTATTAAAATAAGAAAGAAAAAAATAGTGAATGTTAGCAGTCCCTGAAAATCTACAGCAAGAATGAAGTTTAGGACTCTATATTCCATTTTCTCTAAGTTCATGTCACTTTATTTCTTTGGTTGTATAAGAAATATGAATAATAAAATTAATTTCAAAAAGCAAAAATTATTTGTTTCACAGCTATTACAGGAAGTGAAGAGTCTATAGGAAACTAAAGACAACAGACCTTGACCTAAAAAAAGGAAAACCCTCAAAATTTATTGAACTAAATATAAAGATATACCTATATAAAATATCTCTACATGACTGTGTATTTAGATGAAGGTTATATAACAAGAAACAGTGCCAGGCAGGAGAAACCTCCCTTCAAGTCGTTGACCAGGGTAGTCCAACAGACCCCAAAATTACAAAGGCTACTGCCACAGTCCTTGATTATCTTCCAGAACTTGCAGACCCTACTGCTGTATACAAGATACACTTCAAACACAGGATTCGGAGCAATGGAGCTGGAACTGACCCGGAAACCACCTCCCCGAAGGCTAGCTCTCATAGTTTTGGAGGACAATATGCAAGCTGCTAAGGGAGAACAATTAATCAATGGTCTAACCCCAGTTTTAAGGCCTAATAACCACAACAATGACAGGACAGCAAACTATATTGGCACAAGAGTGGCATTTTTATCTTGGGGATAATCAACAGCTACCTACCTGAACTTAGGCAAAGTCCACTCAGTAGGAGGAAATTCATGCGTGGTACTGCAAACATAGGCGAACACATGCTGGAGAGGTCACAGATCCTAGTGAAAACCCTAAGACTATCACATCCTAGACAAATGTAATTCCTTACTATAAATATAGATAATTATATTAACAGATAAGTATGTCAGTCACCACTCATCAAAGAAGTCTTTTTTTTTTTTGGTAACAGATAGTGACTATTACCAGTTCCACAACTGGTCACACACAGAGAATAAGTGTCTGTGAGATGCCCAACCCTACGTGAGACATCTAAGTTTTTTATTTACACATCCATGCATCCTTTTTATGCATCCTTTTTGATTCTTACACTTAAAAATAAGTACGTATTCCTAAAAAACAAGGATACAACTACTAATTCACTGGTACAAAAGCATTAGAAACTAATTTTTTCTTTTTTTGTATCTATAAGAAAGAATTTTCATACGTGACAATTTTTCATGGCTTTGAGTCTATATGATTGACCATTTATCCCAGTCAAAATGAAAATGAGACACTGCATCTTTAGGTAAGAGTTACCAGAGTCTCAAGAATGTTCCTCCTCTCTTCTCTCTTCCCATCTCCCATGCTCTTTCCTTTCCTTTGCTTTGCTAGGGATGGAACACAGGGACTTGAGCATGTCAGGTAAACATCCTACCACTAAGCTGCAACCCAGCTCTCTTTATTTATAAAACTGATCTCATATTTTACATTTCTGGAAACAGTTATATGCTGTCAATACAAACTGACAGGTATTGATAACTACACTTTTACAACATCATCTGATTCACCTTGTCTATAACAAAGGACAATGCTACTAAGTAAATGTATTGTAATTATGTATTAAAATTGTGGTCAAGCAAGCAAAAAACACCCTGGACTATTTAACATCAGTAAACATTTCTAACTACTATGGTCACATTCCCTAGCCTCTGTGCCCCTCTTTTGGTGAATGTGAAAAATAGGTTAGTGTGTTTTAAAGTTCATCTCATCAGACATTGAATTCTATGTCCAAATTCTTCAAGGGTACATACTGGTCCCATGCTTGGCCTTAAACTATCACAGTAGGTTCAGAAAGTTCTAGTTTATCCTCCCCTGTACACCTTAGGAGAGAGTTTGGAAGCTCACATATGTCTCAGTCTTGAGACTGCTTGACTCAAGAAACTGATTCAGTAAAATGGTTCTATAAAGATTTAACACTGCCTCCAGAGAACAGTCTGAATAAAAAAGCAAAAATACATGTTTTTTTAATCTAAAATAATCTGAGAAAGCAATGTAAGTAATAACACGTCTTCAAATTATGAAGATTTGATTAACAGAGCAGTAATATAATTGGACATTTAAAAAACAGAACATATTTATGTAAGACACAATACAATTATTTCTGAAATTACAAATGAGTTCAGTGTACTTGAGCATGACAGTCATTTCTAATGATCAACTTTCATTTTATTCTTTTGCTTTCAATCTGTATGTTTAAGTTTCAAACACACTTTCTACTGTTTACATTATAAGAATCCTAGACCCCAAAATGAAAATATATTAAATTTCCTTTAGGTAAATCAATTGTTAAACTGTTTATAGAAGTGTGGTCTACCAACTTTGAATGTGGCCAAGACTCCTTCAGGGGCCGCAGAGTCTATGGTGTTTTCAAGGTCATCAGTCATGCTAAGACACTATTCACCCTTTTCAGGGCACTAACATTTTCATCAATGATGCAACAGCAGTGTAAGGACATATGGTCATCTCAGCAAAGCAGCCACAGCAAACTGCACTGAGTCTAGGAGTCACGGCATTCTTCTTTATTTTTCTGAGACAGAACCAGGCTGGTCTTGAATTCACAGGCTTCTTGCCTCAGCCTCCCTAGTGCTGGGTTATAGACCTACAACACCACATCTGGCAAAGTCACCATATTCTTCACCAGCATATTCTCACAGTAAAACAGAAAGTCGTTGTCATTTGAGGATGTCCCTGATGAAAAGCCACTAATCTTAAGTACTAACCCTGAGTATGTCAATGTAATACTCAATTATGAATTGGTAAGTTTGCATAGAACACTCAACTCACAACAATTAGAGGGAAGGCATTTAGATGAACACTTGGTTTGAGAGTCGAGGATGATTTTTTTCATAAAACAGCTCTGTTTGCTTCAGAGACTTATGGACACAATTCTCGTTTTGGCTAAGTTTGAGAACCGTTTATACTGTAACCTGCTCTTCCCGAGTTTCTGCTATTTTCTTCTCTCAAAGGTATTTGTGTTATCTACTGAATGACGGTGGGGGAGGTAAAACTAAGGTCTGTCCTCTTTTCAGTAAGATGAAACTCATTATCCATTCTACTAGTGATTCAACAATGTGCCTTTGCTTCTCCTGGTCCCCTCAAACCTATCAATGCTGAGGAGTCCCATCTTCTCAAGAGGCTCTACAGTTAGACCTTTCAGCTTGGGTGGCCCACTGGAGCCACTTGCTTTAGGAATAAACACTTTCACCCAGTGGAAGAGACACTAAAGCTTTACTTCAAAGACAAAAATTTAGTTCAAATTCTGCTAGAATTGCAATTTTTGTTTCTAGAAGAGTTAACTGAGTTGCTTCTCCTAGTATTGTTTTTAAGGCATGTGTTTGCCTTTCACATGGCTGCAGCTTTCTCTCCTAAGGTGGGTGCAGAGGGTCATCTGCCTCCCATTCGCCTTATCTGAGCCAAGCTCATTTTGTCAGCCACAGTCCCTTAGCTTTTACCACCAGTGATCCTATCAGCTCAATTAGTGGTTCTTTAAAGTCATTTTTTTCTGTTAGAATCTTCACACTTGACACATCCAAGTCACTTTACTTAAAAAATTACTATCACTCAGCATTTCAGGACAGTCTGTCACAGGAACCAGCAATTCTACCTGCAAGAGCCCAAGTTATGAGTGAAGTTTGAAGATAATCTACCTTCTACTCACATGTAAATTCACTGTTTCTTACTGACAAAGGTCTCAATAGAAAGAAAAACATAGAATAGGTACTCAATAGCATTAGCTAGTATTGTCTTATTTTTAAAGATTTTCCTGTGTGGTATTTCACTTCTGATTTCGCTACTAAATTAAATTCAATCCTCCATTTAAAAACAGAGGTCCAGTAGTTTCCCTATTAAGAAATGGCTGAACCACTATCATGGTTTTCTTGTTACAGGGTTCATCATTTAATCTAGTACTCTTTCACTCAAAGTACACACTATTGATAAATTGCTACTAAAGGACAGTGGTGAAAATGCTATTATTACACTGAAATATTCTATGCAAAGATGTTCAAAGTGATGCCCCACTGAAGTACTGACAGATGAATATGACTTGTTTTCAACAAATCTTTCCAGCTCTGCTGGGACCTGGGCTCAGTCCCAGAATTTACTCTTCCCCAAATCCATTACATTGTTTTCTATCTCTCACCCCTTTCTTCCCAATCTCTGTCCATCCAGATTCTCCCAGTACCCTCACAGGTAGGCTTTTCTGTCCCCTTTTTAGGGAGACTTTTTCTGTCCTGTCAAGAGTTTCCTGTCAACCATCAGCCCTTCATCTGGTCTTTTCATCAAGCAAACTACCTTTAGCCCTAAATGGTATGTATATTCCTGTTCATATACAACTATTATAAGGCCTTGACCATAGTGGGCTTATAGTACATCTATTAATGAATTCCAAGGCAAATAAAGCAGGACCAGTCTGTAAAGCAGAATGAAAAACAGAAGCTTGAGAAAAGAAAATCCCAGAGCTGCACTGTCTCCAGAAGAAAGCATCAATCTCCACTTGCCAATTTTCTTATGTAAGAAGAAAAGCACTGGGCACATTTCTCTGTTCTCTTTGGTTGATTATTATCTGTAATACCTAAGGGGACTCTTAATTTCTTTTCTTTCTTTTATTTTTCCTTTTGTGTGTATGAGTGTATTGTTCCATGTATGTCAATGCACTTGTGTCATGAAATGCCCTTGGAGGTCAGAAGAGGGCATCAAATCCCCTGGAACTGAAGTTACAGATGGTTGTTACCTGTCATGTGAGTGTTATGATTTGAACCTGGGTGTTTTGCAAGAGCAGCCTGCACCCTTAACAGATGAGCCACCTCTCCAGTCCCTCTAGTTTCTTTTAAAAACACATTTTTCACAAAACTCTAAAGCTTTAACAATGATTTCTAGACTTTTTAGTATTTGGTACTAAAGCTAATAAGGTCTAGTAGTTCATTCTGCTAGATTGAATCTTGAAAGGAACTTAGTAAAAATGCATTCTACAAAATCTTAAAGCTTCTTTTAAATAAATAAATACTCCACAGTTTATTGTGGCTAAACATTTGGTTAAGAAGATGTAAAAGGTAATGAAGAAAAAAAAAAAAACACTTTGCAGCAACAAATCAAAGTCTGAAGGAATAATGTATTTACAAAAAAAGTCTTTTAAAACAATATCTTGGAAGAACAGACGAATAGAGTTTGAATTTTGCTTTGGTTTGTCTTAAATAGATTAGTGAAAATATAGAATTTAATTTAGTTTTAATGTATTTTGTTTCAATTTATTTAGTTTTAATTGTCTATTTAACCCAATGTATCTAAAATTATTATTACAACAAGTAAATGTTAAAAACCTTAAGAGACCAGTTGTAGAACTTTGTAATACTTTCAGTAAGTGACTGTGAAGTACCTAGCCCTAAAAGACACATTTACAATGCAATTTCTACACCTAAGGCAAAGGAAACATTGTGTAAAACTGGGTGGAGTATAAGAGCCTGAAGGACAAAACATGGGCTGCAAGTTAAAATACATTTTAGACATGATGGGTAATCAACACCAATGAAATCTCCACAGTATGAATATCTAACAAGATCTGTGTAATGACAAAACCATTTGACATGTCAAGGTAGATGGGGGAAATTTCATGGGGTCCCACCTCTAGAAGAAGAGCTGAGCTACAGGCAATCAATGGATGCTGAGAGAGGGAGAATCAGTTTTCTCCAAAAACTAGCTCCCTAAAAAGTTATCTAATGCCAAGTGGGCAGCCCTAAACACACATGCACATAAGTCTGACTAAACAGACTTGGTGCATTATATACATAATGCATAAATGTATATATAACAATAATAATCAAAGAACAGGACAAGAAATTGAAAGGGAGTGGGTGGAGGGGCATGGGAGGAGTTAGTGGGACTACGGGGTGGAAATAATGCAAATACCATACTCCTATTCTCAAAAAGAAAAAACACTTCAAAATAATCAGAGTTTACTTCTTTCTCTTTACATGTCTGAAATCCAGTATATAGTTATACTTATCACACATATCAACTCAGACTAGCCACAAGCAGGTACTGGCTACCACAATGGACAGCAGGAATGGATTCCAACATTCCCTAACAGTTAGCATGCTACAGTGACACATGAAAAGGCCAAGCAAGAGGTTATCGGAATGCAATCCTCATGCAAGCAGGGCTCTCTTAAAATCAACACACACACACACACACACACACACACACACACACACGTGCACGCACGTCCATTAGTTATCAGAGCAAAAATTCTTCAATGTTACCCCCATTTACGTGTTTTAAAATGTTTCTGAGGGACTTATGAGATGGCTCAGAGGTTGAGAGCACTGGCTGTTCTTGCAGAGGACCTAGGTTTGGTCCCCAGCACCCATATGGTGGCTAACAACCATCTATAACTCCAGTTCCAAGGGACTGAATGCCTTCTTCTGACCCCCATGGGCACTGTACAACACGAGTGCACTTACAGTTATGCAGGCAATATACTCACACATGTAAAATAAAAATAATACAATATTTTTAAAAAGAAAATTTTTAAAAGAAAAGTTTGTGAGACAAACAAATCTATACTTAGCTCTACGTGACCTACAGCAAGTTAATTTAATCTCCAAAAGGCAATTTATAAATAAGGTCAAGGCAGGGTTTACATACAGTGTAAAATTACGTATTTTAATTTCTATACTTTTAAATAAGCCACACAATAAACAAAGTCAGACCTGTCACCCAAGGATGCCAGGGGGTAACTTATAAGCAAGGCACCAAAGAACTTCAAGCTGAAGTCATGGGCAAACTGTTGTGGCTTAAGAGCTTTTTGCAGATCTAAGGGGTGACAGCTCCACACTGTTTCACATTGTAGACATGAGGAAAGCAGGCTCCATGTTTCAGATTTTCCAATCCTTCTAAGACTGCTGAAAATCTACTTTAAGCATTAATTATTAAAATTTTAACACATGATATCCGGGATAACAAAACTGTAGCTATGGCTTGAATGTCTTAGTTTACCAGTTTTGTTTTATTCTTCTCAACCTTTTTCAGTGCAATTTCTAACACCCAATAATAATGAGAGAGAGAAAAAAAACTAGACAGAAATGCAGCATTTGAGATTAAGGGTTAGTAACTTCTACAAATCTATAAAGTAATAAGTCCCTGATATGTAAGTGTGTGTACTATGACCTCACCAACAACGAGAAGACAAGAAGTGTTCTTAATTCACAATTACAAGATGGGAAAAAAATGTTCTTTCTAATGAGATCTGCAACATTTGTAAGAATGGCGTTCACTACCTAGTGTGGGCAGGTGAGGAGAAATAGATGCCACAAACTGCTAGCAGGAGTCTAGAGTCACAGAACCTAAAGAAGGGCAGCTTCAAAGTGTGTCAAACACCCTTTATCAACTCTAATTTCTTCCAGACAATTTGCCCCAGAGAATCAATGAGATCAATATTTTTAAATGCACATACATTTTTGCAACTGTGTGTACCATTGTGAAGACTGAGCGATAATTTACATGTGTACTTAACAGAGAGTTAAGCAAACCATCATGGATTAACCTAATGGCTGTTGGAAAAGGATGAGATAAAAACAAGGAAAGATATTTACAGCATACAGTGAAAGTGTGAGTGTGTGTGTTGGGGGTGGGAGGACAGGCCATCTACCAGAGCTAATATAAATAGACAACTGTGTGTCTGTGTGAATGAGTATAAATGTACACCATGGTAAAAAAAAAGGTTATCTTTTTCAGAGCTGGAATGTGCAAGCTGCTAGTAATTTCTTCAGTTTCTCTTCTTTTAAAATATTGTAACGTTTCTTTTAGCACCAGACCAAAAAAAAAGTTTCATCTGGAAAAAATAGTAGTCGATAATGAGAGTGTCCAAGATCAAACCCTGGGTGCTGCATGACTAACTGCTGTTCCTGTACGGACACTAGAGGAACATCCCAACCAGTTTTGTTAGGTAGTTCAAGTATGTTGTAAGTGCTTCATTCAAAACACAAGCCACTTAGTATTATACTCTCTAGTTCCACCCATTTACCTGCAAATTTCATCTTTTCTTACTACTGAGTAGAATTCTACTGTATAGATGTACCACATTTTCATTACACATTTGTCAGGTAGGTTGATCCATTTCTTAGCTATTGTGAAAAGAGCAGCAATAAACATGAATGTACAGGTATCTCTACAGTATGATGTGTCCTTTAAGCATATGCCAAGGAAAGGTGTAACTGGATGATATGTAGATTCTTTTTTTTTATGTGTATGAGTGCACTGTCTGCATGTAAGTAGGTACACCCATGGAGCGCAGTGCCCACAGAGGAGAGAAGAGGGCATTGGGTTCTCCTGGAACGGAATTTTCAGAAACTTCTTAGCCACCATGTGGGTGCTGGAAATCAAACCAGGGTCCTCTACAAGAGCAGCCAGTGCTCTTGAGCGCTGAGCCAACTCTCCAGTCCCTCATTTTTAATTTTTTAAGAGTTTTTACACTGCTTTCCAGTGGCTGCACGAGTTTACATTCCCACCAGCAATGAACAAACCAGCATTCCCCTTTCTCGACAGCCTCATCAGCATTTGGCGTTTTTTGTTCTCTTGATCTTAACCAATCTAAGTGGGGTAAGATGGACTCATAAAGCGGTTTTTACCTGTACTCCTCAACTAAGGATGTCGAGCACTTTTATTTATTAGCCACTTTTATTTCTTCATTTGAGAACTCACTGTTCATATCTGTAGCCTACTTTTTATTGGGTTGTTTGGTTTTTTTGTTTCTTTGTTTTCTGAGTTCTAAGTGAAGTAAGACAAACTCAAAAAAGCTAGCGATAAATATTCTCCCTCATTTGCAGATTCTAGCACCAATTCCTTGTATGTGAGTGTATGTCCCAATGTAACAGCAGGAGCCAGGAAAAGGGAAAGGAAACATGGAGATAAAGGGAAAGAAACAGCCAGAAAGAGAGGGAGAGTAGGAAACAGATGTTACAGGCTGAGAAAAATGGGAGTGTCCAGCTGCAAGGGGAGGAGGAAGGGACATGCAGGAACCACGGGGGTAGGGAAGAAGGAGCTCAGGAGAGGGAATGGTAGGAGGCAGGTATCATGGGGAGGAGAGTCGGGATACTGGGGAGTTTTGGACTGAGGAGGGAGGAGGGAGGTTAGATGGGGGAAGAGATAGGAGAGATGAATGGAACTTGGGCAGTGTGGAAAGCCAGAGGGAAACAAGTTGGCTCGAGAACTCCATAAGAAATACACATACCAAGTCTGACCATAAGTACATGTGTATACCTAGGGACTATCTGGCAAGCAGCGCAGTGCCAGTGAGGAAAGAACTCCCCTTGAGAGGAGTTCAAAGTGGTCCAAAAGTGGTCAGAGTGGTCCAAAAGACTCACAAAATAATACAGGCCATGGCCGGAGTACTTAGTTACCTCCCAGAACTTGAAGATGAGATTCTACTGCTGAAGACAGGATATACTTAGGACACAGGACTTGAAGTAATGGACTGACTGGAAGCCTTCTCCCTGAAGACTAGCTCTCATAGTTCCAGAGGATACTATGCAAGCTGCTGAGGGAGAAAATCAATCAACAGTCCTACCCATAACAACTAGCACAGCAAACTACCTCTATTGGTGTGGTAGTGGCACTGTTATCTGAGGGATAATCTATAGCCGTCTAACTGGGCTCTCAATGGGGTTGAATGCATGGGTGATACTGTAATTATAGTCAAATATATATGGCTGGAGAGGTCACAGCTCCTAGAGAAAACTGTATTTCAGATATGAAAAATGTCATATCTCTAGACAAATGAAATTTCTTACCATATGCTAAATATGGATCCTTATATTTACAGATAAGTATACCATACACCACTCATCAGAAAAGCTTCTTTTTGCAATAGACGGAGGCTACTGCAGAGTTTCACAATGGTCACACACAGAGAAAATACATCTGAGAGATGTCCAGTCCTAGTGGCATATCCACAGTGGAACCTTTACACATAAGGCCCATTGAACCCAGCAGAACAGCAGGGGGAGAGAGTATTACTGCATCCCTCAACTCTCACCAGTGAAGCTTCCTTATACAACAGAGATGCACAGAGAAGGCCACACTGGCTAAGTTTTAGAGAATAAGAGACTGCAGAGTGTGTGTCCCTGGATAGGACTCACTCACCCATGGCTCAGGGACTTTAGAAGAAGGGGCAGAAAGACTGTAAGAGCCAGGATTGGTTCATGAACATAGGAAAACAGAGACTTTCAGGTCACTGGAAGCTTGTTCATGTAAATTTGTGACAATGGTGCTGTTGAGCACAGGACCCATGTCAACTCAATCAGACAAGGGTCCCAGAATAGAGTGAGGAAAATGGGTAGTCAGCTGGCCCTAGTCTGGGAACTGCTGGAGACTCATTACTGCTGGGTGAGGGAAAGCAGACCTTCCTTAAGATCTCTGTATACGCTAACTAGACTCCAGTGGATGAACCTGCACTGAAGGACATCTGGGTACAAATATTTGATCAGATAGGACTTAATATGTAGAGCAGAATGCATGAAGCTTGGGGAGGGGGAGGGAGAACATGAATGAGGGAAGGGATCTAAATTTGAGTAAGAACTGATACATGAAGTAGACAAAAGCTGGATAAAAATATTTTTAAGAACCACATGCCATGTTTATAAATTAAATGAGAAATGCTATGTAACATTTCAAAATGAAAACTGGCTGTGCCTACAACTCACAAAATCCAAACCGGCTTTTTAAATTTCTTCTTTTAAATTTATTTTATGTGTCTGAGTGTACTGCCTGCATGCATATAAGTGTATCAGTGTTCTGCAATGCCCAGGACTGTCAGAAGAGGATGTCGGATCCCCTGGAACTGGAGTTATGGACGGTTGGTAGCTGCCATGTAGGTAGGTACTAAGATTCAAATCTGGGTCCTTTGCAAGAGCAATCAGTGCTCTTAACCATTGAGCCACCTCTCCAGTCCAGCTTTTTTTATTTCTATGTAAGAAAAGTCTTCATTTTAGGTATGATTAATCTAATTAAAAACTAAGCTGTAATGTACTATTAATTTTACCTTTAACAGACTAGCACAACTAAGCAAATGGAAAAAAAATTAAAACACAACATACTAATATACCTGAAAATCTTAGGAGCTGTCAACTCAAACAGTCTTCTGGGAGCCTGCAGAATAGTGCTTTCCTAAAGGACAGGGTCAGTCTATCAGGGTCTACATGTAAACAACTAGTCTAGTTTAAGCTCAGTCCAGTCAGCACGGCAGTGTGTTAGACAGCTAATATTAAGTTCTTATTTGGTTTTGAAACCCTGAACATCATCCTGATTTTGAAATACTATCTGAACATAATATTATCTTGTTTACAAACTAGGGTTCATGCATACACATTAATACAGAAAGCAACCCTACTAATTCAAAGTTAACACTGTGTGTTGGGGGCTGGAGCTCGGGGTAAACAAAAGAAGGATGAAATATCTCATGTTTAGTAATCCTGGCACAACTACAAGAAAACTCTGACTCCCTTCCCCATCTTCTTGGGTACAGACAGGCAAAGCTGACAGAAAGCAAAAGGCCTGTTTCAACTTTATGAAAGGACTCTGCATGTATGCCACCATGTCCTAGGTTGTTACAGGGCTCTCTCCCCGTCAAGACCAAACAACCATACTGTATTCAGTGCTCGTTACTCTCTCCTTTGTGGCAGTACCCTTCCCGACAGCTTTTGAAGTGTCATTCCCCTATCTTCTGGCTGCTCCTTCTCCACTTCTTCTGTTCCCCAAGCTTCTACTCTGAGCCAGATCCTTAACAGTGCTCACACTAACATTCACCACACATCTCCTTCAGAGGTTCTCGGGCTCCAGCTCTAGCACAGAAGCTTTGCTGGCCCTGCTCTTCTGCTTCTTGGACCACTCCACTCAGACATTCCATACACACCCCAAACTCAACATCCTTCTAGCAGCATGTTAATTTTTACTTGACATGAGAGCAATGAGGGTTATGGCTAATTTTATATGAGTTACAAAAAGTCTTCAAACTAGAGCTACAAACAGTTGTGGGCTGTCCAATATGGGTGCTAGGAACTGAACTCAAGTCCTTTGCAAGAGTAGCAAGTGCTATTAAGCAGAGCTATCTCTCTAGTCCCATTTGTCTTACATTCATGATTTAAAAAAAAATAAGTAAACTGATGCATAACATTTGGAAAAAAACAAATCCAGTGTTCTCACCTTAGCTCTGCATATGAGTTTTCTCAGTACTTTACTATATCCTTAAAATAGTCCTATGAATTAAGAAAGATAAACTGCATCCTCCCAATGAACTGCACAAGGTCAACCAGTTTGATATTTAGCAAGATTAAAATCTAGAATTAGGTCTTTTGAGTCCAAGGTGAGACAGCTTTTAGCCTTCCATATATAAAATCACCAAGGAAATATATCTGAAACAGAACAACAGTACCTTCATTTAAGCATAAGACATTTTGTTTTCTCTAAAACTTTTAAATAGTTTCCACTTATATTCATTATATACCCTGCAGTGAAAAGATTATTATCTAAATATAAAGCATAAAGTTGTTAGATACAAGATCAATATAGAAAAATCAACTATCTAAATAAGATTCATAAGACCATAACTGATTAAAAATTACCTAATTTTGCTAAAAGATAAAGTCATTTTATGATCATGAAGACAATACCATAAAGTTATAATTCTCCTCATATAGAAGTAAACTAGATATAATACCAATGTATTATACAGGTTTGGAAATACAACTCATTGGTTCAGTGTTTGCAAGGCCCTGGGACTGATCTCCAGCATGATGGATGGTGAGAAGCGGGTGGTAAGGAAGTAAGGGGTGGAAAAAAGCAGATCAAAATGAAAAACAGATTTAACTAATAATCTAATTTAGTCATTTATATGCAAAAAAGAGCAAATAATGAACAACAACAACAACAAAACAAATACAAAAGGGGCACATCCTATAGATATCAAAACCCATTATGAAGAAATAGCAATTAAAACAGCGGCACGTGGACCAATGGAAACAAACTGGCAGAAACACACCTTCCAAATAAGCAACCTGAGATATGACACTGCAGATAGAGGAAAGAACTAACTGTTCAACAAACAGTCCAGAAATGCTGCTGCCTTATACAGGAAACAAACAAACTGCTTTTCTTCACACAGTAAAAGTAGGTAGCTTAAGGATTATTATATGAACAGAATGTTGAAGTTTCTAGAAGGAAAATATTTTTAATAGCTCAGAGTATGGAAATAAATCACAAAGGAAAACTTTAATAAAGCCAACTATATTAATACCAAAAGAAATCATAAACCTCAGATATTTACAACACATAAGATCAGAAAAGAACTGGAATTCAGAATCAATAACAGGAGCTAGAGAGAGAGTTCAGTGATTAAAAGCACTGGCTGCTTTAGCAGAGAACCCAGGTTCAGTTCCCAATACCCACATGCTGGCTCATAAACATCCCTAACTCCAGTTCCAGGAGATCCAAAACCCTCTTCTGAATTCTGAGAGATTGTACACACATGGAACACTTACATGTATGCAGGTAACACACACACATAAAATAAAAATAAAAAATAAAGAGAAGAAAGAAAAAAGACAGTCAAAAGAAGTAAATAAGCACTTCACAGAAATGTCTGATGTTTTCACAGGAAAAAAAAAAGAATAGCTAATAACCATATAAAAAGATACTAATGAAAGCAATGGAAATTATAATCACAGTGACATCATTTCATGTCACTAGATTAGCAAAACAAAACAAGCCCCCCCCCCCAAAAAAAAACAAACAAAAACAAAAGAGGTAAGAATGTGAACTGGTAGGATCCTTCATTCTCTGTGGATGGAAGGCAGAATGTGCATGTTCCATGGCCTAGGTATTCTTATGAGTTATCCACCCACTGAATAATCAATGTTTAAAATAACCTTATTGTATATCCTATGTGGTAAGGCCTGCTTTATAAAACCCTAAGAGATAAATATAAACATTTATGCACTTGACTGAGCATTCTGTAGTTCATCATTACATGGAAGCAGCACGGTATATCAACTAATTCCTTATTAACGGCCATTTAAAGTGTTTCCCCGTCATATACAAACGTATGGGCCGGTCTAATGGAAGTAGGTTACTAGTACTAGCACTAGTGTCACTACCTTGTATACCATTCCCATTGCTAAATTTACTGACGTTTTAAAAAATGTGGTACGTACTTTTGTAGGGGAATCTCAGTTAATATCAATGATTAGTTTTTTAAAAGATTTTATTATTTTTATTTTATGTATATGAGTGTATTGTCTGCATGTATGTAAGAATACCCATATCATGCACTGCTCATGGAGGTGAGAGGAGGGTGTCAGATCTCCTGGGACTGGAGTTATAGATGGTTGTTAGCTGCCATGTGGGTGTTGGGAATCAAGCCCTGATCCTCTGCAAGAGCAACCAGTGTTCTTAACCACAAAGCCATCTCTCCAGCCCCATCAATGATTATTTAAGCTAAATTATTCTAACTTTTTATTACATTTTATTTATTTTGCATATATGTATAGTGTTTGTGTTGGTATGTACATGCCACAGGATGTATGTGGAGGTCAGAGGACAACTTGAAGGAGCCAGTTCTTTCCTACCATGTGAGTCCTGGGGATCTAGCTCAGGTTGCCTGGCTTGGCAGAAAGTGCTTTTATGAGACAAGCCATCTTGTTGAGCCTTGCTATATTCTTAATGACAGTTTCAAGAAAGGCATGTTTAATGTAAATATTTTGAGAAAGGTTTTGCCTAACTGTCTTCTAAGAAATAAGGTTAAAACAATATATGCATCTGCTTTACTTTCTATAACTTACCCATCACTGATTAAAACATATATTTTTACCACATACAGGTGAAAAACAGTCCACTAAATTTTTAATTTGTATTGATTTAAGCAATAGTAAGGCCAAATCCTTTTGTTTATTACTCATTTAATTTCTACATGGTTTACCTGATTAATCCCCAGTCTGTTTTTCTACTGAAGCATTTAAGTTTTCTTAACAATACATTAGCATTCTTAACTTACTGAGGGTATTAATCCTTTTTCTGCTGGTTATAATAAGTTTTATCATTTACCATCTACTTTTCCCCCCTTAATTGAACTAAAGTTTCAAATTTTTACATAGTCAAAGCATATTCTTTTTCCTTATGACACACTGCTTATTGTGTCAAGACACAATACTTACTGTCTATATTTAAAAGACTTAACTCATCTCTTCATTATCCTTTGTACAAGAAAAATCTTTAATGTAAAGTAACAGCACCTTTCTCAAAAGGTCATTTTGAACACCAATTATAATTATAACTTATACTAGCAGGCTTGATGCAGAGAAGAAGCGTGCCAACTGTTAACAGCCTCTACGTAATAATTATTTGTACCAGAGGCTCAACAGATCACAGAGATTATAATCATATTTTGCAGCTGAACAGATAAGCTTGGAGATACTAATAGTCTAAAGAAAATCGCCCACACTACAGGAAACATACACAGGATCACAGAGCAATCACAAGAAAGTGCAGATGACCAGGCTTTCTTACCTTACTCTTCTTCTTCTTCTGCCAACTCTGTTTCTTTGTGCACTACCACTCTTGTGACTGACATATCAGGGTGCTGCTCTCTGGCTTCCCGGATAGCTTGAGCCAGCGCCTACCAAGGTGAGAAGAACAAAACACCATGAGCTGAGATGTGGACCCTACCTCAAGATGGCAGACACACACACCCTCATCTACTTAGATGCAAGCTCGAGTCGGATTAGTTTTCTGTCTTCATTTACAAAAGCAGAAGGACTTGAATTGGGTTCAGTGTTCAAAGTTAGAGAATGCCTGTCATTTCCTCAACTTCCTGTTCCTGCAGTCCTTCAAGTGATGACACATGCAGGAGAAACACACTGGCTTTGAACCCCAGATTTGTACTCAATGGTGAGTGGTTCTTCACTGAGCCATATTATTCTTACCTGAAAACTCAAGATATTAATGCTAAGGCTACAAAGATCATTTTCAGGTGCTGTTTGAATTTAGCTTATGTTGTCAAACTAGTACAGTGCCTTATCTACACATTCAAATGAAAGTAGCTATCACTCAATTGTTGGAAACTCCAAGCCATGAAATCAGGCCTCCTCATCTTTGACATCAAAGGCTCTCAGCAACTGTTTGAATTAAAACACATTATGTTAAAGCATTACAGAAAAATACCTATAAACTTCTAGGGCACAGAACTAAAAGAATAGCAATAACTACACATAATCATTAAAGACAAAGAATACAGAGAGACTAATCTCCTGCAAGTCTGCACTTTGCAGTTGAAAATATAAAGGTTAATGGATCTTCCTCAAATCCAAGCAGCCAACAATTCAACGTCTCTTCCTTAGACCAGGTAGCAGAAAAGATAAGCACCTTTGTGTTTTACCAGAAAGCAAACCATGTAACATGGAAATACCTTTTTTAAAAAAAAGTTATTTTCTTAATTTTTGCTAAAATTTTTGCTTTTTATTTGTAAAGATGTTTGGGGGAAAGAGTAAAAGAAAACAAAACATCATAGAAGAATAAAGACTAAGAAAGAGTCCTAAAAGAAAAAAACAAATTCCTCTACAAACAGAGCACTTCATCTCACAAGGAAACAATATTTGAAAAGAAAAAACAATGAAATGTTTCCTTTCGTTCTGCTATCCGTCTGTGAGTACAAATGTGTTTCTTATTTACACTAAAGTTTCTGTCAGCTATGAAGTTACTGTGCAAAGCTCTGAGTCTCATTCCACTACACACACAAAGCTATGAAAAGGAAAGCACAAGAGGCAAAAGAGCCATAACCATCTTCCGATGCATCTTAAACCATACTTGTAAAAATTTCTTTCATTCCACATCAGCTTAAGAAATTAGTATTAATTTACTGCGGCAATAATAAAGACCACGGTTAAGTTTTTTTTTTTTTTTTGAGAAAAAAATACTGAAACAGGGTACCAGTGTGTAGGCAGGTTAGTTTTGAACTTCTTGGGTTCTTCATACCTCAGTCTCCTGAGAGCTAGGCTAGCATTAATAGACATGCAGCACCATCCCAGACTGAAACCATTCTCATTAGAAGGAAATTTGCTCAGAAGAGCAACTGTAGTATAATTTATCCCTTCCTGGTGTGGAGCTGAGAACATCATGATCAGTACAGGATGAAGAATATGCCAAGCTAGTTTCTATCAAAGCATGCCTCTTGCACTTAACACATGGCATTTCTTTTATTTCTGTCCTACTCAAATGAAGGTTTCTTCCATTATTAAGATTCCTTGAATATTAAGGAACTATACAATCAATATCAATTTTTGGTAAGGAAGCGGTTTCCTTATTTAATTTTCAATAGTGCCATTCATCCCAGCATAGCTTTAAGGAGAACATGAACTCATCAGAGTTTCTGGTGGCAAGTATGCAGGAAGCCACAATTGACGGGAAAAGATGATGCTATCTTACAATGAAGCATGAAAAGGCCTCTAGTCTTCTCATATGGCTATCTGATCTCAGCTTGAAAAGGGCTGACCCATAAGAGCAACCTGTACCCTCACACCAACAGTAAGGGTACTGAGTCACCACTTCTTAAGAGTTAGAAATACACTGCTTTGGTATTCAGGTTTCAGGTTTCATGTTTATCCTATTTCTATTAGCCTTTCACAAGCTATGCTACCTAAACGAGTTTTCAGGGGAAGCAAGTTAAAAGGTAAAACACAGAAAGTGAAGCCTGAGAATCACCCTGCTGAAAAAGCACCATTATTAAAAGCATGGAAAGCTTAGATGCTTAGTGAGGAAACAATGGCTGTAAAGATGTTGCAGCCTTCACTTTTTTCATGCCTAAAAGTATGTGCTCCTCCTTAGGACATTGTAGGAATTTAATAAATGTTTCTTGAACAAAAACCCCAGAACAAAAACAGAAAAATCAGGTTTGTAGCACCTTCATGCCAAGAGAACTCATGAGTGCCCCAATGGGCAGCAGTAGAAAGAACCCTCTCTATGGGAAAATGGGGGTTTATTTCCACATGGATAATTTTTTTTCTGAGGGTAAATACACTATGCATCTGATAATAATCCCCACTCAAGTTCAAATTCAGAATCAAGGCAATTTGTTAATCAAAGCCTGAAGAAGTTTAAAAAAATATATTATAAAATATGTAAATAAAAATACCATGGTTCCAAAGGCCTAAAATTCCTTTCTCCTCTGATCATATACTGAGTCTTTCTCAAGCAAGCAATTCTTATCTCTAACACAGTCCTGGGCTCAGTACTGTGTTCAAAGCTGTATATCTATCACTTGTATTCATTCTCCAGCAGAAGTGGTCCATGAAAAATTTCTTTTCCTTTCTTCAAATTGTTGTAAAGGAAAACCCCTTTATAAAGTCACTCAGAGAGAAGAAAGGAAGGGAGAGAGAGGGAGGAGGAGAGAGAGAGGGAGAAAGAGAGGGAGGCTGGCTGATTTTCCATTTGGGACTAAAGTCTAATAATAACAGAGATGTACTCCAAGTTTCCAGCAGCTCCACTCTTCCTGTTTGCAGCCAACTTTACATTCAAATAGAAGCATGGTTTTGATTTTCTTTTTTTTAATCAATGTAAACTTTCATTTTAAAAGAGGCCAGATATTATTTGCTTCTCCTTCCTCTACCCTACAATACAGCAAAAGGAAAAACAAACATAGTCATCAATAGCCCAAATTTTCTTATGCTATAAAATCACTTGAAAATTCCTACAAGTGAGCATAAGAAACGCTAGTGGCTTTTGTTCTGTTTTGTTTTGTTGCAGGGCATTGTTATTAAGTGTCATTTGCTTTAAAATATTTGATGACTTATCTTTAAATCAGGCCAATGTGAATTCTTAATGGCAACCAGAAATTCTCGACATCATTCTGCCTGTCAATACAGTGGGAGATAACTAAGTCTACACTTTATGCTAAGGTGAAGTTAGGAGAGCTGAAAAGGACAGGCTGCATCCACGCTATGAAGCATCTCTACAACACACTAAGGAGCTGTACTTCATCTAGGAGGCACTCGGAGAAGGTGAATGATTACACAGAGATATACTATGAGGAGGTCTTTACCTGGTCATGATCAATATCTGCATCTCCTGTGATCACAATGCGTTTCTCAATTCTCGTTTCAGATATTCCACCTTTCACAGTCTTAAAAGAAGAAGAAAAAAATAATCACTAAAGCATGTATACACAGAGAAAAGAAAGATGAAGCCCCTCTTTGACCTTTTGATCATCTTCAGGTCAGGCACACAGAATAATGGAAGACTGATGTTCTAGGTATTTTCCTTGCTGTACTTTTAAATTCAACAAAAAATCGTGCTGTTAGGATAGCATCCACGGGTAACCCTCTATTGAAAGCAACCCTTAAATTAGCAAGATTCAGGCAAGATTAAAATGGAACACATGCCACCTAAAATTCTAAGTCATTCCATTGGTGTATTCTATTACAATTTTCTGAGTTTCTTCCCTGTCAGTAGGCCAAGTTTTGAAAAGGAGAGAAAGAGGAAACAACTGTTTGTATCTGCACAGTTGCAAGCAATTCTAAGATTTTAGGTATGTTTTAGATTTTGGAAATTGTTTGATACCATAGTTTTGACTCCTTGATTCCAATCATTTGATTCATTTGATTTGGTACAATTAAAAAAAAACAGACTTGGATTTGATTTAAGATGAGGAAGATGAATGGGATCATTGCTTCCACATATGATTATGCATGTCAATACGGAACACACTACATACAGGCTGTAGAAGGGGGACCTCACAGAGTTACTGTGCCTCATAAGAGTTTCTGGTCGAGTGCACGCTCAAAGTGCCTGGGACATACTCAAGGAGGATGAGGCCTGGGAGATCTCTATTTGTAACCTTTGAACAGAACATGAGCAAATACCACAGTCCTGAGAAAACACATAGGCGTCCTCTACAACCCTCACATTTTGCACACAATAAGTCACAAACAGTGACACTGTATTTATGAGAAATAAAGCTCACCACTGGCTTTAGCAACAGAATATGCTTTAACACAAGTACTAATGCACCCTGCATTTTAATTCACAGTTTCTTTGTTTGTTTAAATGACTGTTCCTGAAACATGGGGTAGAAAGAGTACAACAGATACATTTAAGATCATTTATGCACTAACCCAGTATAAAAGTAGCAAGGTGACAGGCTAAAAAAGAAGACTTGAATTAGAAATCTGTTGGCTTTAGTGTGCATCAGAATCAGCTGGAAGTTTCCAAAAACTTTCCATTGTTTCAGTAGGTTTGAAGTGAGATGTGAATATTTACACATCCAAGTTCCCAGATGGGACTGATGCTGCCAAGCCAGGGACTACACAGGTTATGTAGTATTAGACATTTGGAGAAAGATTTGGGGAAAATGCTCACATCAATATACTAGTGTCTTAAATAAATGAGAGAAGTTTCAAAATTTTATCAAATTATCTCTACCCATGTAGCTGTCTTAAGCACAGCTAGCTATTCATATTTTTACCCCCGTGTACTTTACAAATTACAATTTGGTTTGAAATACATTTGTCATGGAGCCTAATTTCTTGGATACTTTAAAAGAAAGAGATTTTACTCCACTGGCACTGTGTATTACTTTGAAGTGTGTATAGAAACAAAGAAACAATACAGAAAAGATCTGTTTGCCATGTATATCTTCTCCCTAGGGTTCCCCTGGAGTGCTTTACCTTGGTGATGTGTGTGGTTGTCGTTGTTGACACGGACTCAGATGTGATGGTTTGTGCAGTCAGTAACGTGCCCGAATCACCACCAGCCCCGCCATCAATCTTTGGATAGTAGGAGGAAACATACAAAGTAATGCTTAACTTCCATTATGTCAGAGAAGACCCCACCCACTGAATATGCATCTTCTAAAATTTCCACAGTTGGTAGAAGATGCTATCTATCCTTTGCATGTTGGTAGTGGTAATTTATGGTCCAGGAATGTGGCCCACATTGAAAACAGAGGAGAGGTAAAAGATAATGAATGTGAGAAGCAAACCCTGTGGTAGAAACAAGAGGAAGAATGAAAGAGCAGATGGGACTCAAAGCCATACAGAAGTCAAGAGCATCTGTCTGAGCACATTTGTGGAAGCTAGAAAAAAATAAAGAGAGAGAGCCAGGTGGAGAAGTTTCCAGTGACCAAAGGTACTGACTTAGTTTTTTAAGCACAGGTGGGTAAAAATAGATAAAACATTTTCTCAGATTACTAAGGAACAGGACCTGCTGAAGATAAACTGAACTTGAATGACCTAGTAATTTGCTTATCTTTAATATTTTTTTAAAAAACACCACTGTTCTTATAATGGTTGGTATGTCATAAACATATGGGTGCACATATTAATACTGTATATGTGGATACACTCCATAAATATTAAAATAGGCTTCAATTTGTTTGCTTTAACACTGGAAGAGGCAGAAGATTCAGAAGTTTACCAGAAAAAAATAGCAAATAAGATAAATAGCTTAATTATTTATGTTAAGATCACTGAACACATTTGCCTGTTTTCTGACACTAACACAGGGAAACTTCTCCCAAACTTGGCTCACGCACCTATATTTACAAGGGCACTGACCACACTGCAGGCAGGAGAGCAATGTTCACATATATATGCCCATGATATGAAACTTATTTACTCTTAAATGGGATCTATGCACATATATGGATAATACGCTTGAATTAATTTTGAGTAATGTGCGTCTATATACACATTAAAACTTAAGAAAATATTTTGAAATAATAACCTGATATCCTTCACCATAGTACAAACCTACCAGAGGTTAACAACTTACCGTAGACATTTGTAAACAGATCCATTTAAATGATAAAAACCTCTCCTTTTGTTACATTTTGTATGTTTGTAAGCCTCTCTCTCTCTCCTCTCCCCCATCTCTCTGTCTCTCGGTCTGTATGTGTGTGTGTGTGTGTGTAGAGCCCAGATGGTGTTGTTGGGTGTCTTCCTCAACTGTGTTCAACCTAATTTTTTGAGACAGCATCCCTTAATGAACCTGGAACTTACCAATTCAATTCAACTAGACACACTGGCTAGCAAGCCCCGAAGATTCTCCTGTCTCTACCTCCCCAGCACAGAGGTTATAGGCCTGCAGCCTGGCCAAAACTACATAAAAATGTAGGCTCTGGGGATATGAACTCAGGTCCTCAACTTGTATGTCAAGTACTTTACCAATTGAACCACCTCCGCAGTCCCACTGCTACTCTCAATGTTAAACAGTTTAATGCTACATCTTTATAGAACCAATGTCTGTTAGACCTAAAATCAAGCACATAATTCTATTAATTACTTAGACACAGATTACATATAAATAACTACATATGCCTAAGGAAAATGATCCAATGTAGAGAAGGAAAGAGAATATGTGGGGGCCCATACTACAATAAAGTATGAGTTATTCAGTCTGCTTTCATGGAGTTAAGAGTGAGGGGGAAGCTTCTAACATTAAAAATCTACAAACATACCACATCCAGTAAATTTTCTAAGACCATCTGTTTCCCAAGAGTATACACATATTTTTATATACAGCAAGCCAAAAAGGCCTTACAATAAAAGGATAAGGTTTGTGTTATTTATTGTAACTAATCATACGTGTGGTTCCCTTACAATTATTGGGTCACCAATCTGTACTTATGAGGTTTTTATTTCCCTGGGTACTGGAGAATGAATCTAGAGCCTCACACACACTAAGGAAGTGCTCTGTACCACTGAGTTACTTTTTTAGCCCTTTGGAAGCCATCATTTGATTGCAGTTCTCCGTCTAAATCTACAGAGGGCAATACAGCATGTTATACTGTTGAATAGTTTTTGAAATGTGAAAGCTATGTCAAAGTCAGGAACATAAACTAGGGAGGAAGACAACTGTAAACAGAAACAGTCATACTAAACAAACAAAAAATTCAAAGAGTCCAAATCTTGAGCTTCTGTACCTGTGGAGACTCATATGTGATGGTTTTGGTCTCAGTTTGAACAATGGGGACTTCCTTGGTGGAGATTTCTGTCCTTTGTGAGGCATCAGAAATTGTTACCATTTCTGTTTTTACCACTGGTGGCTGAGGTGGAAAAGGAAGGGAAAAATAAATTCTAGTGGTAACGAAGTAAAATGTTTAAAGGAACCTTCAAAAATAATTGTTAAAAAAATTCAATCACACATCCATGCACAAAAGAAAAGAGTAAAAGCAAATAAAAGATATAAATGATACAAAAGAAAATATTTCCTCCAAATATACCTCACACACATATACACAAATGCATACCTATATGTGTATGTATGAAAATTTACATAACCCTAAATTATGTAACCCTTCAAATTGTGATAACTTTAAACTACTATAGTAATACACATATACTGGACTTTGGAAAAGAAATGTTAGAATTAAAAATTTTTAAATTGAATGAACTATACAAAGTGACCTATCTCTATTTTTGCCGCAGTTTAAAGAACGACAATGTGAAGGCTTGTTATTTTTAATTGGATTGTAAGCTGTGTAGGCCAAGATTTACTCTTCTCTGTCAAAAGATGCCATCTTCAGAAAGGATATTTTCAGGTACGATCGTTTTCAATCACACTCATCTGAAAGTGACAGTGATGCTTTTGCATTACATACAATAAAATTTTCTATCCAAAATTAGTCTATCAGTGTTCCTTTAGTGCTCTGAAAACTTTAAAACATGAAAAAAATTTCAGTAACTGTTAACATTGTAGTCTACTGAGCATGTACACCAGACTAAAGACCACTAAAATACCACCGTACTTCCACTGAGAGAAAAATTCCTAACAGGCATAATTATTTCAAAGAAAACAGTCATATATTAAATGTAGAAAATGATAGTTTAAAGACTCTTGAAATGTCTTCTTTGAAGTGAAACATGAAATTTAAAAGTAACAGTAAAAATCTATTCATTCCAAAACAAAGCCACTTCAAGATGTTCTACCCCATCAGAGAGAGCAAATGTGGATAAATCCCTACACTATACGAATTCTGGAATTAAGAGACATTCCTGCAGAGGATAATGAAACATTCCTGTGGAAGTAAACTAACCCCTAATGAGAAGCAATGCCCCTAATGACCCAGACTTACTGAGATTAATATGCAAGGTTGTCTTTCTTGAAGATTAAAGGAAAAGATGTATCTGATACAGACAGTCAATTTGCAAACAATCCAGGATTGACACAGGGACATAAGAAGGGTGTACTCCTATTAAAACATTTAGCCCCTAAAAGGAAGGAAAAGACTCTAAACCAAACTACACTATCCCTGGACTCTAAAAACAGAAATCACAGTGGCATTTAAGAAATAATTTTCTTATCACTGCCAGATGCTGCCTTCAGAGTACCATGGTAATCAGAGCCTGCTGTCAGTTCTAAAACTTTTTAGTTGAAAGAGAGAATGAACCAAAAAGTCAAATCCAATCATTAAAACAGGAGAGCACACATGTTCACATGGACCATCTCTCAACGGTACACACACAGTTTACTAATTAAATCAACGAAAAAAGCCATTTAGTTGAAGAAGTAGTGCAAAGAAAGACAAAAGCATCCAAAGCATGCAAAGAAAAATTAAAATGGGAAACGAGAAGAAAAAAATGAT
Organism: Eospalax fontanierii; assembly: GCA_035773235.1. NCBI lineage: Eukaryota > Metazoa > Chordata > Mammalia > Rodentia > Spalacidae > Eospalax > Eospalax fontanierii. The sequence goes on along the minus strand of CM069545.1, from coordinate 31,142,853 downwards.
GTGGTTGTAGGATTTTACCCTACAGGAAATCCAGCCGCAGTAAAGAACTGTGAACTGAGATGTAGGAATATCTGCAAAGCAGTGCTTCTCCCTTCTTCCCAGGAAACAGAAAAATGAGAGTCTTGCTGGCAGAAGCTGAAGAATTGGGGAGAAAAGTGGAAGAAAAGTAGGTGTTTCCCACCTGAGAAACAGCTCTATAGTTTAGCTCATGCTTGAGACTCCCATTTACCTCTGAACAACAAATAATTTCTGGCAAAACATCAATGTCAACATGGGACACCTCTCCGTTAACTTTATGTTGCTCTTCCTCTGTTTCTTCTTTCATGTCTTGCTTAACAGTGCCTTCGTGTGCACTCTTCTCTGCAGATATCTTTTGGGAAACTACATTTTCCTGGGCCTCTGTCTCTACTGTGATTACACTGGCCCCTGCTTGTCTGTCTGGGCTGGCTTCGGGCACTGTGGCCTCCCTCTCTACTACCTTGGCTGCTTGGCCGGGCTCTTCCTCCGTCTCTTCATCATACTCCTCCTGCTCCTCCCTTATGGTGCCCTCGGTCACACGGTGGTGGGGTTGGTACTCTCCCACTTCTTCCTCCTCACTCTCACTGCTGCTGCTGCTCTCAGAAGACAGGGAGGTGGAGTCTTTTTGTGTCACAGGCTCCACCTTACGAATCTCCCCAGGACCACTCCCAGGTGATATCTCTTTACCATTCATTTCTTCTGTGATTACTCTTTCGTCTTTCCCAACCTCTGCCCGCTTCTTCTCTTCCACTACATTCAGAGTCTCATGTGAACTCTGTACAAAAAAAAAAGATGGATGAGGGAAACAAAAATATGTGAATAAATAAAAACAATAGAAACCCAAATCAACTGATGGCAGATTCATGTCATGGAGAAAAACAAAGATGATTATGATGGCTGACTGAAAGGGAAGCAGGAAAACATGAGGCAGATGAGACGTTAAGCAATGATGTTAACATGGAAAAGGGGAGAACCTTAACAGCATCCCTGGCTCCAGTGCAAGGCCCTTCCAACGCAGGAGCACGTGTCTGCGGAACAAAAAGCAACCGAGGACACAGAATCAATATGGTTTTACCTCAACAAGCACCAACAAACAGCTGACACTGCAAAGACAAAGCAGCAGCAATCAACTCTACTGAAACCTTTGCTCAAGGTTACACAGAGGACAATTAGACAAATGCCACAAAGCTTAGAAATAGAAACAAAAACTAAAACCAGGCAATATCCTCCCAAAGCAATAAAATACTTTCATTACAGGTATAATAAACTCCATTTATAGTGTAAAAAATGTTTAATTATGCCTAAGCTTGCTAATCATCTTAAAGGATAAATTTAAAAGCTTAAAATCTATTCCTCAAACACTTTCAGCTTTAGTCTGACTCCAGGGCCTAGCCTGAGACCCAGATTCCTAAATAAATGGAGTACTCAGGACTTTTTAAGTTTGCTTTTAAAAAACAGTTTGGATTGGCAACATTGTAGTTGGTTTCAAATCACTATGAGACAATGCTGTTCATTTCAGAAATGGTTATTATCACCTCAATTTGCCACATAGATCAGTCAAAGGGTATTACATATTAGGGTGGATGTCAATAATAGCCAAAAGTGTCTTCCCTTATAATTTACCTCATTTACCATCACTTCTGAAGCTTAAAATTAAACAAACTTATTATCCCTACCCCCTGCAGACATCCACTTCCTTGGAGTATATACATTTATTCTATTTGAGTAATGTTGTACCTAAATGTTTGATAAAATACCTGTATACAGAATATATGAGTAACATAAATCATTATAGTATGGTATTGTTGGCTACAGCATAAACTTTTCTTAGAGGAGTTTTTAAAGCTTTCCATTTATTTATACAAATATACAAATAAAGCATAGCGACATTTTTATATTCTAGTAGCACTGCTATTCATTATCTAATTTAAAAATAATTCAGCTAGAGGCAATGGCTCTATTTAGTCAAGGTATCATCGATGCCAGATATAGAAGTTCAACTGATCCTCTGACTCCACTAGACACAACTGTCATGCTACTAAGACACTAACTGCACTTAATGGTTTTTCTAAGAGACATTAGGACTTCATTAGTCCTAGCAAAAAGAACATCCAGAGTTAAATGAGGTAATTCTCTGCGGTACCTATCAGCATATGCTCACAGACTCTCTATACTCTATTCTTTACTCTCAAGTACATGGTAACAGTATGTTTAAATTGCTTGGAATTCCTATCAGGTAAACACGTGACCTGAAGAATAAGAGAATCATCTTTCTGGTTTTATTGACAACCAGATCTTTCAGGTAACTGAAAAACTCAAGTGTATTTTGACAAGCAAGTAACAGTTAATTACAAACTCTTTGCAAATAAGGATACCTAGTGATCAGAACACTTCTAAGCCAAATGTTTCAACTGGATTACAGGCCAATGATCTAGAACTATTATTACTTAACCTCAAATGCTGGATGGTTTCTGTCCAAGTTCAGGGAATTCCTGGAGGCCATTCAAAAACAATTACACATTGATATTGGCAGGCACTTCAAGTTTTTCCATATAAGGATTATTTAAAAAATAATAAACAGTGGATACCTGAAATCTGTGTTTTGAAAACTTCTCTGTTTCTCATATTTAGCTAGTTTTAGCTTGATGGAGGCTTCTCTTTTGCTAAACAATCCCAGTTCTGGGCCTTAGTGGTTTAAAGGAGTCTCTGAATTTAGATTGTTTTTCATTTGTTTATTTCTTGGATTTTTTTTTTTGAAAAAAAAAAAAAAGAAATAGGAGAAACATCCAATCTATTTCTTTTTTTCATATTCAAATTTACTGTTTTTTGAATGTTTCTCCTAGTAATAATGTAACCAATGAAAGCAGTGGAGGGAAGGGTACCTAAATACTCAAAAATTAAAAATCATTCTTTTATATGGCTTTTAGTAGCAGGGGAAACAAAGAAAAATGCACCTCAGGCAAGTGTGAGGATGAGGAGGAAAGCTTTTCTCTAGGTGCATTAGAGTTCACAACTGCGCCCTCTGCTGTCCAAGTGGTGGTTGGTGGGAAGGTGGCTTTCATGCCATAAGAAAAGCCCTTTCCACTAAACAAAATGGATGATATCTCCTCTTCTAGGCTCTAGAGAAGTCAGAAAAGGAAGAGCAAAGAATTAACAATACATCAAGACAGACAGCAGTGACCTATGAAAAGGAAGGAAAGGTTACACAAGGAAGAATAACAGAATAGCATAAAATGAAAAGAAAAGGATTTTGAAGACTGAAGAAGGCTTATGTGGTCTGCCTGAATGCCAGCTTTTGTATTTTGCTTGAAAACCTCAATAGAATATAGAAGCCAGTTAAAACTTCCATTTTAAATTTAATCACAAACAGCACATTCACTAGGCCTTCAAACACTGTTACTTTTTAGGTAGCACCTTGGTTTCTTTCTGCAGACTATAGCCTCTTCAGCAGTCCCTCCACCTGAAACGCTTCTTTCCTGCACTGGAGCTGGGTGACCACTCCTCCTGCCCTCAGTGGCTTCCCTATGCACTCTGGCCTTCCTGACTTTACCATCTGTCTTGGGCCTATTTAACAGAGCTTAGTTAGTACAAGGCCTTCTGTAACGATCCCAGCTCCTATAAGCTTCTCTTCTGCATATGCACAGAATGGGGAGGAGGATTCTTCAAGAAGAAACAGTGAAGGGCTGGAGAGATGGCTTAGAAGATAAGACCACTGACTGCTCTTGCTTAGGACTTGAGTTCAATTCATATGGCGGCTAACTCCAGTTCCAGGGGATCTGACGCCCTCTTCTTACCTCTAGGAGCATTACATGACACAAGTGTACCTACTACCTACCTGCAAGCAATATGATAATACTCATAAAACAAACTCAAAGCCAAGGACTCAATGAGCTATGTACAAATAAGCTGTCTCTGAACAACTAACTATTAAGGCTAATTTAACTTTCACGTTTCTGTCCTTTAAACAATGTTTCTTAACTTGCCTAAGAGAATAAGAGAATAGCTTCATTAGGAACATGAAATGCCTCTAAAAAGGTACCATGAAGTTGCCCCTTATGGTACTTTGTGAGAATAGCTCCTAACAAACCACATTCTCCAGAGATTCTTAAAACAAGCAACAACAATAAAAATATAAATGTATGCCATTTGTAAAATGTTCCTTCAGACAATGAGGTAAGGTGGGTGGGGGTCCAATAATGCCCTTGTTATGTTCGGGATTGAAAAACTTTATCTAGACTTTATCAGTGAAACATAAATATGAAAAATATGAAAATCACACTCTTTTATGTGACCCAGTTATAATCCCTCCCAGCATGAAATCATAGGGAATTTAAGTATTACAAACTGAATTACTCATTAATTTTTTAATTTTTATTTTACGTATATGAGTATTGCCTACATGTATGTAAGTGTATCTGTATCATGCAATGCCCATGGATGTCAGAAGAGGGTGTTGAATACCCTGGGACTGAAGTTACAGACAGTTGTTAACTGCCATGCAGGTGCTGGGAATTGAACCCAGGTCCTCTACAAGAGTAGATGATGGTGCCCTTAACCACTGAGCCCATCTCTCCAGTCCCTCAATAAAATATCTTCAGAAGTATCTTAAAGTCTGGGGATGTCACTCAGTGACATCATTTGCCTTACATGTTCAATATGCTGGGTTCAACCTTTAGTACCACACCCCCAATCTCTAATAAACTCCTAAGAGACTACTTTATACAAGGTGCCATAATTCTCTACTATGTAAGATGATATACAATAGTTATTTATTCATAAAAATCCATTGCTTTCTTTCTGTTTTACTCTCAAAATTGTTCATGTTCAAACTAAAGTCATTTTGAAAATTCAATGTATTTATTTTTATTTTTATTATTTTATATGTATTGCCTGCATTGAGTATTGCCTGCATGAGGCAATACTCAAGGAAGTCAGAAGAGGGTGTCGGATCCCCTGGAACTGGAGTTACAGAAAATTGTTAGCCATCATGTGGGTGCTAGGATTCAAACCTGGAGTCTCTGCAAGAACAGTCAGTGCTCTTAACCTCTGACCCCTCTCTCAAGTCCTGTATTTATTTTTTTAAACAAGACACTATCACTAATTTTTTAAATCCATAAGGCCCATATTGTGGGAATTTGAAAAATTTAGACAAATACTTACACACAGATTTTTCACTTTTCAATAAGCATTATGGTTCAAAGATAAATAAGAAATCCTGAAAAATCAGCAGCAGAAGGAAGACACAATAAAGACAAAAAAAAAAAATGGCATTCTGCTAAATTCAAAACATAAGTAGACTCAGTGTGTGCTTTCAACTGATAATGCTATGCTACGTGAAGAAAAAAAACCATGTAGATGATCAATAAATGTTTCTGGTGTGAATGGATAATTATAGGACTGAGGGGTGTATGTGTGTGTGTGTGTGTGTGTGTGTAAAATCAAGTAAGTGTATGATTTTTCACATATGTTGAGGAAAGACAGGAAATGCAGTAACTCAATTGCTGATTTAAATATCTCATGATAGTACTCTAACTTCTACAAGGCATTTACTACTGTATATTCTCAAAATATGAGCTACAGAAAAGTGGTAATTTTAAATATCTTCACGAAAATTCTAGTTTACTCCTTCAGAATAACACAAGTACATCACTTTAAATTTAATGATGCAATTTGACTTGGTTCTAGAACACAATTTTTTAAAAATACATTTCTAAATGTGGGTGTGGTAGTTCACATCTTTAATCTTAGTACTCAAGAGATAGAGGAAAGCCTGGACTACATAGCAAGTTCCAGGCCAGGTGAGGCTACAGGTAGACATTATATCAAAAAAAATAATAAAATAAAATAAACAAAACATTTCACAGCATGTGATAGCATATCTGGCTCCGTGTTTTAAGTTAGCTTTTAAAGTACATAAACATGGCACTTCCTTTAGCTTCATTGTGTTTCTCATTTATAGTGCTCTGGAAATATTTTATCTCACCTAGACCTCAGTCCTTAAAGGATGATCCATGTATTTTGTCTCTTCCTCACTCCACTGTGCATTCTGAGGAGTATTTTCAACTAGTTTGTGGAAGGGGAATACTTTTTCCTTATTGCTAATCTCTGCTCATTAACATCCTCTGTAGATCACTCCCTATCTACAGAGGGAGTTATTGCAGAGGGATTTCTGCCTGACACATTCAATTAGCCATCACCCAAAACACCTTCAGTGGCTTCCCATCACTTTTTATACTGTGTCTTTAAGACCCTGATCTGAGCTGAGGCTTTCCTCGACTTTGCTTCCTTAAGCTTAGTTTCTACATTGGGCAGTCTCTTAATATGAGAACATTTTAAGGTCTACTTCTTTGTCTTTAAAACTTCCCCTTAAAAGCCAACTCCTTCTGGCCCTTTCAGATTCGCTTCTAACACAAGACTGTATTTACCTTTTTAACACTTCTTAGCATATGAAATTCTTCAATCAGTAATGTACACACCTGCTGTCTATGCTCTCCAATAGACTAAACTCTCCAGGCTGGCTAAGCAAACTCAGCAGAAGAATGGGAATTGAAAAGAAATGGAAAGTCTGCTTCCACACAGGCATTTCATATGTACAAAGTAGGGGGAGGGGAATGAGGAGAGGAAATGGGGTGGAGGCTACAGTACACCAAAATCTCCTTTGTTCCACTAAAAATCTAAAAAATGAAAACTCAAATGTCATCTGTTATTTTCACAGCACCACAGTATGTGTATATGCTACAAAGTGCATTTTCACATGAAATTTGTGTCCCAACATGAATCAAATGATGGTCACTCATCACTAATGTAGCTGATACTTCTGTAGTGTCAATTTTCAAGTAAGGGGTTTATTACAATATGGTGTTTCTCATTGATGTTCCTATGTTCCTATACATGGGGGCCAACTCTTTAAACACTCAAAAAATGTTTTAAAGTTTTAGGTTGATACATAAGAAAAAAAAGAATATCTATGGCTGTGAACAGAAATGCACAGAAAGGAGAAAAAGTGAGAGTAGATCCAAGGATGCAAGGTGAACACCTTGTCCGCCTCCTGAGCTTTCTCTTCAACTGTCCGTGTTGCCGCCGTCAGGTACTTCTCCTTCATGGATAAAATATCCTTGAAAAGATGTTCTCCTTTTTTCTATTGTTTTAAACAATGACATAATCAACAAATAAGACACATACATTACACCTATAGCAACACAAACACAAAACAACTGTGAGTCAATGGAACAAACCAAATGACACAACACATAGAAGAAAGCCAAAACCTTCACATATCAGACACCATTTCTCCAGAAACTCTGGAGTAGGATGCTAAAACTGACTTTCATATCAGAAAATCAGGGAAAAAAAGTGATTTCCACTCTGTTAAGATCCCATCATGTTTGCTTCTTCAGGTCAGCAATTATTTTTGTTCATCAGCTCCTAATGCATTGCTTTCCCTTCAATGTCTCAAATTTAGAAATTTAATGCTACTAGTAGCTTTGCTCAATAAGACTGAATAAAAACATTTTAGAGTATTTAAATTAAATGTCTACAGCTGGGCAATATTCAAGCCACACTAGGTAATGAAAGGAAAAGGATGGAATTATAGCACAACATCTACATACAGCTTTAAAAATTGCAACTAAATGAATTATCATTGTCTCTTCAAGGGAGATGTGCATACGAAGCTCCTGGTAGTCATGGGAGAGATTTAGGAGGGTTCAAACGGAGATGCAGATAGAAACAAATGCAGAGATAGTTCGAGAGGATATTCCAGAGGTAATACTTAGGTGGTGAGAAGTAAACCAGGAAAAGAATGTGGGAGCATTACAGTTGTAAATGTTTGTTAAAACATGGCTCTATGAATACTAGAAGTTTCAATTTTACACTGACATATATAACGCTTGGCAATATATAATATTTAGTACGTTTTCAACAGGGTTCATTAGTTTTTAAAGGTAAATCTTAACTCACTGTTTTTATAATAATGACCTTAAACTGTTTTAAATATGATCTGCATTCCTTTATTAAGTAAACTTCCTTATTTGAGAAGTCAATAACTAAGAGGCTTATTAGAAACAGTACTGGTAGTTCCTAAGTCATCCTAAGTCATCCTAAGTACTACTAATTTACTTAAAATTACTCTGAAAATACTCCAAAAGTACCTTGAAACTCATACAATTTACCTAAGAAGTAGGCCAATAAATACTACCATTGTTAATACTTAGTATTTTATAAAATTGTTAGCAATACTAAAGAAATTATGTGGGAGCATTTTATAACTTCTGTGAAGCAACAAACAAGATTGACAACCTTAGTTTTACTGAACAACTGGAGCGAGACATAAAGCCAACAAACAGCTAGTGACATACCCCTTGTGTCTGCAGGGACAGAGGTGTGATACGTCGTTTTTCCCATTCATTAGGGCGCGGCTCAGGTGTGGATTCCATAAAATTGCGCTTGAGTTCACTAATGCTAGCCTGATGTTTCAGTATGTCCTCCTGGGCCTTATCCAGGTCCTAGCAATATGTAACGTAACAAAAGGGGAAAATCCAAAAGGAAAAAACCCAGTAGGACAAAAATAAAAAATAAAACCAAAAAATAAGACATAGTAAACTTATGATTAAAAAACACAATAAAGCAAGAAAAATGCCAAGTCTCAAAAGCCATATTATCTCACCTATGAGTTCTCCAGAATTTGAAAATGAAGCCAATGCGTACTTTTACTCATTTTAAGGACTTTAATTTCTTCTCAGTTTGGGTTTTTAAAATAATTATTCACATTGAAAGGAAGCCATGGAACTGACTGCAAGAATGACTGACAATCCTTTTTTGTATACTTGTATTTTAACAGCAGCCAGTGACTTTGTTCCCACAAATTTATCTTTGTGATTAGGCTACTAAGAAACTTATACTGTGTGAGCATAGCAAAACAAAGAAAGGTAAGACTTAGAAACACACTTAGTCTAAAGGAAGAAAGCCAATCCAGGACCAAAAGTGGAAAAACCAAGGGTTGACTTTGTCAGGAAATTTCTACAGTGGCTTTTAATTGGTTCTAGAGACTGCTTCTGTTGGTCTCTCTATAAAGTAATGAACCACATACTGGTCTTCTGTAATGCCAAGAACAAAAGTGAAACTCAGCCCTCTTATATATCAAGTGGTCCTTCCACCAAAATTCAAGAAAAATTACTACTGCAATTTTTCATTTGAGTAGGCCCTGATGAATGGTATTCAGTGGATTTAAAACAAAACTGGCTCTGCTAAATACTACACATGTAATCAGTGTTCAGGAACTGGATTGAAATGACTAGTAAATGTTCTCTTACATTTCAAAAATGACAGGCTGCCTGTAGATTATAGTCCCACTCCCAGAGGAACAGGTCATGCACCTGATAAAATGAGATAATCCACATTCATGCACAAGCATAGTAGCTCATCAGTGAGCTTCTATAGCCATTTGCAAAATCTCAGAAACCTAAAAATTTTTGCATGGCATGGGAAACTGACTGTGGCTTGAGATCAGGCACATTTCTTGCATTTGTTCAAAGCAATGTTACTTATACTTTACAGCATTTTAGTACGTTAAGCAAAAATACATTTTTCAACAGTTAACAAAGCTGCCAAAAGCAACAAAATAGATTAGTCAGATTACTGAGAGCTGCAGTTCTCCCAAGAATATACTGTCACATACTACCTTAGCATGAGAAGGAAAAAACTGTTCTCATGTGACATGGGAATGTATTTTAAAACTCTCAATTAAATTCTTGTGTTCTCTCTCTCTTTCTCTCTCCCTTCCTAGTTCCCTATCTCCCTCCTTCTTTGTTCTTTCCTTATAATCAGAATAATTCTATTAATTAGCATATTCACAAGCAGAACACTTCCTAGTTCCACTGATTTTGGTGGGAGAAAAAAATAAGCAGGCACAGACCAAGAGTCAAAAGGATAATTCAATGTCCAAATCAAGAAATACCTATTCTGTTTAATATATGGGGATCACAGGACCAGAGCCAGGCCTGGTGGCACACAGTTCAATCCCAACACTTGGAAGGCAAGGCAGAGGTGGGGAATCTCTGAGATCAAGGACAGCCTGGTCTGCATAGAAAGTTCCAGGTCAACTGGGGCTACAGGGAGACTATGTCTCAAGAAACCAAAGGGAGAGTGGGGGTAAGGATGAATGAATGAATATGTTACTTTGGATTCTGTATCTCAGCAGTATACTACTAGGGAAATGGGCTTACTCAGAACTACTGTAAGACTAGTAGATAAACTTTATTTGACTAAACAGAACTTTTCCCCCAGTCGTCACTTTGAGAACTTGCAGTAGATGTATTCCTACATAAGCCGCCTTAAAAAAACCAAGCTGGACTGGTAGCATGCATTCCCAAGTTGAATGTCCCCATGCATTGCATGCACTGTGCTTGAGGAGAATGGCCAGCCAGCCTGTGAGTGACCTCCCGTCCACAGCAGCCTGGCAGCCAGAGGACACAGTGGTTTCTTAGATCATACAAACCTCCAACATTAAATTGCTATGTCTGATATAAATATTATCCCCTTCTACTCTCAAGGTATTTTTCTGTGAAATTAAATCACACACAGAGGGAAAAGGCAAATAAACATAAGTGTATCAATCAGCAAGCATGAGAAACAACCTGAGTTTGACAGTCTAAGTCTTTTAAAGTAAAAGGGAATAAAATCTTACAAATCTTAAAGCTGCAACAAACAAAATTCAGATAAATCCATTCCATCATCGCACCCAACAATAATGGCAGGCAGCAACCACAGCATATTTTCCTTTAAGGAAAAACAGCCACCTCCTCCTGATATGTCTCCTCTTCTTCCATCTTCTGCATAGTCACACAGCAGCAGCCAGAAAGAAGGGGGGCATTAGTGGCAATTCCACCATCAGAGCAGAGATGCTAAATTCAAACTAACAGTGAAGCAGTATTACCAACCTTTAACTTGCTGGCCCTCAGAAGACGCTGACTATTAAGCCATTGTGGTCTTTCTTCACCTACAGTGTTGTACAGATGATGGAAATGATCCTTTGCAAAGGTGGAATGGAGAATGGAAGTTTCATTCTTTCTCAGTCCCTAGATTATGCTCTACTTTTGAATAATTTTTTATGCCAGGAATGAACATATGAGAATACAAAGATGGCCAAATTCAAGGTGTCCTACTTTTAGATACCTAAACCAACCAGCAAGGGGGCAAGGTATATGAATGTCAAATTTGTCTTCAGTTTTATGTTTGATACAAATTTGACATGATTACATATTACCCCATCATTAACTTTTAAATATAGGTCTTCTTGGGAGTAAATTCAGTCAATTATCTCTTTTTATAGTAAAATGGTGGGTATATACAAATAATCTTTGAAATATAGCCAGTTTTCTTTATAAAATTTGATACAAAAATACTTTCTGTATAGTTGGACATTTCTCAATATTTAATGACCCAAAAGAATGAATTTGGAGGTTTAAGACTAACAAATACTGAATGGATTTTGACACCAGGGAAAGAATGGTGAAAACAAAAACACTGATAAGAAAGGAAAATAGCTTCATAGGGTAATTCATCCGTGTACACTTTTTTCCTTCTTTGCTGGAAGGATAGTAACAGATATGAGAGTTCAAAATGCTCTTGTTTGGGGTACCCATTCAATAGTGTTTTTGAGAGGTAAGCAGGGAGCTCAGAGTATTTTTTCATGAGAAATGAAAATGAGACGTAGCTGTTCTACAGTCTGCTAAGAATCATCTTCCAATCCGTGGTCAATATTTAATTCTCTAAAAGGCCAGTCTTTGGCATTTCTAAGGTAAACATGAAGAATTGTGGGGTTTCCTACAATACGTATCATTGCATTTCTTCACATCTTTCTTTAGGTTTACTTTCAATTTTGTGATTTCCTCCACTGTTGATAGTATCCACAAGACACAAGATGTTAAGTCACCAGACCACATTTAACAAACAACTAAAACACACTGTAGATGTTAACTGTAACTTAGTGCAGAGGTAGTATACTTAAAAAAAAAAAAAGTCTTATATGGGTGTAAACATTCTCAGACACCTAATTTTAAGTTAAAAAGCACTCAAAGGCCAACCTTTAGTATTATGTAACCTAAACTTTCAAAAAGCCGTGTTTCATTTTCCATACACTTGTTAAAGATAACAGACTATCATCTTCCGTATAATGTACCTGATGGTGACTCATATAATTACATGTTTTAGAGAAGAGAAAAGAAGAAAAACAAATGACTAAAATTTACCTATCTGATTTCCAAATATCTGTAATACCAGACAGAGTTTCTGAGATGAGACACACGTCAGTGGTAAAATTTACAGATATAGCCTCATAAATGCAAATACAAACTTGGATCCTAAGCAAAAGAAATAACACTAAGCTCTACTGATACCTATCAATCACAATTGTGTCCACTATATTCTAATTTGTACTTCAAAACATAAAGTTACCATGCTTAAGGAATAGTATTATCATTTATCTTCAAAACACAGTCAGTATGACTATTTAAGGACTATAAAGATTCCTGTCTTCTACTCCTTTCTTAACAGTCTAGAATGATCCAAGATGTTTATAAGATAATCTTACCATTTTGCTCTGAATTTAAAATGTGTGGACCTGGTCAAAGGATACCAATGCAGGGACGTACTTACTTACACATGTAATTGCTCATGCACTAAAGCATGCTGTGTGTGAAAATGGGTACATGATATTACTTTGAGGGTAGTCAGTGAAATTTATGCACATATTTACACTCTGTATCTGGATGGGGATACAGTGAAGAGCAGACTTCAAAGAATGCAGCTTATGAAGGAGTGCTGACAACTGCTTCCTCTTCCTCTGTTTTCTCATTCAAATCACAGTCATAAAAAACTTTAAAGGAGGTGGCTTTCGCCTCCAGAAAGCAAAGGGCAAGTGCTAGAGGAAGTGAAAAGGTGAGAGAAAAGGGAATGGACTGAGAAGCCGAGAGGAGCAGCCCAAAGATGAGGATGAGGGAAGGAATGAATGACGGGGATGTGATGGGAATGTAGTGCTGAACATCAGGAGGGAGGAAGGACACCCAGAGCTTGGGGAGGCTGGGGAAAGTGAGATAGCCATCTTCATCAAGAAGGGAGGGAAAGCCAGAGACAAAACATTTGTAGAAGTTAAAGGAGAAGTAACGAATCTCAGACTCTTTGTGGTCAGCCACTGTAAGAGTCTTCTCATGGATGGGAGAAGGACAGACAGGCTGAGGAGGGGCTACAACAGGATCTAGGGCAGAATCCAGTGTGGCCACCTCAAGGTCACCCTGCTCTGATGTTCCACCTGAGGAAGGGAGCTCTAGGCTCGCTAGTGTGACCTCATCAGCCTCCCCAAAAGGCTCTTCCTCGGAAATGTCTGACAGCACATCCACCTCGGGGACTGGCAATAGGTGTGGGGAAAAAGAAGAAATACAACGGATGAGTGGGGAGGGTGGGCACATGCAGACAGTCTATTTTCAAAAACAAACCATGATTGAATATGAAGTCACACAACAGTTATGCACAAAGGAGAAACAAATGTCATGTAAGAGGGAAATGGGAGAAAAGAAGAAATGTTAGTGAAAGCTTCACTCTCAAGTAGGCTTCATATAAACAGGCATTAGAAATTCAGCTGGATGATCCATTTTTAAGGAAAAAAAGACTACTTTTAATCTTATAAAATTCACAGATATCAATTGACTATTATTGTCTAACTGGCATTATTTACTCTTAAGCTTACTCAAACACCTAATGTAACCAGTCATTTGCTAAAGACAACAAAGATTTTCTTTACAATTTAAGGCAAGAATTTTCACTTTCGTTGTACAGTAAAAAACTTAAATAACTATGCACACTAAACTAAGTAGGTAAAGTAGAACACAAATTTCTGAAACGGTAAACTCTTCTGTTTCAGATATAGTCATTTTCTTGACTATCTTGTTAGCATACCTTTTTTTAAAAGGTCTGACAACTCAGAACTTGAAGGACATCTTGGACACAATGTGTGTTGTTTTTGACTAAATACTTTTTAGCAAATAATTTTTCAGTATGATAGTCACGTGTTCTTTAACAACAGAATGCAAATGATTTCCTCTTATCTGCTGTACAAAGCCTGTGTCCTTGTGGTCACATGGTCTGGGATCTCTCTGCTGGGCCTTAGAGGACATCAGTTCAGAGCTGCTATCGCACTGGCAAGGCTTCAGCTAGCAGTTCCTCTCTAAGTGCATTTTGTGCATCTTTAAATTTTTCATCGTCAGAACTTACAAAGCACTGTAAGTCAACAAATTGATTTGAGAGATATGTTCTTATTGCCAATGCTGTGTATAAAAAATTTTACTTTGTGTAAGTACAGAAATGTGATGTGAGGAGCTCAAAGCTTTTCAATCAATATTTTAGTGACTTTAGTACCCAACATAACAGAATTGTGGCATATTCAAGAAGACTATTAATAACAATTACTCTTTGCTTAAGAAACAATTTTTCATCACCTATGGGTTAATAATGAAAAATAATTTTTTTCATAAAGACTACCTTGTATCAAAAAAATTTAAGTCAACATAATCATGACAGAGGCTTTAGATTTTACTTGTAACAACACATGGAGATTTCAAATCACTATAGCTTTTATCATCTGGTGATTTGAGTGATAACTAGAAATGAAGACACAGAAACCCCAGTGCATCAACTTACTTGCATCAATATAATTTACACTAAAATGTTTTGCCTTAGAAAATAATCAAAGCAGTGAGTGAGAGATCACAGTCCATATCCCCAAGAGCTTACGCATATTTGAAACTTTGAGAAACTGTATCAGCACAGGCTACATGATGACAACAAATGTTTGACTACTGAAGCATCAAGGAGACTCTACTCTAAGAACACCTTTAAGGAGACATGCCAGTCATTTGCCATACCTTTCCCTCAGCAAAATGCAAATGCGCAGCTTTAGTTGGGCTTCTGACATCCCTCAGGCTGTTGCTATCTTGTATGCTGACAACTCTGGGGCCATATACAGAAACCTCTCCAGGAGGGGCAGGAAAATCCGTCAAAAGACTCTGGTCCACAACACCAATCGGAGCTAAACAGAAGTTTAGAATACATTAGGACTTATGAATGGTAAAACTTTACAGAACATTACCCCTTAAAACAACCCATCTAAATTTCAAGATCACAGAGGGAGTTTGAAAATAGCAACATGTAATATAAAACTGTGTTTTTATTTATTTATTTAGTTTGAGATAGGTCTTACTATATAGTCCTGGCTGGCCAGGAACTTGCTAAGTAGACCAGTCTGGCTGGAATTTGCAGACATCTGTCTGCCTATGCCTCCCAAGTGATGGGATTCAAAGTGTGTACAATCCATACCTGGCCTTTTAAACTTCTACTGAACTCTAAGAATATTTTGAATTTTAACCCTCTTTAATCCACATGCAGCTAATTGGATTTCTGCAAGACATCCTCTCATCATAAATATGACCAGCAGGAGGAGCTCTGAGACCAGCTCAAATAGTCCAGCAGAATTAGAATGTAACCAATACTCTGGATTTTTTCCTAATCTGCCCACTAAAACTATTATTTAATTATTAAAATGATTTTCTAGGTTCTAAAAAAATGTTCCACAAGGAAATCTTTTATCTAATACCAAAATACAGTATATTTAAGAATTTACCTGTTTAAGACAGGCATGGTAGCACACACCTTTCTTTAATCCTAGAAATTGGGAGGCAGAGGCAGGAAGAATTCTGTGAGTTCAAGGCCAGCCTGGTCTCCATAGTGAGTTCTAGGCAGGCCTGGTCTACATAATGAGTTCCAGGCCAGAAGACCCTGCCTCAAAAAGACCAAAAATAAAAATAAATAAACAAAAAAGAATTTACCTCCTTAATTTTTCTTTTTCTGACACTTCTCAACCTAACCAACCTACACTGAATTTAATACGGAAGCCCCTTCTCTTGCCCCAAAATTGGCCCTTGTCCATTCCTTTCTAATCTCCCACAAAGAGGCAGAAACAGGTACTGCACTAAGGTTTTCCTCATACTGTTAATCAACTCAAGACTCATCAAGGAAAAAGGAGGAGCAAGTGATAAAGTATCTCTACACCTGAGACTCCTGAATTCCCAGGAGGATCTTTCTCCTGAATAAAAAGTGTTTTACAAATGCCCTGTGGTTGACTCTGGTTCCATGCACAAAGAAAAAAGGTCCAGTTTAAAAAAAAAACAACATCAAACATGAAGCCTAAAAGCTCTTGGAAGACAGGGAATGGATGTGACCTAACACAGTAATGAGGTATCTAGTGCTTTTAACTTAAGTACAACACAGTACCTCACAATGTACTCTCATGTGAACCACTTCAAGACAGTCTGCCTGCTTTCTCTGCTTCAATCCTCTCTAGTTGTTCTCTTAGACAAATGATTTTGCAAAGATAATGCCATGCTTGTGTGATGGTACAGACACACCAAGCCCTCAATGATTTCCTGCTGCAATGATTTCCTGCTGCAAGTAGAATAAATAGAGCTTCACAGTGGCCTAAAGGCCCTGCAAGTCCTGACCATAGTTTGTCTCTGCTACTGCCAAGTTGTGATTATGCTTGCCTTTTTTTCTCTTGGATGTTTTACACTCTCCCTCCTCAAACCAGCTCAGCTGCTTCAGCTACCTTGAATGATCTGTCTGCTCCTCTCTTTGCATGGCTGCCTCTTTTTCATCCTCCTAATCTGAGGTTCCTTCTCAGATAGGCTAGGCCTGATGACTCTACATAAGAAACATCCCTGTTTACTCTATTTTTTAATTTAGAAAATCACTGTCTCCCTGTTTCTCAGTGTACCTGAGTTGGTAGTTCTCTAAAAAGATTGATGTGCCTCACTTTTGGTTCAATTTTGTAATCTCAGAGTTATTGTAGGTTGATTTTTATTTGGGGTCTTTTCGATAGCACATTAAATTGTGTTTTATATGTAATCACAAAATTGTTTTTTGAAACTCTAAAAGGGAGGATTATTTACATATCTACATTATTCAAACCTAACTTTTAAAAGTAAACAAAAAAATAAGGAACCATTACACATGCTAAAAAACACAAAAGGGATGCTGGTAAAGAATGGTAGAAAAAAAAAAAAAACTCTGTACTAGGTGACAGACTAGTGTTGCTTTATTGGAAGAAAAAGAACCTAAGCTCAACCAGAGAGTTCACTGGCCGTCTGGTCACACGCTGGCATGAAAAGCTTCCTATTTTTCACAATAACACAATCATCCTTTTGATGATTTGCCCATCTGATGAATTACAGTGTCCAAACCACAAAGGGAGTAATAAAGGATTACTGTGCTACATTTGTTGCTTTTCCTTGTGAAAATTATTGTTTCAGAAACAGATTGCTACAACCCTCTACACTAAGGGCTCAAACAAGATGGTGAGTTTCCCAAAGCACTGTTTATTTATCACAAAAAAAGATGCTCTGGTTTACTGCTCTTTCTAAGCTCTGTAACTCACAACACAAGAGTTACATAACCTCACAGCTTAAAACACAGGCTGAAAACAGTGTTCTAGAAGGAGCAATGATTCCTCTTAGGACACTAAATAACAGTGATTATATTTACTCAACATTTGTGGCAAGAGGAAAGGCTTACGAAGTATTTATATGGTTTGGCACATTTTTCAGACCTACTCAAAAAAGTGCTTAGTTGTTAACTGACATTACTATTAATTCACTAAATTTAAATCACAATATCTGGAAATATGAACACTCCACTTGGAGCACAGTTAGGGTCCTCTTGCTTATTTTCCTGGTGATTCCTTAAAACTACATGGAAGACCCCCTAGACACAACATACACGAAAATGCCCACCAACAAATCCTGGGAAATAGGTTTGTATGTCCACATGCATTTATTCCCTAAATATTTTTATTAGGAAAGGTAGATCAAGGTCAAGGTCAATCCTTTATTAATGGGAAAGTATTCTTAACTGCTAATGTATGTCTGTTTTGCCTAATCATTTAAAATATGTTATTCATATTTCATAAATATATCAAGGAATAATAATCCAAAAAGGTTTTGCTAATAAACAGTAGAATAAAATTATTTTCAAACGTATTAATATTAAGTAAGGAATATTCAAAAATTATTTCTTCTCACAGATTAATCAAACCAATCATTATTTATTATATAAAAATCATTTAATAAAAACAACTTTCTTATCAAAAACCTATTAATTCCTAATTTATTAGGCAATAAGATAAATATATGAAAAAGCAACAGCAATTTATTTCCATATATACTATACATAAAATTACAAATATATAGTCCACAAGAACTCTAATAGAAAAATATTAGTATCTCCTCAGACAAATGGGTACGTATTTCTTAAGAAACTGTATTTAAAATTAATCCTTTGAAGCCAGAAGTCATTTCTCATATACTGGAAATTTAGCAAACTTCAGAAAGCACAGCTTAAAATTTGATGATGCTAGAAATGTTTTACATTCATTTGAACTAAGGTTCACATGCTATTAAAAAAAGAAAAGAAAAACCTCAGAATTATGCCATTAACCAGAAACTAAGACACATAAGACATACCATAACCAAATAAAACCAATAAAAACATTCATTCAACATCTCATAAACATGAACAAAAACACATAAAAAAAATTATGTTGTCAATACAAAGAAAAAACATGTTCAGGGACTGGAGAAATGGCTCAGCAGTTAAGAACACTGACTGCTCTTGCAGAAGACCTGGGTTTATTTTCCAGCAACCATGTGACAGCTAACAACCACCCATAGCTCCAGTTCTAGGGGATCTGATGCCCTCTTCTGACCTCTGTGGGCATTGCACAACATGGGTATACTTACATATGTGCAGGCAATATGCTCATACACAGAAAAAAGTAATAATTTTTTTAAATGCATGTTCAGTTCAACAACTTGAAAATACTACAAAATTATTTTATTCTGAAGGTAATAGCATTTTACTGACTTGGTGAAAACTATCCCTGTATAATATATATAGTATTCTTATTAACTAGATTTTTCTGACCAGAGGAGATGAGAAAAGTGAATAGAATCCACAATTATTATGTGTGTTTACCTCCATCTAGACTCCTGGAGACGCGTTTACTAGAAGCACGCTCAAAGTGTGGTGCTGGTCTGTCTATGAGAGTGCTTGCCTGGCGCGTCTGCGCCTGGGTGCGGCCACTATAGCGGAATTTGGACCCCAAAGTCAGAAACTTTGCCTTTGGTGGCTGCTCTGGAGATACAAGCCTACAAAGCAGGGAAAAAAGAGAAATTCAAGTTAGTCTTCAGGTACATTTTTTTTTTAGTCATATACTTTAATGTATCACTTTGTGATGGTCAAAACGGTCTATGTAAGTTTTATGATAAAAAAGGAATGTTATTTATAAACCTTCCTAACATAAGAGTTGCAAAATGGTGATGTATTCAGGAATTTTCTTTTTCAACCTGAGCAAAGAGCAGCTGTTTTTAGTGTGTATCAAGAGTATTTATTTGTATTAGCATAAATCATGTTTATAAACATGTATATTTCAATTCGTGCTTCTAGCTGTAACTGCAAAGTAAAAATTCCAGGATTATTAGTAACTCTTAATATTGTGCCTATTTCTGGTGGGAAAAAACATCTACCTCAAGAATCTGTTCTATCAAGTGATTCTTTCTCATGAAGAAGAAAACTCACTCACACAGAAGATCTGTAGATATGACTAATAAGTCTTTTCTTTCCAGCACAGTTCTACTGTGTAAGCCTTGGGCTCATTAATTAATGAATTCAAACCTTAATGGTAAATAACCTCCAAACGTATATAAAAGCATGTTTTCAGTAAATAAGTCAATCTTTTTGGATACAACTGAAATTATCCTGCTTTCACTATTTAAGAGCTGAAAAATGTCTTAAGAAAAAGATAATCTCAGAAATCTTATAATTTATTAAATAAGATTTAACTGACATTTCAAGAATATGGATAACACCACCAAAACTTTTCCCAAGGAAAAGCAGTTTTTGTAAAGTGCTTTAAAAAATATTTTAAGTGTTTCTAGATCTTCTGTATAATGTTTGTAGAAATCATCTGCTTAGTGAACAATGAGTTCCAAGTCAAGCTGAAGTCAGATGTGACACCTGTGAAAGATAATCTTCCATTAACTAAGAATTTTCAAAATAGTCACCTAAAAAAGTACTGTGCTAGAATTAAATGACAAAAGAACTAATATATGTCAGGCTTCCTTGGCCAAAATCTATACATGTAATAAAGTGTAACTACATAGAGCATATTCCTTTTTCTATCTATAAATTTTCATAAGAGACACAGGCCGTGGTGCTGGGAAAGTGACCTCTCTTTGCTTGTTTACCTGATAAACTTAACAGGGCAGTCTTCCTAGCAAGCAATCCAGCTAAACATAACCTGAAAATGTTTTGTTTCATCTGTTTGCTTTTAAGATTTTATTACTTTTACTTTACATGTATGAGTGCACTGCCTGCCTGGATATAAATGCACCTGTGGCATGCAATGTCCATAGAGTCAGAAGAGGGCACTGGATCTCCTGGAACTGGAGTTACTTGACAGCTGTCAAGAGCAGCCGGTGCTCAACCAAAGAGCCAGCTCTCCAGCCCCCTGAAAGTCCTTTGAAAGAAAGCAGTGACCTACAGCAACGAGAGACAAGATCTCTGACAAACTCATCAGAGCAGCAATTGTTTGAGAACTATTTATTATCTCTGAAAAGCAGGTTAGTCAAATCTCATTGATCTATAATATCTATTTATAAATTCCCACCCTGATGATCAGAGGGGAAAACAAGAAAATTTTAAAGAATATCTCAAAGGAAAAACATGCATCAATACTCAAAAGAAAAATATCCAAGACAAAAATTGAAACTAGAGACAGGATGTCTGCTTATGGAACTATGAGAAAAATGTAAAGAACACACATAAACGGACATAACATTTTAAAGATTTAGTAATATTTCACTTCTTTTACAACATGAATCTAAAATGACTGAGAAACTTCTTATGCTTCAGAAAATAATTTCTAAAAAAATTAAAAATCTTCCATTAGTATTTTCCCAACTCCAATTACAGTTTACTTTAATGTAACTTACTAAGACTCCAGGCAGGGCCTATTATATATTTACTTTATGAAACTTTATATGAATCTGAGGGAGGGTCTGTGTGCTCAGAAGTTTGTATGGAGTCTGTAGCCTATTATCACAGTTTAAGTATGTGAAGACCTTTGAACTAAGGTGCAAAGTCCAAAGACATGCCCAGAACCCCACCTTGAAGGGATTTGTTTTGTTTTGTTTTGTTTTGATACAGGGTCTTACTATGTTGCCCTTACGTGGTCTTCAACTAATAAATTCAAGTGATCCAATTCCCTAGTAGCTGGAGCCACAGCATATACCTCTTCAGTATTCTCCTGGTGTCATATGAACACAGCCTTGAAGAATACCTTGAGCACTCTTGTACTGGGAATTTAGGAAAAGAAAGGGAAACTACTACAAGTCCTGTAACTTCTGAACCATTATGAATTAAACTAAATCATTCTATCTTAATTTAATAAAGCATAAAATAATAAGTCTTTAAAATGATCTGTAAAGTAAACTTAGTTTTGTTGTGTTTTTATCCCTCCCAATTCTAAAGGAACCTTTTTTAAAAAGCCTGCTTAAAAAAATCACTAAAGTTGATCCTAAGTAGTGCACAGATTTCCACAAAGTTCTCTGTGATGTAGCTGACAACACTAATGTACTAGAATCACTCTGGCTCTAAGTGCCAAGTTTAAGGAGCAGGAGAACTTCCAGCTGGAAGAATCTACAGTTTCTTATAAACCTGTGAGAATAATGCATGAGGAACAGAGAAGAAAGTCCACTCATCCCTGGTATCCTGGCAGCACCTCAGCAGGCACACTGACTGATACTAGGAGACATGTGAATTCTACCTCCACCTGTTACCCTCCATGTGAGTTTCACAGAAACTCCTAGTAGACATACAAGAGGAAAGGGTGACACAGAAGAGAATGAGGCAATGAGGTGCCTGGTTGCTGTTCTCCTTTACAGGCACCTACATGAGCATCCACCTCATTCCCTGGGGTAGAACAAGAACTACTGCAGCATGAAGCAATCAACTATGTCCAAAAATACATTTTCAAAGAATGCTAGGACCTGTCATTTCCAACAAGACTCTTTCTGTTGCTACCATTTTTTGACAGCAAGCCTGCTGTTGTCCAGACTAGACCTGTATCATAAATGCTATCTAGCTTTATATGAGATTGACTAGTGCTGCTTAAAGAGAAATTTTTTTATGGCTACCAAGAAAAATTATAAACTTTTCAAGGACTTCTATAATTAGTATAACTGAGTCAGACAGATTCAACTATATGTTGAGCTGTATTTCTCCTCTAAAATGAGTGCATTAGAATACTCATGAAAACAGATCTATTTGGTTTCACTTTAAAAAGCAGTCATTTGTACTGGCTGATAATGGTAGTGGTAATAGTGTTGATGATGATAAACATTATTATATATCAGAAATGGATTACATTTGTTTCACATGTGTAATCGCATTTAATTTTCAAAACATTCTCATGAGTAGGGATGATGAAAGTAAAGCAAAGATGAATGAACAACTCACAACCATTACACAGTTAGTATGTGACAGAATAGCATTAGATCCTTAGAGCAAGCGCCTCAAAATGAAAGGTCTATCTATATAGCTTTGTAGACTGCAGTAATAGAAAACAGAGATTAAAGTAACCAAACTACTTGTGAAAAAAAGTACCCCTAAAAACTGTTTTAAAAATGAGATAGGACACACATAGCTTGAAGCCAAAGGAGATCTTTCAGGTTTTGATTGTTTGGGGGTTTGGATTTTTAAAGTAGCTATGGATATATTCATTGGCCAAGGAAATCAAAGATTTATTTTAGGAAAAAAAAAATTACCAAGCAGGATCCTCTGGGGAGGCATGAAATAAAAAATCAAAACAAAGCAGTGTTTAACCCTTCCTCAAGATCAGAGAAGGTGAAAGAATGAATGGTGTAAGGAGGTGTGAGAATAAATGGGGGCTGGGGAGGGGGAGAAGATGTGAGCGAACACTCATGACCCATAGCTTCTACATAGCTTCTACTAGGAATGCCCCACACCATGCAGAACCTGAGAGGCAGGTATATCTCAGGATTCTAGAAGATCATGAATATTTAGGATGGCAAGGAAAGTGAAAGGACTAGCTGGCTGGAAACAATGGAGATCTAACTAATGCTGGACCTTACTTTTCTGAAACAGCTTTAATCCTGTGACTGTGTTACTTTATCAATCACCATAGGTGTGCTACTTACGTTAGCACTTGACAGAAAATGGTGAGGTCAGTACACTAGACTGACCTAGTAACAGTAACTAGAAAAGCTGGTATAGAGAGGAAGATGTTTCAAGGAATTTAAACATTCCTGACAAAAGAGCTGAAGAGGATAATAACTGGGTTTGGGCTAGCTGAGAAAGAGGGTAAGTCCAGGCAGGCCACAACATGACCTCAGTCATTGGAAAGAACTAGCATGCTATGTCCCCCCTACCCCCTGCAGAGCAAAGACTCTGAGGCAGGGCACTGATACGCATCTGCTATGCTATTTATTACCTCCTAACCTGGACACAGTATCCACAGCGAGCAATTCCAAGAGACTTCTTACAATTACCTGTAGAAGGTGTGATGTTCCACGCATACTTTCCACAGCCTTTTAGCTGCCCGATGGTTTGGCAGTTTGAATCCAATCGTGCTCTCAAACTGTTCCAGCTGGATATAAAAAGTAAATCCATAAAACAAAATCAGCCTTTTTCCTTAAGCACTAACTCAAGCTACAATCATGGATTTGGTTGATTCTGTCACTAGTAATTCTTCTTTTGGAAAAAAGTATTAGTATATCTAATATAATCATACAAAATAAAAGTTTTCAGACTGTAATACTTTTGTCCATGAAAAAACAAGTATTAAATGCTCATATAAACTGACTATTTGCTGAAACCTATTTAATCACCTATTAACCTCTACTACTTAACTGAATCAACAACAACAACAACAAAAATGAGTCCTCACATGTCAGGCACATATTACTTTTTGGCTTTTGTGCAAGATCTGGTGGTAGTATGTTTTAGCAAAAAGAATATATGTATGCAAGCTTATCATCAAGAATCCTGGTTCTTACACCACTAAACAAAGAATATTTTCTTAAGATTTTAGTGACAAGAATTCACTTATCTCTCCTATTAATAAATGAGAACCCTGTCATGGGATTAGCTATGCCGAGAGTAAAAGACATTGCTTACCTCTGCTGGTCTAACTTTAATGTAGAAATTACTGCGTTTATAGGAAATTTTCAAGATTTTCGGCCAGGCAAACCGATTAATTCTCAGTCTGTCTTTGTAAATGAGAAGGCCATTAGCACACACGCCCAACTTTATGTCCACTCCTTCTGAGTCCTGCCAGACATAACACATTTGACCACAATCAGAATAACAAGAGTTACACGGACTGAAGCAAATCAAATTTCCTGAATGACTGAAAATGTGAACTTAGCACATTTGTGTTTAATTTTAGTGACAGTATATACATTAATTCCAAGAGCAGAACACAAACAACACACTAAATGAATTTATCTTCGGGGACTGGGTTAGATTTGGAAAGAACTATAAGATCCAGTAGTCTTCCAAAGGCATTATTTGTACATTTTCAAGCTCTGGGAAGAGTTAACAGAGAAGAAAAGAAAAAGGCATCTTGAAGATACTGAAGATAAAATACATATTCCTGAAATGAATCCAGCCCTCAAGGTCAGTCCATTGGCCTACCATAAAGTACATGCTGCCATTTTACTTTAGCATATTCAAAAGCATTATGCTAATGGACAGCTGTTAAAAACATACCTATGTTTTACAAAGTATCAATCCTTCACAGAAAATTTCTCTTCTAGGTTGACAGTGTTGAGATCTGTGAATTGTTTCAAGCAATTCTTCAATAACTTAAAACGCTGACATCCACTTCTCACTAAGCATCCTTTGGCTGGCACATTTCAAAGGACTACAGAACAGTTTCGAAGTTATTAATAGTTTTCTTTTCCTAGAGATTTAATTTATACTAGAGGGCAATCAAAAATAATTAGAAGCCTGAAAAGTTTTATTTAACCAAATGAATTTATGGACAAGAGTAGAAAACTGGTGGCTTAAAATACTAATTTAGAAGAAGAAGAAAAAGCAGCAGCAGCAGCAGCAGCAGCAGCAGAGACAAACTCTGTCCTCATATTTCAAGTAGTGCTGAAGATGTCAGATGCAAAATACTCAAAATACACAGTCATCTTTAAGGGAGGAGATAATCTAGTCCAGATAGGTACATTCAACAGTATTATTCAGATAGCCATGTTTTAAGAAATCATTAACAACATGGAACAAATTTTCACACCAAAAAGTCCTAAAATAAACACCGTTAAGTCTAAGTCCCGAATCAGTAATACCATAGGATTCTGGCTGCTGTATTACTAAGATGAATTAACACAATTTTTACTATTTAAAAAAATAAATAAAAAGTACAGGGACTAGAAAGAGGGCTTAGTGGTTAGGAGCGCTGGCTGTTCTCAGCACTCATAGAGCAGCTAACAACCTTTGTAAATCCAATTCCAGTGGATCCAACAACCTCCTCAGTCCTCTGTGGCAATGCATGCACATGATGTCCTTAAATATATCAGGCAAAGCACTCATACACATTAAGTGAAATTTTAAAAAAGAATTAAAGCACAGAGTAGTCAGTCAACTGATGCCAATTTCTCTGCTGGAATACCTTATTGATTCAAATACAAGTACACACAAAAAATTACATCAAATTGAGTAAAAAAAAAAAAAATCTAACTGGGCTTTCAAGATGATTCAGTCAATAAAGCACTTGCACAAGACGGAAAGCTTGTGTTCAGTCCCCAGAACTGAGGTAAAGTAGAAGGACAACTCTACAACTGAGCCAGGGAGGGTGCGCCACGGCAAGTGTGCCCACACTTACATACTGTGTAGACACAACAATAATAAATTTCCTAAAAGAATTTAAAGTAATCAATGGGATACTCTACTTGGTGGGATCCTGGCAGCTTCAACTCTCACTAGGAAGAACAAAGAAAGCTGGGTAAATAAGGCACAGGTACCCAAGCAACTTGGCACTAGACCCAAAGAGTATGCTGGCCAATAACATCACTGCCCCAGGCAGAAAGAGAAGACATTTTCACCACAACTGAGGAGGCAACTCTCACTGGAAACACTGAACAAAGCCACCTCTACTCTAAAGCAATCTTTAGACAGAATGAGGAAGCATTTTATCTGACTTAAAAAGAAACACCACCCAGATTCAAGCAAATTGGTAGATGTTTTGTTAGCCTTCATAATTTTAAGTTTAAGTTTATCACTATGCATGGAAACAGAAATCACTAAAAAGGGTATGATGTGAAAGGGGGAAAAGCATTTCTTAATCTTCCATGTCTGAGCTGTACCACTCAGCAACAATCAAGAAATAACCAAATACAAAAGTGTATACTCTCAGCTTTGCTATTGGTCCCTTCAAGAGGCTGCCTGCATGGACTGTCTTCTGAGAAGCTTGGGCTTATGAAGAGTTCTTGCCCAAGATCAAGTAGAAGGTGGGAAAGGAGTCAGGGGTTCAATGCACTGATTCCCTGTGTGGATACATCAGCTGGCTGCCCGATACTGGCTTCTCTGAAAACAGTCCTCTCCAGATCAGCTCTCCATGTAGGCTTTGGAAGTCCACTCTGTCCTCCACCCTTTAAAACTAGAAGGCTTGGAGGCCAACTGACACCATCTTGGTATACCTACTACTCTGTGCTTTCATTCTTCTTTGCAAGAATCTTCCATTCAACACTCCAACTTGTCTGAATTTGAGTTTGCTATTAAGAATGCTTCAGATAGGGGCTGGAGAGATGGCTCAGGAGTTAAAGAGCACCGGTTGCTCTTGCAGAGAGGCCTTGGGTTCAGTCCCCAGCACCCATATAGTAGCTAACAACCATGTGTAACTCTAGGAGATCCAACACCCTTTTCTTGCCTCCAAAGGCATTAAACACATTGGTTCTTTTACATACACACAGGCAAAACATTATTGCACATAAAATTTTTTTAAATGCTTCAAATAAAGAAAGAGATTGAGCTCAAGGTAATGAAAAAAATTTAATGAAATATAAAACTTTATATGACAAGTTTTTTAAAACTGATACTGGTGTTCTTGTCCATAAATCACAAATACCTTGCTTATTAAATCAGTCTATCATGATAAACAGAATGAACTGGCTTCTACTTAATGATCCACCAAATGCTTATTTGTAAGCATATAAGAATTATACACAGCAAGGACTGGAAATTTAGCTCATTGGTAGAGTGTTTGCCTAGCATGCCTGAGGCCATAGATTCAATCCTTAGTTGCCCTCCATCTCTCTCCAAAAATATAATGTACAGCACGA
The DNA here is from genome assembly GCA_035773235.1 of Eospalax fontanierii. Lineage (NCBI taxonomy): Eukaryota > Metazoa > Chordata > Mammalia > Rodentia > Spalacidae > Eospalax > Eospalax fontanierii. The sequence continues at coordinate 31,115,368 of CM069545.1, read as the reverse complement.
TCAGCAGAAATTAAAGCAGTAAAGGATTTGGGGGGTAAGGAGCCCTTTGATCCCAGATCTGTTATTTCTTATCCTTCTTTCTTGGATAACAAAGTTTGACCCTTATCATACAAAAAAGGAACTAAAAAACACTCCAGGGTTAAGAAAATCAAATTTATTATCTAGTAGCATTTATAAAACAGTATCAGATAGAGATGACTGCAAACAGATAACATTAGACAAGTCATTCTCTTCACTGTTTTATGTAGTTATAAAATAAATACTTTCAAGTTTCAAAGAGACATGAATGAAAGTAATTTTTAAAATGTAAAAGTCATGCATCATCTAGCAGTTTTAAAATGATGCTAACCAGGAGCTGGAGAGATCGCTCAGTGGTTAAAAGCACTGGATGCTCTTGCAAAACACTCCAGGCTGGGTTCACCACAAGACGCTAAATACCAACTGGAATAATAATTTCAATTCCAGGGGAATCAGATGCCCTCTTCTGGCCTCTGTGGGCATTGCATACATATGGTTCAGGCAAAAAAACACTCATACACATAAAATAAAAATTAAATAAATTTTTAATGATGCTACCAGAGTATTCATTGATGTATAAGGGATGAAAATTGCAAATACCAGTAAAACTGAAATTTTTTTAAAAAATTCATGCCTTTAATACCAGTGCTTGATGAGCAGAAGCAGGCCAAATTTTATGAGTTTAAGGTCAGCCTGGTCTACACAGAAAGTTCTAAGCCAATTAGGGCAACACAGTGAAACTCTGTCTCAAATAAAAAAAAAAAAAAACTAACAAAAATGATACTCATTTTAAAAGAGGCCTGAGAATTCAATTTCTTGGGGATTAAAAAAGAAAACAGTGCATCAAAACATTAGTTTTCTGCACAAATATAATTAAGTGGTTTTCTTTTGTTTAGCTCTCTTTTTATGATAAATATATATTACTTTTGCAACACGGGAAATATTTTTAAAACAAAGGAACTCACTGAAGACAAGAATACTTGTAAATATTAAGTATAACTAATAATACAAAATCAAGAATTATTCATGTGAGGCATACAGAGGGAAGGTATCTTTGAGCAGGATCCTTTCCTGGAGACTTCTCCAGTCAGTTCTTCAGCTGGACCTTGTGACTGGAAAGATTTATAGGCTGAGTAGCTGGCACTGGACTAATTTTGCCAAACTAAATCTGTCTATCAATTCATTCTCCGCCTCAACTCTCCATGATCATCTAAGCATAGGACTATGAAGAAGGGATGCTTGTTACAGATATCCTCCCAACCCAAACCAAATTTTCCCTCTCATGTGTCTTCATTCATGATTCCATTTATTAAGTTCTTCTAAAAGTAGACTGAGGAGCTTCGTGGCCTGCATTCTGGATGTATCTGCTCTGCTTGTGACCCTTTCACACTTCCTAAGATCTGCATTCTTCTCCCAAAGCAGAGGTGAGAAAGAGAGGGAACTAAAATAGTGGCACTTGGCCTAGCAAAAGCTGAGACACAGAACGAACCTGCTTAATATGATAAAAGGTAGAAAAGGTCACCAAAAGGAATTTCATGGTAAGAACTCTCAAAAGGATATTAATTCAAAACACTGGGAAAAATAAAAATAGAGAGAGAACAAATGATCCCCATACCCATGAATTTTATAATTAGTAACCCAAGAAATATTAGATAGCCTCAAATAAGGGTAAACAGCCTTTTTCCAAAGTCTACCAGCCTACTACGAACAGCACTGAGAAATAGCATTTGTCAAAACAATGGTGTTATTTCCCTTGCATTTACAATACCTTGGCATGATGTAGGTCAACACCATACATGGAAAGCCTCTTTGCATTTTCTAAGAACTGAGAATCAGCTTGTGCTGGAGATAAGCCCCTGAGAATCAAAATAAACAGTATTATCTTACTAGTAGATCCAAATAGAGCAAGGAGTGTGTGAGTTTAGAGGGTTTGAAATACAGGGAATAACTCAGCTAAGTCTGTAGAAAAGTAGAAAATAAGTATGAAGACTCAAATCTCTGCTTCTAGTACTTTCTCTTAAAGACCTTTATTTTTAACTTGCTCATTGCAAGAAGGCAGACTAATCCTTATCTTTTTAAAGCTCAAAACACTGCTTTTCATTATTCTCACTATGAAAAAAGGATGAGCAATAACAGGTACAACACAACTAAGAGAATGAAAAACAGTGGTTTCACCTTTCTGAGATGGAAAAATTCTTCACTTAGTTTTGCAAGAATTGATCGCATTAAGGATCAGAATTCCTTGTATCTGACTTTATAGCTGTGACAGCTAAAGTATTCCATCTACAAAATTTCCATTCCTATCTATCAATGTCTCTAAACAAATTTAAGCTTCTTGAAAATAGGTCTATATTCCACTGGTCTTCATAGCCATCATGACATTTCAGTACCTAGCATTTCAAATTAGAGTAACAGAATACAAGTGTGTAAAGTAGAATTTAAATATAGCAAGAAAAGAAATACTGCACTTTACACTTTTTAAACAAAAGTCAACAAATATGGCCCACTAAAAGAATTTAAATTTCTGAGCTCTTTTCAAAACATTTCAGGCAATATTCTATTAAACTACAGTTTTATAATACAGAACAAAACGGGGCTGGAGAGGTGGCTTAGCAGTTAAAAGCACTGGCTGCTCTTGCAGAAGACCTGGGTTTGATTCCCAGCACCCATACAGAGACTAACAACTGTCTATAACTCCAATTCCAAAGGACCCAACACCCTCTTCTGATCTCCATGAGCACTGCATGACACAGGTACACTTACATACGTGCAATACAGTCATACATGTAAAAAAATTTTTTTAAACACCCATTTTCACAGAAATATAAAAGTATTCAAGGTATACATGGAATGGAAGTAATTAAAATAACCCTTAAGGGCACATTCTGTGGCTAGAAGAGCCAGCTGTACATTTCAGTTGCTATCCCCAACCCAAGGACACCCACTTTTCTAATTCAAATCCAGATGTCTCATGATAATGAAAGAAAGCCCTCCTGGCTTTTTATTTACGATTTTTATTTAACCTTTGAAAAATTCATACATATATACAATGTATTTTAATTTCAGCCACCCCTCAGGACTTCCCTGGCTTTCTTATGAAGTGTAGTAATAAAAATATTTGAGAGGCAGAAGAAATGTGAGGTAAATGCCAAACCAGTTTGTACACGTTTGTTTCCCGAGTATCTGTTAAGGAATAGGACAGGAAAAGAAGGGCCTGTCATACAGAAATGTACATCATTCCATAATGAAGGAATTTAATTTCAAGAACATAACCCTGCATATTACAGGGAAACCATGAAAGGGTATCTCAAGGGCTACAGGTTATCTTCATCAGTGCTGGATAGCTCCAAAAGGAAAGACTAAATAATCCAAAGAATTGTGCTCAAATGTCAAACTACATCTACTGCCATGGCAAGTGCGTCTCTCCAGCAAGCAAATCAACAGACCTGTGGGTTTTATGCAGTTCTGCCACCTTCTCTTCCAGCTCCTTTGTCTGGGTCGGTGCAAACTGGAAGTCACTAAGATCAATACTGCCATGCTCTTCTGGGTCATAGTCCCCAAGTTCAGCCTGCAGTGTGTAGGATCCTAAGAGGGCATGTGTCACAAAAGAGCAGGGTAGGCGGCCAGAGGAGATGTCCTGCCGCAGCTGAAGGCACAAGAAGTATCTGTGAGGAACAGGGAGAGAAATGTGTTGAGAAGAATGACTAAAATTATAGCACGCCAAATTCCTTAATGTATAATACTCCTTTCAATATATATATTATTGGAAGTCTTCATAGTCACAGCAAATAGTCTTTTTCTCACAAGAAGTTTTACTCTGATCCTTATATTCCTAAACATGTTGATTATTTATAGAAACAAAGTAAGAAAGTTAATTATGACAGTGGAGATTCTGGGCAACTGGTTCGGTAATGCTTAGTTTATGGTGGTGTTGGTTGTTGAAATAAAGAGTTCTCCAACTTAAGTTTAAAAAAAAATCATTAAGCTATATCCTGGGGGTTAAAACTATAATAAAAATTAGCACAACTATCAAAGAAACAAACAAATTAAAAAATACTACCTCAGTCTGAATCATTTATAAGAAAAGATATGGTCACATAGTTACTCAATCTTGTCATCTCTACCTTTTTTGTACTAATTTCTTCTTTTTCCTGAAATGCCTTTAACAACAATTATAATTAAATCTACTCTGAAACCTTACTTATCCAATGCCTTGTCTGAAGATCACTGGCTCAGTTTAGTAGAGGGAGCTTATACTTTGAAGTCAAGAAAGCTGACCTTGTAATCCTAAACAAGTTAATTTACTTGCCTGAGGCTAATTTGCTGCCTTTACAAGAAGTCTTTGAAGGTGAGAGTAAAAGTTAAATGCCATCAATAAAATGGCCTGGTACCTGGGAATCAATAACTGGTAACTGTGAAAGAGCCATTCATAGTCAATGATCTAAGGGCCTTACTACATTACAAAAGAATTTTTGTTTTCTACTAAATTAACATGCAGAAACAAGTGGTTTATGTTCTGTGGAGGATTTTGTTTTGTTTTTTTCCTTTGCAGTTCCATTATCAATTCCTTTAAGTAATATGCTAAAACATGATAGCTATTCTCAAAATTTACTACTTTGCTGAGGCCACCAAGGATCCCCCTGAAAAAAACAGTAGTGTCCTCATTTTACAGATTTTTTTAAAGACTGTCACTCATAACAATTGGCTACCTTCTCCCTACAGACAACTCTGCATAGCCCAGGGTTTTAAAACCAACTGTTTTCCTTCTTCTTACCCCACAAATAAATGGAGTGCAGCCTCTGGTCCAGGCATCATTATTAGTGAGTTAAGTATTCCACTTGTCCACACAGGGTCTCCAGAAGGGTCAGGAACTCAAGTATCATCATAGTCTACCAGTTAGCAAAGTACTTAGCATTGACAAGTACTTGATGATTTTCTGATTGAGTGAGTCTTTTCACTGGTACTATAGTCTGGGTATTTCCATGTATTTCAGAAAACCTCTTGTTAAGGAAGATTGTGTTTCCTTGACCTATAGAACCACAGGAATACAACTGTACTCTAGAAAACTAAATTTTAAACTATGATTCCAGGGTGTGTTTGAATTCTGTAACCAGTAATCATGCTAGTTCTCTACATCTTAAGCACCAAGAACAACACTCTGCTGCTTCTCTATGTGTTACTTCTCAGTCTAGTTCTTTCACAACCTAAGCCCAAGTCCTAAAAACTTCCAACAAAAACTAGTAAGAGAGTTCCTCAATTTCCCAGCTCCACTTCTTCATACAGAATGAGAAAGTATTTTTCAGACATCATTCTGAATAATGTTCCTGGCCTCTTCAAAAGCCTACTAGACCTTCTAAATGTTTTCAATTGAGACATATCAGCTGCAGATCCCACACACAGGTAAATGGCTAGTCTTGCTGCACACTGAGGTCTTCAGTTAACACAGCAAACTCTACTGTTCCTCTTGCCACAGACTGGGAAAACATTCAAGCACTATTTATACGGAAAAACAAAGCAACTGCCTATGCAATATCATTCCCCAAACAAATTACTGCAAGGAAGAGTGTGTATAGCAGAGGGCTACAAACTCCCGGTTCTATTCATTGTTAAAAAGCACTCCTGCAGTGAAGCTCTACGCCCCACATGCCAACCCATCAATGGTTTATGTCCTAAGCAGCTCACTGTGCAGTTACAAAAGCTACTATTTACTATTACAATTAGCTAGAGCTAATTGCATCAGAGCATGATTAGTATATTAGTAGTAATTAATTAGTACAGAAATACAAGTAGTACAGCAACAAGTAATAAAAGAACAATAAAACGCCTGCCATTTTTCCTATCTCAGAAAGAAATTGCCACCATTTCAAGCTCACATGAATATTAAATACTTTTTAGTACCTACATACCCTGATGTACAAAACTGGCCTAGCAGAAAGTATGAAAGGCTCAGGATCCAGCAACAAAGAGAGCCTTTCATTAAAATCCTCCTGTCTGCTAAAGTATATACACAGTACACAGTCTTCCTTGGCCATGTGAATAATCCTTTAAAAATACTTAAAAGTCATCATTTACACTAATTCAACAAAGCTAAGAAATTCTACCAACCCATCTACTGAAGCCATGTCAGAAACCCTCTTGATCCTTCCTTTGGTTACCTTTAAAGACCCTGTCACTTAGGATCAGCATATGATCTTTTTCTAAACTGAATCCTCTATTTGCAACTTAGGCATTTGTTCTTATAGTACACATAATCTCCAGAGAGATGAAAATGAAATGGCTACCACTGACTCTAGTCTCTTGTTTCTTCCCAATTGCAAGGGTAAGGGGCAAAGATAAGAAAGACAAACTGCCAGTTCGTTTGACATTTTAAACAAACTTTACAGGGGCAAGAGAGATAGCTCAATTAGTCAAGTGACTGCCATGCAAGCAGCATGAGGACCAGAGTTTGATCCCCAGTACTCATGTAAAGTATGATATGCTTATAACCCCAGTGCTGGAAAAGCAGAGACAGGGGGATATGTTTTGCTGGGGCTTGCTGACCAGTCAGTCTGGCTCACACTGTAAGTTTCAGGATCAGTGACAGACCCTGCTTCCAAAACTAAGGAGAAAGATAGAGTGATGGCTCCGAGGACAAGAGCATGTACTGCTCTTGTAGACATCTGCTTCCTAACACCCATGTCAGGCGGCTTCACAACTACTGTAATTCCAGTTCCAGGCTTTGGCAAGCACTGCACTCATATACACATACCAATACCCATCTATACAATTAAAAAACAAATCGTAGAAGAAATAAAACATGGTGGATAGTTCCTGAGAAACAACATTTAAGGTGGATCTATGGCCTCCACTTGTATGTGCACCTGTATACACACACTTAAACTGTATTTATATAATGACTGGGTAAATATAAAGAGATGTTATCTGTCTAATGAGACTAGTACATAGGCACATATGGGTTATACTATTTTAATAAACACTGAAATATTTAAGGTAAGTGCCTTTCACAATATAACAAAGGAAACAAAGTTACCAGCAATACCATTTTAAGTATTTTTATTACTTGAATATAAAAGAACCAAAGAAACATGAATAAAAATTTTTTAATATTTTATTTTATTTTATGTATATGAGTGTATCATCGGCATGTATATAAATGCATTCATGCTATGCAATGCATGCAGAGGTCAGAAGACGGAGTCGGATCTCCTGAAATTGGAGTTATGGACAGTAAGTAGCTGCTGTGTGGGTGGCTGGGAATTGAACCTGGGTCTTCTGCAAGAGCAGCCAGTGCTCTTAACTGATGAGCCAACTCTCCAGCCCCAAGTGAATAAAATTTTTCAAATTGGCAATAACTTTGAGCCATTTCCAATAAGACCCATTTCCAAGGAAGCATCAAAAATTTATTTAAAAAAATTACTTTGGGGCTGATGGGATAGCTCAATGGATAAAGGCATAGCTGATGACCTGAGTTCAATTCCTGGAACCCATATAAAGATGGAAGGAGAGAAATGAACTCCACAGAGTTGTCCCCTTAACTGCAAATGTGTGCATGCACACACAAACACACACACATACACACACTTTTTAAAAAAACAGCTTTGATTTTTCAGTCTTGAAATCACCACTATGTTCACAGGGCACAGAAAGAAATTATAGTTATAAGCAAAGAAGCATTTTTAAATGTAAGTACAAAGTACCTAGTGATATCTTCAGTCAGTTGAGAAGGATCAGGAGGATAAAATTTCACATTGAAAGTAAACAGCCAGGGAAGATCTGTAATTATAAAACATCACAGTTACTTACCAAAACAACAGAATGACTTTATTTTGATACAATGCAGTCTTACCCCATTATAAATTAATTTGTACTTTATTTAGAGAGTTACTGTAAGTTATACAACAAAAATGAAATTACATAAAATCAATCAATAAATTTCATAAATGAAATTACAAAAAATCAATTACATAAATAAGCCAACAGTATAGAAAATAAGTTCACTTTTAAAAATACAATTATATTAATAAATACTTTGAATGGAGATTTATTAAACAATAAATTAAATATAATCTCCATTCAATAGCTCTGAGATAAATTTGCTTTACCCACAGGATCTCTAGCTGCTACATACTCTCTCTTTTAAAAACATACATGAGATTTCCACATTGTTGGTAAAAAGGGAAAATGATTGAGGGATCACAGTAGCTTTTAAGATGACTGGCTATTTGAAGCTAATGTTCCAAGAAAGAAAGCATGATAAGGCTGAAATACTTAAGACAACACAATGATTTCCCAGCCTTTAAAGAGCTGGCCATAGCATCATGTTCAAATACCCACACACTGTATGTACACTACTCTAGGTGATTGTCAATCCATAATAAAGCAAAGTCAGCATAGGATTACCACTGCTCAATGACCCCATTTACTTATTTTCTAGTTATTATCAGTAGCATGTACCTGTCTGGATATGACTACTTACATACATTTTTACTAAAACCTGTGTATTTTCGCATATATATCTAAAACTCAAAAATGTTCAGCTTCTTTCAGCTCACAAAATTATATGACGTGTATGTATATGGCATAGAAGATATATGAAATATGTATACATCATGGAATGGCAAACTTGAGTTAATTAACAAATTAATTTACTCACACACTTAAAATCTATTAGCAATTTCATGTTGCATTTTCAATTCAACTATGTTAGCCCAAATTTTACTTGGCTATATAAAAACACAGTTCAGTCACTTATAGATTATTTATATATTAATCACAGGCAAGTATTAGATATACAGCTATATATATTATTGAGAAAAATAACAATTTTAAGGCAACTTTTAAATGGAAATCATTAGATTTGTCTGTCGTAGCTCAAAAGATTTATTTCTGCTATTAACTATAAAAATCTGGGGCAGAGAGATGGCTCAGTGGTTAAAAACACTTTCTGTTCTTCCAAAGGATCTGGGTTTGATTCCCAGCACCCACATGGCAGCTGACAACTGTCTGTAACTCCAGTTCTAGGGGATCTGATGCCCACTTCTGGCTTCCTCAAGCATCATATAACACAGGTGCATTTACACACATGCAGGCAATACACTCATACACATAAAATTTAATAAAAGATCTAATAGGAGAAATTCTTTCATCTATCTTATAGATGTAAAAATGGGCAATTACAACAGTAAAACTTCATTTACCTAACAACTTTCATGAAGGAAACAGTAAAGGCTACCATTAAAGAACTCCTGTAGTTTAGAAGTCATATCCAAATTGTTACTGCTATATCTTTTGCCAAACCACAAGGGCAAAAGTCCTGAAATAACTTGAAAAAACTTCAAACTAATCAAAACATAAGAATATAATTCATAATCCAGGGTTGCTTTCCAGAAGTTTTTTAAACATTTTTATTTGGAAAGTTTCCTCTAAACTTTCTTTTTAGGCTTTCTTCTCAAAGGCAATTTCCAACAGGAAATATCTATGACTCTGAAATGAGTGGCACACACACGTAATTAAGAGCCAAAACCAAACCACAGGAAACAACTTCATGGACCATCAATCATATTTCAGAAGCTGCTCTGTTCTTTCCGTTCAGGTCATCTGGCAAATCTGGTTTCAGGGAAAGTACAAGAACTGTATCTTTCTGAACTCATGCCTTGTATAGAACATGTAAAAGTAGCAGAAAGGACAAAGGAAGAAGTCCTTCCAGCACTCTGGGACAGTTTCTTATGTCAGCTAATACATCTATGTCCCATGTCCCAACATGAAACAAACATAAATGGATGAAACATCAAATAATAAATGCAAAGAGAAAAAGAAACCAATGTTGGAATGTCAAGAAGAGTTCAAAAAGAGGGTGGCCAACCATACTAGACTGTGCAACAACACTGTTTCAGCTTTCAGACCCGAAGTCCCATGTCAAAGGACCTGCCTCAGAGAAGTCAGGAAGACTGCTTCCCCAAAAAGATATACTTAAAAGGAAAAAAAAAGATGAGTCTAAAGGAAGAGCATGTAATAACAGTAAAATATATGCTCAAATAAAATAAACAAGAAAGCCGGACATGTTATTCATTCCTGTGATGCCAGGACTCAGGAGGCAGAAAAACTGTAAATGGAATGCCAACACACGTTATTGTGAAATCTTGTCTTTAAATAAATAAATAAACAAATAATTGTAGAGAAGGGAAAAATCAAAATCACACTATGATTTATTGTTGAGAAAAGAAAAAAAAAGGAAACAGAAGAGAAGACAACTACAATGGAAGTGAGGCAGAAGGTAGACAGAAGAGATAAGGAAAGTATAGATTTTTTCCAGAAATTTGACATTAGAATAATAATAAGCAGAGAAATGTGGAAATGTTATCAATAGTGCAGGACATTCTGATGGCTAGTTCTCAGGGAAATAGGCAACTACTGAGCCAGTCTTAGGACTCTGCAGAACTGACCAACCAGTCTTTGTTTCCACAGCTAAGCATTCCAGCTACTCATGGATCCCTACCTGTTTCAGTTATTCACAATCTCTGAAACAAGTATTCAAATCCCCTAAGCAATTTCTTTGTGATAACAGTTCTCAAACCTGCTATCATACAAGGCAATGTGCACATCTATAGTGGGAGCTGAAGAGGGTTAAATGGGATGTAGGAAGCTATCTGAGGATTCTACAATGAGAACAAATAGGAAAAGAAAAAGAAAGGAACAACCAGGTTAACTACTCTGGTTGACTGCAAACTCAGACTCAAAGAGCTGGCTAAGTGACCCTGAGATTTAGAAGAAACAAAGACAGGCACCTTAAAGAACCAGAAAGACTTCTGCCCAGCCTATATTCCTGAAGTGTTAATTCTAGTGTGCAAGAATAGTGTGTCTATATGTTTCTGGGTCTGAGGAGATGCTGAACAATTAAAACTTCACACTTTTAAAGTAGATAGTACTAAAATAAATCTCACACAAAAAGTGAAATTTGAGGCCTCCATAACCGGAGTTTAGGGGGTAGGGAGGAACCAAATAGATCCTTAAATTCAATAGTCAGTCTAACCAAATTCCTGAGTTCCAGGTTTAGTGAAAGACCCTGTCTCAAAAACTAAGGTGCAGAGTAATCAAAGAAGACAGAAAAGCTGACCTCTGTCCTACACACACATACATGAAAACACACATACAAGTTCATGCAACACACACACACACAATGTGAAATTCACAGAAAAACATCCATTCTTTAAAGAAAAAGAGGGGGGAAGGCATGATGTTACTTCATACTTCATAGTAGTCGATTTCATAAGAGATTATGTAAGGACAGTCACAATTCTTTGGGGGGGGGATGTCTTTTCTCTTTTTTTTCTTGTTTTCTTTTCTTTTTTGAGATAGGCCTACATTGGTATAGAGCTCCTGATCCCTCTACTTTAGCCTCCTGAGTATTGGAATTGCAGAAACATGGCACCACACCCAACTAAACAGTGCAAATTTTACAAGTTTATTATTAGTATCATTGACTTCAGACAAACAAAATAGACTTTATCACTACAGATTTTATTAAAGATGAAGGGCTGGAGAGATGGCTCAGCAGTTAAGAGCACTGGGTGCTCTTGCAAGAGGACCTGAGTTCAGTTCCCAGCAGTCACATAGTGGCTAACAACTGTCTATACTTCCAGTTCCAGGGGATCCAAAACCCTCTTCTGGCCTCCATGGGCACTGCACACATGGGTGCACCTAATATACATGCAGGCAAAACACTCATACACATAAAATAAAAATAAATTCAAGAATAATTATTTTAAAAACTTGTCTTTTAGAAAAAGACAAAAATAGTAGATATTAACTTAAATATGGTTATTTAAATACTCACTTCGCAGCTGTCTCTTTATTTCTTTTGCAGGATCTAGCCAGTTCTGCGGGGGTGGGGGGAGGGAAAAAAATTAGTTATCCAAAACAACTATCCCCCAAATCAAAATGAAATGGTTTACAATTCACAACCTACATTTAATAAAGTCCACTTCACAGAACTTTTACTCATTAGCATTCTACTGGGCCAAATGACTTGTATGTACATTTCTGTTTGTTGTGTTTATGTATAAAATATATAAATAACTTTAAGATGAATTCCACATATTTCATTCCCTTGGACATGAAATCAAATATTTATTCAATGATGACACAAACAGATATATAATCTTGATTACATAAATCTGTCCTCAAATAGTCCCTGAATACACTGAAATAACAGGTTCATGTTGGTTCTTACTCAAAGATAATGTGAGTTGCAAATTGCTGGCTGAAAATGTACATGCCCTGATCAAACACAACTTCAATTCTAAGGCCAATTTCTCTTCTTCCTTTAGTCTCAGTCTCCTGCTCCTGCCATTGTACCATGCTAAGAATCTCCGAGATAATAGCAAATTAGAGACACTGTTTTCTTTTTTGATCTTAATATAGTATCCTTCCTTCTCATCTGGCATTAGAAAACACAATTATAAAGAACATCCCTTCATATGCCTCTCATTTCAACTCTTTGAGAAAGCTAATCAAAAAACAGGCTAAGAAACTAACCACTATCATACTGTTAAAGCGAAAAACCATCATCTATGAACCCACCAGGTATGAACTGCCTAAGGATATTAAATCTTCCAAATTGTAAAGCAAATGATTCTGACCACAAACTTTAAAAAATTTTATTTATATTCTCCCACCATATTCTTAAGTCACTGACGTTCATTCACCTTACTAATAGAGAACAAGTACATTTTTTGAGATAGAATACAACGATTCAAACAATTGACTTTTTTAGTGAGTTTGACTTGATTCAGCAAGTATTCCAAATAACGTTCTATAAGAATAAAAGGAGGAAAATACTTATTGTTGCATAGGAAATAATAACCCTCTTAATATGTTGAAAAGATGCAACAGAACGTGATACACTATTAAAATGTACTAATAAGAGCATCCTTTGAAAGAAAAGCTGTATGGGTCTTTCCCTGCCTTTGGATTTTACAACTCTGTTCACAGTCTGAATTCTATGCAACAAGGATCCAAGGAGTTGGTGGCTCTGTCCTAACACTGGTCATATTCAAAGCTCTTAGTAAAGAACTACCAGAGCATGGTCCAGTTTCATATTCCTGGTATCCCAGCTGCATAATGCATTGATGTGAGAGGTCTGGGGGACCATGTAACGGTACCTCTAGTGTCATGATGTTAGACAGCAGCTCTATTTCTCCTCTCAGAAAAGAGTCTGGCATTCAATTTCCTTGCCCTGCAGCTGCTGGGCACACAACAGCTGGCTCACAAATGGGCAACTATGATAAGTGCACAAGAAAGAGCAAAGCACATCATTCAGTTTCTAGTCCAGGCTGGACTGAGACTGGGGAAGAGATGAAAGAAGAGGGTCAATTATATGACATTTGCAACCATGAAATAACAATCACACCAAGGAAAAACTGAGAGACAACTGGTGCAAATGTGAATGACAAGAAAAAGGAAGGCCTCAGAGCACTGATATAGAGAAAGAAGAGAACACAGGAGGCACTGCTGGTTTCACAGACAAATTTCCCAGATCTCCAATTCCTTAAGGATAAAAGCTCACATACATGCCTGCTCCTTCTAGAAAAGCAAGGATGGTAGAAACCACATCATCTTCTGTAACCCCAAAGAGTGACCCTGTGGCCCAGTCATCACACATTTTTTATCCTCACCCACAGCACTAATCTCTTCAAATTACCTGAAAGTTTCAAAAGATCCTAGTGAGAGCAGGGAGAGCTTTATAGACCTAGTAATTCATGAGTTGACAAGTTAGAAAGCCAAATGCAGACTGCCATCCTTAGGTCACTTCCTACAATACCAACTGCCAAAACATATTAAAGACTGGAAAGATTTCTTTTCTTATTTCAGCTCTGTTCTAGTTTACTTTTCTGTTGCTGTGATAAAACACTAAGCAAAAGTAAATCGGGGAAGGAAAGGGTGTATCTGACCTCCAGGTCATAATCCATCACTGAGGAAAGTCAGGACAGGAACTGAAGCAGAAACCATGGAGCAATACTATTTACAGGCTTTCTTTCTGGCTTTCTCACTGGCTCATGCTCAACTAGCTTTCCTATACAGCTCAGACCTACCTGCCTAAGGATGGTGCTGCTCAAAGTAGGCCGGACCCTCCCACATCAATATCAACAAAAGCAATCTCTCACGAACATGGCCACAGGCTAATCTAATCTGATAAATTTCTCAATTGAGGTTTCATCTTCTCAGTTAATTCTGGGTTGTATCAAGGTGACAATAAAAACTAACCAGAACAAAATCCCCCAGAGACTACAGAAGCTATGTTGACAAGGCAGGACCAAGCAAAAGCACTGACTCCTTCCATCTGCCTACTTGTTGTCCCCTTTCCTAATCAGACTTACTTCTACCCTGCAAGCTCCACTCCTGACAAGGAGGTAGGAGTTCTCCACTCCCTGGAACTACAACTCTACAGTGGCTGGACAGGCTATATAATTCATTTTCTCCAGGTTAGTTGGCCATTTTAGGGAACTTAACATTAAGTATGGACATTATCTGTCCATTTCTAGTTTCCTCCTCTCCATGATGTAGTCATCTTAAATAATTATGTTATATTATTTCATTAGATTTTATTTTTATTTGAAGTTTTCTTTGAGTACTTAGATTGCTGCTGATACACAATTTCATTTCCAAGCACCATAAGTTCTTGAATAAAAATTTAAAATGTGTTAATATAACTTTTTAAATAAATGTAGGTTTATTATCTGGATTATCCAATACAAATAAACAGACATAAAACTACTTTTGTTGTTTTGTTTTGTTTCACTATGGACAGTCTCACTATATAGTCCAGGCTGGACTTGAAACTCTCAGCTCTCCTGCTCTCCTTCCCAAGTGCTGGGATTACAACTGTGTACCCCCATGCCTGGTGACCACAAAAATAAATTCAATAATTAATTAAACAAACAAATATCAAACTTTCAGGTTTGCAACTTGAGGATGATGAGATAAAGGAAGAAGATACATCAAAAACATGGAAAATGGCATCAGTGGATAAAGAGGTAATAAGATAGAAGAGGGGGGACAAGTACACATACGCATGCACGTGCACAAACACCATCCTCTCAGGTCTGGTAAGAATGTATCATTACCATGCTTAAAAACTGGCTACTATAACCAGGTATGCAGAATTTGGGTTTAAAAATACATGAAGTCAAATTCTCACTTCCCACCAATTCCATGACCTGGTACATTTCTCGCCTTAATTTCCTCAAATGCAAAATGGAAATCATATCATATATCTGATTTTAAAAAAATATTAGAGGGCGTGGTGGCACAAGCCTTTAATCTCAGCACTCTGGAGGAAAAGGCAGGAGCAGGGGGATTTCTCTAAGATCAAGGCCAGTCTGGTCCCACAGCAAGTCTCAGACCAATTGGGGCTACAAGGAGACCCTGTCTTAAAAAAAACGTAACTCTGTTCTCTATAACCTCACATTAATGAACAGACTAGACCTTAAGATTCCAGAGATAGCTCCCACCCCAAGGGTTTGGCCATGTCTTCATTTGTTTTTGGTGAGCTGCAATCTCGACAGATGAGAGAATTTAGCAAATTAACCAAATTCACACCAGATGAAAGTACAAGAGTAGTTTTAAATCTACACTGTCACAGGAAGGTCCTGTCTCAAAAAACAAAAACAAACAAAAAAACAAGCAAAAAATCTGCCTTCTCCCATACTAGAGAAACAGATACCCTTTAATGAACACCTCTGATCACATCAGTTCTAACAAAAGTCTACCTAACACTGGTGTCCAGAAAGAAGTTAAAGACTTTCTACATCAGTGAAACATTCACTGCACATCTTGGAGAATGTGGGATTATAAAATTTAAATGAACTGAATATAGAATTTTGTTTAAAGTTAGTTTATATGTGCAAACAGCTTAACATGAGCTTTTAGTTTTGCTCAGGGGTGGAGGATATGGTCTGGCTATCAGACAACTGCTTTAATTAATCTTCATAAAGTAAGCCTGGATACCAACCACACTTCTAACAAGCATCTCTTGTGGCTTACAGCAAAATGACATTATAATGCCTGGGCCAAATGCCAAATTCTATTAAGAAAATTCAAGGGATTTATCCTTTTACAGAGAATCCAATACCCTTAATGATGGTTCCATTTAGACATGAATACAAGAACTATATAGACTTAGAATTCTTTATAAAATAATAACATGATGTATGATTCTATATTAACATTTTCCACAGCAAAATTTACTAAGACGCAACAGGCACTAAAAGCTTGAACACTAACATCACATTTTCATATTCAAGGCGAACTGAAAGGCTTCCAACTCAAGTATCCCAAACATTGAGAGACACAGTACTAACTAAAACCGAAAGTTTAAATTTTTCCTCAGGGCAACTTGTTATACAAAATCTCATAGCTCTGCCTGAGTTTTACTTTACAAAAGGCTGGAATAAATACTGGAAACTTTTTTGAAATACAGATAATATTCAACACAAGAAAGCAGCAGGCTGGGAGTCTAGCTCAGGGGTAAAGCATATGCTTGACATACATGAGGTTCTGAGTTTAATCCTTAACACCAAAAGAGAAAAACAAACACAAAATAAAACAAACAAACAAACAAAAAACACCTATCTCTGTATCATCCTGTGGAAACTGCCAGGACTTCAAAGTAGGTAGGACTGGTTAGACTAAGTTAGTTTAACAACAATAATTTTCTGTGAGAGAAAAAAAAAAATAGATCATACCAATCTATATTGGAAGAATGAAGTTTTTTCACCTAAATATACTGAGGACTGAATTTTATTTATATAGACAGAAAAGAATTTTAAAAGGTATATAAACAAAAGTTGCAGAAACATGTTAATTATATACACACACATATATATACATAATTTAATACATTCTCATATTTGAGTAGTCATTTCTTGAAAAATAGATCTCTCATAAAACACTCATCTCTTCATGCTCCAAAGTTCCTGAGTTAAAATAAAACTGAATCAGGGCTGGCGAGATGGTTCATCAGTTAAAAGTACTGGCTGCTCTTGCAGAAGACCTGGGTTCAGTTCCCAGCACCCGCATGGCAGCTAACAACTGTAACTCTAGTCCCAGGGGCTCTGACACCCTCTTCTGACCTCTGCTGGCATTGCATGACATGGGTGCACTTACATACATGCAGGCAACATACTCGTACACGTAGAATAAATATAAAAATGAGTTAGGCATGGTGGTACATGCCTTTAGTCCCCACAAACACAAGGCAGAGGGCAGGTCTTTTTCTCTATAAGTTCAAGGCAAGCCTGGTCTATATAGGGAGTTCCAGAAAAACCAGGACTATACAGTTAGACCCCATCTCAAACTAAACTAAAGCTAGAGTAAAAAGTGGTCATCTAATTTAACACAGCACTTTCACCTGACATTTCATAAGAAAAACTAACCACAAATTTAAATAAGGAATTCTAAACTCTTTATTCAACACTGGTATCTTTCTGTCAGCGAGTTATAGCAAGCCCACTCCAGCCCATCCTCACACATTTTTAGAGGGAGGGGGATCCTACCACTCTACCACTAAGCTATATTCCCATCCCCCTTTTTATGCTATTCTCTGTCTTAATAACCTTAGCCTCCTAGACACCGCCATCCTTTTGGGTCTTGTCATCACACAATTCTCCTCCTCATTAGATTTTATCATTTCATTTTCAGATGCAATCAGAGTAACGAAAAGAAAAGTCAACACAAATAGAGTTTGTACTAAATGTGCGGATGATGGAGGGAGCTGTTAACTGCCCTCCCCTGAGTTGGAGAGAGGAAGGATGGAAAAGAGCATGCTCTCCAAAAACTTCACAGTAGGATATACAGGTAGATCTTAAGGAAAGGTAGGCTTTTAGATCCAAAAGAAAAAGACACTGTCAGTGCAAGGAATAATATGCATAAGCTGATACACAGCAGAAGGGCTCATTTTGGAAGTAAAATCTGTATGTACTGAATATCAGCTGTATGTGAAACATTATTAAAAAATAAAGCTCAAATACACTGAGGTGATGTGGGTAAGAGCTTTATATGTCACTCCGAGGTCCTGAATTGTATCCATTAAATGTTTCTAACCAGGAAAATACTAGATCAGATAAGATCACAGAGACCTTTTGAATGTCCATAAAAGATAAAGAAGAAGAAAGAGTCTAGAACAGACAACATTTGGGCAAAAACAAAACAAAACAAAACCAAAAAACAGTTGTTAGACTAATGGAGTTCAGTAGATAGTTAAGTATATGGGTCTCAGGTTCATGTATAAAATATGGACCAGACACATGCATTAGGAACTCAAATTTTAAAAACAGTGAATCCTACTCTCTAAATACCACAAATTTTCTTATGTAAAAAGAATGTTCCAGAAATACTCGATTTCTTTATTATCTCATTTGCACTAACAAAGCATGCTAATTACAAAATACTGAACTTTTTTCATATTTTACAAAGATTAAATGTTCCTATGAACCTACCAATATGCAATCTCAAAAACAGAAATGATTTCCAAGTTCCCAGCAGGCTCTCTTTTGTAGCTTTGAGGACCAACAGATGAGTACATAATTGGAAACATTACCAAGACCAACTTGCAATTTACTGCCTTTAAAAGGCACCTAGTTTATTTAGTCAAATGTGTTATTACTTCTAAGGAGAGTGTTCTAAACAGAGTTCCCTAATAAAAACATATCCTAATCAGCAGGCAAGCATGCAATTTGTCTTTAGTCTAAGTGTAGAATTAAACCACAAATTACGTATCAGGAATAAAACTGAGCAAGTTAAGAAAATTGAATTTGCTTATAATTATCACCCCCAAAACTCTGTATTTCATTAGTGAGTGATAAAAGCACAATGATGCTGTGCAGGAAAAACAACAAAATGCACATACACTCCTGTAGAACATAAGACTGCCTGCCGTGTTCTACTAACTTTAATACTGACAGTAATCTCTTTCACTATGACTGAGTGCTCTATGCATCCTGAGGCAGAATGGTCCCAGTGAGTCTATCCAAAGCTGCATCTAACAGACTAAATGGGTTTCCTCTGTAGGGGGCAACTCTGGGCTAAACTTGCATTTTTCACTCCCCTACTCCGTATCTTCTCACTCATACCAACTTTAGAGACTCAGAAGGTGAAGCAAAAGAGGAAAATTCCTTTTTATAGCAATGATGACGGCTACAGGATAATCCTGGTCTGATCAGAAAGGGTTAATATTTCCATCCTTAATTTACTTATGAAACTGAGAATCCCTGAAGGGGCCATCATTAGACCCCAGATCACCTGATACTCTTGCTTAATGTCTTAGGAAACTCAGAGCAGACATGGTCTCAATACACTCAATGACCAGGTCAGTCACTGTGGTCAAACACACCACCTAAGTGAGAGCTGGTCCAACCACCTTTTTTGCCCCCAGCAACCCAATATCAGAGTCAGGAGTACCTTTCCCTCACACAGCCACTAAGGTCTCCTAAACAAGATAAATACTTATCCCAAACTCTCTAACCAAGTACACATGAATATTTCTGCTCATGACATTCCCTCTGATGCACCTACTTCCTTGTGGTTCAGGCTTGTTTAATATCTACTGTACAGATGACTACATCCCTGTTTGTTGGCAAAAATGAGCTGACAAGAGTAGCCTCTGGATTTAATACCAAAAGCCAGGAATAGAACATGATTATAGTAATACTGCCCTTTATTTAAGACAGAGTCTCCTGGTAGCCCCAGATGGCCTGGAACTTGCTATATAGACCAGGCTGGCCCCTGCCTGCCTCTGCCTCTATGGTACTATGATTAAAGGCATGTGCCACCACACCCAGCTGAAATAATAGTATCTTACAGGTGGTCTTCGTGTCAGACGATCAATTTTCCCACTACTGAAAATCTTTAATGTATTTTTAAAGTACTTTCCCCTCACAAATTCATTATATAAACTGACTCCACTGAAAATTCAAGAGCTAAAGCTTTAACATAATCTTAAAATCAGTTTTTTCCATCTCAACATAGAATAAGACATTCTACTCTATCTGCTTATGATTTAAGGAGAAAATACCCACAGACACTATCCACATCCAAAATACCAAGACAACAGGTGAATCACCCCACACAGATAATTTTAAATATTTACCAAAATCTCATATTAACACATAAGTTATTTTAAAATTAAATTATATTCTAAAATTAAACTAGTTAAGGAAAAATACAATCTTTTCTAAAAAGACATTAAGTTGAAATCACTTACTTTCTGCTCAGGATTTTCTTGAAACAGAAGTCCAAAGTAGTCCTTCTCCAAAAGATTAAGGTGTTCACACACTTTGTCAAATAACACTTGTCCCTTAGCACGTTTCTGCAGAAAAAGAAAGCAATTTTTTACTTTTCAATAGAAGGTCATAAGACACAAACAGGGAGAGAAGGGGTAAAAGGCACATGTGACATGAAAGAGGAAAGGTGAGAAGAAAACAGCAGAAAGCAATTTTGTTTGAAAAATGTCATAATGAAATCTCATTCTTTGTATATTAGTAAAATTTTTTAATATTATAAAAGCTTTATTGATTTACTACAATACAAATATTTTTCCCAGTCCTCTAGAAGTACAAAGCATAACTCTAAAATGAAGGCATGACCAACTGTATTCTGCTTCACTGGTGTTCTCTTTAACTATTAGCAAGAATAAATAAGCTAAAGACTGGATATTTATTGACTCGTCTGAACAACAGTAAAATATGTGTTCAAATTACCTTACTACTTAGACAACTCACATCAACCCTAAAAAGAATATGCCCCAGAGAAATTGCTTAAACCTCTGAGTCACCGTAACCTAATAATTTAATCTATTAACACTAAGGTTTGTTTTTGGCTGCTGTTCCAAAATGTTTGCAAGGAATGTTTTTTCAATATAAATTATGCTTTTATTTATAATTTTCTAAAGAATGTGGTATACCTTCTTAGGATACCTCAAGAGATATGTAAAAGCCTCAAGTAGCCATAGGGGGAAAAATATCATTTAATCAGTAACAAATTATAATCAGTATGTGAAATCATTTCCATTAAGATGTATACCCCTGGAATATTCTAAATGAGTTCAAGTCAGATATACGCCTCCTCCCTAAAGACACAGACTAGATGGCCAGTGAAACTACAGCAGGGTCAAAAAAAGTCCAGGGGCCAGTGAATGCTACACTATCAAAACATATGCTTGTTGGCTCATCCAGTACATAGAAATTAGATTCCCCACACATATAATATCTTGGGGAGGAGAATTTGATGCTACTTCTACTATTAAATGTTTATAATAACATTTCTAAAAATAATTATTAAATCAATAGTAAAGGAAAGGTGTCACATAAATTACATTACCATAGTAAGCAATGTTAAATATACATATTATATTATATTTACACATCACTGTAAACTCACAATCAAGATTTAATACTTAAGTTATTACAGTAGACTTGTGTTTATATGTTTATATACTTAAAGTCTATACAAATGCTGAGTTCTAAATACATCACTATTATTAACAAGCTTTGTGAAAAAAAGAAAAACACTTAACTACTTCTGCCACTCATTTGCATAGCTGTGAAATGGAATTAAGAGCACTACCATAGACGTGGCAAAAACTAAATAAATTAGAATGTGTAAGAACTGGATATGGTGCTTGAAGTTAGGAATATTTTAAAGGGATATTTAAGACAATGTCTACAAATATATTCTTCAAAGAGAAAACACATTCCAACAATGATTTAAAGTCAGTTTTCATTAGCTTGTACCTTCTCCCTGGTTTCTCTCTCAAAGAGATATGCTCTACGAACCTAATTCTTCTAACAGACCAAGAGAAAACCATCCCTACCATTTAGTACTGCTATGCTATGCTATGCTATGCAATAGAGCAAGCCCCAGCATAGGCACTGTAGTTAAACCCTCTTCTTCCACATCATTCAACATTCATGAGCAACTTCTATGCTATACCACTGTAACAATGGGTAAAAAGGGGATAATAACAGTTTGCTATAAGAATCAAATTAATGAGAAAAGTTATGTCCAAGTACCCTGGATAACTACAGGTGAGTTCTAATCCCAACTGCTCTTTCACTAGCTCATAGATTTTCATATCTAACAATCATTAAAGTATTTCTATAGAAGCTTAGATCGTTCTTCCTACTATCCTCCTATCCCTCTCCAAGACAGATCTTTCAACTGCCTACTGAGATCCTGACTGCACATAGTTATTACCTAAGCTTCCATTCAGCATTTTTACTCTTTATGAACTCAAAGTCTTCAGTAAATATAGAAAATGCAACAATAAGGCACATACTAAAGGATGTATGCACAAAAGCTACCTATCTAAACAAAATCTAAAATAGATATCTAATGGGAATCTAAAGAAGGAAATTATTTTGGAGGGTGGAAAATACAGCTTTGTAAGAGGTCTTATTTTTACTTTTGACTGACAAAGTCCATTTCTGTTCATAAGATACTGTATGACACAGTAATATGAAAGAAGGAAATAATCTATAATGAACAAGCCATTTGATATGACGGCTAGTAACTGTTCCACACAGAGATGACTGCAGGGCTTGCCACGCTAGAAGGCTAACATATACTGACTGACCCAGCACCTAATACAAGACAGTTTCTATGTTAAGACAGAGGGAAACAATGATGAATAATATATAAATGGTCTCAGGAAACGTATTAAACTGAAAAACAGAAAGGAGAAGAAAAAAATGCCCTATATATCAGTATCTGAAGATAGTGATGAGAGAATTAAACTAGGTGTGGAGAGTGTTAAATGTCTGACATAGTTCATGGATTCATTAAAGGGCTGTTAAAGTATAGGACTTTTTAGCCTGTTATAAAAATGTGGTAAATATGATTTAAAAGCTTCCGTAATTGAATCCAACCTCCTTATTTAACAAATCAGAAAACTAAGCTCATAGAAAGTTTAACTGATCTAGCTTTCCAGTCTGCTTTTCTAAATTTCTTTTAAAGAATTGAATTATTTGTGGTATTCTAAGTGTTACATTCTATACTTTGGTCTAAGAAGGCAACTTTCTACTTTCTTTTGTTTGTTTCCACTCAGGGTCCTAGGATATAGTCAAGTTGGTATCAAATTTGAGATCCTCCTGCCTCAGCTTCTTCAATGCTAGGATTACCGGCCTGCAAAACCATGCCTGGCCATCAGTTTTGTTTTCTAGTAAACAACCAGAGTTCTGTTATATGAAAGAACTATAAATATACATTTGTCAATCAAGCAAAATAAAAGATTTTTTTTGTAGTTTGTATCAAAAATACCAGTACATGGGCTGTGCGTGGTGATGCATGACTTTTAAGAGCAGCGCTCAGGAGGCAAAGGCAGGTGGATCTCTGAGTTACAAGCCAGACTAATTTACATAGAGAGTTCCTAGTCAGCCAGGACTACACAGTAAGACCCTACCTTAAAATAAAAAACAAAACAAACAAAAACCAAACTACAGTATACATAGCTGGTTCAGGAGCTGTCATTTTACAATTTGGGAGTATTACCCCAAATAAGGAGGGCTGTTTATATGTCAAGATTTACCCTCAAATCCTTTATTTTTATTTTTTAACATTTATTTGTCCCTGCATATGTGTGTGCACACACGCATGTGTGTGTATGCATGTGCATGGTATGCATGCCATGGAGAACATGCAGTGGTCAGCGAACAATTTGTGGGAATTGATTCTCTCATTCCAGCATGTGAGTTCTGGGTATTGAACTTGGGTCATCAAGCTTGGCAGCAAGTGTCCTTACTCACTGAACAATTTTGCCAGCCTCACCCCTTAATTTATTTTCAGATTTCAAAACAAATGTGCTTCTAAACAAATCTCCGAGTTTTCATTTCCTATAAAACTATTCAAAACTCCCAATATTTCATCTTTCTCCCTTAAGGGCTGTATTCCATGTCCCTGGCACTCACTATTCTACTCCATTTGATACTTAACTAATTTCAGGGTCAGTATTCTTGACAAAAAAAATCCTCTTACCTCAATGCCTCCTACAACAGCATGACACTGAAAGTTAACCCATAAGCCAAAAAAATACATTTTGAACAGAATGGCTCAAGTCATTAAAGTCAGTCAAAAGCTGATAGAGTTAAGATTAGAATTCAGGCATTCTGGCTTACAGTCATACATGATCTCCTAGGTCCTCATTTCATGGACTATACGCCTATGAACTAGGAGTTCAAGGAACTAAAGCAAAGACACACTACGAATAGGATTCTTGGGGAAGACCAGCCACAACCTACATAAACTTTTCCTTAGTAAATGAAAGCATTTCCAAATCCTTGCAGAAACTACATAAATAGAAAGTCACTCAGTCTTTGTCCTAAGAGCAGGCTATGCCTACACTCATAAATGAGTGTCATCAGTTTTTTTCAGGCTTTGCACATTCCTTCACTAAGACATTGGTTTCACTGTTCTTTCTTGCTGCCATCTGAAGCATGTCATTATGCTATATCTGTTCTTACAGTAGAACCTCTATAGAGTTCTATAGTGCACCAGTCTCTGTCCTAATGATGTGAGCACTACATCTATCAACCAATAAAAAACCACACAATTAGGACTGGGACAGAAGCCCAGGGGTAGAACACTTGTCCAGCATTTGTGATGCTCTAGGTTCAATCCCCAGCACACACACACACACACACACACACACACACACACACACACACACACACAGTTGTTCATAAAACCTGCCAAGCAGGTTTTGAAAAAGGAATTTTAGAGGGCTCAAGAGATGGCTCCGCAGTTAAGCGCACTGCTACTCTTGCAGAGTCCAAGCACCCACGCGGTAGCTAACAATCACCCATAACTCACCAGTTCCAGGTGATCTAACATCCTCATGTGACGTCCATGGGCACTGCAGGACACTGGTAACTCAGCACATGAGTACACCCATGCACATGCAGGCAATACACTCATACACATAAAATAAAAAGAATAAATAAAATTTAAAAAGAAAGAAAAAGGAATTTTACTTTTGATATTAAATCCCAACAAGCTTAGCAATCTATTTTTCCCATATGCCTCTCACTACTCCAACTTATATCACAGTAATAAACAGAACCGGAAGTGCAATAGGGTGAGGGATGGTCCACTTATCTTTTGTGTATCTGTGTTAAGAGGTGGGGATGGTCTGTACCATGTTCCTCTGTGTGTGCATGTATGTTCTAGAGGTCAATTCTAGAAGTCTTCCTCATCACTTTCCACCTTATTTTTTGAGACAGGGTCTCTGGATGAATCTGAAGCTCACTGACTTTGCTAGACTAAAGTGCCAGGAAACACCCCGTTCCTTTTTCCTCTGCCTCCCCAGCACTGGATTGCAGGCATGCTGCTGCACAGGGTTTTTAATGTAGGTGATAAGTATTCAAACTGGTGTCCTCATGCTTGAACAGCAAGCACTTGACTGAGTCATTTTCCAAGCCATATATTTTCATTTGTTTTAGGGCTGCATAATACAGTAGAGACATGCAAAAGAGATTGGTGAAACAAGATGGCTTAGATGTGCTTTTAAAATATTTTTCTCAAGGCCTGGAAGGCTCGCCTATGGGAAGCTTCTCTTAAAATGTCAAAGTAATTGACAGTAGACCCAGCTAAAGAAAAGCAGACTGGAATCTGAGACACTGAGCAAAGTCCCCTGTGTCTGTGCTGTTATTCGTGGTATTCATTACTGAAGCCAAAATATGACATTTCTGGAGGCCTCTCAACTTGGAGGAATTTGGGCAACTGCTTATCCAGCAAATTGCAGAGGACGCCACACACCACGGTCATTTTATAAAGCACCATCACTGTCTCCTTGTAGGCCCCACCACACTGCCGTTATTGTGTGCCAAGAAGCCAATGATGGGAAGTACACAATGCAATCCGTACATTACAGGCCAGAGCTATGCATTTTACACTAGTTCTCAACTACACTGTATAAGTAGAAAAGGCCAAGAAACAAAGGTATGCACAGAGCAAACACAAGTGACATATTGTTGTAATAGGGTGTAGGAAATCAACTAAAACCATATGCAAGAAGAAATGGAAATGTATCTCAGCCTGAGGGAATGATTTATCAGATTAATTCTTTTCCTACCAGTCTGAGCAAAACGATCAGCACATCTGTTTCCAAAGTTCATTCAAGTTCTAGCAAAAAGAAAGCAAGGCCAATGATTTTTTTCTATGTGTTCAAAACACAATTCTACAAATAGGCAAGTCATTTAGAGCAAATATTATTTTTTCAGTAAGGTTTCCCTGATAATTAATAAAAATTAAGTTTAAAAATGTTTTTCATGTACTCA
Source organism: Eospalax fontanierii (assembly GCA_035773235.1). Lineage (NCBI taxonomy): Eukaryota > Metazoa > Chordata > Mammalia > Rodentia > Spalacidae > Eospalax > Eospalax fontanierii. Next base: position 31,089,026 of record CM069545.1, on the reverse strand, counting down.
AAAAAAGTAGTTAGACATGTGTATTATAGATAAGGCACATATACATGCAGATACATAAATATAAGAAAGCATGCATCTAACACATTATATATGCATATGCATCTTTGGAAGTATTAAAAGCCTTTTTCAAGCTTAATTTTCATTGATTAGAAATATTTCATATACACATATATACATAAATACCCAAAGCTCTGACTTATGTAAACAGGTAGGTTTCTTAAGAAATTTGCCTTAGAGCTCATTAAGGATTCTCTGTTTCTTCCCCATTCTATAGGATTTGAGGGATGATGATAGAATATTGGGGAGATTTTATAATACTGTTCACATTAGTGACATTAAACTCAAAACAGTTTTAGGTACTAGAAATAAAAATTAAAAGGTTATGGCTAAAACAAATAATAGTACTTGACTTGATAAACCACAAAGGTCCCTTCCCATGAACCCTGAAATAATTTTAAAGGAAGCTCTACTGTAGCTAGAAGAATACAGTCCCATAATTCATAAAGTCACAATACCTATCAACCACTCAAACATGGAGACACTTACCTTTCTTATGGGCTAGAGAAAGACCACATTTCACAAATACAATGACTCCAAACCCATTCTAGGCTAAATGCAGTATTCAGATGGAATGTTTTCTACCCCAGTCTGTAAAATATTTCAGAATTTTTAACTAAATCTACAATTCACCTCACAAGCACCTAGATAAGTATGTAAGTTACTTTTCTGCACTATCATCAAAATACCCAACACTTAAGGGAGGGAAAAATTCAGTTTGGGTCATGGCTTCACAGGGTCTCAGTCCATCCATCATAGCAGAGAAGGCATGGTAGAACTCATGGCAGTGGCAACATGTGGGAGCAGCTGTCTACATACCAAATGATCAGGAAACAGCCAAACTAATAACCTTAGGTGGAATGCCTACCCCTGGTGACCTACTTTCCCAGCCCTTCAACACAATTCTATCAGCCAGGAAATAGAAACTCGAAATATGAACTCATGGGGGGCATTTCAAATTCAGACTGTAACAATAAATACAAGCAAGATAGAATACATTTCAGTTTTATGCTACATGGAAAATGGCAAGAAAAACATTCAAATTCTGCACATTCAACATTAACATAAATACTATCAACCACAATATGTTTATCTTTAAAGACAAAATATTAAGTTTTAATCTCTCATTCATACCTAAGGTGACTGTAGTTTTTCTTTCTTGTAATTTTGAAGGTTTCTACAATTTTCAAGACACAAAATTCAGCTGTCAGATCAGAGGACACCCATTAGGAAGACTCTATCTCCATACTGCCTATCAAGTGCTCAGCCATTGATAAAACATGGCCATGCTGACATCCCTCAGATGGTAACAAAAGTTTAGTGGAATGTAATTATAGCACATACAAGTAAGAATAACCTAAGTCTGTGTTTGTTCTAAGTGAATAGTTGCTTACAGAGTTCTATGTGCAAAATCTACTTCTACTTATAGTATTTCTTTCAGTGATGGAATAAATTCATTTTTCACATTCTTTTTTGTACAGTTGGGTTTACCCAAGGTCTCCTCTCACTCACCATTCAGAGGACATCTTCAACTCTAAAAGTTGGTTTGTTCAGACTTTGGAGATGCTGCGTATTATCTTTAAATCTTGGGATGGGGGCAGTTTCTTGTAAAAGTACTAAAATGAAGTTCAAAAGAGGAGTATGTTCTAATTTGCATTCTGTTGCTGTCATAACCATGACCAAAAGCAATGTGTGGGAGAAAAGGGTTGAAATTCAGGTTATACTTCCAGCTCACAGTCTATCATTGAGGGAAATTGGAGCAGGAACTGAAGCAGAAACCTTGGAGGAGTCACCCTATTGGTTTCCTCCCAGGCTCGTGCTTAGTCAGCCTTTTTTTTTTTTAAACTGTAATTTTTATACATTATGATTTGATGGTATTTAAGATCCCTTCCCCTATCTGTACCTCCCCTTATCACCCATGCTCAAATTAATACACTTTATATATGGCCTATAGGGTCTACTTTGTGTTCCCAAATGTGCTTCAGTGTGGGTCCATCCAATGGAGCCTGGTTAACCTACCAAGAGACCCATGTTTGAAAAAAGCTGTCTCCCCAAAGTCCAGCTGCCATCAGATGCCAAAATTTCCTTAGGTCAGGCTGGAGTTGCCCACTTCCCCATGTCTATGATGGGATTTTTGTCTGGTCTGAGCCTACATGGAACTTGTACATGCTGTCACAATTGCTGTGAGTTGACATGAGTAACTGAGCAGCTGTCTAGAAGACTCCAATTCCTATGGTCATCCACCACCTCTGGCTCTAATAATTTTTCTGCCCCATCGTCTGCAATGATTCCTAAGCCCTGGGGAACAGAAGCTTAAGTATCCTATTCAGGGACATTAGTTAGCCTTTTACAACCCAGGCCCACCTAGGTAGGGATGGTGCCACCCACAGTGGTGGCACTCCAACATCAATACCAATCAAGAAAATCTCTCATAGATATGGCCACAAGACAGTCTGATCTGGCAGATTCTGCAGTTTAGGTTCCTTCTTCCCAGGTGACTCTAGGTTTTTGTTAAATTAACAATAAAACTAAGCAGCAGAGTCTAAAGAATTTTTTTATTACAAAATCAATATGCATATGTAAGTGGTATATGTTTTTCTAAATCACAGAGAATGGCACTGGAAATTTATCCAAGATACCAGACCAGACTATTTTCATCAAAAATTCAATAAAATGAGTTAAGAATCTGAAAGAATATGACAAAGGTTTTAAAACATAATGTAACAATAATTACACTTAATACTTATCAAGTCCTTACTATATCCTGGGCATTGATCAAATCAAATACACAAATTCAGTTAATGATTTATAGCTAGGAAATAGCTGTCAAGGGAATGACCCTAGGCAGAGAGACCACTGAAGTCTCCACTTGCTCCTCTCACTAGGGAAAACTCCCCACTACTCACATTAATATTTCAAGAAGGAGCTGGTGAGTCTTAGACATGAGCAGATGCTCTATGACAGGGAGTACCTTGAGATTATGTCCCAGCCACAACAAGCTCTTAACTCTAGCCTCACAGACACTCTAGCTCAGATGCAGAATCCTCAAAGATGGCTCTCAGGCATCTCTGCATTGGAAAACAATACAGTGGGATTATCTTCAGAGTAGTTTTAGGTTTACAGCAAAACTAGATAGAGAGTACCCACTGCCCCAACAAATAAATAGTTTTCCCCATTAGTAATATCCTCCACAAACTGATGTATTTTGTTAGAACTGATGAACCTTAAATGATTTGAGGTCCATAGTATACAACAGGGTTCTCTTTTTGTGTACATTTTATGGGTGTGCACAAATGTCTTCTAATATATATTACTACAGAATCACACAGTACAGCCTCACTGCTAAAATTCCTCTGTGCCTGTGTTTTTAAAAACTTTATGACCACAAAGCAGACCTGATACTATGGTCAGCAGGCCCATGCTGGACTCAAAATCCCAGAGATCTTCTTGAATGAGTCTCTCCAGTGCTGAGATTACATGGGCTATACTTTACCCAGACCTAAGGTACTAGAAATTTTGGTACGAGGAGATTTTTTTGAAAAGGGAGGCAGGAAACATAAAATTTTTGTTATAATATTGCCAAAGAATAATTGGATACGTAGAACTAAGAATAAGGTCTAAATGGGAAAAAAAACTGAAATGGAAAATAGTGTATGTAAAATCCAAATATGGGCATAGAAGTGCATCCTTTTCTTGCTGGACAAGCTTTGTACAGAGTTCAACAAAGACTATTCCCATTCCAGTATACCTCCCATATTCATGGATTCAACCAACCATATATATAACAGAAAACACTCAGAGAAAAAATTACAACTAACCGAAGATGTATAGACTTTTTTCCTCTTATTTTCAAAACTATACAATGTAATAGCTATTTACATAATATTAACATTATTTTAAGTGATCTAGTGGTGATTTAAAGTATACAGGAAGATATGCATAGGCTATATATAAATGCTAGGCCCTTTTACATAATGATTTGATGCTGTGTGGCTCTGAGCATATGTGGGGTTCTAGGAACCAATCCCTTTCAAATACGAGAAACAAACAGATTCGTAGGGAAAAAAATGTATTTTAAAGAATAGCATTTTCCTTTCATCTCCTATGATAGACCTCCACTCTGCCCAATTAACCATACATGCAAAATAAAATGGATTACCCAGACATTTGCAAGATATAAGAATCAAAACTTACAAAATCATCTTTAAGAAAATCAACAATGTCAAAACAGACATTCCTCAAACTTCTAGAACCAATTAAAACTCTTATAATAAGAGACCTAAAAACTCCTAACTTCAGTATGTGTTATATTCAGGGAGAGGGTTCACCCTAATCTAGTGATGAAACATCCTTATTGTGGAAATTTTGCTAAGTAAACTAAGAGAAAATTGAACACATACATTTAACTCTGTTCCATACAGAAACTATTCTAAAATGCTAACTATACACAGTATGCATGGTTCTGAATATGCACACACATGTATTCCCTCACCCAACAACCACCCGCGCCCCCCCACACACATACACACACAAAGAAATCAGAATCTGAACCAGCAAAACTTCAGAAAAGACTGGAAAGGGACAGGAGGAGAGTCTACATTCCTGTTTCTCTTTCTTTGCAATGTCTCCCAAGGCTTTGAGTCCACCTCTCTACAGCATCAGCAAAAGTAAAGAACTGAATTTATTAATGATCCATTTATTTATTAATTATCATTTATTAGTGATCCATACAGTGGCTATGCAGGATGGCACCATTCCTAGTTAAAGCCAGCCAAGAGAATGAAGCTTGTCTCATATACGGAAACGTTGGTTCAGTAAAGTTACTGGACAAAAGTTTTTAGTACTTGATATTATGTTATCCATGTTAATATATTCTCATATATGAGATTATTTTAATATAGCTTTCTTTTTGTATAAAAGAAATATGTCTTTCCTAACACATTTTGTTGTTGTTGAATTAATGAAAGAGTAATTACATTACACTACTTCACTCGATAAACCTTGACAAGAAACTTTTTCTTCAGTGCCAAGATTGAAACAAAGGCCCTGAACATGCTAGGCAAGTGCTCTACAACTGACCTATATCCTCAGCTCCAGGATCTGAAATTTTTTAATGCCTGCATATTTTAGAGGTGAGAAAAACATGCCTATAAGACTTCAAAATTTTTATTATGAAATTCAGCCTTCCCATCATGACTTAAAACAACACTAAGAGTTTTTCATTCCAAAATAGAAAAATAATGCAAAAATTTGGTTCCTATTCTGCTACCAATCTTTGGTTAAAGTAAAAACGTACAAAGTGGTAAGTTAGTAAGGAGAAACATGCCTGGTAGAGCATGTGAGAAAAGACTACTAAGAGAAAAGATGCTGTATTCAAATTATTTCAAGATGGTTACTTATAGTTGGAAGTTACTTTCAACTTTCAGGTTTATTACTTTCAAAATACCACCAATCTGGAGGAAAAACAGAAATCCCAATATTTTTAAAGAAAAAGTGGAAAGACAGAGAAAAAAGAACACTACAGAATTCCATGGATGCTCAGAAAGCAATACCATACCATTCTTGTAAAAGGAGATATTGTTAGAGAAAAGGGGTAAGGAATGAGGTGTTTAGATTCACCTTTCAAGCCCAACCCAGCCAACAACTGAGCTGCTTTAAGAGAACAACTCTCAGCTGCTAGGAGTCCATACTCCCACCAGTGCATACGCTGCCACCTCCTGAGCAACTCACCTCTGTCACCCGTACTACACTCAGTGCTGTATTGCTCTTACTACTGGCATTCCAAAGCCTTCTGCAGAAATGTAATATATTGTCTATATTCAGTAAGGCATTGAAGTATTTCTGCAAGAATTCGGTCTGCTGTTTCTGAGCATTTAAAAAGAAGAGCAATGGTGGATGGAAGAGATAATCATGCATGAAGAAGGGAATGGAACACACACACACACACACACACACACACACGCACGCACGCACGCCTGTATATCTGACTTATTTTATAATTGGAGAAGTAAAGGGGAAAATTTGGAACATAAATAAACAAATAACATCAATATCTTGAGAAAGTAGGATAACAAATGGTTAAATACACAAGAAAGTGAAAGAAAACAAAAATTACTTTCTAGAAAAAGTGATTTAGGCAAAGTCTTAAACTAATGTTCTCTTTATTCATTTTTAATTTATGTATATGAGTATTTTGCTTGCATCTAAGCGCACCACATGTGTACAGTGCCCATGGAAGCCAGGAGAGGGTGTCAGATCCACTGGAGCTGGAGTTACAGACAGTTGCTAACTGTCATGTAGGTGCTGAGTCCTCTACAGGAGCAGCCAGTGCTCTTAACAATGGAGACATTTAGCCCCTACATACTACTGTTCTATAGGCAGAAAGGACACAGTTTTTTTGTTCAGAAATGACTAGCAATCCAGGTAAAGAGACAATGAAAATATGAGAAAAATAAAAGAAGAGTTTAGTTAGCAGTTGTTCAGTACAACAATACAAGAGATCCTTTCATGGAATAGTACATGATTAATGTACAAACAAGTTTAGAAGAAGAAGAAAAAAAAAATCTGAGAGCTCCCTCTAAGTAGGACATAATAAGCCAGAAGAATCATGTGGATGAAGAGCACAAGACTGACTCTTTTATAACCAGAAACTTCACAGGACAGACAAATCAAGAAGAGCAGGATGAGAAGACCATTCTGACTAAAAAGGGAAGGCACAGCAAACCAGCCTTATTAAAGCAAAAGTAGCCTGGGGTCACACCTAACAGCCCTGCATAACCACCTACAAAGTGACTTAAGAGGCCACTGTAAGCCCTCTGTCTTCTTTAAGGAGGGCTAAAATATTCTATCACTCCCATGGCATGGCATCCTTTCCCCACTTTGAAAATTAAATCCTCAGACAGAATTACCACTTTAAATCCTTTTCTTAAGTCAAAGGGATAAATGGACAGTTGGTCATAAACATTCCACTTGGAGCTACATCACCGGAATTTTAAATTGCAAACAATAATTCCCAGTTCCAAACATTTTATCTCCAAACAGGGATAGCCCAGTTCTGTGGGATTTTATAGGCTATCCCAACTTCTAGAGCCTCCAAAAGTATCTAGATAGCTGAAATTACTTACCTATCTAACCTATAAGGGTCACTACCCTAGTCTGAAACACAAACTTTGGGCGATGAAAGTTGACAGAAACAAGTAAATAACACACCAGAAAGCAAGGACACCAAATTTTGGATTTCTAAGAGCATAAGTCTGTACAGAAAGACCAGAGGATCTTGACACATTCTTCCTTCTGATGAATACTTTTATCACCATAACACTGTTGATGAGAGCCTACATTCTGACAGCCTTATTCATGGCTAAGGAAAAATCTTTCTGACATTCCTGTGTGGGCTAAAACAATGCCCTTGATTCTCAGACAAAATCAACAAGTGGAAACAACTTTCAGATGCTGGAAGAAAATGTGAGCTTCTTACCCAGAATGTATTCATGCTTCCCAAGGCTACTGAACTTCCATGCTTATTTTCAGACTTTAAAAAACATATACAGACTTACTAGCTCTAGCCAAACCAGCTCAATCCTAGAAATAGAGGAAGCAAATATTTTCATTCTTACTTTGCAATCTGAGAATAGAAGAAAAGACAGGAAATGACTTCCCCAAGACATACAAAGAGTCAAAAGAAAAGTAAACATAAATCTCCTGACTTTATAACCAAGTAAACCTCATTGTATTTTTCCTTAGAGGAAAGAGTCCCACTGTTTTAAACACACCAAGTGTGTAAATGACTCCTGCAGCAGCATCACCAGAGTCCTGCAGCCAGCAATCTAGAGTCAGTGGTAAAGACTTTAGGAGACACCCTAAATTCCTACAATTTACACTCTGGTACTAAAGAAGCTTGTCGTATCATTCAAATAACTCAAGGAGATTCAAGCTGAATTGAATCTTCAATTCAAGATATTGAAGACTATAAAATTCCTTCATTAAAAAATATAAAAATCCTCACTTCCAGGAGTAGTAGCACACATAAAGTGAATTGGAGGTCAGCCTGGTCTACAAAGCGAGCTCTAGGCCAGCCAAGGCTGCATAGTGAGACTCATCATCATCATCCTCAAAAGTTAGCTTTTTAAAATATCTGTGATCTAATTTAACAACAGATGATAAATTAAAATAAATGAAAACAATTTTCATGGATAATAAAAAATTAGTTAACATTTTAAAACAAAAATACGAAGACAGACTAGGCTTTGGGCAAAGTAAGTGCAATAGTTAGCAATAAACTATTATTTCATAAGCCAAAGACAGCATTAAAATGAAGCCATGGCCACAGGACTTTTTTTTTAACTGTAATCAATCTCTAAAAATGCACTGTTAATCAGTACTTACATCCACTTATTATTTCCACCTCTGGGAATATGGTAAATCTGTGTGGCATTCTTTAATCGTCTTAGTATTAATGACACTCTCCTTTCTCAAAGGAGTACCAACTTCAAAGATAACAAACATTTTTGGAAAAACCAACCACTGTGTCCTTGTCTTTACCTAGTTCCTGAGTTTCAGAAAGAAAAAGTTCAGAGGGTTCCCAAGAGAAAGAAAATGCTGAAGCAGGAAGTCATGAGACGTAGGGAAATTCATGCAGTGATGTGTGTCTACAGGCCCAACTACTCAGGAGGCTGAGGAAGAGGATGAAGAGCTCAGAGGTTTGGGCTATACTCAGTAACATAGTCCAGCCAGCCATTCTCAAAAACAAATTCAGTATGTGAAGAATGGATATTGAGGGATATGAAAATATATGTTATATATACTTAATACATAAACATGTAAAATTATAATGCATTATACATATCCTACTATTAAATTATATCTATCTACAGAGTAATCTCAGTAAAAATACCAGAATTATGTTTTACTTAAAAAGTATTCAATATTATATAGCAATGTTTTTAGCAAATGGTTAAAGTAGGAATTTCTTTGTTGACAAAAGCACAGATAGGTAATACAAACAGGAAACTGCAAAATTTACCCGATTTCCTAAATATATAAAACTGTCATCTATGAAGATCACTAATGTGTGTCCTAACCAATACAGTGAATAAAATGGCCTCCTTAGCTATGGCTAACATGTTCTAAGTCTAAATGATATCTTGACCTTGGCAGGTTCAGATATTCCCCACTCATTTAATCTAGGGGTTAATTTTAATCTTATACTGGTATTTGAGGACTTCTAGAACCTCTATTCTACGAGGTTCCTATAAATCAGGCTAGTCCATCTCACAACTTCATACAGTGACTAATTTTCTAATGGCTTCCCTTTACTGTTGCAGTTGCCCTAAGTGAAAATAATAAGGTCTTCTTCACTGGGCATGTCATAAAACTTTAAGTTGATTAAAAAATTAAACACAAGTACATACAAAAATGAAAAAAATAACTACATTCACCTGGAAAGTCAAGACAGAAATACCAGCTTTACTGACAATATAATAGATGGAAACAAACTGATTCTCCCAAACCAAATAAAAGTATTTATTTCTCACACTGTGCATGCCTTCCTTGATCTCACAAATTCATTAATAGTTAGAATTTCTCACCACATACTTCCTCAAATAGTACTCAGACACTGATTTCCGGTGTAGTGCTACAGAAACACAGAAAAGCAGCATCAGCACATCACCCAGTGTATCTAGGGTCAGCAATGAACCAGGAAACATGCGCACACCCAATCGCAGGATAAGCCTGCCTCTAGACTACTCCTCAAGAGGAAATAGAGCAGGTCCGATGAGTAGCAACTCCAAATTAATATTACCAAGCAACTAGAGAACCACAATGAGAAGAAAACTTAGATAAAAGAGGCACTAGCTACAATGGAGAATACAATTCAAAACTTCTGCACTATGCCAACATTCATTAGAGTGCTGATGAATTACATGTTTAGACAGAAAGTCCCTGCATAGAGCTAAAGTGAGCTGTTGGTGCATAAAAACTACTGCAGGGTAGCATCAGGAAAGTCTATCCGAATTCCATTTTGCTTTGTACCTGCAAGGGAAAAAGATTCACCCAACACAAATGTTGGAATGCTTATTCATGATTTATTCACCTCAAAAGTTTGTTCTTATAGTAGCATGTTAAGCAATCATGTATTAAAGAAGACTCTGTAAATTATAAAATAATGAGTCTACCATGAAATTAGACTCATGTTTCCTCAACCAACTTAACTCTTGGTGAATTAAAGAACCAAGCTGCTGCTTGTAAACTTGAGTATTATCTCAGCTCTGCGTTGGGCAACACAACAAATTGATTCTCTAAAGGCAACAGACTAAAGTATTCTAAAATGTCACGTACACATTAAACAAGATGGGGGAGACACAGTGATCAATAAAAGACTTCAAGTCAAATATGTCTACAAAATACAGATGTTTTCCAAAAGAGCAATGAAGAGGAAGAAAGGAAAATTCAAGCAAAGATAGGCAGCCCAAATTTAGAAAGTAGAACATAATCACATACTTCTATAATATGAAAAAACTCACCTAAGTTCACCAGTTAAAGGACAGAATCCTTAAACATGATTAAAAAAATAAGTTGCTTTAATCATGAAAGTGAAAAAGATGTCAGACAATGGGCCAAATAAAATCCTAAACAAAATAAAGCTACTATAGTAACATTACTAACAAAATGAAATTAAGGAAGAATATGGCAAAAATTATTGTAACAATGTATCATTCTGAACATATGTGCATCTGATAATCTAGCCAAAGATTTTATAAAATATAAATTTATAGGTATACCAAGGTAAATTATCAAAGTGACCATAAGAGAGATATTCAACATATTTATTAATCAACAGTGTAACCACAGTGATAGATTAACATGACACGTTATTGATGTCTGATCAAGGACAGATGCAGAAATATGTATCAGCATTGAAAGGATACCAAGTGCTTTGAAACTCAAAAGAGATCTACACTGACTATATTCTATGCTTCAAAGTAATTCTGAAGTACAACAGAATATTATTTTTAGCCCACATTTTGACCACTGTCTGTAATATAAAACTGGACGTATGAACAAAAATTTTTCTTCATACAACAGATACAAATGTATACTCAAACACACTGAAAACTTTAAATTACACCTATGAAAACTCTAGAGTCAAAATGAACCATAATGAGATAGGAAAATATTAAGACCTGATTGGCTCTGAAAGCACTGTATATCAAATTTAGGCTATCAACAAAAGATACTAGAAGGGAAAACTGAGCCACGAAAACATTCTTCTACATACTAAGCTCAAGAATTAGAAAAACACAAGAATCTCAAAAAAAAAAAAAAAGAGCAAAAGAAAAAACATTACAAAATAAGAGAAGCAGTAAACAAAATAAAGTTGTCTTGGGGGGGGAGACAAAAAATTTACAGCAAGAATATAATCAAGAATAAAGAAAAGACATATAATAGTACAGGTTTAAAAAAAAAGAAAAAAGAATCCAATGTGAATGCACTAAGTGAGGATACTATGAAAACCTTCCTGTCAAGTCCCAGGAAACAAGAAAATCCACTAAAAATGTGCTTCATTAAAACTTAAAAACAGACAACAAACATAAGAAAACCAAATCAAGAATTTAAACAACCAAAAACTACTCTCTAACCTCAGGCTTCCCATAAAAAAAAGCCACCTGGCCCAGAGTTTTAAAGACAAGTTTACCAAATCTCCCATGAGAATCCCTAATTTTACCTAAGAAAATGGTAAGAGGGAATCAGTTTTATAGGGATAGCATGTAACTCAGAGAACAAAATGTAACAAAACAATTTGATAAAAAATTCAAAGTAATATATGCAAAAACCTAAAGATTCAGAATTCAGAATTATCAAAATCAAGTAGTACTTACATTAAAAATTCAGATGACTAAACTTAAAGAATCAGTAGAAATACCAACACCAGCAGATTTTAAACACATGATTCTCTCTCAAAAGGCAGAAAATATACAATAAAATTCAAAGAAACTAACAGTGTCCTTAATCTGAGAAGGGAGCTGTATATTTCAACTTGGGAATTCTAGTAAACTACATAGAATTCAGTAAAGCATGCTATCTCATCTTTTGAAAGCTGCATTCCTCCAATGATGTACTACCCTCCTCATGAGAAAGGACACTGGAGTCCCTGGTACTGTCATCAGCCTCCACCATGATGTGCTTTACCAACAAAATGTGAGCAGAAGTGATAGCTACCACCACATAGCAAAATATCCAAGAGCCATCGTACAACTCTACCCTGGGTATGTTTTCCTCTCTTGCAGGACCAGAATATCCCCAAGTATAAGCCACCCCTTCAGTCTTTGCCCCAAAGTAAAGATAACATAAAAAAGTCACAGCCAACTGACCACCTACATGTAACAGCAGCAAGTAAACCTTGTTACTATAAATCAAGAGAGCTGAGAATCTGTTAGTTTAGCATAACTTAGTGACAGGTGAAAAATGCAATTAAAATACTCAGATGCTATTTTACACATGTGATTAGTCAAAATTAGTTAAGAAAAATAAATGATATAATAAAAATAAAATTAAATTGCTGCTGATCAAAATGTAAATTGGCATAATTTTGGTAATATCAGAAAACTTTGAAAAGGTAAAACTATCTTATCAACCCAGCAATTCTCCCAAGATATCTTCCTGAAGAAACACCAACACAAGTAAAAAGGGACCATCACATTTGCAGAAAGATTGTTTCTTATTATATACAAAGAAACCATGTCTCATTTGAGAGATGGACATGCTGAGTTCATTCCTTCAAAGAATACTATGAAGTACATTAAACTGAATAAAGTAGATTTACACTTATAAACAAGAAAAAGCAAACTATACAAACATGACCTTAGCAACATCTTTAACACTGTACTTTACTGAAAAATAAAATAGATTTAAACATGTAGCAACATGTTAACAGTGGAATGAAAAATTTATAGTCAGTATACCAAAACCTAACACTTTTGTTTTGGCAGATTTTAAATATCTCATGAGTCCTAAACAGAAAAGAGAATAAAACATAAAACATATTAATGAATATTGGGATTTATATATATGAAGAACTTAAGAGGCACTGAGTAGAGTGGTTCACATATTTGGGAGGCGAATGCAGGAGGATTTTAGCTCAGGGTCAGCCTGAACTACACAAGAGATCTTGACTCGATCTCTGCCCATCCCCCCAAAAAAACAATAAAAATAATTTTAAAAATAAAGGAAGCATTGCAGATCACCTGATTACTATATTCTACAGATAAAGAAACTTAGGCTCAGAGAAGCTAAATAAATAACTCAAGGTCATGTAAGAAGCTATGAAATGGGTCATTAAAGATCTAAAGTCCCTAACTTCAAAGATCAATTGGAAAGACCAAGGACATGAGATCAAATACAATGTAATAAAAGTTGAGGAAACAATTCTAAATGTTTTCCTTACTGTCCCTACCCTATTCCTAAGACACAGTGTCTCCTTTTGACTTTCCACTTCTCTCAGTTAGCAAAGAAGAGTCTTGGTCTGAGTATGTCCCTCTACCGTTCATGTGGAAACCTATTCCAATTATGGTGGTATTAAGAGGTGGAGCCTTTAGAGAGTGATTACATCCTGAGGGTTTCACCTTCATGACTGAGTGCTCTCAGAAAGGAGGTTGATGGGAGCTGCTACATCCCTTCACCCATTCCAAGACATAGCACATAACACAACAAACAAAAAAGTGCTGTTTTGGAAACAAAGCAGTTTCTCGAAAGACACTGCTATACTGTCACCTTGATTCTAGATTTCCCAGCCTAAGAACTGTGAGCTATAAATTCCTATAATTTAAAAAAATAACCTCCTCTGGGGCTGGAGAGATGGCTCAGTGTTTAAGAGAACAGGCTGCTCTTGCAGAGGACCCAGGTTAATTCCCAGCACCCACATGGCATCTAATAATCATCTGTAACTCCAGTTCCAGGAAAATCCAATGCTCTCTTCTTACCTCCATGGCATCACATGTGTGCTGACATACATGTAGGCAATACACAAATCCACATCAAATAAAATAAATAATAAATAATAAAATAAAAATAAGCTCCTCAGGTATTTGGGAGGTAGAGGCAGGCTGATCTCTGTGAGATCGAGACCAGGCTGGTCTACATAGGGAGTTCCAGTCCAGCTGGAGCTACAGTGAGACCCTGTCTCAATAATCTTCTCTAAGATATTGGTTACAGCACCAAGAATCAATTAAGTCAAGAATATTTAGGGCTGGAGAGATCGTTCAGCTGCTAAGAACACTGACTGCTCTTGCAGAGGACCCAGGTTTGAATCCTAGCACCCACAGGGTAACTAACAACTATCTCTATAAAGCTCCAGTTCCAAAGGCTCTAACACCCTCTTTTGACCTCTGAGGGCACGACCTGGGTGCACTTACATACATGCAGACAATACATATCCACAGAAAATAATATTTTTAAAAGACAAGAATATTCAATTCTCCTTGTGACTCCTTTTCTTAAAACAATTCAAGTACCAGAACAAAATACCTAAAATGAGTAAAAAGTTTAGATAGCTTATAGATACAAAGATTAAGTCAAAGACCACATATTCTCACATTTTAGTACTCTCAACACCTGACAGTATAATACCTATTCAAATATAATAAACTATTTTTCAACTAGACAGACACAAGATATTTTTACCAAGCTGTCAAATATAAGGAATTAGATATAAATGTTTTTAATAGTTAATAAAAGAGAAGAAAGTTTAGTCCATATTTTTAGTGAGGAAGAAAATAACCTCTGTGTCAGATAAAATTATGCAATTCTACAACCACATTCACAACTTCTAGAGCCAAGATGTCAAAGTTGTAAGCTCCTCCACCACCTGGCTATAAAATGACAGGCAGTTACTGAGTCTCTCACAGTACTTACATTTCCACTAACACTGAGAATGACAATACTAATAAATACTTCAGAGTCGTATATTAAATGTGATGAGCTGGTCAACGTACTTTAACATAGTTCACAGTAACAACATAGTTACTACTAACACATGTCAAGTAAACAAATTTCTATGTGAAAAGGAATAAATTCTTTTTAAAATATTTTATTTATAATATTTATTTTATGTGTATGAGTTTATTGCCTGAATGTATTACGTCCCATGTTGAGCAATGCCTGCCGAGATGAGAATAGGAAGCCACCTTGGAACTAGAGTTACAAACAGTTGTTAGCTGCCATGTGGGTGCTGGGAACCAATCCCAGGTCTTCTGCAAGCCAGTGCTCTTAACTACTAAGCCATCTCTGTAGTCCCAGGAATAAACTCTCAGCATAAGATGTCAGTGCTTTAAAAGACTATACTAGCCCCTGTCAGCATCAGTGTAAAAAAACATACCAGTTTTAAGAATCATGATTATTTTGTAACTAAATGACCAAAATAAATTAGCTAAATTTAAACCAGAGTTTTTATCAGGATAGAAATTTATTGCTAAAATCATTATTCCTAAAAAGAAAAAAAAATCAACTTAAAACCAGCACTCCTCAAGTAAAACATCCTACAGAGGTAATTGTCAAAACCGCCCATTCAGAACAGACGTAAACCACTGTACATTGAGTACATAGGGCAGAATATCAGCCTTGCCTAGCCTAAGAGTCAAGAATTTCTGTTCCAAATGGAAATAATGTTAATGTTGTTTAAATGCAAAGTTGCAATAAATTGGCCTATAGGAACTTGGTAAACCACAAAACATACTCCTCCTGTCATACCAAAAAAGCAGACTACTTTCATTCTGTTCTGCCATCAAGAGCACTCTCCAGTTGCTCTCTGCCTTACCTCTAGGTCACAGCTGTACTCAGTGCCATCGAGAAGAGTTACTCTACATTGGACAGTTTTGGTCTTCTTGGTAGCTTTCTGTGACGCTTTCTCTGCCTTCAGCTCATTGGTCTGCACTTCCTTAGTCTCCCTTTTTGCTGCTACTTCTTCTGATTTGTCTTCCTGTATTTCCTTTACCTTTTCCTCTTCTCTGTCCATTCTCACTTCTTCTGCAAGCTGTCAGGAAAAAAAGTCCACATTAAAGATAACCAATTTGTGGAAAACAGCATTTAAAAGTGAGGGGTGGGGGGGCTTTGTCCTGAACATACTAAATGCTCTCTGCCCAAATGGGAATGTCTAATAATTGTCATCTTTATTATAACCACTATAAATTTGCATTTAAGACTGAAAATTACAGAAGAAATGTTATTTCCTAATCCTTCCTCATTTCACAAAGTTAATGACTTGAGCATTAAATGAATAAAATAAACTATACTTTACCACCTGCATAATATAATTTCTGAAATACCATAGGAAAACCTAGACTTCAACAAGCAAACAATATACACAATCTACTTCTTACTCTCCACAAAATACTTAAACAAACCAATGATGAATAAATGGGAATGCTACTTAACAGAAGAGATAGGAGAAGTCTGACAGACTGCTTAACCTTAGCAGGAACACGCAAGCCCTTTTAAAAGAAAGGAGGGGGAATAAAGGGAGGAGAAAGAAAAAAGAGAAGGGAGTGTTGATTTGCTTTGTTAATTTGGAAATGATTTTATAAAGCATGACAGGGGAAGGCTGAGGTGGACTAATCCTGAATCTATATTCCATATACATTAGGCCAAAGCAGTATCTCAACACAAGGAATGAATCTCTAATGATCCAAAAAAACCATTCCCTTTTCCTCTGTTCTCATTCCAAGTCATTCTCAAACATACCTGGGTCTCAGCATTGCTCAAGGAAGGCTTTTCTTCCTTGACCTCCACCTTGACCTCAAGGTGTTTCCTCTGGGCCATTTCTTCAGCATCACCCTTGGCTCGACTCTCTTCTTCAGGAAGGGAATCCTCTTTATCTAAAATCTGTTCTTCCACAACAGCTTGAGCAGGCTCTTTTTTATCTCCTCCATCTTTGGCTACTACTAAGTTATAAGACTTCTGTTTCTTAAGCCATGGGGGTATGAATCGAGAAATGCCCCTGCTTTCAGATGGATCCTTCTCTCTCTTCCGGTGGCGTGGACTACTTTGGCTTTCAGCTGTAGGAGCTGGCTGGGAAGTTATTTCCTCCTCTGGCTCAGATAGCTGATTCTGCTGATTTTCTGCTACTTCTTTAACTTTCTCCTTGGTTCCATCTGCTCCCACCTGGTCAGAGTCTTTCTTCACTTCAGATGCAGAGCCAACTTCGGTAGTCATGGTTACAGCTTATACTGTAACAAAATAAAAATCACAAAATGATATTTTAAAACTCTCCCACTTTTAGCCTGGTAACAAGAGGAAGGAAGGGTGAAGAAGGGTAGGCCGAGGAATGGCAGAGACAAAAGGGACAAGGCATATGTTAAGAAGAAGGCTTAATAAACACAAGACAGAATGGAGGTAGCTCTGTTAGAATTCTCTATCGGAATCGCAGAACTAACAGCATCACAATGGCATTAACTGACTCTACAGCTAGAAAGCAAAACCACCGAGACTCAAGAAACAGGGATTTCCCGGGGATTACTTTTATTTGGCTTCAACTAGTAGTGATTTTTTTTAAAGCCTAACACAAAGACCAATGTTTAAGGATTTACTTTTTACTTTTCTCTGCTTTGGGTAGCCTTTATTCTGTATTATGGAAATGTTGTAATCAATGTTAGAAAATATTGAGGTCTGTTACACTATAATTTCACATAGTTATTTTTTTAAAAAAACATTTTAAATGTTAGACGCTTAAGAACAATAAAAACAAATCTAGAACAAAACTGTATTGTTTTGCTTTTCAGTATAAATTTTATAATTCACTATCACTATTCCAACATAAAAGTTTCTGAGAAAATAATTAAAACCAAAATCAAAACTCTAATCATTCATGTTATTCAATTTCAAACACCTTTATGCATATGATTATAACAAAAATAGCTAAAGGTCCTATGTAAAACCAAATATGTGCAGTGGAAAAAAAATACGCCTAATGATTTATTTTATCAGAACTAGCGAAAACAGTATTTAACTAAATCTAAAAACAACTGCTTGTTCAGATTTTTTTTTTTTACAAGTCCACAAACCAGGGCCATGGAGAGTAGGCGGGGCTTTGCGGAGGCCGATCAAACTCCCTGGGGTTCCCTCTCCATAACGCTCCCGTCTCCCTAAAGGTTCTGGCAAAGTGTACAGCACTGATATCCTAGTCAAAAGGTAATGTCACGGTTACCTTTTTAAATGCTACAAATTTAACTAGGTTTTTAAAAGAAAAATTAAGTACAAATTTTTTGTTTCTTTTTGTTTTTGTTTGTTGTTTGAGACAGTCTCTCTGGAGCCCAGTTGATCTGGAGATTCCTATATAGACTATACTGACCTTGATCTCACAGGGATCCACCTGCCTCTGCCTCCAAAGTGCTGGGATTAAAGGTGTGTACAACCACATAGCTAAAGTGCAATTGTTTTAAAGCAGATTCACAAGCCATGTGATGACTGACTCTTTGAAAGTAAAATTAGTGGTTTTAGGCATATTCAGAAAATTATGCAACCTTCACCACTGATCTTACCCTTTCATCACCGCATAAAGAAATCTAGTATCAGGGCTGGAGAGCTGGCTCAGTGTTAAGAGCACTGTCTGCTCTTGTAGAGGATCCAGGTTTGATTCCCAGAACCCACACGGTGGCTAACAACCATTTATAACTCCAATTCCAGGGGATTCCACGCCCTCTTCTCAACTCCATGGGCACCGCACAACACAAGTGCATTTACACACATGCAAGCAATACACTTATGCATGTAAAATTAAATAAACATTTCAAAAATTAAAAAAGAAATCCAATACCATTCAGTTGTCCCTTGTTCTTCCTCCTTCCCTAGCACCTAACAAGGAATAACCAACTTTCAGTTTGCATGGATTTGCCATTCTGGACCTTTCAAATGAAAGGAAAATGGCATGCATTGCATGTAGCATATATCAGTGATGCTATTTGTTTCTTTAAATACTATCCATGTCTTCTGAAACACACATATCTAGAAAATAACTATTACACAGACTACACAAAGAACTCAATGATTTTTTATAATTTTAAATTTTATTTATTTTTATTTTAGTGTATTGGATGCATGTGCGCATGCGTGTGAGTGCACCTGAGTCGTGAGGTGTCCATGGAGGCCAGAAGAAGATGTTGGATTCCCCTAGAACTGGAGTTCCACACTGTGCTTAGTCACCTTGTGGGTACTGGGAATCAAACCCAGGTCCTCTGCAAGAGCAGATAGTACTCTTAATCACTGAGCCATCTCTCCAGTTCCAGAACTCAATAGTTTTAATAAACTCAATTTTAAAAGCTGGAAAGGTTTAAACAGATATTTCAAAAAAAAAAGGAAAAGAAATAAACAAACATAAATGGCTAATAAGCACATGAAAAGAAGCACAACTTCATTTGTCAATGGGGAAGTGTAAGAAAACCTATTATGAGACTCCTTCACACCTGCTAGGCCAGCTGAACAGACAGGCAGGCAGTAACAAGTACTGGTAAGGACGGGAGACAGCTACAGTTACATCACTGAACCCAAGAACAGAAAACGGCGCTGCCACTTTGAAATAACAGTTCAGCAGTTTTTTAAAAGTTAAGCATAGCTGAGCATGGTGGCACACACCTTGAATCCTCCTAGAAATAACACAACAAAATTGTCTAACAATTGATAAATGGTTAAAAATATGACATGTCCACAGAACAGAGTGTTAAGTCATAAGAAATAAGGCCCAATATGTGCTTCCATATGACAAATCCTGAAGTTGAATGGTTCTAGAGATTTTAGATTTAAATGTAACAAGAAGCCATACAAATACTTTATAAGCAGTACTATAGTGAGATTCTCGTTTCAGACAGCCCAGCCTGGCTGTAAGGTACAGAATGAGAGTTGAGGCTGAAACAGAAAGACATCTGGAAGGCGGTTGCAATAATTCAGGCATGAGTCTGTATTAAGGCTGAACCAGTGAGGAAAAGGTTAAGAAATGAATCTCAGAGGAAAGGAGTAAACTAGAAATGAGATGAGGTCTAGACTGAAAACAGAAAAAGAGGAAAAGAATCAAGGGAAGGTCTCAGTTAAAGGAAACTAAGGCAGAGGGTAGAACAGACTCCCAGAAAAGGTGAGTAAGGACAAGACATTTCACGTGATTTTGAATTTGCTGTGACTGACAGGTGTATGGAGATGTCTAATTGGTCAGGCTTTGAAGGAAGCTGGATATGCACTGGAGATACTGTTTGAGAGCTTTGGTCACATGGATAGACTGCTACAAGCATAGTTAATACTGATACCATCTAGAAAATGTTTTAATGTTAGAGGATCCTCAAAGAACAGTTACTCCCACCTACATGTAAGGAATAGACAAGGAATGAGGGCCAGAAGATCTGTGGCAAAATAAGAGGAATAGACAACAGTACTTTCTTTGAATGGTGCTTCAAAAGACAATAGTAAATGGCTAGACCCATTTATTATTTCCTGTTCTTAGGTATTTAACATTCAAAATGTCTTCCACCAAGAACTGAGGACACAAACAGGATCCATATTGCATAGAAAACCTTGATTTCCTTCTTTCCTATGTCACTTTACAGACACATTTAAGTAAGAAAATCATTTAAATTAGTCAAAGCAAAAACCAAAGTTGATTTCTAGCATATAGCTCTATGTAAATAACCATATTCTTTAAAAAGTCTCAAGAGCTCAAAACCTCTACCTTCTTTGTAAGATGGCTTCTTAAACAAATTACCACCACCAAGAGAACATGATTATAGCATATTCACACACCACAATTATCATGACTGTAACTCTAAGCATTTCAGATGTAGAGAGGCCTTTAACTGTACCACCTAGAAAACTGGAAACTCAGTGCTATACGGTGGAATGTAGGTATGACCACTCAGATGAAAGTCCAACAAGATCTTGCTTTTGCTTACAGGAGGCACATCTACACTAGCCCTCAAAAGGTGACAAATAATACTCAGTAAATATTTTCTGAATGAGTTTTGTTAAATTATCTAGTCTAATATCCTCATTTTATTTTATCAGCAAGGAAATGTTTAGAAAACTAGATTTACCTAAGATAATAAAAAATGGGCAAAGCCAAAAGTTTCCCCAACTGTAGCAATACCCACTGATCTCTAATTAGAATCACTCCCAATCCATCATTAGTGTAGTTATATAACATATTAAGGAAAAACATTTCTACTCATAACCAACCAAAAGGAACACTGTTGTGAACAACCAGCCCATTACACAAGCACATGGTTTTGACACAATTTCCATGCTGGCATGCTCCTATCAGGACTGATAAAAGTGGTCATTATTCTGACAGCTCCAGGAGAAAAAGCATGCACCAGTGAACAAGCACTCAAGCAGAAAACCATCGTCAACAGAGGACCAGTACTGCTTAATAAGGGAGGATGATAAATAAAGCCAATCTTTATTTTCTTGTGTTTAAAGTAAGGAGGTAAATGCCAAGGTGCTATCTCTACTATAGCTTAAACTATCTACCATATGTTATGCTGTTTAAAACACAGGTTCTTAAATCAAGACACAAAACAGATGACAACACAGCTCTACATGCTAAGGAAAAACTTCAATTTCATGCTTATGTTAGGTCCCCCTATTTCCTTCCAACCTTGAGAGCCTGGGCCACCCTATAGCCCACCTGATTCATTCAATCCTTAGGCAAAAAGTGTGTCTTCCAGGTGAGAGGCTGCTGTCCATTATCAGCAACCAAGGCTCTGATTTCTCTGAGCATAAAAATAAAACATTATTTTAAGGAGCCAAGATTTACAAAATGGAAAAGTATACATATAGTAAAGGAATTAAAGAGAGATGCTTCTCAAATATATCAAACATTGGGGGGGGAGGAATAAAAAATACTGCAAGAGGAATAAGGAATAATACAGACTTGCAAGTGCTGAGGATACAGATTCAGTGGTACAGAGCATGCTTAGCATGAGGAAGGGAGAGGGGGTCTTCTATGAGTTCTTCTCTTATCAGAGGGTCTAGAAAATGCTTTGTTATTGAATGTTATTTGTTATTGAATAAGTACAAATACATTCCAAAGAAACTGTCAGTGTATATTATTTATACGGTGAAGAAAAGTGGGTAATTTTTAAAAATAATCTAGTGCTGGTCACCCTACCTGTAATACACGTGTTCGTTTTTAAGCAGTGATTTTTTTAAAAATGTAAGAACAATAGACTATTTCTATAGAGATGGAAGCTAACATCTGCTTGAAATTAGGCCCACACATTTAAAAAACATGAACTGCAACGCAGTCCTTTGCCAGTTCAAGTCTAGGCAGTATCAGGTTTCATCCAGAGCATGTATTTCCTCTGCTCTTTCTCCTTTCCAACAAAACCTACATTTTGATCAGCTTTCCAACCCCCTTCCACATGTGTGCACACAGGATGGCTCCAGGATGGGTCCCAATGTAGGCTCTGTTGGTCTAAGGCAAACTCTCCTTGCCAAAAAGACAGAAAGAAATCAAATGATGGATTTCCAGGAAAGGATTTCTCCAAGAAGAGCCACAAGAGTAGCTACCTTTGCTGTCTCTGAACTCTGTAAATAAATCTCTTAGCACCGCTGGGATCGCCTTGAATCTAATTTGGGAAAAAGCCTGAGGCCAAACTTACACATAATACAGAGCAATGGCAAAAGTCACAAGAAAGAAGACCATTCCCTGATCATGCCACACCTGGTCAGGTCCCAAGCCAGAGATCTGTGCAACACACTTTCCCGTGGCTAAAACGGTTGAATGTAAGTTTCAGTTACTTTCAGTCAAAAGCATCCTAATGGCTTCTCCAGTCAGAAAAGACCTTTAAGAAATACAACAAGCCTGACATGATGGTGTACGCCTGCAATCCTAGCATTTGGGAGATGGAAAGGAGAACAAGAAAGGAGTTCAAGGTCATCTTGACTCCGAGGGAGCTCAAGGCCAGCCTGGACTATATAAAATGTCTCAAAAAAAGAAAGAAAGAAAAGCAAAGGGAACTGAGAGCACACAGAGACCTCAGATAATTATTGTTCCTCACTTAGTTTTATGACTACCATCCCTACCATACCTAAGAGCTATGGTAATCAAAAGCCTAGTTTTCCACTTTCTTTTTTAAAGCTTAATACTAGTGAGATACAACATTAGTTCTTTAACAATTCTAAATAAGAATGAAACAAAGAAAAAAACTTAATTGTTCAAAGCATAATATTCCCTTGATACAAAGAGGGATTTATGAAAAAGAAAAGCACAATCTTTTGATCCTCAGTTGAAATAACTTGAACAAAATGTCCAGTAAAACAACTGACTTAACATCAAAAAATCCAAACTTCACTTTTTAATTGGCTAGGTTGATTTAACAAATCATCCCCAAAGGGAGAAAAAGTAAAGTGGCTAAAGGATGATCACAGAGCTAAAAGAAGAGATACACAGGACAAAAAACATAGTCACCTGCATTCATAGTAAAAGAAATGGAGCTAAAGGCCAAGTATGTATATTCCTGTAATCCTAACAGTCAAGAGGCTCAGGAAGGAGGATCAGAAATTCAATGCCTATTTGCACTACATAATGAACTTCTACCTTTAAAGGCAGGGAATGTAGTTTAAAAGTTCAGAATGAAGGCATCCCATCTTCAATCACATAGTCACTTAGCACTGCTATCTGAAAGCATTCTCAGTACAGTTGCTGCTTCAGAGTAGCTAGTACAGGAACCATTGAAGTCAATTTGCTAATAGATATCCAAATCCCTAGTATGCATATCCTTTAAATTAGCAATCTTACTTGTAGTAATAGATCTTACTGACATATTTGTACATGTGTGAAATAATTATATACAAGGTAATCCACTACAGCATTGTAGCAGCAAAGAATCAACATCTGTCAATAGGAGAGTTTATATCACAATAACACAACAGAATACTATACAACTAGTAAGAGAAAAATGTAATTATGGAAATAACCTAAGGCAAACAGTTAAGCACAAAAAGCCAGATACACATATTATATGATATGCTAACTTTTAGGTTGAAAGCACAGTCTGTGTAAGATATAAGTATGTCAATCTGTATACACATATCTACTTGTATTCAAGGGAAGAAACCACATGGAATCCAGAAGAGTAACAAATTATGGAGAATGGCAGGTGGCCATTGGTGGACAAGGTTCAGAAGAGCAGTCGTAGGAGACAGAGTTCCCACTGAGCCCAAGTTTTCATAAGCTGAAGTGCTTAAGTACTTTATTAGGGGAACATATTTATACATTAAGTGAAAACAGCATGGCTGGCTTGCTGCCTTGAAGGCAATCCAAGTGCCATAAGTTACTAGTGGGAACAGCAGTGCCATCTTAATCTGTCACAGCTACTGCCACACAAATGAACGGCATGAAAAGAGAAACCTTCCAGTCTGCTCTAACTCAAGCTTTCTTGGCATATGAAGTTTAATACTACTCAATACCCTCAAAGCAAATGATTTCCAAGACCTACATGGTTCTCTCCTTGAGAACCAACTCCAGCAAGTTGTCCTCTAACCTCCACTTTCACCCTGGCATGCACACTCATAATAAAAAATAAACAAATGTTAATAGAAAGTTTAAAGGAAATATTCTCAGTTGTTTATTTAAAAAAAAAATAGAGAAAGATGGGAGTTCCTGGCAGGAGTTCGATTGTTCCTTTATCCCCAAGTATAGAGTTGAAACAAAAAAGCCTTTCTCTAAAAATAAGATTGGTACAGATAGAGGTAGGCCAAAAAAGATCATTACTATAATCTGCTAAAGGAGCGAGAATGTAACATTTATGAATCCTCTGAAAAGTTAAACACATTTTTTACAGAAGAAAATAAAAAAGGAAGGTTGCTACTACCTGTGTTAAGATGGTCACACATAAACACTACCAATCACTTTCAGCAGCTTCCTCTTTATCTATAGGGAAAAACAAACAAACTGGCCTGGGAAGTGCAAAGTTGACGTCATGTTTCCTGTCTACCCCACCCTCCCTGGCCCACATCTGCTACTATGCTCTCATGAAATGAGTGTCATTTTTGTGAGGTGAGTAAATGCATATTCCCAGTGCAATGTATTTATCCAATGGCTTCTCAATAATACTTTTCATTATGTTCCTAATATATAGGGAGTAGTCAATGGACCATCATCATATAATATTCCATAGAAAAGAAAAATATACTGAACAGTTTGTCCCAGTGAAATCAAAACCAGGCTGAAGCAGAAAAGGGCCAAAACCATATCAACTCTCTTATCCTAACAGGTATAGGGAAATGTACCTTTTCTGAACCTATCCCACCTACCCTCTCCATGTCCTCACCTATATTAATATTCCACCCACTTGGTACCAAGTGGTAATTAATGACAAGTTTACTACTTCTTTGTAAATAAACTCTAAATCCTATAGCTATAAAATAACAGCACTGGTTTGAGAGGCTCCTCCCAAATAAGCCAAAGACAAATCCACCAAGGTTAACTGCATGGGATAAAGACACAGGCTGCAGACGCTGCATTTTAATAGGTCATAAGACAAAAGCTTGTCAAAGTCAATCAATGCCCCACACTATGACAAGTCCACCAAGCTGGGGCCTGCTTTCAAATCCTCTTCTCTATAAGCTCTGAAACACTGCAGTATAAATACATGTGCACACCCCACCCCCCAATACCCTTACTATACAGCTAGTCCGGGCAGTGTCAACAACAAAGGAGGAACCCTAGGGATCATCTGTTGGTTATAGTGGTCCCCTTTTCATTCTGTTGGGAAGGAGTAATGAAACTGCTTCGGTTTTCTTTTCTTCATTTTTGAAGAAAGATACTAGATGAGTAGATTAAAAAATCATGTGGCTTTTGTCCCATCTGAATGTCAGAATCTAGGCAGTATCATGAGTTTTCACATTCCTTCAATGTGACAAGATTGGATACCTAGAAATTAAATAGTGTCTATTTTTATTTGAACAAAAGTTACTTAGAGTGTGATATTATCAAAATAGCATACAGTAGATCTTGATAAATGTTAATAACTATTAATCTGTAGATGCTAAGAAATGTGAATTTAAACCTCTACTACCAAAATTACAACTTCCTTTATTCAAACACATTAGTGTGAAAATAAAACATTTTATAAATTAATTATATTTAAATCTGTCGTCTAGTTAAAAAATAACTACGTAATGAGCTTTACATAGGCTCTCAGAGCTTCAGGAAATAATTAACTTTCAAATGGTTTATCGTGTAGTACATGAAACAGTAGGACAAGTCTATAAAATTAACTAGTTTCATTGTTCTCAAAGGTCAAATCTAAAAACGTTATTTATGTTAAAGATAATCTACAGAAAAATCCAGTATGTGCCTAGAAAAATACAAACAGCTGATCTAAATAAAAATGAAACTCTGGTCACTAAAATATACACACACATTTTTTAATAGGGCTTAGCTCAAACATAACATAACGTTCCTTTGCCAAAAAGTGTGCATACCCAAATTCCACCCACTCGATACACTAACATGTTCCGAATTTTCAGTTCCCTGGATATTTAAATACACTCTCAACAGCAAACTTCTTAAATAATCAGAAACAAGTAAGCATGTACCCAACTGCTAAAACAGAAATTACCTAAAAGGTCCTGGGTATACATACGCAAGCAGCATCTAGGCACATCCAGCCTGCTATCTCCTGTTTCCCATCATGGAAGACTGTGGAAAGCTGATGGGAATCCAGCTTCCAAAAGCTTAATAAGCAAACCGGCCCCACCCAAGCTGGACCCTGCTGAAGAAGGGCATGCTCAGGAGAAAAGCCCAACTAGCTTCCAAGTCACTTCATTCCTCAGCTAGAAAATTCACACACTAAGTCAAAGAAAACCGCTTCTTGTTGCTTGTTCTATGCAGTAACTGCACAAAACTAGCGTTAGTGATGAAACTGTGATTCTGTACTTGCATGTTTTAAAATTCTACCATTATTAAGCATCTTTTCCCATTTAGTTTTCCTTTATATTTTTAGCTATTAGAGGGTGTGTGTGTGTGTGTGTGTGTGTGTGTGTGTGTGTGTGTGTTTGTGTGTGTGTGTGTGTGTGTGTAGGTCAGGGGACGACTCAGTTCTCTCCTTCCACCATGTCCGTGTCAAGGAATCGAACTTAGGTTATCAGGTTTGGTAGCAAGCAATTTTACCCACTGAGCCATCTCACTGGCCCCATAGTTTTTTTTGCTTTGCTTTTGATCTCTATCCTTCAACTTTGATTTTATTTTATCACTTAATCCATCCTACTAACAGATGCTAAATGTATGTGCTCAACATATAGTCAAATCACCTTTACTTATAAACTGCTTCTAACTGGATTGTGATGTTTTCAGATCTAGAAAACCATGTCAATACAAAGCCCAGTTTTCAATGAAATGCCTATTTTCACTGATTTGTACAAGAATATCTATTTTCATCATATTTAAAAATAAATGCTTAGATTGTGTAGGTACAAATGATGTAAGCATAAAGCTCATACACTCATTTTATGCTGTCTATTCTAAATTAAGAAATAACTGAACATAATATAATTCTACATCCATCTGTTATGTAAATGTGGAAGTGAAGTTAACACAGAATCACTAAAAGAAGTATCAACTCTAAAATCCAGGTCAAAATGATTTGAGAAATGACTAATCTTCCATAATTCTATAGTATCCCCCTCTCTCTTAATTTCCATAACTGAAATTCTAGAGTTCTTTTCCAGTATACATACTTTAAAAATTCAGGACTGAGAGAGTCAGCTTATGGATCCATATGTGCATTTTTATTGCTTCTAGCTATATTGCTTTCCTATCAAGTAGTTCCTAGTCAGTGAGCAATCTGTTCCCATTCACTATAGCCAAGTTTTAAAATACCAAAAAAAGAAGTTCTACTTTGCTTCAATTGCTATGACAAAACACTGTGAGGAAAAACTTGGGGAGGAAAGGGTTTGTTTCACTTACATCTCCCAGGTCACACAGTTCATCACTTAGGGAGCCCAAGGTAGGAACGCAGGGCAGGAACCTAGAGGCAGGAGCTGAAACAGAGGCCATGGAGTAAACCATGCTTAATGGCTTGCTCCCCTGGCCCATGCTCAGCTGGCTTTCTTATACAATAAACAATAACCTGCCCAGGAATGGCACCACCCACAGTGGGCTGGGCTTTCCAGCAGCACTCAACAATCAAGAAAATACCACACAGACATGGCCACAGGCCAGTCCAATGGAGGAAATTCCCCAAATGAGGCTCCCTCCACCCAGGTGTGTCATGTTGACACTAAAGCTATCCAGCACAGAATGGTCTTTTCCAATCACAAAAGGACACTTTAGATATTTTGATAAACAAGATATGATCTGTACAAATGGTAGGGAAAGTGTAAGGTTTCCTTTATGAGAAGATTTAATGAAAGTAAGTGATCATAAGAGCTCCAAAAAGTTATCTCACCAAACTATGCAAATACAAAACTTTGAAGTCATTCTATATAATGAAAGTAAATTTTCATTAAAATTTTCATGACATTAAAAAAATGCCTAGGGCTGAAGAGATGGCTCAGTGGTTAAGAGCCCTGGCTGCTCTTGCAGAGGACCAGGGTTAGATTCCCAGCACCCAAATGGCAATTAATAACCATCTGTAAATCAGTTTCAGGGGAATGTGATACTCTCTTCTGCACAACAGGGGTACACTTACATGCAGGCAACTCACTCATACACATAAATAAAAATAATAAAATATTTTTAATGCCACTGTGAAATTTTTATTAGACCCCATTTTATTCAATTCAAAGTCCTTTATTCATGGTAAGTTCTTGCCTTTTTAAATTTTAAATCTGTCTTTTAATTTTTTTAACATTTATTTTGTGTGTTGTATGCATGCACAAGTGCAGGTACCAAAGTGAATGCTTGAAGGTCAGAGGACAATTTGCAGGAGTTGGTTCTCTCCTTCTACTATGTGGGTTCTGGGTATTGAACTCAAGTTGTCAAAACTTGGCAGTAAGCATCTTTACCCACTAATTCATTTCACCCAGCCCTTAAACACATTTTTAATAAATATTGGTAGTATGATTACAAATGTGTTACAATATACTTACTTATATTGGTTCTAGACATTTTTCTGAAATATATTGCTCTATGAAAGGGAGAAATCTGACAGCCACTGACCTATAGCGCTAGCTTCCAGAGCAGATCTTCAAGCTCCAGCTCAGATATCTCCTATGCCTCCTGCTCTCTTCTCTTTAGCTGCACACTACCCTCATGGACAGAACTGTATCCCCCTAAAATTTGCATTTTGAACATAATTCTAAGTGTGGTGGTATGGAGAGGTAGAGTCTTTGGGAGATAACAAAATTAGGACGAGGCTGGAGAGGGAAGGTCCTCATAATAAAATCAATGCCCTTGTGAGGAAAAACACCAGCAAGCCTGTACTAATTCACTTGCATGATCTGTCTACAAACCAAGAAGAGGTCTCACCAGAAATCACACTGGTACTTCTAAATCAGATCTCTATCCTCCAGAACTGTGAGAAAACAAAATTCTGTTATTTCAGCTACCTGGTCCAATGGCATTTTATTATGCCAGTATGAGTCCTCCTAACTGTGGAACCAATGTTACTGCTCAATTCTTAATAGCTTCAAAAGTAGCAATATTACTCAGAAAACATGTAAATATCATTGTCTGAAGTAGGATTAAGAGAATTACAAAGCATAGTAACTTTTGTGGCATTAGGACTTAGAAACAAAATCCAAAGAAATTAAACATGTATTTACCTGTGTTGTCTGCTTCAAACCAGTAAATTTTACAAACTATCTCTGTTTTAGCATTCGTATTTCCCAAATAGTAAACTGAACCTGACAAATGAAGTATCCAATAAGTTAATGGTAGAAACAAATAGGTCAGGTCACTTAAAGTATTCATTTCCAGCAAGACTATAAACACATTCAAAGCACACAAAACATATAGGCTGAAACACAACCTGTATATTGTTAATAGGTATTTGCCTCTGTTACAAAGTCTTGAGGGAAAATGTTACTCTGTTTTGATATTGTTCTACCGTCATCATGATAAAACCGAAAAGTAGAAGGTTTATCCTTAAAATGCAATTTGTGTAAACAGTCAAGAGAATTGTTTGTTAGGGAGAACATTTTCCTTCATTTCCTGTATTAGTACATAAGAGTTTATGTAGAGTTTTATCTTAAATCCAAGATAAGGTCACTTTTAAAACACTGTCCAACCTCCCACAAGAAATGAAATTAAATAAAATACAGAGGCCAAGTACAGTAGTGCATGCCTATCATCCCAGCATTCAGGATGCCGCCACAGAACTGCTGCAATTTTGAGATTGGTCAGGGCTACACAGAAAGGCCCTTTCCAAAAACAAAGAGAAATCAATAACAGCTCCAAAACCAAAGAACTCAGTGTTAAAAAAAAAAAAATTATCAGTGTCACAGAAAAGATAATAGCTAAGGCAAAATTCTTTGAGCTATCACATCTCTATTCAGTCAACCTTCCTCTCAGAAGAGATTATAACCTGCTCCCCTGCCAAAAAGGCCGGGGCGGGGGAATGGGGGACATACTGACAACCATTCACATAGACAACACAATTTCCTGGCATGACCCTAAAACCACTTAAAAAGTTTTCAAAAATAAGGCTCTTTCTTTTTAATACAACTGATCTTGTTGAGATACCAATTCTCTCTCATCTACCAATCATCATAAAGATTATACCCAGTGAACACTGTGGAGAAGCTTTATGACGCTTCAAATGGACACATTACAGCTGTTCTAAAACATTTTCTAAAAGCCTATACTTCCTAGGATCACTGCTATTGATGTTAAGAAGGCAGAGAGAAAGAAGGGAGAGAACCCATTCTCCACTAGGACCTAAGCTCCAATGTACAAGTTGTCTTTTGACCACATACCACCACAATTCACTTTTGCTCAAGCTCTAAACGCAGAATAATCTGTTAAGAGTCATCAGCAAAATTTCTTCACTAAACAAATATCTTAGCAATATTATACTCATGTTCAATTACATTAAACACAATCACATTTCATAAAATATAGCATTTTATGATCTGTAGACCCTGAGAAATAAACAATATAACCCACATTTTTACAGGGGGAATGGAGACACAGTGGGAATAAGTACAGAGGAAGGGGAAAGAAAAAGGGAAAAACTACATAAATAAAGGGGCCAGGGATGGGAGATTCCCCAACATGTACAAGGCACTAGGTTCAATCACCCTGTAATGACTCAAAAAAAAAAAATTCTAAAAATAAAGATGGTGGTTAATATCTTCTAATTAAAAATATTAGTGCTTTTAAAACATCAAAAAGTATTCTGACAAAGCTCTTTACACATCTTTATTTTTTTAAGTTAATTATAAAAGTCAAAAGCATCACAAAAGTATACAATCAGACTGATACAGTAAAATAACAAAGGTGTGTTTTCCATTCTACTTTACAAATACCAAAGGCAAAAATAAAATAAAGTCTATTTAAAGAACATAATTAGTTTTCTGGCAGGGATGGGAATTCTGAAATAGAGCAGCATCTCAGTCTACAGAATGCGATCATGAGTGGAACAGAGAAGCCTGGCTTTACAGACACAAGAAGCTGAAGCAGAACAAAATGAAAGAAAAAAAAACAGACATGCTTTCAAAGTTACCTTCCTCTTAGGGTTAATGAACAGAAGGGACTTCTCAGCAGGCAGCTCAGGTAAACTGATTAGTTACTATGAATCTCCTGGGGGTTTGTGGTTTTCTGTTTGCTTTGGTTTTGAAATCTGGCCCTTTTCAGGGTCAATCTGATTATATGGTACCGAGCAAAACTCCACTCAGCTTTGTTCTGGTCTGCTGAAACTGGGTTGTAGGAGGCTCTCCAAATCAACAGTGCTTATAACTTTTACAAAGAAATATTTACTGAGTTCTTCATTGGTATTAGACAGTAGTCTAGTCCCAAAAGCTCAGGGAAGATCCTTCCTTATACAGTGAATACAAAGTCCAGAGGGAAGAGAGATACATAGACAAATCATTAGACCACATGTGATAAGAGTTGTAAGAGAGGAACAGGAAGAGCACAGGAGTAGCAGCCTACTCCCTTGGGAAGCCACAGAAGTTACAAGCCAACAATGTTAAGGCTCATTCTTCCTACACTCTTAAGTGAGCAGGTGCTAGCTGCTGGTAGGCAAGCAGTAACAATACCCATCTTGACTTAAGGATAGATGAAATAAAATTAAAGCACCTAGCACAAAGCTTACCACACACAAAGCAAAAACAAAGTTCTTGTTAGCTGCTGTGTAATGTTCTACATATGACAGAGCAAAATGGGATTTTATAGAATCAAAGTTTAAAGCCAAAAAGAAAGCCCCAGTATTCATGATCGTCTACTGTGACCTTTAACAGTTGGGGAATTTGAAGTCCCAAAATTATGGTAGTTGTCTAGATTGCATACTGAATCAGAGGCAAAACTAACCAGGTTAGGTAACAAATTCTGATTCATAATCCCAATTCCCAATCCTATAGCAAACTGCCCACCCTGGATGAGGAAGAAAGAGGAGGACATACCAGAGGGAAAGAAAAGAGAAATGAGGCCCTTTACTATCACCCAATGTCCAACAAACTGCTCCAAGACTACAAATACAGTTCTAAAACACTTCCCAATACCTTCACAAGGAAGGTAAAGGGCCAATGCTAAAATAAAATCCACACTTCTCAACCTCAAGGAAAACTGAATTTACATTCAAAAGACTTAACTTAGGTAATACTCTCATGTTGTCATTTCACAAAGTCTATAAAATGAAGTTTTCAGCAATTAACATCTATAGCAGAGTTGTGGTGTGATCAAAAAAAGAATTACTATGAAGCCACTGGTAAAGTACAAAGCACTAAATAAAAGAAGAGAAGGTACAAAGAATTTCAAATTATCAAAATTTTCATCCAGACTTTTTTCTCTAAAATGGCTGACTGGAGGGCTGGAGAGATGGCTCAGCGGTTAAGAGCACTGACTGCTCTTGCAGAGGCCCTGGTTTTGACTCCCAGCACCCACATGGCAACTAAAAACTGTCCATAATTCCAATTCCAGGGGAATATGACACCTTCTTCTGACTCTGCATGACATAAGTACACTTATACATATGCAGGTAATACACTCACACATAAAAAAATAATAAAATTTTAATGATTGACTAGATCCTTATGGTTAGCTTTATTTTTAAAAAGAAAAATATTAAAATTAAAAAGTCCTCCCATCTATTTAATATATTTTCTTCCTCAGTATGTAAAAGGAAAACTATTTTCCCAGTCTAACCTACCTCCCATAATTTCCCTTCAATCTCTTCTCTCCTGTCTTTTCAAATAGCCACCACTGGGACTGGAGAGACGATGCAGTCAGTATAATGTCTGCTGAACAAGCAGAAGAATCTGAGTTTGGAGCCCCAGCATCCACATTAAAATTGGCAGCCGACTGTACATCTAGCCTAGTACTTAAGGAAAGGAAGAGACAGCTCCTTAGAGCTCACTGACCAGCCATCCTAGCCAATCCATGAACTCAAGGTTCAGAGAGAGACACTGTATCAATAAACAAGGTAGAGGGGTTGAACACCCGGTTAAGAGCACTGACTACTCTTGCAGAGAATCTGGGTTTGGTTCCCAGACCTACATGGAGGCTCATAACTGTCTGAGACTCTAGTTCCACAGGCTCCAACACCCTCTTCTGGCCTCTGTGGGCATTGCATGCACGTGAGGCACATACATACATGCAGGCAAAACACTCATACACATAAAATAAAAATTAGTAAATATTAAAAAGTAAATTAGGTAGAGAACAACTGAGGAAGATACTCAAGGTCAACTTCTGGCCTACACAGGCATGCACAGACACATGCACACATACCCACATGCATATGTTCTCACAAAGCACATGAATACAAAACACAAACACATACAAAAAAAGAGACCCTACTAGAACCATGTCAACAGGGCCTGCAAGATGATGGTTTAATGAGTGAAGACACTTGATGCCAAATTCTGACATGCTGGGTTCAATCCCCATAGACCCATAGGCAGAAAGACAGAACAGGCTCCCATAAGTTATTCTCTGACCTTCACAATCATGCTCCTCCACACCCAGACTCACACTAACTGTAAATGAATGATAAAATAGAAAGCAAATTGCAGAAAATTGAGCACTGACTGCTCCTATTAAGTGTGGCTGTGGAAATGTGAAGGTACAACGTAATAAGCAGTACCTAGCTTCAAATTCAACATACCCTGGGAAAGTGCAACCCTATCTGGGGCCCTATCTATGTCACCTGCATCACCATCACCTTCTGCCCATAGAGGAAACCCGAAATGGTATGGATACTTGTTTGAAAACTCAGTGTGCTTCCAATACAGCTTTTTTATATCTCTCCATAACTTGAAACTAGAGTCCTGCTCACTTACTTCTGTAGCTTCTCTTAAAACTTCATTACTCAAGCTTGAATTACAGAAGACAACCCTAACCACTAATATGCTCAGAATCCAAAGGCCAGTCCACCCAAAACAATAAGCAAAACATCCAACAATATGCAGCATGCTCATTTCTTCTGCCTAGAAGATCTTGATTTTAGTTCTGTACGTTGAGGTTTGCCAAAATCTGTTTATCCCATGAGGAACTGCTCTTTGCTTGCTGAAAGCTGCTAAGGATATAGACCCGTACAAAATGTGGCTGGGGAGTATGAGGGAAGTATAAGTAACTGCACTATGGAAAGAATAAGACTTATAATGGAGGCATAAACAACTGCACAGTGACTGATGCTTCCCAAGGTAACACAAAAGCTGACCTTAAAGGATAGAAAAGAGCTTACAGGACAGATTGTAGTGGGTATAAGTACATTCTGAAGCATGGGAACAGTAAGGGAAAGGCATAGGACCATTAAAGATAAATGTGTTGTAGAGAACGGTGAGTACCTCATCTGCTGGAACAAAGGGTGGGGAGTGGATGGGAAACCGGAAGCAACAGCCAAACAATGCATGCTCAGTATGCTGAACTCAGATGTTTTTGCTCCTGTAGGCAATGGAAAATAATATTAACTTTGTATTTCTGGAGGATTACTTTGGCAGCCATTTGAGAACAAGTGATACAATAAAAGGAAATTGGTTAAGATGATGCTCCAGTGATCTAGGACACTAAGACAGGGACAACAAATGTGCAAATAAAGAAGTGGGAGTCCAGAACTATTCAGTGGACAAACTAAACAGGACTTAATAATGAACTAGATTGTTGGAATAAGAGAGAAAAAAGGTTTCCAGCCTCCTGGAATCAAAAGTAAGACAAGAACAGCACTGGCAGAGAGAGAGACTTCCAAAAAACTAGTAAGTCAGGATAAAGAAATCAAAATGTAATTTTCATGGCATTTGGAATGAACATGATATCCAAGTGGAAAATAAAAAGACTAACTAGAGATATGTAAATGACAGAGACTAGGTTTCCATATGAAGATTAGGACCTACCTGGTCCATGTTAACAGAGGTGGATGGAACCCCTAGGCAAAGAAGAAGAAAAATGCTCATAATAAATCTCTGGTCAGAGACAGAGAGAAACCAACCTCAAGAAAAATCAGTGTGGTAGAGAAATGGTGAGCTGGGCATGGTGGAAAACACCTTTAATCCCAGCACTCTGGAGGCCTAAGGCAGACAGAGCTCTATGAGACATCAGGGCCAGCCTGGTCTACAAAGCAAGTTCTAGGTAAAACTAAGACTGAAAGGAGACAAAAACAAAAACAAAATTAAGAGAGAAATGGCAAGAGAGACAAGTTTAGCCATAAGAAATGGCCAAACAGGCAGAGGAAGACTGCTGCAGTTACCCATAAGTGTTAAGAAATGTCAGAAGATTTCTAGTAATCTCAAAAGAAGTTCAGTGCTAGTGGGAACACAAAGTCAAATGGCTAAGAAAAAATACTAAGAGAGAGGGGTCAGCAAGGATATTGAACCTCTGAGGGCTAGCAATGAGAGGCGGTAAGAAAAGAGTAAGTAAAAACTACCAAAACTTTTATGGTTGAGGGATGATGATTGTGTACAGGAGAGATTTGGGTTGTTTGATTTGGTGTAGACTTTTTGTTTGTTAGCTTGTTTTTGTTTTTTTGAGGCAGGGTCTATCTATAGCCCCAGCTGGCCTAGAATTCACTATGTATACCAGACTGGCTTCGATCTCACAGTGATCCACTTGCCTCTGCCTCACGAGTGCTGGAATTAAAGGCATACGCCACCATGCACAGATTTAGTATAAGCTTTTAATGAAAGAAAACAATGAAGGGACAGGTTCTGGACACAAAGCGGAAAGGAAGGAAAATGGACAATATGATGTTCAGAAGAGACAGAAAAAGAATCAAAATTCACCAAGAATTTAGTGTTCCACAGTAAGAGGAATATCCCCATCCTACAGACCAAGGGGAACAACAGGAGATACACAGGGGCTGGGAAAGACAGCTAGGAAGATGGGAGTGAATCTGAAGCCCCGTTTTCCACTTAAGTAACTTTAAAGCATTTTAAGAAAGGAAAAATGTTGAAGTTTTAGAAAAGGTGAAATTTAGGGAAAAATATTGTAATCTCTTATAACATAATCAATTATAATTCTCCCAACATGTACATATACATAAGGCTCAAAATTGGTTAGGCTCAACAATATTCAGCAAGAGAAAGCATTGTTTGTTTTTTAACTTTTCTATGTTTGGAATTTCCTGCATAATCTTCAACATAAACTTGACATGCAAATCAGTATCTATAAACAACTCAGAAACCTAGAACAAAAGGAGTGCCAATGTGTTTACCAGTGTGAAGGCAGAAAAGTTAAAAGCTAGCTCACTGGCAGGTTCAAGGAAGGGTGATTTGTTTTCATCATTAAGTGTGTGCCAAAGGCCTGACTCCATTTATTTTACAAGATACAATAACTACAACTTTAATTCCTAGTCTTAAGCTGTGAAGATTATGTCTCAATAAAAAGACAGTTTAAAGACGAAGCAATGAAGACCATCATGACCCCCAGCACCTATAAGAACATGTGAAAGGTTAAAACAATGCTCCTTTATAGAGCTAAGTCCTTTCCAGGGTGGGCCTTTAAAACACTCTGACAGTGCACGCAAACACTATCTCTGGAACGGAACCAAAATGGCACAGCTGCAGGTCATCTTCCACTAAAGTTGTAACTGACTCAATAGAGGCTCTTCGATTTAGCAAGAGTGGCTATAAAAGCCAGAAGCAGGGTGATTTTCCCCTACAAACTGTTTAGTGGAGCCGCTTTCTCCCAACCAAACCATAGCTTTAGTAAAAAAAAAAAAAAAAAAAAGCTAACATGTACAGTATACAGTATATTCATTTAAATTTATAACAGAAAATGTAAACCTTTCAGTAAGTGCCTTCATATGGTTTCTATTAAGAAAAGAAATCCCCATCTAAATTAAGCCATATGTAAATACACAGAAAGATACATTTTTAAAATCATAGTCCATCATCCATCATCACAAAGAGGAAATTTGGATTTATAATGAGATTTTTTTTTCCAAACTTCTAAGGGTAACAGTAATAGAAAATTAGAAAATTTGTATTCATATTAAGAATATTTATTCCGAATTTTATCTGTATTTATGGTACGTAGCTAATTTATAACTGCTAAGAACAAGAAAGATTTGTTAAAATCTTCTTAAGAACTCCACCATAAGAAACACAGTTCATGATGCTTTCACTGCTGCATTTTAACTATAGTTCTATAACACCACAACAAACACTCCCATCTGCAGCCAAGAGGAAAAGCAATACCCACTTCTCAACAACCAAAAATAAATAAAGCAAAAATACAATCAACCAGACTTCCCAAATTTTATTCCCCTTCAAAACTTTAGATTTAAATATGCAACAGTTGCAGTTGGCCACAAGTGTGAGTCTCATGCTCCAGAAAGGAAGTTAAAGACAGAACATATAATTCTCTGACTGCTCTGACAATAATCACTGTGAATAACAACAAAAACCACAATAGAAGGAAATAAGTAATTATCAACAAATGACTGCTTGGAATGTTACCTGCAACTAGCTAAACACTACACTAACACTTGTGCCAAAATACAAAAAATTAATGTTCTAAGGCCAAAAGATAAGTAAATTTCTCAGCTGAACTTTCAGATACATTTTCCAAATCTGTGTTGGTGCTATTGTTTTTGAAATAAGCAAAATATTTCACTTATAGCAATAGACCTGCCTATTTTGTAAGCAAGTTCTAATTACCAACATCCTCATTTAAATTTCAAAATATCTCTGCACAGCAAGTATTATTAAATTCATTTTATGTTCAAGTAAAATGAGGTCCAAAGAAATTAAATAATTTCCCTTAATAAACATACAAAAATACAAAATCCCATTATGGCTAATCATAAGTCTTGGAGTTATATATAATCTGCTTTAGATTCCTGATTCAACAGCCTCACCACTATGTGTGAGGTACAATCTAAGTCTATTTCATGTGAAAAATGCTTTTTAACACTACATTATGCTGCTTACATAACTCCACCATACCTCCCCGATCTCCAAGAAACAGTCTTTCCATGTACAGTTCCACCTACTCATCTTTCATGTATGCACAGTCTTCCACATATAGAATTTTACTGGATTATTTCTACTCTAAGAAATTCTCTCAAAAACATTTTTAGATAGGATAAACTATAAAATATGACTAAAAACTAGATTTTTTTCTATCTTCCAAACACACACATACACATCAAAACACACACTTATCAGATATTTAATGTTAAAGCACTGACAATCACTTGGTGACACTTGAACTCCGAATGAAAAGCCTTCTCTATAAACTTGTGCATGAACATAAACTTGCTTTAAGAATGTATGCTCAAGGTTGGATGTGATGGTGTCTGCCTTTAATCTCAGCAATCAGAAGGCTAAGGCAGGAGGAACTGATCTACACAAGGAATTTCAGGCCAGCTAGGTCTATGCAGTGAGACCCTGTCTCCAAAAATAAATAAAACCTATGATCTTTCTGAGATATCAGTCTATTGATTCCAGTGAGTCAACAGACAATTCTTGGGTTCACTGCCTTCTGTGCCCAGTCAGTAAGTACCATGGGAAGCTTCATGATGCAAAGTGCTGTGGGTGCTATTGTATGTGTGTTCCATTTATCCAAGGCCTACACCTGCTTATGTACCCCAGTTTAGGAGAACTGTGCTGACAACAGGATCAGACCTTGGTTGCTATGAAACCAGATGGGGTGTTATAAAGGTGGAAGGGGTGCAGTAAAAGCTGGCAGAGACTGTGAGAGGCGAGTCTTCTATCTGGGGTGTGGAGAAGATGAAGATGCTGAACACATCAGAGAACATCCTTGCTAAGTACTACCAAGACCTATGGGGGAAGCTGTTCTATCCATCCTGTTTCAGCTACATGAGCTCTTTTCTGTGGTAACCCTGGTCTTGGAAGAGTACAATAAGGTCCATATCCAAAGCCATAACAGGACACAGACTCAACTGAGGCAGCCCCTGGGACCATGAGGGAGAGTTCAAACTTCCCATCAGCAGAAAAATTATTCATGTCATTAACTCTGTGGCAGAAGTCCTGGGGGCGATCCAGTTGTGATTCCATCACAGCAACTGCTACCCAATCTGAGGGTTTGAGCTGCCATTCCCAACTTTAATGTTCACTCAGGACCAACTACCTCTACCAACAAGAACTCAAGCCCATATCCTTCCCATCTCCAAAATCATTTCCTGTTCACTTTTTGTTCCATTCCAGCTTGGGGGAGTTTGAGTCCCAACTTTATGTGCTTTCTGTCTTCTAAGTCAGCATAAGACTGGATAATATCCTTCTGTACCGAACTGTCAGACAACTTTTGGGGCACTGTCAAAAGTGAATTCACCTTCCCCAAAGGAGAATCTTTAAAATCCTCTAAGAAAAAAACATGTATGTCTACAGATACTAAAACACCTACACGTACACAATCTTTCTACAATGGTTCTGATTTCAAATGTTCTATTCACTATATCCTGAAGTAGATCTGGACTCACAATCCAGATATTTTCTAACTGGTATAATCATCACATTTAAGGATTTGGGAACAAGAAATTATTGCAGGTCAGAACTGTGAATAGAAGACATCTGAATATAATTTTGAAATAAAGTTGGTCTGTGATAGTGGCATTCAAGAACTACAAGAACAGTCCTTCAACATTAAGAAGCAAGATGTGTAAAAAGTCCTAGGAGAGTAGGGGAGAGGTAGCTGCAGGCACTCTAGTGACTTGAGCACTGTCACTAGATCCAAGTTACATAGAAAGGTAAGTCAGGGATAACACTGAAATATGAAGCTGGGAAGGGTGAGAGGACATAGCTGTACAGACATGTCACCCATTTTTAAGGGAACAATGAAACAGTTTTCATTATAGTCAGTGAATGGTACAACCATCGTTACAATTTTTTAAAACTCCAAAGCTGAATTATGGTTGCTCACACCTGTAATTCCAACACTTGGTAAGCTGAGGCAGGAGTATTGCTGTGAGTTCAAGACAGAGAGACCCTGTCTCAAAAGAATAGGAGGGAGGGAGGGAGGGAGGGAGGGAGGGAGGGAGGGAGGGAGGGAGGGAGGGAGGGAGGGAGGGAGGGACAGAAAGAGGGAGGAGGGAGAGAGGGAGGGAGGACTACTTACTTTCTAATTCATTGTGTGAAGCTACTACTAAATGCGAAGATTATCACAAGAAAACCATAAACCAATATCTAAAGACCCTGACAAAATATTAGCAAATCAAATCCATTAAAAATATCTTATACAACTAACCAAGTAAGATTTTTTCCAAGTATCAAGAAATGGCTCATTAAAAGATAGCTAATATAACAAATAAATGACATTAATAGAAGTAAAAGGGAGAAGAAATGTGCATGATCATTCAAGCAGATGGAGGAAAAAAGCTCTTGACAAAAGTCTAACATCTTTCCATCAAAAAAAAGACTCAACAAACTAGGAATATACAGACACTTCCTTATCACAATAAAGAACATTTACAAAATTCTAACTTTTAACATCATACAAAAGACAGAAAGTCTTTTTCTTAGTATCAGGAAAAAGAGGATCTCCTTCCTGCCACTTGTATTCAGCACTGTACTGAAAGTTCAGGCTAGGGTTACTAGGCAAGAAAAATAAAGAAAAGACATCCAAGTTTTTTAGACAAGGTAAATTAAAAGCATAATTTTTAATGTCATCTAAATAGGAAAAAAAAAGCAAATTATGTATATTTACTGATGACATAGTCTTATATTTAGAAAAGCTTGAAAGAATAATTCAGAAAAGATCAATAAACAAAATCAGTTGTATTTCTACACAATGAGCAACCCCTCCTCCAAAAAGGGCTTCAACTTAGCTTCAAAAAGAACAAAATACAGAGAAATAACTTTAACCAAGGAAGTAAAAGATCCATACTCTAAAAATCAGAAAACATTATTGAGAGAAGTGAAGGAAGATATAAGTAGAGGCATGTTAATGACTTAGTGGAGTCAAAGGTTTAATAGTGTTAAAATGGCAATATTCTCCACAATGATCTATGGGTGCAATCACCTAGCAAAATTCCAGCTGCTTTGTTCCCAAAATAGACAAGGTGATTCTAAACTTCATACAGAATTGCAAAAGACCTCAAATAGCTAAACTAATTTTGAAACAGAAGACCACAGTGAGATCCACTGTTAAAAATGTAATGCTACAGTAATTAAAATAGTACAGTACTGGGATAATAAAGACAAGCAGAACAATGAAATACAACTGATAACCCAGAAGAATGACAAGTCTATTCAATAGGGAAAATTTGCCTTCACAAATGTTACTGAGATAAGATACATACCAAACAATGAATACGATCTTCTAGTTCACATTACAGATAAAACTTAAGTATAAAATATATCAAAGACCTAAATGCAGGAGCAAATCTATGAAGCTTTTAGAAAAATACCTAGGTATAAATCTCCATGATTTGTTTAATTAATATAATACCAAAATCAAAAGCAACAAAAGAATAAAGCAGATGAATTTGACATCACCAAAACTATACAAATACCAATGAGCTAAAGGAAACCATTAGTGGGGAAAAAAAAGACAACTGATTGAATAATAGGAAATATTTGCAAACCTTATATATAAGGGCATAAAATCCAGAGCACATAAAGCAATCCTGCAACTAAACTCAAGAACTGGACAAAAGACTTGAACAGACATTTCTCAAAAGATTTACAAATAGCCAATGATCACTACCTGAGAAAATATTCAATATCATTAGTCATTATCAAATCAAAATCACATTGAGATAGCTCTTCAAACCCACCAAAATGACTATTTTAAGAACAAGAAGAATGAAAGGCATAGGATAAATTTACATGGAATTTCCCTCTGGCTCGATGGACTCATACTTGGAGGCACATTCACTGGATCCAAATGCAACTGCAGGACAAGCAGCTGCAAGACGTGCCTCTAAGAATTTGATTGACTGAAAGGAACCAACAGAGTCAATCACTTTCCAAACAACCAGTGACTTGAGGGGGAGGGCCTAGGGAGAAAGCAGTGAATGCTGGGTAGGAGACACTAAGCTCAGTCCATCCTGGCGGAGTGTGCCGTCCTTGGTAGTTCTGATCAAAATGTAGACCTCAATAAGAAATGCCGCACCCCCCCATAAATCCTCAATAAACTCTTCTAATTAGAGGGCATACTTCTGTTTGCTTGCTCATTTCTGGGGACCCTGAGGAGTGGGGCGAAATGCCACACCTCACTTCTAGAAAAATTCCTAAGACAAAAGGTAGTGTTAAAAGAAATATATATATATATATATATATATATATATATATATGGTCGCACATGCTTGCGATCCCAGTGCTTTAGGAATTAAAGATGAGCTGGGGTATAGAAAATGCTGTCTAAAACTACTATTAATTTTCTACCTGATTTCCAAGCAAATGACTCTTCTGAAAAAGTACCTTACAAGCAAGCTTTAAGGGGATTTTACAGGGTAGGGGTAGCTATGGGCAAGGCATCCATAGATGCCTTGTAAATAGATTTAAAAAATCTATATAACAGGAAAATAATTCAAGGTACTCGAACTAGACATAGCAGACAGAGTCTATCATACCTTTGTAATTTCAAGTGTGAAAGTTGTTCAAATGATTTTGAATAAGATGAAGTATACTTTTTCAAAGGAGGTACAAGAATTACCTGCAGTTGTCTGATGAGAAAAAAAAAATTTTTTTTAAAGTCTCAGTATCAAATTTAATTCATCAAAACACTGGCTACAAAAAAACTCAACAGAATAAAGGTAAGGGCTAAAAACGAGGAATGGGATGATCAATATCAGGCCATCCACTAAGCATCTATTCACTCACCAAAAAATAACAAACTCATTAGGTGCCAGGCAAGTGTGAATGTGGATATGTGGTAAATGCCTGAGGCAGAGGTATTAACTTCCTACTCTTCTGAACCACCACTCTCTTCAATCGACTATCATTCATTCCACTCCATGGAGTTATACGTTCCACAAAGTTGTGCAATGTTTAAACTAAAACAAACAAAAAGGCTGTATAATGTTTAAACTAAAAATTCTGTGACAAGGGGATGTC
This sequence comes from Eospalax fontanierii, assembly GCA_035773235.1. NCBI lineage: Eukaryota > Metazoa > Chordata > Mammalia > Rodentia > Spalacidae > Eospalax > Eospalax fontanierii. The sequence goes on along the minus strand of CM069545.1, from coordinate 31,045,376 downwards.
TTTTCTGCCTGTTATTTCTACCTCCTTCATCTATCACATTAGTAACATGTACCTAACATGGTGGCATACAGACAACGTGTACAAATACACAAGAAAATGAAATGGTGGTCATAAGGTGGGAGTGGAAAGCTTAACTGGGTGTGGTGTATCAAGGAGCTATTGACAAGGTCGTTACAAAACCTTTACTTCCACAATTGTATTCTAAATTAATAAATTTAAACTAAAGACTTTCACTGTGTCTAGTTCATATTTCACAGTAGGAGGCACTTACTATTGAGCAACTACATATTTTTTGTTTTCCTATATAAATCCTAACTCTAATACTTTTGTCCCTTGGGTCTTAAAATATCTGTATTCTTTGAAACAATATCCACCTTTATCTGAACTTTGAACCCAGCACAAAAGTGACTATATGCATTTCTGATGATTTTTAAGACAAAATTCATAGCAAAAAATCTTCAATGACCATCCTGATGCATTCTGCAAAGTACTACAGAAGGTAGAAGAAGAAGATATATGCTTAACTTGTTCTCTCTGCTTAATTTCCCTTCAGAAAGATTTAGTCTTTGTAAAAGAAAAGCGTGAAAAATATTTTTAATACTTTCGAGAAGACTGTGAAAAGTTTGCATCCATGGTTACAATTTGTTTCTCTTGGATCTAAATATCCACCCACCCATTGGCTTCAGAAAAGTCCCTGGACACAAATCTTAGGAGACTGATACTTCCTAGAAGTTTTAATGAGAAAAAATAATAATTTTAAAAATTCTTTCCATGATGAAAAAGCCAATAGCAAAGATTACAAATGTTCTTTTGAATTGATACCAATTTGCAAAAATGTATTCTGTTAAAAACAAAGACACACCACACATTCATTCATTAACAAATGTTTCTTGAGCAAATTACAAGTGGACTTGCACTATCACATATCTGATCAAGAGTCCATTGAATATTACGCAAAATGATTAAGACAAAAACTGTATGTATAATTTTATAAAGCAATTCCAGTTCCCAGCATGCCTCTCTTTACCACTAAATTGCTACTGGCTACTAAGAATGGCTTCTCCATAAGTAAACAAATGGATTCCAAGAAACAATGGCTGTAATCCTCTTCAGCCTCACACAAGTATGCACCTGGTGTGTAAGGAACATTTGAAAAAGTCAAGAACAACTGATGTAATTCATTAAGTAGTTAACAGCTACTACCAAATCCCATTTAAAAAAAAAAATTCCTGTCTCTCCATCTAGGCTCAATGTGGTGTTCTTTCTCTGAATGTAGTTCTGTTACTGAAGTCACCATTTTGCATTCTTAGCACCAGTTGGCCCTACTGTGAATTCAGCAGCTGTGTCTTATTACTTAACTTTGAATATCCTCAGCCTGATACAAGGTAAAACTGGATATATGCATAAAGCAGCAAATACTGAAAAGGTTGATAGGAACCAAACTGCCGCCATTTTGAGAAGCCTGTTAAACCCTAGCTGCCATTTTGTCCAAGCAGGCTTAAGTTTCAGTTTCCTGAGCTTTAGTTACAAGAAATCACCAGAGCCTCCCCTGTTCCAAGAACTACCAATTGCAGCAACAGGTTCCTCATCTGCCAACACCAGGAGTGAGGAAACTGTGGTCAGCCCAGGTGGAGGGACCCAGTAAGCGGCAGCCTCTTGTCCTCTCTCGGTAACCACCCAATCATGTAAAAGGTCATACAAAGGCATGAGCCCATAAAAAGGCATGAGCCTGTAACCTGGGAGGCTGCCCTCCATATTGGCCTGGAGCTGCAGCCCAGCTAGATGCCTTTTTTTTCCCCCTAATAAATTCTTTACTTTGTTACAAAACTTTGGAGTCTGTGGGAGTTATTCTCCATTCTCAGACCCAACAATACTAAAGTCAGTTCCTCAATTAACCATTCTCAAAATTGTTATTATTTTTCTATTGGTATTTACTATTAAATACTTAACCCCAGTCATTAAAAAAAAAGAAGAAAATTCATGTCTCAAGATTTTACTAGAGAGAAGCACAAGGCTTATGGGGGTTGGAAATCAAGAAGTTAAATATTAAAGAAATATGAAACGGTTTTCTTGACCCAGGAAATTAGAGAATCCTCCCTAAAACTCAGAATATGATATTTCTAAAATAAAATCTTTGTAATTACATCTCTCTTCAAAAATACTAGTATTAGGGGTGCAGTTCATAGGCAGAGCATTTGCTAGTGGATTCTGCAGAGCCTATAGGATCAGAACTGAGTTCCTCAGTCTAACTAAGGCCTGGGTTCAGTACAGGTCGGCTCTCACACAGTTTTGAAGTCTTCTTATTGCCAGCCGCACACCCTTGGACTCCAGCCTCACCAACCTCAACATGAAACACACCTCCATGCTTCCATGTCTAGTAACACAGGCTTCCTTCCGGTCGGAACTGTCCACTGCTTGTGTCTATACTTGAAAACAAACAAAAATCCAACACAAGCTATTAGATCTAAGGTTAAAAATTGGGAGTAGGGACCAGGCATGGTGGTGCATACCTTTAATCCCAGCACTCAGGAGGCAGTGGCTGATGGATCACTGAGATAGAGGCCAGCCTAGGTGACTAGACCAGTATAGTCAACATAGCAAGTTCTGAGCCAGTTGTGGTTACACAGTGAGACCCTCTCTAAAAAAAAAATAGGGAGTAGATGACAAAAATCCAACAGTTCCTCTGTTACTGATATTTAAGCCACAGAAAATGAAAATGCAACTTGGGCTTGAGGGGAACTCAACAATTATTTGTGAATTCATGGTACACATACTCATTAACCACAAGGCTATGAGAAGAAACCAAGTAGATGAAATACCAAGTCAGCCAAATCTACCACTAGCAGAATAAAAGCAAGACGTCAAGAAGATAGAGTTAACTAAAATGAATTAAGGTCATATGACCCATTTTCAAAGTGACCCCAAGATATACACCATGGTAGAGGAAGCAAATCCTCCCAGTGTGCAGAAACAAGGACAGAAAGATTTAATCAAGAATCACAAGGGATAAGTGAGTCCACAAGCAGAACGGCTTCCACTCACCTAGTCATCTACCCCATGAACCACACAATCAATGACCTAGAGGATGTGATGTGACCATGCAGCAGAGTAGGGCAGAATAGCAGACCAAACTATGGTGCTCAACGCTGACCAGAGCTAGAAGGAAGCTGAACCAGAAGAATGAACAGACCTGTGTTCTGTGAGGCAAGATATTCCCTTCACATGGAGAATTACATCAAATGCCACTCTACAGTTCTCCTTGGGGAACACAAGGACTGGGTCTGCAGCTGTGCCACTGAAAACTGAAATAAGACAGACAAGGAGAAGTATGACTACATGCACTGAAAGAATAGACACATACAATACCCACATATGCAGAAGCTTGTGAATGAGTATGTATGTAGGAATATACATGTATATACATATCTAAAGCAAAAAAGAGTGAAAACAGGGCCCTCATAATAATCAACTTAGCTGCCACACCTACCCACTCCTTTGTCCTAATATGACTAAACCTTTTCTCTCTCCATGGTCAACCCCAGTTTAGTGGTTCTGACTAGTTCTATTCAAGGAGCCTGGGTTCAGTCATAATTTGGAACCACCTTGTATCTCCCCTCCCAATCCTTTCCTATCTCCTTCTAGTCACCTTGGTAATTTCATTTTAACCATACTAGAACATACTAAACAGCACAGTTTTAACTAGATAAGGAATTTTTGGGAGGGATGGGAGGGTCTCTTTTCTATCTAATTTAAGTATTCTTGCTGTAGACCAGAGTAAATAAGGAAGTCTGGGCACTTTTTGTCTTTTATGGACCACTGGCCCCAGAATCTATGAGTCCCCTTGAATGACTGCCTTTCACTTTGACCTCAGTTATATAAGAACATCCATAATGGAGCTGATTGTAACAGGGTCTGTCTTGTATCAACTGTACATTTACCTTCAAAGGAAACAGATGGAATGCCATGACAAAGGGTTTGGAATCATGATATCAAACTAGCACAGCTGATACCTAGACATAAACAATGTTAACACCTGTACCTCTGCACAGGTCTCTACTTCAAAAGCTTCTTAACAATTGTAATGTGGACTTGCTATACTTTCATAATCCTGGAAAATGCCTAAAACAATCTGCCAACCCCTTTCTGGCCATATCTATAAGCAATTAATGCACACACTTGATCATAACTATGAGATTTCAAATGAAGTAAGCACACCTACCATAGTAACAATTTGTAGAAGCACACTTGCTTTGTTCTATCAAAGGAAAATTAACAAGTGAATGCTGTCACTTTAACCTACAAATATATATCCACAGATAAAAGACTAGAAATGCTGAGCCAAAATGCTAGTAGTGGTAATTCCTAAAATATGAGGATTCTGCTTCATTTCTATTTTTCTGTTACCAAGTTTTCTGATATAACATGTGTTGTTACTGTGATAAGGAAAAAAAAAAAATGTAGGGCAATTGAGATGGTTCAGTGTGAAGAATGCTTGCCTCCAAGCCTGATGAGCTGTGTTCAATCTCTGGAACCCACATGGTGAAAGCAGAGAACTAACGCCTGCCAAATTTTCTCCAGTCCTACCTACCTACCTACCTACCTACTCACACATGCACACACTCACACACGCGTGCGCACGCGCACACACACACACACACACACACATGTCTAACAAAAGGAAAAAGGAAATGATATAAAGTCCTTGAAGATCTACAGAATTTTCTCCCTTTTACTCCTACTTAGCAATTTTAAAGATAGTAAAAAGATGACAAAGTCTCCCCAAGATATACTAAACTGATATTGGGCCATATGGAATAGATTTACCTAACTATAGAGGTACATTCACCATGTGCTCCCTGAGCTGGCAGACATACAAATCGCTGGACTCTAAGAAGCAATACTTTTAGACACTACAACATCGGGGACTTTATTTTAAAGTTCACTTTTAACTGAATTCAAAAGAATGAAAGGAATTTCCTGGACTTTATCGAGGCAATTTCCCAACAGATTTTTGCCATTTCTTTCCAATACAAGGGTTAAGAGCACTTAGTTAATTAAGGTGCATTCCCACTTAAAATGCTGTGAAGAATTGTAAGTTATGAGATCTTTAAAAAATAACACATCAATAAAAGGCTTAGAGTTCCTTCTAAGAAGTTGTTTGAACAATTTCGTACATAGAAAGTCACAAGACATCGGCCATTTTCAGTCACATCTAAGTGCAGGAGGAGATCTGCTTTCAGACCACACAGGAATACATATAGCTCTCTAAGATCAAGAAAGAGCCTTTCTTTGTTTTGTTATCATATGACAAGTATTCCGGTAGAATTTTCTCTGCAACTTCACTAAAATACCAGGCACAATACACACACCATTGAACACAGCACAAGGAGGACAGGGACATATTTTTCAGAACTGCAAAATGGCATCTGTAGAATGTCTCCAAAGGAGTGACAAAGGCACTTCTTTAGCCCTAACAAAGAGAACAATGTTTCCAGTAAAATACTACAGGGCTATTGCTTTCAGAGGGGAAAGGCAGTAAAAATTAACGCAATGCACGACTAAAAATGCAGAATAATGCTCTGTAAGAACTAAAGCTATCTGGGCACAAATTTTACTCATTACAACATACAACAGAGCTCAATGTATTTTTTAAAACTGCAAATATTAAACTGCAAAGAAAATTATAACTAATTTTCAAAAGAATTAGCTATTAATGGAATTAACTCATGTTCATAAGCAGTATGTTTCTATAAGTCTCACTGTTTAGAAGACAGCTAATAAGTTCTACCAGCGTTATACTAAATAAAATACCCAAAACATCCAGTTTCTCATGACCACTTCATGAAAAACACCGTCAAAGTCTGCATTTTACAGGTAAAGACATTGAGGTCTAGAGATATAAAATGATTTGACATCCAGCAGATCTGAGTTTTAATTCCAAATCCTTCACTGGCCAGTTTCAACACTGAATTTCCAAGACTTTTTTTTTTCAAGACTATCCACATCAAATACTGTTCACACGGATTAAACACAAGCCAGTTTCAAAAATAGGACAAGAACTTTCCTAAAATGGCATGCAAAACTGTAACTACATGACTCTTGAGGTTACAAAGAAATCAGGATAGACTCAACTCAGTCACTCAAGAAATATTTTCAAAACACCTTTAACGGAGTAGCTTAACAAATGAATTAGAAAGGCTGGGGAGATGGCTCAGTGCTAAAGCACTTGCCAGACATGCCAAGCACAAAGCAATGGGTTCCATCCCCAACATAGCAGAACAAAAGCAAAACAAAAACCGCATTAAGAAAAAATAAAGAGAAGTGTCATGAGTCAGAATTATGAAGCAAAGTAAGTATCTGAATAGCTGCACAGAAGATCATAATAAGGAAATCGATGACTATGCCACATTTTTACCTGCAGTGTATGTCAGCTATCTTTCAAAGGACAGTGCTCTAAAAAACGAATAACTTCTGTACTGTGGAAGGAAGAAACTTCAATCATGTTTATGAATAGAATCTGATTTAAGTAAAGGAATTAATAAATATGTTATCAACAAGTAAATTGCTCTCTCTGTAATTGTCTCTCATAACTTACTGGTCAGCTCTACTTTGAATACTTCCAGGACACTGCTACCCAACTAACCTTCCTTAATTCCAGTTCTGATAATATCATTTTTGTACCTGGAAAACCTCTGTAATTCCACTGACTACAGACAGCATTGCAAGTTCTTCCACCCAAATTCAGAGTCCTCTAGGCTTGACAATGTTTTCTGGCCTTCTGCTCACTTCTGTTCACCATTCAGTAGGTGAAAGTCACTGAGCCTGACTCACATCTCAGACTTCTTCCCAGAAGATAACCAGAAGAGCCAATCATCACCATCACCTCAAGAAGAATCCAGCTACCAGCTTTGAATGATCCTGAAGATTTCTTTACCACCCCTCACCTAGACACCATCCATCCCTCCTCTGTGTCCCACTGTCCTCTCCACCTATTTCAGAGTTCAGCACTGCTCTACACCACAGGCCCCGTGCATCCTACCCACCCTCCTGAAGAGTGTGCCTTATCCATTTCTGTCACAGCAACAAACATTTTTTACACAAAATAATGCTTAGTGTAAGTTTGATAAACAGAAAAAAAAAAAGAAGGCAAAAACGAGGAAAGAAATTCAACATACCTACATTTTCAAACAATTCTGGGCATCATAACTTTTTTGTCTACGGCCCAAGATAAGTCATCCTAACGATTCCACAGTTACTATATTAAATTAAGCAGCACTCTAATAGAACATAGTTTGGCACATTATAATGAAAAACCTCATGTCATCTTTCATAACATACATTAAAGAAATATGAGGAATAGCAGGTATGGTGGTATACACGTGCAATTCCACCCCTTGTGAGGTGGAGGCAGGAGAACCAAAAATGCAAAACCAGTTTCGGTTACATAGAAAGTTCAAGACCAGCCTAGGCTATGGTGTGACCCTTTCTCAAAGAAAACAGAAGTAGAAAGGGATATTAAATTCTAAGGGAAGAAAAGGAAAATAGAAATGGCTCTGAACTAAATCCTAGGACTATCTGGGGATACATAATCCTTCTGAATAAGGTTAATTTTTCGATTTCTCTTGCAAAGGACCCAGTTTATTCCCAGCACCCACATGGTAACAACCCTCCGTAACTCCAGTTCCAGGGGAATACGATGCCCTCTTCTGACCTCCATGGGCACTGTACAACACAGGTGCACTTACGTACAATACAAGCAATACACTGACACATAAAATAAAAATAAATTAAAAAAAAACTGAACTCACCCTTTATAACTAAGAAACAAAGAAAAATCCAGGGGCAGGGGAATTAAATATCGGGTGCTTTTTAAAAGTACAGCAATGCCTGAACTCACTGATCAATGTAGCATTATTTAACAGAACAGGGTAGTAACATTCCTTATACTGCTCAGGTTATCACTCAAATTGTTAAAATGGCCTTGATCAAGGCTCTGTGGAGGACCATTAGGGGAAGTTATTTCTCTGGTCTGGGTGAAGACCTCAGGTTCCAAGCTACCAAAACATGAGAGAGTTAATCTAGTTGGGCTGATCAATCACCTGGCCTAGGCAACCCCTCAAGAAGGCAGGTTCACTGTAAGCCATGCTCAAGAGATAGGAGATATAATTAGTCCTTTAGTAAGATATTTTTCCTTCCCAGAATTACCACCACCGCCACCACCACCAACAACAACACAAACCCACTCCCTACTCCCCACCCAAGAGCAGTAGTCATATAGTTCCGTAAGTCTGTCTGCTTCTCTAAACTACAAGGAAATGGAACTTTTCCTCTTCTCTAAGCACACTTTCCTTAACACTGTAGGCTTCAACCTTTCTCTAAAGTTAGTTTTCTTCCCCACTAAGCAGCAATTTGTCCTCCATGTGACTGACATCCATGCCTGCCTAACTCAAATGGTATGTCTTCTTCTCCATCTTCCTCTTCCCTACAGCTGCCAAAATTTACAGCTTGCTGCCCTGGGACAGTTCTTATAAACTCTTGATAAAGTTGTCCTTGATTGTCCTTTTGAGTCCATTCTTAAATCCTTTTATTAACAGGACTAAAAACCCAGAGAGAGGATTCTGATTTCCCCAGTAACAAAATCATAGCAAAGAGGGTCAAAATGTGGCTAGAAAAGGAAGGGTACTTGTCCTGAAAAGAAGCAAAGATAGCTATCACAACTGAGCCAAAGACAAGAAATCTCCAATATTTGATTCTCTGGAACTTTAACTATAACTTTCAATGCAATGTACAACCTGTGAGATACTGCTAAATAAAAGAAAAGCCTGTCTTATTAGGCAACCTAGCCAGCCTAATGACCAAAGACCAATCTGGTACAGTGTATCTCAAGCTAGGCACGTTCTTACATTGTGGCACAATAGCACCCTCTGAGACAGAATTCAGACACTCATTCTGTTCTAGGAGAATGATACCATCAAAAACAAATACCACTACCCATCAACCATCAAAATACAGCATCCTAGGAAAAACACCAACTCACCGTTATCAGTAATGGAGTACCTAGAGCACTCAGCACTCACACCTGTCACCCAGGTCCTGTAATCACTGCACTGCACAATTCAAGGACAGCTGGATTAGGATAAACCCCTTAAGAAGCAGCACTGACACAATTCAACCCTAGTGCTTAAGTCAGAGGTGGCACAGCTCCAGGTCAGGAAATAATGCCACTGATATTAGAACGCAAAGGTAAACACAAATATCTCTAAGAAGCAGAATTCCTTGCCAATCATAAAATTAATTCCTGAATTATCTAACCCTTTTTTCAAGCCAAATGGTAAATAATCCCAAAGCCCAGAGAGAATACACATCTACTATTACCTAAATATAATGAATTAATGAGCAAAGACTACTCAAGAGAGATGAGATCACTCTAGCAACAGAATCAACTTTTTGCACAAATACTTAACTATTTTGCTTTTTAAGGGAAAGAATATATACATATATGTAAATGTATATATATTCATATAAACACAACACACAAATGGGCTTGATCATTAAGTGATGGAGCTGTTTATAGAACAGTCACATCTTCTATATCCTGACACCTCAAATGAAATGTTATGTCTCCATCCAGGCCAGACACAAGTGGGGGTTTGGAGTGGAGTAGTTCCAATATCTACTCTTAAGAGCAACATGAGCGTGTCACAGCCAATCAAAACAAAATTCTTTATATCACACTGAACAAACCTTTTGGTACATCACTAAGAACTTAAGTACAACATTACAAGAAGCACAGAATTCTGAAAGAAAAAAAAATTTTCTCATTGTTTCTCCCTATTTTATCTAGCCATTTGGCCAATTTCCATTATATCTCTCCAATACTTAAGCTGTCATCTCCAGTGGAGTTTCTCCACCCATCCCAATAGCTTTTAAACCTTCTGGAAAAGAACCAAAAGTATAATCAACTTTGCCAAATGACATTCAGATTTAGACTCCACCCAATATTTGGCTGTCTGTCCTGCTTATCGTTCCATCTCCTTCCACTCTTCCTTCCTTTCCCTACCTGTAACTAGATCCAGCAATTTTCTCCTCACTCAAGAGTTTCAACACTAAATATTGTTAGAGTCACAAATAGCCCCAGAAGATTAGCTGGGATAAACTATAAAACCTCTAGTCTATCTGTTGGAAGACCCACCTTTCCAGTTTCACTAGTAAATCACCAGGTCATAGGATCACCCCTAGGAAGGCAGGTTCACCTTAAGACATGCTAAACAGATGGACAGAATACCTAGTACATGTTAATGAGATAGTAAACTTTTCCTGCCCAGAATTCCACCTCCCAGTGCAGTACTTCTGGACCTGGCCACAGACTTGTAGGTCTCTTTAAGTTTGCCCTCTTTTCTGAATTCTTGAAAAAGGTATAATCTCTCCTTTTCTTTTTCATGTTCCTTTTCTAAACATGCTTTCTTTAACACTTTGGGCTGCCCTAACATCTTGTATTGCTTTACTTTTTCTCTAAAGCTTCCTTTCTCCCAGCCATGTGGCTGCCTCCATGCAGGCTCTAAACCTGCATGGCTTCATGGCTTCCTTTCCTTCTCCCTTCCATTTCCAGCCTGCCCAGCTTGAGGATTTTTCTTTAAATTCTAATAAAATTGTCCTAAAGCTTCCATTTGGGTCTATTCTTAAATTATTTTATGAATGAGACTAAGAAACCTCTAGGGTACACTCTTTCTCACCATTTCAGTATCTCCCCTCCCAACTCAGCTGCTACTGTTCTCAAAATGAAGAAAGCAAGCCAGGCTTGATGGCTTACACCTACAGTACTAGCACTCAGGAAGGCTGAGGCAGAAGGATTGCACAGAGTTCAAAGTCAGTCTCTGCCATCTGAGTTCCATGCACAGTGTGAGTCTGGCTCAAAAAACAGAAAAAGCAAGGGGGCTGGAGATGGTTCAGCAGTTAAAAACATCGGTTGCTTTTATAGAAGACCCAAGCTAAGCTCCCAGCACCAACAAGGCAGCTAACAACCACTTGTAATTTAAGTTCCTGAGGATCCACACCCTCTTCTGGCCTCTGAGAGCATTTCATGACATAAGTGCATTTACAGATATGCATGAAAAACACTCATAAAAGTAAACAAATCATACAAAAATATTTTTTTTTAAAAAAGCAGGGAAGGATCAAGAAGCATTAAGACTTTTTTGGTGAGGTTTCGGACTACGGCACACAACATATCTAAGATAAGATTTTTGCACAACACACACATATACAAAATACAAAATAAAATTAAAATGTCTTTCCATCTACCTTTCAGATATTCCTCCACATCTAACCAATGCCACTTCAGTGGTTACATAATTCTTTCTAGATTTATGCTGGGTTCAAACCCAGATGATAGTGAATTTGAAGCCATAACAACAGCTTCTAAAAGGACATCTGACTATCTATTAACCAAAACAAAACATGATGTGCCGATCATGCTGAGCCTGCTTGTTTCACAGAGATACTTCTTAGATCAGGAGGACTAGCATTAACTATAAACTCAGAAGAGACCATGTGCCTCATACCGATACAAGGGATATCTTTGAGGTTCTTAGTCTCATTAATAAAAGATTTTTTTAATGGACTCAAAAGAAGTTTTAGGACAATTTTATTAGAGTTTAAAAGAAAAACCCTCTGGGCAGGGAAGCTGTAAATCTTAGCAACTGCCTGGAGAAGGAGAACGAATAAAGAAAAAAAAAAGGCATGCCTTTTAATTTGGCAGGGAAGTCAGACATATGGTAAACTACCAGCTACAGGTATTAGGGAAAGCATACTTCGAAAAGAATTAGAAATAAGAAAATAAGAGGTTATGTTTTTCTGAAACAGGAGGTCTGTAGCCCAATAAGCTACAGCATTAGGGAAGAGAATTCCAGAGGGGGGGAAAAAGGTGTATTATCTCATTAAAGGACTAATTATTCCACCTGTCTCTTTAGCATAGATTAAGTTGAACTAGCCTTCCTAGGGGTGGTCCCTTGAGCCATGTGACCTGTCTCCACTGCAATGTTAGGTCTCCAGCCTGGCCAGAGCCTATTCCCTTCCCCAGGAGTTTCCTCTTTATTGCTACTGTTAACAGTGAGGTCCAGAAAGGCTCTAAACATTCTTAATAAGCTATAGTAGATCTTCAAGGTATCCTGATAGTAAAAGGAAAAAGAAAGAGAACAGGGGAACAAGAGAACATCCTTGTCCTTGAGGAGGAAACCTTGTATAGTAATTGTAAATCAAATCTGAGATAAGAATAGAATAAATGTCATAAGACTGTATGAGCCAAAGGAATTACAAAGGTGCAAATTCTTACAGGAACCCAGCAAAGGAAAGCAAATCTATTTCAGAATAAAACAAATGTAGTATATGAGATGATTACTTTGATTTAAAAAAGACATTTTGTTAAAGTTCTAAGGGAGGCTGGCAAGATGGTTGTCACTAAAGATCTCTAGAACCCATGTAAAATCTTAAAAAGTAGGGTGTGGTGATATTTACCTGTAATCCCGAGTGCACACAAAGCTTTAAGGAATTAATAGTTTTAATATGGGAAAAAAGAAAAACTTCAAATAGTCACACACTAAATGCAAAACACATTTTTAACTACAACTCCTCTCAGGCCCATATCAAATCACCCTAAAAGATTATCTTTAACAACAAACCAATCATATCATAAAGTTTCTCCCAATAACTTGGGCCAAATTAACTGAATTGCTGTGTCTGGGTGGTCCCAATTTTTCACTTTTCACACTCAAAGTTATAATTAAATGGACTTATCCCTCTCAGGGTCAATGATCTCTAATTTATCCTAGAACACAAGAACACTTCTCATAGTAAATCAAATACAAAAGAAAGCTTTAAAATGTGTACTGGACTATATGTGGAGCTGATTCTAATTCCAGCTCTGAAAGTCAAGTAACTATTAGCAAGTTACTAAACTGATTCATCTATAAAGCAAAGAAATTAATAATGTCCTAAAGTGCCCTTTATTCTAAAAAACAACTTGCATAGCAAACTGCACAGACAGTGAGAAAAGACATCAAAACCAGATGCATAGTCTGAGGCCCACATCATGAAATGTAAATAAATCTACATTCACCAGGCACTTATTCCATAAGCCATGAATAAAGAATACTAGGATAAAACAACATAGTAATAGCAATTACATTTTAAGGTAAGGAGAAGGCTGGTCTATTGTTTATTATTCTCTGCAATACAAAGTCTATGCAATAAACATGTAAATTTATCATTAGACAATCCAATCTCTTGAATCAAAGCTTGACATTTCAAATCAAAGCTCTGCACCCTCTGCAAAATAGGTTGGAAATGAAGACCTCTCTCAGCAACACTGAAAATCCAGTCTTCTGTTGAGGTAAGGGAGAGAAAACCCTCAACTTTGTTTTTCCAGTTTCTTTTCTCTTGGGAGTCTAAAATTCCCACCCTGCCCCCACCTCTCCAAAAAAATATCCTCCTGAGTGCTGAACACAAGCAACCTAAAACTGGAATTTCTGGCATGGTATGGTTTTCAAAAATCACTGTATTATCATCTCCCTACCTCTATATACACACACCCAGAATTGGATTTCATACTTAGTTTCATAACAAAATCTCAAGTTGTACTTTAAATACATTCCTTTCTTCTTTTTCTTTTAAACAGGAGCAGACCACAATGGAAAAAGAGGGAAATGATTTGGCACCTGTGGAGATGATGTCATTATTAACCCAGTCTCAGATCCATCCCCAAAATTTAGCCCCAGCTTGAATCTCTTGGCCCACCCAAAGCTGCTTAGCACATTAACAGGCTCCTCTCCAGACCCTGGAAAACCTCCACAAAGTCACCGAACTAGATGGTGCTCTACTTTAGAAATCCTGTACCTTAACTTTTTAGCTTTAAACTTTTTGTACAACAAACACATCATCAAATACTGTCATGATCATCTGGGCAGGACCAATCATTCACAGCCCTATTTATTAGCTGGCACATCTGTGCAGCAATTGATTTTACGTGTTTGTCTCTAGGCAGTTTCTGAGCTGTAGGATAGGCTATATTTCAAAAGCCTGATTTGGTGGCCTTCTGGTAAAAACAAACAAACAAACAAACAAAAAAACAGAATATGCATATCCTCAATCTTCATCTCACCCCTAAAACCATACAACAGATGGTTGCTAGGGAGCACCCTGGAAAAGCTAGGATGTAAGTCTCAATCCTTAACCTGTAAAATGAAGCTAAAGAAATATATAGTATCTGTATCTATAACGGTTAACTTTCATCATCAATTCAATTGTATTAGAATTAGTAGACACATCTGGATGTGTCTGTGAGGGTATTTCTAAGACGTTTAAGAAGAAAACTCATCCTGAATGTGGGTGGCATCATCCTATAGGCTGGGGGTCTCAGGCTGAATAAAGGTGAAGACAGAGAAAGCAGGCTGAACACCAGGATTCATCTTCCTCTGCTTCCTCACTGAAGGTACAACATGATCTCTTGCTTCTGCCACCATCCTTTGCCAGGCCTTTTAATTGTAACAGACTGATCTTTCCAACTGTGAGCCAAAATAAAGTCTTTTTTCAGTTGCTTTTGTTAAGCATTTTGTCACAGCAAAGAGAAAAGCAACTAATATGCAGTCCATATACAATATAATGCAACTTGAATGCAATTGCTGACAAGGTGTAACACTCCCAGTTTTCAAACCATTTGAAAACTTAACCACAAATTTTAACCCTTACAAGGAAAACAATAAGGAGTTTCAATGGAAACATATCCATTCTACAGGGAAACAGATGCCAGGAAGTGCAAAGAAGAAACTCTACCTCCTGCTCCACCATCAACCTCCCCAATAGAGATCTCAAAGGTGAAAGAAGGGTGTGGAAGAAGCCTCTTCTTACCCAAGCATCCAACTCTTTACTCCCAAACTCTCAGAGCACCTTTCTATCTCCTTGAGTCACAAGATGCAGCCTTCCACTTCCTCTACTCCCCGTGCCTGTCCACTGTTGGCAAGTATGTGGGAAACAAGACTCTGTCTCAAGCTCAATTTAGAAAGCAACATAAAAATGTGTAATTTTCAATCAAGACTTTACTATTCAAAACAAAGAGGAAAGAGGTAAGTGAAGTCCACGTTTGTTTGTTTGAAGAACACACTCAGATACCAATGTTTATTTTTTTAATTAGTGAAGACAACAAGATAAGTTAGAATTCATCCTTTGTTATTCCCAACATTATGCTTACTTGATATTTTAAGCTTTATTACCCATAGAAACCTCTATAGTTTTTCAAATTTTCATGCTCGGGTTTCAAACATTGTTAGGTATTTTGTAGATAACCAGAGGATTAGTTCCAAATGACTAGTTCCAAGTTCTCTCCCAATGACCCATAGCACACCTAAGCCCCTTCTCCTGAATGCCTAGATACATACAGACTCACAAGATCTTAGGGATTTCCCAGTCTGACAGTGAACCTAGAAAGCCCCAGTGCAGAGCCAGATTCTCAACCTCACATCCCAGAGCTGCTTACCCTACCATTGTAAAGTCTGAATCCCAAAGGTTCAATATGCATAACGAATTCCAACTGCAAAGACCTTTTACTCACTACCCACACTCACACTCCTTTCCCAGGCTCGGAGTGGAGAGCTCTGTGTTCCTCCTGAGAAATCAAACCTCCAATGATCTTGTTCTGCTCATGATCTCAGTTTCTCACTCCCACAATCACACCACAAAATTTCCAAATTCTCCAACTGTGACCCAGAGTAAAATATTTACATCCCAATGCAATTCAGAAATACAAAGTAAATACCCCCATTTTAATGGAAACCATGTTTTCAAATGACTGTGTGAGTCATTCTGATTAAAACCAAAGTCTAAACTTTGGCAGTCTGCTAAACAAGCCCCACCTTTGCTACTCAACAAATCTGCCATCAGACTGCCTCAGCCAAAGAGGCAGTCTAATAGACTGAATGAGGCCCCAACTCTCACACTATTATTTCCCTCTTAAATACTGGTCATGACCTTCTAAATGAACTTCTTGAATAACCTGGCCCTATACTATAACCCTACCACAATCTCAATTTCACATACCTCAACTTCCAAGTATCTTCTCTTTTCAACTCAAACCCTCTTGAACACCAATTCCAACAATTCTTTGACCATGAAGAGACCGTGTCCCCATCTCTACTCCTGAAGTAGCTTAGATCCCAAGAATCTGATCAGTACAGCATCTTAACTCCTTCACCCTCTCTTCAGCACCCTGTTTCACAGTGATAATCATTCAACCTCTAACAAAAACCACTTATATACATGTACGAAATTTTCAAAGAATGGGAAAAAATTTAATCTCTTAAACCATCACAATAACTATTCTAAATCACAATTCACAGGAAAGGTAACTGACACCTTAGTCCCAACATTCAGGAATCTAAGGCAGGAGGATGCTCATGAGTTCCAGGTCATTCTGAGCTACAGGAGACCCTGTCTCAAAAATTTTTAAAGTAAAAATAAAAATAAATTGACGGGTTGTAAACCTTAAGACTTCAAATTATCCCAGAAATCCTACAAAGTTCCTTAGTCAATACAATTGCTACTCTCCTGGATAATATTTTTCCACCTGAACATAAAGGGGGAAAAATTATAGACTCCAAAACATGGATAATTTCAAACTGGAAGTTAGATATTATTTTGTTCTCAGTTATAATCAAATCATAGCTGTCCTTCAATAGAGAAAATCTAATATTCTGTTTAACAAATTCTATTAAACCCAAAACAAAAGTCAAGCACTTACAGAAGGAAGAAGGAGGGAAGCAGAGGAAGGAAGTGGAGGGGAAGAAAGGTCTGACCCCCAGTCAGTCTTCATTAATTCTCTTATCACTAAGTTTAAGGAGGCATATCCAATTGGAAATTTTTACTCTCAAAAAGTGGTTGTATTTCCTCCTCCTTAGTAAAAATGTTTGATAATATTTACTGTAATTCTTTTACCAAAAGTCCATGTGTGACCATGCCCTCCTTCTCTAATCACTATCAGGCATAACAGTCTATTGTCCGAGTAAAATTTGTTCAACCATGCCAACATCCATGCAATCAGGCATGCTCAATTTGCAAGGGTCAAGTCCAATGGCATGGCCACAAATGATAAGTGCCAATGCTCTGCTATTGGACTTTTCAATGAAAGGAACATCTTTCCCACAATTATCTCTAGATTGAATCCAAGTGACTAATAAATTCTTTCACATAATCCAAAGCACAATCAAAACAACACATATTATAGATTTGCTATTTACTCTACTCTATAACACTATTATATGTGAGGGCTAAGGAAGCATACAGGCCAAAGTGACAAGCTGCCTCCCAGTTCAGAATTCAAGGCACTGCAAGGAGCTCCATGAGTGAATCACTCCAGGACTTCATGGGTCATTTTTATCACTCTGAGACCCAGTTCTTCCTGATAGGGATAAAGAAAGAAAGACACTGAGACACAGACACAGTAAGATGGAGACAGTGAATCAAGAAAAGCAGGTAAGGGGGAAGGGAAAACAAAGGCTGCTCTTCAGAACAAAAGATACCTTAGAACTTTTAGAAAAGCTCAGGTGAAAACCACTTACACCTCTTGGCCCAGAGGACATGACCAAGATAGAAGCCTGCTCAGTCTTCCAGGCCCTTCAAAGAAGAAAATCACACACACAACCCACACAACTGTGGTCAGGCAGATATAACAATTCCTACCTGAATTACTGTGAGTCCTTCCCCCAAACCCTGACTTAATCATCAATTCAGTCATTTTCATTACTCAGTTTTAAGACTGCTAAAATGTTTCTTCTCTACCTTTCACTCGCTCAGCATTTTGAGATTGGCTACTAATTACTCAACATTGTGTTTGACACAGGAAATAAGCCCAGGATTATAATCTATTCTGAAAAATCTCTGCTGAATAAAGAAATATGGGAAAAAAGTGGAAAATAGGCCAAAACTGGTACCATAACTGAAGAAAGAAGGGAGCAAGGAAAGGGTATAACCCTCCAAGTACTTCTAAAGGCAGCAGATACATACACCAATATAGATTTCTCCTTTCAACTTCAGAAATATAATCAAAATTGCAAATGTTAAGTCCCCATACCTATGAGGTAATAATAAAATGCAAAAAATAAATTTTTATTAATGGGAGAGATATATGATAGACACAGGACTCAAGATGTCTTAAGATTTTTCTAAACATTTCATGCTTTGGTTTTCAGTTTACAAGACTAATCACCACTTGACTACAGAAGACACACGAGGCCCTTCATTCCAGTCAAAATCACATTAAATAAAACTTATCTTTGTTCAGCATCCTTTTCTTTCTTTGGCTTCTCTTCAATCCTAAACCAAGGCAGTTTATACACCAAACTTAGGCTATCAATTAACCGTAGCTAAAATATTGACAAATACTAATTTAAAGTGTGACTTCCTGCAAGTCCAAGGTGGGGGTAAAAGTAGGAAACAGATGAAAATAGAGAAGCCAATGTAAGGTCAACATGTGTTATTTAGCTTAGAGCAGGGTGAGCAAACAGATGGTTAGCTTCTTCCTCCATCACTGCAAAAGAAAAAAATATACCCAGTTACCACAGAACTGTCTTGTTACGGGAAAACACATAAAGTCAGAGTTTCTAAGGAATTTGATTTGGCCTGACGCCTCTGCTGTCTAGATCATCAGGACTGCTCAACCTCTGAAGTACTGACATTACTATGAGGAGCTAGCCTCTCTGCACTAGATTCCAGTAGCATACCCCTAAGTCATGGCAATCAGATGTCTCTAGCAAGTGCCCAATGTCTCCCAGAGAATCATCTAGCAACCTCCAGTAGGATTGAGAACCACTACACTGGATTATGAGCAAAAGATTACTTAGCAGAAATACAATTAAGAAAAATTATTGCTGAATAGGACAAAACATTAAGAAAAATACTATGCCTTAACCAGCTATTGTCTGTACCTTAAAGAAAAGCTAAAAAATTTCCTAAAAAAGAGACAAATTCCAAAACCAAGGTCAAGAAAGTAAAAGCATAGCTTAGCTTTTAAGTGACAATGTGACTGAAGAAAATGTCAATTCATACCACAAAGGAGGCATATCCAATTGGAAATTTTTATTTTCTTAGTTGTTTATTAAAACAACTAAGTACATAGTTGTAATGAAAGGTGACCTACAGGAGAGCTTAGTGAAAGCATTAACTCAAACCAAGTCTACCTTCACTCCCTAAATCCAACAAGAATGATCTTTCACAGAGTTTATTCTAAAAGATGAATATCAAGATTAATAACTTGAAATAGATTTAAAACATACAGATAAATTCAAAATCCCAGCTCCAACAATTTTCTAGCTACAGGATACTCTCTTTACAGAAGTTCAAATGCTATATTCAGTATATGGACATCAGCATTATGCCTGGAATACTGCAAACAGAAGAAATAATTGGCAGCTTCCAGTAGTTACACATATACTTTATACCTAATGCAAAAGTAAATATACATTCTAAGTGAACTCTGGGAAAGGGAACTGCCTTCTAATCCATTAACTGAAGGGAAAAAGGAAAAAAAATCTATTCCTGTAAAATACATGCCAAGATTTATCTTCAAATAGAAGGCAAAAGAAAAATAGATAAGCTATGATGTACATGGTTATAATAAAAACAAAATAGAAATGCTGCCTTTTAATACTACATCATTTATCACTTCTGCTAACTCCACTATGTCCCTCACTTCTCTCCAAAATCAGCCAAAACATCACTTCTAGCAATTGAAATTAAAAATTCACTTTGTAATTTTATAAAATGTCTAATAAACAAGTAGGAAAGAGCATTTTCTCACAAATACGCAAAGCTAGTTTGGAGTCGCTGTATTTGCTTCACAGAAGTTGTTTTCTAACCACAAGCTACTACAAATTATTCAGACCTTTTGGCAGCAGCACAGGAAAGTGCCCTTTTCACCCGTTCTCCCGCAAAAATTGTAGTCAATTTCTAGGCAAACCCTTCTCTCAAGGCTACTATGTTTTATGAAGCCAAATGCACACAGCTTTTCATTTATCATTATGAGAGTCCCAAATATTTTTCATTTGGAAAGAAAACTGAAAGCAAGTCAAGTCATCAAAGACATATGAGTAAAGTTCTTTACTGAATCAGACCAAAAAGTGTGCTATGCCAGCATTTGAAATTTATGGGGCATTTAGAATCACAGCTGTTTCTATTTTATCCAAATTATCAAGGATGCAACAAGTAACATGTAATGCCATTTCCTGACACTTGATTACCCTTAAACTTCCCACTATTAACCTGTAATGTTTTATATAATTAAAATAAGTGGAGAGGGGGTTTCAGGGTTTTTTTAACTCAAGCAACCCATTCACTGTATCTTCTACTTGAACCTACAGTTTTTCTATAATCTTATGTATCACATAAAGGCATTTGGATAAGTCATAAGGATGAAGTTGAAGATCCTTGTAAATTTTTTATTCAGGAATATAAACTCAGCTGAGATTTCCTCCCTTCAATTATTTAAGGAAAGTTGAAGTCAGGAGATAGTAAAATACCCAACAATTGTTTAATTTCTAAAAAAGAAAGTCAACATTACCTCTTTAATACAAAATTAAAGACAACCCTTTGAAAACCAGGAATTTCCTTGTTCCCCACTTGGCTTAAAATTTCATAGACTAATCATTTATTAAAAAGAAGTCTAAATATTAAAAAGGCATTCAAAGATAAAGCCCAATACTGTCACGTACTGGGAGAATCAAGTGCCAAAACCCAATCTGTGAACCAAGTTCAAGATTCTTAAGGATAAAAAATAATTCTGCCCAGTATCTTCCAAGCAACTTTTCTCTGTCTAAAGATGATTTGTAACTGCAAATGAGTTCCTGTAATGATACAAAGGCACTGTCTCCAAAAGTACAGTACAATAAAATGTCTAAAACTCACACACAAATGATAAACAACTTTGATTTTTCATATTTTATTTTACATTACTGTTTATCAGCACCTTCAAAGTATATTTATATTTGTTGATATGTACGGGAAAATAATCTGTGGAAAAAGAAATTCTCTGCACTGGAGAGTTACTCTGCTGAATTTAACATCATTTCATGTGCTGTTCAACACCAGCATAAATGAGCCTGTTAAGATAATCACCAAAAGAGCCAAACATACATTTCTCCAGCTAACTGTCCATATTTTCACAAACTTACTTTCAAATAAGTGAACAAGAGAGAAACAACTGCCCAAGGTTATGCAGAGGTCTAACATAAGAAAACAAAGCACTCAAGCTCACTGTTCAAACACATGGGTTTTCTGGCTAAAATTGGAAAACTTCAACCTGGAAAAGATTTACTTCAGATTGAAACTAAATGGATAATTAAGGAATCTCTTTTTCCACTACTACATTTTTCAAGTTCTCACATTAGAAGACATATCTTTAAACAAAAATGGATCTTTTTCTGAACAGTAAAGAAGTTACTAATTGCTAAGTTCTCATCCTACTTTACCTTACATCCAGTTACAATTCCTAGATTTAAAGGCACACAGCTGGGGAGAGATGGCTCAGTGGTTAAGCACATTGGCTGCTCTTGCAGAGGACCCAGGGTTTGAATCCCTCAACCACATGGTGGCTAACAACCGAAACTCCAGTTCCAAGGGATCCAATACCCTCTTCTGTCCTCCTCAGGCACGCACAACACGGGTGCACTTACATAAACCCAGACAATATACAAATACACATAAAATAAAATATTTAAAAGCACACAGCTAACACTGAAGAGTGACGTGTCAGACAGATGTATTTAGTGCTAAGTGGGCTACTATACTTACACACGGTAAGTTAAAGGTGTTGTGTATGCTTGTAGGCAATGGTCAGTAAAAGACCTCTATGTGGTTTACTTACAGCAAAAGCACTGAATGCTCTTCATGTCTCTAGACAGAAAACTCAGGACATTTAGCTTCAAATGTAGTCAACACTACTCTGAAAATGGATTCCATCTATGAATCGTCTATATTTGTATGGTGGAAAAGGTTAAAAAAAAAAAAGCACAGTTTTCTGTGTTGCTGTGCTGCCAATGGTTGAAGAATTCACAGTAGCTTGTGGCTAGAGAAACTTTCTTGAGAAGAAAACTGCAATTTCCAGGCTGATCTGGTATATTTGGTAGAGAGTAACATGGGATTTTTTTTTTCAATCTTCTGTTACACTTTTTCCAGTAAAATCCATGTGATTTTATAATCATGTTTATTAACCATCTCAAAAGACTGACACTACATTTCAGTACATGTACAACTTATGAACAATGAATTATTTCTGGTATTAGCCACTGACAATTACTACAAGGTATGGCTAATTAATCTGGGTATATTTCCTCTGAGGAAGTTCTTCCTGAATTCATCCTGAAAATGTTTATTAAAACAATAAGGGAGGAAAGAAAAGAAAGAAAAACACTTAAACCAAATACACATGAGCATACAACACTACTCACCAGTTATTCAGTGAGAATAAGTTCAAGGCCAACCTGGTCTACACTGAATTCCAGGCTAGCCAGGGCTACAATAATAAGACCCTGCTGTCTCAAGAAGTAAAGGGGAAAAAGATAAACAAAACTCTTAAACAGTTGAGGGGCTAGAGAAATGACTCAGTGGTTAAGAGCACTGGTTGCTCTTACAGAAGACCTGGGTTCAGTTCCCAGCACATACACGGCAGCAAATCACCATCTGTAATTCTAGATCCAGGGGATCCAACACTCTTTTCTGGTCTCCACAGTCATTGCACATGGGTGCACTTACATACATGCAGGCAAAACATACACTTAAAAAGAAGAAGAAAAAAAAGAAAACCAGTTGAGCAATGCAGAAAAACAGAAAGCAATTCTAAGGGTTGAGGGGCCAGAGAATGTTTCTCCTAAATTCATTCTAAGGGGTTTATATGTATGAGTGTTTTGCCTGCATGTATGAAGTGCACTCGTGTAGTAGAAGGCCACAGAGTCAGAAGAGACCATTGATTAGGTCCTCTGGAAATGGAGTTATGGACAGTTCTGTCTCCACGTGGGTACTGGGAACTGAACCCAGGTCCTCTCTGCAAGAACAGCCAGTGCTCTTAATCACTAAGCTATCTCTCCATTCCCATTCCACACTTTTTGTACACACTAAAATTTGAGAATAAAATGGCAATATATCAATAAACTATTATTAAGTAGGTGTGCCAGACATAGTGGTAAATGCCTTTAATCTCAGGCAACTCTCTGTGTGTTCAAGGCCAGCCCAGTCTACATAAGTTGCAGGTCAGCCAGGCATACATAGAGAGAGCCCGTCTAAAAAAAAATGAATAAATATTCTAAAAATGTTCATCATTGGATCTCTTCAATTGAAAAGTTGTCACAGTTATACTTAACATACCACTTCTTTCTAAAAAGAAAAAAAAATAACTATAAAACCCGAAAAGGTACTACTTAACAGGAATAAAAATTCTCACTATCATCTCAGGAAGTAAAAAGAAGATATGAAACATATGAACATTCTACAAATTGCTTTAACATTTTACCGGCGTATCACTGCACTAGGAGCAATTCAGTTGTTTTAATAACCCCAGCTGGTGAAATTCTCAGGAATGAAATGGGCACTGACGTCATACTGGCTAGATCTTTAAAATCAATTTTTCGGCTTATAGAAAATTCACTGGCCAGTAGAACAAAATCTATCTCCCAGAGTCAGCACACTTTTCAGCAGTTACAGATGAAGACAGTATTCTGTATAAATCAATACTGCTTCCGTATTTCAAACAGTTATTGCTGTATACACAATCCTTGTCTTTAGTTCGAGATTAGGTTTTTCTATGTTCATATATGTTGATCTATCTAGTCATGTCAATGTTCTTTTTTCAACTCCTACCTAGTACAGCATCAAAAATAGTCTTTATTTTTCCTAAGTGAAAGATAAGTTAGTTGTTCCCAACACTTTGCTAATGAAACATTTCAGCGACCACTTCTTCAATATCTTTTTAAAGCATAGGTCAAGAGCATGTTCCGGTTATGGTATTGTCAGCCTCACCTCACAGTGCCAAAGTGTTCTCCCAAAGGAACTCATGGTTGTGCCAATTTATAGTCTAAATTTTTCTACATCTTCCACAGTCCTTGATATGTTTGGATTCATGGTGGTTGTATCAAAGTTTCTGTTCTAATTTCATTTTCCTAAGTACTAGGAGAGTGTCAGAAGCTTAACAGCCCTTTGAGTTTCTAGTTCTACTCTTTTTTTTTTTTTTTAATTTGTCTGAATGTGTTCATGTTGCTGCAACTTAGCAGCTCCATGGGATCCCACTGACATTCTGTAGAAATCTTCCCTGCTCCAGTTAGTACAGAAGGTCCTCTACCGTCAGTCAGTCCTCCAGACACAGCACTCACCCCCAGTGACACAGTACATTTACCTTACCTCCATTCTTCTCTTCCTTAACTGTATTCACTAATTCTTCCCACTCTTCTTCACTTATTTCAATAATACACATCACCGGTCTTAAAGTTAATTGTCATTTTTTAATCTATTATGCTCATTAGTCTAACTTTCTAAATAGCTCGGTTACAAGAATTTTTACCTATTCCTCATTGTAAGCACATACTATGCAAATGATTAGCAGGTATTTCCTATCTATATCAAAGTTCAGTTTACAGTTGTTTCAGAGTTTATTTTTCCCCCTAGCTGCATGCCAAAACTATTAGGCATTAACTGATGGCTTTAAATCTGAAGTATACTTAGTCATGACAGTAAGGCCTACAATTCAGACGTATTTTTAAGTGTGCATCACTCATATCTAAGCACACATTTTAATACAAAAAAAAAAAAAAAAAAAAAAAACTAACAGGGCAAATAAGCTTGTTTTCTATAAGGCCAGTCCCTATATACTGGTTTAGCTCCCCCTGGACCACAACAGAATGGGTCTCAATGGGCCGTTGTCTGGGAAATCAAACAACTACCCATTACTTCACAAACCTGCAGTGACTCAAATATTTGTTTGCCAAAAAGATACAAGGCTGATACTGAATAGATGATTGTTCCCTATGTACAGAACTAATTTTACCCTTTTGACACTGATCGGTCAAATAGATGCTGGCTATGTCACTAATGGATTGGGTAATCCTTCAGTGTGATGATTTTGCTCTTTAGGAGATAAAGCAACACAGTAAAAATATCCCACTGCATGATGCCTAGAACATACTACACTACATTAAAAGTTAACTATAACTGGTTTAATATTTTAAAGAAGAAAATGCTAACACAAATGTATAATCAAATCATTAAACCAATTCATACTTTAAATATTAAAGTAATATATAGCTTAGGTACATTCTTCACTGAAGGAGCTTCAAACAAGTTTTTATGTCTCCATATTTTTAAGAATAAAAGGTTTCATGTTCTCTAAATCATAAACCAAATTATCTAAAAATATACTGATTTACACCAGTTTTATGGGGTGTCATTCAGGGCATACTACCAACTATAAATAATTACACATTTATATATTTTTCTCTTCATTATTGACCTCCGATCATACTTAGGTAATTAATCAGATGACTGCTAATAATTACTTAAAGCAATGTTTCTCCACCTGAACTATTTGAATTTAACATAACTTCAGACCTTGGGTCTCCAGTTATTCACATGAGCTGTAAAAGCCTTGCTGGGTTTTTGAATGTCCAGTTTGCTGAGAGAACACTGTCCTGACTGTTCAACTCAACTGGAGGGAATTATGAGGAATTCTGCACAGCTACCTCCATTCCCTCTGGAAAATCAGCTGTATTTATCAAGTAGTAAACATTTCAACCCCATCTCCTAATCAGTCTAACTCATCAGTCATACCAATGAAAAACAAATACTGAGTCTCAGAGCACTGCACATTCATAGAGAAATCCCCTGCCCCATATCTCTTTCCCCTTTCCAAAATTCTGAAAACACAATACTTTTTCTTCCTCCTTCAATATCTAGAAAAATGCCAAGACTTTCTCTATTCTGCTGAAGACTGAAAAACAAAAGTTTAGTGCTTATTTTGTCAAATCAAAATGACAGTCCTCATTCCACTTAAACATTTATTAAAAGATTTTAGTAAATTCCACTAGTCAAATTATGATGCTTCACCTGGGTAAATAGTACATTAATCACAGTCCTTTCAAAAGTTAAATTTACATTTTACAATTTCATTCAATTGAAGTTTTAAAGATGTACATTAAGATTAGAGCTATCACTGTTCTGTTTATATCACTGCCAAATTAACTATAAATAAAGTTCATTTCCCTCCCCATGGAGCTCTGAATGATTCAAATGCCAGAGAATGGTTTAGATTTACACATTTACTGTGGATACATAGAAACACCTGTCAAATTACAAATCAACTGCTTAAACACTGTAGTGAAAGTTAACAGCTATGATAGCAGAAAGACCTTTAATGTGCCACAGTTATTGGTGCCACAGTTATCTCAAAATCTGAGGCAAAAATTTGAGGATCCTAAACCCTTTACCCAACAATGAAATCCTACAATTCGACTCTGGGTTTAAAATGTTTTGGGTTTTTTTTTTTTTCCATAAAACACTCCCAGCCCATACAAAAGCTTAATAATAACAAAAGTACTGTGTTGATCTACAAACACATAGGCACTCACAGTTACACTATAAACTATTCAGAACCACTGCTTGCTGCCAATTAACTACTTTAACAAAAGGCTCAGGGCCTTACTACCTAGGCACCTACTACCAACTAGCTGCTTCCTACCAAGATTTGAGCTATGACTGTGCTCACTACCGTGGGAAACTAGAGGTTCAATGAAGTGAAGTGACTGGCTCAAGAACAAAGCCAAGAACCAAAGGTTGTGCACCTGCAGGGCTAGTATCCTTCCATAACCAGCCCATAGTGCAGCCCCCAGCCACTGTGTGGTACAGCCTTCTCTGCAGTCTGTAGTCTGCTCACCAGTGCCTCTCTAACCCTTGGTTTTAAAATAGTTTAAAGTAATGCTTTAAGCAGGCACTCCATAAACTACCTGAATTTTATCAACAGGTTTTCTGAAAGTTATTTCCCAACTGATTAAAAGGTTAGGATGTAGTGAATAGTCTGCTCTATCTTCAGAAAGCAGTTAGTGACAAATCATGTTTATAGAAGCTTTCCTTTGGATGGCAGTAAGATCCAACTAATAGATGTGCAGCATTCCCTACATATTTCAGCTCCTCCAAACTATCTCTTTACCATACACTACATTTCTAAATGTGCAATTTTCAAGCACTTACGTCACTATTAAGCAATTTTCTTAACTGAATCATTTAATGATTCCACCAGGGTCATTATAAAAAATGTATTTCGCCCAAACCTTTGCAGACAGCTGGAGAGTGCCTGAATGTGGTACTAAGAGATGGAAGCAATCTAAGTATCCCTCAACTAGCAAGTGAATAACGAAAATGTGGTACATTCACACAATAGAGTTCTGCTTCGCAGTAAAGAAAGACAGAAATCATGAAATTTGCAGGTAAAAGGATGGAACTAGAAACTGTTATACTAAGTGAAGTAACACAGACTGAGAAAAACAAACAAAATATGTTCTCCATCTTTTATGAATCCTAGCACCAAATCCTCTTATGTAAGTATATATCCTGATATAACTGCAGGAACCAGGATAATGGAAAGGAACCAGGGAGGTAAAGGGAAAGAAGGAACTTGAGAGAGAAGAACAGTAAGGGACAGCTATTACTAAGAAAGAAATGGGTAAAATGGGGGTATTTAAATGGGGGGGAGGGGAAAGGTTATATACAGAATTATGGGGGAAAGGGAGAAAAAGGAGCTCAAGAGAGGTGGGACCATAGGGGCCCCATTATCAAAGGAGAAATGGGGAAAATGGGGTACTTTAAATGGAGAGCACATGGAGGGAGGGTTAGACAGGGAGAAAAAAAGAGACAGAGAGAAAGAAGAGATAATGCCTAGCTACTATAAAATTACCAGAAGGAACTCAAAAACCTACTGAGAAATTACACATACAATATCTCTACATGGGCCCCTGTGCATAGCTGAAGAATACATAAAAAGACACAGTGCCAGACAACCGAAGCTTTTCTTTGAGTTGTTGGCCAGGGTGATCCAAGAGACTCCCAAAATTGCATAAGCTATTGTCACAGCCCTTGACTGCCTCCCAGACCTTGAAAGTAACACTCTATTGCTAAAGACATGACACACTTCAGACACAAGATTTGGAGCAATGGAGCAGGAACTGACCTGAAGTCACTTTCCCTGAAGACTGGCTTTTACAGCTTTGGAGAACACTACACCAGCTGTTCAGAAAGACCATCAACTGATAGTCCAACCCCAGCTTCAAGGCCTAATAACCACATCCATGACCAGCACAGCAAAAAACATTGGTGCAGTAGTTGAACTTTTATCTTGGGGCCAATCAACATCTACCTAACTGGACTTAAAGTTCACTCAATGGGAGGAAACTCATGTGTGGTAAACCAAGCTGGAGAGGTCATAGATCTTACAGAAAACCCCAAGGCTGTCATATCCCTAGACAAATATAATTTATTACTATGTGCCAAATATGGATCCTTACATTTAAAGACAAGTATCCCAGTCAAAGAAGCTTCTTTTTCAACAGACGGAGATTATTACAGAGTTGCACAACTGGTCATGCACAGAGATTGTCTGTGAATTGCCCAGCTCTAAGTGGCACATCTAGGATGCAATCTAAGGCTCACATCGCTACATCTAAGGCTCACAGAACATAGAACAAGGGGTAACAAACACTAAAGCATATCTCAGTTCTCATCAATGAAGCTACCTCACTGACCTTCTGTTCCAATTGTTGTCACACAGTATTTAAGCTATTAATAATAAGGTAAGGGAGATTCTCTACCTAGATATATCACAGGCTCCCACTTACTAAAAAGCTTATAGAAAATGTCCAGGCATGGTTTCATACTCAAGAGGCTGAGTCAGGAGGCTCAGGACAAGACCAACCTGGACAATGTGGAGAGATCATTTAAAAAAAAAAAAGTTTATAGAGAATGGTAAAGAATAGTCAAATGTAATTGGGCGTAGTGGCGCAGACTTGTACTCCCAGCTACTTGGCAGGCTGAGGTAGAAGAGTTGCAAGTTCAAGGCTGCCCTGAGCTAAAGAATGAATTCAAGGCCAACCTAGACATTTAGTGAAACCCTGTCTCAAAATGAAAAGTAAAAATAGGACTACAGATATAGTTCAGTACTAAAATACTTGCGTAGCATATTCAAGATCCTCCAACAATCTCTAGGATTACAGAAAAATAAAATTAATAAAATAAAACAGACTATAGTCAAGTATTAAATAAAGAGTAGGTACCCTCCCAAAAGTAAACTGATTTGAACACTGGTCTAATATATTTAAAAAAAAAAAAAAAAAGATTTCCTTAAATGTCCATTTGGATAATGGGTAGAAAAGTAAGCAAAGAGGTAAAAATTAAAAAACACACAAAACTTTTAACCATAATAGAGTAACCTACTTAAATATTAACAAAGGGCTAAAAAAACACAGTGTCAATAGAAAACCTAAATGCCAAAGCTGGGCATGGTGGAAGCTTGTACTCCCAGCTGGAAAGTAGAGACAAGCAGATCCTTGAGACTCACTGGCCAGCTGACCCAGCCTCCAAGTCAATGAGAGATCCTATATCAAAAAAAGGGGGGGAGGGATTGTGGGTGAACACCTGAGAAACAAAAACTGAGGTTGTCCACTGGCATACACACACACACACACACACACACACACACACACACACACAGAGCAAGAAAGATGGCGGGGAGAGAAATACTAAATATAAAACAAATGGTAGAATAATCCTTTAATTCCAGCACTTGAGAGGCAGAGGTAGGGCATATTTCTAAAAGTTCCAGGCCAGCATGGGCTGTATATTAAGACCATATCCTTTTTTTTTTTTTTTTTTTAAGACAAGGACTACCAGTAGTCCCAAGTGGCCTGGAACTTGCTATGGAGACCAGACTGATTTTGATCTCAGAGATCTGCCTGCCTCTGCCTCCTCGGTGCCAGGATTACAGGTATGTACCACCACGCCAGCTGATACCTTGTCCTGGAGGAAAAAAAGAGTCTTCATGATAACCAAATAGACAATTAGTAAATTCAATTGACTTGGATGGTGCCATTAAAATGGTTAAAAGAATACATTCTGTGTTAATTCAAATTTGTCGTAAATTAATTCAATTTCTATCAATAATAAATCCAACTCATAACCAATGATACAGCTCAGTGCTTCAAGATTTCCTCATTAACTCTTCAGTTATATGAGAAGCTACTAAAAAGAAAAAAGACTTTAAAAATTTGCAATGTAATGTGGAACTGCAAACATTTATAGCCAAAGGAAATAATCTAACCTGTGAGATAATTATATTCACCATGAAATGATCTCTTGACTATGAAACTTTGATAGTACATTCCTAGTTCAATCTTTCTCCAGGTTTGGAGGCAGAACTTACTAAAGTACACAAATAAAAAGTAGAAAAATGTCTCTAAAATATTAAGCTATATAAATATTAAAATATATTAACATTGGTGGAAGCTAACATTTTCTTCTTTAAGTGCCATGAACAAATTTCAGTTTCTTGGGGTCCACTACTCCAATAATCTGATAATCAGACTGAAGGGACAGTGTGTCTTAAAATATATTTGCCAGGCCAGTTACAATACATCACTGTTGAGAATCAGCAGTAGGGCAGGGCCACATTCATACCAGTTTATTACAGGACAGGCTTCCCTGCAAGGTTAAAAAAGCATGGACTCAGATCTTGAACTTCAAATCCCAAAATCTGTTTAGTACAACACAATCTCTCAAGTTACAGAAGAGTTTCTATTTATGAGGAACTATAAGGAAGAAGATGTTTTCTTACCTACAATTCCTTCAAAAATAAAAACTGTCAAGTGTTTAGGTGGCTACCTTATGCAAGCTGTGTGATGTTATTCGTGAATTCATTACAATAGTGACTTCACTTAATATCATTAAATAAATAATGGAAATTATAAGGTAACAATTTTACACATACCAATATTAAAGTAGTATAACTACCTTGTCGTGATATTTTCTTATTTAATATATTAAGTACTAACAACAAAAACATCCTACTTCAAAACCAAAGGAATAAACATTTTCCAAAGAAAATATACAATGTCAAGTATAAGAAAGGCTGCACAAGGCTGGGCATGATGGTACACACACTTATAATACCAGCACAAAGGAGGCTGAGACAGGAGGACTGTCACAAGTTCAAGGCCAGCCAGGACTACACAGTAAGACCTTGTCTCAAACAAAACAAACAAAAAGTTCATTGGTATCTTTAAATCATTAGAGAAATGTGAAGCAAAACCACAGCAAGATACCACTTCATACCCATTAGGATGACTATTACTTGGGGGAAAAAATGTTTTAAACAAATGCATGCAATGATGTCAAAGAAACAAAATCCTAATGAAATTCAGGTGGGAACATAAGCAGAGCAGAGTACAGCCAATATTCTGGTGGTTCCTCAAACATCTAAGAGTCACTATGAACCAGCCATCCCACCTCAATTTATAAGTTCAGAAAGCAAGGAGTTCAACACTTGTACACCAAAGTTCAAGCTTTTATCCAACACTACCTATCCACAATAGCAAAATAAAAAAAGAAACAATACAAATGTTTTATCAACAAATGCAGGGATAAACAAAATACAGAGTATATGTTCAATAAATTATTATTTTTCCCTATAAAGGAAGGGAATTCTGATATATGTTATAATACAGATGAAACTTGAAAACATGGTTAAGTGAAACAAATCAAATAAAAGGTATATAATGTACAAGTCTACCTATATAAAGTACCTAGAATAGGCAAATTCATAGAAAGTTTAAAAAAGTGTTATTCAATGGCAAGGAGCAAGGAAGAAGGAATAGTTTATTTAATAGGTATTTGGTCTATATTGAGAATGCTTTAAAATTCTGGAAATATGGAGCTGGAGAGAGGCCTCAGGTAAGTGCTTACTCTGCCACCATGAGGACCAGAGTTCAACCTCCAGGACCAGCATAAAATCCTGTAATCCCATAGCCGAAGAGGTGAACACAGGAGGATCTCTGGGATCTGCTGTCCAATAAGTCTAGCCAATCAGATCCAGATTCAAAGAGAGACCCTGTGTCAAACGGTAAGATGGACAGTAACAGAGGGGGTCACCTGATGTCAACCTCTGGCCTCCACAAACACATACATATTCACACCCACACATACACATGTGCACACATGAGCATGTACACACACACACACACCAACAAAAAGGGGTGTTTAAGTTCTAAATAGTGATGATAGTTGCAAAATATTATGAATATACTTAATACTGATGAATACTAGTTAAAAATGGTAACTCTTCTGTGACAGGATCACACTAAGCAGTCCAGGATGGCCATGTAACCCAGGCTGGTCTCCAACTTTCAATCCTTCTGCTTCAGTCTCAGAATGCTGGGATTACAAGTGTGTGTTACCATGCCCAGTCAAAGATGATAAATCTTAGATACATGTGTATATAGTTTCGACTTATCTTTCATGTATTTCACCAAAATAAACATAAAGATAAAAATAAAATATGAGGGCTAAAATCTATACTTGGCATCAGTTTCCCAAAGACACCGCACAGAAAATGCTTGACTACTGAAACATTCCCTAATAAACATGGTGAGCTAAACATCAGGATTCCAGCGTCTGGATGCATTGCCTGGTGTGACTTTACAAACTGACACTGGAGAGCAGCTTTCCACCACCTGAGTTCCCTCAGGTGGTTTCATTTCCACCAGAAATAAATTGTGTATATGGTATCTGACACCAGTAAACATGCTGAGAGGGAGTCCAGGAGAGCCGTATCTGATTCATTAAAAATTGCAAATGAAGAAAACTGACCTTACTTTTCTAAGACTATATACAAGTTAGAGATGAAAGGAGGGCGAGAACAACCCACGTCTGTTCTCCTAGACAATGTTCTCTGTACACTTAGTTAACATCAACATATCACATCCTCCCTCTAAGGTCATAAACACCATTTCAAAACAGTTATTCAAATGTTTTGAAACTTATACTTCAAGGATCACCCTTGAAATACGCTCTTGAATCTATTAGATGTATTCCCATACTCCTAATCGCTCAAGACTTAAGTTGGCACAATACTCTTGAGAGAGAATTATTTCAGAAAAAACAAAGAACAGTAAACACAAATCCTAAAACATATGGGAAATCAATATGCCTAAACCAAACAGCTTAAGAGTTTCACCTTCCCAACAATTGAAAAGAACTAAAGATTCTTCACACCTAACTGCATGACTACAACAGATACTCAACTATCTACATAACCCACACCAGCACAGAAGGCACATACACAGCTGAATTACCATAACAAGTTGAAAGTTCGCATAAATTCATTTTTTTAAAGCAAACAAAACTGGGGCTGGAGAGATGACTCAGTGGTTAAGAGGGCTAACCGCTCTTGCAGAGGACCCAGGTTCAATTACCAGCATCCACATGGTACACTTACATGCATGCAAGTAATACACTCACATACATAAAATAAAATTTTAAAAAAATTTAAGTAGACAAAGCTGAAGCGCCAAAAGCTTCTCATTAACACTGATGTAGGAGACAGTCTAGGACCACTTAAAGGAGAAAGCATCAATATAGCATTATAAGACCAGATACGACCATGTGCTGCTGGGATGCTACACAAGCCACAGGGAACTAGATGTGCAACTTGTTTTGAAAATAAAAAGGTAAAGTTACACCATGGCTACCACTGAACCTTCAATCAGACCCACACCTGCGCCCCTTACATCTAGCACCTAAGTGGTCTGACACTGGCACTTCACCTCTCACCTTTTGCTTTTCCTACTAGTTTATACCAATGCTTTGACATTCAAAATGTGATCCAAGTTTTACATCCTTCCAGCTGAGTAGAAAAACATTTACTAAGCTCTCCTGTAACAGATGCTGGTCACATCAGCGACCCAGACACTGTTATCAAGAGCCTTACAATCAGTTGAAAACAAAAACTGTTTACATTAAACCATTACTAAAAAGACTAAATAAGCTTGGTTCTAAGCAGATCTGAATTTACAACTGAGCCTGACATTTTAAGTCTTTAGCTCTGTATATCTATCTTCATTTTTTTTTATTTCTAAAATGGAGTAAACAGTACCCCAGAGTATGGCTGTGAGGTACAATAAAGTAATCGCTAAGTTTATTAGCAATGTCATAGTCAATAATTACTGCAACAGAATGATGCTGCTATGATAAAATAAATGGTACCAACATCTGAAAGCTACAATGGAGCCTCTGCTTAGGTGATAAGTGAAGGTATGAGGGAAACACAGACTCTCAGCCACATCTTCAAAAGCAAACCTTGTGAAAAAATGAAGAGACAGCTGGAGCCTGGGTCTGAGGCTACTTTGCTTTGGCATGGGGGGTGGGAGGCAGGGAATTCTTTTAATAAATTTCAAGTTTTGTTTTTCCATTTATAATTTTAAAGGTTCAGTTTAAAGAACTGCCATGATTTGGTGTGGGAACCAGAGAAAGGGAGATATAGCTTACAGAATGTCTTCAAATTCAGAAAACATATAGTTGCCCAGGGGCCAGAAAGGGTCCTAAAGCTACAAGGCTAGAGTACAGCATCCAATGAGATGAAGAGAGAACAGGAACTGTTAGCTTTGAATCTCCACATATTTAGAAGAGAGTGCTAAGCGGCTCTACAGTAGAAAAGTGACATCATGAAACATGAGCAGGATCTCAAAAAACAGGCCATGGTAAAACAACAGCAAAGTAAGCAAACTAACCTGGAAAATGGAAATTAAAGAGGAGAGTTAACAGGGGATTATGGGATGGAATTCAATCATGCTGAGTGTGGGGAAGATTTACAAGTACCCAAGTTCTTGTCACAAGTTTTTAAGAGTAATTAGACGCATTATCTTGGAAAAACCCATAGATTTCACTTCATAAAATTTTCATCTCATTGAGCTCTATAATTCTCTAAGATTCTGATGCTTTTTTTTTTCCTTTTTTAAGATCCCTCAAATGAGTCTAATATAGCCAGAACTTCCTATACAAAGGGAACAGAAAACATTTAACTAATTGTGGGTTAATTATAGGACATCTTAGTAGGCAGAAGAGATAGGATTCTAGAGTACCACTGTGACGACCTATAGACTAGCAGAGGCAACCTTCTGCAAGGAGAGGAGCAAGAAAGAGGTAAGGATTGCTAAATCAGTACTGAGTAGAAAAACTGAAACTACCACACGTCGCTATTTTTCCACTCAAGAATCTGTCAAATTCTATTACAAGTCAACCCACACTGCCATTAGTACTTCAAGAGTTTCCCACACAATAGAGTTCTAAGTTAGTTCAAACATTCACCTATTCCAAGCAAGGGGAAAAAATTAAGTGTGTGTTGGACTTTTCATCACTGAGACAAAACACCACACATAAACAACTTAAGGGAGAAAAAAAACATAATTATCTCAGTTTCAGAGGTTTTAGAGCAGCACAGCCAGAAAAGCATGCAGAGGGGCTCACATCATGACACCCAGGAAGTAGAAAGGGAAAGGGTTGGGGAGTAGGTATAACTTTCAAAGGTACACCCCCCAGTGACCCACTTCCTCTAGCTAGGCCCCATCACTTCTCAAAACATTGTCACCAGCTGAGTAGGGGCCAAGCATTCAACTCAAAGACCTGCAGGAACACTTTGTATTCAAACCATAACATAATCTGAACATCATTTAATAGTTTTCATTCATTTCATAAACACCCAGAGAATGCTTTGACATACACCACTCACTGGGAATATATGAAGTATGGTTGCTGTCCTGGAAAAATCCAATAGCTGGAAAAACAACACATTAAGGACTTAAAAATCCAACCTGATAAATACCACTAAAATCTGAGAGAGATAAAAGTGATAGAAGTATTAGCTCTACTTGTGGGTATTAGAAAAGGTCCTGAGAGAAATGCCTCACTTTCACAGAAACCAGGGTCTACAAGAACTGGCCCTAAAGTGTATAAATCACTTAAGAAAAACTATAGGAAAAAAAAAATCTCAGTTAATAATTCTATTTTAAACAGGATCTGTCTCACTGTAGTTCAGGTTGGCTCAATCTTCTAGCACTCTCAGATCTTAGCCTCTTAGGTATGAAGATCACAGGTATGAGCCAATCATGGCTGGAATATTAATGATTTCCCTTTTACAAAAACACTGTTCATCTTTATACTTTAAAACCACTAGGGGTAAGGAGATAACTCAAATGATAAAAGCCTGAAGTATGAGGAACTGAGTTCAACCCCTAGACTCTATATTAAAAAGTCAGGAATGGTATGCACTAGGGAGGTGGAAACAGGTAGGTCCCTGTGGTTCCCTGGCCAGCCAACCTAGCCCAATCTGCAACTCCTTGGGCAGTGAGAGAACATGCCTTTAACAAAAAAGAAAAGAAAAGTGGTAACACTACAGCACTTGTGGAATATCACCCAAGGCTGGCCTCTGGCCTCCACATCCACCTCCACACGCATGCATGTGTACACACACATACATGTGCTCCATATATACACACATATATACCCCAAAATAAATTTCACTATTATTTTAAGAGGGAAAACATCTTCAATAACTCCAAAGAGTAATGGTGTCATCAAGAATAAAGACTTTTGCCAGGCAAGGGTGGTTGACATCTTTAATCCTAGCACTCAGGAAGCAAAGGCAGGCAGATCTCTATAAAATCAAGGCCAGCCTAGTCTACCTAGAAAGTTCAAGCACAAATTCCAGGCCAGTTGGAGCTATAAGGAGACTGTCTCAAAAACAAACAAAAAAGACTTTAAAAAATATTTCTTGTATAAAGTAAAACATACAAATATACACATAAAAACATCAGTAGAATATCCACAGAATGTATGTTGGGCCATAGTTACAGTTATATGTGTCATAGGTCTTCATTTGGATGTTTTCATATGATTTTTTAATTTACCTGGCCCTAATTTTACATAAGAAATGTTATCATATATACAGATAGAAAGATTCATTCCCTATAAGACACCTCAAATCCTTTCTATAGCAACATACAAAATAACTGGTTCTCAACCCACATACACTTGTATTTCTCATATAAGAAAAAACATGTCTCTGAAACTTTACAAGGGACAATCCAGCACAAATTTAAACTGCACTGATTCACAATTCATTAATATCATGAATAAGACGAAAACAATCAAACAGTCAAATTACTCCAGTTGCTGTCACCATCTGGAATGTTCATACAATAGCTTTGTCTGCTATAAATGGCAGTATTCCGTTTATATGATTTTATATGTTTTTTAATGCTGGTTCCTTAAAAGTAATAGACTTCTTAAAGTTAACAAAAATAATGTTATAATTAACAAACCTACCATGACTTACTTAAAGGCCTGAGGAGGAATACATCTAACAGACAGTACAGTTTTTTTTATTTACTCCAAAATGTAACTCACCAGAAAATAAATACAAAATTCTATTAGACTTCCTTCTATTCTTGGAGAAGAAATGACTTTTCAAAGGATAGCATTCTGTTTTTATTAGTATGGTATGCAGCTGTATTATTTGTACTGCTGCCCAACATTCAGTAAGTGTTCAAAGTATTTAAAAACTGGCAGTTCATATTTAATACTTAACAAAAGAGCAATGATAATGACTATTGTGGGCACAAGTATAAAACTAAACCACATTTATTCTGAAAAAGAAAATCTACAAAACTGAAATAACTATTGCTTATGGAATGTTCGTTAGCTGCATTAAATCCTATACTAGGAAACGTCAACTTACAAAGCTAACATGTATTTCAAAATGTGAGATACTGTTTTCCCAGAGGTTTGGAAAAATGATGCAAACATTCTACCATCATTCAATTACAGATCAATTCTTCAGCAACTCAGTCACTCATTTAAACTCCTGATGCAACATGTTTACTCAAATCAGAGGAAACAGAACTGTCTGCAGGAAACACACCACAGCCTATTGATCCAGCACTACTAGGTTAGGCTTCTCCACCCGGAATGTTTAGTTACATTTTAGCTTGGAATAAGAGGCAAAAGTTAGCAGGCAAACCCCTCCCTTATTTCCTCTGAGGATAGAGTTAACTCTAGAGAATGCTGAACTCTTACATCTCCAAATTTTGGGAACCCCAGAATAGGAAAAATTTATAAAAATGATGTCTAAGTCAAAAATCTAGTAATATGCAAACTCTTTAAATGTTTTGTTCCTGTAATAACTAACTAGCAAATAGTATTTAAAGTGTTAAAAAGTCACAAACCATAAGGAAAGAAGAGGTCTTAGACCTTTCTATTTTTCTAAACATTGATGAATTAGTGTCTTAGTACTAAGCTCTTTTTCTGCTTTATAGCATTGTTTTTATACTATCGATACATTTTGTGCTATGCCTAACAGAGATTAGATGCTAGTCTGTAAAAGAAAATTTACTGCCTTTAAATAGACTCATTCTTTGTTTTGATAAGATTATGCCAAAAAGGAAGAGCCATTTTAAAAGAGCTGAGTAAATATAAACATCAAATGAAAATAACTGGCTAGGCACTGTGGTTCGTACCTGAAATCCCAGGATATGGCAAGACCCTGGTTTGGGAGGAATTTTAAATTAACCTATTGAAATCCACTGAATATATAAAAATTTTTAAGTCACTTAAGATATTCAAAAGAGACTGCTTCAGTCAGCTTTACATTACTATGAAAAATACCTGAGACAAATCAACTTTATAAAGATGAAAAGTATATTTTGGCTCACAGTTTCAAAAGTTTTGGTCTATGGTTGGGTAGGTTCACTGTTCTGAGGCTAATGAATGGCAATATAATACTTCATACTGGGGAGAGTGATGTGAAGTAAAGCTACTCACCTCTGGCAGCAAGGAAACCAAGAAAGAACTGAAAACCAGAGCCCCAGTACA
Source organism: Eospalax fontanierii (assembly GCA_035773235.1). Lineage (NCBI taxonomy): Eukaryota > Metazoa > Chordata > Mammalia > Rodentia > Spalacidae > Eospalax > Eospalax fontanierii. The sequence continues at coordinate 31,006,394 of CM069545.1, read as the reverse complement.
CCTGTAATTACCCTCCCCTGCCAATGACCTAACTTCCTTCCTGTAAGCCCAACCTCCTACAGGCTCCCTTACCTCTCAACAATGCCACAGGCTACAGACCATATGGGCATTTAGGGATATTTAAGATCCAAATGATAACACAGGAAAAAAAGAAAAAAGAATGACAACTATTAAGCCGCCTTCCGAAATCTGGTAAAGCACAAACTTTATCCTTCATCCTGCATTTCAAATTTTAAAACTGTATTTCATGGAAACCGAAACACCCATATTGATACAGGAAAGTTACTAGCACAAAGAAAGCTAATGAACTTTAAAGAATAATAAAAGTTTAAATACTACCAAAAGATACAGAGTTTTAGTGCTGTAAATATCAGCTATACCACAAAGAGAAAGTACTTGATAACAACTGAGCTATATGCTTAAAAAGGGTCAGGATAATAAGCTTGCATATTTTCACTGTTTCTTTAAAAATACTGTTTTATCACCATTTGTTAATCCCAGTAAGATGACTGATTCTGTTAAAACTGCCAGTAGACACTAACATGAGGTGGCAGGTGGATAAAGAACTAGACACTTAAATGGTGCCAAAGTCTCACTCTTCCTGTATTATACACAGTTAGCAAAGAGAAAAACAAGATTTTACAATGGGAGGATTTATCATCACTTCAATCAATCTAAGCTTCATTAATGATGAGATAATTGCATTATGTGGTACCTGATATGACACAATAGCATGTGGCTATTAAATACTCTACTGAAATGTTTATTATAGATTTAGTCAATCCTTGAGATCAAATTTTACTCTACAGAAAACATAGAATACAAGAAGAATGACCTAAATATGCCACATATTAAACAATAAAGTCAATTCAGAAAAAGCAAAATTTAGGAGACATCAGATGACATCACATCTAACAAGGTAAAAGGTAATGAAACGAGAGGAGGGTTAGAATATTTCAAATTAAAATAGACTAACTAGCACAGGCATAACCCAATGGGCATGTGCTCCTTTGCAAAATCCTGATTTGATAAGGACACTGTAAGAGCAAGCGTGAGGATGACTGGACATACTTTAATAGAACAGAAATTAGATAATATTAGAGAATTACTGCCAAGTGACTGTTATAAAAATAATAGGGTTCTGATTAAATGAGAAAATTCATTTTTTCACAAATAACATAATACTGTGAGGGTGAAATGCTGTTACTGTCATAATTTATATTACTTAAGAGAAAAATATACACAAAGATGATGTAATCAAATAATGTATCTAGGCATTTAATAGTCATCAATACACTAAAAAAAAAGTTAGGTAAAAGCCTGATGAAGAATTTTCAATCCACCTGGCTAAAGACCTGATCAGTCTTCATCACAAAAGCCAGCCAGCCACAATGTAAGTTTTATTTTGTATTTGGGCGTGCATCCATGTGTGCCTGCCTGTGTATGTGATGTGGGCACACATACCACAGCCCATGTGGAGGTCAGGAGATAACTCAAACAAACCAATTCTGCCCTGCCACATGGGTTACAGAGATTGAACTTGGGCCACGCGGCTTGGTGGCAAGTGCCCTTACCCATTAAACAACCTCACCAGTCCCACAACAATATCATTTGATGACATGAAATATGAATACAAGGATGAAGGACTCCAACCCTCACATGCACCTCTCCACATACTAACCCTGAATTTGCTATCTCAGATCTGCTTACCTATTTATAGGTAAGATTAGAAGATTAGAAGACATAAACATTGATGTAATCAAGAAAACAGAGAAGGCAGGAATTTCTATAGGACAAATCAGTTTCTTCAACAAATAAAATAAATGAAAATGAAGTAAGCTACCTTTTAAAATATTCAGGGACACAGAAATTAAACTAACATATAGTCTACTTAAAGATCAATTTGAACAAATCAGCTGTTTAAAATAAAACAAGGAAACAACTAGGAAAACATAAGACCTAGCATTTGATGATATAAAGGAAATATTAAGCTTTTTAGATTCAGCTTTTTGTTGATTTTCCTGTTTTCCTTTGTTTGCTTTTGAGAGGATCTCAAACTATGTAAATTCTGGCTGGCCTGGAACTTCCTATCCTCAACCTCAAAGAGATCCCTCTGCCTCTGAGTCTCAAGGTAAGCTTTTTAGATGTGATCATAGAATTATAGCTCTGATTTTTTAACTGTTTAACCATCACAGACATATACAAATATGAATGATATCATGTATGGAATTTGCTTTAAAATAATCCAGTACAAAGCCTGGAGAGACAGACTGACAGTTAAGAGCACTTGATGCTCTTAAGGAGCTTCTGAGCTTGGTTGCCAGCATCCAAATCCAATGGCTCACAAGTACCTGTAACTCTAGCTCCAGATGATCTGACACCCTTTTCTAACCTCCACTAGCACATACATTTTTTTTAAATAATCTAAGTACAAAATTGGGGGGAAGACATATGGATCTAGATAATACACAGCTAAAACTGGATTGATCATATACTGATAATCAGTTGCAAAATGGTCATGTAGGGATTCATTATTATCCTCTGTGTTTGTATATGCTTTCATTATTAAACATTTGTTTAAAAAGAGATACAATAAGAATGCATAATTACAACATCTTCATCTAATTATAGAATTCCCTTCACTTACTACCTAAAATGAATACCAACCAAAATATGTAAAATAAAAACTAGCAAAAGATTTATCAGCCTTGACAAAAGAAAAATATTCAGGATTTATGCCACAAGTTCATATGATAACAAATGGAAAAGGAAAGATTCCAGTGGACAGCAGTAGGACCCATCCCCATCTCAGAAAGGTACATCAGGGTACAAACAAGGGGATGAGGACATGGATGTTCAATATGCTACTGTTTTCTCTAGTTCTATATTGAAAAGCTCCATTAAAAAGCAAAGGCCAAAAATTGCAAATGTGTTTCAAAGGCTCACTATATAACACTAATTTGATTCCTACATACGTTGGTTGTTTTCTAACTAACCTGTCATGTTCAGACTTTAATTCTTTTTACTTTCAACTGCCAAGAAAGGGGGTGGGGGGTGATCACAAAGGATACTTGCTTACTGGATGAGAGACTTAAGCAATAAAACTGAAATGATTCCATCATTGTGCTAGAAAAAGCAAGGCTGATTTCACTGTAAAATGTCTCACTTTAACTGAAAGCCTGGTTTGTGGTCCACAGGATTATTAAGGCAGCTGTGCTTTCTCCATTTGGTGTTTTTTTTTTTTTTTTAAAAGAACAAAGCTGGACTAGAAACTCTTCTGTAATTTATATTTGGATGTGGTGTTTGCAGAGGATTATCTTCCAAGGTTCTAAGTGGTTCCATCTGTTTTTATGGGAAATTTGGTTTAGGCTGATTTCAGAAAATGAAGTAAGGAATGCCAACCTCGTTACAATTAGTTTTGCTATACTCCATAATTGGTAGTCAATAACAAATCCACTAAAATATTAATGGGAGAAAAATGAACTGGAAACTTTTTTTTAATAAAGCTTCTGCTTCTACCTACTAACTTAAAGGATAGAGGAAAAGAGTACACTATAAAGAGGAAAATGAAGTAAAACCTGTGGGGATGGCAAAGAACAGGATCCCAATCATTTCAAAAACATAAGTTATGGAGGCATGCATCTATGTTTCCAGCTCTCAGGTAAGGTAGTAATAAGAAAGTGAACAGATCTTACTTTGAGTATAGGTAACATCACTGAATTCATTTTCCCAAGGCCACTAACATGACACATATCAGATTCCCCCTCCAGATAGCTACTCCCAACAGCCTCTTCACAGAATTTCAAATTATCCAGAGAGAGAGGGAGTCTTCTTCAAACCTAAGAGATGAACTATGATGAGCCTCAGCAGGTACCTTCATTTGTCTTTGGGGAGATCAGTGGACACCTGGCACAGATCTATCCAATGACAGCCAGGAAAATTCTACTGATGATGTTTGAGAAGAATTTGTTTGGTGCTAACAAGACACAATGAGATGGTCTACTGCATTTTTCCTTTGGATGACTGTCAGTAACTAAAGCACAGTGGGTGTAAAGCTTAAGAGTTCTGGAAGCATTTTAGGCTTATCAGCCTATGGACAAAAAGCCTATGTACTGATGTGATGGTTAATGATGACTGCCAACCTAACAGGATCTAGAATCAATGAGGAGACAAACCTGTGGGCACATCTGTGAGGGAAACTAGATTAAGTTAATGGAGATGGGAAGACCCATCCAAAATGTGGATAGCATCATTTCATAGGCTGGGAACCTAGACTGCATAAAAGGAGAAAGTGAGTTGAGCACAAACACTCATCACTCCTTGCTTCCTGACAAAGGATGCAGTATTATCAGTTGCCTCAAGCTTTTGCTGCAAGGACGGACTATAACCTTGAACTGTGACCCAAAACCAAACCCTTCTTTTCTTAAATCATTTTTTAATGTTTTTATTATTTTTATTTTATATGTATGAGTGTTTTTCCTTCATGTATGTAAGTGCTCCCATGATGTTCAATGCCCATGAAGGTCAGAAGAGGGCATCAATTCCCCTGGAACTGGTTAAAGACAGTTGTTAGCTGCTATGTGGGTGCTGGGAATCGAACCCAGGTCCCCTGCAAGAGCAGCTAGTGCTCTGAGCCATCTCTCTAGCCCTCTAATTTTTTTTTTTTTTTTTGAGACAAAGTCTCACATATAACCCTGGCCTGGAACTATGTAGACTAGCAGGCCAGCCTCAAACTAAAGGCAGATCAACCTCTATGAGATGGAGGTCAGCCTGATATAACAGAGAAATTCTGTCTTTAAAAAAAAAAAAAGAAAAGAAAGAGAACTGGCTATGAAAGAAAATGGAAAATTAGAAATTCTAAAAAACATTCTAAAAAATTAGAAATTCTAACAGTGATTGCAATATTATTAAAGTTTTGTTATAATTTTAATTATTTTATTTGATATTTTTATTTTATATGTATGAGTGCTGTGTATGAACATATGTAAGTGCACCTATGTGCCCACAGACGTCAGAAAAGGGTGTCAAAATCCCTGGAACTGAAGTTATGGATGATTGTTAGCCACCATGTAAGTGCTGGGATTCAAACCTGGATCCTCTTCAAGAGCAGTCAGTGCTCTTAACCACTGAGCTACCTCACCAGTCCCCTACTGCTAATTTTTAAATAAAATAATGGTATATTTTTTCAAGTCATATCATTTAGATACATACTGAAATGTGGACAGTGGGATGATGAGACGGTTAGAATATCCTTTAAATAAGAGAAATGGTTTCTTAAAAATAGTCTCCTTTTTGAAGATTTAGCTTTTATTAACTTGTATGTATGTGTGCATGCAGATGTGCACACATGGATGCACACATTCCATAGCCTACATGTGAAGGTCAGAGATCAGCTTTCCAGACTCAGTTCTCTCCTTCTACCTTGTTATGGCAGGCTCTCTCCTTGCTTCTGCTGCACTGCATACTCTAGGTTAGCTGGCCCATCAGATTTGACGCAATTCTCCTATCTCTGCCTCCAGTCACATCGGAGGAATTACAGATGCACAACACTCTGTCTTTTTTTAATCTGAGTTTTGCAGAAGGAACTCAGGTCGTCAGGATTGTCCTGCAAGCACTTTTACCCACTGAGCCATCTCACCAGGCCAAATAATGGTATCAGTTTCTTCTCTTTTTTTTTGTCTTTTGAGACAGGGTCTCCCTACAGCCAAAGCAGGGACTCACTATGGAGACCAGGCTGGTTTTGAACTCACAGAGATCTGTCTGCCTCTGCCTCCTGAGTGCTGGGATTAAAGGCATGTGCCACCATGCCCAGCAATGATATAGATTTTTAAAGACCAACCAGAAGTTAAAGCTTGGTGGTAGGAACGCAGTAAGAGATTCATATACTACTTGGTTTACTTTCATATTTGTCTTTAAAGCTTTCTAAAGTTAGTTTTGAAAATAATATTACAGCATATTAATAATAAAGTTAAACAGAGAAAATGCTAATGTCTAAAGAACATTGGGACGTGTTTTACTTAAGAAAGGATAGGTGGGGATATAGCTCAGTATCTAGCATGCACACAATTTCCAGCAACACAAGATAAAAAAAAGAAAGCAGAACAGCAGCAAATAAAATTTAGAATTAATCTTTTTATATTTAAATAGCTTTAATCTTAAAACTTCATCAAGTCAGAAAACAAGAATCTTAAAATATTACGTTTAGAAGACATGGTGGTAGGAGTCCCATGTCCCTCCTTCCCAGTCTTCTATCACCCCACAGCCTTCAAACCTTAGGAAAGCACACCTTCCAAGGAGCCCTTTTCCATTCACCACCTGTTCCACCTGTTAAAAAGTTTTTCACATACCCAGCAGGAAACGTTTCTTCTATAAATTCCTTAGGAGTACCAACAAAAAAATAATTTTTCAAATCACAATCTGTTGGAAAGTTGTGACACTAAGTTAGTGGCCTGCTACTAACTGGAATCATATTATTATTAAAGAAAAAGAAAATCTCAAAGCATAGGCTAAGAACTAATCTGTGATTCTTGTTTCTGTTATTCACATATATACACATATATACATACACGCTTGCCCACCCTAATTGAAAATCTCTTTACAGTAAGTTTTGCCCGGTGAAAGTCAGAAAGCCAGTAATCAAAAACTAGCTCTCAAGAAGCTGCCAGTTCCAACATGTCTTCCCCTTCCATTATCACATAGCTGTATTCCTCCCTCACCTAACACCCCAGTCATGTCATCAACATTGCTTCAGTCTGTCAAAGCTTCTACTACATTTACTGGACAAATAAATACTATTGTCTTCCATGTACCCCTTAAATTGTACAGTCTAAATATTCCAGGGCAACATACACTAATCACAGTCCATGTTCTGTAAAAATGCTTCATCTATCTTAGAATTTTCTTTGAAATACTGGTAGAAATTCTTTGAAGTCATAAATCCAGAGCTCAAAAGGCAGCATGGATAAAGATCTCAGTTTATGACAGCAAGTAAAGTCCTTAGGTGATACAAAATTAGTCAGAGCTAAGACCCACTGGCTTGAGGACAAAACCTTAGGAAACAGAAACCTGAAAGAAGTCTTCAAAGACTTTTCCAGAATGAAAAGACAAGCCATAAAAGGCTTGGAAAGACTTCCAAAGACAATGTGACTGGTCAGCAATATCAGAAGCAATACAGGGCTCTCTTCCTGTTCTCCATTCTGGTGGATCAGGAGAACTGAGTGCAGAAACTTCACATCCCCACACTGTGTCTCAGTACTTGGACGGGGGTAAGGGGATGGAAACTGAGTAACACAGCCAGCCAAGGTGCTGGGGAAGCTAACAGGCCAGGGCAAAGCCCCTTGATTTCCAAAGCTATAGGCACATCAGGTCCTTTGGCCACAAGAAAAATTAAAGAGTGCCATTCACAGCACAGTCCACAGGGACAAGACAGAAGACTGACAATGGGTCTGAAAGTATAAGAGTGTAAGTTACAAAAAAAGTAATTTCTCAGAGTCTGAAAATTTTGGTTTGGGAACCCAAGAATACATTGATCTGGGCATTACATACAACCCAACCACAATTGTATACAGCCTGGTCTTCTCTGAAGTGATAAGTAGACAAGGTTTATGCACCACAGAAAAGAAACACAGGACTGGTTGCAAAGACCAAATGTAATTAAGAAAGAGGAGGCCATATGCTGGTTCCAGCAGAAGTATGACAGGATCATTCTTCCAGGTAAATAAACTCTAGCCAAAAACAAAATGAAAAATTTTTTGCAGTGAAGGGAAAAAAAATTTTTTTCAAGCAATACAAAGAAAAACCATGTTTAATAGATTTGACAACTAAGTCATTCATTACCTAAGAAATATCAATTTCAGTGAAGTGGTGAGGTCTTAAGAATATGCCTTTAGTGAGGAAGAAAAGGACCTACAACTTAAGTTGCACAATCAGAAGGCAGCACAAAATAGACATGGTGGTACATGCCTATAGTCCCAGCACTAGAAAGGTAAGGCAGAAGACTGCCATGAGATTGAGGACAGCCCAGTCTACATAGGGAAGACTAGGCCAATCTGAGCAACACAGCAAGACTTTGTCAAATAAACAAGAAAAACAGGACCAGTGAGATAGCTCAATGAGTAGAAGCACTTGCCACACAAATGGGATAACCTAAGTTCAATCCTCAGAAGCCAGGATAAAAGCAAAAGACTCCAAAAAATTGTCCTATGACCTTCACATGTACATTGTGATCTCTCTCTCTCTCTCTCTCTCTCTCTCACACACACACACACACACACACACAAATAATTCTTAAAAACAAGGAGGACACAGTGGTCAGTGGGAAGAGAAACATAAAACTGTACACTTTTTTTTTAAGAAATCACACAACTCTAATCTCACTTTATATTGACATCTTTTCAAGGAATCTATAATCAGAGTTTTTAATATTTTACTTAATATATTTTTTTTTATGTACAAGTGTACTGCTTGCATGTAAGTGCATTCGTGTCCTGTAATGCCTGCAGAGGTCAGAAGAGGGCATCAGATTCCCCTGGAACTGGTGCCATTACAGATGGCTGTTAGTCACCATGTGAGTGCTGGGAATCAAGATCCTCTACAAAAGCATTCAGTGCTCTTAATCACTGAGCCATCTCTCCAGTCCCAATCATCATGATTCATTTCTAATATATTTCATGCTGTCCACCTATTTTGAAAAATGGCACTCTGTATACAACTTATTAAACTTATTAGGGTTCCCTACAGACTTCCACAAATCTGTGTATCTATGAGATTAAGTCAGTATCTCAAAGAGACATGCAAAGCCACCAATAAGATAAGTCAGTAGTAAAAGTACCTGCCACTAACCCTAACAACCTGAAGTCAATCTATGGAGCCCATATGGTGTAAGGAGAAAACAGACTCCCAAAAGTTGTCCTCTGATCTCCATATTGTAAAGTGTACACACATACACACACTTTACAAAAAAACATTCACAACAGCCAAGAAACAAAGAGTCTACCAGCTAATGAATGGGTAAGAAAATGTGGCTACATACACACCCTGGGGAGTAGATACAACCATAAAAAATAATAATAATAATGAAGTCCTGTCCCATGGGAAACATAGAAGGAACTAGAAATCACTATGTTAAGTGAAATATGCCAGGCACACAGAGAAAAACAAATACCACCTGTTCTCACAAAAAAAAAAATTTTTTTTAAGTTTATTTCCTAATAACTATTTCCTAATATAGTGACAGTTATTAAAGGTTGGGTAAATAGAGGGGAAGGAAGGCCATGAATTGGTTATCAGCAAGTGCTGCGACAGGAGCAAGAAATTCTGCTGTGAAGGCTTAAATACAATTTGAATGTTTTCACCATAAAGAAATATTTGAGGAGACATACACTCAACAGGATTCAGACAATGTACATATGTACCAAAATATCACCTGAAAACTCACAAATATGTACAACTCTCCTGTGATTTTGTTTTGTTTTGGTTTTTTTGGCTTTTTTGAAACAGAATCTCATGTAATCCTGACTGGCCTGGAATCAGGCTATGTAGCTGAGGATGACCCTGAACTCCTGATCTTTCTGCCTCTACCTCCGGAGTACTGGGATGACAGATGGGCACCACCACACCCAGTTTATATAGTGCTGGGGACTGAACCCAGGACTTCATGCACTTTAGGTAAACCCTCTACTGGGGTTGTACTGAGCTACATCCCAGCTCAATTATGTTTTTAAGCTAACAGTTTAAAAATGAATTTTAAAATAAAAGTCACTGGCAAAATTTTATTTGAATAAGGAACGGCCAAATGCATGTGTCAAATGTTTCTCTAGATAGATAAGGCATGATTTTATACACACACACACACACACACACACACACACACAGCATGAAAACAGATGTCAAAACCTCATTAACAAACACCACCACAAACCTCCCTCCGAAAAATTATTTTTCCAAAGTAGCTACAATGATACCAGGAAAACTTTATCTAATGTTTTACCAAAATCCTCCATCTGGTGTTTTCTTCTGAAGATTTCAAGGACATTTTAAACCACTTTTGCCAAAAAGATAAATGAATGAGTAACAGACACATGAATTAGGACTATTTCACCACATTTGAACCACTTAAGAGAAATCAGACATGAGAAGCAATATTCTTACCTAGTGCTGTGCTTAGTAAATAGTGGGCTGAGACTGGAATGTGGGGCTACAGCCACTTCCTACCTTCTACTCCTTTCAGAAAAAAAGGTGTAGGCAGCATCTGATTACCTATCCTCTTACAATTCTAAAGAACCAGGACAAAGTCCTGTGAAAGTTTGCCTCACTAGCCAATGACAGCCAGTGTTGCAGTAATATACCTCCCAATGCAAAATACTCAACTAAGACAGAAGTTCTCACCATCCAATACTACTTTGAACTACTGTCTTCAGCAGCCCCTTTGTGACTTGTCAACATTCCATTTTAAAAGGTGGGGGAGGGGAAACAAAGAGTAAAGAGGGAGGGAAACAAAAGCAAGCATCATGCTTCTCTAAACAGATACGGTATGATTTTATAAACACACACCATACAGACACACATGATACGAATGTAGAAAAGAACTATTTGAGAAACAGAAAGGGCCTAGTGGAGTTGAAGAGGAAAGACAGAAGAAGGTAATGGGGAGTCAAAGTATATGACATATTGAAGGAAAATCAATTATGGTCAAGGAATATGATATAGTTGAATGAAAATGTCTTTTTGAAACTCACTGCACTGCACAGTGAATACAATCAATAGTTTTTGTTTTGGCGGATTTTTGGGGGGAGGAGGTTGTTTTGTTTTGTTTTTTATGGTAGAAGACAAGGGAGGACATGGGAGGGAAGGGATAAGAACAAAATATAGTGATAAATTTGTAAGAAAAGGTGACAAATGAAATCCATTACTTTGTATACAAACTAAAAAAAAATTAAAGATAGAAGAAGTTTCTTGTAATCCCAGCATTTGTGAGGAAGAAGGATCACAAGCTTGAGACCAGTCTGAACTACATAGTGAGATCCTATCTCAAAATAGGTAGAAGCAAAAGCAGAGGAGGTCACCAACAATTCTCTACATGCCTCCATAATCCCTTCCTCATCACAACTCATAACAATATAAGAACATGAGCGGAATCTCATTTACTTTCAAGTTATTGAATGAAAACCACCTTCCAGTGACCAAACTATTCCCTAATGCAGTAAGGTAGTATTGGGGAGGGGGGGTGCTCGTACAAACACAGCCTGGAGTTTACATATTCTTAGGGATAATACAGGACAGTAGTTAGAACTGAAGGCTCTAGAACCAGACAGCCTGGGTTCAAAGCTCTATTCTGTCTTTAATTAACAAAACAGCCCTGAATAAGTTCCTGAAACTTGAATGCCTTAATGTTCTTATAATACTCCTAAGAAAACAGCATCTACCACACTGAGTTATTATGGGGTCTAAATGATTAAATATAAGTAAAAGTTCTTAAAGAACAATGTCCAGTACATATTAAGTACCAAGCAATATCTTCTATTATCAGAATTTTAATTCAATGCTTTATTAAGAGATTAAAAGTCTATGTAACTGAAAGCACAAATTAAAATATAAATGACATAAAAGCTGTGCTTATTAATTAGGAAAATTACCTCAATATTATCAACTGCCAGCTGAGCCAATGCTGCCAATGACTGGCACTTTTTAAAAATATTTGGGGGGGGGGGTTCTGAGGTTTTTTTTTTTAATGTGTATGAGTATATTGTCTGCATGTATGTAAGTGCACCCAAGTCGTGCAATGTCCAAGGAGGTCAGAAGAGGGTTTAGGGTCCCCTGAAACTGGAATTACAGATGTTTGTGAGCCACCATACAGGTGTTAGAAACTGAACCTGGGTCCTCTGCAAGAGCAGCCAGTGCTCTTAACTGCTGAGCCATCCCTCCAGTCCTTAACACAGTTTTTAAAACCAGGCATGATCAGTGTTTAAGTCATGTATCTTCCCCTCTACACTGCCAACAAAAACATACACATGGCAAATGGGGCTTTATAATAACCGCAACAACAAGAAGAAAAATACCTCACTTGTTCTAGTTCTAACATGAACCACACTATACCAACGGACAGAAGGGAAGAGAAGAAAGGAAGAAAAGGGAGGGAGAGACAAACCAGAGAAAAAATATATACACACCAACATTACCTTAACAATACACTAAAATAAGATCACTTCAGGTTTGGTCTAGTGGTTGTTAGAGGTTTTATAGTCTTCCTGTTTCTAGCACTGGCTAACACATACCTTACATCTACAATGAGGTATCATGGCCAAAACAGTATTCATGTATCTATTCCAAACACATGACAAGTAAATATGATATAAATGAACAACTTTGCAATTTCAAAAAAAAAAAGTTATGAACATGAGCCTTATTTCAGAGACCAAGTAGTTCATGGGGAAACACTTTTTTATACATGAAATCATATGGTGTTTGTTTCAAAATAATATGTGGACAGTGGTGGGCATAAGAAGTGGAAATACATATGAAACAATCTGGGGCAGTGCTACTAATGTTGAAACCATGGTCCATGGACTCAGTACAGTCTGTTCTCCCTGCTTAAGAACATTTGCAATTTTCTATAACACAAAATGTGGAAAGGAAACTGCAGAGGAGTATAGTGGCACATGAGGTAGTGGAGACAAGAGAGCAAGGGTGGTTCAAGGTCAGTCTCAGAGGCCAGCCTGCACTACATGAGACTCTGCCTCCAAAAAAGGACATAACTTTTCTATAATTGATAATGGTATGATAGGTACTCTTTCTTAGAAAAATAATTAGATATAGTAAAAATATCACTTCAAATATTCACATAAAACCTCCTTTAAAAAGAGCCACCTTTCACTGCTGTCCTGTGTGCTGCAGATAAGTAACACATAGGTCACGGATCTATAGAATGATCTAGAATTCACCCTTAAGCCTTTCCACTTGAGCCCGTAGCACTAAGGGTGAGGAGAACTGGCATCATGTTGTGGGCGCCACATGTGCACTACAGACACAACCCAATCCAGGGCTGCAAAGTGACGAACGCCTTCCACACACTTCATTTGTTTCCTGTTTTCAGGTGCAATAACTTAGGGGGAAAAAAGAATTTTCACATTCCCATATGTGTGTAATTTAAAACAGACAATCTTGGCATTAAGAAAATTAAGACACAGGCTTTACTGATATTGGTTTTAATGGCCAAGATCCAAACAGTTCTGGTTACTAGTTCATATATAAACACTTGATCTCTTTTTTAGACAAACCCTTGCAAGTCATTACTTGATATTCCAACCTTTCCTTCACATAATTTTTATCCTCCACTTTATGGAGGGAGAAGGTTTTTGTTTTCTTCCTCAAGAAAAGTGAATTAAAGAAAACTTGCAGGAAATTGTTCATTCAGTGGCTTTTCTATCACAGAAGCAATTAAGCAGAGTGTACTGGGAAAAAGTAAAAGTATCATAGTAACTTCCAAAGTCAGACTGACTATGAACACTGTCTAGTATACAAGGGCATTTGCTTTTAAAGCACTTGTGAAAGCATTTGGCATCATTTTCCAATAATCCCAAAGGACTACCACTTCCTTGTTTCTTCAGTAGTATTTCAAAACGTTGACACATTTATTGAACTATTTTTGGAAGACCTAACTGTCTACCTTTAGGCCTCAAGATGTAAATATATAAAAGCTACAGGACATCCCTTTAGCTATGAAACTTGGCAGGCTTTTTGGGTTCTCTAAGAAACTTCAATTAGTTTCTTTATGAACAGCAAAAGAGCACAAAGGAACAACTCTGAACACAAGGAGACTCTGACTATGCCTGAGGCTCCATTACTAAACCACTGAAATGACTTTGGGTACATTTAACCTTTTCCTGCCTTGCTTTTCTTACCTGCCAGATCTACAGGACAAAGCTTTTTTTAAAAAAAAAAAAAAAAGAAAGAAAGAAAAACTCCAGTTCCAGATGATCCGACGCCCTCTTCTGAGGGCATCACACAATATGGGTGCACTTACATACAAGCAGGCAATACACTCATACAAATAAAAGAAAAAATAAAATGTTCCTCCCCCCCACCAAAATAAAACAAGTCAAGTGTGCCTATATTCCCAGGACCAGGAAGGCTGAAGCAGGCTATGTCTCTGTAAGAAGACCTCGTCAGGAGGAGTAGGGGAGTGGGGAAGAGAAACATGAGGTTTCTCAGCTCAGAAGGTAAAGGCACTCGTCACCAAGGCTGAGAACTTGTGTCCAATCCCTGGAACTCACATGGTAAAAGAAGGATCAACTCATCTAATTTGTCCTCTCACTACAACAGGCATGTGGGAGCCCAGACTTAAATACACACACCATGAATTAATGTACAAAAAGAATGTACAAAAATACAAAAATCAACATGTATCAAATAAAGTCTATACCTATAGAGTAATCATGCAGAAATGAGTGGGGGGAGCAAGAACCTTCTGTATCCAATTAGCAAATCTAAAGAAAATACAGGACACAGGAACAGGTTAACTAAGAGTTGAAATCAAGGAAAATTCAAACTGAGGTTAACCATACAGGACAATCAACTAAATTTATTCAACAGATGAATAGTAAGGAAAAATAAGAACTCAAGCAGCAACTAAATCTAAGTAGAAGCCTTATCAATGAATGATATGTATGGATCTCTAACTGGATACTGACCCAAAGAAACCTTTTTAAAACTGACAATTAAACTGACACTTGACTAGCTGGGCACTGTGGGCATATGCCCCCAAAATCCTATCACTCGGGAGGCTGAGGCAGGAAGATCATCAATTCAAAGACAGCTTGGGCTACACAGAAAGGCTGAGACCAGCCTGAACTACAAAAGGTATTTGAAGCCCATGTGGGTCACACAGTGAAACTGTCTCAGTCCTCCCACCTAAAAAACTGACACTTAAGAAAATCAAAGATCTTGTGGTTAGAGAGACGGCCCAGCGGTTAAGAGCACTGCTACTCTTGAAGATGACAAGAGTTTGGTTCCCATCACCCACTTTGGCTCCTATTACCCACATCTGGCAACTCACAACTGCCTGTGATTCCAGCTCCAGATCTGACATTCTCTTCTGGCCTCTAAAAACACCCACAAGCACATATGAATACTAACACACAGATACACATGCATCACACATACACATAAAAAAAAATCTTTAAAATGAAAATCAAGATATTAATACTGGCAACTGAACACATGAAGACATTCACATTAAGGAATGCTTAGGGTGGTGATGGTATTCCAATTAAGTTTTTAAATTTTATTTATTATTTTTCTTTATGTGTATGAGCGTTTTGACTGTATAATGTAAATGCACCATGTTCACACAATGCTCACAGAGGCCAAAAGAGAACATCGGATCCCCTGGAACTGGAATTACAGAGGGTTCTTAGCTGCCATATGCATGCCAGAACTGAACCCAGGATCTCTGCATGAGCAGCCAGTGCTCTTAACAGCAGAGCCATCTCTCCGGCCTCTTCAATTCACTTTGTAAAACTGTTTTATCTTCTAGAAACTGAAAATGAAAGAAAAAGGTGACAACAAAAACAACACTGAAGGGATTTTTCAAGAGCTGTGGCTGTAGCTCAGTAGGTAGAGTGCTTGCCTAGTCAACACAAAGTCCTGGGTTTGATCACCAGCATCACATAAATCAGGTGTGGTACCTGGTACATGCCTGTGATCTCAGCATTTGAGAGGTAGAGGCAAGAGGATCAGAAGTTTAAGTTCATCTTCAGGTACATCATGAGTGAGGTCAGCCTGGAATACATGAGATTCTGTATCGAAAGTTTTTCAAATGTAGAAGATACCAGAAACAGGACTTCATCTTTAGCTACATTGTGAGTGAGGCACCAGCCTAGGATACAGGACTGTCTGAAAATGCAGAAGATATAAGAAGCAGGAATAGCTCATATCTCAAGCTGCTGCCTAGAAATGTGAACTTTGGTCACTTCATCCTAGTTATGATCAAAATGAGCAAACAACCAGATAATTAACTCACTGTACCCAGAGATGCAAGAGGTAGTCAGACTCTTGTTTTGTGGACATTTTTACAAGGCATACACATTATTTTCTCTATCTAAAGCACTGCTTGTCCATATAAGTTCTCAAACTCTAATCCCTCAAAACACTGCCACATCCTAAGAACCTAAATAGAATTCCTTCACATTTCTGAGTCTGAAGAAACAGACCAAATGCACAATGAAATATGGGGGTGAAATGAAAACATATTTTTAAAAAGCCAAGTACACAAACAGCACAGCTGCGGGACGTTGAACAACAGTGAGTCAGATGTCTAGACTCAAATCAGAATCAACGCACTTCCATGTTACTAACGGCCTAATGCATATAGGACATCGATTAACTATGACCCAAAAGTAAGCCTTCAAAAAGGGAGAAGCAGGAAATGATTGTTGGTTCAAGAACAGCCCTACTGCCAGCAACACCCACTTTAATATCACACAGATCTAGGTTTTTTCCACTTTTCAATTAATATTTAGTAAAAGGAAAACACTCAGTAATCAGCCACCTAATACAAATAAGTAAAATGTCTATAGTAAACTGAAAGAAAACTGGCAGAACTGAGGCAATGTGGGTTTGCTAAAGAGCTTTAGTTGTCAGCATGACACACCTGGGTTAAAGGAGCCTCAAATGGGGAACTACCTCCATTGAACTGGTCTTGTGGCCATGTCTGTAGGGTATTTTCTTGATTGCTGAATTGTGTAGGAGGGCCTAGTCCACCAGCCCACTCTCTTTGGTGCCAACCCTGGGCAGCTTGTTCTATACTGTATTAGAAGGCTGAGCATGGGCCAGGGAGTAAGCCAGTAAACAGCGTTTACTCCATGGCCTGTGCTTCAAGTCCTGCCCTGAGTTCCTATCTTGGGCCCCTAAGTGATGAACTGCCCTGGGAGATGTTAATATAAAATAAACCCTTTTCTCCCCAAGCTGATTTGGTCACAGTGTTTAGTCACAGCACCTGAAAGCAAATTAGAACAGAAATTGGTACCAGCGTCATGGGGGTATTGCTGTGACAGACCTGACCTTGGTGTTTTGGGGAGGACTGTGGAAGCAGTTAGTCTGGAAAAGCCCTTAAGTGCTTAGAATGTGTTGCCTTGGAGCTTGGAACAGTTATGCTGAAAGAGTTGTAGACAATGGAAGCCTGGCTTATGAAGCTTCAAAGGGAAGCACAGATCATCAGGGCTGTTTCTGTGATATTTTGAATTGAGAATCTGTGAGTTCTGGTCAGCTGGGGCTGAAGAATCAGCTGTGATTAAGAAGAGACCAGAATCTAAAGTGAAATCTTTGCTTTACTGGGACAACTGATGCTGGTTAGCTAGGGCTCAAAAATCAACTGTAAGTAACAAGAAACCAGCATCACTGTGGCAAAATCTTCAATCTTCTGAGAAGTATTTCCTCAGTGTCAGCACACAGAAGCTATGGTCTAGAGGGTACCCGGACCGCCATCTCAAGCTGGAAGCAGGTGTTGGTAATGTGTAAGTTTTCTGCATGTTTCTGGTACTGAAAGCATAAAGGGGTCACAGAGAGCAGCTGAGGCGTGGCATCCTGAGAGACCAGGAAAGGCCATTGGTGAAAATGCAGCCTCAGAGGCCAGAAGAGCCCAATGGTAAAGGTGCAGCCTCAGGTTCAATGGAGATCCCAGCTTTTTGGAGATGCCAGGAGCATGGGATGACCACCAAGGGCAGCAGCAGGTGTGGAATGGAACTGGCCTGTGCCTGCAAGACAAGCTGCGTGAGCTGTGTGTGCTACGGAGGGCAGAGGCAGACAAGCAGAGCTGCTGAAACCCTTTGGAGCCCTGATCATAAGTGAATCCCAGATGTCCAACCTTGAGCTATTTGCTAGACTTAGGTTTTACTTAGATGTGCCTGATTCTTCCCTTGGAAATAATTCAGTACTTGTTTTGGATTTTATAGGGGCCCACAGTTAAGAGACCTTTAAATAGAGATTGTGAACTTTTAAGTGTTTGGATTTTTTTTAAGAACATGGGGCTTTTAAGGTTATATTGTCTTATGCTGTGATATTTACATCATACCTTGGGGACAAGAAATGGAAAGCTTATGGTTTAATAGTGATATATGTCAAATTGACAAGGGGTCAATTGTGCTGGATAGCATTAGTTGTCAACTTGACTCACCTGGTTTGAAAGAGCCTCAGTTGGGGAACTGCCTCCATTGAACTGGCCTGAAGCCATATCTGTGGGCATTTTGGCTGTTGAGTGATGAGGGAGGGCCCAGTCCACTGTGGGTGGTGCCACCCCTGGGCAGGTTGTTCTGTATTGTTTAAGAAAGCAAGCTGAGCACAGGCCAGGGAGCAAGCCAGTAAGCAGCATCCTTCCATGGCCTGTGCTTCAGCTCCTGCCTCCAGTTTACTGCCCTGAGTTCCTAACTTAGGCTCCCTCCGGGATGAATTGTGACAGGAGATGTAAGATACGTTAAAATACGCTGACATCACTACAAGAGAGCATGGATCCATGCTGCCACCACCCTCCAAGTTTTTAGCCCAAAATAAAAATATTTTTGTGAAATTCCTAGTTTCATAATGTTGGCAGATAATTTAAAATTAAAACACTACACCAGGGAAATATATGTCTGCAAACATTATTTCACACACAAAAAAATGGTGTAGTGGATTTATAAAGGTTACATGTGAGTGCCATTGCAGAAGTTTAAACAATCAGTAAACCTTCCTCTCACTATTAGCCTTATTTCAACAAGCTTACTGCAATTAGAGACCTTACAATACAGCATATGTGCACATATTTTATACTTGGAATCAGTTACCTCTGCCAACACCACAAAAAGGCTGCATTCTCCCTATGTTGCTGAAATCAGCTCTCAACAGCTTTACCATATACAGTCATTTTGTGCGTTACTAAAAAAGATGGACAAAGTATATTAAGTCAAGAGTTTTCTAAAAGCTCAAAATTTCAAAAGATACTGTACTAAAATAGTTTTTAAAAGGAGTTTCAATCATAGGAAATTCCAGCGTCATATCACTGGCTGTACTACCACACAGATAATTGTCCCTGACTGTTGAAAAAAATGTGCTTACCACATACTCCCAAGCAACCCCATTAGGTCTTTTCTTAACAATTTTCACAGATGCCAGGTACTATGTGAAGCATTTTATAAGCACTGCCTCATTTAATCCTCATGGAACTCTGTAAGATAGGTATGATTCTTTTTTACTACCACCATTCACCACAAACAAATGGCTTTGAGAATTATTTTGTCCAAAGTCCGTGGCATGGTAGTAGCTTAGTCAGCACCAATAGTATAGACTTGTTAGTGATCCCCTCCAGTCAACAATTCCATACAAAGAAACAGCTGAGGAACTAAAAGCAGTCATTAAGCTCACAACGACAACTAATCTATCAGGATTGTTTCACCTTAACAAGTAGGTAAAGGGGCCCAACTAAGGAACTCAACTAAATTTATAGTGCTTAATAGTTTTTAAACCTTCAAATGAAAATCTGATTGAATGGAAAAACACAATGAGGCAGGGAAGGGAAAAAATGATGTTAAGTACAACAGAACAGAGAGAGAGAGAGAGAGAGAGAGAGAGAGAGAGAGAGAGAGAGAGGGAGGGAGAGAGAGGGAGAGAGAATGAATATACCTCTGAAGACTCTGACTCTCTAATCTTAAAGAGTTTAAGAGCTAGGCCTGGGGATGTAGCTCAGTCGGTACAGTATTCGTCGTGTCTGATCCCTACTACCGCAGAAACTGAGTGTTCAAGGTCCTCCACGGAATACCAAGTTCAAGGTCAGCCTTGTCTGAAAGAAAATGTGTTTCAAAAAAAAAGCTGAATTAGATCAGCAATTTGCAGCCTTTCCTGATTCCCAAAGTATTTTCATGTTCATATTTTATCTTTCTCTGATATCTCCCCCACCTCTGAATCTCAGCCTCTCTTTCATTCAAACATAACTTACACACAAACAAAAATATCTGACTTACAGTCTGAAGTATATCCCAAGCAGCACATTCCCACTAACCCTCTCTCCAACTCTTGAGTCAGGAGTTTGAATGAAATCATTTCTAAGTTTCCTTCTGGCCTGTGTGTGTGTGTAGTTTGTTTTTTTGTTTGTTTGTTTTTGTTTTGTCTTAAACAGTAGCCTCTTTGGAAAAAAGAAAAAAAAACTGTGGCAAAATATAAATTACATTTTAATGTCCTTTACTGAAATGGGTACACATACTGGAAGAAAACTGAAGACTAAAAATGAATAAACATAGCACTATTGTTCCAACTGGACCAAGCCCTGAAGCTCATCAGGAGGTCTGGGAATTTGAATTAAGGTCCAGAAAATATTGACAGTTGATAACAGGCCTATAGGACAAGTTTTTAAAAGTCACTAAATGGTATCCTAAATGTTTTAACTAAATGAAAATTCCTTCAAGAGGGCTGGTAGCCAAGCCATAATAAAAGCAAAGCAAGAGGAAACACTCTTCAATTTTACCACAAGAGACTTGGCTTACATACCTTGAACTCCCTACACAGCCTAGGCAATAAAGCCCAATGTATAAAAGGGGGCACAAAATCACTTTGAAACCCTTTCTCAACCCTGTGGTTCTTAACCTGGAAAGAACATCCCCAAGATGGTAGATCTAGTTACATATGTAAAATTTAAGCTTGGCTATCTAAAATAAAATCTTTGGATCTCAGAAGTTTGTTTTCCAATTCATTCCACATTAATATAAAGATGATTAGGAACTATACACATACATATGAATGTATGTGTGACTCTGATATGCCTAAATTTAAAAACTACCAAAACCAGACTTATCTAAGTGAAATGTCTTAGAAGTAACTGAGAATATGAAATTTAACTCAATTTCCATCTAGAAAAAAAAAACAGAAGCAGTATGAAAGCACTAGTGGTTATACAGCTCTAACCTGGTAAGACATTATCATTTGAAAAAAGGAAATTCAGAAAACCTTGAAATTCTCATTAAAATAAATGCTATCCCTCAAACCAGGCTGAAAATGTATTTACTCTTCTAGACATGGAAAGAACCCAGCTAAGAAACCTATATGGATCCCAAATCAACCAAAAAACAAAGGAGAAATATATCCAATGATTTTTAGAAAGCAAGACCTCCTTATTATTTCCATATTTCTACAAAGCTATAACAAAGTCAACTCCAGCTTTCAAGGTACACAACTGGAACTCGGGACTTAGGAAGTATAGGCGAAAGGATCAGAAGTTCAAAGCCAGCCTTGGCTACAAAATAGGTTCAAAACCACCCTGGGCTACATGAGACCCTGTTTTATAAACTACACATACACAAAAAGGTTCAGTAAAGTAATCCTTCTACTGTTAAGTACAATGTGAAGGTTCCTCACCTAGCAAATAACATATATTTACATAAGTACATATGTAAATATATGTACTTCCTCCTATCTCATACAAAATATACCCATACTTGAAAGAAAAACTATGCCCAAAAGCCCCTTTCCTAGATGATATTAGAGATGATTTACTTGTTTTCTTTCTGGCTTACTTCTAACTTCTAATTTACATTATTAATAGCTTCTGTGGTGGCTTTCTCTTACATGATACAAGGCATTCACTCCATATTAGATTTTAGTCTGGGGGGGCTGCCCAGACAGAAGAATGATAGAAATCATTTAACTATCAAGTTACTGGTTTGTGCCAAAACATGGCATTCCCAAAGGATGCTCTGTCTGCAATCTGTGCAAGGATCATATACAAATCTCCCATTTACTTGGGTCTTCCAAAGAGGGTAGAAATGCGTGGAGGGGGAGGAGGTCCAAGGGCTAAGAATGGATCTGTGGACTCCTAAAGTTCAGCCCTGAGATTCCAAGATTCTATAAAACAGGAGTAAATAAAGGTTTGGCTAGTATTTGCTGGCTACTGAAGCCAGTATAAACATTTACTTGAGACTTTTAAATTTGTAAGGGTACCCAGTGGTTAGGTACAGTAATTCTGAATTACAAAAAAAAAAAAAAATACCAACCCTACTGGAAATGGTTCTAAATAAAGGTGGGGTAGAGGAGATAGGCACATTTCCTTTGTTTCTCCAAGTAAATAATACTTCAGAAAGGCAACCTGTGAGTATTGATTTCTACAATCTTCTATTACCTCATTTTAAAGCAACTAGCAATTCATACTTAAAAAAAAAGTTACACACAGCTACCTCAAT
This sequence comes from Eospalax fontanierii, assembly GCA_035773235.1. NCBI lineage: Eukaryota > Metazoa > Chordata > Mammalia > Rodentia > Spalacidae > Eospalax > Eospalax fontanierii. The sequence goes on along the minus strand of CM069545.1, from coordinate 30,984,198 downwards.
TCAAAAAAAGAAAAACCTCATGCTCTACTGTGGAAACAGAAACAAAATCAATCATCCAACAATATTTAGCCACTATATAAAATTTAAGCCCCACATTCCTTAAAAAATGGCAAAGATACAAACTTTGTAGGTCACTAGCCACAGTAACATGAGAATGGTGAGTCAGAGAACTTGATGTTAAACCTAACTATACAGTATTACTAATTACAGAGAAAATTTACCAATAAATATTTTGGTTAGGACTGCTTTGTCATCTTCGTTAAGTATTTTTAGTTGAAAGCGGTTGGGTAGTATACGTGGACATGGTTCTGATTTTTAAATATCTATTTTTACATTCTGGTCACTGGTTAGGTTTTCTAAATTCGATTCTTCAGAACTGGTAATTTGGAAAGGGTAAACCACAAGAACATTACATTAAAAAGCAAAAGACCTAACAAGCTCACCAGTTCAGATCAACAAACCTAAGCTCTAAAGCTCAGGATTCTCACAAATCTAAGAACAGGTCTCCCTGGAACTGACTGGTAAGGAACATAAGATGTACATGAACCATCTATCCTAGTCTCAAAGCAGAGCAATTCTTCTTCGAAGTTTCCTTGTTTTCAAATTGCAGGTCTTTGTTGGTGGGCGTCCCTTTAGATTGTTCCCCTACAATTCCAAGTTGGCTTCTTTCTAGCCGGACTTAAAATTTCAGATTTTAAATATGCATACTCAATTTCTGCAAAATATTCCAAAGCAGCTTAAATTTCTTAAATACCAAACATGGTTGCTGAAAGTCTAATAAAATGATGATAAATATTAAATAATGATCTATCACTTTTGATTCTTTTAAACAATCCCCATTTAATTTAGCTCTCAAGGGTTTGGGGGTTGGTGGCTCAATCCATCCACACATTTTCTTTCCAAGACCTTTGCACACAATGTGCTGCTACTTCTAGAGGTAAAAGACTAAAGAACTGTTATGACTAGGTCTTTCTTAAAGGGAGATGTTCTTAAAGGAAAGAAATGATCCCCTACTACTCTTAATGAGCAGCCTCTTGTTCTCAGCAGTCAGTCCTCACACAGGACCACTACCGACTTCAGTGGGAACTCTGCCCAAGAAGTGAGGAAAACAGAATAGGATTAAATTAGCCCTAAATCTACACCATTGTTCCAAGCCATTACCACTCCTACAGTTTTCCAATAACCCACAAAGAGGAGATATCTTAAGTTTGATGGTGGCTCTCAAACTGAACTGTAGAAATGACCACTCAGGCTCTAGGGGTGACAAAGCATACCTCTTTAAAAGTTGTGTCAAACTAGCACCCTAATAGATAGACTGTTGGCCCTTACCAGGATTCCAGATTGCGTTACAATGCACCCCAACGGTGGCTGCAACAGCAAAACAGCGATTTCTCCAAGCAGGAGACAGCAAACAAGCTGAATAGCACTAAATGCTATTCATCCCCCAGGAAAACCTGTACAAATATTGAGAAGTCTAGGCCCCATCCCCCACTGCCAAGAAACTGACTCGAGTTTCCCTCAAACCCACGGGATAGTGTGACAGAGCAGGCTAAAATGCTGTCAATGCAGCATAATAAAGAGACAGAGAATATAGAAATAACACATCCCCAAGAAAGAACAAGAGAAAATTTTAAAAAAATAATACAGAAAACTGCCAAAGTCATTCTTTCAAGCTCATCATAGCAACAAGAATAAAATGCCCTGCACACATGACATTCATTTCACATGCAAGAAAGTTCAAGAAACTGAGGGAAACCGTGATTCAGATAGGAGAAAACAGACTCACAGGTCCTCTGGGTTCCACCTTCCCCACCATCCACCCAGAGCTCTTAAAGCTAAGGGCAGTGTTTGGTGATGGGGAAATTTTCTGAAAAACGTCCTCAGTTTGTACAAAAGGCTCCACACAGAAAGCACTCCCCGAAATAATCACTCTAAGCGGGAGCACGTCTATCTACACACACACAAAACGCCTCACCCGAGGTTGGCAACTGGGGACGCAGAATGACTAACGTCCACCGCAGACGTCCCGGCTGGTCCGGAGCAACATCTGGGATGGAGGATGAGGGCCCCTGAATGCCAATCTCAACGCCACGAGCTCCTTCCCCTGCAGCTCAGCTAAAATCGCTCCCAACCCTCAGCTCCTAATGCAGGAGAAAATCCTGAGCCACAGTGTCTGGACCGCCTGGAGGTCGCAAAGGGAAGGAAGGACCGCAGCAGAAAACCAGCTTCGCGTCCGCAGCTCCCAGACCACGCAGGCGGCGGGGGTACAGGGTCTCCCGCCCACGCCGGGCCGGACCTGCGCCACGCGTGGGGCTGGCGCTGCGCCCTCCCCCGGCTCCCGCAGTCCCCACGCGCGCCGCGGGCCCGCGTCTGCCCCCCTCCCCCAGTCATCCCCCCTGAGTCCCAGGCCGGGGATGGAGCCGGATGCCTCGGCTGCGGCTCGCCGGGGCCCGGACGCACGACCCTGGCGGAGACGGCGTGGTTCTCACCGTGGCCCCCGGGATAGGGGCCGCAGCGGAGCAAGCGCTCGGGATTCGGGTCCCGCGGACGGAGGGACCGCAGCCAGCCCGGCAGCCGACCCCCTCCCCCGCCCCAGGGAACAGTCCCGCCGCTTCCTGCCCGGGGTCGGCTTCCCGGCTGCAGCCTAAGGGAAATGCCGCGACGCCCCTGCAGCCCCGCGCACACCCGGGACCGCACCGCCGCCCCGCAGTCCGCACGCCTCCTTACCCGAACGCCACCTCTCAGGAGCTCGCTCGCCCGGGGCCGGACCCGCTCCAGCTCCAGCCGCTGGCCAGCCGCGCCGCTACCTCCTCCCTCCGCTAGGTTTCAAATTGAAATTCCCTGGCTGGGGCCGTCAGAGAACTCTCCGCGCAGGCCCCGCCCCCTCTTGGCGGAAGCCCCTCCCCGCGCCCCCACCCAGCGGGCCCCGGGCGCGGAAACCCCCACAGGAAGGCCACGCCCCCAGAAGACAGGCCACGCCCCCGGCGCCGGCAGGGGTGGGAGGAGGCCCTTCCCGCGGGATTTGCGCAGCTCTGCGGCCCATTGCGGCTTCCCTGCTGCAGGGGTGCGTTTCGCCCTCCGAGCGACCCTCGAGATAATGACAGCTAATGCGTGTATGCGAGGCGTTCTTTCCGAGAATCCTGGCCTTAAATGCCCTCTCAACTTCTAAAAGTTCTTTCTTCAAAGTGCATTCACTAACTGAACCTTCACTGGGTGCCTATTTCGTGAGAGACAGTAAAGCAGGTCCAGGAAACACAGAATAAGGAAAACTGGGTCCCCCTCAGTCTAGAGTGAAAGAAGAGCTTTCACAGAAAAAGGCTTAAAAAGAAACCATTTATTCTTCCTGTGGGGCAGACTGGAGAGACTGGGGAAACCCTGCGGAGGAATGGGGCTTTGATGCTCAGCCCTGAGAGTGTAGCATTTCTCCAGACAGATGCCTGGAATCGTGGATTGCAAAGTATGACAGGGCTGAGGCCGTGTCTTTTAAAACATCTGAGTTGAGTCAAATTACGGAAAGTTTCAGAAAGAGCCTACCTCGGGTCTTTTTGTACAATTAGACTTCGATCTCTTTTATTCTACTTTTTTATCTTTTATGAGTATTACATGTCAAACTGTCAGTGTGAGCTCACTGCTTCCAGCATCTGACCCCCCCACTCCAGCAGTTCTTGTTCTTCACTTCCTCCCACTTCTACTAAGATCTTTAGTGATTCACTCCTGCCAACGTCTCCTTTTCTTTCCTAAACATAAAATTAGCAATATCAAGTAAAACCTCAGTAACAATACCTTCTGTGTGAAGGATGTTTTCCACATAACAAAACAACATCCATGTATTTTGTCACTTGACCCACACGATAATCCTATGAAAAAGGCAGGGCAGGTACTATCTTCACTACATCAAAAAGAAAAGAGTTGGGAGACAATTATTTGCTATCATTCCTAGAAATAATAAAATTATTATGACAGCTACCGTTCATTGCATACTTTGGGTGCTACTTGATTACAGTCCCATCTGCCAAGTACACAAGTCAAATTTGTTATGGCATGTGATAACACAGAGTGGAACCCTGATTACATACAGCTCTTAAGGAAGAGGTGGGAATGTGTGTTAGTTTTCTATTGCCGTAAGGAAATACCTGAGATAAATAACTTAGAAGATTTATTTCTGCTTCTAGGTCAGAGGTTTCCATCCATGGCCACTTGGATCCTTGCTTTGGGTGGAAGGCCAGGCATTATGACAGGGAGCAAAGGGGGCAAAGCTTCTTACCTCAGAAAAGCTGGGAAGCAAACTTGAAAAAGAAAGAGACTGAGGTCTCAGTATGCCAGCCCCAGGCATGCCCCAGGAACCTAACGTCCTCCAGCTAGGCTCCACTCGCCAAAGTTTCCACCTTCCAATAGCATCATCAGTGGGGAAACAAGTCTTAGGTCTTTCAACACATGAGCTTTTGGAAAACTTAAGATTTAAACTGAAATTTTTAAACTTAAATATTTTAAATTTAAAATTTTAATATCTAAATAATAACAAATGGTATAAACTATTATGTGTCTTGAGGCAACTTTACTATGAAACTAATGAAACAAACCTCAAGATCCATTATTTTCACAGACCTTGAAACTAAATGTTTGTAATTTTTATTCCACACTAAAAATGGTTCCTAAAGTGTTATAAGTTATTTTGCTTTTACTTTGTTTTTGTGTTTGTTTGCTGAGACTCACTATGTGGACAAGCTAACCTGGAGTTCCTGTGTTCAAGAGATCCTTTCACCTCAGCCTCCCATGCAAATGAGACTGCAGGTGCACATCATAGCACCAAGATTAATCATGTAAATTTAGGGCCCATAAAATCTTGATTCTGAGCTGGGGACACAACCTGAATTCAATCTCTAGGACCCACTTGGTGGAAGACAAGAACAGACTTCCTGCAAATTGTTCTTTGACCTCTAAACAGGCACCATGGCCTATGCTTGGGTGTGCACACACACAAAAAATAAATGTTTACAGAATTTTTTTAATCTTGATCCATAGGGTTAGAGAGATGACCCATGGTTAGGAGTACATGCCATGGCCTAGGTGTGGTGTTGCATACCTTTAATCCCAGCACTCAGGAAGCAGAGGCAGAAGGATCTCTGAGAAATCAAGACCAGACTGGTCTACATAGAGAGTTCCAGGCCAGCTGGGGCTACAGGGTAACCATGTCTCAAAACAAACAAGAGTAGTTGTTCTGCAACCATGAGCACTTGAGTTCAGATCCCAACACCCATATAAGGTAGGCATAGTTTCACAAGTGCCTATAACCCTAGCACTGTGGGAAGTAGACCCAGGAGAATCACTGGGATTTACTGGCCCCCAGCCTCATAAAGAGAAACAAGCTCCAGTTTCAGGGAGAGACCTTACCTCAAAGAAATAAGGTGACAGATAATGATAGAGGACACCTGATACCCTCCTCTCTGCATACTACACACACACATGCACATGCACACACACACACATATACACACACATACAGAGACAATCACTACAGAGGAATCCTCTTTAAAATTAATGCAAAATAATAAAATGATATAAGTATAAAATATAATATTGTTACTATAAGAAATTATATCCCTGCAATATTCTCTATTGCAAAGTGTTAATCATTTCTACATGTCCCCTGGAAGAGAGCTTGAGGGTATCATGTAGCCCAGGCTGGCTTCCAGTTTGCTATGTAGCAAAGACTGCCTCCATCTTCCATGTGCTGGTATTGTAGCCTTGTGCCATCACACCTGGCACTATGCCACTTTTTAATAATATTGGTAAGATAATTATATCCATAAGTGGATTATTCTTTATATGAAAGTCAACATTTAGCCTGAAGAAATCATTTAAAGTGATTAAAATGTTATTACTAAATATATAAAGGCTAGCCTCCACCTAGTAAAAGATGATTATTTTTTCATGGTAGGTATTATTTCCATTCTTTTTTGGAAGGCAGGAGTAAGACAGGGTCTCCATGTAGTCCTAGCTGGCCTGGAACTTGCTATATAAATTAGGCTAGCCTTGATCTCATAGAGATCCTCCAGCCTCTGCCTCCTGAGTGTTAGGATTAAAGGCATGCACCTCCATGTCTGGTTTTATTTTTTATTGTTTTGGAAATTCATATATATATATATATATATATATATATATATATGTATGTATATACAATGATTTTCATCAGCCCCATTCCCTTCCTTTTAATTGCTCCCCTATCACGCCTATCACTCTTCTTTCCCAACCTCATGGGTCCTCTTCTTTCTCTTAAACCCCACTAAGTCTATTAGGTACTGCCTTTATGTGTATGGGCATAGGGCCATCTACTGGAGCATGGATAACTTATCAGGAACCTTATCTCCAGAGAAAAGTGACTCTCACTTGTCCAGCAGCCATCAGTAGCCAATAGCTCCTCATCTACAACTGGGACTGTGTGAGCCCCTCTCCTTTTCATGCTGGAGTGGCTGGCTGGCTTGATCTTGTATATGTCTTGTGGATATAGTCACAACCACTGTGAGTTCATGTGTGCAATATCCTTGTCATGTTTATAAAACATTGTTTTGCAGTAGTTATCCACTACTGCTCTTATAATCTTTCCACTCCCCTCTTCAGAGATAATCCCTGAACCTTGGAGGGAGGGACTGTGATATGGATGCTCTGTTTGGGGATAAGCACTACACAATCTCTTATTCTTTGCATGTTGACCAGTTGTGGGTCTCTGCATTAATCACTGTCTACTACAAAATGAAGCTTCTCTGATGAGGGTTGAGAGCTGTACTAATCTGTTGGTATAAAGATAAACACTTAGGGAACAGTTAAATTCTATGCTCATTTAGCAGAATAATAGTAGTAAATTCTTCCCTAGGGTCTATAACCTACCTAGTTCTTGACCCAGATAACAGTACCAGGCAAGAATTCCATCTTGTAGAGCAGGTCTTAAATCCAATCATAAAATGGTTGCTTACATCCATAATATACATATATACCACTTCTGCATCAGTGGGAGTATCTTGCCAGGTCAGTCATTATTATAACGCACAAGCCTCACATCACAGCTGGGTAAAGAAATGTGGATTACTTTTCTTCCCCAGTTGTGTGAATAGTATGCACTATGAAAGTTAGCCAGTAGGGACAAAGTGTCCAGATTGGTACAAATTTGATTTCTCTTTGTCCTATGAATCAAGTAGGTATGTCTTCAGAAATAATGATCTTATCATCAAATTCTGGGGGGTAATTGTCCTGATTTGTTTTTATTGTCAGCTTGACACAACTTGGACTTACTTGGGAAGAGGGAACCACAACTGAGGAATTTCCTCCCTCAGGCTGGCTTGTGGCCACATCTGTGAGAGGTTATCTTGATTGAAGATTGATGTAGGTGGGCCAAGTCCATTATGAGAAGTACCATCCTTAGGCACATGGTCCTAGGCTATGTAAGAAAGCTGACTGAGCATGAGTCAGAGAACAAGCCTGTAAAAGCGTCATCACTCCATGGTCTCTGCTTCAGTTCCTGATTCTAGGTTATTGAGTTCCTACCTTTACTTCCCGAAAGTGATGGACTGTTAGTTACCTGGAAGTATAAACAGAAATAAACCCCTATGTATCTTGAATCATCCCTGCATCTCTGAGATGAAGACAATTGACTGTAGTATCTTCTGCAAGTTGCTTTTTTTTTCTGCATGTGATGGATATCACAGCAACAGAGAGTAAACTAGAACACTGACGAAGAGCTGTGGAAAAGGCTGTCATGCTTGGGGGAATGGTCTTTGAGAACCCACTGACAAGCAATTCAAAAAGAGGTAACCCATACCTGGCACTGCCTTTTTGTTTGATAGCCTATAGGGTCTGAAAGAGACATTGTCCCCCTGTTACAGGATAACTCCATTGAAACTTGTTTTATGTATATGTACACGTATTCAGGAAGATTCTACAGCAATAGGTTTTCAGACAGCTTTTCCAAAGGTGTTTAACGCTAGTTATCCCTCCTCATACCCACTTCTCTACCCTGTCCTCCCATCCACCCACCCCACTTAATTCTTCCTGCTAATGCTCCCCTTTCTCCCTTCATACACACATATAACAGAGAACATGTGACTTCTGTCTTTTGGGGTCTGAATTACCTCATTGGGAATGAATATTTCTAACTTCATTTATCTGCAAATTTCATGCCATTTTTCTTAACTGTATACAATTCCACTGTATAAATGTACCACATTTTCATTATCCATATATCAATTGATAGACATCTAGGCTGTTTCCATTTCCTGGCAATTGTGGATAGAGCAGCAATGAACATGGATGAGTAAGTGTCTCTTTACTAGGATATTATGTCCTTTGGGCAAATGCCCAAGAGCAGTATAGCAGGCTCACTTGGTAGATCTGTTTCTACCTTTCTGAGCAGGCTTTAGACTGATTTCCATACTGGCTGCATCAACTTGCATTCCTACCAACAGTGAATACGATTTCCACTTTCCTCACATCAGAAAAAATCTTAACCATTCTGATTGGGGTTAAACAAAATCTCAAAGTAGCTTTATGCATTTCCCTTGTAGTTATGGATGATGACCATTTTGAAAAATACTTCTTAGCCATTTGTATATCTTCTTTGAAACTCTGTTTAGCTCCGTGATCCATTTAATTTTTTTTTAATTTTTATGCGTAAGACTGTAGTGCCTACACGTGTGTAAGTGCACCCATATGGTACAATGCCTGTAGAGGTCAGAAGAGAGCGTCAAATCACCTGGTCTGGAGCTACAGATGGCTGTTGGTTGTCTTGTGGGTGCTGAAATTCATACCTCTGCAAGAACAGCCACTGCTCTTAATTGCTGAGCCATCTTCCAGCCCCCATGTTCCATTTTTAAATTGAGTTGTTTTCTTGGTGTTTAACTTTTTTTTTTCAGTTGTGTATTCTAGACATTAATCCTATAACTGACATATAGCTGGTAAAGATTTTTTTCCCATTCTGTAGGCTGTCTTCTCCCTGGTTTCAGTGGAAATATATTGCTTTTCTCCATTTAGCATGATGTTGGATGTGTGCTTCTTAGGTACTGTCTTTATTATGTGTCGATATGTCCTCTGGATACATAATTTATCCATGACTATCATGGAAGAATGTTGAATTTTGTCAAAGACCTTTTCTGCATCTAAAGGGATGATCATGTAGTTTCTGTCCTTCAGTCTGTTTTTGTGGTAAGATTATATTTATTGATCTATGTATCTTGAACCATCCCTACATCTCTGAGATGAAGACAATTGACTGTAGTAGATGATCTTTTTGATGTGTTCTTGAATTCAGTTTGCAAGTATCTTTTTGAAAATTTTATATCTATGTCCATCAGGGAAATTGAACTATAGTTTTATTGTGGTGATGGTGGTGGTGGTGGTGATGTCTTTATCTGGTTTAGTTATCGGTATAATGCTGACTTCATAGAAAGAATTTGGGGAATGGGGGGGATGGTTTAATGATAGAGAGTACTGTCTGTTCTTGCAGAGGACCAGGGTTCAATTGCCAGCACTCACATGGCAGTTAACAACTGTCCATATCACCAGTTCCAGGTGAATCCAGTGCCTCCTTCTGACCTCCGTGGGCATTGCATGACACAGATACACTTACAAACATGCAAGTAATACACTCATACACATAAAATAAAAATAAAAATATATTAAAAAATACAAAAAAATTGTAAAAAAATAATTTGGAAGCATTCTTTTCTCTTCTATTTTACAATATTTTGAGAAGAATCAATTTTAGTTCTTTAAAAGTCAGCTAAAATTCTACAGTAAATCCATTTGGTCCTACACTTTTTTTAATTGGGTTTTTATTGCTGTTTCAACCTCATTGCTTACGATGGGTCTGCTTAAGTTCTTTTGTTGCTTCTTGGTTTAACTTTGGTAGATCATATGCATTAAGAAATTCATTTCTTTTAGATGGAATATAAGTTTTTGAAAGATATCATTACAGTCCTCTGGATTTCATTGATATTTATTGTAATATCTCCTTTTTAGCTCTAATTTTGTTAATTTGGGTCTTCATTTTCATTGTTTTGGTTAATTTGGCTAAAGGTTTTTCAATCTTATTAATCATTTCAAAGAACCAACTCTTCATCTCTTTGATCCATTGTGTGTGGGAGGGTTCATTTCTACATCACTAATTTGTGCTCTATCTTACTTCTTCCCATCTATTGGATGTTGTTCATTCTTGTTTTTCCAAGGTCTTTGGAATATCATTAAGTGGTTTATTTGGGTTGTCTCTGATTTTTCTGATGTAGGTACTTAGAGCTATACACTTTCCTTTTAGGACTGCATTCATTGTACCCATAAGTTTTTGGTATGCTGTGTTTTCACTTTCATTAAATTTTAAGAAATTTTTCATTTTCCTTTTTTATCTCTTCAGTGATCCACTAATCATTTAATACTATGTTTTTCAATCTCCATGACTGTGTGTGTTTTCTGTGGTTTCTATTACTCATTTTATTCCATTGTGGTCAGATAAGATACCAGAAGTTATTTCACTTTTTCTTTGGGTTGCTGAGAGGTTCTTTAAGTTCCAGTATGTGGTCTATTTTAGTGAACATTCCATGACTGTCGAGAAGCACGTGTTCTGTAGACATCTGTCAAATCCATTTGATCTCTGATGCCATTTAACTCCATTATTTCTGTGTTCATTTTTTGTGTCTGGTTAATCTGTTTTAGTAAAATTGGGGTGTTGAAGTTTTCTACTATTAATGTGTTCAGGGTTAATGTCTATCTAGCAGCATTTGTTTATGAAGTTGAGTGCACCTTAGTTTAGTGCATATAATATTTAGGATTGTGGTATATTTTTTTTTTTCTTGACAGGGTCTCCTGTAGTCGAAGTTCACCTGGAACTCACTGTGTAGATCAGGTTGGCCTCGATTTCATAGAGATCTGCCTCCCCCTGCCTCCCCAGTGCTGGTATTAAAGGCATGTGCCTCCTTGCCCGATACTGTACTATCTTCTTGATGAATTGTTCCCTTGATCAGTATGAAGTGACTTTAGCTTTTCTGATTAGTTTGGTTGAAGTCTATTTTGTCAGACAGCATAGCAACTCCTGCTTATTTCCTGGTTCTATTTGCTTTGAATACCTTTGCTTATCCTTTCACTCTAAGGTAGTTCCTATCATTGGTGGTAAGATGTGTTTCTTGGAGGCAGCAAAATGATGGATCTTGTTTATAATCCAGTCTGCTAATCTTTGTATTTTGAGTTGGGAGTTGAGACCATTGGTGTTGAAAGTTATAACTGAAAATTGTGTATGGAATCTTGTCATTTTCTTGTGTTTTTCTTTTCTTAGTCTGCCTTGTTTAATTGCTGATCTAGCATTGTTTTTCTCTGTAATTTTTTGTTACTATTGTTTTCTGTTACCTCTTGGTTACACTTATTTTTTTCAGTCTAAAGTATTTCTTTCGGTATCCTCTGTAGGGTTGGAATGGTGGCAATATGTTCCTTTAACCTGCTTTCATGGTGGAAAAACTTTTTTTTCTTCTCCAATTATGACATGTTTTCAGGGTGTAATATTTTTGGCTGGCATCTGTAGTCTTCAAGAATTTAATCATTCTTTGGTTCAAGCCTGTCTGCCTTTTAAAGTCTTCATTGAAAAATTAGCTATCTTTTAGCTGTTTATCAGATATACCTTTCTTTATATGTGACTTGGTCTTTCTCTCTTGCAGCTTTCAATATCCTTTCTTTGTTCTGTATATTCTATACATTTCGTGTTCTGACTATTACACAACACGGGGAATTTCCTTTCTGGTCCTATCTATTTGGTGTTCTTTTGTACCTAGATAAGCATCACTTTTCTTAGATTTGGTAAATTTTCTCCTATTATTTTGTTGAAAACATTTTCTTTACTTTGGTTTGAGTTTTTTTTTTTTTCTTCTATGTGTATTATTTTTAGGTTTGATCTTTTAAAAAAACTTTCTAAATTAGTTTATTTTTATGTGTATGAGTGTTATGCTTGCATGATATAACTCCTGTCATGCAGTGGTCACAGAGGTGAGAAAAGGATGTTGGATTCCCTGGAACTGGAGTTACAGGTGGTTGTTAGCCACCATGATGTGGGCACTGGAATTCAAACCCAGGTCTTTTGCAAGAGTTCTTAATTGCTGAGCCATCACCCCAGACCCCAGGTGTGGTCCTTTCACAGTGTTCCAGCATTCCTCATGTTCTGTTTATGGAATTTTGTTGTTGTTAGATTTATCATTTTCTTTTACTACGTTATCCATTTTCTCTACCTTGACTTCAGTCCCTGATAGTCTCGCTTCTACTTGATGAATTCTATTGATAAAGCTTTCCAGTGAGCTCTTTGTTTGACTTACTGAATTTTTCACTTCAAATTTTATTTCATTTTGGATTTTCTTCAAAATATGTGTTTCTTTATTAAACTCTATATATCATGAACTGTTTTCCTTATTTCATTCAGCTGTGTTTTCTTGGTCTTCATGTTGGCATTTATTCATATTAGTTCCTTGAACATATATATAGTTGGTATTTTAAATTCACTGTCTTATATGTCATCTAAGTTGCTTTCCTCAGGGAATATTTCAATGAGAGGACCAAATTTTGAAGGAGACATATTGCCTTGGTTTTCCCCGATGTTTGTGTTTGTATGATGGGATTTGTTCATCAGGAATTAGGTCACTGGTGGTATCTTTTGGTATGGATGTCTGCCTCCGCCTTGGTTGAGTGGGCATTTGGATATCTATTTGCTGTTATCTCCAACCTCTCAGTCTTTGGACCAACTTAATGGCACTTGAGATTCAGTCTTGGGGCCACTCAGTGTTGATGTGAAAATGGGGTAGCAGAGTGATCCAAGCTCAGCTACAGCCAAGTGCAACTTCTGACTACAGAACAAACCCTTCGCAGAACTACCAGGTTCTCATTACAGAGCCTCAGAAGTCCATGGAAAGCAGAGATGGGTTATGTAGTCTTCAGGCGATGGTAGCTTGGGGTGGGGGGTAACTATGGGAGCATGGCTCTGCATGGTCCTCGGGTCTAGAAGATGATCTTGAACTTCTGGTTCTCCTATCTCCACTTTACAGGTCTGAGGCACCATACCCAGTTTATTCAGTGCTGGAGATGTAACCTAGGACAGTGTACATGAAAGACAAGCATATCACCGAGTGAACTACAACCCTAGCTCTTTTACAGGCTGTTATATGAAAAATTAGACCGTATTTTGGGCATAGACCTGCATAGCACCAACAATTGTTTGCTTGCTTTGCTTTCTCTGTTTTATTTTGTTGTTTGCTTGCTTTTAGAGACAGGGTTTCTCTGTGTTGCTCAGTCCGACCTCATGCTCATGTTCTTCCTGCCTCAGCTGCTCAAATATTGTTCACCAGCATAAGCCACTGAGCTCAGCTACATTGCATTTCAATAGAATGAGTAGACTCAGTGAGGACATGATAAAAACTGAGGGTTAAAAAAAAAGTTCCAGGAACCATAGGGATTTGAAAACAGGTGGGAGCTGTTAGCAGACAGCAGGTGGCCAAAGCAAGCACAGAATCTAATGGGGAGAAGAATAGGGTTTGAACAGTGTCCCAAACAGGTGATACTCAAGAATCACTGGAGGGCTGAAATGCTGATGAGATTGCAAGGCTGTGGTTCAAGGGCAGAGCATTAATCCTTAGGAAAACAAACTGATAAGAAAAGACTGGATCTTCACAGACAGACAGTAACAGGTGAAGGACTGACACAGATTACAACACAGGAATTAAGAAACCATATCTGAGTATCAACACTTTCAAATACAGCGCCATAGCCTCCATCCTGGATAGGAGCAGCAGCAGACCCAGTCTGGCAATATGGTTCAGAAATTTACACAAAATCTCCTAAATGCCTGCCTTTACTTAGATCCACACAGGCTTGTGGAGAAAGCTTGATCTCACTATCTATATAATAATAATTTACATTTGTGCTTCTAGGTGACAAGTTCAAATCAGAGAAACACATTGGAATAACTCTTTGTTAAGAATTAGCACTTCAGAGCTGGAGAGATGCTCAGTGGCTAAGAGCACTGGCTGTTCTTGCAGAAGATCAGGGTTCAATTCCCAGCACCCACATGACTATCAACAACCACCCAAAACTCCAGTTTCAGTGTATCCAACCCACTCTTCTGACCTCCGTGGGCATTGCACAACACAGGTGTATCTACCTACATGCAGGCAATACACTCATACACATAAAATTAAAATAAATAAAATATTTTTGAAAAAAGAATTAGCACTTCCTTTACACTCTACGTAGGTGCACCTGATAATGCACAATTGACTGAGGTGTTTTCAGCTTCACTTTGTATGCATACAGTCCCACTTCCACTATGTGGGTGCGTCTCCATCTCCAGCATGGCTGTTGTGCTCCAGCCATGCCAGAGAATGGAGGACGATGGAACGGGACCTCAGGTGGCTCAGAGTGCAGCGGGAGGAGTTCCCTCCCGGGAGACTACGTCGGTGGGTAGTTCGGTTATTAGAGCCAATGCAGGGGCTTATATAGGGAAGCCTCTCTGACCGTTACAGAAGGCGGGAAAGGTGGGGTGTTGGGGTAAAGGCAGGAAGGTTGTGGAAATTCAGGAATGAAGAAACGAAACCCAAAAACCTGGTTCTGGTCTGGGGTGGGGGAAAGGAAGATTCATATCACATCAGGCAGAGCAGGTCAGACACCTGCCATCCCTTTACGGTATCTGCAGTTGCTTGGCTTGCTCAGTAACCAGATCCCCACACCACTACTTCAAGGAACCAAGCCACCACACATATGCACCATGAGAAGTCACTGTTATGACCAATTTTTAGTGTAGTTTAGTTGGGCTATAAAACTGGAAGACAGTCCTATTACTACCCATGATTCTTTAGGGCAGGAATTCAAGAAAGCTTCAAAAGAATGGCTCATCTCTGCTCCGTGTACTATCAGTTAGGAGGTCAACTGTAGATAAAGGATCTAAGATGATATCACTCACATGTCTGCCAGTTGGTGTTGTCTGTTAGTTGAGGCATCTAATTTCTCTTCCATATAGTCAGTCAGTTTCTCTCTCTCTGTGTCTCTCTCTCTCTCCTTCCCTTCATCCCTACTTGTCAATCTGTCAATCTTTCTTATTCTATGTGACCTCTGTAGTAGGAGAATCAAAATTTCTTACATGGCACCTGGTTTTCAAGAAGATACCAACAAAATCTGCAAAGCTTCCAAAAACTAAGTCCATCAGTCACACACAGTCACACATATCTCATTCTAAAGCAATTCAGAGGACCAGCTCCAATTTAAAAAGAAGGATCATCAGCTTCACCTCTTCAAAGGAAGAGTAGATTTCACAGTGAAAAGCTGTTGACATCTTAGACTTAGACATCTTAGACTTAGACATCTTAGACTTAGACTTAGACATCTGTTGACTTAGTATTCACAAGTGTCATACTTTTCTAATGCAATATCAGAATTTGCCCTTAAGCAGCCCGTCTCATTTCCATCTGCAGTAATATTTTCCATCAGAAATATCACAAAGTCCCCTGTTCATCTAAGAAAATGATGGTAATCTCTTTTTGAAAAGTCACTATGGCTAGTAACAGCTAGTGGCATTGTACGTCTACCAAAGGATAGCATTTCATCAATTGTAGTTGGAGGTTTTCCACCAACGCATCCTGCTCTAGCTGACTCCAGGAGAAGAGACATGGACATGGTCTTTCCCTTAAGCTAGAACCAGCATTCCGTAGTTGCTTATAGTATCTTCTGATCAATTGCACCCTGGAACTGAAACCAGAAATAGAATGGTTTTGAGCTGACAGTAGAGCATTTGACTAACATGCACAAGACCTTGAGTTCAAATCTCAACCCTGAAAAAAGGTGCCTGAACACCTTCATTTGTGAAAGATATCACAATGGTATATCATTTCAGTTTAGCAATCTGAACATCATTACATTGCTTTGGAAGTACAAAAATGAGTAAAACATGTCCACTATCAAGTCCAGAGTCTGGTAGACAATAAATATGGTAGAGAGAACCAGGAATTCTATTTCCTGTCTCTGCCCTAACAGAGACTACATATTGTCTCTATCATTTTAGAGGATATATGAACTATGAATATAAAATAATATTTTATATGATTAACATAAAATGACAAAGGATAACATTTCGGTTCTCCTACTGCAGAGGCCACATAGGATGAGAAAGATTGGCAAGTAGGGATGAAGGGAAGATGGGAGAGAGAGAGAGATAAAGAGAGAGACTATAAGGAAGACAAATTAGATGCCTCAACTAACAGACAACATCAACTGACAGAGATATGAGTGATAGTATCTAGATCCTTTATTTACATGTACTATTTTATATGATTAACGATGATGACAAACATCATTGAGTTATGTCTTATTCCAACTGAATTCATAAAACTGTAGAATAAGTTTATAAAAAGTTATGCTGTGCTTTGATTTCCAGAGATAAGGATTATAGGGTCATAAGATGTGTCTAAAACTTCTCAGCAAAAGGGTTTAGAAAGGTCAAAAAGAGAAGGTTTTAGACTCATTCAAAGACCTAAAGTACCTAAGGTGATAAAACTGTAGAGAGTTCTTTATGAAAATGGATGCCCCTTTTGCTTGGGTCAGACATATGCCCTACATATGCCCTACAGAAAGACTGAGAGAGAACACCAAATTTTAATAAAAATAGCATGTCCTCTGACTGCAGCTTTCTACCCAACCTGACCGCCACCCTGCAATCAATTGACCTGTCCTTGCCATTTCTAAGCTCTTTCCTAGGCAGTGACTAAAAAGAAGTCTCCACTGGGTTATAGAAAAACTCTGTACTCTTAATGCTCAATTGGTTAGATGTGGGGATTATGAGGCAAAATAGCCTTGAAGTAGTGTCATTGAAGTTTGATTAACAGAACTATCCCACAATACCGCTAACAACTTATCCCATCCAAGTACTAACCCTACTTAGCTTTTGAGATCAGGTACATTCAGAGTAATGACGTAGTGTACCATGCCACCTCTGATGTGGCATGACAGCAAGAGCCCAGTTCTTTGGAACTTTGTGAGTGACCTCAGCAGCTAGTGATATAAAACCTAGCAAAACCAAAGAGAGTCGAATCAAGAGAACAATTAGAAGAGTTATCCTTTGAATTATATGGACTTTGCTTGGGATATTGCATAGCCCAGACCTGACTAGTTAGCTTCTTCATAATGGCCAGAGATGGCACTGACTGACAATAGCACTACAACTAGCATATGGAAGTTTCTAATCAAACACATTTCTCCACTGGGAAATGGACTATTTTAGGGGATGGTCCTTTGCTTGTTCAAACAGATGTGTGGTAGAAGGTTAGTATTAACCAAGTATCATCCTTCAGTTGGATTTTGTGTGACTCCCCAAGGCACATAAATGTGTTCTACTTATTGGAAGACACTTACAATAGATCTCAAGGTTATGCTATCCTATTACTACCTATGACCCCACTCTCTCCAGTGGAAAATCTTCCTGGAAAGCATTATCACTAAGAAGAGAAAAACATAACCTGAAAATTTAAAAGATGATGCAACCATAGGCTTTATGAAACAAGGAACTTATTCTGCTTTGTATACCATTGTAGTTTAGTTCCAAGCACAATGGTTCAAATAACTCTTCTTCATAAAATATTTATTAAAAGAATAAAAGTGTGTCCTTAACTAAAAATAAGTGAGGCAACTTCTATTTCTTAGTTTGACAGATATGATGTTCACAGGAGAATTTCCAGAGAACTAAAAATGATAGATAAAATATTTTGTATGTGTATATATATTCATGTGTGTGCGCATGTGTGAGTGGTTTTGTATGAATGTATTGAGGTCAGAGATTAGAGTCAGTGTCTATATCAATCACTCTCCACCTTATTTTTTAAATAATATTTTTATTGATCCTTTATTTTTTTGAGATAGGGTTTCTCACTGAACCAATTCGGTTAGACTGACTTGCCAGTAAGCCCCAGGGATCCTCCTGTTTCGGCCTCCCCAGAGCTGGGATTATAGGTGCAAACCACCGGCTTTTATGTGGGTGCTGGGGATAAAACTCAAACTTGCACAGCAAGCACTTTACTGACTGTGCCATCACCAGCCCACAGGTTTTATATTTCTGCTAGTTTTAAATCTTTGGATTTTTTATAAGTCACACTAATAGAGGACATTTGAGTTTGAAAAGCAACACCTTTATGAGTTAAGACTTCACATTAATTCCTTGCATTGATTCTACATCAAAAGATAGAGAAAACCAAGTTGATCAGTGGATACTTGTAAACCCAGCATTCAAGAGGCAGAGGCAAGAGGACCACTACAAGTTCAAAGTCGTCCTGTTCTACCCAGGAAATGACATAAAGGTGGAAGAAGCATGTGTGTGGGGTCCAGGTAAAGTGAGAGAGGGGTATTGGGGGTGTATATGGTCAAGATATATTGTCTATTGGTATAAAATTGCCAAATGTTTTTTTTTTAAACTGTTAAACTGTTAACCACCCCATAGCACGATTGGCTAATCAAACTCATAAAACCCTTTGCACTTCCTTGCATAAACGAGTTTGCTGTGGCTTGTCCTTCGCATGCTTCCACTCAGCTCCCAGTGTCTGTGTTTTGACGCCATGCCCCTCACCCCCTCTTGGCGGAGACCCTGCGTCCCCCTCAGGCCAGCCCCGAGCAGAGGGACCCCAATATCTGGTGCCCGAATAGGGACCCTCCACAAGATGCCCCCATCCTGGTTGTCAGTGAGTAGGCCCCTCTGTGTGCTGACGGTCGTCCGAGGGTGAGCGAGCGACCCCCTCCTTTTCCCTTTCCCATGTTCGTCTTTCCCTACCCCCATAGGAAAGCACACCTCACCACATGGTCCCGAAGCCTGTGCTGGCCCCTCCCTTCTTGGTTCATCCCAGCGAAATCACATGAGGGCCTGACCACCCACCCTCCTGGCCAAGCCTTTCTGGAGACACCATGTGGGCAAACAGCCATGGCGTAACAACCCACGGAAGTCCTCCTTTAACTACGAGACATTTGGGTCCTAAATATTCTGTCTGTATGTCCCAGTTCGTCCAATATTAGGCATTTTGGTTTGTGCAGTGATCATTGTGACTTTGAGTTTCCGTTTCATTGGCCGTCATTCCACCATAATGAGCAATCTCTGCCCCCACCAGGAAGCACCACAGTTGTAGGCTCTTAAGGCTCTTCTCCTGCAGCCTGGCTTGAAAGTGAAACAAAAGGATAAAATACCCACTCCTTCCCCAAGGGGCTGGAGAGCTAGCGCAGCTGTTAAAGGCTCAGGCTTTTCTTAACCCTTGGACAGAGCTTCAACTGCTCTGCCCGCCCTGCCCTGGGCACACCCTACCACCCGCTCCTCCTGCTTTGCCCTGGCCATGCCTCACCAGCTGCCCACCCTCCGTTGCTTTGGGCAACAACCACTTCCCTGCTCAGAAATTACTTTAATCCATTGCTGCCCTGCCCCTGAGGGCTAATTGCCATTCCATGCCCTCCAGCCAGCCTATTCCTCTTGCAGCCTCGCTTTTACAGATGCCAATCTCAGGATAGCCCCATTTTCCCGGCTATGTATTCATCCAACCCTGCCACAGGGTTGCCCTTCATGGCTATCCCTTCAGTACAAGGAATTAATGGGACCTGGTTCCTCCATGGTTCCCTCTGCTTTTCCCTGGCAGACCTCCCCGCCCATGCATAGCTTTGAAAAAGACTAATTTTTCCAACTTTGCCACTGGAATAATGCAGGCACAACTGGCCCCTTTAACACAAGGGACTTCAGCACCATCTGCCGAGACAAAATAGGATCTCAGACATATTTTTGCCCCTCAATCTGGTAACTTGGGGAAGTTTTGCTGTGGTCTTCTTGATAGTGCTGCTGACCTTTCGTTGCCTTTGGAAAGCACTGCATCAAAGCAGAGCTTCTCAGACATTGATGCTTCAAATTCTCCAGGCCTCCATCCAGGCCTTGAACCTCCTCCCAAATGTCAAATATTCCCTTCAAACCTGGATGTCAGCAATATAAGACAATCCCATTTAACTGGCCACTTAATAACGGCACCTCCCCGGCAATACTTAACTATTCTCACTTCTTTCTGAGTCTTCTACAGGTCACAAAAACACTCTTCAACAAGGATCCTCACGCTCGCCACAGGAGCCTTCCTGCATGAACCTCCCATGCCATCCTAATTACCCTCCTAAGCAACAAGCATCAGCCTTTGGGTTTTTTCACCAGGATGGTGGGTAGTCAATGATGGGTAAGACCCCAACGAACAGGGCAATCTAAGACAGGCACCACTGACCGAGGTGATCCTTAGGGACCTGGGGTCAACAATGGCTTGGGAAAGAATCATGCCTTCCAGGGTCGCTCAACTAATAAAAACAAAAAGGAGGATATGTATGGTGTAATGCAGTGTGGGCCTTAGCCAGGCCACCTGCCGTAAGGAATAAGGGAATGGTTTCTGTGGATGTGGTGCTCCACTCTGGCCAGGCATAACACCAGCTTCTGCTCCATGCCTGGATGATCTGCCTAAGAGACAGAACACTTGTGGCCACAGTCGGGAACTACCCCATAGAGGGACTGGCTAACTAAATTCATAAAACCCTTTGCACTTAATTGAATAAACTGAGTTTGCTGCCGCTCGCCCTCTGCATGTTTTCACCCAGCTCCTGGGGTCTATGTGTTGACTCGGCACCTCTCACCCTCTCATGGCAGAGACCCTGCACCTCGCTTGGGCCAACCCCAAGCAGAGGGATCCCAACAGTCATACACAGAGATTGTCTGTGAATTGCCTAGCCCTTAGTGGCACACCTAGGATGCAACCTTTACACCCAAGGCTCACAGAACAAGGGATTAAGAGAGCACTAATACACCTCTCAGTTCTCTCAATGAAGCTACCTCATGCACCAGAGGGCCTGGAATTTTTAGGTCACAAATGACCAAAACGTAGAAAATAAAACTCTACAGAGTGTGGGTCCTTGGACAGAACTCCTGTATTATAATACATCTGCCCAGGGCTCAGGGACTATTTGAAGAGGGGGCAGAAAGACTGTAAGAGGCAGGGAGGAGGTGATTGACCATATAGAAATAGAGTCCTACAGGCTCCTGGGATCTTGCTCATCTGAACCTAAAGCAACAGTGTCATCACGCACAAAACCCATGGAAAATCAATCAGAAGACAAAATCCCAGCACAGAACTGTGGAAATGGACAGCAGGTCCCAATCTTAGTCAAAGAATTATTGGCAGCTGATTACTGCTAGGTGTGGAAGTGCCGACCTTAAAGGGGCTCTAGATAGGCTGACTAGACTTCAGTAGAAGAATTTGCACTAAGGAAGGTCTGGGGACACTAACTTGATATGATAGGCCTTAATACAAATGACAAAATATACGAAACCCAGTTGAGGAGGGTGAGGGTGGAGGCCTGCAGGGAAGAGGGTATAAACTTGATTAATATGTTCTGTATGAAATACACAAAAAAGTAAATTAAAATTTTAAAGGTAAGAAAGGGAAATGCAAAGATAATACATAATAAAGGAATCCATTCAATAAAAGGAAATAAAAGTTATGAATATATTTATACATCCAATGCTGAAGCATGCAATCATAAAACATTTGAAAATCTATAACTAGGGTGTCTGCGCAGTGGCTCAGAGGGTAAAGGAGCCTACCACTAAGCATGACAACTTGAGTTAGATTCCTGGAATCCACTTGGTACAAGGATATAATGACTCTAGCACATTGTCCTCTGACATCCACATACGTGCTGTGGCATTTGCTCACCCACATATACACACATATAAATACATTTAATAAAAAATTTAAAATACAGTTAAAATAATCAATAGTGATAGTTTCCATATGTACTAAAACTGATGGTGGGGCAACCCTTCACATCATCTTGTGGTAACAGGAAAATCGGGGCACCCAAAGACTTGTATGCAAATGTGCACAGCAGTGTGCTTTTGCAATAGTCCAGATAGCAAAGCCAATAAAAACAACAACAAAACCAAAACAAATAACAGAATTTTGGTATGCTCATATAATCATATATAATAAAACAATTAAAACAAATGATCGGTACCATTAAACATAGATATACCAAAAAAAAAAAAAATCTGAGTGAAAAAAGAAGCCAGACACAAAAGAATATTGAACAGTGTGTCTCTTTGCTTAGTTTTGTTTTTTGGCTTGGGGGTTTTTTGAGGCAGGGTCTCCTTGTAGCCCCAGCTGGCCTAGAATTCCCTATTTAGACCATGCTGACCTCAATCTCACTGAAATCCAACAACCTCTACATCTCAAGTGTAGGGGCTAAACGTGTGTATTACCACATCCAGCTTGAAAGTGTTTCTTTTTATACAAAGTTCAAAACCAGGCAATGATAGTGCACGATGATAAGCATCAATTGTAATGGTTAACTTTACTGGAGTTGTAATGACTGTGAGGAGACTGTGGGGACTCGCATGGTTTCTGATATGAATGGTGATTACCTTGGCACGTGAATTCTTGCAAAAAGGAAAAATCATTTTTTTTAAATAACATTTTATTTATAATTTTAATTTTTATTTTATGAGTGTATGGCCTGCATGTATGTAAGTGCACCCATGTCATGCAGTGCTCTCACAGGTCAGAAGAAGGTCTCTGATTCCCTTGGAACTGGAGTATGGACGACTGTTAGCATCTGTATGGGAATCAAATCCAGGTCCTCACAAGAGCACCCAGTGCCCTTAACCACTGAGCGGTCTCGCCAGCCCTGCAAAAAGGAAAATCATTTGCATGGTAAATTTAACAGTTGTGGGGTCAGTGAGATGGCTGAGTAGGTAAAAGCTCCTGCCATGCAAATGTGAAATGCTGAGTTTGATCCCGAGAACCCACATAAAAGTAGGAGAAAACTGACTTCACAAAATTGTGATCTCACCTACACACATACACACACACATACACACAAACCACTGCATGTGTGTCCACACATCCATATCATGTACACACACAATAATAATAATACATGAAAATTATTTTTAAAAAGAACTTAACTTCATGTTTCTGAAGTTATGCTAATGCTTTAATGCTTAAGTAAAAATAAAAACAAATTTTTGAGGAAAAATCCATATGGTCTATAAGTAGTCTAAGATAGAAGGTCTGCTTCTATCTTAGGCCTATGTATCAGAAAGAATTATACAATAACTCATTTTGTGATTATATCTCAAACTGTGTTAAAAATATTACAACCAATTTTAAAACAGAAGAGATATTGTCTTTGACATTTTTTTCATAATATGGACCTTGATCCTAAATGGCAGTCCATCAACGGTTGCTGTCTAAGTTACCAGCTCTTCCATTCACTTCTGAAATTTTTATTTTTGCTTTGTTTTGGTTTATTGAAATAGAATACCTATGTAGAGCCCAAGCCTACCTAGAACTCTATTTGTAGCTCAGCCTGGCCTCAATTACAGGCATACATAACCACACCAACTTGAGAAAGAAATTTAAAGAAAGATTATTTGTCATAATTAAATATTGTAGATATTTTTAAATTATATGAATAATTGTATTTAATATTTATCAACAGCAGTTTTATTTTGTATTCGGGAATAATTACTGATTTAAAATAAACGTGCAAGAAATATTTTTCACTCTCTGACTCCATTTGCACTGTATATAGTCCTTTTTAAAAAATTCATTTTTATTTTATGTGTATACATATATTGCCTGCATGTATATAAGTACAACTGTGTTGTGCAATGCCCACAGAGGAAAGAAGAAGGCATCAGATGCCCCTGGAACTGGAGTTACGGGCAGTTGTTAGCTGCCATGTAGGTGCTGGGATTTGAACCAGGGTCTTCTGCAAGAAACAGCCAGTGATTTTAACCAGTGAGCCATCTTTTCCAGCCCCTGTATGTAGTCTTTATTTGTGGACAATATAACAATGGGAATTGGCTATGATGGCTTCTTATGAATAACCCAGGAATAAAAGCAGCAGTACAAATTTGTTGGTGGACATGTGCACATGTGAAGAAAAATATGCCTCATCACATAAAGCGGCAAATATTAAAAAACAAAAAACAACGCATTCCCAGACTATAGGAGGCATAGCCTGTGGGAAAACTGATCTAGAGCAAGGCAAAAAAAAAAAAAAAAAAAAAAAGGCTGAGAAAAGTAAACAGGTTGTTAGTTTTTTTCCAGTATGGTGACACAATCCTTTCATTGGCTCATGGAACAATGCTAATAAAGAGAATTCCCAGAGGAAAGAATGAAAATCAAGGCCCAGGAAACAGTGTGATAAAAACAACTGAAATACCACTTCTAATAGCCAATTGTTTGGACTATAAAGCGTTTAATTCTAAGGAGGTGGAATTTTCTACTGCAATAATATTTACAATTTATACTCCATTTAAATTTCTTTACTATATTTTAAAAACAAGTTTACTATAAGAGGACAAAGTCTTCATTCCCAGCAGTTTTTACTGGTTTAGTGCACCTATATAAATCAGGTAAAAGAAGAGTGCTTTTGGTGCGGTGATACAGACCTGCAGCCCTAGCTACTCTGAGACTGAGGCAGCAAGATGGTTTAAGGCTACAATTGTGGAGTCCAAAGCCTGTGTTGCACAGCAAGACGATGTTTTTTTTTTTTTTTTTTTTAAAAACAAACAATAAAGTGTTACCCACCAAATCAGTAAGTGATGGCTAATAAAGAAAAGGCAAGGAACAGGGGATGGGATACAATTAAAAAAGTATGTGCCTAGTGTGAAGAAAGCTCTGGGCTTGATCCCCAGCACTGCATAAACCAGTATGGTGGTGCATGCTTGTGACGCCAATCCTTGGAAGGCAGAAGAAAGAGGATGAGGAGTTCAAGGTCACTTTTAACATCACAGCAAATTAGAGGGCAATTTGAGTTACATGAAACAGTCTCACCAAAACAAAACACAAACACCAACCACCACCACCAACAACAACACCAGAAACCTGATCCCCTCTCTTACTTCAGATGCTCAGTATTTGGAGTATAATTATTATCTCTAAGTGGCTCCTTTTTATTTTTCCACCTCCTTTTATTGTTCTAGGGTTCTAACCTAGGGACTTACTCCTGCTAGGCAAGCATTTTATCACTGAGTGACATCTTTGGTACTTCCTTTTTTAAAAATGTCACCATATTTCTCCTCACCTTTGCTTATTTCTTTTTGGAGATTTAAGGACAGTAAACTTTGGCCTGAGGAGCTGTCTCATTTTCATTGTAAGCACAAAAGACTTGAGTTTAATCTGGACATACTAGCACATTCAATTCCAATGCTGGGCAACCAAATGCTAGGAGTTCTGTGGTCAGCCAACCTAGACTTCTTGGCAAGACCAAACCAATGAAAAACCAGGTCTCGAAAAACAAGATGGGTCACACCTGCGGGACAACAGTGGAGGTTGTCCTCTGACCTTCATACACCCATGCACTCCTGCAACATCTCCCATGAACATATCCACACTCTGCCCATACACATCTCATGCACCATTTAAAAATAAGCAAATAAATAACACAAATAACATAAACAAATGTGGAACCCATAGAACGGACATAAAGCAGAAATTATTAAGGAGAGAAAGAAAATTAAGGGTAACATGCTAGAGATGTAGCTCAGCAGAACACGTATATGTACAAGGCACTCAGCACTGAAAATAAAAAAAAACAAAAATAACGAATGAAGGAGAAAGAGAGAAAGAATATGTTTGTGTCTCCAACAGAAAATTCTAGACTTTTCCTTCCCTAGACAGACTATTACTCACTTTGACATTATTTCAAGTACCAAGTAAATTGTTTAACTCTGTTACCAGTGGTCATTGAGCTGACAATTAAGGTACTGCACTTGACCTTTTGTGCTAGAGAAAACCTCCTTTGATGTCAGTAAGCCTTTTAAACATATTAAGTTTACCAGTCAATCAGTAAACATCGAAATGAAGAGATATGACCATGGGAAGTCATTTTGTCATTATTTCTTTTTCATTTCCTTTATACTCTTATACAAAAGTCTATAATCCTGTATTTATTATGAGACTATACCCATGTCGACTGCTTTGAAGTTATGACTTCAAAAATTTTCAACATTGCGAGGTCTAACGCAGGAGAGAAGACTTACTTTATCATAAGTCCTATTTAATCAGCAAAGAAATCCAATAGTTTTAGAAGTTTCAAGACAAAATTATCTTAACATCTGGAAGCTATTAAGAACTGAGGAAGCAATGCCACGGTTACATTCAGAGAGGCATTTTTATTATAAATTCCTTCAAAGTAAGTCTGAGGAAAGCAAAGCTAAATTGCCCTTAGCATTTTACTCATATTTCTCATACTAATTAGACATATTTCTGTTGAAATATGAAGTTACACTTGGGAGAGAACAATGGCTTAGTGCTTACCTGGAAAAGGAAAATGGATAATTAAGAGTATGAGATATTGTGTAGAGTTGCTGATTTTGATTATAATGTAAGGTATTACTTACAGACATTCTGATTTGCATTAAACATATTAGAATATTATGGTCTTCCAAGTCAGTACCTTAAGTTTCACTTTTGCCATTCACTAGTTGCAGAAGTAGTTTAATTGCCAAAAGTCATCAACTTGGAGCCAGATGTTCTTTGTATGGAAGAGAGATTCTCTTAAAATACAAAATGAGAAAGTGAGGTACAGGTTGAGCATCCTTTATCGAAAATGCAACCTATGCCCCATTGGCCAAATGTGTCTTGAGATAGCTAGGAATGCAGTCCAACATAGCTGCAGATGACATTGTTCAACAGTGTCAAAAGTTTGGATATTGTGCATAATGAGTAGTTTTTGTGGGGCAGGGACCCCCAAGTCTTACCATGAAATTCATTTATGTTTCTTATATTCTTTATATAGATAATCTGAAAGTAATAAAAAATCTTTTTACATTAATTTCATTAATTTGTTATTTGTGTGCATGGGAGCCTGTGTGTGCCACAGTGCTTATGTGGAGGTCAGACGACAACTTGTTGGAGTTGGTTCTTTACTTCCACCATGAGAGCTCTGGGGATTTAGGTCCTTAGACTTAGCAAGCAGCAAGTGCTTTTCCCTACTGAGCTAGCTCACTGCACCCAGAAGGTAATTTTATGAAGTATTTTGATTATGTCTGGAACTCATCATACATGTAGAAGTTTCTACTAGTGGCATCAGTTAATAGTAAAAAAAAAAATTGTTGTTGTTGTTTGGTGCTAAAGATTGAATCCAGGGTTAGGCACAGGCTCTAGGTTCAGCTACCTTTCAAATTTTATTTGAAGACAGTATCTGTCTAAGCTATGGAGACAGGCATTGCACTTAACAGCCAGTCAAACAAGCAGCTGGATTACGAGTACATACTATCACATATCAAACCAAGCCATTTACTTTCATATTTTTCAGATCAGAGAGGCTAAAGTTTAATATCTCAAAGTGACCAGCAGTGTCTAGTCTATTATTATTATGCTCAATAAATGCTTCCTTCCTCCTTTTTTCTTTCATTTTGCTGTCCTCTTCCCTTGTACCATTGGTCTCACTCAGTGTTAGCCTGGCCTTTCACTTTAGGGTCTAAGGGGATGTCATATGAAAGTTTGTAAAACTTCCCGTATTCTTCTCTATTGTTACTAATAATGTAAAGCAGTAGACAGTCACACAAGGATCGTGTGTTCATTTCAGGGTCAAGAAGGGAGGGGAAATTTGCCAGTATATTTGTTTGTCAGTCAATTGGTCAAAGTAAAAAAAAAAAATTGCCCTGTTCTGAGTCATAATCAGATTTTATAATAGTTGCTCATTTTTATCCTCACTACTAAAGGCTTCTAGCTAGAAAGTTCATGTTTTTTCTCAAAATTTCTGTCATTGGGTTTTACAGCTGTGCACAGTCCTGTTAGTGGAAAAGTGCAAGTCGGTGTTTTAAACTACTGAGTTTGAAATGGGTGCAAAAAGCCAGGACAAATGGGGGGACTACTTAACAACAAAAACAGAAAAGGAATGACTTAGGCATATAAATAGATCAAGAGCACTGTTGCCTAAGAAACTGCTCACTGATCTCCTGAGCTGTGGAAAAGAGATGAATACAATAGCTGAGACTCAGAGCAAGGCCTGAGGCCAGAACAGACAAAAACACAAAGCAAACTGGATGAGCTTAGGCTGAAGTACAAATGGAGGGTGCCTTGAAAGGATGCTGAAAATCTATCCAAGAACAGGGTGTGTAGAGAACAAAGCCAGGTGACTCATCGGAGCCTCAGAATACAACAGCATTTCCCCACTTCGGGGAAGTTCCTTAAAGGCCATTAATCTGCTGTATAAATTAGAGAAGAAAGTCTGCCTCCCAGTCAGTCAACTTTATTGTAAGGAGCTGTTCTTTCCCTTGGAAGGCATAGCTGTCTGCCATCCACACTTTGATAGACTGTGCATTAGTTTTATGAGTGAGCATAAGAACACAAACGGGGGAGGGTGGAGTGTAAGTGGGGTACAGGTGGAGAGATGGCTCAGCACTTAAGAGCACCCACATGCTGGCTAACAACTGTCAGTAGCTCCAGTTCCAGGGGATTCAGTACCTTCCTCTGGCCTCCAAGGGCACTGCAGACACAGGTGCACCGTACACATACAGGCAATAAACTTATATGCATAAAAATAAATAAAATACTTTTTAAAAACAGAAAAAAATACCTTTCTTTCCTATTTTATCATTTTTTAAAAAGTTATTAATTTCTTTGTGATTTTCACACAGTATAATTTGATGGTATTTAGATCCTCTCTCCTATGTACAGCTACTCCCCTTCCTGCCCCCTGCACAATTAATGTACTCTACTATATATATATATATATATATATATATATATATATGTATATTTATATAATACAGCCTACAATCTGATTTGTGTCCCCAAATGTCCCTCAGCGTGGGTCCATCTACTGGAGACTGGTTACATACTATGAGTTTCATCCCTTGTAAGAGACTGTCTCTCCGCCTTCCAGCAGCTCTCAGCAGCCGAAAGTTCCTTAGGTTGGGTTGAGATTTCTTACCCACTTCCTCGTGTCTATGCTGGAGTTTTGCCTAATTTGAGCTTGCATGGGGACTTGTGCATGCTGTTACTATTTTATTTTTGTCGGGGGTGGGGGTTGCTGTATTACCCTGACTGCCCTGGCACTCATTGTGTAGCCCAGGCTGGTCTTGAATTTGCATCAACCTCATGCCTCAGCCTTTAGGCTACTGAGATTGCCTGGTTGATGGAAAAGATTTCATTATGAGTGGATGTAGTTTTTTTTCTTTTTTTCTTACTTAATGTATCTTTACAATGACTTCTTTGTCATTTTTGTTTTTAAAACCAAGCTAAACTAAATTATGTTTTATACTTATCTAAAAAATGTAATGAGTAATGATGATTCAAATTTTGCTTCCTAGTTAGGTGCGGGAGTAAGCCTTGGTTTCTCCTTCTGTATTGACAGTATGTGAATTGAAGTAAATTATCTAACTCCTCTGAGCTTCTATTTTCTCATAGGTAAATGTAGGCATTATTCCTAATATCTATTTTAACTGAGAAAACTGAGACAGTGAGACTGACAAAATGAGACAGCATTGTTCTTAAATACAGCAATCAGCCCTGGTCACCACACTCACTTACCAGATCCGTAGGTTAACGCTACTTTCCCAATATTTCTTTAAAAAAACTTTTTATCATTTTTCTTTTATTATTTTTCTTCAGGTATGAGTATGCTGCCTGTATGTATGTAAGTCCACCTGTGTCATGCAATGCCTGTGGAGATTAGAAGACGTGTCAGATCCCCTGGAACTGGAGTTGTAGATGGTTGTTAGCTTCTATGTGGGTGCTGGGAACTGAACCTGGGTCTTCTGCAAGAACAGTCAGTGCTCTTAACCACTGAGCCATTTCTCCAGCCCCCTATACTCTAATTCTTTATTGTTTACCTGTTTCCACTAGAATGGGCTCTCTAACAGCACTAATTCTAATCTGTTTTATACCTAGCCTACATGTAGCAGTAACTGAAATGGTAAAGCAATCAACAGATGAATAATGGGGAAGCAGTAATGTGGCTATATACCCATATTGATACTGGGGATCTGTACTATAAGATACATTATCTTGGATAACTTTTCTTGGTGAAAACTTATCCTTGTGATCAACTATAGACAATAGGAAAACTCTAAAATGTAGTCCTTGCTATTGGGGTAATGATTCTCCAAAGCCCAAAGGAAGCAGAGAAGGAAAGAGAAGTTCCTATAGTTCCTCATTCAAATTAGAGGAAAAGAAAAGCAGGATATCAATCCCCAATGCCACAAACCACACACATATCACAGAGGGCGGGAAGGAGGAAAGAGAAGAAAGGAGGAAGAGAGAGAAAGAATATGCGAGTGTGATTGGTTAAACAAGGAGCATAAACTAAGGAAGATGAAAATCTTGATGTCAATCAAGCAAATGGTTTAGGGATGAGGACATTACATTCTAAATGAAGAGAGGACAGCTATTACAAAACCCTCTTTACTGACTTTATGTGGGAGAGAGATATAGAAGGAAATTGCCTCATAGGAAAGCAGAAAGACTCCAGGGCATTCTAGAAATCTTTGTGAACCTGAATATTTGAGACATTTTCTATCTTCTCTGGTTTATTTATTCAACTCTCAAGTTCTTACATAATGTGAACTCTCATTTCTAATGAGAAATTTTTAAATTTTATTTTTGTTTTATGCATAACAGAGTATTATGCCTACATGTGTATAAGTGTACCCATGGAGTTGTGGATGGTTGTTCGCTGCCATTTGTGTGTTGGGAACTGAACCTGGGTCCTGAGCAGACAGTGCTCTTAACTGCTGAGCCATCCCTCAGCCCTTTTTGTTATTTTAGTGTGATAAAATTACATAATACAAACTTTACCTTTTATCCATATAATTCAGTAGCCTTAGGAATATTCTGTTTTGTGTTATCCTTTTTCAGAATTGCTATTCATTTCGAGAACCTTTCCATCACCTCTGACAGAAACGTTCCATTAATTAAACACCAACTCCTCATTCCCCCATCCATTGTCCCACCAGTTCCTGGTGATCTACTTTCTGTTTCATTTTGTTTCAGGTACTTCACATAGGTGAAATCATAGAGTATTTATGTTTTGTGTCTGGCTTACCAGAAGGCTTCAAGGTTCATCTATGTTGCAACATGTGCCAGAATTTCTGTCCTATGAAAGGCTGAGTAATATTTCATTAAATGCATATATATCACATTTTGTTTATTCGTCCATCATTGATGGACACTTGCTGCTCTTTCAGAGGGCCCAAGTTCAGTTTCAGCACCTGTATATTGGCAAATCACAACCAGCTGTAACTCCAGCCCCAGACCTTCTTCTGGTCAGTCTCCATGGGCACTCACATACATGTGACACACACACACATGCAGTATTTAGTAAGTCTGAGTAGGCAGTAGACCTTTATACAGAGGCTCATATGCAGAGGCTTGGGCCTTTGGGACTACCCATTAGAATGTAATAATCCCTGAATAGAACAACTCAATTAGGAGCTCAGTGGTAGACCACTTACTTAGCATGCTTGAGTTCTTGGGTTCTATCCCTGGCGCTGAGAAAAAAGTACAACTCAATCAGATATTGGATATGATCCCAGGCATGGGTATTTTTTTCAAACTCTCTTGGGCTGATTCCATTGTGTAACCAGGAATGGGAACCCCTGATCCAAGGGAATCTGGTATTAATCATCAGGATGACAGTCCAACTTAGCTCTTATTGGAGCCCTCAGAGAACTGGGGGGAGGGGGTATATTTCAGCTCATATTATACACAAAGGTATTTATTGTGCTCAATTTACAACTAACCTACAGTAACAAAGCTTGAACCTCCTGAAGCTGCCATAAGGCTTAATTTCATATATTATGGCTACCACATTAGGCTTGGATCAGGGTTCTAAAAGATAGATGAGTGATCCCTGAGGCCAGGTCCTCTTGCCTCCACCTCCTGAGTGCTAGGATTACAACTTCCAATTAAAAACAAGCATGGAAACTAGCTACAGTGGTGTAATACCTGTAACCCCAGCACTTGACAGGTAGAGGTAAGAGGATGAGGACTTCAAGATCATCTTTGACTACGTGGTGAGTCTGAAGCCAACCTGGGCTACATGAGACCCTATTTCAAAAAATAAACAACAAAACATCAACAAACCAAAAATAAAGCAAATAATGAACAGAAATACAACTGAGCAATTCTCAAGGGAGGACTGGATGCCGAAACCTATGCTATGGGCCAGATGCTTGTGACACTGTTCCCACCACCCTCATGTTGAAATTCTGTCAGTATGGGTATCTGGAGACCGGCCTTAGGCTGGTGCTATAGTTTGGATTTTGGATGTTCTGTAAAGGCCCATGTGTTAAGGAGGTGGTGCAACCTCTAAGAATTGCAGTGTAGAGGCTGGGAACACAGCTCAGTGGTACATTGCTTGCATGCACCAGGCCTTGGCTTTGATTCCTAGCTGGGGTTGGGGGTAGACACAGAGGAGGAGGAACTAGTGGGAGTCAGGGCCACTGAAGGTATGTTCTCGACTAAGATTGTGGGGCCCTGGTTCTTCCCTCGGTTTTCTTGACTTATAGTGAGTGTATTTTTTCCTGATGCACTTTCTACCAGGTTGTGTTGTCTAATCACAGGGTTGTCTAATCACAGGCCCTTTGGGATTGTGCAACAGGGCCAACATGGATGGAAACTGAAAGACTGAGACTTAAATGAACTTTTTCCTCTTATAAATTGATGATCTCAAGTAGACTGTGTAATGATAGAAAGCTGAGAGGTAACAGAAGGTTAGAGGAGGTCATGAGAGTAGGCTCCAGTCCCATTCTGGATTAGGGCCTTATAAGAAAGAGATGCCAGAGAACTTATTCTGTCTCCATGCACACACCAAGAAAAGGCCATGTAAAATTATATGTAGTGGCACATGCCTGTAATCCCAGGACTTGAGAGGCAGAGGCAAGCAAAAGGATCACTTATAAGTTCCAAGACAGCCTAGTCTACATTCTGAGTTCCAGGCCAGTCAAAACTACACAGCAAGAATCAATCTCAAAAAGACCAAACAACAGCAGCAACAACAAAAGTTCTTTTGAGTTTATAGTGATAAGACAGCTGATTAAACTGATTACAAGCGAGGAAAAAAGTATTATCAGGAGCCTACCCTGCCACACTGTGCTGGATTGCTTTAGCTGTCTTCTTGACAGACCTGGGAATATGGATTCCTCGACTGAGGAATTTTCTCTATTGGATTGACCGTGGACATGTCTGTGAGGCATTTCTTGGTTGTAAAGTGATGTAGGAGGGCTCAACCCACTGTGGATAGTGCCATCCCTGGGCAGATGGTCTTGAGTTGTGTAAGAAAGCAGGCTGAGCACAGGCCAGAGGAAGAAGCCAGTAAGTAGCATTCTTCCATGGTCCCTGCTTCAGTTCCTGCCTTGGCTTCCCTCAGTGATGGACTGTGATTGGGACATGTAAGTAAAATAAACCCTTTCTTCCTCAAGCTAGTTTTGGACATAGTTTTTATCATAGTAGAAAGTAACCAGAACTCACACATGGGCCTTTCAGCTACTACATATGAAAATTTAGAGGTCAACGTAGAACATGAAGACACTTTCAGAAGGAGGAGGAGGAGGAAGAAGAGAGGAAGAAATGATCTTTTCAAAAATATTTTAAAATTTTCATTTTTAATTATGTGTATATGTATGTCTATGTATACATATTTGATCTTTGTCCTTCATAGAGTTTATCCTTAATGTCTGATATTTTGTAAGCTCCAGGTACTTGTTTGAATGTTGGATGGATCTTTGTGCAATCAGGAAAGCTGAGAGAGAGAGAGAGAGAGAGAGAGAGAGAGAGAGAGAGAGAGGGAGAGAGAGAGAGAACAGTATACCTGAGACTGGGTATTATGAGGTGACAATTGCATGAAGCTGTCAGCTACAATAACAAATAGTGACTTGAGTGAAAGATGCCAAAATGAGACAAGATGTGAGAGGTCTTCAGTGCAGGAAACTTGTGGAAACTACCCAGACTTATAAATTCTAATGTCCACTCCTAGTTTCAGTGATAGCCTTCATGCCAAGATCCTCCCTCCATTCGAAGCTTTTGATAGCTCGAGTTTGATTGTATTAAGAAAGCTAATAGGCTTTCTCATAGTGAGTCATTCAACCTCTTATCTCTTGTACTGTCCCACAAGGGATACATAGTTTAAAAACACAAGGCCAGTAATTTAAGAAACAAAATACAAAAGAAAAGTAGCCAAGTGCAGAAAGTTGTATGGAAAGCAATTCAACTTCTAGACTGCATGACAATTTTGAATATAGGATTTTATTTATGTATTCATTGTAATTAGTTGTTTTATTGTTGTTTTGAGACAGGGTTTCATGTAGCCCAGGCTGCCCTCAAATTTGCTATGTAGCAAAGTTGGCTTTGAGCTCCTGGTCCTCTTGCCTCCACCTGCTGAGGATTAGGATTACCATGCTCTATCATGCCTGGTTTTATATCTTTTAGCTTACAGTCATGTGGAGCCCTTCTCTGTCAGTAGCTAAAATTTCTCCAGTGAGAGTTAGGTCAGCTATGTGCAGAGATGGACCCTGAAGAATATCATCTTTCAGAATTTTGGTACAAAAGTATGTTACATACTTGCTATTTATTTATTTACAATTTTGTTACATTGCCTACAGATTGTTCATAGTCATCTACATCCTTTTCCTCTTTCATAGATAATACTCTCTTAGATCATGGATTATCAAACTTACTCTACTGTCTCTGTCCCCTTCCTCCCAATGGATTGAACAAGGGCTTTGCATATTGCATGATCAACAACTCTATAGGTGAGTCATATGCTTAGCCCTACTGTCTGCTTTTGAGTGGGTTGCAAGGCAGGAATGGTTTTTGCACTTTGTTCCCATGCAATAAAAAGAAGAATGTTTTTCGTAACCTGAAAATTATACGAAATTCTAAACTGTGTCCACAGAGTCTTTTTAGAACACAGCCATATGTATTCATTTATATTTATATATTTTAATGCAATTCTAGTGACATATGTAAATTGTTATTACTACTTTTGAGCTATGGTCTCATGTAGCCCAGGCTGGCCTCCAACTTCTAAGGTAACTGAGGATAATCTTGAACTTCTGATCCTCCTCCATCCACTTCCTCATAGGAGACTTCATGAATTTTAAGCACACATCACATCCTCAGCTCTGTTGCAACTATTTCACTCTCCTGTCCTGAGTACAAGTAGCCAATGATTATATATATGGCTAGCACTGCAATTTTGATTTATTGTTATTATATATTATTTTTTATTTTATGTACATAAGTGCTTTACCTGCATGTATGTAAGTGAACCTGTGTCATGCAAAGCCGACAGAGGCCTAAAGAGAATGTTGTACCCCCTAGAATTGGAGTTACCGTTACCAATGGTTGTAAGCCATCATTTGGTTGCTGGGAGTTGAACCTGGGACCTGAGCAAGAGAATCCAAGAGCAGCCAGTGCTCTTAACTGCTGAGCCATCATCTCTCCATCCTCATGTAGCATTGCATTTTGACTAGACCACCCAGAATCTGTGATAGGAAATGGTTTTACTAAAGTTGTTTTACTTCATCACAAATCCAGTACCTTGTTGTATTTGTATGATACATGTTTATCAGATAACTTAGTGAATGAATGACTCTGGTGAGTCTGGTAACATGGGACTTCAGACAGAAGCCCAGGAAGAATGCACTTGTTCTGGTTTCCTATTTACAGAGTGTTTAATGATACTTCAAGAAGTATATTCATGCATTTGAGATTACACTGTTTCACTAGGAGTTTATACAATGTTAAGAGGAAGAGCTCTCATAGAGACTGTATCTTAATGGAGGGAAGCCTTTTACAACTGCTGACTTTAACCGACATTATACTTGGATCATTCCCACAAGGTAAGTTTATCATTTAATAATAGTAATGATCCAGAGACTCTTTACAACTTCTTGTGGTTTGTTATCTCAGACTGTTACAACTAAACTCTTTAAAGATCTTCTAACTCTTCAGTTTAAGTCTTCCAGTGTGATATGAGTACATCTTTTTTACAAGATTCATTTAAAAAATTTTTCATTATATGTGTGTCTATGTGCACCTGAGTGAAGTTGCCTGCAGGGGCCAGAAGAGGGTGTTGGACCCCTGGAGCTGGAGTTAAGGGCAGTTGTGAGGCACCTGATGTGGTTGCTAGGCACCAAACTTAGGTCCTCTGCAAGAACAGTACATGCTGTCAACTGCTGAACCATCTCTCTAGCCCCTTTGCACACATCTTCAATATCTTTCTTTTAGTAACTTCATAAAGAACACTGGTCTTAAGTTAGCAATTGTACCTCCTTTCCCCTACTTGCCTAATTATTAGTGTTTAAAGTTGGTTGCTTAGAATTGCTACCTCCGTGACCACCCATAGGGCACACATGATAGAAACCCCTGCCCTAGCCGAGGATCTATTGGCCCCTGATAGCTGCCGGGAGATGACTGTATCTATTTGGCTGTATATGCTCTTTTGTTTCCTCATCCTATGAACTATGAGAAAATGCTTGCTGTGTTTGATGTTGATTTCACATTATGTATTTCTGAAACACAGTCACTAAATCTATGACAGATAATAGAGCAGCTAACAGTTGTAATGACAATTCAAAAATATAAGAATGTCTACAAGCTAAATTAGAAGATCAGAATCAGGTATGGTGGTACTTGTCTATAATACCAACATTCAGGAGACTGAGACAGGAGCATCTTAAGTTCTGTTTAGCGAATTCCAGGTCAGCCTGAATTAAATAGCAAGACTCTGACCAAAACAAAAAGAAAATAACTCAAAACAAAATACCAATTTACAGAGTCAGCATTTGCCTATGTTCTTAACCTGCTCACCACGAGATTCAAGAGAAAGGATGTTCATTTCTCCTTAAACACAGAAGTCTAGGTCTACACTGACGATCAGTCTCTTCATTCAGATTCACAGAGTTCTGGCTCTGTTGAAATTTGTACTGTAAATTTTTTTAATGAACAATTATTTTTTTAGAATAATGCACTTCATTTGAAGAAACTGTTATGTCAAATATAAATTAATTTACCCAGTGGTACAAAGAATTTAGATAAGTTTTCCTTCCTTCCTTCCCTCCCTCCCTCCCACCCTTTATTTTGAGACAGCATTTCTCCAAGTAGCCTAGGCTATACTTCAACTTACTGTACAAATCCAAGCTGGCATCACATTTTTTAAACTTTATTTTTATTTTATATGTATGACTGCTATGTCTCATACAGTGCCCACAGAGATCAGAAGAGCGTGTCAGATCCCCTGGAACTAGAGTTACAGTTGTTAGCTGCTATGTAGGTGTTGGGAACTGAACCCAGGTCCTCTGCAAGGGAAGCGTGTACTTTTAACCACTGAGCCATCTCTCTAGCCCCCCGGCAGGAAATTCTTGATCCTCCTGCCTGTGCCTTCCATGTGCTGTAATCACAGCTGTGTACATATGTGGCTTGATAAGGTCTTTTAAACACAGTTATTTGATTAGATATTGAGAGAACAGTACTGTTTTGTACTAGAATGTAAGACTTTTGGAAAGTCTACAAAAATTGGTATTATTTCAAATCTTTGAAAAAATTACTCAGTTTAAACCATCATAAATACACTGTAATGCTTATTTTTTTTAAAGGGGCTATGATTTTGTTTTGGAAATAAACTCAAGTCTTTGTTCATTTCTATTTCTTTGATTTGAAGACAATATTTTGCCTGGTACGTAAAGGTCTCTATCCTAACTACTGGATCTATTTTTATATGTTTGCATGCATGCATGTGTGGTCTATATGGAGGCCAGAGGAGGTTGTCACAGTGTTCTGCTCTATCAGCCTTTACCTTATACCTTTGAGTCAGTCTCCCACCGAACCCAGAGCTAGGCTGGCAGCCAGTGATCCTTCTTCCCATAACGTTAGAGTTATAGGGGTGTGTGCAACCACACCTGCTTTCTATGTGGGTGCTGGGGATTGGAACTCAGGTCCTCATGCTTGAGCAGAAAGCACTCTTATCCACAGAGCCACCTGCCATCCCCAGCCCCATCTGCCCTTTGTAGTATGAAAGCAATCAAATCATGTGCAAATGAATTGGAATGGCTGTGTTTCATAATCTTTGTTTGCAACACAAATTGTCAGTCTGCAGATTATGTTTTCTGACATGTCTTTGCTAATACATGAAGTATTTCACGAGCTCCTTACTTCCTGCAGAAGGACAAGACTCACACACTACTCCTGTCTCAGAGCTATGCTAAATCTCCAGGTTTCTGTCTTCACAGTAACCTATAGGGACTTTGATAATCCTGCCACCCGACAGGATTTCATTCTGGCCCACCACCTTGGTGACATCATGGTGTTTAGACCAAGTGATAGGAATGTACAAATACTCTTCCTGTTTCTGAAGACATGTCATAGAGCATGGAAAATATTTCAACAAACTTTAGGGCCTACCAACTTAGTAAAGAGCCTAGGAGTCCTGTGGTTTAAACTGAATGTTAGTGAGAGAAAAGCTGTATTTCTGCAGTCTGCATCCATTACCATCAAGGAACAATCCTAAACTCATGCTGTGTATAGTCACAGAAAATTACCTGATTCTTCTTGAGGGTAATGAGTTATATATCAATTATTGTCACTCAACACCATCTCTGGTTTTTGTTTGGTTGTTTTTGAGGAGGCATCTTCTTGTAGCTCTAGCTGTCCTGGAACTAGGTAGACCAGGCTGACCTCAATCTCTATGAGATCCATATGCCTCTGCCTCCCAAGTGCTGAGGATTAAAGGTGGTACCCCATACCCAACTTGGTATGTAGGGCTTCTTTCATGTAGCCCTGTGGTCTCAGTGAGCACCACACCTCACATGGGAACACCTACACACAAATACACACATAATTTAAAAATATGATAAAACAAATCTTAAAAATATTTTATTAATTATTCTTGCTTTATGTGTATGAATATATTGTTTGCATGTATATAATTGCACCCACGTCATGGAATGTCTGCAGAGGTCAGAAGAGGGTGTTGGATTCCCTGGAACTGGAGTTATGAGTGGTTGTTAGTCACCCTGTGGGTGCCAAGAATCAAACCCTGGTTCCCCTGCAATAACAGCAAATACTCTTAACCACTGAGCCATCTCTCCACCCCACTAATAAAACAAGTCTTAAAAAATAAACCCAAAAGCTGAGCTGGGGAGATGACTAAGTGAGTAAGGTGCTTGCCATGCAAATATGAGGACCTGAATTCACATCCCTACCACGCGAATAAATGCTGGGTAGCGACCCACTTGTAATCCCAGTGCTAGGGAACGGGGGATATGGAAATTTCCAGACCAAACAAGCTAGCTAGACCAGGAAAAACAACGAGCTCTGGGTTCAGGTGAGAGACATTGCCTCAATATACAAAGTGGAGAGTGACTGAGGTAAAGGCCCTCGCACCAACCTGTAGCCTCCTCAGGCACCGGCCTATGTTTACAGGTACAATATTCATGCACCCCCACGTAAGCAAGCATGCAGACATACAGGCACGCATACCACAAATACATGGGAAGGGAGGAAGGAAGGAAGGAAGGAAGGAAGGAAGGAAGGAAGGAAGGAAGGAAGGAAGAAGGAAACGAAGAAGGAAGAAGGAAGAAGGAAGAGATTTCCCTAGGACTTCCAGGCCTGTTAATTTTGGTCTGTTACATCTTCCTAACTTCTGAATGGAAACAAGATTCAGAATCTTTGGACTTTAATAAATATGAAAGATGGTGGCAGCTTCTATAACTTATGACCCTTCAACAATTTATAAGTACTAAATTTTCTGTAAATTAAAATCATGCTGGGCATGGTGGTACATTCCTATGACCCAGTGTTCAGGAGGTAGAGGCAGGAAAATCAAATTTGAGGCCAATCAGACTGGGCTATGTAGTGAGAGCCTGTCACAAGAAATTTTTTAAAAGTTCAATGCTTTTCTCTTTAAATATTTAAATGAATCTCCATTTTCTTGGGTGAGACTGGATTGTGTGCAGGAACAGGAACTAATTTGTATTTTCATTTTTCATATAGTACCTAAAATATCTGTGGGTAAAATACAGATTGATGATCAAATATTTTGTGTACAATATTACGATCATTTTATGGGCACAAAGCTATTTGTAGCATATGGCATTTCTGTTCTTACATTTTTTTCATTTCTTTTTTAAAATGACAATAAAATTGCATATTTATGGAGTACTATGTGACATTTTGATACAAATTATTATTTTCCTTTTAATAAAACATTCTTATGTGTACATCTGAATCTCAAGGAAGTTAGTCTTCCTAAAGGATCAGTCCAGCAATTATCGCTCTCTGCCATCTGGCTGGCTGTCATTAGCTGCCACATGACAAACAATCCCAGTGGAGTTAGTATTATACACAGTTTGAGTTTGTGTTCTGGGGCTATTTTTGTATCATTTCTTAGTAAGTAACCTCAAGGGCACAGATAATAAAATGCTGTAAAATAATCAGAATATTATATCTTCATATATCCATGATCTATTTGAAATTATTAATTTATTCAGATAATTCACATACCGTAAGATTCATATGTGCAGCTCACGTGCAATTCTATTGTTTTAAATGTAGTTATAATTAGATTTTGCAATAGCTCCACAGCCCTGTAAGACATTTTATCATTCCCAAGACCTGTAACCATTAGCAGTCCCTCCGTCCTCGAGCCCTAGGCAACTGTGTATTTATTTTTTGTTTGCATGGATTGCTCAGTCTGAACTTTCTAATTGTTCCTCAGACTTGTCAGAACTTTTTATTGTCTATCTTTTTTATTATAGCCACTCTAGCACAGGTGAAATGATAGCTCAGAGACTTTGATTTGCACTTCTCTAAAGACTGTAGATGTTGACTTTGTCTCAAAATCAACAATAAAAAGCAAAAAAGAGCAACACATAAGGCCCCAGGTACAGGCTTCGATCAGATATATGATTGCAAACAGATTCTCCTGTCCTGTAGGTTTTCTCCTCCTTTCCCTTTCTTTTCTTGAGATGCGAGGGAGCCAGCCCAGGGCCTTGTGCATATGAGATGAACATCCTACCACTAAGCTACAGCCTCAGTCTCTCACTTTCTTCATAGTATCTTTTGAAGCACATTAAAAAAAAATTTGATGAAGTCCAACTTATAAATTTTTCTTTTGTACTTAAACTTTTGATAATCATTTAAATCACTGCTGAACCCAAGTACAAAGATTTAATTAATTAGTAATTAATAGTTAATTTGTGTTTTTGAAGCAGATTCTCTCTCTCTATAGGCCAGACTGGTCTTCAGGTCACTGGATTCTCCTTTTTCAGCTTCCTGAGTACTGAATTTAGAGATATAAACTGCCATACCTAATTTCCCCAAAGTACAGAGACTGACTCTCTGTTGTTTTCTAAGAGAGTTCTAGTCACTATTGGCTTAATTGTTACTAATTACAAGTCTACATTTTTTGTTTGTTTTTGTTTCTTTGAGACAGCATCTCCCTGTAGTCTCAGCTGTACTAGAACTTGCTATGTAGACTAGTTGACCTCAATCTTTGAGAAATATACCTGCCTCTGCTGCCACAGAGGCAAGAACCACCATATCCAGCTGGTATTTGCTTGTTTTATTGCGACAAAGTCTCCCACCTTTCATAATTAAAAATTTTTAATGCATATAAGGATCCTGCATGTAAGTCTATCACAAGCATGCAATGCCCTTGGAAGCCAAAAGAGGGCATCAGATTCTCCTGGAAGTGGAGTTTCTGATGGTTATTAGCTGCCATGTGGATGCTGGGAACCAAATTCCAGTCCTCTGCAAGACTAGCCAGTGCTCTTCTTTCCAGCCCCAAATTTAAATAATTAAAAAAATAATCATTATTAATAATTAGTTCTCAAAATCCTGAAACTTTGGGCTCAAGTGATGGCTCAGTGGTTAAGAGTAGGTACTGAGACCTGAATTCAATTCCCAGTATCCATTCCAGGCAACTCACAGCTACCCATAACTCCAGCTCCAGGGGATCGGACACAAACCCACCATATATACACAGTTAAATATATATATTTAAAACCTCGGAAACTTTAATAATCTGGTGCTGAAGGAGCACTGTGCTGTGTGCACCCCGGCAAAAGACAAACTAAAACTCTGACATTGCAGCCGAGAGAGAGAAGGAAGGGGCACTCCTCAGAGCCTGAGGACTCTGACCTCGCTTTGAAAACTGGTCTTCCTGAAGGCAGAAATAAAAGTAATCCAAAACTAATCCCATAAGGAGTCACAGCTGTGGATCCAGAAACTGCAGTTAAAACACACCAGGAAGCGTAAGGATTCCAATTCAGAAGACAAAAGTGTTGTAGTAATGTCAGTGTTAGAATGACATTGTTCATGAAGTTTCCCCAGGAATTCTAGCCTGTAATCCCAGTACTGTAATCCCAGTACTCAGGAGGTGAAGGCAGGAAGATCAGAAGTACAGGTTATCCTCAACTACGTGGTGACTTCAACCCTAGCTTGGACTACATGAGACCATGTCTCAAAAGAAAAAGAAAAAAAAATTGACTAAAAAAGTGTAGCCACTCAGACTTTGGTCAGGAAATTGGTAAAATCAATTTTAAGGTGTTTTAACTTGTATAGAAATTTCCTTTATTTCTTAAAATTTTAACACAGATATGAGGGGGTCTCAGTGGATAAATGTAGATCAAATATATCATTTATTTTAGAAAGAGAATCCTGTATGTCCTAGGTGTTAAACTGATCCCTAGGTTTCCTTAAGGTTGTAATGGAATTTTAACAACCCCCAAAGAGGTGAAAATAGACACAGTGGGTTTCAAAGTAGAAAATATTCCCAGTTGTTTGGAAAGACTGGATGAAGGGGACACGAGTAATGGACAGGAAAGGAAGGACTGGAGGTTCTCTTCCAAATGATGAACATATCAGAGGTGAACAGAACACCCTGGAAAACAGTTGTTGGATGTCTTTAGAGATACTTAGGGAACAGAAAAAAAGATGAATTTATTTGCCGTATTCAAAGGCATTGGAGAAGAACTGCCAACAGACAGCAAGGGTGTGAACAGACAAATTGTGGTGCTTCAGATGAAGCACTGAACAAGTCATAATTTCATAGGTATTCTAACTTGCATTCATGTTGCTGGGACAAAACACTCTGACCGATACCAACTCAGGGAGGAAAGGGTTTATTTGGCTTCCATCTCCCAGGTTATCATCAACAAGGGAAGCCAAGGCAAGAACTCAGGGTGGAAACCTGGAGCACAGACCATGGAGGAACGCTGCTTACTGGCTTGCTCTCCTGGTCAGTGCTCAACCTGGTTTCTGAGAGACTAGGACTACCTGCTCAGGGCACCACACTCAGCAATCAAGAAAATGCTCCACAGACATGGCCACAGGCCAGTCCAATGGAGGCAATTCCCCAACTGTAGGTTCCTCTACCCTAGTGTGTCAAGTTGACAACTAAAGCTCTCCAGCACAATAGGAAACTATAATTATGTGGAATCCCTCCACAAAATCTCACAGCATCTGGCTTTCAAGGTCCTGCTCTTATTAACCCATTTACTATGCTTCCTGAGGTTCATAACGCGTACTTTCCACACACACTAAGTTTGTGATAATTTATTAGACACTTGATGAATGGTTGACTAATGGAAAAATTTCAGCATTGCTGATATTTAACAAGTCTTGCTGGGTGTGGTGCTGCATACATTTAATCCCAGCACTCAGGAGGCAGAGACAGGCAGATGTCTGTGAGTTTGAGGCCAGCCTGGTCTACATAGTGAGTTTCAGAAGCCAGGGCTACATAGTAAGGTCCTATTTAAGAAAGAAAAGGTCTTACATGAGCTGGAGAGATGGTTCAGCTGTTAAGAACACTGGCTGCTCTTGCAGAACAGCAGGGTTTAGTACCCAGAATCCACATGATGGCTAACAACCATCTGCAATTCCAATATCAAGGGAATCCAACATTCTCTTCTGGCCTCCTCAGGCATAGCATGTTTGAGTGTCCTTGTATACATGCAAGCAAAACATTCATACACATAAAAAACATTTTAAAAAGTGATACAAAGAAAGTGTATGTATGTGTGTGTGTGTGTGTGTGTGTGTATGTGTGAGAAATATTTGTGAGTGCATTCTACTAGAAAACCAACATCCCCAAATTATTGAAGTTTGGGAACTGGGTAAACAAATGATGATGCATTAATGTAACAAAACATTATAATTTAGGGGCCTGAGGGTTTGATTCAGTGGTAGGGCACTACCTGGCCCCGAGTTCTACCCCAGCACTGAAAAAAAAAAAAAAAGAAAAGAAAAAAGGGGAGAAGCGAGCAAGCAAACAAATAGAAAAATCCTCATGGGCCAGAGAGATGGCTCTCAGCAATTAAGAGCACTGGCTGCTCTAGTAGAAAACCCAGGCTTGATTCCCAGCACCCACATTGCGGCTCACAACTGTGTGTAACTCTAGTTCCAGGGGATTGGATGCCCTCTTCTGGCCTTTGCAGGCATTGCACAACATGGGTGTACTTAACACACATGAAGGCAAAACACTCATATACATAAAATAAAATATTTAAAAAGTAAACAAAAAAGAATCCCAAACTAAACATAATTTAGAACAAAGTATATTATGTGTAAAATAGCAGATGAAATAGCTGCTTGAAAAATAAAAACTGATGTAAATAGTATACTGTTTATATATGCAAATTATGTCTATAAAACCTACTATAAAATGATAGAGACTGAAAGAAAGCAGAGAATCTTGGGTCAATATGTATGCTGAAGGAACCACTTCAACTTGTTTATGATTA
The DNA here is from genome assembly GCA_035773235.1 of Eospalax fontanierii. Taxonomy (NCBI): domain Eukaryota; kingdom Metazoa; phylum Chordata; class Mammalia; order Rodentia; family Spalacidae; genus Eospalax; species Eospalax fontanierii. The sequence goes on along the minus strand of CM069545.1, from coordinate 30,939,389 downwards.
TTCTTCATATTTTTTTTATTATACAACTAGATAGACAATGAAAGAAAGGCAAAAAATGTAAGGTGATCAAAGTCTCCAAAAAAGATAATTATCTCTAAGGCAGTTCTTTACTGTGTAAGGGAGAAAAAACTTCAAGTTTATCCTCATGTGATGCTATCTGTCTCTTTCAAAATTTAAAAGCATGTTTATTTGTATTATTTTTGTGTGTGTTTTCTGCATGTATGCAAGTGCACCACATGCATGCAATGCCTATGAAGGTCAGAAGAGGGCATCAGATCCTCTGGAACTGGAGTTACAGCCTCCATGTGGGTGCTGGGAACAGAACCCAGGCACTTTACAAGAACAACCAGTGTTTTTAACCTCTGAGCCACCTCTCCAGCCCCTCTATCTGCTTCTTTAACCCTTTAACTTGCCCCCATTTTTACAGTATAATATTTTATAAATTGTTATTTTATGTGTCTCAGTGTATTGCGTGCATGTAGGCAGGTGCACCCATGCTGTGCAGCATCCTCAGAGGTCAGAAGAGGGCTTTGTATCCTCTGGAACTGGAGTTATGGATGGTTGTTAGTTGCCAGGTGGGTGCTGGGAATCCGACCCGGGTCCTCTGCAAAGAGCACCCAATGCTCTTAACCTCTGAGCCATCTCTCCAGCCCTACTCCCTATTTCTTATACCTTCTAATTTTTACACTATTCAAAGTAAACCTCACAACATAATTGTTAGTTATACTCTACTTGGAATGCAAATAACAGTAATCTTCCCAGTCTTACTTGATGTGTGTTTCAGCTCTCAGTCACACAAATACAAAACAAAGAATACTTTGGCCAAATATTCAATGAAATGACTAAATGTGATAAGATACAAAAAATCTACTTTGAAAATGGACAATGAGGTTTAAACATAAATAGCATCACTGCTTTCTGTCATGACAATGAAACCAACAGACAGTTGTAATATACAGCCCGGTGATTTAGACCTGGGTTTGATTCCTAGCACCCACATGGTGGCTCACAACTGTCCATAACTCCAGTTCCAGATGAATCCAATGCCCTCCTCTGACCTCAAAGGGCATTGCATGACACAGGCATACTTACATACATGCAGGCAATACACTCGTACTCATAAAATAATTTAAAAAAATAAGGTAAAAAAGGGTTGGGGACATAGGTCAGTGGCTGAGCATTTGCTTAGCAAGTGCCAAACTCTAGGTTTGATTTTCAGTATTACAAAAAAGGAATGAATAAATGACTATAAAAACAAAAATAAATAAAAATAGAGGTTGCCTCAAAACTAGTAATATCAGACATTATTGTCTTTTGAGTAGCAATAAAAACTAGCATATTTCTCATAAACAAATGTTCCCTTTTACTTTGAAGAAAAGAGTCATCTTAATGGCCCCCAAATGAATATTCTCATTTTTATCTACATTCATTTTATGTGTATGAGTGTTTTGCTTGCCTGGATGTAAGTGTACTCCTATTATGCAATGCCCAAGGAGGCCAGAAGACAACCTCAGATCCCCTAGAGTTAGTCAGTTGTTAGCTGCCATGTGGGTGTTGGGAACTGAACCTTGGTCCTCTGCAAGAACAGCCAGTGCCCTTAACTTTCTGAGCCATCTCTTCAGTCCCTCCAAATCAATATTATTGATAGATTTTCTTAGAGTGGCTTTCTCATTCTCATCTAAAAAATATTCATGTAACAAGACTATAGCTAGTCAAGCAGTTGAAGAAGGATATAAATAAGATTAATTATCACAAAGATGATAGAAGTATTCCATCCACAGTCATCTAGTTGACCTCATGCACACCTATGGCTTCAATGACCTCATGTACCATATCCATTACTTGCAAGTTGCTGAGAGTTCTTTTCAGTGCCTGTTTCCCTTATCTCTAAATTCATTCATCATTTATTTTCATTAAGAAAACTAAAATCTCGGTGTTGGAGATGTAGTTCAATTGGCAGAGTGATTGCCAACCATCATCACTCCACTCGGGTGTGGAGGAGCATACCTGTAGTCCTTGCCCTTGGAAATTAGAGACAGGAGGATCAGGAGCTCAAGGTCTTTTTTTTTAAACTACAGATGGGAGTTCAAAGCCAGCTTGGGATACTTGAAATACTGCCTGGAAACAAACAAAAAGAAACAAAACAACAAACAACTGAAACTGACATTTCTGTGAAATAACATAGTCAAGTCTGGTGGCACAGGCATGTAATCACAGCTACCCAGGATGCCAAAGTGGCATGGTCATCCGGGGCTATACAGTAATAAAGTTATGAAATTTAGTGAGACCATGTTTCAAAAAAAAATAAATAAAAAAAGAAGGCTGGGGCGACAGTTCAGTGGCAGACTGCTTGTGTAGCGAGCACAAGGCCTAAGGTTACATTTCTATCACTGCAAAATAAATACAAACAAATAACCTCTCTTAACCACCAAGAGCATCTTTTCCAACTTGCTTCCTATGTGAAACTCTGTATCTTTCCATGTTATTCAGTTTTTCTCCTTCACCATCTCTCTTTATTGGTTTCTATTCCTAGATACTTAAAAAGAGCCAAACTAAAAGTATTTGCCCTTTAAGGTCTAGCTCAACCTGGCTCCAATTCTGATACCATATGAAAGTCTAGCCTAAGATTTCTGCAGATTCTTCTGAGTTTACAATCACAGCCTCTAGGCCCAGCAGTGCCTGTGAGCACAATGTTCCCCAGTCCCGACATTGGTTTCCACAACCAAATCATTAAGATTAGTGAATTTAGTTGTTGACGTCACTGACGATGTCTGAGAGATCGGGGCAGTGTTCTGGTCCCCAGGACACACTCTGACATCGTGGTGGCTGGATTCGTTCCTTTGCATTCTCCCCCTTACCTCTCTGTTCCGGGCTGCTCTGAGAATACCCGATTTGCCCCCACTTTCATGTGCTGGGACCAGTCAGTTTATTTTCTATTTTTCTACATTATTAGTTGATAAGTTGGTCACCAACTACTGTCTTCCAGACTTTTAAATCTTACCACTTTTATCTTATTTCTAACAACATTTTTGTTTGTTTCTGTCCCTGATACTGGGGTGATTGCAGTATCACTGTGAACTTGGTCTTTGGTCTTCAGTTCTCTGGGTCCTGAAAGATGTATCCTTCAGAGCAATTCTTTGTCATATCTGTTCCAAGGCCAAAATTGTCTTTAACAATCCTGGCTTTTGTGCAGCAAAGTCCCAATTGCTTAGCCTGGCATTTATGACCCAACCTCAATCTCCAGGCTCATCTCCCACTTCACTGCCATCTAAACCAGCCAAACAAGTAGCCAATACATCTTCTTTGCATCTATTTGCACAGCCCTGACCCTATAACCCTGGCGTGTGTTTGCCCTGATACTCCAAGGGGATTCATCGTCAAGCCTATTCTCAAATATCAATTCCTCTTCCAAGTCTTTTCTGGCACTCCCAGCCCATAGAAATCCTGTTGGATGCTGAGGTCGCAGCTTAGTGGGCAGTGTCCTCCTGGAATTCCTTTCCCTTTTGACCCACTCTATTAGTTGTTTTTTCTCATTGCTATGTTAAAATACCCGACAAAAGCTAACTTTTAAAAGTGTCCCCACCCCAGTTTGAAGGTGGGGATGGCATGATGGCAGGAGCTAAGGCTCACATTATACCCTCACTCAGGAAGCAGCGAAAGATGAATTCCAGGGATCAGCTAGCTTTCTCCTGCTTACCTGCTGCCCATAGTTAGGGTAGGAGAAACCCATAGGTTTCTCCCCACTTCAATGAACCTAATCTAGAAACCATTCACAGATATGCCCAGAGGCTTATCTCTTCAGAAATTCTAGATCTTGTCAAGAATTAATATTAGCCACTACTCTGATTACTTCATTTCTTCTGGTATATATCAGAGTGGTAACTTCCTCTGTCTGGGACTGAGAAGTTTCTTGGAACACAGAAGCTTCAGTGCTAACATGTAGTGATCCAAGGCAAACCAGGAGATCTGGGCACTCTATTTGTAGTAAATTTAGGGGCAGGAAAGGAAAGTAGTGATTTCTTTTGGATAGCTACTGTGGAATTTCACATGACGAAAATGCCCATGAGAACTCCAGTGAGGGAAAAAGAGGAATGGGAACATTCAGACCCAATGATAGGTCTGGGGCAGAGACCTTCAAATAAGCACACAGCCAGAAATTGTCCTTGGAACATTTTTCTCTCTTCTTTTTAAAAAGGAATTGAGGTCATTGAGGAAGAAGAAAAAAAAGATAGCTTCTAAGTAATGGAGTCTTAATTAGGATCTAAGTGGGTGCAGAAAAGTACAGATCTTAAGAGGAAAATCTAGATAGGTAAACAGCCTTTTCCTTGTATGGTTACCTTGGAAACAGTCAGAGCTATTCACTACTAGGAAAAATAAATGAAAGCCAGAAGTCAGGACCAAATTTTCTGATGCCAAGGTGAAATTCAAGATGAGTTTTATAAAAGTTACTTTATAAACTTTTGGTGAAACAGCAGCAAATTAAACAGAGATTTGGATCAGAGATCTGTAGTAAGTACTACAAAAGTTGTGCTACTTTGGAAACATCAAATCTGTTATTAAAGAAAAGAATGAGATGAATGAACTAAGATATGTAATGCACAAATAAGTTTTTTTTTTTTTTTTTTGTCTTTTTGAGACAGGGCCTCCCTGAAGCCCCAGCTAGCCTGGAAACTCACTATGTAGACCAGACTAACCTTAAAATCACGGAGATCCACCTGCCTCTGCCTTCCAAAGGTTTGTACCACCTTTAAAGGTATGTACCACCACTCCTGGCTCATAAGTACTATTTATACATTAGAAATGCTAAATGCAGATGTATATCAAAGGGATGGAAGAACCAACAGAAATCCCATAATGGTGAGACATTACACACAAATGAGCACCTGCAGCCATGTGTGCTAGGTGCCTTCTTGTCAATGTGATAAAATCAACTTAAAGGAGGAAAGATCTATTTTGGCTCAAGTTTTCAGAGGTTTCTGGCCATGGCTGGCTCTGTTGCTTTTGGGTGAAGCAAACATAACATCATGACAAGGTGTGTGTGGTGAAGGAAGACTGCTTTTCCCAGGGACCTAACTTCCTTCCATTAGACCCACCTCCAAAGGTTTCCATTGCCTCCCAATAGTGCTACCACCTTGGGACCAAGCCTTTGTTGTCTTAGTGTTTTGGGGAAATTTAAGATCCAAACCTGACACAGGTGTACTTGTCCTTGTGTTTTCCCAGTAGAGCAATATTCTACAGCAGCTTAGGCAACCTTTCTATCTTAGTAATGTCCTAGCTTTCTACTGCTGTGATAAAAAGAAACAGTGACTAAAACCAATTTGGGGAGGAAAGGGTTTATGTGGCTTACAGCTTACCATCCATCACCAAGGAAAGCCAAGACAGGAGCTCAGGGTAGGAACCTGGCATACAGACCATGGAGATGCACCACTTACTGGCTTGCTCTTCTGGCCCATGCTCAGTCTGCTTTCTTATACAACACAGGACCACAGGCCCAGAAATGGAACCACCCACAGTGGGATGGGCTCTCCCATATCACTTAACAATCAAGAAAATCCCCCACAAACATGGCCACAGGTTAGTCCAATGGGAGGAAATTCCTCAGTTGAGGTTCCCTCCACTCAGGTGTGTCAACTGGACAATTGAAGCTATCCAGCACAATTGACCCCTTGTCAACTTGACACACAACACAGCTCTTATCACCAAGATCTCACGTTCATATTAATATTGCAATATAAAGCTGTATGACTTTAAAAGTTCCATAGCCCTTAAAAATTAAAACACTTCAAAAGTTCAAAGTCTTGAAAAATTCTCTTTCTTGTGGGCTCCTGCAAAATCCAAAACAAGCTACATACTCTTATTTCACAAGCAAAGAACTGAGCACACTTAAGCAAAACCAAAGTCCAGACAAGTAGCTCAAAGTTGACTCTCTGGGATTCATTCACGATCTGGGCTCTAAAGGGCTTGGGAAGCTCCACTTCTCTGGCTCTCCCTTCTATATAGCACACACAGCTTGTCTCTGTATGGAACATGGAATAACATAAGAAAATATATCTGATGAAGTTATAGATTTAAGTTAAGAAAGTACGCTAGAATTAAGAAGTTATTTAGAAGTAAGATGTGTGACAGTGTGAGTAAAATAAAGTAAAATACTAGTGACAAGTGTGGCCGTTGAAGGCTTGCTGTGAGACCTGTGTGACTTATAGATAAGATAAACATATGGTGTCTGGTAATCTAAGCTGGCGGAGAATCCAGCCCCCAAAAGAGTATAAAGACAGAAAAAATTCCACTGCACTTCAGAGCTCTCTATCAGGGACTCTCCTCCGTGCTGGCTGATCTCGCGCGGCTCATCTGAGCCAGCGACTCGGCATTCATTGGCTGCTGTAGCTGGGACATCCAAGGAAGTGTCGCTCTCCGGACCTGTATGACCAGACATCGCAACCCGAGGCTTGGCTGAACCCGGACCACCGTTGGCGGGCATCTTTGGACTTTTGGCCTGCTTCTGCCTACTTCTACTCTCAGTGCTTTCATGCGCTGAGACACTCGGGTTGAACTGAGGTATTGTGTGATTGTGTGACTCCCCTAGCAATAAAAGATGTTGCTTGTTTGCACATCATACAAGCTTGTCCTGGTCTCCTTGCATCCTTTTGGATGTGCTCGCGACAGTCTCATAGGTTCAGGCTGGCTCTCCTCCATACCTGCCTCTACCTTTGGTGGTCATCCCCTGGTCCTGCCATCTCCAATATCCTGGGGTCTCCATTGCAACTGAGCCTGTACTGTCATCAAGAGTACAAAGCCTCAGATTCTCTCCTTGAGCCCTTCACACTGGGAGACTCTTACACATTGCCAAGTTCTGCTGCCAGTTTGAAAAGTAGGCTTGGTCCTCTGTAGACCAAGGCCTCTGTGTGCTGACCCTGAGAAAACACTTCCCAGAAGATTCCACCTCAATGATGCTGGTCTCTTGTTACTCACAGCTGATTTTTCAGCCCCAGCTGACTGGCATCAACTGCCCTAGTAAAGTAAAGGCTTCACTTCAGTGGTTCTGTGAGTTCATTCTTCAACCCCAGCCAACCAGAAACCCACAGATTCTCAATTCAAATTATCACGCAAATGACCCTGATAGTCTTTGCTTCCCTTGAAACATCACAAGCCATGCTTCCACTTCTCTTCAGTGTAACTGTTCCAAGATCCACAGCAACAGCTCACTAAGCTCTTAGCATTCAATCGTTTTTCAGACCCAGAGTTCCAATGCTTCCACAATCCTTCCCTAATGAACCTAGTCATGTTTGTCACAGTAATACCCCACGATTCTGGTACCAATCCCTGCCCTGGGTTATTTCTATTGCCATGGAGGTATGTGCTTACTGGCTTGCTCCTCTGGCCCATGCTCAGCCTGCCTTTCTATACAACGTAGGACTGCTTGCCCAGGGTGCCACTACTCACAGTGGGCTGCGCCCTCTCATGTCACTCAACAGTCAAGGAAATGCCCCACAGGCATGGCCACAGGCCAATCCAATGGAGGTTAATTCCTCAATTGTGGCTGTTTCCAACTAGGTGCAACAAGTTGACAACTGAGGCTGTCTAGTACAGCCTTGATCAAAACTTAATAATTATAGGGTTAGGGATGTAACTCAGTGGTAGAATGCTTACTTAACATATGGAGGCCCTGAGTCCAATCCTTAGCGTTGCTCCAAACAAGCAGATTCCTCTCAGTTCTTGTACCTACTCTGTAGGCAGGGAAGCTGAGATGCACAAAGAAAGACAGGATGCATAAACAATCAAGCTCTCCAGGATTCAGATTGGGCAACCCATTCACCCCACCTGCCTTTAGTCCTAAGTATCTCACTATACTCTACCATCTCTTCCTCCTGCTTCTCACTGTGTGCTTTTAATTGATTCAATGAAGTGTGTGCTATGAGCATTTTAATAACGTTTAAAAGCCTTCCTGTAGCTGGATGTGGCGACACATGACTGTAATCTCAGCACTTAGGAGATGGAATCAGGAGAGATACTATAAGTTTGAGACCAGGCTGGGCAGTAGAGACCCTGTCACCAAACAATCAGTCACTCAAACTGACAAACAAACACAGGGGCCAGTGAGATGGCTCAGTAAGTAAAGGTACTTGCTGCCTGCCAAACCTGAGGACCTGAGTTCAGTCCTAGGACCCACATAGTATAAGGTGAGAACAGAGTCTCAAAAGTTGTACACACACACACACACACACACACACACACACACACACACACAATAAATGTAATAAAAATTAAAACAAGCAAAAGAAATGAAGTCTCTGTAAGCAATCTTGTTAAAAGAAACCACTTTAAGTCATTAGACCAAAGTTACAAAAACACCAAGGGAAATTAATATGTAATATTACAGATTTTTAAATTCTGATAAAACTATGTTTTACAATTAAAATACAAGGACAGGTTAGTGAAAATGTATTGAGCTGGAAATATAGCTCAGTTGATAGAGGGTTGGTCTAGCATGTATGATGCCCTGGATTCAAACCCAATTACCACGTGATTTTTTTTTTCACCTGTAAAGAAGCACTTGTGGGGGTGGAGGCAGGAGGATCAGAAGTTTCAAGGTCATTCTCAACTACAAACCGAGTTTTGAGACCAGCCTGAGACTCTGTCCCAAAAGAAAATGTCTCAGATACTTTAAAAACATTAATAGATTTTATGAAGTAGAAGAAAAAGTTAATTTAGACAAAAAATAAGCAAGTGCTCTATATAAAAACATTCGAGTGACTATTAAATACATTTAACTCTGCTGTGAAGAAGTTTCCCTTTACCTTCTGAAGTTCTATGATATGAATGGATAGATAACAGACAAAAAATGGGAGAAAAATATACAAATATATTAACATGCACAGCTGCATGAAATTATACAAAACATGAAACTCAAAAAAGGGCCAAAGTTGGGTGTGGTAGACACACCTGTCATCCCAGCACTTGTGAGGTGGAGGCAGGAGGATCAAGAGTTCACGGTCATTCTTAGCCTCATACGGAGTTTGAGGTCAGCTTAGAATACTTGAAACCAGTCTTTGAAAACAAAACCAAACCAAAAATAAACCAAAGCAAATGATAAATGTGGTCCAGATGATTAAATACAAATATGCTCTTCAAAGGGGAGAGAGAATTGGAACATAGAGGCGGTTTCAAAGAGGCAGCAAATGACTTTGAAGGGAAATGAAGAATAGCTTGGAGCAAATTTCCTCCGTGTCTTAGGCATAGTGCTGAATGCTTAGTCTCTCCCTCTGTGATTTTAATTTGATATTCTTTGGTTAATAAAATCTCAGTGGGAGGATTACAAGCACTTGCATTCCTCTTTGGTGGATCTGGTCTTTAGATAAGGAACTTCAGAGGAACCCTTCCTGACCTTTGCTGCTCCCCAGGGACTCTGTTAAAGTTCAAAGTAGAATGTTTTCTGAGATCCAACAAAACAATATTGAGATTCATTAACAGTCAAATAAATAATGGCTAAAATAGGCATTTTGGACTTTGTAAATGGAAAATAGGGGAAGAGCTTCAAAGTAGAGTCTAATAACTTTCAAAAACTGTTTATAAGCATGTAATTTTTTTTTTTTTGAGACATGGTCTTGTTATGGAGCTTAGGGCTAGCTTTAGACTTACTATGTAGACTAGGCTGGTCATGAACTTGTAGCAATTCTGCCTTAGACTCCCCAGAGATAGAATTACAAGTGTGGGCTACCACACTAAGTAACATGTTAATCTGCTTGAACATTTTGATAGATAATCTGGCAATATGGTTCAAAAGCTTTATAATGACTGATGATCTTTTATTGATTGAGTCCTTTTCTGAGAGTTTAAGAAATAAAATATTTTCAAAGTGACCAAAAAGTAACAGTCATTAATAATGAAACACTGACATGGACTTAGATGATGTAGTGGTTTAAATGAAAAATGTCCCCCATAATCTGTTATCTGAACATGTGGTCTCCAGTTTGTGGGACTGTTTGGGGAGGTTATTGAACTTTGGAAGGTGCAGCCTTGCTGGAAGAAGTACCTTATTTGGCTCAGGCTTTGAGTATTTATAGCCCTGCCCCATTTTCAGTTCGTTCTCTGTTTCCTGGTGTGTTGACAAAATGTGATCAGCTAACTTCCTGCTTTAGCTGCCTGCTGCCATGCCTCCCCTACCACGGATGCCAACCCTCAGGAACCATAAGCCAAAACAAACTCTTCCTTCCATAGGTTGTTTCAGTTATGGTATTTTATCACAGCAACAAAAAGTAACTAATACAAATAAGATGGAATAATCAAAATCGTGAACTGTTAGTGCAGAGGACTACACTAACAAACTGAAGAGAGAACTGTCCTTACAGAAAGGAAGCTGCCAGGATGAATGAGCCAAATAGCAACAAGCCCTGAAGGTCAGGGATGGGTCTTGTTACAGGAACCATGCAGGAGTTTGAACATGAACCATTCTAGTTCAGTCATCTTGACAGTGCACATGGTCTTACAGAGAGAAGAAAGGCTGGGTGTGTGTCAAGGAACTTACTATCTCAAAACATTTTGTAACTTTTAGAGGTCTAAATATCTTTGACTCTACCAACTTCCCAGCAGAGCATAGGGAAGAACTGTTCTCATTTGCAAGTGTCTATCCCACTAAGACTAAGAGAATCCATTGTGGCCATGTGAGCTAGCAGGCAGCTGAGGTTTGGTGAGAGGAGCCTGGAGTTAGCTATCAACAGAGCTCAGCAGCGAGGCAAGCGCTGGGGAAGGGTGGCAAGATACCGTTTGGAACCCCACACCTACTTTGAAAGGATTTCCCAAGAGACTTTCATCTTGGCATGAGCAGAAGCTTATTTAGGTATTAAGTTCAGATCCCAATGGGAGCTAATCTTCAGCCTCAGTCTGGAGAAGCTTTAAAACATTAAGGTTGCCCATGATGTCCTTTTTTTTCCTTCCTTCCTTCTTCCCTCCCTCCCTCCCTCTCTCCCTCTTTCCTTCCTCCTTCCCTCCGTCCCCTTCCCTTTCTTCATTTTTAAAATTTATTTGAGAATGCTGCTTTAATAAAAAAAAAGCATGAGTACTTATGAAAATAGATCAGAAGATTTTATTAGTTCATTAAATAAACTACTCCTAGAGTGACCTCTATGTATTTGGAAACACAAAGATTTGCAAACACAAGTTTCTGCCTTCAAGGGGACTAATGTGGGAAACAGTAATGTGGTAAAAGAGGGCCAGGGAAGGCACAGATGTACTGAGGCATGCAGGAGGGGCACTTAACCCAGGTGGAAGGGGAGGGGCCCGGCACTATTCTCCAGAGAAGTCAGATATTTCTAGCACATCATCATCTGCTCTGGTCCCCTGTGATACCAGTAGGCCATTTTTGTTCACTGGGATGGTGTGATGCTTGATCTTGATATCACCTTGACTGGATCTGGAATCAATGCAGAGGCAGGCTGTTTGGCACTCCAAGGGGGCAGGGATTTTCTCGATTGATCAGATCATTTGAAGTGGGAAGACCCACCCTAAATGTGGGTGGAACCTGCTGGCGGCAGCCCAGAGACGGGGACGGAGGAAGAAAGTTTCTTCTTCTGCTTGCCTTCAGTGCAACCTACTTGGTTGCGGCCACTGCGACCTACATTCCTTTGCTGATATAGGATCCAGCTTTGGGCTTCCAACATAGACTAAAGACCAATGGCTTCTAGGCATTCTGTAGGCCTTTAGTGCCAGATTGAGACTAGGGAGATATGGAACAACTACTAGATTCTCAGCCTCTCCAGTGTGAGACAGTCATGCTAGACTACCTGGATCACATCGTGTAAGCCAATCTAACAAATCCCCTTTTAATATATATTCTTCTCTAGGCTTGTTCCTCATGACTCTTAACTGGCCCTGAGACTATGTTAAGGTTAGAGGAAATCAGAAACTAACAGAGTCCTAAAAAAAAAAAAAAGTCCCTGTAAGGTATTTTTAAAATCTTTATAGAATGTTGAAATTAATTTAAATAGAAAAATTAACAGGGATTTGTTTATGAAGAACCTGGGGGCCCAGTGCTTTGAAGCTAGTATTCAGACTCTGTAGCATGACTCTATAGGTCTTGATAATCTGATACACACTCCCCACCCCTTAGGTGACGTTCCTTCCTATTCTACACAAACCTTTCTCCCCAGTAGATAAGGTGCATTTCACAGACAACTGGATTGGAGGGGCACACATTTGAGTTACTATATTCTTGCACCATGGCTAGTGACGTTGAGTCCAAGCCCATTATTCTGTAGAATTCTCCACATTCTGAATTGATTTGATTCTTTCCTTATCATGTTATTTCACTTGTTCGTCTAGCACTTGAGTTTCTGGTAAACTAGAAATTGTATCTCAAGCTTAGGCAAAGAGTTTTTACCCTGTGACTGGGGTTGGAATACAGGTCCTGGTGTATGCTAAACACGTTTAACTTCTGAGCTACCCTCTAACTCCCAACAAGGTGAAACTTTTTTGACAAGAGCACTTCATAGGTGATGAAATAAGCTTCCCAAAGGTACAAATTGTCCCACTCTTCCTTATCTAGGTTTAAGCGCATGTTAATAGTGATGACATATTTTTATTTATACCATCTGAAAATATGCTCTCTCCTCAATAACTAGCAAGCGCTTTGTAGAGTAATATTTGGCAGTATATAAATACCTTACTCCCTATTAACTTTTCATATAATGGTTTTGGCATGCATCAATCATATTCTTGTGACTCAGTTGTCAATTGTTGTGACAAAACGGTAAGCATTCATGTCTTCTACATTTATTATTAGACAGTACTCTATTAAGGATAATATTAATATTAAATTAATTAAGCTTATTAAGTATAAGCTTTTCCTTACTACCTCTCCTAAAAAGACAGATGCTTAATTCACTAGTTCTCAGAGTAAGGAGACTAAAGAATTGATGTGACAGTCATCTCCCATGGTTGCCCATTGTTTTCTTCTTACTTTTTGACTATTGTTCCGGACTCATAAATCTTATGTATTGGATGTGCCATAATTATTATAGTCATTCTTTTTTCATGGCCGGTGGTCTCCCATTTGCTCACAGAAAGCTGTTTCAGGCTAGTTCTGGTGTTTTAAGATAGTTCTCATTTATCTGCTTTTCAGCACAATGAGGTGTCCAAGGCTTACATTGTATTTCCCATGCCCTAGTCATTTCTTGAAGTGTTTTGAAAAACGTTTTCTTCTGGACTTAAATAATTCAAATGTTCCTCTACATGAGAAGTGTTGGGTAAGACTGTATATTCATAAAATTGGTAGTGGACAGGTGGCGATTGGGCTGACATCCCTGCTTAGCTAAGGGAATGAAACTTTCATATTTTTCTTGATAATGTACTCTAGAGGAGAGGAAAAAAAGTCCTTTGCCTTACCTTCTAGTTCAGTACCTGGGACATGTACTGGGAATGCTTACAGGACATTCTTTAACATCTTTTTTAAAAGTATTATTTTTATTTTTATGTGTATGAGTGCATTGCCTGCATGTATGACAGTGCTCCCATGTTGTGCAATGCCAATGGAGGTCAGTAGTAGGCTTTGGATCTCCTGGAATGGGAGTTATAGGTGTTAGGACCATGTGTTTGTTATAGGAAGCCCAAGTGGGAGAGGGCATCTATCTAGTCTTTCTCTGCAAACTGGTCTTTTATATGTTAATCTTGATGTTCCAATCTCCAGTCACAGCAATAAGTTTATAGAATGTGATTGACTGATCTATTTATCTTCTATCTATCTATCTATCTATCTCTATCATCTATCTTCTAAATCTTCCTTACAAAGAGAAATTTATGTTCTTCTTACAGGTAGAAAGGAGAAAGACTTTTCTATAGTTTCTTAATTGCTTTCTGCTCAAAATAATTCATATGCCAAAATGGAATTATTTTGTGGTGGCATTTTCCTCCCCCCTCCCCAAGCTGGTCTTGAATTCCTTATGTAGTCTAGGTTGGATCCTTCTGTCTCAGTCTCCCTGAGTGCTGAGTTTACAGGCACATGCTACCCCACACCAGGCCTGGCCTTTTCCAATCCCTTACAATATTAACATTCAGTACTTCCTTGCAGGTTCTATTTTACTTAGCATAGTTATAGTTCTTTCTTTGAGATTAAATCATCTGCTCCTTTAAAAAACAAAAAACTTGTCTTACATGCAAACTCGAGAAAAGGAACTCTTTGTACCTCTCTACCAGACTATAAGTGCTATAGGTAGGGAGAGAAGACAGACACTCAGGAGGCCCAGCTTTGAGATTTCCAGCATATTATCTTTAAGCCAACTTTTAACTTTTGTTTTTAAGGCAGTCTCATTATATAGCTCAGGTTGGCTTGGAACTTCAGGCTCAAAGCCTCCCAGAGTGACAAGCCTAGGATTATAGGCTGCACTACCACGACAACTCCTGTCAGTTACTGTGGTTATTATGTAGGGGTCTTCTCTGCTTCTATCTCCATTCTAGACTGTAAAAGAAATATTGTTCCCAAGGAGGACTAGCCCAATTTGTTTGTCCCTTAGTTTCTATGCACTAAAACCCCAAACCAGAAAACCTAGTAGCATCCTCTTTTAAGATAAAAAGTGTTCATATTTTACTACTTTTTAAAGGTAAGTAAATGCTTGGTCTCTCCTATTTATATCAAGATTTTTATTCTGCAAAAATCAGTAGTTTCCATTAAATTTCCGATGTTAAAAATTTAAGACTGCATCCCAGTCTGGCTTTAAAAAAGTAAACAAAGCATCGCATTATACAGATGTACAAGATCTCGCTTTTGCACATTTCGCTCTTCCCACATATTTTGCAATCGGAACTGTTTTCTAAGCTCGTGGTTAAAGCAAACAGACGGATTCTCAGGAGACTCCAGGCCAAGGAATGCTCTCAGCCGGTCCCAATCTCGACCCTCGAAGCGTGGGACGGGAAAGGCCACGCCACAGGAAATAACTGCGGGCTGCCAAAGGTCGGAGCCCCAGCGGAGCCCGACCTCGGCGCCGCGCCACCCCGCCCGGCCCGCCCTCCCGAGCGCCGCCCGAATCCGGGTACCGGCCGTGCGGGGTCGGCCCCTTCCGGCTCTTTCCGGTGCTGCAGGCTAGCGCGGGATTCCGGGATGCTGCGGTTTGCGGGGCTCCTCGCCTCCGCAGGCCTGGCCGCCACGGCTCTCATCGTGGCCGCCCGGCTCCGCTCCGGCCTCCGGCTCCGCCAGGCTCTCAGGCCCAGGCCTCCGCACCCGGCCGCCGCCGTCCGTGCCGCGACCATGGAGTGCCCCGGAGCGGGTGAGACCGCGCCGCCCCGCGTGCCCGCGGCGCCGCAGCCTGGGGCGTGCTCGCTGGCTGGCGCTCCGCCTCCCAGGCCGCCCCTGGCCCCGCGCCCGGCTCATGCCACTCCTCCGGCAAGGGGCTGCAGTGTGGCCGGGACAGCCAGGGTGGCTGGGACTGACAGGGTTGCTTGTCTACTACTCCTTATTCTCCCAGGAGGGGAGAGGTCTGACCCCGAGTTTCACTTTCTTTTTCTTCTGATCTTGTGACCCTTCTTTCCCTCAACCCCCAAAGTTCTTGAAACACACCGAATCCGATGTTTTGGGACGGTAAACAAAACCCAGAAAAAAACCCCACCCCAAACCTCGATATTGTTATTTTTTTTTATGGCAAATAGAAGCATCTGAAGACCATCCTGTATGATTAAGGATTTTGAGGTTTAGAAACGAGCACTTTAAAACGGACTCTAAGTCTGAACTAGCTTCCAGAATGAACTTCATCAGCTTGGGCCAGCTTTTACTATGAATTGTTAGGTAGGAGTTAGGGGTTGGACTTCTGTGCAAAGAACCGAAACTATTTAGATAAAAAGCGTTTTGCAAGATTTTTACATGCTAAATATACAAAAAGCATAAGAACATAAAAATGTGTTATACAAATAGATCCTAGCTAATGTATATCTTTATAATTTTCATTCGAATGGAGTAATTCAGATTTTGTGGGTTAGTGCCCGATATGTGCCTGTTTGAAATGCATTTATTAGAGGATGTGGGGGTATGCATAATGGGAGACTGAAGGAGAAAAGAGTCACATCTCATTTAAGTGTGTGGCTTTGCAGTTCAGGATGTTTGCGTATCTTGCCTCTTTCCCTTCTCTTGAAGTTTAAGAGGCCTGTGGGCAGTTTCTGCTTTCTTTCATTGGGTCTCACACAATATTGACTTATCTTGCCCATTTCTCCTTGGTAATTGGATTGCTTTTATTCCCCTTTTTTATGGGGAAAGAGCAGCTTGGAGGTCAAGTGCCTTGATAGTTGCACAATTGTAAACATTTATGGAGACCTAAGATACCATTTTTGGTAGCTAAGCTGGGAGACGCATCCTTTGTAGCAATTTAACTAGTTCAGTGATCAGAAGAGTCTTGCTTAATGACGTATTTTATTATTCAAAAAGGAAGCCTATTTTGTATAACAGCAAACTGTGCTTTGTTTTCTGTTGACTTGACATTGACAAATCACTTGTTGAAGTGGTCCTATATTTGAATATTTATTTTGAATATATGAAACAATATTTGGATATATTGCAATATGTTTATGGGTGTAGTTTTAATATATTTTAGATAGATGCACCCAATTTTTCTTATAAAAGTACTATTTTTTGAAAATAAATTTATTATTTTTATTTATGTGTATGAATGTATTGCCTGCATGTATGTAAGTGCACCCATGTCGTGAAGTGGCCCTGGAGGTTAGAAGAGGGTGTCAGATCCCCTGGAACTGGAGTTATGGACGGTTATTAGGTGCCATGTGGGTGCTGGGAATTGAACTCAGGTCCTCAGTGCTTTTAACCTCGGAGCCATCTTTTCAGCCCCATAAAGTAATATTTAATTAAAAAATATGCTAGTAACAGGTAGTAGGAAAATATTCAGTACAGTGAGGTCAGCATTTAGCAGTATTTTTCAACTTTTATCTTTCCTCTGAATAATTGCAAATCTTAAGAGCTTGCTCAATTTTATATCTGCTTTTAATTTATGTTTATTTTGTAATGCTGACTTTGGGCATGCTAAGCAATCATGACCTCTGAGCTACATGCTCTGCTCCTATGTTTGCTTTTTAAAAAGTCAGTACTTGTTAACTTTTTTCTGTTGTTGTAGTCTTCGTAACCATTGCTGTTAGTCATCGGAGTGAACACACAGTGTTTGCTGTTTCTCTGTTATTAGGCATTTAATTACTTTCTTTTTTTCTTTTTTCTTCAAGCAAAATTGTGGTGAATCTTATTTGAGTGTATTCGATATGTAGTTAGGTTTTAGTAAGAAGAACATGTATGCGTATGCAATAATAATAATCAAAAAAAGAGGACGAGAAATTGAGAGGGAATTGCGGGGCATGGGAGGAGGTGGAGGGGGACTGGGACTGGTAGGAATGATAGAAATACAATTCTCATGTATGAAATTCTTAAAATAAAATAAAGTTTAAAAAAGAAAGAGCATTAGAACATGTTCGTGGCCCCTGATTTATGGGCACACTGTTTTCTGAAAGACTTGCCTCAGTATACAGTGTCATAGTCAGTGTACGTTAAGGGGTGCAGAGCATAGTTGTTTCTGCGAAGTGTGGGTCATTCAATAGTCACTCAATCCAAATTCCAGCTTCCAAATCTGTCTGGTTGGTACAGTACTAACCTTCCCAGATTAGCATAGTTATATGCATTAAATGATGTGCTTTGAGCTGAATGAGCCTGGTATGCAGAACCTATTTAAATGTTGGCTGCTGTTAGTGCTCCTTTACAGCTTCACCTCGTCTTTGTTACTAATATAACATTTGCCCAAATGATTATTTGGATGTGTGCAAAAGATCAAATTTTGTTTAATGACTTCCTGAGTGCTGGCATTAAAGGCATATGCCACCAAGCCTGGCCTTGGAGTTAATTAGCTGAGTCAGCAGGAATTGCTTAGTTAGTCTGTAATGTTAGAACATAGTTTGTATTTAAAGTTCTGTCAACTTTGAGATAACATTGCATTTGAGTGTAATAGACTTTATTTAAAATGATGGCAACACTTAAATGTATACAGGCAAAACACTCATACACCTTAAATAAAAATAAATATATAAAATTTAAGAAAACTTAGAGAGGCTAGAGAGATGGCTCAGCAGTTAAGACTACTGGCTGCTCTTGCAGAGGGCCCAGGTTTGGTTCCCAGCACTAACATGAAGGCTAACAATGTTCTGTAACTCCAGTTCTAGGGGAATCTGACTCCTTCTGACCTCCACAGGCATTGTATGGCCGGGGTGCACTTACATGCAGACGAACACTGGTACACATAAAGTAAATTAAAATAAAATGGTGGAGAATGGGTAGGTGTCATTTTATTGTGAACCCCTGTAATCCCTAACAGGCAGAGGCAGGAGAATCTGGAGTTCAGGGTCATTCTCAGCTACATAGTAAGTTCCGTCCAGCTTGGGCTGTATGAGACCCTGTCTCAGACAACAACCACAACAGCCCAAAAAACCAAAACCAACCAACCAAACAAGATGGAGAATGTCGTACAGCAAATCATATTGTGCTTTATTTGTAAATTTTTCTTTCTTTATTAGTTATTAAGTCTGTTTGTGATGGGTGAGATTGAACCCAGTGCCAAGCACCTTAGACAAGGGCTTTTGCCCAAGCTATATGCTCAACCCCATTTCTTAGTTTTTGTTTTTGTGCTCTTCATCTTGTGAAAGCCAGAGAATCGTTGATGTTCCCTTCAGTGTTCAGAGACTGCCACTAAATGGCAGAAATGATCTTTTTTGAGACAGCGGTACTAAAGGAACTCAGTCACCACTCCCACATGCATTATTACTTTAGTCAGTCATTGAGTAACAATGGATGGCGCACCTGCGGGTGAGCTAAGTTTGGAAGGATCAGGGGGTGAACTGAGGGGAGGCAGAGGAGGCAACCACATTGTTGGATAGACTTTGAAAGTTCTCCCTTTCACCAAAGAACCTGATGGCAAGTGATTGGTCACTTTAGAATTTTATGAAGAAGACAGACAAGTGGACATCCAGGACATGTATTTGTGTGTTCAAGGCAGCTCTAGGTACCCAGAAGGGGTTGGATTGCTCACACATTGAGTGTAGTTTTTCCTTTGTGGTTGATTACTCTTACTTGTTACTACAGTCCCATCACCCGTGGTAGGATTAAGAGCTAGAACAAGTGAAAGATTTTTGACAGTGGCTTTCAAACTTTTCTTGCACATTGGAATCAGGGCCCTTCAAAGACTCCTAGAGGCTGAGCTGATTTACAGTTGTTCTGATTTAATTGTCCTGGGAGTGGGATCCAGATCTTGATGATTTAAAAAAGCTCCTGGGCTGATTCCAATGCGCAGTTCCTCTGTTCAGCTTTGCTACTGCAAGATCCTTTCCTAGGTTTAGCGAGAGTGACCTACATAGCACGTTGCTTATTTGAACTCATGTTCATCATGCTACTTAATTATTCTCCTTGCTTTAGAAATGTATGAGAACCCGGAAGTCAGTTTCCTTTATTTCATATTGCCAACAGTCTGTATATAGCTGTTCTTTGTAAGCAGCAAATACCACGCATGAGGAATGCCTTTAATACACCTAGCCTGCTGAACTCGGTAGCTTAGCAACACTGCAGCGTATCAGTTGTTCCATCTCAAGATCATGGGGCTGCCTGCACACTGGGGCTTCCTGCAGCTTCGAAGATCACAAGAGAGGGCTGTACTTGTCGGTGCTGGCCTGGAAAGAGATCAGCATTCAAAATTGGAGCTGTGCTCTCTACTGAATGCTCACTGCTTGTTTGCATAAACGGTAGCAAAGAAAATTGAACAGAGAAGATTTTGACCATTGTCTCACTGTCCCATGGGGCACCTGGCCTCCTCTGCTCTAAGTCTCCCTCCAGTCACTGGTAGGAATGCAACAAAGGTTGTAAAGTTGTACTTCAGGCCATCATAAGTCAGGGATTTTCGAAGTGGTACATTGGCTTAAGAACTAGCATTGAGATGCTAATATTATTCTCGGACTATTTCACATCACTAAATACTTAGATTGAGAAAAAAAAATTAGGAAAACAACAATTGGATTCTTTTATTTGGATTGTCATGCAATATTCTTTATTTTTAATAGCACTAGAACTTTGAAAAACTATTTTACTTTTTTGAGACAAGTTCTTATTCTGCAGCTGGCTTTCAACTGAATATTTTCCTATGTCATATTCCCTAGTGCTAGAATTATATGCAGTATGCACTCCTGTGCCTGGCTTACAAGTGTTCCTTTGGTGTAAACTGCCTGGAGGATATGGTCCTTTATGTGTAACTGTGCTCAGAGATTCAAGATACATATTGATCCTGTTTATTATTATGGTTGTTTTGAGATGGAGTCTCCCGGTAGCCACAGCTGTCCTGAAACTCACTATGTAGACCAGTCTCAATTCACAGAGATCAGTCTGTCTCTGCTTCCCAAGTACTGTCAATAAAGGCATTTGTCACCAAGTCCCCCTTGTTTAAACTTTTGTTTAAGCCTAAACTGCGTTTCTGTTTCTAAAATGTAAGTGTAAACATAGAAAGTCAATGTTTAACTTGTTCTCATATTTTTCAAATATTTTAAGTTCATGAACATGCCTGTAGTGATCTAAAATTTGTTGAATACGTAGATGCTGAGTACTTGTACTTCTTAAAATCTGAACTGCATACACAGCATTTTTAAGAATGTGCTATTAGGAGGTAGAGGGATGACTCAGTAGTTAAGAGCACTGGCTGCTCTTGCAGGGGACCTGGGTTTAAATTCCAGCACTCACATGGCAGCTAACAACTGTCTATAACTCCGGTTCCAGGGGATCTAATGCCCTCTTCTGACCTCCAGTGGTATTGCATGATGCAGGTATACTTACATACATGCGGACGATATACTCATAAAATAAAAATAATAAATACAATATTTAAAAAATATTATTAAATTGGGTGTTGTGGCGCTCACCTTTCCTCTCAGCACTCAGGAGCCAGAGGCAGATGGATCTCTGTGAGACCGAGGCAGACTTGTCTATACAGTGAGTTCTAGACCAGTGGGGCTACAGGGAAAGAGGATGTACTATTAGTAGCCTTTTGGCATTGAGCATGATTTTAAAAGGCATTGTTGCTTTTTTTTCCTTTACCCAGCAAACAAATGTGTATGAACAATTGTTTTAGAAATGACTCATATTATAATAAAAATTTACATTTTTGATATGCATGCTAACTATGAGAATTAGTGTTATAGTGTAAGCTCTATTCCTTCTTCTCTTGGAGTACTGGGAATTGAATCTAGGGTCTCACACACGGCTAGGAAAGCACACTACTACTCTGTCCCCAGATCTCTCTGTCTCTGTCTCTGTCTCTGTTTCTCTTTTTAATACTTAACATTTTTTTTGGAGACAGTTTATCCAGGCTGGCTTTAAGAGCAACACTGTAATTCAGGCAGGACTTAGACTGGAGATTATCCTGCCTTAGCCGTTCAATAGTTAGGTTTACAGGCCTGTGTTAGCAATTCCATTCTGCAAACCATATTCTTATTTATTTGTGTGTTTTTATGGTGCTAGGAATTAAGTCCAGGGTCTTGTGTGTGAGGCAAACACTCCACTTCTGCGCTACATGCCCAGTAAATCCCTAGTCCCCTGTAAGCCAGATTCTTAATAGAATGTGTTTTGTAGTTATTAAATTTAAAATAGAAGATCACAACAGAATGAAATGGACGCTTTAATATTTCATATTGTAAATTAGTTTTCACTGATTCTCTTGGGCAGAAATTACATAAGGATTTTGATCAGCTTTAGTCCATATAACATTTATGTCTGCTAATAGAGGCATGCAGAATATTGGTACTGGGAAGACAACCAATAGATAAACATAGCAGTTAATTTTATCAGTGTAGGTCTTCTTTTTCTTAATCTCCACCCACAATATAGGGGTGCTCCACCCATAGTAAGAAAATAACGACCAAATGGGAAATGTGACTTTAATATTCGTGCGTGGCCATGGGAAAGCTGTTGCAAGAACTGTGAGATTGCTTGTTTTACACAATTGAATTTTTAAAAAATACGTATTTAGAGCCATGTAGTTAAAAAATTGTTATGTGGGGCGAGGAGGGAGGAAGGGAGGGCATGCATAACATAGTCTTTGTGTGGAGGTCAGAGAACTACTTGGTGGAACCTACTCTCTACCTTTTGTGAACTCTAGAGATAGAACTCAGGTTGCCAGGCTTGAGTGGCAAGAGCCTTTATCTGCTGAGCCATCTTGTTGGTCCCTAGAGCCATGTATTTTAAGCTATATTTCCAATGTTAAATTTAATGGTGGAGTGGAACAGTTTAAAAGTCTTTTGGAAATCAAGAAAAAAAAGGCCAGAGCCTATATAAATTAGAACACTTAACAAAAAGGGATGAGAAAAAGTACAGGGCATGTTTGTAAACATGATCAAACTATATTGTGTGCATGTATGAAAATGTCATAAAATCCATTATTATGTATGATTAATATATGCTAACAAAACAAAATTAAAAAGCTGAAGCAACTTCAGACAACTGATAATTTTGAAAATAAACACGAGAAGACTGACAACACTTTATTGGTTTGCTTTAAAAAGATATGTAAAAAACAGCTTTAGAATTAAGAAAACTTCGCCAAATTTCTTAAGAAGGAAGATTATTGATTTGACTTTGCCTCCATTTAACCTTGAGTTGATCCCTATGCTCTAGAAAATATATTAAATTTTTAGAAGCTGATTGTTTAATATAAACATGTACTTTAAAAATATCGAATATGTTAATGTTTATAAAAATAGCCTTATACTTTATTTAAGTAAGTATGCCTCTCTTCCCATGTTAATGTTAATGTTAATATGTGTTAATTCAGTTAGCTGTGTTGTTTTGGTTTTAGGATAGAACTTTAGCAAATAACAAGTTCAATAATTTTTTTTCCTTTTGTACCATGTTATAGGAGAAATAAATTCCAATGAGTGTGAACATGTGTTAAGAAAAGAGGAAGTGCCAGATAATTTAGAAGCCAGTACCATGAATTCACTGACAGACATGCCAGTTATTACTGTAGATATTCAAGATGATTATGAAAGTAAGTACTTTATTAAATAAATGTGTATTTAGAAGGAATGGATAGTAAATTTAGTTATATATTTTACCCTTAAGTTATTTTACTTTAAGTACTTATCATGCTTTTTTGAGTTTTGGTTGTTAATAGTTTTCTGTATGTGTGGGTGCTGTGTTGGCAAAATTCTCACAGATAGTATTAATACATGGCTTACATATCAATCTATAGTTACTTCTGAAAATAATGGACCTGACAAATCATTTCAGGGTTTATAATACTCTACTTCAATTCTTTAGAGCCACCATAATTTCAAAAGTATCGATTCATCTAGTAAATGGCTGCTAGCCTCTTGATATCTGTAGGTACTTTGCTGTGTTGGGAAGGTCTATCCATGAATGAGACAGGTATTACCTCTGTCCACCTGCAACTTAACAGGCTAGTGTTGAAAATAGTTAACTTGTTTTCTTTCTAGGCAGGATCTCATTCTGTATCTCAGGTTGACCTGGAATGTTTTCACTGTGTAACCCTGACTGGCCTTGAACTCCAGGCATTCCTCCTACCTCATCTTTCTGAATGCTAGACTTACAGGTGTGAGGCACCCTGAAAATAGTTAATCTTTTACTCAAATATATACTTGTTCAATCAAATTTATCAACTTTGTAGAACCAATGCTTGATTGAAATACTGTTGGAACTATATAAATACTTAAATATAAATTTCATGCCATTGTAAGAACAGTAATAATAATGATGATTGGGACTGTCTCAGAAAAGGTGACGGATCTGCCTATTACTCAGGTTATTTGTCCATAGGCAGATGGGGAACAGATCAACATAGTCATATCATTGTCTACATCCTTACACGAAGCCTTGCTAGGCATTGATAGCTGCACACTAGTTGCTTAGTAGACATCTTGATTATCTCACAGACTGTCATGGTATCATAGTACTTGTGTTCTATGTTCTAGGGAATCCATGTTTGACTTAATAATGGCCCATGTTGTTATTGTATTAATAATGTTTTATTCATTAGTATTGTTGTTAATCTCTGAATGATACTGGGAAAAATGGGGTCCCTTTTTGGAGTGCTTTGTCTAATTAATAAAAGAATTTAAGATTGACTTAAATATAAGCTAGAGGTTAATTTTATTTGAATTTAAAACTTTTTGATTTGTTTATTTTTATTTTATGTGAATGAGCATTTGGCTTCTTTGTAAATGCACCCGTATTATTGCAGTGACACCAGAAGAAAGTGTCAGATCCTCTGGAACTGGAGTTATACAGGATTGTTAGCCACCATGGGAACTGAACTCAGATCCATTGGAAGAACAGCTAGTGCTTTTAATCACTGAGCCATCTCTCCAGCCCCAGTTTTATTAAAATTAGAACCCAGGGCAGGCGAGTTGTAAATCTTAGCAGTTCCTAAGAGGAGGAGAATGGAGAAAAGGAAACAAGTGATGCCATTTAAGATATGTTGGAGTGGAGGTCAGCCACAGTGGTGGATAAGCAACCAGGTGGCAGGAAGAGGAGCTTTAGAGAAAGAATAAGGAGACCCAAATGTTAGAAAAAGCATACCTAGAGCAAAGGTAGAAGCAAAGGAAAAGTTACACTTGTCTGAATAATTTCGAGCAGCTGGCAGAGTTATAAAGCTGTGTGACTGTGGCCCTGTAAGCTCACGAGCTAATGGGTGGGAATTCTGGGAAGGAAAAGGAAATTATCTCAGTGATTCCTTTCATCATTTTAGCATAGCTTAAGGTGAACCTGCTTTCTTAGGATCTGACCCACCTTCCTGGGGAGTAGTCTCTTGTCTAGGTGATTGACCAGCGCAGTTGGAATGTTAGGTATCCACTCAGGTTAGATATTACATGCTCTTGACCAGAAGGAATCAGTTTTTCCTTACAGGGCCGTTAGTGCCGTTGTGCCATTATTCTGCCTAATTTATAAAGTAAAGTTTATCATAAGTCTGTGTGTATACATAAGCATAGTAAATGCAGAGTTTAGTGCTGTCTGTGGTTTCAGGTGTCTAATTCTGTCATCTAAAAACCCATAGTAGTCTTATTGCCTGCGACAAAATACCTGAAAAAAGCAGCTTAAAGGAGGAGGATTTATTTTGGCTTACAGGACCAGGAAGCATCTGGTCACACAACATCCGAAGTTGGGAAGCAATGAATGTTAGTATCCAGCTCCATTTTAGTTAGCCTTAGACTCAAGCCTTTCCTTGACCCAAAGTGTTCTTGAACTTGATTTGAAATTGGAATTTTCTGGTAAGGTGATATACAAGTTCAGATTCCTTCTACTTCTGGCCAGGGCAGAGAATCATTCTTTTTTTCTCTCTCTCTTTTTTCCACTTGGTCCTTGTGAAATATCCTGGAAGTCACAGGGCTCTATCATACTGCCTTCTATTCAGTGATCTTAGTTTCTGCTTTAGTTACATGTGAGGAGAGAGGAACATCTAAAATGTATGAAATCCCTGGCATTCTGTGACTCTTTCCACCGCTTTATCATCAGGTGTAAAGGAAGTGTGAGGCAGGTCTGGTCAGCCAGGACATGTTGTATCTGAGATTCACAGCTGTTAGAGAAATCTTTGCATCTGAAAAAAATAATTCTTGTTAAGTAGAAGGGGGAGCCCTTTGGAAAAATGAAAGAAGAGCCTATTCTTTGTTGTTTGAAATGATCTTTCTATGTAGTCCAGACTGACCTCATTTTGGAATCCTCCTGTCTCAGTCTTCTATGTGCTGGGATTATAGGTGTACGCCACTAAGCCTTGCTAATTTTCTACTTCTGGAGCAAGTAAAGTAAGTATACTTTTAAAGTCAGTCACTTCTTTCTGAATTCATTACTCTCTAATTTGGTATAAAATAAAAAGACTCCTGACCAGGTGCATACCTGTGATCCCAACAGTTCAGGACGTAGAACAGGATTGCTCCAAATTAGATCAGCCTGATCTACATAATAAGTTATGTAGAGAGAGCTAGGGCTACAAAAACCCAAACCAAACCAAACCAAACACTGCACAACAGAGTCCTCCATAATAATCAGGCCCTACTTACGATGGTGTGTCTCACTCACCCCTGCCTCTTCCCTGTGAGCCTCACTTGAGAGAGGAAACCTGTTTACTGTGCTAGTTGTTGGTACTTTTGATCTGTTGCACCTTACCCATATTTAATATATCTGAACAGCTTATACTAGGGATGGGTAGTGAGATACTTCAAGGATCCCAGGGAACAAGCAGTATTCTGCAGCCACTGTAGCCTTATGGCCACTAGGACCACATAAAAGGAAGGGGATGTTTTTGTGGCCTGTGTTCTGTCCATGTTTTGAAAAGAACCACTACTTCTGACCAGGATGGTCCTTAGAAAGGAATACCCTTTATGCAAATAGGAATTGGGGGGGGGCAGGATTTGGTATAGTTCTTACCAAAACACAGATGTTATCTATGTATAATGGGGTTTAGGTTTGCCTCCTGAAATCCATTTTAAAATTTTTTATTTTTATTTTATGTGTCTGAATGTTATGCCTGCATATATGTGAGTGCACCCATGTAGTGCAGTGCCTTCAGTGGTCCAAAGAGGGTGTCGTATCCCCTGGAACTGGAGTTACAGATGGTTGTTAGCTGCCCTGTAGGTGCTGGGATTAGAACCTGGGTCTCCTGTAAAGAATAGCCAGTGCTCTTAACTGCTGAGCCATCTCTCCAACCCCCTGAAATCGACTTTTAACTATGGAGTATTAATGTCACTTTTTGATACTAAGTTTTAGGAGCTTTGAAACTTTTTTCGTGTTAGCCTATATTCTAAACCACTGAGTGAGTATAAGATTTCTTCTGTGGGAAAATGGATTTCAGGTTCTAAGGTCCAGTTTAGGTATGGGCCATGTATATAATGGGAGAAACAGAATTATGTTTTCGGTTTTGATTATTGATTCTTATGTGACTTTGGTCATTTAGATTGTATGAAATGGGCTTCTTAACTGTAAAGGAGAATTGTAATATCTTCTTGATTACATCAAATTGTTGTTGTACAGAGCAAAAAAGAAAGGAATTAAAAATATATAGCAATGTATAAATGTTACTTTCAAAAAATCTTTTTCTTTATGTGTATGTGAGTATATATGTGTGTGTGTGGAAGTCAAGAGTTGGTCGACTAAGTGTCTTCCTTATCCTCTTTCCACCTTAATTTTTAAAAGAGATTTATTTATTCTTAAAATATTTTTATTTATTATTATTTTTAATTTTATCTATATGAGTGTATTGCCTGTATGTATGTAAGTGCACCTGTGTTGTGCAGTGTCGAAAGGAGGTCAGAAGAGGGCACTGGATCCCCTAGAACTGGAGTTACAGATGGTTGTTAGCCACCATGTGGGTGCTGGGAACAGTGCCTGGGTCTTCTGCAAGAGCAGCCAGTGCTCTTAACCACTGAACCATCTCTCCAGCCCTCAAGATTTATTGTGTGTATGGGTGTTTTGCCTGTGTGTGTGTATGTGTGCCACAAGTGTTACTAGTCCTTGTCGAGGTCAGGAGAGGATCTCAGATCTAATGGAACTGGAGTTAAAGATGGTTGTAAGCTACCACATGAGTGCTGGGAATTGAACCCAGGTCATCTGCACGAGTAGCAAGTACTTTATACTGGTGACCCGTCTCTCCAGCTCCCAGTACCTTACTTTTTGAGACAGAGTCTCTCACTGAACTTGGAGCTCACTGATTCAACTAGGCTGGTTGGCCAGAGAGCACCCAGGAACCCACCTGACTCTGCCTCCCAAGCCCCGTAATTATAGGCATGTCCTACTGTACCTGGCTTGGATATGGGAGCTTGAAGTTCAGTGTAGGTAGGCCTCATGCTTTTCAGCAAATCTTTTGCCCACTGAACCATCTCCTCAGCCCCTACAAAACCTTTGAAACTCAACTGTTAGTTATTTGACTCCAGCTTATTCTCTTCTTTTCATAACAGGGTTTTTGACAACACTGAGGAACATGGAAAAATTATGTAATTTTAAGGCAGGTGACCAGTTGTTGTGGGTGGGCCTTGGGTGTATAGGAATTGAGGGCTGACTGTCAGGAGATTCTTGCTGATAGTGATTCTGGTAGAACAACGAGGAGAAAAATGCTAGCAAGAATATCACAAGAAGGATGATCCATACCAGAGAAAAACCTCTCTTGACATGTTGAGTGCTGTCTCTCTGTGTGCACTGGATCATCTTTTACTGGGTTGATCTGGTTGGCTGAAACGGGCTTTTTTTGTTGTTAGTTTTATATAAGAAGACATTTTTCTAGAAATATACAAGATTATTAAATGTATATAGAATATTATAAAATATAAGAGTGTAAGATAAATGTAGAATTATATATCAGATATAGAGACTGATAAGAAATAACTATAGATAAATGTATGGAAGACAATCTGTGAGAAATGGTGAGAAAACAGAGCAGCCTGAAACACATGTTTGGTGGTAGGTTGACTATGCTCCAGGAGAACTCTGCAGCCTGGGTAAGGAGTGGAACCAGACCTGGGTAGGTTTCTTCTCTGTAAGGAAAGAACACTGTGGCTCAATTGGTTAGAAATCCAGGACACATCTTGAAAATGTTTGGTGTTCCAGACTCTGCCTCTGACATTGGAGAGGAGTCTGTTAACAGAAATAGCTAGTCTATTTCCTACAGAGGAGACAGGAGAACTTTAGTTCATTGACTCTAGTTACTTGAGAGTCTTGATTCTTAACTGCCAAGACACACATTTTAAAATTTAAGTTTATTTATTTGTGTATGTGTAAGAACATGTATATGTAGTTATGTGCATGTATATCGGCACCTGCATGGTATGGTATGCATGTGTACAGATCAAAGCACACCTGGAGGGAGTCAGTTTTCTTTTTCTACCACTGGATCCTGGAGATTATCAGGCTAGCTGGCAAATATCTTTACCTGATGAGCCATATTATTAAATGTAGCCTTCAAACTATATTGAAATCATATTGACAGTTGTCTATTAATCCTGAGACTTTCCTACATTTGACATTCAGTTCTATAGAAATGATTAATTCAGGCCTGGAGGGATGGTTAGAGTTAAGAGCACTGGTTGCTCTTGCAGAAGAGTTTGAATCCCAGCACCCGCATAGTGGCTAACAGCTGACCATAACTCCAGTTCCAGGAGATCCAACACCTTCTTCTGTGTTCTGTGGCCACTGCACAACACAGATGCACTTACAAACATGCAGGTAATACACTATACATATAAAAATAAATAAATAAATAAAATTTTAAAAAAGAAGTGATTAATCCTTATTTTACTTCACTCAGACTCAGAATTGTGTGTGTGTGTGTGTGTGTGTGTGTGTGTGTGTGTATGTGTGTTTGTGTGTTTTGAGACAGACTTTCAGGGCAGCCTTGAAATCACTGTGTAGCAAAGGCTGACCTTGAGCTTTTGGTCTGCCTGAACTGACATTACAGGCAGGTCCCACCATGCTAGGCTTCATTATGTCAGCATTCTAATAGTATAATAATTTGAGATTAATGGGATATAGAAAATTACCATTTTTTTACTTATTAACTAGTTATTATATGTTTAACAATACTTAAATATTTAAAAGTAGCAATCAAAACTTCATTCAAAAGTTTTTTATATAAAAGATTAAATCTCAGTACCTGTCTGATACAGTGATTTATTCTGTCAGTTTAAATAAGAGATAAATTATGTTCTGTGTCTTTTATATAATTAGTGGGGGAGGCAAATACCACATACAGTCATGTGTCATGCATAGTGGCAGGGGTGTGTTCTGAGAATTGCCTTCTTGGGCTACTTTGTGTTTGTGTGAACATCATAGAGTATGGTTATACAAACTAAGATGGTATGATGTCAGTGAGTGATATTGTTATTATTACTATTATTTTTGAGATAGAGTCTTAGTGTGTTCTCAGGCTGACCTTGAACTCACAGTAGCTCTCCTTTCTCTGCCTCTCAAGAGCTGGGATTACAGGCGTGCATAGCCACACCCCACCTACTTCAAAGATTTTTTACTGCTTAAATAATAAGAAAAGAAATATCAAAACAGAGCCTAATTCATTCTCAGCTTTTTAATTAAGAACAAGTGTGAAAACAACCCACAATAACAGATGGAGTACTTAATCAATTAAATTAATTTCTCTCATAACTCACTCCTTTGTAGTTCTGGGGGGAATAAATAAACTTGAGAAAAAATTAGATAATTTACATAAGATGACATATGGTGCTTTAGTGAAAAAAGCGAATGCATGGATCAGAGCCTTTGTCAACAACACCAGGTTCATCATCACATAGTAAGTGGCAACTGAAGTCATTATACAAATTAATAAGTGTAATAAATTAAGCTTCTGGGTTTACAGGCTGTACTTCTATAGATGACTTTTTGTTCACCAATAAAGTTACTGCAAATAATCCAGTGAAAGATCCAGGGCACTTGGCCAAAGTTTTTTGTGCCGCAGTCACCAATCTTTAGTATTTTTGTCAGTAAGTTAGTTTATTTCACGAATATTTTGCTGTTTATATTTCCATGGGAAAGCAAGTTAATAGAATAGCAGCAAATTATCCTTTAGAAGATGATAGATCGTGATCACAGAGTTGGAAATAAGATGAGGTTCAGTAAGTAGAAGCAGACAGATTTTACATTGTAGTCATACAGATAAACTCTACAAATAAAAGAAAAAAAATGATATATTGGGTTTAGTGTGTAACAGGGTGACTGTGTCAACAGGACTTGCTGAATTAAGAAAAAAAAAGAAGGTAAACTACAAGGGTTAGTAAAATTGTACCATAGCAGAAATATTCTTAGCGTTCTCCCCACCTGCCCGCATCAGTTTACTTTGCGTTGTCTGTATGCCTAACAAAAGAAAACTGTTTTAGAGAGATGGTTTAATGGTTAAAATCATGTACTGCTCTTGCAGAGGCTCCAGGTTCAGTTCCCAGCATCTACAGAGGGCAGTTCAAAACTGCCTGCCTGTAACTCCAGTCTACATCCTCTCTGTCCTCTTTGTGCACTGCATTCATATATAGACATATGAATATACACATGATTAAAAAGAAAATCTTTAAAAAAAAATAGAAAACTCGGCTCAGTGGTTACTCTTGCAGAAGCCCCTGGTTCAGTTCCCAGTGTCCACATGGTGGCTAAAAACCACCTGTAACACCAGTTCCAGGGGATTCTGACTCTATGGGCATTACACTGTGTGGGTGCACTTATACACATGCAGACATAATACTCATGCACATAAAATAAAAATAGTAAATAAAAAATAGAAAACTTTAGGTCATCTAGGTCAACTATTTATCGTTAAGGTCACAAAATGAAAGAAACTTAGACAAACCCCATACTTCGTGTTTCTTAAGACATTGTTCTCTGAGAGGAAGTTGCTACACTGCTTCAAAAAAAACAAAACAGAAACCAAAAAGAAAAACCTGTGGCATATGGGAGAGAATGCTCGTTAGTTGTGCCCTAAAGCATAAAACCTGTCTAAACCCCTGCTGTGTTCTTTGGAATATAACCATACATCTTCATTTATGTTTTGTCAGAGTTAGGTAGCTGCTGCGTGGACCACATGGCCTGTAAAGGGGACAATATTTAGGTTATGTGCTCCTTGTGGACATGAAGTGTTTATTGACTCTTGCTTTAGGTTTGAAAATGATAGTTATAAATGATGGTTACTTATAGATTGTCTGAGTTCTTCCTTTTCTTTGTTTAAATGTATTACACACATTCTTTCTGTGCTTCCCCCTCTAGTCACTGCTGTATCTCCAATGAATTTGAAGACAAGTAAAGAAAATGAAGGTATCAAGAGTGATCAAATAAAGAAGAGGAAAAAAAAGCTAAAAGGCTATCAACCCAACTATTTCCTGTCCATCCCCATCACCAACAAAAAGGTGCTTATTTTTTAAAAAAACCTTTTTACTGTGAAGTTTTGTTCTAATTTGTATTTAAAGTACATTAAATGCTTGTCAGCCCACTCATTTGGAGATTCTGATATTCTTAAGTAACATAGTAGAACCATTTGGGAAAATTCTCATTCAAGTCATAGAATTATATTTAAGGAACGGTTTTAAAAAATACCATTTTACTAATTTTTCGAAAACCACACTCATAAGGTGATATGTCAAGCGCCTTTTGAAGGTTTGCTCAGTGTGTCAGGGAGCCCTTCAGAAGCAGAGAGCAGTGAGCAGGTAGAAAAGGGGATTCTCAGACCTTTGAGAGAGAGTAACCGGGGTTTCTTGCTGCTAAGTTCTTTTTATGCTAGTGAGTATTACAGTGTAGTCTGTCTTTGAAAATTCTTCATTGCTGTGGAGGTTGAGCATCCCTTGCTCAAAATACTGGAGACCAGCAGTGCGAGCCATTTTGAACTGCTTTGGGTTGTGGAATGTTCACATATACATGCTGAGCTATCTTAAGGTGAGATCCAAGTCTAAGCATAGAATTCGTTTTTCACCTACACTTTATTTGCATATCCTGAAGGTAATTTTATGCAACATTTTTAGTGCCTCTGTGTCTTGACTGTAACTTATCAGATGAAGTGAGGTATGACATTTTCATTTATGGTATTGTTTTGAATTTTGGAGCTTTTTGGATTTCGGTTTTTGGATTAGGAACTCACCTTGAATGAACTTAATATTGCATAGCAAACTTGGTAGAAATCCATTACAATTTTTAAAAATTAATGTATAAATAGTAGAAATGGTATTGTACCAAGAAACTCTTTTTTCTCCCTCAGTCATTGACTTTTATTATCCACGTACTTTATTGAAAAAGGGATGTAAATAGCCTAGAGCTGTATGAAAAACAAATCCAGACTGTTACATGCCACTCTGTTTACGTGTGGGAGCAGCAGTGTCCTTAGTTCAGGGACAACAAGTGTATGCGTTAGCTGCCCCTTTGCAGACACAGCCTGGGCACGCTTAGAGCAGCGGACTGGGCAGCAGCTCTTCCTGCAGGAGCTGTGCTTTCATTGTTTGCAGCCGCAGGAACTGGCACCAGTGCAGGAGCTGCTGTGCACGAGAGCAGGTGGGATCCATGCTGAGGTCTGGTGAGGCTGGAGAGCAGGTGGGATCCATGCTGAGGTCCGGGGAGGCTGGAGAGCAGGTGGGATCCATGCTGAGGTCTGCTGTGCACGAGAGCAGGTGGGATCCATGCTGAGGTCCGGGGAGGCTGGAGAGCAGGTGGGATCCATGCTGAGGTCTGCTGTGCACGAGAGCAGGTGGGATCCATGCTGAGGTCCGGGGAGGCTGGAGAGCAGGTGGGATCCATGCTGAGGTCCGGGGAGGCTGGAGAGCAGGTGGGATCCATGCTGAGGTCCGGGGAGGCTGGAGAGCAGGTGGGATCCATGCTGAGGTCTGGTGAGGCTGCTGTGCACGAGAGCAGGTGGGATCCATGCTGAGATCCGGGGAGGCTGGAGAGCAGGTGGGATCCATGCTGAGGTCTGGTGAGGCTGCTGTGCACGAGAGCAGGTGGGATCCATGCTGAGGTCTGGTGAGGCTGGAGAGCAGGTGGGATCCATGCTGAGGTCCGGGGAGGCTGGAGAGCAGGTGGGATCCATGCTGAGGTCTGCTGTGCACGAGAGCAGGTGGGATCCATGCTGAGGTCCGGGGAGGCTGGAGAGCAGGTGGGATCCATGCTGAGGTCCGGGGAGGCTGGAGAGCAGGTGGGATCCATGCTGAGGTCCGGGGAGGCTGGAGAGCTGGTGGGATCCATGCTGAGGTCCGGGGAGGCTGGAGAGCAGAGCTGGTGGCGGGGTGGGGGTGGCGCTGCTGGAAAGTGTGGTCACAGGAGAAACTCGTAAGACAGAAACCACTCAGCTGGCCTGGAACTCACTATTTAGACCAGGCTGGCCTTGAACTCACAGAAATCTGCCTGTCTCAGCCTCCTAAGTTCTGGAACTAAAGATGTGTGCCACCATGCCTGGTGAGACCCCTTTTTTGTAGCCTAATGTTAGGGCTAAATCTGAATTTGATTGTGAGTTATAGATATTCTTTTTGACTAGACCCCCTCCCTTTTGGGGGAGTATTGCAGAGGATCAAACCTACGGGTTCACATATGCTAGGTAAGTATTCTACCACTAAGCTGTACCCTTAAACCTGCTGAGAATTTCTTAAAATTTATTTTTATTTTATGTATATGAGTGTCTTGCCTGCATGTGAGTGCACCCATGTCATGCAATGCCCATGGATGCCAGAAGAGGGAATCAGATTCCCTGAAACTAGAGTTAAGGATGATTGTTGGCTGCTGTGTAGGTGCTGGGATCCGAACTGGGATCTTCTATAAGAGCAGCCAGTGTTCTTAACTGATGAGCCATCTCTCCAGTCTCCCTTCCATAAGACTCTTAAGAAACCAAATAAATAAACTTCATAAAGAAAGAAAAAGCCAAGTTCGTTTGGGTCATTCTAGGAAATACATAGTCTGTGAGATAGTTTAACTAGGGAAAAGAGATAGAAAAAGAGAAAACCACACAAGATTTTGGATTTCCACCAGTGAAGGCTCCTATTTTAAACTGCTACATACTTGATGACTGAACAGTAAAAGAGCCCTTGGAAGTGTTTTGGTGATACAAAACTTAGAGAAATCAGAAGTAAATATTGCTTTTAGATGCTTGTCAGTTGTTCAGGTAGGTGTTTCTTGTTTTGGGATTGTGTATAAATGGGCAATAGGCAAGAGCAGGAAGAGAGGTTCTGCTGCTTCAGGGGTTAGCCAGACAGAAGCCAGGCCCTGAGGAAACTCCACCATAGACAGCCAGAGGGGCTTCTCCAAGGACCCTGATTTATGTCTAGAAGAGAAGCCAGGTTCTTTGTTTTGATTTGATCATTTCCACTGTAGAGTCATTCAAAATGTCTGACTTTCACCTTTCTGTATTGTTTTTTAAAAATAATTTTTGTTGAGCTTTTGTACATTCCATACAATAGTTCTTAATCAAATTTAGATCTATATTGTTTTAGACTATTTATTTATTTATGGCACTTGGGATTGACTTAGAGGACCTTGTGCTTGCTAGACAAGTGCTCTATTATTGAATACATCCCCCAGCACTTTACTTTTTACATTGAGACAGGACCTCACCAAGTTATCCAGACTGGCCTTGAACATGTGGTCCTCTTGTTTCAGCTCCTGGGTAGCTGGATTACAACCCTGTGCCCAGCAGGGCATTCTGTTTGTTTTCTTTGTTCCCATCCTAGGCTGTCCCCACACCCTTGCTAGTGATGCCTGGACCCTCCCCTCTTCTGCTGAGGGTTAGTGGGATGATGTGGTAGAATACAGCAGCAGATGGGAAGGGAAACAAGAGGAATGCAGATCATCCTCCCCCAGGATTTGGTCCACTGGGGTGGGGTGGGAGTGGGAGGAAGGCCCAGGGAGCCCCCTGTAAGCTTGGAGTTCACAGACCTGCTTACCTGTCACCTGCCTCACAGACTCCACTGGTTTAGCTGATTAGATTATTTGAATTCCAGCTTCTTTAGGTGACAGTACTGACCTCACATGCTTATTTTCTAACCCTCAGTCTGGACACATCACCCACCTACCTACTTCCTTCAGGATTTTCCCATTGACACCAGCATTAAGATGACTCTCAACTCTGTTCTCTAAGATTTGGCTTTTCTGGCCTTCCCCATTTCAGCCCTTTGATCTGCTTGAGCTCCTCTTGTGTCTTGACCAAGTCACCTCCCCTGTTCTCAGTCCATTCGTTAAAGGCTTTTTAGAGCTTCTGGTTCATTTGCATTCTTTCAGTTTAATTTGATACTTGTCTTCCTTACAGGGTATTTTAGAGCTGTCTTTATATCTAGACTGGTCCTTGTCCAAGCGTAGGTGCGTGTTACATACGCGCATGGACCCCTCACATCCCAACACAGTTCACGGGTACAAGAGTATTTGTACTATACTTAGCTATAACTGGAACTCTTCTTTTCTTTCTTTATGTGGATCTGAGGATTGAACCGAGGTCCTGGCATAGATGTATGCAAGTGTTTCAGCTCTGGTCCCCAGACTTAGAAAACAACAAATGCAAATCAAAATCCAAGCTCAACAAGAAATAATTTTAGAGGAGGTAGAGTGGCTTACACAACAGTGGGAATGCAGGTTAATGTAATGATGCCTTCCTGGAAGACTTTTTAGGGAACGGTAAGTTTGGAAAGCTTACACTCAAGTATGGGGGATTGGGTTTAAGAATTGTACAAAATTAGGATGTATATTTTCTATCTTTTGCATGAATGCTTTTCCTGTCTGTTTGTGTTAAAGTATCTAATGCTCATTTTCTTTTTAAATTACTTCTGAGCTGTTGGGAAGGCCTGGGAAAAGAGGCACCATTTGTCACATTGTTTCAATGGAAGACTGTATTCCAAGTTCCAATTAAGGGATCTGCAAACAAGCTTTGGAAGCTAGCACAGTCATGATGAGGTGTTCTATTTTTGGTCTCTACTTATTGGCATCCAGTTTTAAAGAAAAAAAGCATTCAAAATTACACAGCTCTTTGATTTTAAACTTTTAACAGTCTGGAATTCTTTATTAATAGAAATATATATTTCATATTTTAAAGAAATAGAAAATAAATTAGAATGGCAACAAAATAATATCCTAATTAGAAGTGTGTGCATGTGTGTTTTGCCATTAACCTGGAATTACATATTCATTTAAAAGAAAAAAAACATTTGATGGGCTTATAATAAATTTTATTTTTAATGGTTAGTGTTGTATAATTATTCTACTAGCTGTTGCCCGTATGTGGTTTTATGTGCTTTCTTTGGAGGCGGAACAGGCTTGTCAGTTGTCTCTGTAGCAAAGTATCTGAAATGATTAACTCATAAAAGAAAAGGTTTTTGGGGTCACAGTTTTGGAATTTGCAGTCTTCTGATTGATACTACTTTTAGGCTTATGGAGAGACAGCACATCAAGTCAGGAGTCAGTCGCAGTAGCAGAACAACACTATTTCCTTCATGGCCAGGAAGGGGGGAAGAGAGAGAGAGAGAGAGAGAGAGAGAGAGAGAGAGAGAGAGAGAGAGAGATAGAGATACTGGTTCCTGAAATCCCTTCAAGGACACTCCCATGATGACTGAACATCCTCTCACTGGGCCCCACAGCTTAAGTATGCCACCATCTCTCAAAAGCACCATCCTGGGGACCAAGCCTTTAATACATGGACCTCTTGGAACATTCAAAATCCAAACTTGTAGACAACAATAGCAAATTGTTAATTAAAAATTAACAATTGTTAAATTAAAAAATGTGAGACCTAATCAGAAGCTGATGAAATTAGGAGTATATTAATTTTTAAGGAAAGTTTTTAGATGCTGATGGAAAGTTTTCCTTCAGGACTCTTAAAAACATTTAATTCTTTGTCTTATCATTTTGTAATATAAAAGTTGCTAGTTTTAATGAAAATATGGAAGACAATTAATACATTCGGACAATTAATACATTCAGTACCTTTCTGGAAAAAGTAGTAAAGCATTTGATATCATTGTATATTAAACACTTGGTATATAAAGAACATTTTTTCTGGAGGCTGGAAAGATGGCTCAGCAGTGACTGATCTTGCAGAGGACCTGGGTTTGATTTCCAGCACCCACACGGTGGCCTGTCTGTAACTCTCTAGTTCTAGGGGACTCAGTGCCTTCTTCTGGCTTTTGTGGGCATTGCATGCATGTTAGTGCACATACGTAGATGCAGACAAAACACTCATATACATAAAATAAAAATAAATGAAAAAAAAAGACACTTTGATAGCAGAAAGTGGTGTAACGGGAACATTTTTTAAAAAGAATATTTTTCTGTTTGTAGCTGATTATTTACTCTTATTTCAGTTATTGCTAGATTAGTTTTCCAAGCAGTTTTAATGGTTGTAGACAGGCAAGGAAAATGAGAGTATTCAGCTTTGAAAAAAGGTTAGGTAGCATGTATATCATACTTATTTTTTCCTTGTGCTGGGAATCAAACCTAGTCAGTTCCCTTATGTACTGGGCAAGTACACCATTAGTGAGCTACACCCCAGATGGCTAGGAAGCATATTGATAGAATTCTAATGACTCCTAATGAGGAAACAGGTTTAGCAGCAATATGTGTTAACAGCTTGGAAAAATTCCAAAAACAACATCAGAAGATGAGGTCAAAGGTCTTTTTATCATGTATAGCATGTAACTTATGTCTCTCACAAAGCACACAAGCTCTGTGGCATTTTCTTTGAAGTCTCATATGCTTTGAATCAATTAGAAAGTTTCAAAAATGTAAAGATCTATTTTCTAATTGTGTTATTTTAGGCATGTGGAATATGGCTTAGTGGTGATGTTTGGCAGATGAGGGTGTGCTTTTCTGTTAACTCAGTGAGTAGAATATTTAAGATTTAAATGGTTTTTAGTTTTTAGAATCTGCTTTTAATGTCATATTTAAATTTTACTACATAGTATTAGGTTTTGAAAATGGACTTTGTGCATTTCTGCCAGTGTGTGGCGATTATGGTGATAGATAAAGCTTAATAACTTTGTAGAATTTTAAACAGTGACTATAAAAATTAGTTTCTGTTGGCCTTCGATGACATTGGTACTTAAAAAAATGACATCCAGTTGAGACTCTGCAATGTTTTTCTTTCTTTTTTTTTTTTTTACTTTCTAAGAATGAATTAGGAATAAAAAAGCATTTAAAAAGTCTCTGATGATATCCAAGAACCTATAAATTAATCTGAAGCATCAAAGCACCATTAGGAAATATATTGCTCGATTAGATTAACTTTAAAATTTTCATAGGTTTGAGGTCAACCCTGTATTACAAATATTATGTGATTTCATAGAAATAATAGTCTTCAAAACATTTTACAGTTTTTAATTTTCAGTTTTAGAACTAACAGATAATTCACAACCGCTAGTGGTCTAAAAGTATTTTACTATGTAAGACATTGTACTAAAATGCTAAAGTTCATTTTTGGCATAAGGCCAGTTTTATTTGACCGAAAACTTGTTCGTGGCTATTTTCCCATAGTGAAGGTTCTGGGAGAGTTTTTATAAATTCATA
This sequence comes from Eospalax fontanierii, assembly GCA_035773235.1. NCBI lineage: Eukaryota > Metazoa > Chordata > Mammalia > Rodentia > Spalacidae > Eospalax > Eospalax fontanierii. Next base: position 30,900,382 of record CM069545.1, on the reverse strand, counting down.
TAAATAGGATACCATCAAAGAGAGATTGGGACAAAATCTATAGTATTCCCAAGTCCATAGAAACATCCCAGTAGTCTCTTAGCTGCATGACTAGGGAACCTTTGGGTTATCTTTACTCTCTCAGGTTAGAGGAAAATTCTTCTGTAGTCATATCTTGACTTAAATAATGGACATTTCTGGACTGTGAACTTTTTCTACTGCCTGTGTGAACTACCTGCCAAAAGAGAATAAGTGAGTCTATTTCAGGTTCTATTTTGACAGGGAACACAGTATTAGATTCTCTACATATTGAGTAAGTGGATTTTCTCAGTGCTTGTAAGGCCGACAGTGTAATGCCTGAAATTGTAAGATGGAACTCTAAGGAACCCATGCGGCATACTGCTGATCATTAAAGACAAGTGAATGCTAGCTCCCTTCAACTCGAATGCCATGGAAGGCAAAGCAGACGTCTATCACTATGAGTTGGTTAGGATCTGTAGGTACATAAGGTAACAGTCTTAGGATTCAGAACTACTGAGAGTCTTGGAATTACAATCTCATTTTTTTGCAGATAAGTGTTGAACAAATCTGCTTCCTCTGTTAGGTTTTTTACTTGGTAGATTGGGGTGTGGTAGGCTTTAGTGTAAGCCTCATTTTGCTAAATACCTATAACTGGGGAAAGTCCTTGGATTGCCTACAACTTTAGGGAGATTGGGGCCCCTGAGGCAATGGCCGGTCCACCTGACTATTTACAGGTTTAGCTCTTTTACATTTCCCTATGTTGGTTGAAGAAGAAACCCACAAATAACTGGGGGCTTCAGAGAGATTTGGCTCTCAGTTTTACCACTTCCTATTTGTGGGGAACAGCAACATTCAGGTTTCAAAGGGTCAGGAGACTCTGAAATTATTTCTTTTTTTCAGAGAAAACTTTATATGTCTGTCCTCTCAAGTTAGAAAGCACATCCCACTGCCACCCAGTAGAATGATGTGCATTTCTGAGAATGGTGTTGATGTCATGTGGGCTGGTTAGAAAAAAGATTTTCTGAATTAGATTTGAAACTCCCACTTCTGAAAATGGTTTCTTTATGCTAAGGGGTTTGTCGATTTATTATGAGTAGAGTGTAAGTGGGTGAGGTATGTCCTCCTATCTTGTATATAAACTAACACATATCAGGACACCTTGAGTCATAAGTTCCAATGCAGATTATAAATTTTACCTGTCAGTTATTTTGTTGATTTTCTCTGGGATTTGGAAAATCTTTTGCTAATAATGCTCTGAGTTCAGTTTTTGACTGAGAAGTAAAAAATAACCCCAGGAGTCAGAGCTGGCTGTTTGGAGGGCCTAACTTTGTGAAGCATTCTATTGGTTTCCCATTTCTTATCTTCCTCAGGGTACAGAATATTGAATAAAAGGGTTAGTAGGTTCAGGGAAGAAGACAGTTGAACAAATGGGTTAGTAGATTGAGAGTAATTATACAGAGGAGGATCAAGGGAGGAAACTGTTATGTCAGTTATTACATGGTTCTAATTTTTAGTTTCATCCTCAGTTTGTTGCTGAAATTTCATTTATTTTATTTGAATTTAGTGCTGAGTCTTTTGGAAACATAGTTTTAAATCACTTGTTTTCTTTTGGAAGTTTGAGTATGCCAAAAAAAAATAAAAGCATCTTAAGCAGGGAATATAGCTCAGTGATAGAGCATCTGTTTAACCAGCAGGAAGCCCCGGGTCTGAGCCCCAGCACTGAAAAGCAAACATAATAAATCCATCCCAGTAGCTCTGAGGAATGAACAATTTTATCTAGGCTAAAAGTTTCTCACTGTGTCTATTGCAGCTCTAAGTTATCTCTGATAAGATTCACCCATTTCTGTGGAAAGTTACAGGTTTCATGTCTTTAGTTTCTGAAGATAAAATTAGCCGACAGATGGAGGAGTCCCTGACTCTTTAGATGCTGATGCAGTTGTCATAGCCCGTGTTCCCAAAATTTATTTACTTAGGGTTTACAAATGTGTTGAGTTGAGTTCCTGGTGAATAGATACTTTGACCTTGTGGATACACAAATAAACTTAGAGTGCTCAGAATGTAAAATGTACAGCTCAAAATCTGAGAGCCTTTGGTCTCCAGAAAGCAGTGAGCATCATGGTCATGGTGTTCTCCTTAGCTTGTCTTCTCCATGCTCCTGGAGGTCACTAGGGGTCTCTTTTGAGGTTTACTTCTACCACTAAACTATAAAAGGAAACTCTTGGGTACAATAACATTTTATTAAGTTTGAGTGAGAAGCAGTTCATGAATTGGGGACACCAGATTCAAAAAAGATTTAGTGTTCCAATTTCATTGTGTCAGAGGCAAGTATTTATAGGAAAAATGTGGGAGTGAAATAAAGACATTGGTTGTACTTACAAAATTGCCTTTTATGGTTTACCTTGATGGAACATCACTAGTCACATAATCATATGTTAGTTGGCTGCTTATGATCGAGTCTAAGTTACGTTTCTGTCTAACATAAGCAGAAATGACCAGAAATGACTCAAGTTAAATTTTGATAATTTTTTTCAGTTTGAGCAAAGTTAAAGCTATTTTTAACCTCTTTGAACAATTTAAGACTAAATTGGTTTTTCTTGATCAGAGATTTTTCAGGCCTGGTCTCCATTTTAATTTTGCTTTAGCACTACTGGGAAAACATTTCTTCTGTTAGTCTCTTTCAACGGACAAGGAATAGAAGAGTGCCAGGATTATTTTAGATCATGTAGATTTATTGTAAAGATACATGTTATTACCATTATTCAAATGTTAAAGATAGTAAGGAGATTCTATTAAAGGAATCCATGGAGATAGGTATAGGACACAGGAGATAGCAAACAGAGACTCCAGTAGTGAACAGTAAGCTTGATTTTGATTTCAGAAAGCACTTGGAGGATTTGTAACCAAGGAGCAGTGTTGGGGTCAGTAGACAGAAAATTACTAAGATGAAACATCCAACTTGACAGAATTACTGCTGAAGGCAGACCGCTGGGAAGGTGGTCAGGACACCCAAGATGGGAGATTTTCTCCAAAGTGGCCACACAGAATTCTTACTCAGAATGGGTTCTCCAAAGACAAAGAAGAGAGCTAAAGATGGGCCCAATCCAGCAGAGGACTTGGTAGAACACAGTTCAAGGAAAAAGTGTCTATGAGATGTCAGGTTCCGGGACAGAATCTTATGATTTTCTCGGTCACATTCCACAGATAATGGGAGCATTGTTCAGGAGAAAACAGCTACTCCAGTATCAGAAGCCCTGCTCTGCTCAGGCTTCAGTGCTTTTCTGATCCTGCTTTTTTAAAAATAGAATCTGCTTCTGCCAGCCCCTCTTTTCCTTTTCTCTCTTACAGTCCGACTGTCCAGGCTTCTGTGCATTCTCTTCTCTCGAGGTTGTCTCTGGGCTTGCTATTTATGGTCAGACTATTCTCTAGCACACTCACATTTAGAAGATGATGGGAATTAGATCTGATAAGAAATGGAGGAGGTCGATATATTCTTCCACTTCCTGTTCCAGAGGAACAGGTGCCTAGAGGTAAAGGCAGAAAAGTGGCCAGGCCAGTGGGGCTATCACCTAGATGCAGACTGCAGTCATCTGGATTTCTTTCCACTGTGTCTCATGATTATGTCCTGTACCCCCTCACCCATCAGGAAAAAAAAATGACAGTATTCATTCTTGTGGGAATTCCTCCTATCCTAGAGAATCTAAAAGGCCATGAGGAATAGGTCCTCAGACACATTCACTTGGGGACAAATAAATATTGCTTCTAACAGAAATGGAATGTTGTCTGCTGATTTGACCTTTCTGTGGAAGAATAACGCTTTTCTTTTAGGAATGATCATAATTAGTGAGTCATACCCTTATTCAAGGACACATTTCTAAAAGGATGCGTGGTCATGGGGAGTTTTTCCAGCCAGTCAGTGACCCAGGCTGCAAAATAGGAATATTGGGGTTAGTGCTGATAAGATGGATAAGCATTTTGGAATTTTCTAAATTTATGTGTTCTATTGAAGCTATCCAGGTGAACTACCTAGGAGGTCTGAGAACCAAGTAGGCAGTGTGTGTTTTGTTGCAGAATCTTGACATTATTCTGATTTTAGTAGTTGGTTGGGTATTTTTCTTATTTAAAATTGCCATATAAAAGTTTTACTGACCTATGTTTTTTTTTTTTTTTGTTTGACTGATTAGATTACAGGTGGAATTAAGATCCTGCAGAATGCGATCCTACAGCAAGATGAGCGGCTGTCCAAAGCAATGGTCCGTGATGGCTCCTTCCATATCACTCTGCTAGTGATGCAGTTATTAAATGAAGATGAAGTAAACATGTGAGCCAAACATCTTTCTTGAACATTATTTTCAAATTATTAGTTTGAATAAATGTAGAGGAACCCCAAAAGGCTTGCAGTGCTAAAGACATATTCTTTATCCCGATTGATAGTCAATGCAGAGAATATTTTTTCTTTTGAGGCAGAGGTTCATGTAGCATGGGCTGGCCTTCATCTTGCTGTGTCAAGGATGGCCTTGAACTTCTGATCCTCTGGCCTCAGCTGCTTGAGTGCTGAGATTACAGGCATGCTTTAGCACACCCAGCATAAATGTTCTTTTTATTTATTTTTAATAATTTAAAAAAATTTTAATTTTTTTGTGTGAGTATATTGCCTGCATGTGTGTAAGTGTACTTGCATTGTGCAGTGCCCATGGAGGTCAAAAGAGGGCATCAGATCCCCTGGAACTGGGTTAAGGATGATTGTTAGCTCCACTGGGTACTGGGAACAAAACCACAGTTCTCTTCAAGAGCAGCAAATGGTGTTAAATACTGAGCCATCTTTTGCTAGCCACCAAGCTTAACTATTCTTTTCTTTCTTTCTTTTTTTTGAGACGAGGTCTCTGTATCCCCAGTTAGCCTGGAACTTGCTTTGTAGATATCAGTCTGGCTTTGATCTCATAGAGATCCACTTGCCTTTCAGCTTAAATATTCTTAATCAAAATTCTTTTCACTCTGTTACTGTTCTCAGAAGTATCCCTGGGCTACACAGTTGTGTTGCCTCTGTCCAGTATACAAGCATTCTAGAGCCTGATTCTAGAGTCTAGGAGGAGACTTTAGGTGAAGATTCTAGAACTATGGCATAACCACCCTTTCTTAGCTGCCTGGCTTTGAACAAATCATTTGGTTTCCTAGTAAACTGAGAAAAGAATAGTGCCACCATAAGCAAGAGCCCTAAGCACAAGGCCTGACATGCAGTGGGAAGCTCTTAGTAGCCATTAGAGCTGTCATTTTCCTGGAGTTGGGGAGGATTTCAGTTTCATCTTACTTCAGCTATTTTTTGTATCTGTGTATTCTACTCCCTGCCACCCGCACACTCGCCACCTGCACACTCCCTCCCATTCCATAGAGGTTGAATATAAGTCATTGATTACTGGAGTGGAGAGGCTTACTCTTCCTCAGGTTCCTGGGACAAGTCTGTATGGACAAGTCTGTTTTTCTTGCTACCTCCCATGGAGTTCATTGTGTTAAGCTCAAGCTTAGGCTCTTTGGAAAACCAGAGGCAGAATGAATTGCAGGAGGGAATGAAGGACAAGGCTTGAATTGGGATGTGGGTAAGAAAAGAATAAAAGGAGAAAACGAAATATAGTAGTAACTCCAAGTATCCAGCCCATTATGATGACTGTAGTAATTTACTTAGTAGAGCCTCCCGTGTGTAGCCATCAGCCTTCTAGTCTTTTCAGAACTGCAAGGGAAGCAGAGATTTTACTTGACTCACTTCAGTTGATCACTTTGCTAATCAGAAAAAAACAAATACTCTGATACTCTTGAAAGAAGACAAGCCAAAGATGTGGCACAGAGGGAGAAGAACTGAGTCTCACCTTGGGTGTTGAAAGGGTGATGGATGAGTCAAGGTTCTCTGAGAACAGAACCGGTAGGAAATGTCTGTATAGATATATCTATCACTGTCCATTCATGTAGACATTTCTGTCTCTGTATGTAGATGTTCTTTAAGAAATTGGTTCATATGGTTGCAAGTGTTGGTAAGTCTGAAATCTCTTGGCAAGAATAATAGGCTGGGGACCCAAGGGAAGAGTTTGTGTTGGAGGCTAAATTCAGATGCAGTCTGGGGGCAGAATTCCTTCTGTCTCTGGGCACCTCAGTTTTTTCTCTTGAGGTATTCAGCTTGGTTGAATGAGGCCTGCTTACTTGCTGGAGGGGTAGAACTATCAACTTTAAGTGATGGTGTGATTCACGGTGTGGTCTCAGCATGAGCAGCTAACTAGAACAAAATTGATATTTTTCTGGAGAGACTTTTTTGTATGAATTATTTTTTAAAAACTCTAATAACATTTTTATCTTTCATCCCATACTGGGTAGTGTGCTGTATTTTCAGCCATATTTTTCATTCTTACTCTTCAAAGTCTAGATTCATATTTTAAGGTTTAACAAAGTATTAGTCAATAGATTGACCATTAAATATGCAGAGATATTTCAAAACCATAAATTGATTTGGATGGATATCATCTAAAGTCCTCCTGTGCCTTCACAGTGTGGAAAAGGAAGTAGAAGTATATTAGGCTAAAACCAGCTGTTGATTTGATAAGCTAGTTGTCCTGTCTTAATTTGAAATACAACCTTTTGGCCTGAACTCAGTTTTAGAATTCTGTTTTTAGAAGTCAATTTTAGAATTTTGTATGTGAATATATTTTATTTTACTCACTTAAATATAAAGAAGACTTTTCACAAACCACTCTTGGAAAGACATCCAAATTTTAAAAGGATCTGAGAGTGATACTTCCCAATAGACCATATGATTCCTTCTTAGTCTGTGGATCAATGGTGACTCATTATGTAAGTACTTCGATAAATACAACTAGAGAACAGCTGTGTTGCACTGATCTTAGACTTGCCTGTATTTCCTTTACAAGTAATCTGTAGAATTCATTATTTCTGAAGTCTTAATCTTTCCCATAGCCTGCTATGGAGTATAGTTCATGTAATCTGAATATCTTGAATTCCTTCAATGATAGGTAAATTGTACACATGGTTAACTCACAGCATGCAGTGAGGACAGTGCAGAATTAGAAGTGTGTATACTTTTCTTTTGGAGGTACAGTGAGAAACGCTGACATTTACAGAGCTGTTCTGAAGTATTATATCATTTTTAAATTAGGACAGATGAGTGAGTATGAAATGGATGAAAATCAGTTAAAACATCATATGAAGAGTAATTTAGAAATAAGAAAGGACTGCAGAAAAATAATTACTTTTTTTGTCATACATTTGACTGGTAAACAGGATAATTTAATGACAGCTTTCTTAGAAAGGTGTTTCAAAATCCTCTTCTTTCTGTGCTTGCTTGTTTCTTTTTTAAGTAATTGCCGCCCTCTAGTGATACTTTCATATTTTTATCATAATGTAGTGTGTACACCAAAATTCTTTTCAAGATGAAAGTAATTGATCATAGTTTTAAAGCATTCAAAATTTGATAATGTCTAACTCAGTAATATAAAGAAAAATAAAGATTTGAAATGCAGAGTGGTCCTAATGAACATAGGCTAGACAGCAGTAACATGCATTCGGCTATAGTTGGAAAATACAGTTATTCTCATATTTCATATGTATCTAAGTGTAGTATATTATCTTATAGAAACTGTTATATTTTAAGAGAGAATGTGTATTAAGTTTTAGTAGAATGCTTTGCAAAACAATAAATCTTGTATAAAATAAGTGTTAATACTTTTATTTTAAAAATCTAGGACGTAGGCTAGTTGAGTGCTTACTTGCTATGTACAAAGCCTGGATTTGCTCTCTAGTCAGTGCACAGCTATCATCCCAACATTTGAGAGGTGGAGGCCGGAGGATCAGAAGTTCAAGGTTATCCCTGACTACAGGAGACCCTGCCTCAAAACCCACCCCTAGAAACAAAAACAAACAAAAAATCAAAGCAAAGAATTTAGAACATTTTCCACAATCTATTAAAGGTCTCATATGTACTAGGTTTAAATTTTTCTTGATGTATTATTAGTAAAACCTTGTCCAAAGCGTGTTTTTGAGTTCTATTTCCTTTTCTCCCTGGGTGTTACTGGGGAGTGAATCTAGGACCTCGTACATGCTAGGCAAGTGTGCTACCACTGAACTACATCCCAAGTCCTTTGAGTTGTATATGTAATATTTTCTTGGTTAGAAATTTCTTTTTTTTTTTTTTTGAGTCAAGGTCTCACTTGTTTTATAACCAGATTGTCCCCAAACTTGAGGCAATCCTCCTGCCTCAGCCTCTAGAGTGCTGTTATTAAAGGAATGGTTCATCATTTTGACTTAGAAATTTTTTGATGAGCTCTAAAATAATATCTACATTCATGTCCTTAAATCAATTATAACTAGGTAAAGACGTAATTCACTTCTTCTATAGTTATTATTTTAAAATGAGTATCAGGGCAGTCGGGCAGCAGCACAGATGGTGACCAAGGAAGGCTCAGTGCTGCTGCGTGTGAGGTTCTGTGGTAGTCACAGCCCCTGTGCTGGCGCAGCCACCCTCGGCTGCTCTGCTCCTCCTCCATTGCTCACGCCATGCTGATCATCTGACTGAAGAACAAGTTGCTGAAATCAAGGAAGCTTTCTCCCTGTTCAGTAAAGATGGTACAACAGAGTACCACAACTGGTCAGACACTGACATTGTCCGTGAATTGCCCATGTGTAAGCAGCACACCTATAATGCAAGGCTCACGAAAGGCTCTCCACCCAAGGCTCATGCAGCATGGAACAGGGGTGAAGAGGACACTGATGAACCTCTCATCTCATTAACGAAGCTCTCTCATCACAGAGGACCAGTAACACAAAATGTCACAAATGGCCACAGAATGATTAGGAATCTGCAGAGTGTAGGTCCCTGGACAGGACTCCTGTATTGAGTTTCACTCACGCAAGGCTCAGGAGCCCTTGTGGAAGTCGGGTAAAAGGACTGTAAGAGCCGGTGAGGAGGGGCATGACCATATGGAAATAGAATCCTACAGGCTCCTGGGACCCTGCTCACATGAACCTACAGCAATGGTTTCGGCATGCTCAAGACCCATGCAAACTGAAGCAGACAAAAATTCAGCCTAGAAATGGAGAAATGGGTAGCAGACCCCAAACTTTGCTGGAGGAATATTGGCAACTGATTACTGTTAGGTAAAGATGAGGTAATCTTCCTCAAGTGAGGAACTCTGGATAGATCAACTAGACCTCAGTGGATAAACCTGCACTGAGGTCATTTGGGGACACCATCTTGATACAACAGACCTTAACACTGACGAAAGAATGTGTGGATCCAATTGGGGGCTCTGGGAGGGTGCTGGTGGGGGAGTATAAACATGATTAAGATTGATTGAGATATTCTATGTGAAATACACAGTGATTCAATAAAAAACAAACGAAAATGAACTATAAAAGATGGTGGGACACCGTCACAGTGAAGGAGCTTGGGCTGTCATGAGGTCACTGGGTCAAAATCCCATGAGTTGCAGGTCATGATCAGTGAAGTGGGTGCTGATGAGAATGGCACCATTGACTTCCCACGATTCTCAACTATGATGGCTAGAAAAATGAAAGACACAGATAGCGAAGAAGAAACCCATGAGGCATTTTCAGGTCTTTGACAAGGATGGAAATGATTACATTAGTGCAGCAGAAGCAGATATTGATGGATATGGACAAGTCAACTATGAAGAATTCGTACAGATGATGACTGCAAAATGAAGAACTACTTTCAACTCCATTTCTCCTACTAGAAGAATCAAATTGAATTTTTTACTATCTCTGACAAAAAATAAAAATAAAAAAAATAAAAAAGAAAATTTCATTTATTCAGTCTGTTTCTACATAGCAAAACTGAATGTCAAACAAGTACATTTTGTCCACACTCAAAATCTGCATGCATTGGTTGGTGTTCCTGTCCCCTAAGGAGAACACTCCACATCACTTTTACCATATACATCCTGTACTGCCTTAATGATAAGGAAGCACTTAGTGGACTCCTAAAAGTTCCATTTGCTAATGATCAATACAGTCCTTGAGTTGGCCAGTTTTTCATGCATGCAGCTTGATGATTGAGCACAGTCAGGCATTTATAGTAAAATCAAAAAATGGGAAAACAAATTCAAAACCTGCTCAGTTAATTTCCAGTTTGATTTGTCTAAATTGCTAGTAGCCAGATTACTGTAGACACAACATTTAAAATTGGTTGACCTCAGGATGATGTGCAGAAAATGGGTGAAAGGGCTAAACCCAAAACACAGTCCCACTAGTAGGATGGTCTTCTTGTACTTCCATATGCTCTGACCCCATGGTGACCCTGGTAGCATTCCTGAGTGTGTTTGTTTAGTGCTGTGTATATTGTACTAGAGTGAAGTGAATGTCAGGCTGTCACCAGATCACACAAAATTTTGCTGAGAAATCTTTACCGAGGGAATATCTTTGGACTTTACGTTTTTAAAACCTTCTGAACAGTGACTTGGAGCTGGCAGAGTGGTCTGTGGCTTCGGACTTCAGCACAACCATGAACACTGCTGTTCAAGAAATTATTATTTACATACATTCCAAGTTGTAAATTCTGGTCTTTTATTTTTTTTCCAATAAAAAGACCGTTAACTTTAAAAAAAAAAAAAGGATATTCATTTTAACTACAAGTTAGAGCTAGAAGATATATTGAACTTTAAAGTAATGCATATAAAATTTATCTTTCTACAATGGATTGATTGTTCTTTATTTGATTCTCTATATATGATTACTTAGCATGTTGCTGAAAAAAAATGTTGTCTTTTACCAGTGGGATTGATGCACTTTTGGAACTGAAGCCATTGATTGAGGAAATTCTCAAGGGGAAACAGTTGACTTTGCCCTTCCAAGGGATTGGCACTTTTCAAAATCAAGTTGGCTTTGTGAAGCTGGCAGAAGGAGATCACATCAACCCACTTTTGGAAATAGCAGGTAAACAGACAGCAGTAAAACTCATGAAATCTCATGTAATGCTTTTTCCAGTGATTGCCATAGAGATATGACATTTTTAAATTTGGAAGCCAGTATGGCCTCACTTTGTATATGAGCTGCTTTGGTATTGACTATGTAAGTAATGACTAAAGAGCCTGGAAAGTTGTCTTAGTTCTTGGTTTAAGAAAAATGAATTGTAAGTCTGAAGGATCCCTTTGTTTATCATGACGTCTACAGTAGTATGTATTTAATAAATGTCAAATCAATGAATGACAGTCACCACTTGCCTCTTCAGAGACTTGTGGGAATGGTCATCTCTATTCCAGAGAACCAGTTGTCCATCAGCAGTATTTCTGTTTATACATTTCTCCCCTTCCTTTTTGTCTATTGCTTGTTGAGATCTATTGATGAGGGTCAAAGGCCCCACACTTATTGGAAACAATTTGTAGAAGACACATCCAATCGCAATAAAGTTGGAATTGGGTTCAGGAAAAAAAGCCAGCCTAGATGAGCGGATTTGAGTTTGATTCAGAGATAATAGGTTGGGTCTTAGCTTTGACAAGTCTTGTTTTAATTCATGCCCTGTGGTGTCATGTCATGTCATCTTATTGTAGGGTCAGCCATCTTGGGTTCAGAACACACTGTCAGTATTGGTCTACTCTTGGTTTGCTTGTATCATTTTAGGTTTTTTTTCTGTCTTTGTTCTGTCCTTTTCTTCTCTCTTCTCCTCTCTTCTTTCTTCTCCCTCTCCCACTTTCATCCCCTCTCCTTCTAACTCTATCTCTCTTTAGAAAAATAATTTAATAATCTGGACATCTGCTACCAAAATAAAAACCAGGACTTTAACTGACTCTTGTCCTCTACACATCTCTCCCTTGTTCTTTCTCACTTAGCCACCACCCTGAAGTTGGTGCTATTACTTTTTTGTATTTTCCCAAAGTATATATATTTTTATTTCATTTGGTTTTAGCATAATAGAAGTGTACCAAGTTGTCTGTGACCTTTTAGGACATATTTTCACCCTTCATAGTATTTTGCCTCTTATGCATTAATAATCGCTTATTTCAAAGCACACCATTAGTGGAGGGGTGTGTGGAGTGGGAACCTGGCTTCATTGTTGGTTTTCTTTTATGCTTTCAAGGCATTTGAGGCAAATGTTTTGTGAATGACAGTGTTTTCCTAGGGCTATCATCATTCACACTAACCGTTGAAATAGAACAGTGTCAACTGTGATAAGTAGTGTAAGTTGGCTTAGTTCACAGTCCGTTCAGGTGTATCAAATGTAGAGCTATTCATATTTTATTAATATATTTCTATAATTTATTTGAAAAATTTTCTATAAGAACATTTTATGAATGTAAAATTTACTATGGATGTTACTGGTCAAACAGCCACATTCATCTTAATTAAGAGTTCTAAGATTTTTTTATAAATGTATTTCCTCTAAATTCATTTCTTTTACATAATATTATGCTCAAGGAATTGTACTTTAGTGGATGGAATTAATTACTTCAGTATGAGAAGGAATTGTGCTTTAGTGGCAACAGTTCATTACTTCAGCATGCCATTGGTTAGGTACTTGGAATAGAAAATGGAAATCAAAGTTTTTTGACCTCTCAGGAGCAGTATTAGAGAAACAAATGGGTGAGCAGGTATGATAGGATACAGTCATTTCTCTGTGTACAGGCAGGCACAGTGTATTGTGGGTGCACAGGAGAAGGATCCCATATTGAGGAAGGTTTCACTAGAAATGTAGCATTGAGTTGAGATTTGAAGGTACTTAGAAGGCTTTCTGGAGGAAAGAATATGTGAGAAGAAATCAAGGCATATTTAGGGAACCTCAACTAGTTCAGATTTAAAAATAATACTATTTGTGTGTTCTGGGACTTGAGCTCTGGCTTCCAGGCTTGCAGTTATCTGTTCTCTGGACATTACTCACTATCTCCCAGTAGTTCAGTTTTATTGGAGTTTAAATTGCAAATCAGGGAGTATCATGAAATGAGATTCATATGATAAAGGAACAAAGAGAGTGAAGAAAGGGCTTTAGGAAAATGGTTGTTTTAACTAGCAATCAAGGGAAATAGAAGTGGACATTTTCTGAAGCAGTGTGCAATGGGGTAGCAGAACAGTGCTAAATGTGTTTGAGATGATATTCCAAAACTATAATTTCTTATTTTCTCAGGCATTATTCTGAGATGTGGGTGTGGGAATGGAGAGGGGAAACTGAGTTAATCAAACTTGACCCTTAATGACAAATGTGTTAAAAAGGAGAAGAGAACGTGCGTGCTGGTGGGAGAATGGTTAGCAGTGTGTGAGGATGCATTATTCCTTTCGCCTTAGAGAATGAAATAAAGTGTGGGTGGAGTCAGTATTTGGAAGAAAGGGACAATAGGTTGAAGATTAGTGGTAATAGAAGTCTAGAAGTGGGACAGTTACAAGGATTAGTAATGGCCAGAGAACCAGTATATTGAATTTTGAGCATTTAGGAGAGTTGCCCTTAACAAAGGTTAATGGAATCTTCATCCCTTATTTTCACAAAGAGGAGCAAATGCTATATAGAAGTTTAAAATATCAAATTATTAAAGCGTGATATAGAGTTCAGTAAGGTTGCTAGATAAAAGATCAGTATACAAAATTGGTCAATAATTGAGACTGAGATGGCTCAGCAGATTAAGGCACTTGCTACCAGGCCTGAAGACCTGAGTTTGATCCTGAGGACCTACATGGCAGGAGAGAACTGACTCCAGCAAGTTTCCTCCATACATGGGCTGTGACACACACACATATACATACACTCACACAGTAAATAAATGTAAAAAAAGGTAACTAATTGAATTACCTAATTTTCTAAAAGGTACAATTTATAAGAGCAACAAAACCATACTGTGAAGCAACAAATCTAGTAGGCTATGCTAGGCTTTTATGGAGAACTTATTTGGACTCCGTCCTTATGAGCTACATTTTTCACAACACTTTTCATATTTTCCTTTTTTTATTTGTGGCAGGAACATTTTTTTCTCCATGAGAAATTCATTTTTAGACTAAGACCATCAGAAAATTCCATGCTTACTTAGACAAAGCCATGTCTCTGTAGAATTGATATTACAGAATTGATATGAAAATAATTTTGTCTTATTTTTAAGACTATAAGAAAATGATTTACTACAGTTTTTTGTGTGTACATATTTAAAAGTAAATGTTGATTGTGTTGATTACATATATTGTGTTAAATAACACAAAAACCTGATTGGAAAAACTAATTTTTCTACATTCCTTTTTTTTAGACAAAGTCTCTTGTGGCCCAGGCTGGCTTAGCACTTACTGTGTGGTAAGTTCAAGGATGACCTTGAACTTCTAATCATCCTGCTTCCATACCTTCAGAATGCCAGGGTTCCTTGTGTGACCATGCTCAGATAATATGGTGCTAGAGTACATGTTGACAAGCACTCTACCAACTGAGCTGTGTCACTAGTCCCCCCCCCCAATTTATTTTTGTATCTTAGAATCAGGACTATTTTCCTTGAACATTTTTTTTTAAAACCTGATGAATGTTGGATATTTAACTTGTGTTTTCTAAGCTAGAATTGGTTGTCTAAAAGCTTAGAATTGAGCTTATAGCTTGTCTTAATTTAGAATAGGATACTAAGTCTGTCTTCCTAGCTTTAATTTCCTTCTTGTCTCATTTTCCTCATTTTGAATTCGTTTATGTGTTGCCATATGCACATCTTTAGAGTCATCTTAAACCCTGTTTTGGGGACAAGGTAGAGTATGTAGAAGTGACAAAATAAACAAATAGCATTTCAAAGCCAAGTGGGACTAAAAGTCGTTACTGAGCCAGAGAGAAAGCAGCTCTAAAAGTTTTGATGGTGCATCATTTGGGAATTGATGCCCAGAAACAAACTTACTGTGTTTTTCCTGACTGTTCAGGAGAAAATGTTAGACTTTTCTTTTGTAATATAAATATCATGGAAACATTTCTGACGAGTCATTCATTCATTGTCCTTTTAAATGACTCAATGGGTGCTTGCAACACTAGGAATTCCATCCATTCTTCACAAATATTCTCTCAGAAGTATTTTCCAGTATTGATGAAAGGTCCGTTGTATGCCGAAGAATGTGAAATCTCACCAGCCTTAGTGGGGATAGGAACCCAGGCAAGTTGGTTTGTCATTTAGCAAAGGCCACTGCCCCTGTAATTCCTTTCTTAGGTCCAGAGGCATTAGGGGTTACTGCTTAGAAATATATATGCTCTAAAAATTTCAGCAAAACGTTACAGAAAATAGAAAATGAAGGGAAAAATGATTGCTGGTTATACTTGCTTTGAACTATTACGTGTATTTCTATTGTTGCTTTTGGTTCTAGTTTTTACGGGTACTTATAAGACATCCAAAGATTTAGTATAAATGGAAGTTTTTCATTTATCTAGTCATCAAAGCAATGCATATTTTGTTTGTTTATTTATTTGTTTTTGTTGTTTCAAGAAAAGGGCTTGTGCTGTAGCCTTGGCCTGCCTAATACTGTGTAACCCAGGCTAGCCTTGAGCTTGAAGCAATCCTTATGTCTTAGCCTTCCAGCTGCTAACATTTATAGATGTTGTTAAAGACTAAGTATGGACTGTGCCAGGCACTGATGCTTAGTTGAGACCATCACTTATATAGTGTTCATGTAGTCAGATTGTGTTAATACATGAAAAATTTTCAGTGTTTTATTTCTTTATATTTTTTTGATGGTAAGGATTGAATTCAGGGCCTTGCCTATGTCAACAATGTGCTCTATCATTTTGCTTCATCCCCAGTCCCTAAAAATAGTCCCCTTATTTTTAAAAGAATTCCTCAGGATTAGATTTAAGTCCAATAATATTGTTACTAGGATTTCTCTTTCTGGTCTCCTCTGGGCTCCCTGATCCTTGTAAGTTAAGGTGAGACACCCAGAGAGTCATATAAAGCACTCCAGAGGTGAGAATGGGTGATGGCCAAAGGAAGCACTGTTCTATCTACCTGGTAGCTGGGTTTCATACAATTTTAAAGTCCCTGGACCAGACAGGCTCCCGGGGAGCATTTTCCAAGGTGGTAGACTTTTATAGTGGTGGCAGTGGTGTGTCCTGCTAGAAGAAAATCTTCTGCTAGATAGTAATGTTACAAGGTTTTGTTCCTCCAGAAATGCCTATAGAGGCCAGAAGAGGGCATCAGACACCCTGGAATTGGAGTTATCTGTGATTGTTAGTTACCATGTGGGTGCTGGAAAGAGAACCCAGGTCCTCTGCTGAGCCATCTCTCCAGCTCTAGCCCTGCCATTATTTTTTGTTTAAATTTGTTTTTATTTTATGTGTATGAGTGTTATGCCTGCATGTATGTAAGTGTACCTGTGTCATACAGTGTCTGCTCAGGACAGAAGAGGGCATTGAATCTTCTGGAACTGGAGTATGTTAGCTGCCATGTGGGTCCTGGGATTTGAATCCAGGTCTTCTGCAAGAGCAGCCAGTGCTCTTCACTGCTGAGCCATCTCTCCAGCCCCTGTACTGTAATTTTTGAGACATACTTTCTCATTGAACCTGGAGCTCATTGATTGACTCTGCTGATTGGCTAGTCAACTCCACGGGTCTGCCTCTCTCCTCCTCACTAGTGCTAGGGTTTTTATAGGTGTGTGTTGCCGTTCCTGGCTTTTCATGTGGATGCTGTGAGTCTGAACACAGGTCTGGGGCAGGCACTTTACTCAGTGAATCATCTCCTCAGCTCCGAATTTGAGCTGAAGCAGAGAGGTCACTCTCTGATCTCCTACTCTTCTTCTTGAAGAGGTTATAAAACATAGGAAGAATTTTCTAAGCATTCCCTGAAACAGGTAGTGTGATTTACATTTGAGAGGTGTCTTCCCTATCTCTGGAGGAAAGGACTGTCCTTTTCTCTGGAGACACGGGGACGTAGAGAGGCCTTGCTAGTTCCCTGAGTCTAATCCCTTCAGCACATCTTACACTCTTGTGCTTCTCTGTAACTACTTCATCTACTTCATCTTTACTTGTTCTGTTGGGAGTTGGGAAGAATGTGGTCTTCAATTTCTTATGAAGGGTCCCATGTTACATAAACTTCTATTAAGTAAAATTGTGTGCTTTTCTCTTATTACTTTGCCTTCTCTTATAGACCTCCCAGCCATCAACATAACATGAGTAGAACGTTTCTTTCCCCTTCCCCCATACTGTCAACACTTGAATTACACACCCTGTTGGCAATTATTTCTGACATGAGTGGTTATTTTGTGCTGTGGGCTGAAGAGGCCAAGACCATCTTTTACTCTCTGTACCTGTGGGTTTGTGGTGGCTGTGTCTTGAGAGAAGTTAGTTATTTGCCTCAAAAGCTATGTGGGTCACATCTCACCTTGATCTTATTTTCCAGAATAAAACAGCCATCTCCTTTCCCAGCATTATCCTGTAGCCCTTAGAATTAAGAAGATGCTGAAAGGCATGTATTTCTATATCATTTCTTCACATTTACAATAATGAAATTGCTCTGAAAAGCTGTTTGCATAGAAATAAATATTAAATTTTATTCATTTTTAAGCTAAATGCAGTTTTGTTAAGATGGTTATTAGATTGAAAGATTGCTAAAACTTTAGCTTATTAGAATTATAGTGGTCTTTGCAATTTTTTTCAAGGTGAGAAAAGTACCCTTGGGTAGCATGATAAAAAATTCTAAGTACATTTATCTCATAAAATGAAAAAAAATGAAAGGTTTAAGATGTTGATTTGAGCACTGTTTTCTCTTATTTTGACTGTCATTCCCCCAAAGATGGCGAGAACAAATTGTGTTTTCCACTCCTTATGAGGAATCTGGTCAGTTTCTGGTATTTCTGGGCAGATCTGGGCTACTGTTACTGCCTGAAGACCTGGACTTCTAACCACCATAGGCTTTTGGTGTCCCAGGAGCCTGCCAAACCTTCACCTCCTGGCCTGAGTTTGTTCCACTGTCTTCAAACATGTCAAACAACTTGGCCACACCACACTTCCTTTATGCATCAAGGGCCAGGATGTATGTACTGCCAGTCTGTGCCTTGAGGACTGTCTGCCCCCAGTCTCATTTCTGCCTGTTTGCATGTACCATGCTCCATACTAACTTTTCTTTCTGATCTCTTTCTTAGCCCATTTCCTCATTCCCTCTTTAATTTACTTGAATTTTAATTAGTCATATAAAAGACTTGCTTTGTGACTGGTGTTTTCTAATCAGCTTTCAAACATTAGTTCATTTAGTTGTTGCAGATCTGTAGGGCAGGGACCATGATCATCACCCTCACTTGACTGATAGGGAAAATGAGGCACAAAGAGGTTAAGTAACACATTAGTAAGTTTCAGAGCCAGGATGCAAGTATAGGTAGCTGGACTCCAGATTCTTTACTGGGTAATCGCTATGGCAGTCTGTCATTTTATAAATTAGCTGCTGGACATCCCCAGATAGAGCCTGAGCATACCCCTTAGCTTCTTGCCTTAGCTGAAAGCTATCTTTTATCTGAGATGGTAGCTTCCTTGGCAAGGGAGACCACTCCTTTCTCCAACTCCATCATACCAGAGGCCCAGAGATGTCACTGCAGACTTCTGGTGGCTTTCCTGCTCTGTCCCTGTCCGTCCCTCACACAGAAGCCTTTCCTCGTTGGTATGTCATGCCGCGGTCTTGTTATTTCTACCTGTCCTTTCTCCTGTCATCTTGATATTTCCCACTTATGGAGGCTTTTTGTCTCTCAGCTCGCGTTGTGATCCTTGCTTGCATCTTTAACACCAACTCTCTGAGCATGCTGGCACCGCATGAGCCATGGAGTCCATCAGAACTTAATTAGATCACTGTACAGCCTGTTACCAGAAGACTGTCTTAAGCTGTAAATCCTTCAGTTTCTTTACTTGTAAAATGGCATAATATTAACTCTCAAAATAAGATGAGCTCATGTATATGAAGTGTTAGCACAGTATTTGGCACATATACACTTCATAATGAGCACTATGTCATTCATAATGACCACTCCTCTCCTACCAGCATAACACCACTTTCTTATGGTGTCTTGCTTTTTTTGACTGTAGCATCCTGTACCTGTACTCTACTCTAGTAGTCCGTAAGAACAGCAGCGGAATGTTTGATGATCATCATTAGGAGTTTTCTGTTTCTGAGAGTTTGGGTGTAGCAGTCCCCCGCCACAACCTTCCTCTCTGTTGCACTGAACTTCCGTCACTGCTCGTACTCACTGAGGCCTCCTGTTTCTTTCAGACCAGACCGGATTTATTCCTTCTTAAACTAGTGAAAGTATCAGAGTGCATCATATACTCTTTAAAAATATTCTCTTGATTTGTTTATTTTTATTTTATGTGTATGCAAATGCACCCATGTCATGCAGTACCCATGGAGGCCAGAAGAGGGCATTGGATCCCTTGGAATTGGAGTTATGGTCAGTTAGCTGCCACAGAGTACTGGGAACTGAGCCAGGTCCTCTTGCCATGGAGCCGTCTCTTCAGCTCCAATACACTCATATGTTCTGGATGGAGTTTTCAGTCCTCTTTTTGTTTTTGTGTTTGAGGTAGCTGGCAAATACCAGCGGCACACCAATTCATTGTGTGTGTGTGTGTGTGTGTGTGTGTGTGTGTGTGTGTGTGTGTGTTTTCTCAACACCTGAGCAGAAACCAAACAAAAACCCTATCTTGTCATTCTTGTCATGACCCACAGTGCCCTCTATTCAGTATTCCTGTCAGCTTCTCCTATTTTTAAATTAAATATTTTATTTTCATTGAATTGTGTGTGTGTGTGTGTGTGTGTGTGTATGTGTGTGTGTGTGTACATGAATGTGGGTGCCTATGGGGGCCAAAGGAAGGCATCACATCAATGTAGGTGCTAGGAACCAAACTGAGGTTGGTCCTTCTGCTTAGAGCACTTAACCTCTGAGCCATCTCTCCATCCCCAAGCATCTTCTGTCTTACGGTCCTCTCTCCTTGCCTACTTGCGCCAGTTACTTTTGTGTCTTTCAGAAACTGGAAGTCTACAAGTTTTCCTACTGTAGAACTTTTGAAAATACTCTGCCTACTTTGACCCTTTGTTCTGCAGGTCTTAAATGTCACCACTTTAGTCTTCACCTGTCTGCTGTGAGTGGAATATCCTTATGTCACTGTAACCCAGTAGGAGTCTCTAGCAGCTCTTTTTGTTTCCATTTTTGGGGGAAGTGGACTCGGTGGGTGACACAGTATCTCATGTAGCCCAGGTTGGCCTTGAACTCCTTGAATCCCCTAAATAGCTTATGTAACCAAGGCTGGCCTTGAACTCCTGATCCTCCTGCCTCTACCTGCCAGTGCTGGGATTCTAGTCATGCACCACCATGCCTCTCTCCCTCACAGCTCTTATCACAAGTTATAATTATATTATTGTCTTTTCTATGAGGTTGAGCTCCATGAAGGCAAGGACCATGGCTGTCTTGTTGTCATTGCATGCCTAGTGTTTTATGATGTCTGAAAGATGTTAATAGTCATTTATCCAGAGAATAGGAAAATGAAGAAATCCCACAGTCACAAGAGTTGCTTCTACTGCGGATGCAGGTTTCCACAGTGAGCAGTGGCCTGCTGGGTGTCCCACAGCGTCTTGTGTTGTCTCCATGCTGTGTTTCCTGTCTGGAGCAGTGACACTTTTCCACTCTTCGCTCGGCAGAAAACACTGAGCCTGGGACTTATGAACCTCAAGTTCCTGTTCTTAGAAAATCTGTCTGCTGCTGTATTTACCTTTGAAAATCTCATGCAATTTGAGGAAAGCAGGTGTTTTTTATTCACTGAAGATCAGTCCCTTCAGCTATGTTCTAATCTGTCAGTCTTAGTTTGGATTTTGCTCTATTAGTTAAATTTTCTGTTTGTTCTTGTGTATTTTTATCCCTTTTATCAGTTCCATTTTCTCCTTATTATTAGCTTGCTAACGGCTTTCCTATTTCCAAACACACAAAGAAATCACAAAGGTAAAAAGCCTATAATGAACACTCTAGAACACTCCTGTGAGCCTGTCTTCCTACAGGCATCTGCACTGTATCTTTCCTCCCTTCCTTTCCCCTTTATTTAAAGAGCAGCCTTTGCCTGTTTCCTCCTTCAGTCAGTAGGTTTTACCTACTCTATTAACATGCCACACCACTGGCCATTGATGGTTTTATCTTTGTTTAAGCTTGAAATCCTACAGCCACTGATGGTTGAAAAGCTAAACCCTGATACTAACATGTGCTTACCAGCAGGATTTCTGGCAGTGAGTTCGGGCCCCAAGGCCTCTAGCCCTTTCAGATTTGCAGCAGTGACGGTCAGCTTCCAGCAGGGTCTGGTCAGTACTGGGTGAGAATGTCTTTGATCTTCTTGGAAGTCTTACCCACATATTTTTGATAGTAGACTAACAGAACTATGACGATAGACTGATAGGGAACATGTAAATCTGGATCTTGTGACCAACACCCTCACCCAGGTGTGACTGTCCCCAAATCCTTGTCCAGAAACAGAACAGGGTCTGGTAGCTTGTATTCCAGTGTGCATGGCTTGATCATCTCCAGGGAACACTTGTTCACTTTGTTGAGGTTGATGTCCTGTTTGAACTGTGTCCTGGCTGTGACCGTCCTCTTGCTCCTGAAGACCTGAGGGAACTGCAGTGGGCCTTTGACAGTGTGACTGGGCTGAAGACCAGAGTTCCTCAGTTAACTCTGCTGATACAACCAGAAATTGCTGTTGATGGCTTCATAATTGCTCAGCCTAAAGGATCTTCTGCATTTATTTGCATGAAGTGCACACAGGCTTTTCCTTAAATTTTCCTGGCGTCTGGGACAACCACTTTCTTTATTTCCATCTCCTTCATCTCTCTCAGTTTCCTCAGTAGTTTATCTCATTTCTTTTTTTCTGTCAAGTGTCTATTTGTTTGTGTTTCTGAGTCTGTCTCTCCTTCTCCTAACCATGTTTCTCCTTCTTAATGCCTCTCCCCAGGAGGCAGAAAATACTGTAGCCTGACTTCACTCATTCTAGATAGGCCTCAACTGCTAGGTCCCTTTAATGTCCTTCCATCTGCCCTGCTTTGCTATACCGTTGCTGCTTCTCAGTTGCACCGCTTACCGGCAGTTGTCTCTTGGCTGCAGCGTGCCCCATTGCTTCCATGAGATTGCTAGAGCACAAAACTTACCATTCTGATGCTCCTGCTTAAAGAGACTTCTGGGCTATTAGGTATGTGATGAAACCCATTCTTCTTGCTGTGACATGGAGATTCACAGCTATCTGGCCCTTCCCTTTGTACTTAGCCTGGTTCTTGTGTCATCCTACATTATCTGGACGTATTGTGCTTTAGTTGACGCCTTTACCTTCCTGGCCTGATCAGACAGCTGTCACTAAGTTTTTTGAAATTAATTTTCATAGTAAAATACACATAAAATTTACCATGTAAATCATTTTTAAGAACACAAAAATTGAGTTAGGTTAAGTATATTCACATTGTGTGACTAATCTCTAACAACTTTTCGTTCAGCAAAATGGAACCTCAGTATCTATTAAAGAAGTTCCTCCTTCACTGACCCAGGGAAACAACTTCTGTGCTTTGAATAGACACTGTTGCTACTTCATAAAAGAAATCATATAGTATTTGCCTTTTTGAGACGGAATTATTCCACTTAGCATAAGGTTCATCCATATTGTAGCTTATATCAGAATTTCCTTTTTTGTGTGTGTGTATGTGTTTGAGTGTATTTATGTTCCTGTGTGTAGAAAGCATTTGTTATTTAGAAATTTTCCCAGGAAAGGTGATAATGCTTTGAAGGAATTTTTCATCTTTGTCCAGAGGGTCTGCCTCTTAAAAGAGTCAGTGAATATATTTCAGGAGATAAATCAATGCAAAAGTATGTGATAAAAGCATTTAACATTTAACTCGAGACACTGTCTCTTATTTACATTTGTGCCTAAATCTTTGTATAAGAATCAAATCCAAGCCAGGAGTTCTAGACTCCTCTAAGGATGGTGTACCAGAACTCTGAATTTTCTCTTGAACTTGCTGGATGTTAGGATAGGAAGAAAACTGTGAAGACTTATTTTGATCACCAACAGGATAAGATTTCGCATGGAAACAGGTCACTGGGCATATATGTTGAGGGATTTTCTTGATTAGGTTAATTGAAGTGGAAAAACTCACTTCACTCTAAATATGTGTGGTACCCACCATTCCATGGACTGAGGTCTTAGATAGAATATAAAGGAGAAAGTTAGCCGAGTACCAGCATTATCTGTTTCTGATTCCTGACTGTGCAGTGTGACCAGCTGCCTCATGCTCCTCCTGCCATGTCTTCCTCACCCTCAGACTGAGCCCAAAGAAACCCTTTCTCCCTTAACTTGCTTTTGTCAGGTATTTTATTGCAGTGAGGAGAAAAGTAATCAATCAATACAAGGACTGAGAGACACTTTATAGTAGTTTTTACTGTCAGGATTGGGAATACTCATAAACACAAGCTAAGTAATGGGAGAATTGGGCTAGTATTAGAATGTGCAGCCCAGCAGTTTCTTTCTGCTTGCCAAAGAATGTCATTCCTTACATGAAGGTGTAATTTTAAAGGCTTTCTTGTAAGAATGAATGTTTTAAAATTCCATTTGGCAGTTTTACATAGTAATCCATCGGAAGTATCTATTTTAAATGATAGAGTATAAAGATTTTAAATTGAAGTTGGTCTCAACATTATATCAGCCTTTATTTTGAAATAGGTAGTTCAGTTTCCTTGGGGAAATCATCTAAAAATGAAACAAGTTTAAATTGCATGTGGAAATAGGGTATCCTTAAAATAGAAATCATACAAAGGGTTTGTAGCTTTTATTTCTTTGAAGTTTTAGATGACTGAAAAGTGATTCTAAATTTTATTGACTTTTTTCTATAACACATGCAACATAATTTTATAGAAACTTACAATGATATCAGAAAGTATCTTCCAATTGAAAATCATGGGAAGAAATTGCAAATGACTCACAACTGTCTGGAACTCCAGCTCCGGGGGATCCAATACCTTCTTCTGGTTTCCATGGATGCGTGCATTCAAGCTGTACACATCCAGACAGTCACATACAGACCTATGTGCACATATATGCACACACATAGACATACACATAAGTAAGTAATAAAATACATCTTAAAAAAGAGTGAGCTTCTGTTTTTTTTAATTTGTGCACTAAAATTTGAACTTAGAGATGGCTATAAAAACCTGGGTTATAACCAACTTAATCACATATAGACCTCCTCTCTTGAAAATTTTTTAATGAACTTCCTGTAATAGTATGGAACTTTTATAACACATATAGATCTTTAATTACAACAAAGTATAATCCTTATATAAGATATTATCCTAGAAATCAGAGACCATGTAGACACTGTCAACATTTAAGAAAATCATTTGTGATTTCTTTTATTTTAGGGATAAGGATAAAAAATGTAAAATTAGATTCCTTCAGTTCAAGAATTCTAATAAGCTGGTATGATGATACAGAACTGTAATCTCGGCACGCGGGAGGAAGAGGCAGGAGAATCGGGAGTTCAAAGCCACGATGCAGTTATGATTGCATAGTGAGTTTGAGGCCAGCCTGGGCTACTGAAACCGTGGCTCAGAAAACCAAAAAGCAAACCAAACTGATCTAAACTCAAACCACAGTTAAGAGCAAAAAGGGAATAGTATCTTAACCCTTAATTGAAAACTCCTTAGAATATGATTATATCTGCACTTAATGATAGCTCTCTCAATTTTTAAGTATTTGTTCATGGATTGATAGTTGTACATACACATATCTATGCTGCAGACAAAATGTGGACTGTATTTATAGATACAGAAACTGCCCTTTATTACTCTGATGACATCCAGGGTAGATGCCTGAGGTTTGTCTTCTAGTCTTAAAAAGGTTTTGTGCAAAAACATTTAAAAATTACATTTTCAGGAATCCAGGACTCAGGACATAGCTCAGTCATAGACTACTTGCAAGGACCATACAGGAAAACAATAGCAGCTGACTTATTCCAGAGAAACAGGCAAGGCCTTTCAGTCCTTATTTATGAAGACTCTATCAAGTCATATAAACAGATTTGATTGACAAGCTAGGTCAGCTGCAGCTCTCAGTTCTACTTGGAATGTCTTTTTGTTTATTTTTTGGTCTTTTTACATAGCCTAAGCTGACTTGATATCTGTGATCCTCCTGCCTTAATCTCCCAGGTGGTGGGATTACAGGCATGTGCTACTGTACCCAGATGAAATAATCATTTAATTGATAGATCTTTGCTGCAAAACAAGAAAATGTCTTTATAAAACTGTTACCTAAAAGTAGATGACAACCTTCTTATAACTCAAATAGTAAATGGAGTTCCCTCTCCATGGCTTACAAAATGTAGGATATTTTAAATCTATGGAAAAATACCCCTAATCATTTCAAATCTTGAAACACTTCTATACTTATTCTCTGAAACCAGAACTGATACCTAAACCAGATAAGGATATACACATACACACACATACACACACACACACAAGCACACACCTGAAAACTCACAGACCTATTTCTCTGATGAACATAAGCATAGAAATTCCCAATCAAATAATTGTAAACTGAATTAAGGAATGCATTAAGAAAATCATACACCATGAACAAATAGGCTTCATTCTGGGAATGTAGGATGGTTGAATATAAACCAATGAATAAAGCAATATTGCACATTAATAAGCTTAAGACAGAGATCATGTTTACCTCAAAAGATGCCAAAAAGGTATTTGACAGAGGTCAGCATCTCTGGATGATAAAAGCCCTGAATAAACTATGAATGGAAGGACCGTACTCAACGTACAGGCTGTGTATGACAAACCTATAGCTAACATCATGGGGAAACACTGAAAGCATATACTCTAAGATCAGGAGTGAGACAGACAGAGGTGCTGTCTCAGGTCTTACTCAGTATAGTCCTTGGCATCTTCACTGGAGCAATAAGACAGAGAATGAAATAGGAAGGATACAAACAGGAAAGGAAGAAGTCAGAGTATTCCTACTTGCAGAGGACGTGGTCCTATATTCAAAAGACCTGATATGCCGTCAGAAAGCCTGTAGTTCTGATAAGCACTTTCAGCTAAAGAGAATGAAATAGGAAGGATACAAACAGGAAAGGAAGAAGTCAGAGTATTCCTACTTGCAGAGGACGTGGTCCTATATTCAAAAGACCTGATATGCCGTCAGAAAGCCTGTAGTTCTGATAAGCACTTTCAGCTAAAGAGAATGAAATAGGAAGGATACAAACAGGAAAGGAAGAAGTCAGAGTATTCCTACTTGCAGAGGACGTGGTCCTATATTCAAAAGACCTGATATGCTGTCAGAAAGCCTGTAGTTCTGATAAGCACTTTCAGCTAAGTATCAAGATACAAAGATCAACATAACAAAAATTAGTAACTTTAGCTGGGCATGATGGTGCATGATTGTAGTACCAGCACTCAGTGATCTTTTTGCAGAGTTCCAGGCTGGCCTGGTCTATATAAAACCCCATTTCAAATAAAAACAACACTGACAGCTTCCTCCCTCAAACAAAATAGTAGCTTTTATGTTTTTATAATCTGATAATGAACTTGCAAAGAAAGAAATCAGGAAAAAAATCATATTCACAAAAGCTTCAAACAGACAAAGCACAATAACAAAAAATAAAATTAAAAACAAAATACCTCCCTTCTCTCCCAAACCTAGGAACAAACCTAACCAAAGAGCGAAGTCACTGGAAGATGGAAAAAGCTCCTAGGCTCATGGATTGGCAAAATTAATGTTATAAAAATTGGTTTTTAAACCCAAAGTGATCCATAGATTCAATATAGATCCTCATAAAATTTCAATGTTACTCCTAAGTGAATTAGAGAAAAGCAATCCTAAAATTCACATAGAAGCACAAGTAACCCTGCATAGCTAATCTAACCAGAAAGAGTAGTGTTGGGGGCATCACAGTACCTGATCTCAAATATACTACAGGTCTGTAGTAACAAAAACAGGAAGATACTGGTATGAAACAGATGTAGTTCAGTGGAAGAGAACTGAGGAATAAAACCCACACCACTGAAACCACTTAATATTTGAAAAGGTGCCAAAAGCATGCATTCAGAAAAAAGACAGCATCTTTAACAAATGGTGTTGGGAAAATTGGATATCCACATGTAAAAGAATGAAACTGCATCCCACTCATGGTACACAAAATAAAAATGGATCAAAGGCCTGAAACAGAAACGACTAGAGGAACGCATAGGGAAAACATTTCAAGATAGAGATACAGGCAAGCACTTTCTGTAAAGGAGTCTAATAACATACTGTAACCCCAAAAACTGACAAGTGGGGTTGATGAGATTAGAAAGCTTCTGCATAGCAATGGAAATCAATGGCAGAGAAGAGAATGATCTGCAGAATGAGAAAAATCTTTACCAACTATACATCAGTGGGATCTATGAAGAACTTGAAATATCAAACACTAGAAATGCAAATCACTTAATAAATAGACAGTTCTCAAAGGTTGAAATGCAAATGGTCAATAGATATTAGAAAAAATGTCCAAAATCTTTAAAGGCAAATTAAACCTGCTTTAAGTTTTCAGCTCATTCTGATCAGAGTGACTATTATCAAGAAAACAAAAAACAACAAATTCAGACTAGAATGTGGGGAAAAAGGACCCTAACTCACTGCTGATGTGAATGTAAGCTGGTCCGGCCACTATAGAAATTGGTATGGAAGTTCCTTAAAATAGATCTACCATATGATGCACCTGTGCTGCTTCTGGGCATGTAAGCAAAGACCTCTCGAGTCAACATAGCATATTTGCACATCATGTTTATTGTCTCACTCTCCACAGTAGCCAAGATTTGGAAGGGCCTAGACATCCATTGACCTGTGAATGGATAAAATGTGGTACCTATGCACAATGGAATCTTATTCAGCTGTAAAGAATCAAATGATGATACTGTATGTGTTTTCTCATGTTAAATTTCTATCTATCTATCTCTATCTGTCTGTATCTATCTATCATCTATCTATCTATCTATCTATCTATCTATCTATCTATCTATCTATCTATCATCATTCTTACCACATAAGATATAAAAGTAGGAAAGGGACCATGAGAGGGGAGGAAGAAATTTAAGGAGAAAATGCAGGAGCAAGAAGGTAGTGGAATACACGCGATTTGAGAGTGGGATGAAGGGATGACCATGAGGGAGGAGGACGGAGGAGGGCGAAGGGGTGGGCATGAGAACAGAGCGCAACGCAAGTAACGGAAAGGAAAGGTCGCAGTGAAACCCATTACTTCGTACTTTGACTAAGAACGCTAATTAAAAAGCTTATTCCCTGTAATCCAGTGCCTTATATTGGATGAAAATGTATTTTAAGCGGCTGGAGAGATGGCTCAGGGTTAAGAGCACCAGCTGCTCCTACAGATGACACAGGTTCATGTCACAGCACCCACATGGTGGCTAACTGTAACTCTAGTTCTAGGGGATCTGACTCCTTCTTCTGAGCTCCGTGGGCACTGCATGACATGGGTGCACTTGTAGACATGCAGGCAATATGCTCATACACATAAAAATAATAAATAAACATGTATTTCAAATAAAATATTTCTCTAGCTACTTATTTTTCCTCTAAAAATAGTTGTTCTCAAACTTATTAACAGATTAGTCATCTCTTGATGGTGCATAAAAGTGTTTCTGTATATCAAAATTTATGAAACATATTCCATAGACTTGTGATTTATACTTGCAAAAATTTAAAGAATTCAAGTGTACCTAAGTTCACATTTAGCAGTTATTTTAATATCTTTAATTTATAAATGACTACATGCTTTAAAATATGTCTTTCTATGATTAGGAACACTCTCCCATTTTATATTTATGTATTTCACTGAACAGTTGCTTTTAGATTTCCCATGAAGTAGAAGACATTAGACAAGCAGAGTTGATAGCTTAAGTAATTTCTTTGCTAAAAGAAAATTGACAAAATTACTGTACTTGGGACATAAAATAACAGAAAGCAGTGTGATAATTACTTTACTGAATATATAGACAGTTAAATCCAAATTATTTCACAGAAGCAAGCTAGGGCCATGTGGTCATATGGTCAAGTCTTAAGTCTTAAAATTTGAAAGCTTTTCAAGTCTTGAATCAGATTTTCATATAACAGTAACATAAAAAAACTTTTTTATTTTCTTCCTTTTGGTCCCAAATAGTGTGAGTTAATTCTTTTGATGCCTGCATTCCATCCAGGAATGACTTAGTAATAATCCTCTTAAGTAATTTTGAATAACAGATAATATTAGTAGAAGGGAAATTCAGATAGAACCAGCTAAGAACCTTCAAACAAAGAAAAACAAGACAGAATCAGAATATATTAAGTATCATGACTGTAAAGTAAATTCACCAGAAAAGGAACAGAAGCTCAGAAAGGCAGAAAGCAGCTTCAGACATCCTAGTTAGAAGTAGGTGCATCAAGTCACAGTACATGTTCAGTTACATGCCATGCTATACAAGAGTGATGAAATCTTGGTCAGAATTTCACCATGAAGCACCAAACAGAATTAGCACTCTTGTGCTAACCATAACAAAGATGTCTACATACCTGCTTGTTTTAGGTGTATTAATCTATTTGTACAGTAGCACTAAAAGCCCAATCAAAGTACCGAGAATCCAAATTTCTTCACCAAATAGTTCTGTATTGTAATTAATTTTTGTTCAGGAATCTCAGAAAACTTGGAGTAGGCCACACACTGGCTAAAAGCCACAATTGACAAGCCCAAGTTTCCATATCAGAAGGTTCAAGAGGAACCCCAAAAACAAACTGACCCCCAAATGACAAGGCAATAAAAAAAAGGTCAGGTGGAAGCCAGGCATGGTGCATCTTGTGGTCCTGGCCCGAGGTCACTGAAGCGGGACTGTGGAGAGTTTGAGGCCAGCCTGGACTATGTAATGAATTTAAGGTCAGTCTGGGCTACAAAATGAGAGCGTCTCATAAAGAAACCCCAAAAGTTCACCAGGGAAACAAACTTTGGGTTTACAGATATTTCAGAGTATCTGTTTTTCTATTTTATTACACATGGCAAATGGCAGTTGACACTTGAAAGGTGAAGAAAGGAATCCTGACACCAAACTAGGTTTTGCAGTGGGGGGACTTTAATACAGGGCTGGTGAGCCACTTGCAAAACTCCAGAAGCATCATCAAGAGATATCACAAGATACTGTCCCTACATAATTTATCCAGTTCTGTCATTGGAGCTTTGGAATGTAAAACTTGGTTCTGGGCCCAATCACCAGCTTGCATTTAGAGGAAAAGATATTATATACATATATGTATATATATATACATACACATGTATATATACATACATACATATATACACATATAAGGATATATGTATAAAAATGAATATATTTATAGTTTGGGCCAAAACTAGGGAGAGAAAATTTCATTCTGTATGATCTGCCTCCTTCACCATAGCAGGGTTGCACATTATAGAAAAAATGAAATAAAGGCCGGGGCGTTAACATAAAGTTAGTGTAGATGCTCTCTCTGTGTGTTCGTTAGGGAGCTAGGAGACAGTCCCCTGGGTGATGAGTCTTTCCTGGGTTGACCACTTTCATTCTCAGCATAGTATCTCTGTCCAGGATCCTAATTCCTAGGTCTCAGTTATGGAAAAAGTGAGGAAATGTCAAGATAGAGAAAAGGAGACATGCTTGCTTTGTAAATAAGGGCATATAATTAAAAATATAGGGTTCTGTTAAAATTGGTTAAGAATTTACTTTGAGACAATGTTTACTAACTATATTTTAAGTACGAATTTATTACTACCACATTTTTAAAAAATGGAGTAAAATATAAAAATAAATATGTAAAATCTAAATAGCAGAAAAGCTGTATTTGTTAGTTTATGAAAATATTTTTCATTAAATTATTTATTTCAGTGTCTTTTATGTATGGTGAGTGCTTCTAATACTTAAAAAATATTTTGGGGTCTAGGGAGATGGCTTGGCTGTGAAGAACAGTTACTACACTTCCAGAGGACCTGAGTTTGGTTCCCAGCACCTACACCAAGTGGCTTACAACCACCCGTAACTCCAGCTCAAGGGGATCTGATGCCCTCTTTTGGCCTCCATGGGTACCTACACTCATGGGCATATAGTCACACTCAGATGCATATGCATACACATGCATTAAAAAAAACTTTAAAATATATGTTTAATGACTTTTTCATCTTCAGCTCTGAGATACATTATTTTTTAGATTTTTTATTGATTATTTTTATTTTTTTGTGTATGAGTATTTTGCCTTGCGTGTATGGAAGTGCACCCATGTCATACAGTGCCCACATTGGTCAAAAGAAGGCATCAGATCCCCCAGAACTGGGGTTGTGGATGGTTGTTAGCCACCATGTGGGTGCTAGGAATCGAACCTGGGTCCTTTGTGAGAGCAGCCAGTGCTCTTAACCACTGAGCCATCTCTCCAGCTCTGAGATAAATTATATTATTTAGAAAACACTCCTAGCTGACATTTGAAGGATGCCTGATGTATTTGTTGTGTGATTTTCTATTTATTGCTCGAAGGAACTCCTGTGCTACCAGGAAGATTGAACAATCTCTTTAATTATTCATAAGCTTGCCTTCCAGAATAGAAGTTAACATTGATGAAAAATGACATGTGACTTTCACATTATTTTTTAATCTCACAAAGTATGTATCTAGAACCATTACCCAGTACTCAGGCTAAGTGACCAATTACACTGTTATTAGAAATATAAAATCATAAAGAAATACATCAGAAAGAAGACATTTTCTTTCCCCTTATTTCTGTATGCCTAGAAAAATATAGTGCTGAGAAAATACCCTAATGAAAATGAAATGTGTTTTGTGTGACAAATATTATTTGTATTATATGTAAGTATTATGAATACTTACATATCAAAGATTTCAGGCCCAGAGGATTATGAGGGTTATTATCTCAAAATCAGATGTAAGTAAACCCAGTAAATTGAAAAATGTTTTTTTAGACACACTTGTTTGTACATCAAATAAGGTAATATGTAAAAAAATAATGCAGATAGCAGAATGCTGTCTAGATGCTTACTGTCTAGTGTTTGAATTTCTGTTAGCTAGAGTCCTTTCCTCCTGTCCATACTAAGACTCATGAGCCCTCTGTGTACTAAGCACCTGTCTTCAGAGATACTGTACTGGGCACCTATGGACATGCTCAGTAAATGAACTCAGTAAGTGACCATGTGTGTCCATATCTTTCTGTTGTTTCTGTTTCCTGGGGTGGTAACTTGTTAAATTGCTATCAGAAGCTATGCTGTGTGATAATTCTTTTAAGTATTCAAAAACAGAGAAATTATGCCTAATTCTTTCAGTCCGACATTAGGAACTTAGTACATTAGCCCACTGTATTATGTGTTAAACTGTAAGAGTTTGTCAGTGTTCAAGTAGTTTTTACAAAAATACTCTATTTATTATTTTTATTTTACGTGCATGAGTATATGTAAATACATGTGTGTGCAGAGGCTACAGGAGGGTGTTGAATCTCCTGCAACTGGAGTTATGGATGGTTGTTAGCTACCATGTGGGTGCTGGGAATTGAACTGAGGTCCTTTGGAAGAACAGTAAGTGTTCTTAGCCATTGAGCCATTTCTCTAGCCTCAGTAGTTTTGACTTAAGATAATAATGCTTGTAACTCAGACTAAGATTTCAACTCTGAGTCCTCTTCTAACAGTTGGGCATGTGCCAAAATAGAGAGGACAAGAGTTAGGTTATAACAGATGAGTTGAGAGAAGGTATGTCTCTTGGTAATTTTAATGAGCTACCTCAGTAATAGGTGTTATGAATATGCTCTGGTTGTTTCATGATAAAATCTTGTTGAGTTCTGGTCTTTCAGTTTTTGCTGCCTATTCCATAAAGTGTGAACTTCATTCTAGTCTTGACAAACTCTTTCATAGCCCCTACTGTGAGGACAGGGGAAGGGATCTCAGTCTCATGCAGACTTTTAATCAGAAGCTGGCAGCTGGAAAGAGAGGATTGGGCAGAATGCATTCTGCATCAGGTCACATCACTGAGGTATCCATGCTGGTCCCTGACAGCTGACTGCAGTGCCGGCCATTTGTGTATTGTTCATAGCTTTGGTGGGGCCAGTTGTGACACCCAGTGGTCAAGGGGAAGAGAAGGTGTCTTCACTTTCTTGAACTCCACAGAAGTTGGGACATCATCTTGGCTTCACAGTCTTGCAACAGGCTTTCTGGCCTCTCCAGAACTCTTATGTAAATCTCTTTCCTTCTCCACTCAGTCAAAGTTGCAGTCTGTTCTCAGATAACAGCATTGCAGTGGTCTGTTGCATACCCTTTATTACTGTAGAAGGGAGAAGAAAATCCGTTTGACGGTAGTGACGAGCAGTAGTGTTTTCAGCTTATATACCATGACCAGAATGTCACAGTTAGCACATATTGGCATCTAGTAAGCATTTAAAAAGAAAATAGCCCGATAAAGTTTTCGACATATAACAGGATAACATTTTGAAAGAGTGACTTAGTGTTTCTCCATGTTTCCTGTGTTGCTGCTTTTATGGTCTCTGTCCCAGGCAGTGATCCTCATTAGAAAACAGTAGAAAAGCAGAGAAAGGCTTGGGGTTCTGACAGCTAATCATGATGATCAGTTTTTTTCTGCACCTGATATCAGAGAAGGTGTAGATTGAGTTAGAGGCCAAGCAGAAGTGTGAGTTCTTTCTTGCCATCTTGTGAATGAAACAGCAGAAAACCAGAAGCCTGCAAGTAACCTGTGTCCTGTGGGGACGTTATTCTCATATATAAATTTCCCTTGCTGAGCCCCCGAACCCCGAATTCTCCATTATACTTAGAATAAAATCCAAAGATTGTAGGCCCTGGCACTTAGAATTATGTCATTAGTAAATGCTTTTGTGTATCTTTTGTACAAAGATAATGTTTAGGTATTTCAGTTTGAAATGCTGCTATTCTCACTGTATCTACATTCTTTTATTATTTTCATGTGGGTAGGTCCTTACAGCAAAAATTCATTTTTTTTTTCTTAGGAAGGAATGATATCATGGTTCTCTTCACTTGTGTATCTGTTTCATCTTAAGTTTCCTGGCATAAAAACTGAAATCTTATACTAAGAAGTGTTCAAGCAGGATGGCGATATCCCAAGCTTTATCTTCATCCAAGTAGTTCTGATTATAATTACGTGCATCATTTGTAATTTCTAGACTGTGGTGGAATTGGTGGTTAAAACTACAGCATAACTCTAGCTCCAGTATTACGTGGAAAACATCTTTTGTTTCAAAAATTCTTTTACATTTATTTGTGTGCAAGCACATATGTGGAAGACAGAAGACAACCTTTGGGAATTGGTTCTTTCCAGGTTGGGTGGCATCCTGCTGGCCCAGCACCTCTCATTTTTAAGGGGTTCAGGATTGTAGGGTAAAAATGACCAGAATTAGGTAGGCTAATTTAACTCCAGTTCACTGCTAATAAGGAAGGATACCTTGAACACTGCCTTTTCTGTGTGTGCATGTATATTCAAAGTGCACAGGCACATTATTAGTGGAATGTGCCTCTGTGGGTGCATATGCCTGTCTGCTTGTGTGTATGTGGAGACCAGAGAGGATGCTGGGTGACCTGCTTATCACTTCCCACCTTATTCTCTTGAAACAGGGTCTCTCACTGAACCTATAGTTGACCATTTTTAAGCTAGCCTGGCAGTCCTCAGTGATCCTGCTGTCCACCCCCACAGTGCTGGGTCACAGACACATGGAACCATGTCCAACTTTTCATATTGGTGCTAGGAATTTGAATTCAGGATCATGTGCTTGAGCCACAAGTACTTTTATCCACTGAACCATATCCTATCCTGAGCACAGACATGTTTGGTTCAGTTTTAATCTTTAAATGTACTTAATGGTATCAGCCATGCCTCAACCCACTTTTGGATAGAATGAAAAGGTGCTTACTAACGGTCTTTGAAAAGTATGAGTTTTTCATGTATATGGCAAAGAATTCTAGCTTCCTATTTGTGTGTTCTAGTGTGGTGCTTGTACTGGTAACAGAATTAAATTTGCTAGTGTATACTTAATTCCAGGTCAGCTTGTGGAGCTCTAATTCATTCTTTTTGTTAGCTGTGTGATGGTCCTTTTAATATGGCTGTATGATAATTTATCAACCATTTATTTATCAAAGAAGGTTATTTCCTGTTTGTGCTAGTTCAGGATGATGCTTTGATATTTCCTACATGGAATTTTATGCACTAGTGCTTTTCTTTCCTGGTACTCTTCTTAAAGTGATTGCTAGTTCAAGATGTGTAGTTTAACATTTTCACAGTTACTGGCCAAATGTTTTCCCTTGTAGTTAAAACATTTCTCATTCTTTAAGAGCCATTATTTTTTCAAATAGTTCCTCTGAGCCAGGTGTGGTGGTTCATCTCCCAAGTCCTGTTTCTTATTTATTTGAGAGGGTTTTTTATTTCATCTTGTTCAGAAGTTTTAGAGATGAACAGTAACAGATCAGCTACTGCTTTCTCAGGCATAAGGAAACCACTGGGATATTCTGTTAAAGGCAGCATCATACCAGAATACAGTTATTTGATTTATTAGACACTTTTTTTCAAGTGAGTGTTTTTGGGTACTTAATTGCATGCTTGAAATCACTGGAGATTTAACTGTCATAATGTATTTGTTAATTATATATATATATACATATATATATATATATATATACTTCTTTTTGTCTCTTTAAAAAATACCAAATAAGTATGATCTTCATTTATAACATAATCAGTTATATTTTGAACTGATCTCTTTATAATTAAAGATATGCTGCAATAGCATTCTTGTTCTTTTTTTGGTTTTCTTTAGAGACGGCAAAAAGAACATTTCAAGAAAAAGGTATCCTGGCAGGAGAGAGCAGAAGTTTTAAGCCTCACTTGACCTTTATGAAATTGTCAAAAGCACCAGGGCTCCGGAAGAATGTAAGTGTTGTTTGTTTCTATCCTAGGCCTCCTTTTACCAGGGCACACCAGCATCCAGGTGGTCGGGAACATGAATGATCTTTTGTGCTTTTTGGTGCCCTAACTCTTGTTCCTGGGACTCCAGGACAGCTCCGTTCCAAGTCTAAGGATGCTGAAGGCCTCAGCATTTTCCTGGAGACTGGTACCCTTGTGCCTCCTTGGCCTCTATGGCCCTTAGGTGCATACTCTTGTCATCTTTGTCTTCAGCCTGTTGGTCATGTGTTCATCTTGCGGGGA
Organism: Eospalax fontanierii; assembly: GCA_035773235.1. NCBI lineage: Eukaryota > Metazoa > Chordata > Mammalia > Rodentia > Spalacidae > Eospalax > Eospalax fontanierii. Next base: position 30,864,160 of record CM069545.1, on the reverse strand, counting down.
GCCTCTAGGTGGCGCCCAAGTTCAGCCGTGGTGCTTTCTTGCTTAGGGTTGTCACATTCTTTAGCTTCCTCTGCTGTCTGCATTCATACAGCTGCGCACTGACATTGGCCTATTGAAGTCCAAGCCCAGGGAAGCTTTTGTACTTTCAGTCTTTTATAGGTCTTTTAAGGATCCCAAAAGATCCTGCCCTTCCAGCAGTTGCCTCCATTGAGGGTCTAGAACAGGAGAAACTGGGCTGGACCTGGAGGTATCATGGGACGCTCCCTACCTGAAGTTCTTAAATGTTATTCTTTCCAAGGACGAGCAGCAGTGACAAGCTCTGGGGGAATTTCTGCCCTAAGGCCACCCCCACTTTTAGAGGTTAGAGCAGCTTTTAGTTTTCTTCTATAATCATGACCTTTTCTGCTGGAATTCTAAGGGCACCTTTCCTTGATTTTCCCATCCAGCCGGGGGCTCCTTATGCAAATTAGACCAACTGCTGGCCTTTGTTATACCAGAATTTCTGAGCTGGGCATGCAGATTAGTTGAAGGCCATGCTTCTTAGTAAGTAGAACTTTTAAAATAAATTTAGCATATTCTGTTCCCAGAAAGTCTTTTTTATTCTTTAAAACATGGGGGTGATTCACATCCTATACTGATGAGCTTTCTGTAAACTATTGTTAAAGATGCACTCAAAAAGATACCTTCCGTGTGCTTTTTTGATAACTGTGCTACAAAGTCACTAATCTCATCATGGTATGATTCCAGAGTATGTGAGGTAAAATGATTTTTGTAAATGGTTAATTTTAAAGTCTGGAATAACAACTTGCAAAGGTTGTAGACTGACATTTCACTTCTTCACTCATTATCTTTCTTGTTTTGCTGTCAATGGATTGTCTTCTTCCAAGTGGTTTCACACTTAATCACAGAATGACAAATCAGTGCTGAAGGTAATACCCCCATTTCAAGATATTACTTTGTCTTTACAGTATTAATTTTGAAACGAGAGTACTCAGTAATATTTCCGGAAGGAATGTTTTAAATGCTCTAGGATCTGTATTTCAACATTTCAGGCTGTATTATGTGATTGCTTGTCAGTTAACTTCCTCACCCTATAGAAAAGGAATAGAAGATAGAAAAGTTAACTGCCCTAAATGAGGTCACTTTCTTGTCTCTGCATCTGAGAATCCATGTGTTTCATTCTCAGTCTCATGTTCTTCCCTCCCACTGGCAAACACCAGTTCACCCAAATTCATTTACATGAATGTGGAGCATCTCCTTACAAGTCATAATGACTCAATAAATATTTATTCAGTATTTATTGAGTATTTATTGCATGCCAGGGACTGGTTGCTTAGACCTAAAGTGGTGCTCAAAATAGAAAGTTCCAATTTGAATTATGTATAAAATAAAAATCAAATTATATTCTCTTTAGATCAGAAGGCTTACTCTACAGAAAACAAACACCAGTCCCTCCATTCTTCAAAGGCTTCAAGGTCTCCAGTGGAGGCCTAAAATCATAGATAGTATGATTGCTGCATATGCTGCTTTTCCTACATGTATGTTCACTCTTTCACTTCTCTTCTGCATGCCAGGATCATTATTTTGCACTTTGAGGCCATTATTAAGTAAAAGTAAGAATTACTTGAACGTGAGCACTGTGATACCAAGACTGTTGATCTGATAAATAAGATGGTTACTCAGTGGCTAATGGGAGGGTCCTGTGTGCAGTGTGAATATGTTGGCAAAAGGATAAGTTGCATCTTAGGTGGGGAAGGATAGTACAAGGTTTCATCATCTACTTGGAATAGTGCACAGTTTAAAACTTGTGGATTATGGAATTACTTTACTAAATTCCAGCTCCAGCTCTTGTGTTTTATTTTGAAATAGGTATGGCCTTGAACTCATGACCTCTTCCTTTAGTCTCCCAAGTAGCTGAGGTTACAGGTATATACCACCAGGCCAACTATTTCTAGAATTTTCTATTCAGTGTTTTGAAACCCTGGTTGACCCCAGATAACTGAGAACTTACATAAAATGAGCACCTGGCTGCCTGTGTGGGTGTGTCTTCCCACTAAGCCAGGCTGACCCATTTGCTGACTTCCTCTAGAAACACCCTTATTAGACATTCTAACAAGTAATGAAATAAGACATTACCAGCTTCCTAAGCATTCTTTAATCCAATCAAGTTGAACCTGCAATTAACCTTCCAGGAAGAATCATAAACTTTTAGTGTTATTTACATTGATAGTAAAGTAAAAGACGAGAAGTGAAATAATAGCTTCTTTTCCCTACTTAAATGTTGGATAAGAAGGACTTCAAGTGTTTTATTTTTTATATGACAATTAAAATAACTTTAAAAATAAAACAGCACTTGTTCTTCCAGTGGACCCCAGTTTGGTTCCCAGCATCCACGTGGCAGCTGACAACTATCCTTAACTTTAGTTCCAGAAGATCTGACTTCTGGTCTCCACAGGCATTGCATAAATGTGATATACTTATGTATATGCAGGCAGAACACTCACACACATAGCTTACATAGATACAGGCAAAACACCTAGACACATAAAATAAAAATAAATAAAATATAAAAAAGTTCCCTATGCATAAAGATAGTCTCTGAAACATTAGCAATAATAGAGAAAAATTAGAAATAATTTCTACAATAGAGGAATGTTTAATTTTAAGAAAGTTTTGGTAAAATATATCAATGATTTAAGCATATGTTAAGTATATAACTATAAGGACTTATAATAGCGTAAAAATATAAATGGAATGTAGGGTGTATACCATCACTGAAGTTCTATAAAAACAATTTGGGAAGTTTCTTTATGTAATACCTTAATAAATGTTTTAATACATTTCAGAAGTAAAAATGGGTTTCCAAAGTTGTTCTTTTAGCCCGTGGTTTTCCTTTTAGACTAACCTTATAATTCCCCATGGCTTGCCAAGGATTCCTATCTTGGTTGTTTTTTTTTTCTGGATTCTGAGGAAGGATAGGCCTAGGTGAGCTGAGTTTAGTAAGAATGATGATGAGCAGGTTAGTGGCCCAAGGTAAGTCTGGAGTGAGGGGGAGCTCTGGCTTCAAAGGACCTGCAGCTTTCTGTTACCCTGGAGGATTCCTCTTTAGTGTCTAGGAGAAAACCAATAAGGCATTATCTTTTTGTTTTGACAGGGTCTACCTGTAGCCCTAGCTAACCTGGAACTTGCTGTGTAGAGCAGGTGGCCCTTGAGCTCATAGAGATCTTCCTGCCTCTGCCTCCTGAGCGAAGCATTATCATTTAAAAAACTTATTAGTATTACATTTATTTTGTGCGTGTTTGTGTGTGTGGGGGTGGGCACATGTCACGGCACACATGTGAAGGACAGAAGACAGCTTATGGGAACCCCTTCTCTCCTTCCACCCAGTAGGTTCCTGACTCACGTCATTAGGACTGGCAGCAAGTGATCTGCTGACCCGTTTTGCTGGCCCACATCCTGTATATTTTGATTTGACCTGCTAGAAGGCCATCTAGAAATAATTTGGGGTATGATATTGAAGCTTTCCCATGATACTGGTGGTACTGTTGTTGGGATATGATAACTGTTGGTTTGAAGAGTGGCTCATTAGGCAGAGAAGTGCTGTAGATGAGCAGAGGCGAATTCTAAGACAGTAGGGCAGACAGTCCACCCATTATTGCCTGTAGGAGATATCATTTGGTGGTTGTTCTTCAACAGTGCTTTTTCCTACCTTTCATTTAGTCATCATCATTTTTTTAAATGATGCAAAAAGTCATTATCCATGCTGGAAAAAAAAAACAGAAAGTTGGAGCCATAATTAAATTTTTTTTGATTTATTTATTTTTATTTTATGTGTGTGTCTGTTGCCTGTGCACCTGTGCGTGCCATGCCTGCAGAGGCCAGAAGTGAGGCATCAGATCCCCTGGAACTCAACAGACAGTTGTTAGCTGCCTTGTGGGTACTGGGAACCGAACCCATATCATCTGGAAGAGCAGCCAGTGCTTTTAACTGCTGAACCATCTCTCTAGCCCTGAGCCATAATCATTTTGTTTAGGAAGATAAAGCATCTCATTAACATCAAAGACATTGACAGAGGCTGGTAATGATGAATGGGCTTAAAGATCCACTGTGAAGATTTTCAGTGGTGGTCAGGGATGCAGAAGTCCTCCTGAGTCCTGTCTTCTGGGAGGACACCTGTTTGCAGGTGACAGTGTGCTAGTAACCCAGAAGTCCAGTGGGGTTCGCTAGAAGTTCTGTAAATTATGATTGGAATGTGAAACTCTCCTCTATAGTGGAGATTCCTCTGCCGAGCTGAAGCTAAGGATAGGTTTGGGAAAAAAGGCTTTCTTGGAGATTACATGCTCTTCTACCACCAAGAGAAATTTAGTCAACATGTGTGTGAGTCTTGCATATTCTTAGTTTTATGATATTCTCTTGGGCATATTGCATGAGATAATATCTAAAGGAGTGTTAAATTTTAGAACTATTCTGATGATCACAGGGATTTGTAACTTAAAAAAAAAATCAAATGATTGCAGCCTTAGAAAATCTTTCTAAATTGCCATGTCTGTGAAATGGTAGCTAAAATCCAAGTTATTTGTGGATTGCCTGTCATTCGTGTGGTTAATCAGTGGCTTGTGTACCCACTTGCTTTTAATAGTGAAATACTTATAGATTTATTTTTATCCTTGAATAACCTTATGTTTCTATGATTTAAACCGCAAAACTTGCTGGGTTAGAAGTGTGTGCTGACACTTGGGGGCAGAAGAAGACCAGTTTCAATCAAATAGGCACCTCAGTGTACATCTGGATTCCTGAAGAAATAAATGTGATCTCCTACTGAATAGATCCACTGTTCTTAAGTATAAGTTACTTTCTGAGCTTTTTAGGTTCCCTGATTTATGGCTTTTCTAATTTACTAATATAGCACTTAAATCAACAGTGATTCGGTTTATTTAACTGCCACTGAAACTGGCATTTAGAAGCTGCTTTGGCTAAAAAGCTTTCACTCCTCCCTTGGGCCCACAAGTTAGCTGGAAGCAGAATGAAAGCCTGACATCTCTGCCGTCTGTTTCCTTTGCTTTGACTAAAAGCTGTTGTCCTTAGTGTTTTCTTTTGAGTCACCTCGGAATCCAGAACAGCATCACTTAGAAAGGGATGGAGCCCCACTAATCACAATAAGGGCACTCGGGAATGCAGGTAGATGTTCTGACATGTAGAATCAGGTCCCAGCATGTAGCAGAGGAAGAGGATGTTCTGTATTAGAGAACCTGGAGACAACCCTGCCACATCCTACACTTGATTCCTGAAAGACCCAAAGCGTGTCTTAAAACTGTCCTTGGAACCAGATGTGATGGCACATGTTGTTCATCCTAGCACTTGAGAGGCAGAGGCAGGCAGATCTCTGTGAGATCAAGGCCAGCCTGGTCTACATAGTGAGTTCCAGGTTGGCCAGGGCTGAGACCCTGTCTCAAAAAGACAAAAACAAAAACAAGACAAAACTGTTCTTGGTACAAGATGTAATAACCCATTCCTGACATTCTAGGAATCAGATTAACTTTGTTAATGCTTTACTGTTAGCATCCATCAGACCACAGAATCCTTGAAACCAACACCAAATGTTTAATTACTCATAATTTTAAGTTTTTGAATCATTTTCACACTTTCAAGTATGTTAAAAACAAATCTCTCTTTGTCTCAATGGATTTTTATCACTAAAAATTCAGTGAATTCTAATGTTAGATGGAATTATAATTTCTTGTGAAATCCTCTCCATGCCATTAGTCAACCATGTTGTCTACTCTGCGCCAAAGTGCACTGCTTATTCTAAATTAACTAGTGTTTCTAATGCAGTTGTAGACACTGGGCTGTTGTGTTATCTATTTTCATATATTGATTGAAAAATAACCCAACTAAGGCTTATACTTGTTTAATAATTGAAAATGGTATCTACAATGGTAAACTAACTTGAATGTTACTTGGTACCTTTCAGTATGTCTTTAATAATTGAGAAACTATTGTGAGCCAGAATCAGACAGACATGTCAGAATTTATTTAATAATAATAAATTCACAAGCTATATGGTTACATTGGCTATAATTTGTCAAGTAGTCCTGACTTCCCTTATATCTGACTGTTGTAAACATAGGTTCTTTATTCCAATCTTAATTACTAAAATATTTTTAAAAGATTTATTTTATTTTTAGTTATATGATACATGTGAGTCTTTGTGTGCATTTATGCACATGAGTGCAGGTGCCTACAGAGGCCAGGGGCATTGGGTCCTGTTGGAGCTATAGTTACAGACAGTTGGGAGCCATTTGCTGTGGGTGCTGGGAACCAAACCTTGATTCTCTGTAGGAGCAGTAAGTGCTCTTAGCCATTAAGATATCTATCCGGCCCCCTTAATTACTCATTCACTCTCAAGTTACACATTACACATCACACATTAATCCTATCATTCTATCTGTCTATCTGTCTGTCTGTCTATCTATCATCTATCTGTCTAGGCTAAGGAATGACTACAAAAGAGTCAAAGAGGATACAGCAGCCAAGCTCCAGAAGTTCAAAGAGGGCTTTCTGGAGGCAGAGGCAAAGAGCTGGTACAGATGCAGAGAGTTATTTTAGTGATTTAGATTAGCGACTCCAATCAGATTGCTGTTGGCGGTCCAGAGCCAGACATTAGAGTCAGGGTTGAAACAGGTCTCAGGTTGAGTTGGGCTGCAGAGATAAAGTATAGGACTGTGGAAGCTACAGAGGTGAGGGCAGGACGAGGTCCTGTCACCTGGACAGGATGAGCTACATTGTCAGCAGTGGGACCTAGCTGAACCTTATGGACATTTGGAAGTTCTCTGCCAGTCAGTCCCTTGACAAACACACACCAGGTGGTCAGATGACATCTCACCTTTAGATCTCTTTATGAAGTCTAGTGAAGGTCTGGTGTGCTTGATAGACTCTCAGCCTGTTTTTTCTATTTGGTTTTAATATGTTCATATGTCCATCTGGCCTAGTCTGCTTTGCTAAGTTTATAGGCAACACTTTTTACTTTTAGAACTGAGTTGTTAGTCAGTGAGTGCTTCATGAGTGATGCTGAGCAGGTGCTGGTGTAGTCATGCACAGGAGATGTGTAGTGAGTGGAGCCAAATGCTACTTGTAACATGGATTCACTCTGGGCATGACACAGCCTGAAAATCATTGTTTTACATAATATTGAGTAACTTAAAGTAGTGATCTCCACAGAAACATGTGGGAAATGGTAGCTAGAAAGCTAAAATATTTTAATGAAGAATTCTAGGAATTGACTAATTAATACCAGGATTACAAGTGACTCCTTGTTGGCCCTTATTTTCTTAGAGAACAGTGACATAATTAACATAATATTAAATTCTCAGAGTAGAATGGAAAGCTAGTGTTTTCATTAGTATTTTGTGAATTTTTTATTCTCAAAGTCTTCAGGGCTTTAATGATTCTGTGATAGAATGGATGTAGTAATGATGCATCAAAGAAAGTCAACCTGATTTTTAGGATCTGGTGATTCAGAACCGTGTTGTGAATGTCACGTGTTTAGAACAGGTTCATTTGTCTGTGCTCATGGTTCTCTGTGGTTCTGCACCATGCTGTCTTTACTCAGCACCTTGGCTGAGCTCCCTCCAGCTGAGACACTGCTGTCTTCTGGCAGAAGGAAGAGAGTTGGCAAACCGCACACTGATTCTTAAAACTCCTGCTAGTGTAAACATTGTCTTTGGTAACATTTTATTGGTCAAAGCAAATCTCCCCATCCTTTGTGAGTTTCACAGAGAAGAGTGAATAATCTGTAAGGAGGCAGGGAATATTTTGAGCAAATGCAGTCTTCCTCAACATCATTTCCCAAATGTGTCGGAAGAGCAAGTCCTGTTTTTACTGATTCTCTTATAACATCTCAGTGTTTGGCAGGATATGGTTTGGGAGTTAAGAAAAAATTATGCATGTGTTTGTGTGTGTGCCCATGTGTACATGTATGTTTGTGCACGTGGACCACATGTACGTGCATGTGTATGAGGACCACCTTGGGTGTCATGTTTGGAACACTGCCCAGCCCTTGGAGACAGGGTCTCTCATTGGTCTGGAACTCACCAATTAGGCTAGACTGACTGGCCAGCAAGCCATAGGAGAGCCTTATGCAATTGGGGGGAAAAAAGCAGAATTGCAGTAGTCATCGAGGGTGGAAGTTAGTGTAAATCTGTATTTTAGAAGAAAATTTGTTGGCATTAACTCCAGAGGCCAGAGTAGTTTCCATGGAGTCTCGCAGGGAGGAAACCTCCTGCCACAAAGGGTGGATAGGTCATAGTGATGGATATAAACAGCACTGGAGAAGAAATTAATGTCCAAAGAGTAATTCCTCCAGGTGTTGTCATGATTCAGCCAGCCTTTGCCAGGGCTTAGTTTTTTTATTTTTCCTGCTAGTATGAATTTGGACCCTTATCAAGCTGAGAGCTGTTTTGGAAATCTCTGAGCTCAAATATCATAGAATAGCAAAGAGTCCTGCCTTGTCTCCATAGTGATCATGTGCTGGAGAACTCACTGACAGGGTCCTTAGAGAATAGAGTAAAAGGCAATAAGCAGAGGAAGTACCAGATAATTGATTAGTCCAGCTTTCTCTGACATCAAATTTGCAGCCCATCCCAAAATATCAGTCAGTGCTGTTCCCAGCAGCAAGCCCAGCTCCTGTTTATTAACAGCGTCCTTCTGCCAGGCCAGATTCCTGATGATGCCCTCGGTGTTTTTGGTCAAAGGACTGAATGTGCCTGGAACTTCTTGTACCCCTCTAGTCCCTGAGAGTTCATCTTCTCAACGTTAGCTCTTCTCCACTGTGTGTCTGTGCTGCAGCTCAGGATCGCCTGTGTATTACTAGTATGGCACTGCAAGAACTCTTAATGTTAACTATGTCATAGAATGGCAAAAAGCTCCAAACCTAAGTACCACAAGTACTGTTAATCATGGCGTAAATTTAAGGCAGGTCACCTACTCATTCTGGGTGGAAACACAGATCTTAGTAGATTAGGTTTAACTGGTACTTAAAATACATTAAAATTAAAAGTAAATTCATTAAAAATATAGTTTGTTTAAACAGTTTTACTCACTAGTATTGGAACCCACAGATGAAATTTTGATTTAAATTTAATTAAAAAACCCAGAGTTGGGGCTGGAGAGATGGCTCAGTGGTTAAGAGCACTGACTGCTCTTGCACAGTACTCATGTTTGAGTCCCAGCACCCACATGGCAGCTGACAACCGTCTGTAACTCCAATTCCAGGGGATCTGATGCCTTCTTCTGGCTTCTGTTGGCTCTGCACAACATGGGTACACTTACAAACATGCAGGCCAAACATTCTTATACATTAAATAAATAAATAAATAAACAAATAATAAAAGTTAAAAAATAAAGTAATCAAGCTAATTAAAATTGCCTATGTTTTCTTTATATTAAATTTAGATGTTCTGTCTCAAACATTGCCATGAGTGATGGGAATCACTTTTTACTCAGAAAGCCATTTTTAGACATTTTGAAATCCGTTTAAGCTGGTAATTACTTTCATTTTCCTAATCAAGGAAAGGAACAAAATGAACCATTATGGTCTTGTAGGAGGCTGGCATGCCTCCACAGTGGATAGATGCTGCATAGGGACAAAAGAAGATCTATGGCCAGAAAACTAATAGTAGTTGCATGCAAGCAAACCAGCTGAAATGATTGTCTGGCAATACAATTTTATCGCTGGAATTATTGGCTAAGCTGATTGGCTAACCAGCTGTTGTTAATTATAATTAGCACACAGTGAAAAGCAGCAGTACTGGGTTCTTGAGAGCCTCATTTAGACATGTGCGGAAACTAAGATTGAAATACAAAACTGTAACTAGCTTATGTTGCAATCATACTCCCTTTCCTAAGTACGGGCTGGTTTATTTTCACGATTCATTCAAGTCTTATTACTAAAAGGCATACCTTCGAAATAGAATAATAATAGGGCCTGTTGAAGTAGTGGTCAGTACAGTGCTTGTTGTGCAAGCCTGAAGGTCCAAGTTGGATCCCCAGTACCCATGAAAAAAGCCCGACAGGCACTTTTGTAATCTCACCCCGGGGAGGTTGAGACAAGAAGAGCTGTGGGGCTTTCTGGCTAGCCAGCCTGGCTGGATCTGTGAGCTCCAGGTTCAGTGAGAGACCCTGTCTCAATAAAACGGATGGAGAGCATCTGAGGAAGGCACCTGATGTCGGCCTCTGGCTTCCACATTCACATACCCATATGTGCATACACACACGCACGATCTTGACACACACAAAGAAGAATATTAATTTTTGAAGTATTAAATTGTTCAGTGTGTTTTCATTTGGCGACTCAAGTAAATGAAAAAAAAATGAAACAGAAACAACACCTCGTTAACCTTTTTCCCCAAGTCAAAGTACATTATCGATAGTTGAAGACCTAAAAAACTTGTTCACATCACATTAGGTGCTAGGCACCCTTAACTCTGGGAGTTCCAGTTAGGTTCCTGTAATAGATTTTCTGTCCTTTAAACCAACCTGATAGAAACATACTTTTTAAAAGAAAAATGTACTTATTCTTTGGGAAATTATAATTTAATTTATATTTATTTACTTCAATAAATTTTTAATTTTTTGAGAATTCCATATATGAGTACACTGTGTTTATATCATTTCCACTGGTCCCTCTCCTTCCACCCTCCCCCAGCTTATTATTGTTTAGTGCACACACACACACACACACATGCACACACAAAACCTATGGAATGTGTCCATTTAGTATTGCTCATATGTACATGTATAGGGCTGATTCTTGGGGTTGGATAACTTATCAGAGGTCTTGTCCCCAGAGAAAACTGATTCTCCCACCCTCAGCAGCCCCTGACTACCTGTCTTTCTTGATCTGGGGCTGGGGCCTTGTGAAGCATCTCCCATCTCTGCTGGCTTGCTGACCTAGTGTGGTCATTGTGCATGTCTTGTTTAGACAACAGCATTGTTGAGGTTTCATGACGCAGCTTCCCTGCCGTGTCTGGAAGCACTGTCTTGCAGCTGGCATCCTGGTCTTCTGGCTCTTACCATCTTTCTGCCCCCTTTTTTTGCGATGTTCCCCAAGCCTTAGGTGTTGGGGTTGTGTTGTAGATGTACTGACTGGGTCTAGGCACCCACGGTCACTTATTCTCTGTATTTTGACAAGTTGTGGACCTCTGTAGTAGTCTCTGCTGTAAAAAGAAGCTTTTTGGCTAAAGAGTAAGAGCGACACTTATCTGTGGGTGTAAGGGTGTTCTGAATATACGTGGAAGCTGTATTGATTTAGGAAAACGATGTAGTTTCTCCTCTGGGGTCTATGACGTCTCAGCCATGGGTCTTTGAGTAGTTCACAGCTCCGAGCATGAGCTCCCTCATGTTGAATGGGCCTCAAGTCCCCGTAGACAGCTGTTGGTCATCCCCAAGGTAGAAGTGCTGCTATTGCACCACTGGGGTGGCCTTGCCGGGCCAGTCATGTTGCGGTTTGTAAGCTTAAAACAGCTGGGTAGGACTATTGATACTTTTCTCCCTTGGCAGCTTACTTAGCACCTCGTGATACTATAAGAGGTAGTCCTCAGAGAGGAGGCTTCCAGGTCAGTCCCAGCTTGATTCTTCTAAGTCCTGTGTCGGAAGTGTGTGATGTCTTCAGTAATAGGATTTTACCTTCAAGTTCTGGGAGACAACGAAGGGCAATTGGCAACAGCTTCTATTGCTTTGGGAGTCTCTTTAACCCCCTTGACCAACGCCTCTAATGGAGGTTTCCTTTGCTCGATACTCTGATATTTGTCAGTCTGTGGACCCTGGGAGGGGGGCCTTGTAACATAATTCCATTTAAACTATATGCATTTAGCTAATCATATATAATAATGTTTCCCTTTGGATGTTTTCAAAAATCCTTACATTACTTACACGTCCTTCTCCCCTCTTCCTCTGATTGCCCTCTCTCCCCCTCCCTGGTTAACCCTCCCCCGTTCCATTTTTCCCTTTTCTTCCTTTGTAGCACCTCTGTCCTACATTTTTAGCATTTTAACTGTTGATAAAGTCAGGCTGTATCTTTATATAACCCTCAAGGTGATGGCCAGAGCATGAACTGATTGTCCTGTCTTCCCTCCAGCTGAATTTATTGTAATAATTGGTTGCAAGCCTTCATTTAGAGCAGAACATTTCTCTGACTGTGGTAACAGGTAGGATCTCCAGCATTGCTGTGGGATCTTCATCTGTTCCTGCCTGGGAGACTGTTCTGTCAATTCTGCTTAGTGTTCTAACACTCTATTCAGAGCCCTTCCATTTTTCATGACTGTGTCCTGTTGGAGTCTACCTTACACCTCACTGTTCATGACCTGATCCCAACATTCAGGAAATGGTAAACAGAATTAAGTCAGAGTTTGGGAATGGCCACCTACATCTTTGCAGGAATCTGAAGAAATCTTTGCAATCCGAAGGAATGGTTAAATCAAACCCATTTCTTAACAGGTGATAATTGTTCATCACACACATCTTGACTGGCAAGCGTCTGGCATGTATGCATTGGGGATGACGAGGATGTGGGCAAGATGGGTCAAGTTGCTGGTCTAGCTTTTCTGGGGCATATGCTGGCACATGCTGGCTGTAGCTAGTTTATAAAATCCCAACTCTAATATCCAATGGAACCAATTCCTTCCACTTTGCAATATTTTTTTTCCTATTAAGCACATTGCTTATTTTATTACTCTTGGGTTGCTTTTAAAAAATTTTGGAAAGATCCTTAATTTTTAAAATCTCTAAAAGAAAAACCAAGTGTGGAAATTATTAATGGGTCCTGGTGACATATTTTACTGTAGTATTATTTTTGTTTTTGACTTAGTGTTTCACTATGTGGCCTTGGCTGGCTTGGAAATTGCTATATAGACCAGGCTGACCTTGAATTCACAGAGATCCATGTGCCTCTGCCTCCTGAGTACTGGGATTAAAGGTGTGAGCTGCCATGCTCAGCCTTTCACTAAAAAAATAATATGTAATCCAATTTTCAAAATACACCAACTCTGAGTATGTTAGAAAAAGTATGTCATCCTGTAATTCTGTCTTCACAGTAGACAAGGGGAAAACTAATAATGAAATGTTCAAATTTGGAATGTAGACAAAAGGTTGCTTACAAATACATGTTGTAAATAAAATTATTTTGTACTGTAGTATGTATTATATTAAAATGAAAAATTTTGGATATATTTGTTTGATCTAGACAGAAACATTCATTTTTACATTGGTTTATGAACATCACCTGATTCCTGGGCCATATGTTTGGTGACTGCTCATAGGTTCTTTTTCCCCCCACAGCAAACTTCCCTGTGTCTCATATGGTATTTATGGAAAATTTCCAACTAAGTAAGATGAAAAAACATCTTGATCCACTGAGCACTTTGCTGCTTGTTCCATTTTTAGTCTCTAGGACACTTGGTGTAAACACCCAGTGTCATCAGTCTCATCACCCAGCAGTTAGTAGAGGATGAGTTAGACGAAGTCAGGTGTGCTGTTGAGAATACTGTGGATGAAGAGAGTGAGGGGGAGGGAAAGAAGGAAGGATGAAGATGGCAGTGAGTCTGGAAACTGTTAGTTCATAGGGCGGGAGGAAGAGAAGGCACAGGTGCACAGGAGCAGGTTGAGCTTCAGAATGCTCCAGGTCTTTCTTGCTTACAATCACAGGGTTACAACGAGTGATGCTTTTAGATACATTTAAATTATTTTGCCAATGTGTAGTCCTTTCTGTACTCTCCAGGTAGTCACCTCTCATTTGGATTGTATGTGAGGCCAAAATTAAGTCTGAAGCTGTGTCTGTAGCTAATCCGACTAATTTGGACAAATGATTCTGTGCTTAGAACTTCTGACCTGTAAATTCAGAATGCATTTTACCACCATATAGGAATGTTGCAATATGTAAGCCAGTGTCACAGGGCAAGTTAAAATTGGTGTGTTAGGACTTTTATATGGCCTTATTTCTAAAAATTCTGCTGAAGAACAGCATTATCCACCTGTGCAGCTCTTGAGCATCTTTTTATTCTGATGGCTGCCTGACTTCAATTACCGAATGTTGGAAAGTGCTGATTAGAGGGGAAAGCTATTGTACTGGAAGAGGTAAACATTTGACTAGGTTGTAAATATATAGACTATCCATGCTGAGAACATTTGGAGCGAGGATATTTTATCTTCAGTGTTTAGAAATAAAAGATTAATTTGGTTAATTCAAGAGAACATGTACCAAAGAACAGAACCTTAGGAAAACTGATGTGGAAGCAGGGAGGGTGTTGTAGCTTATCAAGTGACCACAAGACTACTCTGGGCCAACAACACAGTTGGAGTTTGCTCCAAGGGAGTCAAGATTCCAGCTGAGATAGTGTTCTACAGGAGGTGTTCCTGAATGCCTCAATTATAGTGCCCCTACTTTGTTTCTTAGTTTAACAAGCTACATGCAAAGATAATCAACAGTTATCTATCCAGTAGTGTATAGCTTCTCTTGATAGACTTGAGAGGCTTTCTGAAGGAGGAATTAAGGTTGGCTTAAGTGAACAAAGAAGAAGCACATATGAAAACAGACTGGGTAGTGAATAAAGTACTTCAGTGTTCCATCATTTATTGTACTGAACCTGCAACCATGAGAACGTGGTGTGCACCAGTGGCCTGTTATCTCTTTGGTGAATGTGGCCAAGTCTGTAGAAAAGGGCCTCATTGTGTGCACTAAACTCAAGCACCTTTCTTCTATTTGATGCCAGCAACTTGTGGAAAGAAACTAAGTCAGGAAGCAATGCTGCATTTTTCTCTTAGGGTTTGTGGAGTCACTTGTGCCTTTAGGAGTTGGGTGACTTTCCCTCAGTGACTGATTTCCTGGCCACTCGATACTACCGAGGAGCACTGTGCTACCCTAAAGTGTTATTGGGAGGTGTCAACAGCTGATCGAAACTCTGTAGCTCTAGCAGCTATATTTCTGCTTGTTACTTGCTGAAGCTGTAATATTGTAAATGTTAGATATCAATAAAATGCTAGGGTAAAGAGGTTCTACTGTTTTTTTTTCCTTAAAGCCTCAAGAATAAACAAAGCAGGACTGCTGAAACAAGTTTGTAGGGGATGATAGAGAAGGCACACTTGAAAAAGCCCATGATGAGCCATTTAGGTATTTTAGCTTAAAATGAAGAATTGAGTTATTACATACTCAGTGAGCAGCTCTTTTGGAAATTAGGTATCTCTGTCAGCATTTTACTTATTTGGATTTTTATAGTGAAAACGGAGTTCTTTTAATTGGTTGGATTATTTTTATATTATTTTATTATTTTTTTATTCCTAAGTAGCATCTGAGTTCTTTTTAAAAGAAGACTTATTTTTATTCTGTTACTTTACTTTTTGGGTATTGTGTGTATTTGTGTTCGTGAATGCCGTGTTGGTGTGTGTGTGTGTGTGTGTGTGTGTGTGTGCCCATGGAGACTCGAAGAGGGCGTCACAGCGTCCCTTGGAACTGGCCTAATGCAGTTGTGAGTTGTCTGATGTGGGTTCTGGAAACTGGAGGAGCAGCGATCTCTCTTAACTGGTGAACCGTCCTTCCAGCCCCTAGGAGTCCTTTTTAATCTCTGTTTTCAAAGTAAATGAGTCATTTACTTTGTGCATACAGTTATCACTTGATCTTTTAATATCAAGGCAGCATATTAAAGGCAGGTATTTTAGAATGCTTGAGGTACTCAAACTAATTTTAACATTGGCTTGAGAAAAATGATAGTACATACAGTTATTTCTCTAGAATGATTAGCGTTCCTAGAGTTTTAATAATTTAAAGTAAACGGCAAATTGGATATTATCATTCTGTTCCTTCAGTTTTCTCTACCTCTGGTATTGGCTCCATATTGCTCTGTCTCCCTCCATCAGTAACCTAATTCTCTGTGATTTAGATTCCTTGTCTGGGGACAATAAATAGTACTGATCTTACAGGTTAGTTTTTTTCTTTGAGTTCTGTGCATTCATAGGAAATGCTGTTTTTTATTGTTGCTAGATGAGAGAAGACACCATTGTTTGCAGATTGATCCAAAATAAAAAAAGCATTATCCTTACTGTTTTTTATCTTTTCTTATTTTTCCATCTGTAAATTTATTGACAGGAACTAGGCAGGGGGTCAAGGCCTCAGGCAAGCAGGAAATGGATATGTTCAGTGGAGGATCTGGACCATATAGACTGGCCCAGAAAAGACTGCCAGCCATTCTCACTTTGGGTACTGCTTGCTGGGTTCTTGAGTCCAGTGACTGGGGTTGGTTAAGACTCCTGTCTTTACATGCCTGTCACAAGCAAACTGGTGAATCTGAGCCTGCTCAAGAAAGAAGGGGCTCAGTTGTTCTGGCTGAGAGAAACTAGGAGTAATTAAGTGCCCCTGTCAGGGCCAGATGCAGTCACACAGTACCAAGAGCAGAAAGGTAGTTATACAAAGAAAGGAAGGGTTGGTGGGGAATTTTAAACTGATATTTTCTTCACATGTCCATGAAGTGTACACACGCACACACACTATTTTTTTTATAACTCTGAGTACCAATTTGCAAATTTTCATTAGGGACAATGATCACTAAAACTAATTTTAATTATTATTATTCTTTTGGTTTTATTTTTTGAGACAGGGTATTGATAATCCTGGCTGGCCTGCTATGTAGACTAGGCTGGCCTTGAACTCATAGTAATCTGCCTGACTCTGCCTCCTGAATGTTGGGATTAAAGGCATGTGCCACTATGCATGGACCTTAATTTTTTAATATACCACTGAAAAATTTAGCTTTTTTCCACTTGTGTAAAGACATACAAAATATTACCATTGCTTTTTAACCAGCTGATGTCCAAAAGGTTAAGCTAGTTTGGTTTGCTCTTAATTTACATTTTAAACTTTGGTTTTAAGTTGTTATCACAGGAAATGTGTATTTCTTTAAAAGCTCATTTTATGACAGAATAAATTATTGGAAAATATAGCAGAGATCCTGAAGGTTAAGCTTATTGTCAGTAGGACAAATACCTTCTCTGTTTGATTTGCAGTCTGTTTATGTAAGTTATGATTATTGTAACAAGTAACAATAAGAAGTTATCATCTGTTACAAACAGTTCTCAACCTTCATAATAAAATTAGGGTTTCATTGTTCAGAACACAATAGCTGTGTCACAGATTATAAGCTAATGTGAATTTTTATATTTCATGGTTCTGTCTGCATTAAAAATAGAGCTGAGTGCATAGTAATATAAGTCTGAACACCCTTTGGCACTTATTAAATTATGCATATCATTTAGCTGATATAAATGATGCTGTGAGTGCTTCCCAAGTTAATCATTTCCATTATTTATCAGATTCAGCCACCAGAGGACTCTAAACATACTCTCCAGCTTCTGTGGCATTTTTGAAGAGTAGGCTGTTTAGGCGCCAAGTTACAATCCAGGATGAAATGCCTCACAATTTTATGGCACATCACATCAATTAGCAAATGACGCTGAATATCACTGATGAGCCTCCCTAAACTGTGCCTGAAAGTAGGCTAAAGGGAAGCAAAATGAGTCATTTCTAATAATTAAGACAGTCTTCTCTTTTGAAAACATTGATATTTATTTTCACTATTTAATTGTTTTAAAGTCTAATAACCTGTATTTAACTTCCAATTTTTTTCTGAGACAGAGTCGTGCTGAGGCCCCAGCTGGCTTGGAATTTGCTATATAAACCAAGCTGGCCTAGATCTCGCAGAGATCCACCTGCGTCTGCCTCTTAAGTGCTGGAATTAAAGACATGTGCCACTATACTGGGCTCAAATTCCAATTTTAGAGCTGGAGAGATGGCTTAGTTGCTCTTGCAGAAGACCCAAGTTCAGATCCCAGCACTGACATGGTGGCTAACAGTCACCCATAACTCCAGTTCCCGAGGATCTGACATTCTCTTCTGGCCTCCAGGGGCACTGCATGACATGGGTGTACTTATAACACTCATACACATATATCATTATACTTATTTTTAGTCATTCCCCTCCCTCCACTCTGGCTCCCTTTTGATAGTCCCCTTCCTCTCCTGAAAATATTCCCCCCCTTTTTTTTATTTTCATGTCATATATCACTAACAAAAAAGAAATTTAATAATTCAGAAGATGGTGAAGAGAAAAGAACAGATGAGATTTGGGAGTACGTCCTGAGTAGGAGTTCACAGTGCACGGGGTCTATTAAGAAAACAGTACTTGAGCAAAGAAGGAAAGGAGACATATCTGACCATAAAGAGTGTTCATGGAGGACCATCCTATAGGCACAATGGCACAGGCTGCCGGCAGCACAGACACTTAGATGTGGACTTGTGCCTAGTGTGTTTGAGGAGAATCAGAGAGGCAGAAGGGAAGGGGTGTTCAGAGACCTGCTCCAGAAGTGCTGGAGGGATCAGGCATCACCTTGCAGACTGTTATAAGGACTTGGGCTCATTCTTTGAGTGATGTGAGGACCCTTTGATAAGTTTTCAGTAGAGGAGTGAACATTCATGGTTTTATATGATTGCTTTGGCTGTTGGAAGAGGTAGTTGTAGAACAGTAGTCAGAAAGTCACTGTGAAACCAGGGTGAAAGACAGAAATAGTGGTGGCCAGGCAAAGTAGTACTGGACTGGTGAGAACCACATGTGTTTTGAGGATTGACCCAACACTGTTTGGATGCGGGGTTGAGAGAAAGGGGAATCAAGGATGACTGCAAAGCTTTCAGCCTGTGCAGCTGAAACAGAATTCTACAACTGAGGTGAGAAAGGCTGAGTGGGAGAGTTAAGATCTGGAGGCCTCTGTGAACATGAACAGAAGCATGTTTTACTGTACCATTAAAAATTAAGGGCAACCTAGATATCCAGTGGTCTAGAGCTGGACGAGTACCTTACAGTAGTTCACACAGTGGAGCGCCACACAGAGAAAAACATTTTGCACATGTGTACATTATTTATTGACATGATTTTTGAAAGAATGGAGCTGGTTATTAAATAGTACCAAGGACAAAACCATATTTGTAGGAATGTAGAAAAGAAAATAAGATCATTTTTATTTGCATAGGAAAAATGAAATAAGGAACAAAAATCTAAACATGGTTTTGTATCCTTATTTAAATATTTCTATTTTTTTTATTAGTAAAAAGTAAAATATGTGTTCTGATTACCTTCATTCCATAGACTATAAAGTTGGGACTCTTGAGGTGGAGCTGTCAAGGCATTGTTTAGTGTAGGGGAGGTGGAGATATTATTTCCTGTGATTTGAGAAGCCTCAAAGTTCCAAGAGCAACTCACTGTAGTTTTTCAGCATTCAGCTGTTCCTGCTAAAAAAGGTCACTGAAAATAAGGAGAGACCATGGAGAGGACATGGAGTCTCTTGTCTCCCTATTCCAATTCAAAGCAACTTTGCCTTCCAGGTGATTTTTATCAAGGGGTTTAAAATGCATTTGTCTTATTAAACCTTTTTCCAGATTATGAAATGTTAAGGTCCAAGTCACTTTAAAACAGCAGTCACTCGTTCATCCATTGTTGTGCCCAACACTCTATCCTCGGTATCTGGAAATTCAGTATCACATGCTTTATTGGATCTGAAGCTTAAAATACATGTGGTTCCAAATGCTTCGACATTTAAATCATCACTTAAACAACAGCCCATCTTAGGCAGGGAGACTTTAAAGAACAACTTGACAACAGTTCTGTGGCATCTGTTTTCAAGTGCCAGGAGGCAGTTTCGAATCCCAAAATGTAATAATAGGTTCTAAAAGCATGATATAAATATGAACTGGTTGCCTGGGTGAAATGATTGATTGATGTGATTTTGTTTTGTCATTTTAAGGGAGTGAAAAAAATAGAGCCTGAATTATATGAACAGTTTATCAACCACAGATTTGGGGAAGAAGTACTATACCGCATAGACCTTTGCTCCATGCTGAAGGAAAAACGAAATGATGGTTATTATCACTGTGAGTCTTCCCTTGTGATTGGTGAGTGCCACTGAAAAATTATTCAGTATCTTTATATTTTACTTCTTGAGCATTGCTTTTAAAAATAGATATTTTTGACTAGTTGTTTATTTTTTTTATCATGGCATATTTTTCTAAATACTATGTTTTTGCACTGGTTCAATGAAAAGATTGTAGCACATTTTCTTTTATGTTTGTTGGTCAGGATTTTACTCCTTCCAATTCTAACCTTGCGTGCTGCTTTACAAATAATTATAATGAGGTCTTGAGTTTGACTGAAAATTCATTTCAGTTTAATTTTATTCCATTAACATGAAGAAAACACTTTGTTCAGGAAAGGCCTCCTGACCACTCCATTCCCCATCAGGTATTTCCATGTTTGCCGCTTTTAATTAGGCATAGTAGTGACCCGGCTTGGAAAGTTTAACTCCAAGAAGGGAGTTACCTCCTAATAAGCATGTAGGTAGTCTTTAAAATTGAAACTTCAATTTCTTCCATAAGGAAAACATGTTTGGAGAGTAAGCAATGATTCACATAGATGGCTCTGTACTCATGTGTAAATGCTGCTAGTAATGAGTGATAAAACGGACTCCAGCTCCATTCACAGGCAGAAAGTGCACACGAAAGGAAAATCCTTTAACCAGACAAGCCATTCCCACTACTGGAAGGCAGATGTGTTTCATAGGAGCCTGCTCTTTCATCACACAGATGTGCTGTTTCCTCCAAGACACTGTTTTCACTGAACTTCAAGACAACCTGATTGATATACTTTTAAAGTAACATGCAAGTCCTCAAGGAAGATAAATATGTTTCTAAATATTTCAAGACTTTCAGCCAAAATAATTTCTCTCAATGTCACCATGAACAGAAATTTGTATTGGATATATATACTCTGAAAGAATCTTTATACTGAAGTTTGTGAAAGCATTTAAGAAATGTTCAAGAGATATTCAAGATTTTACTTCCAACTCCTCATTACAGATCTTCAGAGAAGTCATCATTTTACCTCCCAAAGGTTTTATCTCTTTTAAACAGAAGATTTTCACAAGGTCGTTTGAGCTTTGTATTCTGAAACACTTAAAGCTTGTTTTTACAGAGGATTTTCTTGCTTTTAGAGTCTGTGTAAGAGGGCTCTTTCCCATCCAAGTTTTGATAAGGACCAAACATTAACAGTAGAAGGCAAATGCACATTCTTCTCTGTGGTGGGATTTTGGCGGGCTTTCCTGCAACTGCTTCAAGGATACCTTGAAAGGGGATACAGTACTTCATTGCTTCCCCTCCTGATTAAGAAAAAATGAGAACATGTGTATTTTACTGAAGAGCTTTATAAAGCATATAGTGTGCATAACCTCAGTTGCCTGTAAGGGGCTCTGCTCTACTAACTCCACATCAATCTGGTCCCAAAATTTCCCTGATTATAAGGAATATTCCTTCCGTCTTCTTTTCCTGATTCACCCTCTTCCAAATGCAAAGTAATCCTACATTCCTATTCCATTTAACTTTATGTTTAAATGGTTTTTGCTGCTTACAAATGCTTTGTTTTTTCTATTACATTTAGTGATGACAATACTAAGTTCAAAGTGATAACCTGTATCTAATATAATTTATTGTAATTAAGTTTGAGACAAGCTAGAGGTTTTTTTCCTGTGTGTGTGTGCACATGTGTGTGTACACAGTGAGTCTCTTCTTCTGTTGCTCTCCACCTTTTGGCTTTTGTTTGTATGTTTGTTTTTGAGACAGGGTCTTCCTCTAGCCACAGTTGGCCTGGAACTTGCCATGTAGGCCAGGCTGGCCTTTATCTCCCAGAGATTTGCTTGCTTCCCGAGTGCTGGGATTAAAGGCGTGTACTACCACAACTGGCTCCACATTGTGTTTTGAGTCAGGGTCTCTCACTGAACCTGAAGTTACTTATTGGTTAGATTGGTGGATGAGTAAGCCCCTAGGATCCTCCTGCGTCTCCTTCCTAGTGCTGGGGTTACAGATGTTTGCCTCCATGACTGGCTTTTATGTGGGTGCTAGCATAGGAACTCAGATCCTCATGTTTTACATCAAGCCCTTTACCTACTCAGCCATCTCCCCAGCCCACATCTGAGATTTTAAACATGATGTGATCATTAATATAAATATTCAGATGAAGAGGATTAACACAAATTTACTGAAAATTGATGTGAAACAGAAATTAGTTTTAGGAATTGTATCAGTTACTCTTCTGTTGCTGTGATAAACTCCATGACCAATGTAGTTTATAGAAGGGTTTATTGAGCTTGCAGTTGCAGAGGGATGACTCCATCCCGGTAGGGGTGGTTGGAGCAGAAAGTTGAACACTCATATCTTCAAGCAGGCACAGGAAACTGAGAAACTGGCAGTTGGATGTGGCTGTGAACTCTTGAGGCCCACCCCCAGTGATGTACTGCCTCCAGCAAGGCCACGCCTCTTAGGGATTCCGTGAGCAACAGCACCACCAACTGGCCAAGTGTTAAATACTTGAGCCCACTGGGGAATGCCTCATTCAAACCACCACAGAAATATAGTGTTTTTAAAGATCTTTTTAACATCCTCCAGCCTCTTTCTGTATATATGATAAATCACACATTGGCATCCTTCTGTGCAGTATTTGATTGACATGGAGTTTTTATTTGTTTCATAATTTGAATTGCTTGCTGTTATGGTTTGAAAATGCAGTACTTTTCATATACTTGTGTGTTTGAACACTGAATCCCTGATGGTCGCGCTGTTTTGGGAGGTTGTGGAACCTTTAGGAGGTGGGACCTAGACAGAGAAAGTATGTTACTACAGGGTAGAATTTAAGGATCTCTGTTTCCTGACGTGCACAAATGTGAGCAAGCTCTCACTGCCCCAGCCATGACCTGCTGCTGCTGACTGGCCTGCCTTCATTGGCATGAGGGGGTGTATCTCTGAAACCGTGAGCTAAAAAATTCTTTCCTCACATAAGTTACTTTTTTAAAAATTGTAACAAGAATAATAACTAATATACTTGCCAATGTTGCCGTGATTTTATATTTAAGTTTTTGGATTTCTGCCTTTTTGTGAACACTCCAGATGTGGCTGTGGTGTCCCAGCATTCTTGCACAGTGTTACCATTTCCTGGATTGAGTGTGGCTGCACTGGCCTTGAAGGTCGCTGCTTTCTGTTGCCTTGTGCAACTCTGCTTAACTCACTCCCATTCCCTGCTTGGCTCTGGAGGATGTCTGAGTGTTCATCCTGCCAGCTGTTCACATTCCCATCACGAGCCCTTCTTCATCTTCTGCCATTGTGCACCTTCCTGTGAAATCCTAGGGGAATTTGGTCGGATGTGCAGGCAACACCCACATTTTAGTTATCTCATAATCAAAGCTTTGGATGCTATTATGCCTTCTCACCATTGAGTTTCAACTCCGTGAAAATCTAACGGCACTGATCAGCTAAAATTCAAATCTAGAAAAAGTAAAAAATCCAATTCTTCCTGGTGGAGCCAGGAATGGAGTGTGGTCCAGAAATCCTAGGGTTATATGAGCCACATGTGTTTTTGTATTTCTTAGGCAGTTGTGCTCCGTATGTATTTCCAGAGCAAGGTAGCTGCCTCAATGAAACCCCTTGTAAGACTGATGAACGATTTAGTGCTTTCGAAGGCTAGTTTTCTTTCAGCTGTCAGACATATCTCAAAGGGGAGTAGAGATGAATTTGGAAATGTCTAGAAGATTTTTTTTCCTGATTGATGTATTTATTTATAACTTTTGTAAGCAGAGGTGGAGATAGAATAATCTGTTTTGTTTTGTTTTGTTTTAAGATAGTTTCTCCCTGTAGCCCCAGCTGACCTGGAACTTGTTATGTAGATCAGGCTGGCCTCAGTCTTACACAGATCTGCCAGTGTCTGCTTCCTGAGTGCTGGGATTAAAGGTGCACACCACTATGCCTGACCTTTTTTTCTTAACAATAATTATTTAACATTAATTTAGTAAACCAGTACAATATGGTTTCCACTCATGTGGGTGCTGGGATTCGAACCCAGGCCCTCTGCAAGAGCAGCTAGTGCTCTTAACCCTGGGGTCATCTTTCCAGCCCCAAGTACAAGACACAGTCTCTAAGAATGATATAGAGTCATTGGACATCTAAGACTACACCTGAGAATTGGAGAGAGAGGAGGAAAAAGGGAATGGAGCATGTCTGTACCAGGCGGGTGTTCCTCTTACACAGAAGAAGTATGATTTTATACTTTATAATTTTATCTTCTGGGAGAGTGGAGGTGAAGAATAGAGAATTTAGTTGAATGGAATGACATTGAACAAGATGAATAGTAGACAAGGAGACTTTAGATCAGCTGGTAGGATTTACAGCACTGGGCTGGGAGACAATGATAACGATGGGAAACACCTTGAAAGTATCGATAGCTGATGAAGCCATGGTGTGTGAGGTTGGTAGACTTGCAGGTATGGACAGAAATAGGATTAAACATGCTGGGCGTGACTATGTCCTGAAGAGAGCTGAGTAAATGAGGGACAGAATGAATCTAATAGGGTCATACAGTTCCTCATTTTGTGATGGGGTTGTGTTCTGATAAACTCATGGTAAGCTGAAAATATTGTAATTAGAAAAAGTATTTAAATACCTAATCTATGGAACATGATAGCTTACCTGGCCTACCTTGGCGTGAATGGTAGCCCACAATGGGGTAAAATCACCTAACTCAAAGTCTAGTAAATGTAGTAGATGTGTATGTTCGTGTGTATGCAGATACATGTGTGGTAGGTGCATGTACATGTGTTCGTTCAGAGGACAACCTTTGTTGTCCTTTTTTTTTTAAGACAGCATTCCTCAGTGGTCTGGAACTAGCTGAGTAGGCCAGCAAGCCCCATGGGTCACTTCACCTGGCCTTTTATGTAGGCTCTGTGATTGACCTCAGATCCGCATGCTTGTTCCGAAGCACTTGCAGGCTGACCTATCCTTGCAGCCACATCCCTCCTTTTGGGAGCACAAAAGTCTAAGAAGTCACTAAATAGCCAAGGATGACTCTGAACTTCTGATCCTCCTACTTCCATCTCATCCTCTTACTTCCATCTCCCAAGTTCTGGGATTACCACACTCAGCTCACAAAGCCTACTAATAAAATTTTGAGTATCTCATGTAATATATTGAATACATTTATCCAAATGACACTGTCAACGGAACACTCCACGAGTAGAGTGTCAGTTGCTTGCCTTTGTGATATGTGGCTGGCTGGGGGCTGCCCCTATGGTCAGCATCTTGGGACAGTATCATACTGCATATTGCTAGCCCAGGAAGAAACCAAAATTCAAAATTTAAAGTACAGTTTCTATTGAATGTGTGTTGCTTTTGCTCCATTGTTAAGTTGAAAAATTGGAAGTAAATCAGGGATTATATACTATTTATTCAGTTTGTTCAGTCCTGTTAGATGAACAGAATACCAGGCTCAAACTATGTAGGCTGAAACTCTAAGGAGAATTCTGAATGAACTTAGTCAGTGAATCATTTCCATCTAGAAACCTGTGCTTATTGAGAATCACTTTTAAGAGACTTGGATGGTTAATTTTAGATGAGTCCTGTTAATGCTTCTTATGGTCTCCACCTGGACATTTCGTAGTTGAACTGAGTGATGGTTTAGTTAAAAGAAAAGACTTCTGTTTTGTAAGTGGGTTTGGACCTTCCTGACTTAAGACACTTACCTATGACTTTAGTGTCTGATCGTTCGTACTCCTTCACTTGAAGGCTAGGACAAGTTCCCAGGACAGAGGTTGCCTACTCCAGCCTGTGTTCATAGTATGTGGGAATGGGAAATCTTTATAGAAAGTAGTACTGCCAGGTTTGAAGAGATGGCTCAGTAGTTAAGGTGCTTGCTGCTATGCCACAGGACCTGAGTTTGGTTTTCAGCATCCAGGTGGGGTAGCTCATAACTGCCAGTAACTCTAGTTCTATGACACCCTCCTCCTAGCCTCTGCAAACACACAGCTGACACATGTGTACACACATGCACACACACGCACAAATAAAGTGTAGCTAGTGTAATTCATCAACTGGTTGATACTTCAGGAAGGAATAGAGGGAGAAGGAGATCAATATTATATTTTTCATTGGGTAAAAGGCATAGCTAAAAAAATTTTTTAAGCATTTTCTAGAATCCTTGAGCCAGGACCTCTGAGAAAATAATACATTAAAAATGTTTAGCTTGAAAATATTTGTATTACTCATATGCCATATACTCACTTGAAGGGCCACTTAGGAGAGAAGTATTTGATGATATATACTAGCTGCTTTTTCCTTTTCCCTTTTCTTTCTGCAGAAGTCTACCCCATTGTGCTTATCTTCTAGATGATTTTTCTCATCTAATAATTTGCCAGTCTATAATGTCTTGGGGTTTTAAATTCTTTAAAAGATATTTTAGGTTCACCAACTAAAAAGTTGGTCCCTTAGATTCTTTTAGGGTATCTGTGCAGACAATATTATTATATATTATTATAAAATTATTATTTTCTGTTAGTTCTCCTGTTTCATTAGCAATTGTGAGAACAGCATTATATAGAGGATTTCATTTATGTATAATAATAATCTTTCAAAATATTTTATTGAATTTTTGTGCATTTCATAAAATACGTCCTGACCATATTTAGACCCTCTCCTCTGTCTGCGTCCTTATCTCCCCTACTGGATTTCATGCGTTTTGTCATATACGGTAAGGCCTATCAACGCAAACTTGTGTTCCCGCATGTCCCTTGGTGTGAGTCCATCCGCTGGAGCTTGGCCAACCTATCTAGATTCACTCCCTTAAGGAAGACCAACTCTAAAATTATTTTTATAATAATTTAAGAAGTTGTTTAGCCTTTCCACTGGGTCAGTAATTTACACAGATTATGTACACAGCTACAGTGCGTAAAGCTGGAGTAGCCAGTATGAACCAGTGGTTGCAATTAGAAACTTAAAATTTTATTATTTTTTGAAAAACCATTTTGTGTGTGTGCATGTGGTGTGTGTGTGTGTGTGTGTGTGTGTAAATGCATCTGAGTGTAGGTAGGGGGCATATGTGTGTGGTACATGAACCTGAGTGTGCAGGTGTATATGTACTGGCCAGAGCAGGAGGTCATGTATCTTCTCTTCCTTATTACCTTGAAACAGGTCTCTTGATGAGCCAGAAACTCATTGTCATGGCTAGGCTGGGAGGCCACTGAACTCTGAGGATCTGTCTGTCCCCGCCCCACAAGCATACACAGTCATGCCCAGACTTTTACATGGTTGTTAAGGGTTTGAAGTCAGGTTCTAATACTTGCATAGCAAGCACTTTTATCCATTGATCCATCTCTCCAGCCTTCTAGATCCATGTTTTAAAAGGCACATTCACATTTCAGTCTTTGAGTGTCTGTCTTTTTAATACTTCTTGTAACAAAATGGGAAGTTCGCCTGAAGCATTTCTGTTGCATCCTGAAGAAGTGAAGCTCTTCAGTGGCTGTTTAAGCCATTTTCCTTCTTACAACGCTGTTTGTTTTTCCTGAAGAACAATTGGCAAACTATGGTTTTCATTGTTGGGTACTGACAGAAATTTTCTTGAAAATAAACAGGTGAATTCGTCACATTATGTAAAACAATTGCCATTTGTTTGCTGCTGGTGATAAACTCAGGCTTGGAAGCAAAAATATTGAAAAACTCAGGCTGGTAAGATGACTCAGAGGTTAAAGGCGCTTTCTGCCTAGCCTGACAGAAAACCCGAGTTCCATCCCCAGAACCCTTATGGAGGAATGAGAGAAATGAGCCCAAAAGTTGTCTTCTGAGTTCCATATACCATACTGTAGCATGTGCATGCCCCCCAATAAATAAAGAAATGCAAAGAAATGTTGGAAATTTCAACTGTATTATCACAAGCTTGCCAGCATCCTAAAACTTAAAGATTTTCCTCAATTTTTATTATAGGAAATTTTCTATAGAAGAGTGGAGAATACAGAGTATAAAAATGAACTCCATTTTTCTCAGGGTGTTTTTAATCACACTCTTGTATAAAGACTAGAAAATCATTTTAATGATGCATCACTCATATACAAAACCACACATATTAAAAGAGTACAACCCACTGAGTTCTTACTTGTGGATACACTATGAAAGCATCATCACCATCAAATACAGAATACTTTCAGCATCCTATAGTCTTCTTCCCCTGTTGTTTGCCAGTTCACACTTACAGTCTTTCTAGTGACAAGGGGTTAATGCTAATGAATGTGAGTTTTAAAACTTTTTATTTATTACTTATTTACTTATTTATTGTATATGAGTGTTATGGAGGCCAGAAGAAGGCATCAGAGTCCCTGGAACTGGAGTTTACAGATGGTTGTTAGCCACCATGTGGATGTTCTGAATTGAACCTGGGTCTTCTACAAGAAAAGCCAGTGGTCTTAACTACTGGACCCTCTCTCTAGCCTACTGAGTTTCTGGTGTTGTATGATGAAGTTGTGTTAAATCTTGGAAGGATGCCTATAACTCAGTAGATCATTAGTCTTAAAATGACAAGTGCATGTTATAAACTTGCATAGGAAACAAAGATCCACCAGAAGGTCAAAGTAGACCAAAGGATCTAAATGTATCACTGAAACAAAACTTGAAGAAATCTTGACTTGAACAGTTTTGGGAGAGCATCAAAGAATCTTCACAATTGTCTGAATTCAGTACATATTTATAAGTTGATACAGAAAAGCTCTCAAAGAGGAGAGAGCACCGAAGTCCTCAGGCCCCAAACATTTAAAGCTTATGTCTTAGCTTTTGCATCTAAGAAGCAACAAAGAATGAAGTCTTCAGAAAACTTTCTGAATTTTGATAAGAATTACCAACATATTATCCAGTAACTAAATTTGATGATTGCTTGCTACTCCTTTGTTAAAATATAAACTAATTTGATTCCTATCTTAATTTTTTCTCATTTCCCATTTAATTTCTGTTTGAGGGTTCCATGGCAACTGTAAAATATCCCAGACTTTTTGGGTGTGGTGGACAGATACCTTTAATCCCAGCATTTGGAAGGCAGAGACAAGTAGACCTCTGTGAGTTTGAGGCCAACCTGATTTACTAGGTCAGCTGGGGCTACAGGGAGACTCTGTCTTAAAAACCACAAATATCTCTTTTGTGATGGAAGTAAATCCAAAAATTTTGGTTTTACCTTTCTTTTGCACAGGCTCATTAAGAGATCATTAAGAACATTTCATATCTCCTTAGACTAATTAATATGAATCTATTTGAAACATGTTAGAAAAGGAACAATGGAAAAATAACTTTATCATCTGAGAGAACTGTATGCCACTTTGTTTGACAACTTTAACAAATTGGACTTTTTCTCTGTTTGAAACAATCAAATAGTTTAATAAGAGCAGAATATGAGGTATTTTACTATTTCATTTATAGTAGAAATTGGTTGACCATATATGTTATCATCTGTGTATTAGTTCCTTGTTTGTTGCTGTGATAAAAATACCATGACCAAAGCAATTTATAGAAGGAAGAGTTTATTTGGTTTACGATTCCAGAGGGATTAGATAGAGTCCATCATGTCAGGGAGGCATGGTGGCAGAGATAGCTGGGGCAGAAAGCTGAGCCATCACATCTTTAAGCAGGCACAGGAAGCAGAGAAAGACTGAAAATCTGGCAAGGCTTAAGAATTCTCAAAGCCCTCCCCCAGTGACATGTTTCCTTCAGTAAGGCCGCACCTCCTAAAACCTCTCCAAATAGTGCTACCAACTGGGAACAAAAGTGTCCAAATACTTGGAGCCTGTGGGGAACAGTCTCAGTTAAACCACCACCATCTGCATGCTATATTTATAAGTGACAAAGAGGGATCTCATAGTTACTGTGCTGGGATAAAAGAAGAAAACGAAGACTATCCTGGCTTAACTGGAACTTACATTTAGCAGGTACATTGTTCTTGAAAAAGCACAACCTTTGACCTGTTAAATAGTATTAAGATTTTATTTTTTATTTTTATTCATGTATGTGTGTGCATTTATGTGTGACTATGTACATGTGAGTGCTGGTGCCTGTGAAGGCAGTTGTGAACTGTCTGACATGGGTGCTGGGAATTGAATTCAAGTCTTCTCCAAGAGTAGTATAGGTTCTTAACCTCTGAGCTATCTCTCCTGCCCCTTAAATACTATATTTTACATACTGACCATTCATTTTTGCCACCGAGTTATCCTCATATTATTTCTCAGATGAAGCATGTCTTCTAAAAATTTTGCAATTTTGTTGTTATATGCTCTTAATCCAAATGAAATTTATCTGATAATTGGAATTCTTAGTCATTTCTTTACATCCATGTGAGTCAGACAGCCTCAATATAAGTACCCGAGAAGATAAATCCTGGTGGAGTTCACTGTATTTGACTGGTGTATGATAAGCTGTTAATCTTGAGCCTGACAGAGTGGCAGCTGGGTTCAGGCTATTCTGAAAAATCTATCCATCTGTTGGCCTGGCTTCAAACCTTATGGCTTGTCAGACATGTCACGATTCCCTTATTAATGGGAACAGTACTAAGTGGGAACTTTTAGTATCTGACAAAGTAAGCATCATGACTAGAATGATGCAGTAATAAATGATCTTATGAGCTGTTTGTAGACCGTTCAATTTTAAGTGTATTTTCAACTGCTTAAATGTTGAATTCCCACTGAAAAGAAAAATTAAGCTATGTAATGAAACTATTGGTATGCAGTCTGTGATCAGAATGATTAAGGTATAGGAAATTACATGTAAGAGACTGAAGATAGGATGACAGTAAATGAATGTCATTGCCTAGAATCAGTACAGCTACTATCATTAACTCACATCAGCTGTAGTAACCTGCACTGGGCTCTCTCAATCAGGGAAAGGGGAAGGGCTCACAGGGCCTACCTTTTGCCTCTAATATAGTTGCTGTGGATAGATTCTGGGAAAGAAGAAATCACTGTCTCTAGCTGTATACACTGTGCTGAACCCACTAGGTGCCAGCAGACACCTCAAAACCCATGGCCATACAGATGGTCCTCCTGATATTGGTGGGTCACAAAATGAGATGAATAGACATGAGTGGGAAAGAGATTTGCAGAGAAATGGGGGTAGGCAGGGGAGGGAGGAGTGGAGGTGAGAGTGGTCAGCATGCAAGGCATACATAAGTGAAACTGTAAAATGATAATCATAATACATTTTAAAAGGATATAGGA
This sequence comes from Eospalax fontanierii, assembly GCA_035773235.1. Lineage (NCBI taxonomy): Eukaryota > Metazoa > Chordata > Mammalia > Rodentia > Spalacidae > Eospalax > Eospalax fontanierii. The sequence goes on along the minus strand of CM069545.1, from coordinate 30,833,023 downwards.
AATTAATATTAGGAGACCTTGTTGTCAACATTTCTGGCTAGCTAATCTATCACATTGCCATAGTGCCTCTGAATAAATTTTCAGTACACTGTTTATTAATGGTTATAAGTGCTTAGCATAGTTTTGCACATACATTTTTATATAAGCAGCACTAACCATATTGGAGCACTTACTACAACAGTAGTCTTACTTTTCTAATGCACTCTTCGGAAGGCTTTCCTTAGATTAGCATATGATTAATGCTTTGCATTTCAAAAGTAAAGATGTATATATAGTTGTTTTGTATAATATTTTACATTGCATATATGTAGTAGTGACTTTTCTTATTGCTGCAACCAAATGCCTGTGTCTTATGAATTCTCTCATGGTGAGGCCCAGCATTCAGCCCCACCCCACCCCCAAGTTTTGAACCGATTGGAGCGAACGGAGAATGCTGTCCAATTGGAGAAGCCAGTTTATCCTGGGTTATTTACAAAGGATTCATCCCTGGGGAGAGAGACGGAAATTTCGTATGGGGGAGCCAGCATTCCAATCAGAAGTCCGTGGACCTCGGGCACACACACCCAAGATGGAGACCTGCGGTGCCTCACCCATGTCTCCTACCCAACCTTTTCTACTTTTCTGCTGGACCCTTCCCCCTAAAGTCAGTGGTTGGTTGGAAAGTAGTTGACTCTATTGGCTTCATCTCTGTCAATCACATTCTTGGGCACATGTTCCTTGAGGCAAAGAGAAACTCTGTAAATTTACCCCAACAGCCTACAAGAAGCAACTTAAGGGAAGAGGGGTTTATTTTGGTTCATAGTTTGAAGATAGAATTCCTTGTGCCTGAGAAGAGATGGTGGCAGGAAGCTCAGGCTGTGGCAGCAGAATGTGAGACAGCTTGCTCACATCATGGAATCACATCATAGAAGCCAAGAAGCAGGAACAATGTCTGTGCTATCTGCCTTTCTCTTTTCTCCTTAAACATTAACACACACACACACACACACACTATATTTATATGGGATGGTCCTACACTCCTTCAGGGTAGTTCTTTCTCCCTCAGCTCTTGAAAATACCCTTGAAGACATGCCCAGAGGTGTATCTTCCAAGTAGTTCTAAATCTTGTCAAGATGACAATGATTAACCACCACAATGTGTGTGTGTATTATAGATACATGCATATATATAGTGTGTGCATTATATATATATATATATATATATAGAGAGAGAGAGAGAGAGAGAGAGAGAGAGAGCAGTGTTGTATATGCCTACATGTATGCATATACAGGCGAGAGGTCTTCTTCAGTTACTCTCTCAATATTTTGAGACAGGGTCTTTCACTGAACCAGAGGCTTGCAGGTTCATCTAGACTGGCTGGCCAACAATTCCTTGGAATCTTCCTGTCCCTACTTTTCCAGCACTGGGATTACAGTTGTATTATAGCCTACCCAGCCTTTTAATGTGGGTAGGGATCAATTCAGGTGCTTGTGCAACAAGGACTTTACCAAGGGAGCCATCTCCCCAGTCCACTCCTTCTTTCCTTTTCAATCCATCAAGGCCCCTTACTTTCTTCCTCGGCTAATCTTCTCTGGAAACACCCTTGCAGACATGTCCAGAGGAATATCTGTCTTCCAGGTGATTCTAAATCCTGTGGAAACGTCACGATATGTGTGTGTGTAGATAGCATGTGTATGTTTTATGTGAAGATAAAAACTTGGCTTAATTGTTTTGGCTATGATAAAGAGTTGACAAATAATTTGATAATGAGGTAAAATCACAGGAGCCACACTTGTAAAGCTCATTCAGTTCTTCATCTCAGCCAGACATGGTAGGATTGGAGAGCATGCAGAATTGCAAAGAGGCAGCAAATGAGCCAGTAAAAGGCACAGTCCCTAGGCTTAGACCTTGTCACTTCCCAGTCACACAACTTTGTACACATTGCTTAATGACTCAAAGCCATCTGTAAAATGAAGATAGTAGCTGTCACTTCAGGAGGCTGCTGTGAGAACTGAGTGAGGTCATCCAGAAGCTTGTTAGCATCAGGCCTGATGTACACAGTGCTTGCTAACTAGTGCTCTTTATGATGGCTGTTTGTATGACAAAAGTGTGTGGATTTCTTAAGCCCAGGAGAGAGGACACTGAAGAAGACTTAAGGAAAGCTTGATAAAAGAAGAAATTGTTGCTTTCTTCTTACTCTCTGTTGGGCATATGGTATTTAAGGCAACGGGAAGACTTCCTGTTGTAAGGTGAGTCAGGGCACTGGAACAGAATGTTGAAGGATTTGTAACATGTCTTTATAGACCAGCTTTTCAAACTGGAGAGATGTAAAGGTCTGAATAACCTTACAAAGTTTCTTCTAAGATTAGACTTCAAACATTGACTAATTTGTGTGAAACTTCAGTTTTTGCCATGCTAGATTATCATTGTACCTCTGATTAACTGCTAGAGTAGTAATGAAATTCTCATTCTTCTGCTCTATATAGAAATCCAATTTCAGTGTTTTCTTATATCATTACCCTTAAAACAGGAATGGGTGAAACATGATGATAGAGAGTAAATGGCTCTGGCTTTCACACTGGCTGAATGCATTCAGGATTCATGGATACCTCCTGCATTAGAGGTTCATTTGCAGCCCTTCTAGGCACTTGAAACCATGCTAAGTATTGTGTACAGACTCCTCCTTCACTTTAGAACATCTTCAGTCTGGTCTGTGTTCTTAAAATTTATCGTGCGATTTATTAAACAGATAACTTTTGAACTTGTCAAGTGCCAAGCATTATGCTGTGTGTTGAATGTCAAAAATGTGCAAGTAGGAACCGACTCTCAAGTTGCCTTTCTAGTGAGAAGTCATGCAAATAAACAATTACAATTTAAAGTGATAATAACTGTAATGAAGTTAATGGGAATCAAGTGACGGTGCTTCTCATTGGGCTGAGATTGCAGGAAAAGTTGCTCAGAAGAGAAAAGGTTTGGGGTGAATGTGAGCTGCTGGGAGAGAAGGGAGTGGGCTGGTTTCCAGGCTGAGAGTACTTGAGAGGCCAGCCCAAGGAGGCACAGGGATGCTCCATATGACTTCTGAGGAGCTCAGATTCTGTTTTATAGAAGCTGTCAGTTTTCCTTTTCTTTTTTTTTTTTTTTCTTTTTTGAATTTAGAAGAGTACAAATTTATAAAGTTGCCTTTTGCACAGTGATTGAGTAACAGGAGCCTGGATCTACAAGGCCAGTCATGCCACTCATGAGGCTGTAGTGCAGGTCTAGGCACTACACATCTAGCAATCTGCAGTGGGGATGGGGAAGGAAGGATACAACTCAGCAGGCAGGAAAATCAGTACTATCAGGTCTGAAATGACTTGTGAAAGCAGAGGAGAAGCTGAGGATAGATCCCAGATTTGGGATTTAAATAGGTAGATAGTAGTGCCCTAACCCAATGTAAAGGACAAGAGAAAACAGGTTTAGGTGGCAAGAAGATGTGAGTTTGGTATGGGGCCATGAAAGCACGTGTGGCCTAGTCTTATAGCATGTTGTCTGGGACACACATAGTGTCTCTGAGAGGCCGGTGTGGACTTCTGAGCATTGGGGTGGCAGTTCACACCGCGGGCCTGAATGCAGCAGCTCGGGGCACCTCGGAAACCTGGAACATTACAGCTGCTTAGCATCTGGCTGCTGAGATAGGAATTGTAGAGGGAGAGTGGAGACCTAAAGCAAAGGGCTAGGATACAGATAACGAGTTACAGAGATTTAAAAAATGTTTTAAGATAAATATTTATTATTTTTATTTTCTGTGAATGAGTGTATTGCCTGCATGTATGTAAGTGCACCCGGGTGTCATGCAATGCTAGGGGAGGTCAGAAGAGAGTGTCATTTTCCCCAGGAACCAGAGTTATGAACAGTTGTTAGCTGCCATGTGGGTGCTGGGAATCAAACCTGGGTCCTCTGCAAGAGCAGTCAGTGCTTTTAACCACTAGGCCAACTCTCCAGTCCCCAGAGATTTTTTAAAAAGTAAATATGACAGATTTGTTTATTGTTTTGTCTGTTAGACAGCAATAGCAGGCAAGCAAACAAACAAAAACCCCACCCTCTTCTGATATTGCAAGTGTGCATCTTTTACAGAGAACCCTGTGCTGGTAGGAATGGGCCTTGAGGGCCAGGACTCCCAGAGCATGATGATCACTGGAATGAGTGATGGCATGCAGTGTCCACTGGGGATTGATTTTTAGAAATAAATTACTAGGATAGGTCATAAGTAGTTCACTATTTTCTAATGATTAAACAGTTCAACAATTAGAAAGTAAGAAAACTGTCAGGGCAATATGCTTGTCATTTATCACTCCAGAAAGGGACACACAGGCTTTTTCTGTAAGTAGCCGCATGGTGAACATTTTCGGCTTTCAGTCTTGGTAGCATGGAGACTGCCATAAACAATAGTAAACAAATGAACGTGCTTATGTTTCAGTAAAGCCATGTCGATAAAAAGTAGACTATTTTCTTTTATGAAGCGAAAATTCTCCTTTTTAAAAAGATCAGCTAATGAAGTTTTTTGGTATTTTGTCTGACTTTAATATGTTGGATATAAATTCCCAAAGAACTGACTAGCTAGCTGACAGGACAGTTTGACAGTTCATGAATTATGGTTCATTTGATTTTCTGTTGACTAGAATTGTGACTCTAGTATGTGTCTGGCTGTGTATAAGTTTGATTCTGCATTTGGCCCTCACAGGTTTTATATTTTGTGACAGAGAATCATAGCTGCCAGATGTTTTTTCATTGCTAATGGTGCTGAATCAAAAGAAAAATGCAAACAGCAGTTAGCTCAGAGAAGTTTTAAGAACGACAGTTTGGAGTCTGGCTGCTTGTCCTCCATCTGTGGATTTAGTGAGTTGATATATGCAGCAACATTCATCCATGTCTGATAGTTCTTTAAGTTGCCCTGACACTTTTTCAGTGATTTACTTCAAGGGGATTTTTTTTTGTTGTTATAAAATTAATAGACTCTTTATTAGTCAATTTTCTCTTGCTATAACAAAATATTGGAAACTAAGTACTTTTTTTTTAAAAGAGGTATATTTAACTCAGGAGGCCATGAGTCCAGGATTAGACAGCATCTATCACCCCTGGTGAGAGCTTCCTTGGCTGTCTTACAATGTGGTGAATGGCAGAAGAGATCATAGCTTGGGAGAGGGAGACAGAGGGATTTAGCTTGATTTGCTTTTTTTCTTTCTTTTTAAACAATGACAACAACAACTCTGTTGTTTTGGGAGAATGGTCTTAATCCCTTTTCAGGGCAATGTCTGCATGACTCAGTTACCTTACACCAGGCCCCATTTCTTTACGATTCCACCAATTCCACTGTCCAAAGCTGCCATACTGGGAGCAGGATAACAACACATGAACCTTTGGGGGAAGGACCACATCCAGTCAGAGCAGATCTTTTCAGTCCCATTCTTACATGTGACTGACCAGTTTTTACTTAAAGGTAAAGACGGTACTTTAGTAGACACTAGTGGTCGCCGATACTGAGCACATTCTCTTCTTCCTTTCATTGTGCTGGCACATAGGCCTGGCTTTAGCCCTGTGGGACCAGTTACATTCTTCTGGACAGTGATTAGTTCAGGAAGTCTGCTTGGGACCTCAGAGAACAATATTTTTTTTGTTAATGAAAAGAAATTTAGAGTTAATAGAATGCCAGTTTTTAGTTGGAAATTGCAAGTGGTACTTGAATTTTGCATTCTAACCACGGAGGACATTGGGTGAATTCAAGCATATATGCTGAGTATGGGGCTTCCACTGGAAACATGAGTCTTGATCGTGTGTGTGTGTGTGTGTGTGTGTGTGTGTGTGTGAAAGAGAGAGAGAGAGACAAAGACAGAGACAGAGGCAGAGAGTGTGTTCATGCGGTGGGTCAGTGTGTTCATGTGAAGTCCAGAAGTCTATGCCAGCATTTTTTAATTGCTTTCCACTTTATTTATGAGACAGGGTCTCTCTGGCTGGGAACTCAGTAATTAAGCTGGGCCTGTGGGCCAGTGAGCCCCAGGGATTCTGTCTCTGCCTCCCCTGTGATGGGATTATCCATATACCAATGGCTCCTGGCTTTTAAACATGAGTTCTGGTGGATGGAACTCAAGCCTTCATCTTTGCACAGAGTTTTGCTGACTGAGTCATCTTTCGAGTAGCCATCTCTTTAACCCCTAAATCTTGATCTTAATTAAGCCACTGAACTAAGCAATCCTAGGATGACTATCCTACAGATCATAGGAAATGACAGTTCTTATTCTTTTTATTTTTGTACATTATATATGTATGGTATGTGTGTATATACAGGTTTTCAGGGTGCACATGTGTATGCTGGTGCACATGTGTGTGGTGCATGTGCAGCCCAAGGTTGATGTTGAGAGTCTTCCTCAATCACTGTCTACCTTATTCCTCGAAGCAGGGCCTTTCAGTTGTACCCAGAGCTCATACATGCCACTAGTCTAGCCACTTTGCTTGGGATCCTGTCTCTGCCTTCCCAGCCCTGGAATTGCATGTGGGCCTCCATGTCCATGTGAAATTTAGCATTCTAGAGATCTGAGCTCCAGTCCTCATGCTTGCTTGGCAAGTACTTTAACCACTGAGCCATTTCCCTAGCCTAACCTTCTTTATTAATTAAGTTGTTATTTGCCAGATACATATCTCAGTTATGAAATGTAGTAAAATAAAATTGACTCAGTGTTTTGGTTTGGGATAGTTAAACAGCAGTGTGACAGTACCACATGTTATGAGAAGGAAGCATCCATAAACAAACCAATCAGAGTGAATACATACTGTCATGGTACATGTGAAGAATTTCATCTCAGCTTGTGGTAGACCATAACAGATGTGGAGATTCCTCAGTCTTTATTTAATGTATTTCATCTCATATGAACGAGTTGATTTTATCTTGAAGATTCACTTTCATTCTTTCTTATCCTTGTGTTATTAGAGGAAAAGTAACTAGTAATATGTGTTGAATTATTAAAGTCCCCTTTATTTGAATCTTGATATAGCAGGAAATGTGACTGATGGTTTTCTTGCCCAAGGTCAAGCAGAAGACCACTTCTAGAGCTAAATATAGAGTATTTTGACAGTATTGCTTATGCAAAATGATTAGACCTGTGATCCTGACCCTCATCATAAGTTAGAAATTGTAGAATGAAATTTTTGTGTTGTTTATATTTTTGAATTGCAAATAAAGTCAGTTTGTTTGGTCCTGCCAGCATTTCTTATATGAATGGCTTTCTTCCTGTGTAGGATGCTGCTTTCTTCTCATAAAGGTTGGGGCATTAAGGGATTAAAGTCACCTGAAGAAGAAAGCAGTCACATCTAAGAACATAAATAGTAGCCTACAGATTAAGTATGCTTTATACTGTTCCTTTCTTCTCAAAGGTTTTAACATCCAAATGCTTAACCTGCTCTTGAATAAGTAACTCATGTCAGTTTTTGTGATCCAATTGTTAATACTTGCAAAGGACAGACTATAGAAAGGATAGCTGAACAGTAATTGGAAGTGACTAGTTCTGATTTTTGTTCTGTTGCTGCCAAGTAGGATTAACCCCTTGGGAATGCTGAGTTTCTCCTAGGCCTGTGGTTGAAAATATGGAGCTCACTCTCCTTTCGCCTGGCTCTCCCACCTGCTCTGACTTCTTGACCTCAAAGTTAACGTTGCATTAAGAGCATCTGTGTTCATCGTATTAGCACATAGTGTGTGTTGAGTGTATTGAACTGGTAACATGGCAAGCTGTAAAGACTGAGTTTCAATACCTGCTGTAGTTGCTAGCTGTCTTCCAGCCTCCTTACTCTACGGCTGCATTGCTATCTGTCCTCTGAGCAGGGAAATAAATTCTCCTGCCTAATTTATTCTTCAACAAAGGAATGGCTTTGGGTACATAGACTGTTTAAAGTTGGACCACCCTCTCAGAAAAGAACTGACTGAATAGTTACCATAGAGGAGACATTTGAAAACTGTCACCAAGCAGAACTGTATTAGCAGACTTTGGAATGCCTGCTGTGGATTAATGGGTCCAGAATGAGCTGGGCATGGTGGCTCACATGGGTAAAACCATCATTTGGAAGGCGAAGGCAAGAGGATTGTTGTAAATTTGAGGCTAGCCTGTGAGTGAGACCTTGTCTTGAACAAAACAAAACAGAAACAGAAAGAGATTTATGTTGTAGCTCTAATTTCTCATTTCCTCCTCTCCCTTAGCGTACATATGCTGTGTGTGTTATATATTTCTTCCTTATGCTTGATAGAAAAAAATCTCTTTCCAATTACATGCTAAAATTACACAGTAAATGGTAATTACAACTGTAATTTTCTATAACTTTTAGAGAAGAACAAAAGTACTTCCCAGAGAAGTAAAAAAGTCTTTTGGAAATATAACTATACTAGAGTAACAATAAAAATTTACTGGTCCCCAAATTTTGCAGTCATCCTGGGAGTCTTTTCCTAGGTACTTAAAGATAGGAACTTAACAGAAAGACTGGCAGAGAACTCCTGAAGTATTTTTAGTTATGACTTTTAGGCCTTTTCTTTCTTTTGCAGAAAGACACATATAAGAACATCTTTCAGATATCAATAATCAGTGATGTAGTTTCTGAACCTTTAGTTTTGGTGACAAAATGACTGCAGAGTTGCATAAGTGGAATCTTTTGGGTTTGTGCAACAGATAAATGCTTATTATGAAATTGTTTTTTATAAGAACATAGAATGTTATGTTCTTATGGTATGGTGGTGCATGCTTTTAATCCCAGGACTTGGGAGGCAGAGGTAGGTGGATCTCTGTAAGATGGAGACTAGCTTGATCAACATAGTGAGGTTCAGGTCAGATGGGGCTACAAGGAGACCCTATCTTAAAACCAAAAAACCAAACTAAACAAAAAAACCACCCCCACCATCCACAATAAAACAATCGCAAACAACAACAAGGAACATAGAGAAGTCAGGCTGGGGATGTAGCTCAGTTGGTAGAGTGCCCGGCTGGCATGTGGAAGGTCTTGGGTTTAAGTCTAGCACCATATAAACAGGGAGTGGTAGCATATGCTCATTGTCCCTGCACTTGGGAGGTGGAGATGAGAGGATCAGAAGTTTAACAACATGCTTAGCTGCATAGCTAGTACAAGGCCGGCCTTGTACTAGTCTAGAGACTTTGTCTTTAAACAAACAAACATAAAGACATAAAATACAATATTGGATATGGCTGCCCAATCTCTTTCAGGCCCGGTTGTTTGTCTCCGAGCATTTTAGTTTTTATGAGTTATACTTTGATAAATTATCAAGCATATCAAGCATTTCTGTATATGTACCTGTTCACGTGTTTCTACAGGTGCATAGGGGTGCGTGTGTGCGTGTGCATGTGTGTGTGCATGTGTATGTGCACACGCATGCATGCATTTGTGTTTGTGGACAAAGGTTGAGGTCAGTTGTCTTCCTTAATCATTCTCTAGTTTATTTCTTGAGACAAGATCTCTCACTGAATCTGAAGCTTACGGGTTTGGCTAGACAGGCTATCAGTGAGCCCCAGGGATCCTTTTATTTTCTGCTTCCCCAGCACTGAGATTACAGGTGTGTGTGGCCATACCTGGCCTTTATATGAATGCTGAGAGTGGGATGTAGGTTGTTATGCTTTTGTACCCAGCACTGACTGAACCATCTCCTGGCCCCTCAGGTACTTCTTTACTTACGCTTCCATCAAAACCATGGCATTTTCAGCATAATATTTTCTTTCCATGTATTACCTGCTGTGTCATGAAATCCTCCTGTAATGTCTCTTGCTGTTAAGCATGTCTGTCATTTAGGTTTCCAGAATTTGGAGAAATGAAGCAGGGTTTCCTTCTCTGTATGCTTCATGATTTAATGTCTTTCTTTCTCTCCACTATTTTGAATAAAAGACACTTTGAATTTTCTTTCTCATGTTTCCACAAGTTGTCAAACAGAGATTTCCTTTAACCAATAAATTAGAGGTCCCACAAGGACTTGTGTTTATATAGCTTTACATTTGTTTTTAGCCAAAAAGCTGAGAAGTAATAATAATTTGTGTATCTTTATAGCATCAGAATCATTAATTAATTAGTCAATTTCTTTTTGGTTTTTTGAAACAGGGATTCCTGATGTAGCCCTGACTGGCCTGAAACTCACTATGTGGCTTAGGCTGGCTTTAAATGTAAAATCATTCTACCTCAGCCTCCTGAGTGATGAGATTGCCACTGTGTGCCACCAAGCTTGACTTTAGAGTCAGAATCTTACAGCAACTTTTGCTTTGCACTTTAAGTCAGACTTTTCCTTGAGGTTGCTCAGAAGTCCCGCCCCCCCCCCCCATATATTCAGTTATGGAGAGAAAAAGACGCCAACTGCTGACACCAAGAATGATTTTATCAAGCCATGTGTGGTGGCACATGTCTTTAATCCCAGCACTGGAGAGGCAGAGGTAGGCTGTGAAATCAAGGCAAGTCTGATCTACATAGCGAGTTCTAGGCCAGCTGGGGTTACAGGGAAACCCTGTCTCTAACAAATAAGCAAATGGATAGTTTTATCATAGAGAAGAATTATCTTTTTCTATTAAAGTAATGAGAGCCAACATTTTAAATTACACACATGCAAGGCAGTTGCTACCCTCCCACCCATACTCTTTAGTTTAATTTCTGCCATTTAAAATATTATTTATTTTTTATTTGATGTGTATGAGTGCTTGCCTGCAGATATGTATGTGCACCTCATGTGTGCTTGATGTCCTCAGAGGCCAGAAGAGAGAATGTCAGATCCTGTTGAACTGGAATTATAGACAGTTGTGATCTTCCATATGGGTGCTGGGAATTGAACCTAGGTCCTCTGCAAGAACAAAAAGTGCTCTTAACCTCTCAGTCCTCTCTCCTGCCATGGTTTTTAAAGGAAAAATAATTTGTTTTGACTCAGTTCAAGGATATAGTCTGTGAGCATGGGGAAAGCTTGGCTGCAAGAGCAGGAGGCAGCTGGTTGCCTCGTAGCCGCAGTGAGGCAGCAGAGTGACAAAGGCTGGTGCTCAGCTCACTTTCTACTTGTTATTCAGCCCAGGACTGTGGCTCATGGGATGGCATCACTCACATTTAGAGTGAGTCTTCCCACTTCAGTAAACCTAATCTAGAACCTCCCTCACAAACGAGTCCAGAGGCTTGTTTCTGTGGTAGTTAGAAATCCCATCGAGTTGAGAGTTGAGATTAACCATCACAATATGCAGGTGTGTCTTTCTGAATTACTCAAGAGCCAATTGAAGGCATCAAACCTCTTTGCCCTGAAATACTTCAGTGTGTGTCTTAAGCACAGGGTATTTTCTCACAGAAGCACAGTATCACAATGCAATGAGTGCCTGAAGAAACTTAACATAGATATAACACTGTTGTAAAAAATTCAGGGGATAGTCATATTTTGGCAATGGTCTAACAGTGTCCCTTTTAGCGTTTTTTTTTCCTGACCCCACTATAATGTAAGATCACCCCTGCAAATAAAAGGCCTGAGACTCCTTTATTCTGGAAGAGTTCCATACAGATATATGAAAGAGAGAGAGAGAGAGAGAGAGAGAGAGAGAGAGAGAGAGAGAGAGAGAGAGAGAGAAGGGGAAGGGAGGGGAGGGAAGGGAAGGGAAGGGAAGAGATGAGATTGGATTGTCTCAGATGAGGAAATCCTTTCAGAGTGGAGACTACTGAGGTCTGTAGTCCACAGTAAGACATGGGACCAGTGTTCTGCTCCTCACATGCCCGAGTAGGGGTGGTAAGAGGAAGCACTTCATGTGCCCCCAGGGCCAGACTTCTAGGCCCGGGCTCCTGGCTAACTAAATGTTTGTGCTTCAAGAAGTGGGAGCCCAGCAGGGCAGGAAGACCTGAGGTCCAGGACACTGGGAACCTGCTGATGAAAATGGCCAGAGCTTTCATGCTGTCCTGGGACTCTCCTGCCATTTTTTACTATTATAAGAAAAATCCAAAATAATACAGCATACATAGATACTGTGACAATTATCATTTGCCCAAAGAAAAGAAAGCAAGCAAGAAAGGTTAAGGTTTTAAATTTACATAGGCACTATCCATATGTGTGTGTATGTGTGTGTTCAGTTATATATAGAAAAAAAGATTTTAAATTCACAGTCCTCCTGCCTCAAGCTGCTTAGTTAACCTTTAAAAAAATCTAGCTATCTAGCTATAGAGCTGGAGAGATGGCTCAGTGGTTAAGAGCATTGGCTGCTCTTGCAGAGGACTGGGGTTCGTATCCCAGCACCCACATGGAAGCTAACAACTATCTGTAATTCCAGTTCCAGGGGATCTGACACCCTCTTCTGTCTTCCATGAGCATTTTATAACATGGTACATTTACATACATGCAGGTTGACACTTATCACATAAAATAAAAATAAATTTAAAAATCTAGTTATTTTAGACCTTGGTATATTACTAAAGTACATGTGTTAAACCCTTGTAAAACTCTTAGTAGCCTTGGAGAATATCATGAATGGCACAGGGTACTCTTTTTTCCTAGAGATTGGATGCTTTCCAGGGATGTTCTGGTATCCTGTTGCCCTTGACTGTGTTGTCTTTCCATGGGTGGAAGGCAGCAGTTCTCTGTTTCATCTCCAAAAGGGATCTGTTTTTGGGTTTTCTCTCTTACAGTAGGATTCGGTGGCAGAACATAAGAACCAAGTCAAAATTTAAACTTACTCCCATAAAGCTTGGTTAAATTTTTTTCCATACATATTTTGAAATTACAGTATTCTGTTTTACTAGGTATTTGTAGGATACCATACACAAATTTTGGCTAAGAGCCAGACAAATTGAGTTCATATCCATGCCAAATACTCTCAGAGATTTTTCTCCAGTTACTTTTCTGAGCTTTAGTTGGTGATTGTAATAACACTTTCTTCCTAGAGCTGTTTAAGAATTAAATGGATGATCAGCATATTCTATAATGTGTTTTACACGTGCCTGGCATATAGTTAGTGTTCAATAAATGTTAGATCTTAAAACTCCTGCTTTAAATTTCTCTGTCGCTTTCTATCTATTATAGTTGGCTTACCTGTGTTTTACAGATTTATGTTTTTATTTGTCTGTTTGTTTTTTTGAGATGGGGTCTGGCTTTGTTGCCGAGACTTGCCTTGAATTCAAGATCCTCTTGTCTCATCTTCTGAAATACTGGGATGATTGGCCTGTGTCAACATACCAAGTTAGGTTAATTTACTTTTGGTATTTATGGAAAGGATTCTAGCATTGTATAGCCCTCCTTAGATTATCCTTATAATACTGGTACTTTGCTAATAACCCATTTTATGTATTTTATTCATAATTTCCTATTTTCAGAAGTTGTGTCAACAGGAATAATTAGTAAAGTCGAATTGATGGTGTTTATCATGACTTTTACTCCTTGGACACTGCATTTGAGTGAGGTGCCTTCACCTGGAGATTAGGTGTAGAAGCATTAACTCAAATGAGCACACCAACAGGGCAGAAAATTGCCAGTGGAGTAGGCAAGATTGTTAGCTGGTGCTGAAGAGCTGAGGTACAGATGAATGCAAACATTCTGTCTTCTTTCTCATTCCCAAATGCTATTTACTTTGCAACAGCATTGTAGAACTTGATAATGAGTTTACCAGTAAAGCTATCATAATTCTGATAGTTCAAACTTTCATAGATATAAGGACATGATGGATCTGGGGCTTAAACCCATGGTTTTCTGGTTCTAAATGGCTTATAGAGACCTGGTGACGTGGCTCATGACAGCTTGAGGACCTGATTTCAGATCCCCAGCACCCACATTATTTGCTTTCTAGTCTTAAGAGATTCATATTATACTATTAAAGAATATTTTGCATTTATATACAGTGTCTTACTTTGTATTTTAAGGTTTTGCTTCATGTATTGGTGAGTTTGAGAAGGAATACTGGAATAGTTTAAATTTGGTATTAATCCGTTGATAAGCTATGAAGAAATTGGCTCTGATGGTGTTCATTACATAAGAAAAGGAGTGTTCCCTTAAAATAACAACAAAATAAGTATTATGCTTACATTTAAAATACTCTGAAAAAGTGAAATCCATCTAAAGATATGTAATGTTTCAAGTATTAGTTTTAATTATGTGGATAGCCCTGCCAATTTTACTTAATTAGTCCAATATTTGGTTTTGTCACATTGATCTTTACAATATTTCTAGTCTTGTGAAACAAGTATACAAGTATGTATTCATGTACCTGTGAGCCACAAAAACAGTGTGCCTCACTTGATAAATGTTCTCAGCATGCTTATAAAATGTTAAGTATCAAAATTTCATCCTAGTATAGTGTCTCACACCTGCAATCCCAGCTACTTGAGAGGCTGAAGCAGGAGAATCACAAATTTAAGGATTGCTTGGATTGCAGAGTGGATTCAAGGCTAGCCTGGATAACAGGGAGACCCTGTCCCCCTCTTCAAAAAAACAGTCTTGGGTAGAATGCTTGTCTAGCAAGGCCCTAGGTTCAGTCCCCACCACATCAAAATTAGTCCATTAAAAATACATTCTAATATCGTCACCTTCTTGTTTTTTTTCTTTAATGCAACAAATAGAATTGGTAAGGTTGCTGAATTATTCTTTTGAGCTGCATACTCTCCTGGTTTGGTGGGCGTGAAAGTAAGTGCTGTGTTCTGTATCTTGAAGTTTTCATCATCTCTCTCCCTCTCCTCGAAAGTTCTGGCAGATTAATGTGTGTGCCAAGGGCCACAGAGACACAAAGGGAGATTCTGAATGGAAGTCCTGCCCCTAAGATCAGTGTGTTACAGCATAAGGCTACTCCCTATATGAGACAGCAGATACTAAAATGATTACATGAAATCCATTTTCTCATATTAAAAAGTTCGAACAGTATGTCTTTTGAAATGAGTAGTTTTGCTGCCCTTGAATTTGCTCAGTCACCTTGTAGCATCTTTCAGAATGATCCCTTATCTCTGACCCATTTCTAAATTTGGACAGTTTTCCAGGCTACTCAGATCTGCGATGCTACATTAGAAAATATGTAATTTTGATTAGTGCTTTACCAGGGAAATAAGGCAGTGCTTCAATCAGCAGACACTTAACTTCAAAGAAATAAGTAAAGTGCAGGTAATAGTTGATTCCAGCCTGCTCCACCCCATCTCTATTGTTCATACAGTTTGTTAGGTAGTCAATGGCACGACCCAAATAGCATTTCTCGAATTTTACTGTGTTCTGTCCCCTGTGCATAAAGCTCTACCTCTTTAAATAGCAGACAGAAAATAATGGCTTTAAAAACCCTAGTTTGAATGTACTGATCTTCATGAGAGAGGAGAGGATTCAGGGTCTTTCACCTTTACTTTTCTTAAAGACACCTGCAAGACAGCCTGGCTTCCGAGCATGGCCTTTATCTAAGGCCAAGACCCCTGGTGCTGGGGGAATTAGGCGGGCAGATGGCCACTTTCCTCCCAAAAGCCGGTCCCAGAGCAGTCGCTGGAGCTGGAGGGCCAGGAGGAGGAGCCTTTTCGCTCCGGCAGCGAGTTCCCTTCCCTTTCTCTCCGCTGCGCTGCGCCGGCTCTCTCCGCTCCGGAGCTGCTCTGGGCTGCAGGCGGCGGCCAGAGCTCCCAGACCGGACAGATCCGATCTTGGTGTAGACACAGCTTCCCTGTGCGGTGCCCGCGGACGGGATGGGCCAGCTTTGCTGCTTCCCTTTCGCAAGAGATGAGGGGAAAATCTGTAAGTACCTCTGCGCGGCGCGGGAGCCGTGGTGCTTGGTTATTATGTGGGGGCTGCCCTGGGGTGAGCTTTGGCTTTTCCTATGGGAAACAACAAGAAAACGAGCTGTGATATTCAACTGTGCATTTCCCACGACAGGTGTAAAAGTACAGTAACTCAGTTGATAGGTCAACGCTGGAAACTCATTTTCCTCTTTTCATTCACTATCTAGTCAGAATTTAGTTTTTTTGTTTCTTCAAATCACTGCATTCAGTTTGATACATTGTACAAATCAGACTTCTCTATGTGAAACTGGCATGCTTTCAGGGAGAGCATAGCTCAGTGCTAACATGCAGAGGTAAGCTGGTTCCCAAATGATGTGAACTGGACATTTGCAGGTACTTTCACATGTGTCGTCTGCTTTGTTCTCTTACGGGAGGGATTCAGGTGTAACTGCAAAACCACTCCAAACAGTGATGCTGCTTACACCCGAAACCAATCTGGGTGGATATGCAAATGGCAGGCAGATTCTGCATCTGCTTCTGGCCCAGAAAGCAGAACTTGATGGTGACTGAAAGATTTTCCTCATCTGCTTGTGTGTATTCACTTGTTTTCTCTCTGTTGTATAGCCTGCTGGTATTGGAATTGGTCTGAACAGAGTTTGTCTTATGCTACTTGTCCTGAAATATGGGTTTTTGATTTCCATTTGAATGAATGTTCAAGTTCTATCACTGAATTTATAGCCATGCATCTATCATACTAATGTGTGATTCTCAAACACGTCTGCAGAATTTCCTATCTAGTTCAGATACTCAAAGATCTCCATCTGGTCTGTATTTCCTGCTGTTCTTCCTCAGGAAACTGGGCAAAACAGATTTAAAAAGTTAATACATATTCTATACCTGTTATTCATTGGGAAATCAGTCAGTTTCCTAGAAATCTTTTGAGGATGCCTTGGAATAAACGTTGGGAGACTTTGGAACATTTGGCTCTTAACGAAAGCCAATAAACTTCTCTGAATTTTACTTGTGAGAATGATACTGAACAGTGTGACAGACCTGCTCGTATAACTGGAGACACACCAGACGCTTTGTAAGAGCCAGCATTGGCTCTGGCAGATGGCAGCTTTTTTGATGTGTGCCGCAATGCCTAATCCATAGTTCCTAAAGATTTGAGTGGATAGATTCACACTTTGTGGAGGCTATCTCTATCTCTATCTGAAAATCTTTGGTATGGACAGATGCCAGGGTAGGAATTCCTTCCTGCTCCTCTGCTTGGGGTTTTCCCTTGCAGTGCTTGCTTTCCTTCTGCTCTGATTCTCTTCGGTGAACAGTCTTCTTGACTCTACCAGAAGAAGGCAAGTCTCGGTGCCGTAAGGAGTGTGCTCTTTGCTTTCTCTCTCTTCTGGGATGGTTGCAGAGCAAAGTCTTGTGTTTTAGACACAGAGCATCCTGATATTGGTTGATGGGAAGTTCTGTACAATGTTTTCTGGGTTCCCTTTCTCCAATTCTAAACCTTTCAAAGGAAAATGAAAATAGTGTGCTGTATCTAAGGAGAACCTCCAGCCCAGAAGTACAGACGGCAAAGCCAGTCCATTCATGCCCTAGTATGTCTCCTCACTGACCCCAACTGATCCTAGTCTTGCACATTCTCACATTCTTCCTCCTAGTTTTGATTTTTGTCATGACTTCATTGTTTTTTCCCCACATTCATTCACACATTGCATGCACACATATGTGGATATTGTAGGCCATCTTCTGATATTGTGTTTAATCTCTCTGCTACAGATGGTCTAAAGAGAAGGTTCTATGCCAGGTACTACTGTGATGCCTAGTGGGACTTACTAAGGGGTTTAAAAAGTGGCAGAGGTTTCATTGACCAGTTTGTCTCAAGAAAAACATAAATTAGCACTGCCTGGAAGTATCCTGTCCCTAACGTGTGTTGGTAATGTGCGAAAGGATCTACAGAGACAGCTGAGAGGGCCCAGCATCATTTTGGATCTTGTTACTGGGTTGTGCAGCAGCCTCACCATCTTATTTATCATTGTGTTCCCAAATACTTAGTAGACTGGTTAGCCTACTCCAAGTCACCTGCTCTTTGAGCATCAACTAGGGGCAGTGCACAAAAGTGCCAGTATCCAGGCTCTTCTCTCCTAAATGTATCATAAAGGATAGTGGTTCTGGAATGTTATTCTAGAAGGTAGCTCAAATGAGAGAGAAATCAATGGGATTTTGGTGAAAAGTTAAAATTGTGGGTGTTATTCTCAAAACACAGGTGAGTTGGAAAGCCCGTCCTCTGCAGTCCTACAGAGATACATCAAGGATAGACCCAACAGCCCAAGTGGTAAGAGTCAAGTGGTACCTCCCCTTTCCTCCTGTTTTATTCTGCTTCTACCAGTTGGTGGTGGTGCTGGTGGATAGAAAAAAATTCTGATTTAATTGATTTATTAGTGCTACCATTTTAATCTATTAATAGTTAACAAAATGATTCTCTAATTACCCAGTTGTACAAAGGGCCTAAGTTTATACTGAAAGTTAACTATGCATATCCAGAAATATTTTTTAAAAAATATTTTATTGCAGGTGTCACAGTGGTACACATCTTTAATCCCAGCACTCGGGAGGCAGAGGCAGGCAGATCTCTGTGAGTTCAAGGTCAGCCTGGTCTTCATAGTGAGTTCCAGGCCAGCTGGGGCTACAAGGAGACCATGTTTCAAAAAGACCAAATTAATACATATAATTTATTGTTTTTTATTTTATGTGTATAAATGTATTGCCTGCTTGCATATAAGTGCACCCTTGTCGTACAATGTCCGTGGAAGTCAGAAGAGGGCATTGGATCCCCTGGAACTGGAATTACAGGCAGTTGTTAGCCCCCATGTGGGTGCTGGGTTTCAGGCTTGGGTCCTCTGCAAAAGCAGTCAGTGCTCTGAATTGCTGAGCCAACTCTCCAGCCTCATACCCAGAAATCTTGATAATAGGGTAAATAATGAAATACAGGAGCGCTCATTATGGTTTATCAATTTATGAAGTACAAAACAGCAAAACCCAACAGTTCAACGCGTTTTCAAATTTTATACTTGGTGTATTTTAGACCACAATAAATAGGATATACTGAAACTTAGTTCATGATTTTTGGAAAATTAGACTCTATTCTATATAGGAATATTCTTGACATTAAAAAATCACTTCAGAAACTGAAGAATTAACAAATACTGTAGATGTTCTCTAATGTAGGTTTTTTGAAAAATTTACTAGGGCATTTTTTCTTTGAATTTCCTACTTTCTAACAGTCAGCAGTCTGAAGGGAATGCTTTTGAACAAAAGTGTCATGGCACAGGTGTACTTACTACTATCATTTAGGTACCTCATTAAGTAAACCTCAAAGAAAACTTAATAGTTAGACTAACTACAAAGCATTTTTATTGTTCTTTTCCTATTACACATTTTCCCACTTTGAAACACTTTGCTTGTATGTAGAATGGAATAGATGACTGGCCAAAGTTGTACTGACTTGCTTCATAAGGTAGCCTGCTTTTACCTCAAGTGTCCAAGCATAGGATGACCAAACCACTTGTTCTTAGGGATTTGGTGAGGGTGAGTGGGCCAGCCAATGAAGTGACATATTGACAACTCAGCTATTTTTTCGCTTTGGGGTTCTGTGATGCTGATCTGTTTTCTACTTTAGATACACAGACTTCATGGCTTCTTTCACACATTTGCTCCATCTTATCATGCGGATTTCTAGCACCTCACATTCCAAACATGTTGTATATGCTTGTAGTTGCACTATACCCTAAAAGTATCTTATCTAGAGGATCCATGCTGTGAATGTTTGCCAATGAAGAGGATGGTACACATTTCCTCTTAGGCTATAAGTGGAGGAGAATTTGAGATGACTCTAGTTAAGAACTTGTGTGGAGTTGGGGAGATGGTTTGGCAGTTAAGAGCACTTGCTGCTCTTCTAGAGGACCTGAGTTTAGATTGCAGAACCCATGTTGGGTAGCTCACAAACACCTGTAATTCTAGCTCCAGGGAATCCAACACCCTCTTCTGACCTCTGTGGGCATCAGCACATAAATGGCAAACAGACACACACACACACAGATACACGCACACACAAAGTAAAAATAAATCTTAAAAAAGGAACGACTGTGATTTAAAATGATTATTCACCCCCCGCCATTTGCCTTTAGAGCTAAACTCTGAGGAGTACAAGAATGAATGACAGACATGGATAAGACTCATTGTTTCCTTCTCACCTCTTTCTCCTTCCCTTCCATTTTCCTGCCTCCTCCTCTTCTTAATTTATTGAATGCTTACTGTGTTCTAGGTACTATGCCAGGATTATTTTCAAAATTGTTTATGAAATACAATTATTAGATATATGCTCCCCAGTTGGAATTAGCTGGCAGCCAGAAGAGTGGGGAATTTCTCAGTTACAGTCAGTCCTCTGGGGTGTTGGGGCCAAAAGCTGGCAGAAGGCCCAGACCACAGGCTGCTCAGTATATATTATCCTTTCTGATGCAGAAAAGCCAGTGGTGCTGTGTGACGACATTCTGCCTAAGGTCTCTGGGGTTACATTGTGGTGGTGGCAATAATGTTGTACAATGTAAAACAACTTAGCCATAGTCGATAATGAATAGATTTTCCCATTACTAAATAATGTATCCCAGGAGGTTTGTTTCTAAAATTAAGTATAGAATCATTAGAGCAAACACTAGTAGTTATTACTCTGTCTCACCTCCCCAAGTCTGTCTGTTGTTTTACAGGTTGCCCACACAGCCTGTGAAACTGTATTTCTTTTTGTTGTTGTTCTCAGGACTTTCCAACATTTGTCTTCATTCTTCTAGCAAATGCTCGATAATTTTCCTTGAGAGTACGTAGGTTGTAGATTGCTCCTGGTCACCGGGGTAGCCATTGGCTGGTGTGATATTCTGTTCTCTAGCTATGTGCTATGACCTGTCCCTGTGTCTGCTTTCCTGGAGCCATGACAAAAAGGTGTGGGGTTTTTGGTTGGTTTTTTTTTTTTTTTGATTTTACATAAAATTATGGGCTAATAAAAGAAAGCTTCATATCTATTACCACTTCCTGGGGCATTTGCACTTTAACAAGACTAACCAATCCCAAGTGCTCTTGGGAATTATTTGTAGTAAAGTATAACATTAAGCAGTTATAATGATTTAATCTAAATAGTATCTTATGGAGGAATTTCTGGCATTAGTATAAATCTAGTAAAAATCTTTGAAGACATGATAAGTAATTTCTCATAGATCTGTTTAATTTTGGCTATACCTTATTCACAGTAAAGGGCCTCAAAAGAGCTTTCAAACTCTTAGTGTCATGTGGTAAAAAGATAGAGGTTTTAGAGAGAGACTCAGTTTGTATTTTTGGTTCTGACATTTACTATTTGACTTCTTAGCTTCTGTACCCGAATCTTAAGTAGCATTTACATGTTGTGAAATTAAATAAGCAAGATTTAGGCTAAGATTTGTAACATGCCTGCATGCCAGCTACTCTGCTTGGTGTGCAATAGACTTGGTAAATGTGATTTCTCTGTATTAAATAAAGAGTATATTAATTGTATAACCACAGTCGCCTTGCAACTCAGCTCTGCAGAATGATGGTGGTTTTATTTCCACCTTACCCCACAGAAGAAGCTGAGGACTTAGAATTTCAGCTCGGCACAGCAATCCTTTCTTTTGGGGAACTCCTGACCTGTGTTCTTGATGTCATGTCTAGCATAATGCCTTCCTTCCTGCCCTAGGAGAAAGGTCCACACATAGTCAACCCCAGTCTCCTTAGGGTTATTCCAAGAGTGAAACCAGCACAGAAGAAAGAGAGCTAGGACCATCCTGATGAATTCAGTCCTGGTCAAGATCTTCAGGCCATAAAGTAATACATACTTGCCCTTTTCTTTGTTTAAACTTATTCAGGTTAAACTTGTTATCACCTGCAGCAGTAGACTTTGGGAATTATTCTAGGGACTTTCCATGTATATATGTAAAGATTAATTCCCAGACTTTAAAAAAGTAACTGTGATTGTACAAGTAATACACTTATTGTTGTTGCAGAGAAATTATATTTACTGAGTTTATTATATGCTAATCTCCAGTGTATATTCTGGAACAAATGTCACCAGCCCTAGTGAAAAAGTGACAAAGTGACAACTCCTGGATTTCTTATAAACCTTCATGTTACATTTTTAGTTGCAGTGAAATTGAGTCTTATGTGAGAGCTGCTCTGAGGGATATTTCACTTAATGTTGTTGAGCGCATCTCATTTGGAAAGCTCTGAGCCAGGTGTTCTGGAAGATGCAGAGATGAGTAATACATAGTTGCTATTGTTGGAGAATTAAAAAAAAATTTTACATGACTTTTAAAAACAGAAATCTGCTAGGTCCCTGTGATTTATTGTGCTCAGAAAAAGCCAGGATAAAGGAGCTTGGTGCTTTCTGTCTGGCAGGTGATGCCACACCCTTCATGCCCAGGAGGTTACAGAGCTAAGTCAGCCAAGCCCACTGAGAGCAAGCTAATTGCCACCAAGATTGTAAGTGTCTCTCACAGGTGACATTTACAACTTGACATGAGCAAACACGGTTTCTACAATACACATATTAGGAAATTAAGTGCCCTGTGACGAACAATCATAATGTCAAAGTTAAAAGTTAACTGACCTTGGGAACTATTAAAACAAATCTTTCAGTTACATACTATATCTCTTTGCCTTTAGCAAATAGTCATAGACACAACCTGAAAATAGAGTAAGTGTAGCTTAAACTTAAAAGCTGTGTTAACTGGGATGTATATTTTAGTGTAAACAAATAAAAATATTTGAGGCTTATAATTTCTTGTTTCTGTATACTCTCCCTAACTTATGAATGTAGTTAAGGAATTTGTAAACGTAAGCACATGCATGGAAAAAAATGGGCTAGAGAGAAAGTGACATACAAGCAAGATGCTTGGAGTAGAAGGAAATAAGGCTTCATACCTGCAGAGATATGGGGCTCACTGGCAATGCTACTAGAGAGCGAAGAAGGACCCCAGTGGAGGAGTGATCCACAGGTCCAGGGACCTGTCCCAGAGCCTCCCCACTCATATATATGACAGTGGTCATAGAACTACTGCTGGCATGTGCCATGTGAATGACATCAGGCTTCAGTGGGATAGCTAACATTTAATAGTTAGAGCAAAAATAAATGTCATACCTTGAAAACATTTTAAATGTACAGCTATGAGCTGGAAGAGATAGCTCAGCAGTTAAGAGCACTGGCTACTCTTGCAGAAGACCTGGGTTCAATTCCCAGTACCCATAAGATAGCTAACAACCATCAGTAACTCCAGTTCCAGGGAATCTGATACCCTCTTTTGACCGCGGTGGGCACTACACTACATAAGTGCACTTACATACATGCAGGCAATGTACTCATACACATAAAATTAAATATTATAAAATATTAATTGTACAGCTTAAGTTAGTATAAAGCCAACCTTTTCAGGGTTATGAATGATGTTTATGATAGTTTATAAAACTGGCAAGCAAATAATTTTGTAATCTAAGACATTCTATATGGCTTTATGGTAGTCAAACCTTTCTTAAAATTCTGACAAGCTGGAATGTGCTCTAAGGGACACCTGGATGGGGAGAAGGTTGTGAAACACATCACAGGAGGGAGGCTGGCTCTACCTCTGAGCTAGGATAAGAGAAGGCAGAATTAGTCATCTTAGAATATGTAGAAAGTTATTCAGGGTGGAAGGGAGAGGTGTTATTCTTTATGGCTCTTATGAGACAAATTTAGGAAATTAGCACATTTTCTTTTGATGATCTCAGAAGTCAGATGGTGGGCTGGTAAGATGATTCAGTAGGTGGGGGAGCTTGCTGCTAAGTCTAATGACCCAAGTTCAGTCTCACATGATAGAAGGAGAGAACTAACTTCT
Source organism: Eospalax fontanierii (assembly GCA_035773235.1). Classification (NCBI taxonomy): domain Eukaryota; kingdom Metazoa; phylum Chordata; class Mammalia; order Rodentia; family Spalacidae; genus Eospalax; species Eospalax fontanierii. The sequence goes on along the minus strand of CM069545.1, from coordinate 30,809,420 downwards.
GTAAATAGTCCTTTGACCTCGACAGGAACACACACACAGAGAACTAAATAAATGTAAAAAAAGAAGTTAGATGGTAAAGATACTTTAAGTCCAGAAATAATTCTAATTGTGTTTGCAATAAATTTTGTATTTAACAATGAAAATACTGAAATATATTCTTAAATAGAGACATTGAAGTCGAATTTTTACATTAATTATAGTATGTTGAGTGAGTGGATTTAAAAGGCAGACTTTCCAAACATTAAGTGGAAGGTCAAAATGTTTATGACAAAACATGTTTTAAAATTTGTTCTTAAATTATAGTGACTCTAAAAACTAAGTAATTTTTAAATTAGTGCTTTTAGGGTCAACATACTTGCTTTAAATTAGAAGGTAACATGCAAGTTTGGGCCATTATTTGGGTACATTGTTATCTAACCTTTGTAACAGAAAATGTTGGTTATTGAACTCATTCAGAAAGTCTTAGAGCTAACAGGCTAAGGTGCATGGCCTACTGTGTGATTATAAGAAGTTTTTCAAACTATCTTGTCCAGATTTAGATTTACTGTAAATTAATTTTTTTAACTGGCATAATAAATTTAAGATAAAACTTCACTGAGCTGCTCTTGTATTCTACTACTGTCCGTCCATAATCTACTTGGCTTCTATTATAAAATGAGATCTACAAACGTTATAGAACCTAAAGCTATATATGTAAAACTACATGAAATTTGATATTAAAGGGCATAAAAATTATAAGTTCATGGTTATATAGTTTTTCTAAAGCAACAAAAAAAGCAATAAAACCAAAAAACCCTTCAACTTTTTAGCTGCTTTTAACTTTGTACCCCGTGTTTCTGTCCGTGTCTGAATCCGCAATAACCACAGAACTGTGCGAGGAAAATACAGAAATAGCTGATATCAGTTAGGGTGCAGCCAAGAAAACAGGAGCAATGCTGTTATGTAAACAGAGAGAATTTAATATAGGGAATTAAGCAGATGTTGAAGGAGCAGCGTGGAAAGTGAAGACTGAGCTGAAACAGCGACTTTCAGGCTAGACGACCGATGGAGCAAAGGGCGCTCCATAGCTGAGACTCACATCTTTGAGGAAGGGTCGCTGTCTCCAGGGAGAGACCCTAGGGATCTGGAAAATGGACCGCTGAAGCTGGAGTTCTGGTCTGTGAGGTTGGACCAGCCGTCATTGCATTAAGGCTGATTCCAGAGGGGAGGGAGGGAGAGAGGAGGGAGGGGGAGGGGGAGAGGGAGGGAGAGAAAAGAGAGAGAGGAGGGAGGGAGGGGGAGGAGGGGGAGGGATCATTTGCTTCTGGAACCAGTTGCTGCCTCCAAAGCAGAGCTCCAGTTGGTAGATAGCGAGGGCAGAGAGGATGAGAGAACGAGAACCCAGGGCGAGTGGCGAAGTACAAGTTCCTGTTCCTCTACTGCTGTTTCTGGTTTCCCTCTATTCCTCCTGGCAGAACCTAACAGATATAGCTGGCCAAGGGATAAGTTTGTTAGTACCAGCCTAAGTATCATAAATCTTAGTGAGGAAGGGTGGGGTGCGCTAAGAGACAATAGTTTAATAACAAGCTGATAATTGTTGGCTGTTTTAATAATATCTGTTTTTTCATTGCTCCAAGATAAGCATTTAGTTTATGCCGATATGTGGTTCTTATTTCTTTGGTAACAAAAAAAAAGTTAACCTTATTAAATACTGTATTTTTTTTTTTACACTGTGCCTTGTATAGCTTTTCACCACTGTACCCTTTCAGTCTTTGGGGTGTGTGGAGGGCAGAGGACAACCTCTGTCCATTCTCTCTGTTTTTGAGACAGAGTCTCTAGCCTAGGACTCACTCGATTTTGCTAGGCTAGCCAGTGGATGCCAAGGATCTGACCTCTATCCCTCTGCTTCCCCAGCATTGGGATTATAAGTATGTGCCATTGTCTGGCATTTTTATGTGGGTCCTAGGGGTTGAACTCAGGTCCTGGTGCTTGTATGGTGTTCTAGTTGGGTTTCTCTTGCTGTGCTAAAACACTGACCAAAGATAACTCAGGGAGGAAAGGTTTATTTCAGTTTACAGGTTACAGTCCCTCATGGAGAGAAGCCAGGGCAGGGGCTTGAGGTAGGAACTGAATCAGAAACTGAAGTAGAGACCACTGGAGCCACAAAGGAATGTTGCTTACTGACTTACTCCTCCTAGCTTGCTCAGGTACTTATATAACCCAGGCCCACCTGCCCAGGGATGACATCGCCCACAGTGGGCTAGGTCCTCCAGAATCAATTAAAAATCAAGAAGATGCCCCACCAATCTGATGGAAGTAGTTCCTCAAATGAGGTTCCATCTTTTCAGATGAGTCTCGTCTGTGTCAAGCTGACAGAAACTAACCAGCACCCATGGCAAGCACTTACAGAATGAGCCACTTCCCATTCCTCCTTCAGCTTTGTGTTCTAGCCTTCAGCCTTTACTTGATGATGAGAGCAGTGGCTTTCCCACAGCTCTGGGAAGCAGAGTTCCTCTCTTCTTCCTACATATAAAATCAGTAAAAGGTACAGGTTGTGCACTGCTCCACACCTGAGGGCAAAGACATTACAACTTTAGTACTGCAGCACATACCAGCAAAAGAGGTACACTCTGGAGCATTTCCAAAAGATGTTTTGAGGAAGTGAATTTTTAAGCAGGAGCCTTGAAGAACCTGAGGGGCCCAGTGAGCTGCAGGAAAAGGTGGGAGGTAGAGAAGGGGTTTGGCATGGGTCTAGTCCCCAACCTTGTACTGCAGTGGAGCAGACCTGATCAAGAGGGATCCTTGAACCCTTGACACGGAGAACCACTATGCTTCTTTCTCTCAGAGTACTGGGAAGTTCAGTCTGATTGCTCTTGGTCTTCCCCTCTGTAGTCTGCCCCCCTCCTTGGCCTGTACTTGCTAGTATAGTTTCTTTTTTATTGGTTCTGATTTTTTACTTCCAGTTTACCTACACTGTGTTTTTATGCTAATAAGAATATAAAATCTTTTGGGAATTTGAACAAAAATGTATTAACCAGGGCTAGAGAGATGTTAAGAGCACTGGCCACTCTTGTAGAGGACCGGGGTTCGATTCCCAGTACCCACATGGTGATTCCTAGCACCCACATGGTTGCTAACAACCACTTGTAATTCCAGTTTCAGGGGAATCCAACAGTCTTCTGACCTCTGCCAGCATCGTGCTTCCTGGGCACACTTACATATGTGCAGGCAGTACACTCATACACATAAAATAACAATAATAAAAACAGTGGATGAAGAGCTGGGAAGAAGCCCTGTGGGTGAAAGTATGTAATAACTCCCGGAGGAGCGGGGAGCAAAGCTGCGATGTCAAGGACTGACACCTACCACAATATGTCACACACACTCTGTGGTAGCTGTGTTCTGGGAGAGTTGCATACAGACTGAATTTGATGTGATGATGTTTCAATGCTGCACATTTTAGTTTGGTATGTTTAGAAATTTAAAACCATTCATATCATGCTATTTCAGGTGCAGTCTGCTAGAAACTTGCAAGATTGATTAATTAGCAGTAGCTTTTCTGTAGACCAGTGATGGGACAGTATTTGACTGCAAAAAGAGTGTAATAGAGTGATGCACAAAATTCTTGGAAGGTGGGGCTGGAGAGATGGCTCAGTGGTTAAGAGCACTGACTGCTCTTGCAGAGACTGGGGATCGATTCCTAGCACCCACATGATGAATAACAACCATCTGTAACTCCAGTTCCAGGGGAATCTGGCACCGCCTTCTGACTGCAGGCATTACACTCATACACATAAAATCTTAAATAAAATATTTTTTAAAATTCTTGGAAGGCAGCAATGTGCATCACTACACCATCAACACGTGCAACATAAAATTCTTTTTTGCCATTATTTCAACTCCATTTCGAAAAATACTGCTGGGACTGGAGAGGTGACTCAGTGGTTACAAGTGCATAGTGCTCTTGCAGAGGACCTGAATTTAGTTCCCAGCACCCACGCCAGGCTACACACAACCATATGAAACTCCAATTCCTGGGGATCCAACACTCTTCTGGCTCTGTGGGCGTCTTCACTTTCACACGTGCACCCACATACCCATGTATACACGATTAAAAATAAAGTAAATATTTGAAAAAACAAGAAAAAGAAATAACTCTATTGAGCCAGGTACATCATCGGGTGCTTTGTATTATCTTAATTTTCACAACAGCTTTGTACTGTGGCACTGCCTTCCCAAATACAGAGTGGGGCACAGGAAGGTGGAGCGACTTTCACAGGAACACAGAGCTGTGACATCTGACCCTACAATTTGAGAAGAATTAAAAGTAATTTCCAGCTGTAAATCTCATTTCAGAGTACAAGATGATATAGAAGGGGCTGCAGATTAAGAGCACAGGCTGCGCTTGCATAGCCCCGGTGTTTGGTTACCAGTAACCACATGGCTGTCACTTCAGTTCCAGGGCATTCAACACCTTCTGACCTCCACGGGTGTTGCATGACATGGGTGCACTTACACACATTCAGGCAATACATTCATACACATAAAATAAACATAGTCAAATAAAATAGTAAAAAAAAAAAGATTATAATGGGTATCATTGTATAAGATAATAGAGACCAGCACTGTGGTATACTATAAAAAAATGTGATGTTTAGGAGCCAGATTGTTTTCTATTTGAGTCACAATTTGGCAGATTTTAGCCTTGTAGAGTGAGCAAGTTTCCATATCCTTGATTTAGTATATGTAGAAAAGTAATAACAAGATTTTTACTTAAATGTGTGAGAGAAAAGGCCAAGTGCATAAACAGGTGCTTCACAGGAGGTAGATTTATTAGTATTAAAGGGTTCATAAATACAGTTACCAGGTGTGAATAGTTGGAAAGCAACAGAAGTTGGGGCTCAGTGTACAGGACAGTAGGTCTTAGAGCAGCTAGTAAAGAAGGAACATGGCTCCTTATCCTCAGAGCTCCTGGGAAACATCTCTAAGTAGCTATAGTGGGGCCAGACTCAGGCTTATTCCACAAGGAGGAGCAATGAGATGAGTCCAGGGACACCTCTGGTCTCCTCCTTCCAGCTGTCTTTTTTGCTCCCCGCTTTCCCCATAGGAACCAAGCTTAGCTTTGCTTTGCGGTGGCCGGTAGAGAAAGCTCAGTGGTGACTACTGTCCCTTGCCCACCTGGTTCCATGTGTGCTTGTTTCTTGCTGATGTTTGAATTCTTTTGACTGGAGGGAGTTCTTCCATACTTGGAGATTAAGTGTTCTAAAAGCAAATGCCAACTGATAGACTGAACGAATTTGCCTTTACTAGCTACCCATGTAGTGCTCAACAAGGGTATGTGCTAGCCTAGTTTTCTGCAGGAAGCTTCATGTTCAGGGAGTTCCTACTGGAAGTTTCTAGTAAATTCATAGCAATTGAGCAAAGAAAAATACATCTTAAGTTACTTTCTTCAATAATTCTTCCTTAAGCTAAACAAATAAAAATTTAAGAGGTTACCAGGCTCTACTTCTTTTCAAATGATATGCTTTGTTCATTTTTTCAGTTTTTAAAAATATATACCCCAGAAAACTGACCAAGGGTGCTTTTTGTCTTCATTTGCTTTGCAGACTAATCATCGTATCCTCAATTTCTCTGTAGTGTTTCACACTCTTTCATCCATCATAGCTTTTAAAACATGGACAGTGGACTTTGTCCATGGTTAAGTGGAAGTTAACCAGTGCTCACAAGTGAGTGTACTGATCAAACACTTTGTTTACCTTGGTTTTCATGTTCAGACTTTAAAAGGGTTTTACTAGCCATCAAAGAAAAACAGTGGCACTTTAACCGATTTGTTTATTCTCGAGAAATCAGGTAGAAAATTCTGTGGTCTAAAATTCATTCTCCTCACTTATTTAGAAAAAGATTTGTCAGCTGACTTCAAGAGAGCTAATTTTAAAATATTGAAAATGTTGCTTAAATAATGTTTTCACATTGGAGGTGCAGCTTAGTTGGTGGAATGCTTCTCTAGCATGCATGAAGCCCTAGGTTTGATCTTCAGCATCACATAAACTAAGCAAGATTGGCACATGCGTGTAATCCCAGTACTCCTGAGGTGGAGGAAGGAAGAGCAGTATAAGGTTATCATAAACTGCATAGGGAGTCTGAAGCCGGCAGTGGCTGGGGACCGTCTCAAAAATCAGAACATAGCACAAGCAGTGCTTTCATCCTGTGAAGCGTTTATGATGTTCTCTGTTACCTTGTAGTTAGGCTTATATTTTAGTCCTTCTCCCCAAGCCAGCTGACTGCTGATTAGCATTAAACTGAAAGACAAAATTCAGAGAAATCACTACATGTGGAGCCAGACTTGTAGACATTGGCAGTGTTCTGAAAATTTTCTTTGACATTATCACTCATTGGTTGAAACAAACTCTTCATTGAAGATGAACCTTAAAAATTTGGGTGTATCTCAGAATAGAAAGGTTCTGTATGATCAGACAAGGAAACCACGATCTGCACCGTCCTCAGCATGGTCTCAGGAGCCTCAGTCCAGCCTTCTCCTTTCATCTCATTAATGAGTTTGCACTAGAAAATGTCTGCCATTAGTCATACAGGCTGAGCTAGTGCTGTTACATCATGTTCTTCTACCTGGTCCATTTGATAAACACTGATTCATTTTAGATTGGTGGAAACATTTACTCTGCTGACCAGCCTTGGTGAACATTACTTTTGGAGCAGGAAAGCGACCTTCATTTTTGTATAAACCAGCCCCTAAATTAGAATATAAGCTTAAAATAGGAAAAGTGTGTATTACCATGAGTAATTGTGTTGGCCAAATAAATGAGAAAAATAAGTTGGCTGCTATTCAAGCCCTCTTGAAATAGATGGCATTAATTGTGTGCATGAAGTAACTTCAATATTCTAAGCACTACTTCATTTTCAGACTCCTTGTTTTCTACTAGTCAGAAATGATTACTTGAAAACTTATATAGTGACATGCTTCTTTGTCTTAAAAGTAATTTTTCTGTGCTAGTTACTTGTGCTGATACACCCAGGGACCAAGATTTGTATAAGAAATATCTGCCTCTGTTATTATTCAGAATTGTATATCTCAGTCAGTTTTATTATGACTCAGAGTGGCTGTTAGCAACCAGTGAGAGGCTATGAGAGGTTCCCAAATTCTAACACGAGCAAATATAGGAACTGAAATTCGGGAAGGAAGGCTCCATGGTCTCTACCTACTAGCAGTTTATGCTGTGGAATCATAGATAGAGCTTGCCAACAATGCAGAGCAAACCCCGAGGAAACAAACTGTAGCGAGCGCAGCACCCCTCTGAAATTGATTTCAGCACCAGAGACAATGATCACCTGTCAATCACAGTACCGACTGCCAATTTAGTTTGTACTCTTTGAGCAGATTGCAGTAGATGATATGCCTGATACATTGAAAGGAAAAAGTAAAACAATTTATTTGGCTCTTATTCATGCTCAAAAGCCACACTAGTCAATTTTATGGAAAATATTTTGATATTGAACACAACAGAAAAATATGATTCAGAAGGAAAGCAGCCAAGAAGCAGGCCTGCAGCTGTGAGATTTACACATGTTGCTGTTGAGATGTGTCTTAAAATAGAGAGAGAAGCTGAGAAGTCATCCTTCTAAGCAGCCACAGGCTAATTGCAGAGTGACAAGGCATGAGTCTATTCAGTGAGCTCCTGTTTTGGCCACTATATTGGACTCATCACTGGGGAGAAACTGTTATTGTTGGCACCTTTTAAAATTGAAGTCTACTTTACATGCAGCAAATTCACTGTCTTGTGTTTAGTTCTATGAGATTTGATCAGCAGTAGAGTTAAATAACCATCATCACCACAGGCAAGATTGTTAACAGTTCCGTCACCCTCAATCCTTCACTCTCCTTCGTGTTTACCCCCCAGGCCTGGGGAACCACTGGTCTATCTACAGTCTAAGTTTTCCTTTTCCAGAATATCAGATGGGAAGTCATATAGTGTATAGCCTTTCAGTCCGGCTTCTTTCACATACTGTAACATATACTAGATTCGTCTGTGTTGTAGCATGTGTCAGTGTTTCATGCCCCTGTACTTGTACTCCGCTGCATGGTGGACCGTAGCCTTCGGTTCATTCACTGGGTGAAGGGCGTTTAGGTAGTGTCTAGTTTGGGATAATTGTGAATAGAGCTTCTCCGGACATTGACAGCACTTCGTGTTTAGATTTTCTGCGCACATGCTTCCATTTCACCCATTTTCAAGTCTAGCTAGAAAAGAGGTTTCTGGACTGTGTGGTAAGAATATGGTCAGCCTTTATAAGGACTTCTCAAACTGGTTTCACAAGATGGCTATGCCATTTTTTGCATTCCCAGCAGTACTAGGAGCTCTGCGTGCTTCAATGGCCTCAGCAGTGTTTAGTGTTGTCTGTCTTTTTCACTGAGTCATACTGGTGGGTGAGCAGTGCTGTCTCATTGTGACTGAAATGCTTTTCCCTTGTGTCTTTGCATGTGTATGCCAGTCATCTATGCATCTTTGTTAAATAACTTTTTTGGCCACTTTTGTATTTGGTTATTTGTTTTCTTATTTAGTTGTAAGACTTATTTGTGTGTGTGTGTGTGTGTGTGTGTGTGTGTGTGTGTGTGTGTTTAAAGGATATACCTGGCAACTATTTTTGGCCAGTTTGTGATTTGCTGTTTGTTTTCTGAACAGTATCTTGAAACTCAAGGCTGCTAAGTGATTCTTAGATAATTTCTTCTACACAGTTTATATTTTGAGCCTATAGTCAGCCTGTGATCCATTTTGAGTTAATTTGTGCAAATGATATGAGATACAGGATGAGGAGCATTTTTGGATATGAGTATATGATTATTCCAGTACCATTTCTTAAGACTATTCTTCCATTTTTAATTGCCTCTATACCTATGTTGACAGACACTTGGCTGGATGTCAAGAGGGTCTATATTTTTTAAGACTTACTTTGAAATTATAGTAATGAAGACAGTGTGGTATCGGTATGAAGGTAGACACATCAGTGAAAGAAAATAGAAATTTCAAAGCTAGAAGTCCTTTAAGGAAGTCTCACCAAATCAAATACAGTGAGGTATATATACTAGTTGGCAGGTTTTTGTTCACCCGCCGCCCCCATGTGGTCTGGTTCAAGTAATCAGGAAGTCTTCTGTCTTCTATTTTCTGGAAGATTTAATGAATTGGTAAGGTTTCCTCCCAAAGTGTTTGCTAAATTTTTCAACAGTGCAACCATTTGGACTACTCTACTGATTTTCAGAAATTCTTTTCTTTAAAGAATGCAGGCTATTCAACTCACCTAAAAAAATACTACTGGATACTGTTTACTAGAACATTGTTTACGTAGTTCATGATGTCTTCTGGGATGAAATTGTTCATAATATTTCTATATTAACCTCTTAATATTTGCATAATTGATAGTGATATTCGCTCTCTTATTTCTGATATTGGTAATACATATTTACTATTTTTTGTTCCTGAGTAAGACCTAGATAGAGATTTATCAGTTTTATGATTTTTGTTTTCCTCCCACAATGAATCAGTCCCTCATTTAGTGTTACTGATTTTTTAAAAATATAAAATCCCCCAAACTAAAGCCTAATCCTTGCAGGATGGGGCATGGAGAGTCGGGGGGAGGTGAATCGAGTCTACTCTGTTTCCTTCTTTTAACTGGCTTTGGGGTTAATATGTTTCTCTTTTCCTGTGTTCTTAATATAGCAGCTTTTAAAACTGATCTGAAACTTTTCTCCTTTTCATTAAATTCTTTTTTTGATTTATGTGTTTTTATTTTATGTGTATAAGCATTTTGCCTGCATGTACGTAAGTGCACCATGTGCATGCAGTGCCTGCAGAGGTCGGAAGAAGGCATCAGATTCTCTGAAACAGGAGTTATGGATGGTTGTTAGCCATCATGTGGGTGCTGGGAACTGAACCCAAGTCTTCTCAAGAGCAGCAAGTACTCTTAATGTTGAACTGTGTCTCCTCATTTTCTAATAAACTCTTAATGATATAACTTGTTGCAAATTTGGGTATGTTTTGTTTAATTTCCATTTAGCTAAAGATATTCTCATTCATATCTATTCTTTCTCCTTTAAAAAAATGTTCAGAGGCCCTAACCCAGGACCCTAGTTGTTAGGCAAATGCTCCACCTTATATCTGCCTTGCAAATGTTGCTAAAGGGTTTGAATTCATTTTCAGTATATGAGTTATTTTGAAGTGTACTGTTAATATCTACATTACTGAAGGATTCTGAAGATATCTTTCTGTTACTACTTTCCTTCTTGATTCCATTGTGGCTTGAGAGTGGGGATTAGATACAGTCAATACCTTTTGATTTATCAAAGCTTGTTTTATGGCTCAAAAAATGATCCCTGGTAAAGGATCCTAAATGTCCTAAAGGGAATTTTTATTCTGCTCTTATTGAGTGACTGTTCTATAATTTTTATTGAAGTGAGTTTGGTTATCATTGTGGTTCAAATCTATATTTTCACGAAGGAATTCCCAGCCACCAGAACTGTGAGAAACTGAGTTCCATTAAAATACTCAGCACTCTATAAAAGCAGCACAAAATAGACCAAGATGGGACTTAGTGAGGGTTTTTACTTCCTCTTGAATTGACTCCTTCAATATACAACCATTCTCAGAATTCTTTCTCTGAACTCTGCCTTGTCTGATACTGATTTTCTAGCTTTCTTTTGATCAACCATGATATGTTTTTCTGTCCTGTATCTTTGACCTTTTTGGTGTCTTTCTATTTGAAGTGAATTTTTTTGGTGGACATCATTGTTGATTCTCGGTTTTACTCAAATGGATAATTGTCTGACCCTCAGCTGGTGAATCTGAGCCTTCCGTCCGTGGTTATCTGGCTGGGTGAGCACAAAGCTCCCACCATGCTACTTGCTTTCTCCTTGTCCTGTTTGTTCTTTGCTTTTATTTCCTTTTATTCCCCTTTGCTGTGCACTCCCTGTTTCAGGGCTGGCGGTCAAATCCAGTGCCTGTGCATAGTATGCAGCTGAGCTCCAGCCCTTGCTTCATATTTTGTATTAAGAAGTTTTATAATTCCATTTTAACTCCATTACTGCTTATTTCTCACCCTCTATTTTATTTTTACTTGTATAGCTTCTGTATAGTTTTAAAATATACATTCTTCAAGAAACATTGTTCTTCTTTGTGTTTAACATAAGAACTTTACAGCAATTGTTTCCATTTTTCTCTTCCTAGTTAAAGTTGTTGTCTTCTTTTAAAAGAAATTGAAAATAAGGAGTCTTTAGTACTTGCCTGCATAGATATAGTTCTTAGTTATCCTCCTGTCTTTGAGTGAACATAAATTTCCATTTGGTATAATTTTCCTTTTGTCTAAACTTTTCCTTTAATAGTTCTGCTGTTGGTCAGCTGATGATGAAGCTACTCAGCCTTTGTATGTCTGGAAAAATCTTTTTCTTTCATTTTTAAAAGATAACATTTTGGAGTCAGGAATTTTGTTTCCTTTTTTTAGTACATTAAAATGTAGCATTGTCTTGTGTGTGAGTGTTTGTGTGTGTGTGTGTGTGTGTGTGTGTGAGAGAGAGAGAGAGAGAGAGAGAGAGAGAGAAAGGAGAGAGAGAGAGGTATTCAAGGTGGCCACACTGGGAAGAGAAACAGATAAAGGGGCAGGGACAATAGTTATACAGAATTAAGCACTTCTAGGCTAGCTGTGATCATGTGGATCCTTGTCTCAGCTCCAGCCCTGCAAGGTGGTCTAAAAAAAGTCTTCATTTCTCAAGAGGGCAAGGTGGTTCTCAGAAGGAGATTACTTCTGCTATAGAGTGTGTCCTTGCCTTCCTGGGTAATTTCCTTCATGGTGGGAGGTTTGGGAGGTGTGTGTTCTGTTTTGTGAGGTTTTGCTCATCCAACAGTGTTTCTGAGATGTTTCTCCTGGAATGAATGGGAAACCAAAGAAGATGACAACAGCAGCAGGAGGTACAGCCACTGTTCCCTGCAGTGATCAGAAGACCTTTGTGCAGAGAAAGCCAGGACTCTTGACTGTGCTACAGATGGGAATTTCAGAAGTCAGTGTGAAGCGGAGTGGGGCTTTATTAAGAAGAGGTTTAACATAGATTGAAGCATGGGTACCACAGAGTTGGAAGAGAGGGAGAAGGGGAGGGAAGGAGGGAGGGAGAGAGAGAGACGCTTAGGAAAATGCCTGGGTGTGGGCTCCTCAGAGACATTTTCCTGCCGTGACTTTGGTTTTGCCTCTTGCAGATGAATGTGATTCCTTTGGCTGCTATGTAGTGTGATTTATAGATCTGCTAATTTCATGTATTTTGGGTCATTATTTTTTCAGAGTTTTCGTGCTCACTCTCTTTCACGTCTCCCCCTAAACACCTCTGCCTTATTAAATTGGCTCCTTTGCTCAGTGTTTCTCACTCTTATTTTCTCTGTAATGTGCCTCTCATTTTCCTCCTGTATTTCTCATGGTTTATGCCCCTATTACGACTTTTTGTTTGTTGCCAAATTCTGCTGCACTTCTTGTCCCTCTGATCTTTCATATTTCCCATGGCTACCACAAAGAATTTTTTAAAAATATGCTGTGTTTTTAAAAAAAATCTCCAGTAACTGCCTGTTACCTACAAAACAAAATCAAGCTCCATAGCATGGTTAACATTGCCCTTTATTCCTGTTAGTCAGCTTCTGTCACTGTAACAAAGTACCTGAGGTAAAGTACTTAATAGAGAAGGGTTCTATTTTGGCTTACAGTTTCAGAGGTTTCAAGCTATGGTTGCTTGGCAATGTTATTTTAAGCTGCTGCAGCAAAGTATATCACGACAGAAGCATGTAGCAGAGAGGCTGCTCATCTCAGGATGACTGGGAAGCAAAGAAAAAAAAGAAGAGATCAGAGAACAAATATCCTGTTTAAGACATACTCCCAGTGACCTAGCGTCCTTCTACCAGGCCCTTCTTAACGTTTCCACCATCTCCCAGTACTGCCATAGTCTGGAGACCAACCTTTAACGTGTGGGTTTTGGGGGAGACATTTAAGATGTAAACTAGCCAAATGTGGTGGTACACACCTTTAATCCCAGCACTAGGAAAGGAGAGGCAGGCCAGTCTTTGTGAGTTCAAGGCCAGCCTGGTCTATATAGTGAGTTCCAGGCCAGCTAGGACTGTAGAGTGAGACCCTGTCTCAAAAACACAAAAACCAACCGAACCAACTAACAAAGATTTAAACTGCTAAGTCTGCTTGACTCTGTCCTCCGGAAGCCACCTTTACCCACCTGACCCTCTGTGTTCTTGCTAGCTAAGGAAGCACTTCCTGGTCTCCAAATGTCTCATGCTTTTTTGTGGTCTGTGCACATGTTCTTGATTATTTTTATATCTGAAAAACCAGCTCCACTCCCCCTCACTGCTGTCTTTATTCCTGGAACTTCTTCACTGAACTGAACTATCTCCTCTGTGAAACTTATCTTGTCAATCTTTCCCAACAGTACTAGATTCTAAATATATTTTACTATAGCACTTAACCAGTTGTTTTACATTTATCGATTTTTGGTCATCCTCTGTACTGACTTTTGTGCAGCCAGAGACTATGTTTAAAATTAAACATTTAAAAAATACTTAGGAAACCAGGTCAGGGAAGTACCATGTAAGCATGAGGACCTGATTCAGATCCTGTGTTTTGACACATGGATCAAATGTGTCACATGGCAGCTCACATCTGTAATCCCACAGAGACAGGTTTCTGGCTATCTAGTCTAGCCAAATCTATGAGCTCGAAGTTGAGCAAGAGACCCTTAAAACATCAGGTGGAGCCACTCATGATGGTGCACACCTTTAATCCCTGTACTCTGGAGGCAGATACAGGTGAATCTCTGTGGTTCCAGACCAGCCTCGCCTATAGAGAGAGTTCCAGGCCAGCCAGGGCTATATAGGCAGACCCTTGTATCAAAAAAACAAGAGAAATAATAAGAAAAAAGCTGGGAATGACTAAGAAAACACTTGATACATCTTTTCTTTCAAAATATATTTTTTATTGAATTTTGGTGCATTTCATACATCTTGCTCATATTTATGTGTGATTACATAAATCTCCCCTATCTGTACTCCACATAGCACCCCCAACAGATTTCATGCATTCTGCCATATATGTTAAGACCTATCAAGTCAAGATTGTATACCCAGATGTTCCTCATTGTAAATTCATCCACCAGAGCCTGGTCAGCCCACATAAAGTCACTCTCTTAAAGAAGGCCAACTCTCCCTCACCAGAAGTGATCAGCTGCCAATATTTCCTTCATTAAAGTTGGAACTTCTTGCTCATTTCCCCAGTTCTATGGTGGGTTTTTGTATGATTGAGTTTGCATGGGTCTTGTGCATTCTGTCACTATTGCTGTAAGTTCTTACGAGCAAGTTCCCAGCTGCCTAAAAACTCTTGTTTTCTTGTGATCATGCATGAATCCTGGCTTTTATAATCTTTCTACCACCTCCCCTGCATTGGTCCCTGAACCATTGGTGGGTGAGGTTTAATATAGAAGTTCTATCCAGGGACACACACTCTGTAGTCTCTTATTCTCTACATTTTGGTCAGTTTTAGCCTTCTGTGTTAATTGCTCTCTGTTGCTTGAGGAAGCTTCACTGGTAAGAGTGGGAGATGCATTAGTATTCTCTCTAACCCTTGTTCCACTATGTTCCTTGAGCCTTAAGTATAGAGATTCCATTGTAGATGTGTCAGTTAGAGCTGGGCATCTCACAGAAACTTATTCTGTGTGTTTGATCAGTTATGGAACTCTGTAATAGGCTCCATCTGTTGCAGAAAGAAGCCTCTTTGCTGAATGGTATAGGATATTCTTGTTTGTAAATATAAAGATGCATATTTAGCATACACTAAGAAATTATGTTTCAAAACACTGATATTGAACTCAGATCTCCATATATGTGTTCTCACACATTGACATGCACACACGTACTTGAACATATATCACATCACACAAACACACAAGTATTTAGTAATGGCTTAATATATCCACATAGTGGATATTTAAGAAAGAATTTATTGGATATACAAATGGTTGGTGTTTAGTGGATAGTGGGTATGTCATTTTTAAAATAACCTGGACTCAGATTAAATTATATCCCATTTATAAAATGTACCAATGAACTAACCACCATATTGTGAGAGCTTGTTATGTATTGGAACATAATATCAGATATTTTCTGCACATTGTTTTTAATCCTTCTACCACCAGTATTAGATATGTAATCATCCCCACAATAACAATTCTTCCATTTGGAGAGGTTGTTGATAAGGTTATGCAGAACTCTGACTGTGCAATGCCACAATTGGATTTCTAACTCATGTTTATATCATGCTTTTCCTTGTCCATATATTGAGAGTTTTGGTATATATCCATACCATCAATATTTTCTGAGTCTTCCAGTAGGAAATGGCAGCATTAGAGTAGTATATACAGAAGGAGTGATATGGACTTAGAGTTGATGTTACAAACTGAAAAGAGAAACTTCTCTTTCCTGTTAATAAGGTAACAGGAAAGTGGAAGCAAGAGTGTTCACAGGGAGGCTGGCTTACAAACATAAAACTGTCTTCTCCCATCTTTGATATGACTTCATGAACCACAGTCTTTAGGGCCCAAGTAATCGGAGTCATCCTAAGCTATGTGATTTGGGAATTCCCACATGGATGTGTGCCTCAGGAACAGTGGAAAGAACTAAGGTTCTGGCTTGGGCCTGCACCAGCTATTTACTAAAAATTCCCACTCTCACCCCAAGAAGTCCAGAGGAGTCTCAGCCATGTCATTATGACATTTTTCACTGTGGCTAACTGGAGCAGCAAAATAGCTCTTTCAGTCTGTAAGTTACATGCTTGTTGGGAGCTTATTTCTTCTTTGTTTGTCTGGAGGCTGCTCTTGATACTCAGTTTAAATGCTTTCCACTCCTACTTCCACTATAAAAAATGGGAAAGACGTGACAGATGGAGGGGCATGCTAAGTGTGGGCCTCCAGCCTTGGGATGCTCTTTTGTACCGGCAAAATAGTCCTTTTCCAGTTTACTCCCTTCTTCTGAAGTTTATCCAGAATAAAAGGTTTTAAAGGAATAGTGCCTTTTCCCTTCTGAAATGTATATTCTAAGGGTTTTAGTGTTTTAATTCTAAAATTTCTTTTGAGTTTGTATGTTTCAGGGAAAATTTAAATACTTAGCAAGCCGCTTTATTCACAGGGACTCTTTCCTGGATACATAGTCACTTCTTTCAGCAGACAAGGTCCAGGGACAGTGCCAGTCTGATGTACACTCGAGGGTGAGGCCTCACATGTCCTTTGTCACAGATTCATTGCAGGAAACGTGCAAGGGAGCTGGGTACCACACTAACTTTGTGAATGGCCTGCAGGCTGGTGTTTAGTGCTTCTTTTACGCCAGGTAGAGGAAAGACAAGATGACTACAATTAAAGAAGAAAAACCCTCTTCTAAAGAGAACATAATTATGTTTCTAGAACGGCAAGTGTGAAAGTAATGAGAGGATACTGAGGGAGTGTCTGTGTGAAGGTGCTCTTCTGGTTGCGCCCGGGTGATCTCAGCCCATCCTCTTTCTGTCTCCTTCCCACCCTTCCTTACTGAGTCTAACTTGCGGTCCCCTGCTTTCATCTCCTAGTTCTGGGTTCTAGCATGGGACATCCAACCTCACTGTTTATCAGCTTTGTAAATCGTGCCCTGGCTGAGTTCAGATCTGCCAGGCCCGCCATTAATGCTCAGAAGCATCACTGATGGTGGCTTTTGGACTGGCTTGCAGTCCTCAGTGACTATGAGCAGTTGTTGCTGTCAGGCTGCAGCACCTGTCACTTTCAGGGTGCTTGGTAACCTGGCATTTCCTCCACATATTCTTGTGTGCTTTTGTCTCAAGGTCCTGCTTGCCCACACTCACCTCAGTGACGACATCTTTGGTGAAAACACTCAAAAGTTTTGCATAGTGGGAGTGAGGGGTCCTTTGCCACTAAGGTTTGGCAGACCAAAGGTGGCCTCAGTTCGGGATGTGTTACACAGGCTTATGGAAGCACAAGCTCATTTGTCTACCATGCCTTTTTGTATGTGTGGTTTCTTCTGAGGCCTCTCCAGAAATGCCAGCATCGTCTCCCACACCCTTCTCTCTCATTGCTCTTCCAGTGACTTTTGCTTGTTTGTCTTGATTTGGTTTTTGAGACAGTGTCTTCTGTCATCCAAGCTGTCTTAAACTCACTGTGTCCAAGGATGATGACCTTGAGCTTCTGATCCTGCTGCTTCTATTTTCCCCGATACAGCTGTTGGATAGGGACTTCCCATGTTCTGCCTTCTCCTTGATTGTTTTTTAATCTTGTTGGAAGCAGTTTAGGGCAAGACTGAGCCCAGAGGCAGGTGCTGCTTCCTAGGGATCTTGTTTCTTCTCTTCTGTTTTTTGCAGTTTCTCTGTTCATGCAACTTGATCATCTTTTTCTTTTGTATTTTCTCAGCATGGCACTATGTATGGTAGAGTTTAGCCTTCATATTCTCTCTCTCCCTTTGCCTTTTTGAACATTCACAAACCTCTCAGCTTTTTTTCTTTTGCATTTTCTTGTGATAATCCAGATGGTATCCATAGATTTATTGTATGACGCAGTCAGTTCTTCTGTGACGTGGTGACAGCCGCAGAACTGCCGCTGAAGCCTCCAGGGTGCAGAGAAGCTTTGTTTTTCCAAATGAGGTTTTTTGGTAGTTGGAATGTATGGAGGTGACAACTGTTAATGTTTTCAGTGTTGAATGGTCTTATTTTATTATGGCTCTCTCTCTCTCTCTCTTTCTCTCTCTCTGTCTCTCTCTCTCTCTTTCCCTCTCTCCCTTTCTCTCTTACTCTCTCTCTCTCTCTCTCTCATCTTACATTGTATTATATTCTTTGCTTCCCTTTAAAAAACAAATTACTAAATTACTATTCATTGACTTATTCTTGTCACTCCAAATAGGCACCTAGATTTTGGCTGTAGGGTGGGGTGGTAAGATTCTAGAGCCTTTCATGTGACATCAATCAAGCTTTTGTTGCGTTGGCTCAGCTCACATGTAAGACCACCTGAAACACATTAATACGGATCTTAAATTATCCTCGTAGTTCTAAATATTCTTGCCACGACAGAGGAGTTATTTTCTTTTCATGAACACAAAAACAAACTTTATCATTAAACTGGATTGGTACCAGAGCTCTCAGGTAGACAGAAACAGAATCCTGTGTGCAGACCATGAAGAAATGCTGCCGAACTCTTAGCAGAGAGTTGCTTATGTGTAATTGCTCATGTGACCTTGTGACCTTTGTAGAAAAATATACTAATTTTGTGCCTTTTAAGACATTGTTTGGTGGATTTATTTTTATTGATTAATTGATATTTTGATATTGTCTTATTCTGTAGCCCAGGCTGGCCTGGAACTCACTTTATCATGCAGTCTATATTCAAACTCAGAATTATCCTCCTGTCTCAGCCTCCTCAGTGCTGGGATTACAGGTACAGATCCCCTGGAACTGGAGTCTCAGACAGTTTTTAGCCACCATGTGGGTGCTGGGAACTGAACCCAGATCCTCTGCAATAACAAAGCTCTTGACTGCTGACCCATCTCTCTAGCCCAAAGGTTAGTGTTAGCAGGTATGAGAGTCAGTAAACCAAGTAGAACGAAAGAACTGTAGTTTTAGACAGGGACTCACTATGTAGCCCTGGCAGACTTGGAACTCATTTCGTAGACCAGGCTGGCCTTGAACTCACAGAGGCCCACCTTCCTTTGTCTATTCAGTGCTGGGATTAAAGGCTTATGCCATCATGCCTGGCCAGAAAGAATTACCAAGAGTTTGATGTTTTTATTGTGAATATTTTTTATATGTATCTTGTTAGAATCAAAAGATAGTTGATTATGTTGATATATTGTGTTCAGCTGTTAAAGAGGCTTCAGGGAATATCCCTTTTATCTCAGAGGTTACTGGGAGAAACAGATTTCCATATTCAAGTATTAGATGGAGGAAAAATACAGCATAGCTTTAATCTGAAAATGTCGCTTTTTAAATTTAATTAAGTCTGCTAAAGGATGGAAGACAAATAAGTTCTCACCGGAATGAAGATACTGACTTCTTGAATTTTGCATTCTTGCTGAACTCTGCACTCAGCCTTCCTTGGAAATGTGTGTGTGTGTGTGTGTGTGTCTGTCTGTGTGTGTGTGTGTGTGTGTGTCTGTGTGTGTGTGTATGTTTATGATTTTTACAGTCTCATGTATCCTAGGCTGGCTTTATGCTCACTATATAGCTAAGGGAGCCTGAACTTCTAATTCTCCTGCCTCCATCTCCTTGAGTCTTCCGATTGTGGCTATGTGTCCTCTTGCCCATACTGTGAGCTAATATTAATAGCTGTGTAGAATTTGTAGAAAGCATGTGGAGAAGTTGAAGTCTAGATCAGATCTAGAAGACTTCCTTGTAACAGCTTATTTTTTATTGGTTGATGAGACAATTTATTTATTGTAGGTAGTTAATATTTCCTCTTATACCCAGAAATTTTGTCTTATTGATCAGATTCAGCAAAGTATATGTAGACTATTCACATATATATTTGAATTATTCTGGAATTCTTTGCTCTTGTTTTAGATTTAATATTGAACTGAAATTTTGGGCCATGGAGTACTATTTTTCTAAGATAATAACATTCAGAATTGTTCCTATTCCTTTCAAGGATTTCAACCAACAATTCACTAGACTAAGAAATATTTACTGAGCTCTTATTGTGATGAATAAACTGTGCCATATGTTAACAGAAGGGAAGATAAAAGAAGCCAAGCGTAGAGTTTCTATCCTCAAAATTATCTTTGTGTGTGTATGTGGTATGTATGCACATGTTAATGTGCATGCTGGTGCACGCATATGTGTGTGCTATATGTAGAGACCAGAGTGGGCATCTTCTTCCAATCATTCTTCTCACTGTTTTTTTTTTTTTTACACTGAGTCTGACTATGTAGCTCTGGCTGGGTTGGAACTCACAGAGATCTGCCTGCCTCTGTCTCCTGATTTGTAGGATTAAAGACATGCACTACCACACCCAGATTTGCCTTTTTTTTTTTTGAGACGTGATTTCTCACTGAATCTGGGGCTCATCAGTTGATTAGAATGGTTGACCAGTGAGCTCTAGGAATCTTTCCAGTGCTGGGATTTCAGATGTGTACCACCATGCCTAGCTTTTTATTTGGGTGCTGGGGGATCCAAGCTCAGGTCCTCAGCCAGGCCATGTAAACATGTTAACTGACTGAACCATCTCTCCAGCCCCAAGACTGTGCCTTTGCCAGAGCAGATATTGAAACACTTGTTGTTAGATTAAATGAACTAATAAACAATTCTCATGATTTATAAAGGATCTAAGAAAGTAAGCCAATAGGATATTGTTTTATCCTCTGCTGTATCCCACACGCTGAGGGAATGCCAGGCGCATAGTAGCTTCTCAGGACATATGTGGCAGTAGTGACTGTTTAGGAAAATTTTGGAAAATCATGCATGGAAGGCAAGTTTGTTTCCATGCTAAGTGAAGAAGGAAAGAGATATTTTTAATTTAAAATGTTTTGAGATATGATCTCATTATGTAGTCTTGACTGACCTGGAACTTACTATGTGGCCTATGTTGACCTCAAACTCAGAGATCTGACTACCTCTGCCTCCCAAGTGCTAGGATTAAAAGTGTGTGCCACCATGCCTGGCCTGAAAAGTATATGCTAGAAAAATCAGTCTAGAGGCATTTTATTAAGTGCCTTGAAGACAGCAGAAATTGTGAAGCACATATTGATAATGTTTGAGAATGAAGCTGGTTCATGAAGGACAGAAAGTACTAAAAATCAATCATGTTTTGAGTTTGATTGACTTGGATAATAGTAAAAACATGAGCAAAAATAGGACAGCCAGATGGGAAATTAGCATTTTGTGGGAAGATTTTTTATATTTCACATTTCTCTCTTTTGGAAGGGTGTTGGCAGGTCTTCCTCTATAGCCCAGTCTAGCCTTGAACTTATATCAATCCTCCTGCCTTAGCCTCCTAAGTATTGGAATATAGGCATATCCCATGAAGTCCAACTAATTTTAAATATCTTAATGTTTAAAGTCATAGGGACACTTCACCTATAGAAATAAGAAGGCCGACAATATTAGACCTGAGAGAAATTTTGGAGAATGCATTATTAATTAAACTTAAATCCAGCCTTCTTATGCTATCAATAAGAAAACTGACTAGGGTTCTAGAACAGTCTTCAGAAATAGAATCTGTGGCCCAAGTGTACAATGGGGGTATGGCGTGAGATTTAGAAAGTCATTTACAGTGTTTTGAAAGGTACTTAAAAAGTATTCCTTCTTGTGCATCTGCTTTTCTATTTTAAAAATACCATCTATATCAACTAAACATTGTGCTGTAAGACTGAGCTAAAATCCTTTAAATATAGGTAATGTTCTCTTTCATTCTTACTAGTAAAAATCTGAACTTACCCAGCAAAGTGAAATTAGTAGTGAATTTTATCTGGCTTTTCATAAGATCCTGGCATATTTATCTTCGGGTTCTCTGTAATTACTGAGCTGAATCTTACTCAGTTCAGAGCATGTGTCGGACTGAAGATGCGCTTAGACTTTGATCATGGACTTTGGTGCCATATTGCCACGGGAGTGGGGAAGCAGTTGCTAAGGCTTCTCACAGCCAGCATCTCTCTAGGTTTGTCTTAACTTGTCCTGTCTTGTGTTTGTGATATGTCCCTAGAAAGGACAGGGGTGGTTATCAGCAGAACCAGTCCACAAAGTGTGTTGCAGACAAATGACATGGTTCCAAAGGAGGTTTAGGGCTAGGCCTTGCCTTTGGCATCTCTTCTTTGTGTTCCAATCCCGCATCTTTCTGCTCACATCCATTTACGTGCCTGCTCCAGACCTGACCGTGCAAGTGCAGCGTTGGCTTTGCCTTCTGGAGCCCGCAGGTGAGCTTCCCACACTGAGTTCATTGAAGTGTGGGAATTCTCATCACTTCTTTGCCTCCATCTATCTGCTTTCCAGCCCCACAGTTCAGTGGAGTGAGTGAGGGTGCTGAGTGGATGTGGAAGAAGAGCCCCCTTTTGCCTTTTTCTAGTAAAGAGATTTAAGAGAGTGGCAGGGCGATGTATAGCAAGGGAGCACAGGGAAAGTAGCTTTTTTAAAACAGTAAAATGAAAGGCGAACTTCTTTAACCTGGGTCATCACTGGCAGGAGAACAAAGTGATCATAAAACAGTAACATCTAGGAAATTACCATCATAATCCTAAGTCTGAAGAATTTTATTCTTCTTAAATTGCGGTGAGAGCGATGAGATTATAGAAAGGATGCTGGTTTTGCCCTCTTCTCAAACCAGTTGCTAGCAGCAGTTACTGCATTTGTTTCAGGGGCAGTGCTGAGAGTTTGTTGACTATCAATCTTTATGCCAAGCAGTTTAAAATGATCTTAAGCCACAAGATAATGGGGAAATCTTGATTCTCTGATAGCTGGCATTGGAGAGGGGGCAATAGACCCACATAATCTTAGTAAATTCATATGCCAGAGGCCCGAGGTGGGCGCACACCTGTGCGCAGTAGTCATTAGCCTTGGTCGAGAGAAGAGCCCTAAACCCATATGGATATGGGAAGGCCAGGCCTGGCCAGGAGGAGCGCCTAATGGACTGCTTTGTAACCTGAAGCCTTCAGGAGCAGACAGACAGGCTCCTGCTTCCACATATGTCATAGGAAAAGGCAACCCACTCTACTTAGATTTATAGCTCGTATTTGCCAGAGTGAAGGACACTTGCTCTTAGCTAGCTGAACTAGCTGGGCCCTGCATGGCTGGGTTGCTATGGCGATATGAGCGCAGTGACCTCTCTTCTCTTGTGGAATGTAGGTGAGAAGGACGGAGGGGAGCCTGAGGATGCTGAACTGGTAAGGCTCAGTAAGAGGCTGGTGGAGAACGCGGTGCTCAAGGCTGTTCAGCAATATCTGGAGGAAACACAGAACAAAAAGCATCCAGGGGAGGGGAGCTCGGTGAAAACTGAAGAGGCTGATCGCAATGGCAATAACAGTGATAACAACAGGAAATGAGACCGGAACCCATCCCTGCTGCTCTGGGAACAGCATCCCTGCCCCCTCTGCTAAGTCTCGGACTGGCTTGCAGTGTGCTGTTTCAGTGTCCTGTCCAAGCCGTGGAGATTGCCTAACACGATCATGATTAAGGTGTTTGCTGAGACACAACCGAAGAGAATGGTGTACTGGGACTAGCAGAGAAAGTTAATTCATGGAAGAAGAATAGTCCAGGTTTCACCTGCCCTCAATCATGCACAAGGGAGAGGGGGCACTTTGGGTTAGGCCTCCCGGACTCAAAAGGCCGTGGGAGAGGCCTTGCCACCGATGGAATACTGCCATTAACATTGCTTAGAGCATTTGACTACTTGATCTGAGGCCCAAACTCACACACAGCTATCAAGTGCTAAGTTTCAATTCATCACTGTTGAAATGGCTATCAGTGCAATTAGTCCATAATGTTTCATGTTTGCCCCAGTGTGCTCTCGCCATGTAGTGACCTTTATTTACAGTAAATTAGGTTTCCTGTAAATGGTGTATTTTTGGCAAAATGCAATCTTTTCTATGAAATGTGGGCCACATTTTAAAGGTTTTTTTAAGCCTTATTTTGATAAGTCAATGTGCCATATTTAGTGTATTTCGTTGATATTTGTACTTTAAATGCATTATATAATTTTTTTCCTTAGGCAAGAAACCAGTTGGAATCCAAGATTTAATTAATGAAGCTTTGCATCGAGAAAGAATGGGACTGAAGTCCAAAGTGAAACAGATAAAAGAACTTTTATTAAGACCTGAGACTCAGGCCAAAATTAGGAGAGAGCTTTTTGAAGGAAGACTTTTTAATAATGGTAATCCAACAAATGACGCTGTTATCAGCATGACTTTGGCGTAGCTCTACATTGCTATTATGTATGGTAACATAGCTTATGAAATCTTTTCAGCTAATTAAATAGCTCTTTTTTTTGTAAATACCAAAATGTTCTAATTGTTTCTACAAAACTCAAAAGCCAATATTTGGTAAGGAATTAACAATTTCTTGCCAAGGAAAACAGATTTTTGCCCCATTATTATTATTAGCTACCCTTGTGTTTATTTCAGTCATGTTAAGTCATTTTATAGAAATGACTTCTTAATTAGCTGTTGTGAGATATTCCTTGGGTCCTTGCAGATAAAAAAAAAATATAGACTGTGAAAGATCCTTTACAGACAAAAAAAGAAAAAAAAAACCAAAAACCAAAAAACCAACAGCAGTATTCTAAGGGTCTCCTGCCTCCTGTTGACATGGCCCTTGCTACATCAGAAGAAGCATTGTCCAGGCCTGTCCCAATATCATGTTACTTTTGATGAGAATTTGAATGTTTATTGAGTGTCAGTACTTGAATGAACATTTATAAATGTAATAATTGCATCACTGGTTAAAAATGTTTTATAATATCCATATGTATCATGTTCCACTGATCAAAATGTAGTTTGCCTTTTCATTTCTTAAGGAACAAATGTTCAGGATTTTTGTTTTCTACTTCTGAAGATAAACCACAAGTCTTACTGTATTTGTAATTTGAATTTCTTTGCACTGGTTTGGTTTTTAAGAGAGCACTTTTAAGAAGTTTCTCCCTGTATGATGTTTATTTGTAACAGCTTTTTCTATAGTTATTGTAAAATCGCTGCTACCAGTAGACCATGGTGGCAGAAAACTATCAAATATGTCATCACTTCTAATATAAAATCCAGTTTGCTCATGGATTTTGGCTATTTTTTCACTAACTTGAATTACATTAATTTATAATGTAAAAATTTATGAGTTTCTGCATTCTCATGCGTCCTAATAAATGTTGTTTTCTCTTGTTGCTTTTTGTCCTTTTTTTCTTTTTCCTGAAAACTGTTGGAACTTCATGGTGTTCAGAAGTCGTGAACAGGATCTCTGATGGTTTCAGTGTTTCTTCAGCTACTTTTCCTGCCTTTGTGCTAAGAAAGCAGTTATCAAAGCATGTCAGCTTTAGATTGTTCCATTTCCTATCAGTCAGCTTCATGGAGGAGTACCAACATAACATTACATTCAAGGAAAGCCAAGTGGTGTCTTAGAAACAATTAATTCTGAGTCATGGTGATGAAGTGACATCAATAGAAAGATAAAGAAGATGAGCTCATCCAGGTACATACACCTGCGAGCTGCTGTCCATGACATCCCTATGAGCATCTGGCCATAATCTCTTCTGAGCAGTTGTGAACTCTCTTTGAGTGACTGACCATGATTCCCCTCTGAGGTGCTGGGCATGAACCCTGCTCAGTTGTAGAGGGTGGTACAGATTTCTCTGAGTAACTCTCAAATAAGGAAGCAAAGATGCTTAGGCCTTTCCTTGTTTTCAAATAAGAAACTGACACCAGAGGTTGGGTTCCTTCTCCAAGGCCACACTGCTCTTAGGAATTGGAAGCTGAGCTCTATCTAACCCACTGGCTTCAGGGTTCCAGTGCTGCTTTCACCATCCAATAACCTAGGTGAACTGTGTCAGGAGATCAGGGTTTCCTATGACTAATCTATATCTTTTCCTCAAGGATCTGTTCCAAGTCTATCAGAGTAGTTTGAAAGACAACACAGATTACTTGTCTTTCTGTTGCTTTAGTTGAAAATCAGCTTCTACTCTTAAATGACCTGTGAAGATCCAGGCTCTGTGCCAGATGATTTGGGTGCATAGTTAAATTTCTTCCTGTTGTACTTCAAAGGTAAGTTCCACAATGGGACATTTCCTTCCTCCCCCAAATACAATGTATTTCACAAAATAAAGATATGTAACAATGGGGAAGTCACTTAAAATATGTATATATAGGGCTGGAGAGATGGCTCAGTGGTTAAGAGCATGTACTGTTCTTGCAGAGGACCCAAGTGCAGTTACCAAAACCGCATCAGGTGGCTCACAACCACTTGTAACTCCAGCTGCAGGGGATCAGACACCTCTGGCCCCTTCAAGCACCTGCTCTCTTGAGCAGAGATACACACAGCTGCCAATTAAAAGTAATAAAAATAAAATTTAGAAAGCACTATTTTCACATTAGGACAAGAGTTTGTCAGACTGGGAAATCTCAGATTGTAGCAGTCCTCTTCTCAGTATAGACCGAGTGAGGGCCTTCAGGCACTTAGGCTCACTGTTCCTTATCTGAAATGTTTGGGATGAGAAGTATTTCTGATTTTAGATTTCTTTTTGCAGATTTTGGAATATTTGAGATATTTTAGGTATGTTTTCCATGTCTAAACTTAAAAGTCATCTGTTTCATAGATGCTTGTATGTACAGCTGCAAGGTCATTTTCTATCATTTTTACTAGGCTTGCATTTTTACTGCACTTCATCTCATGAAGTTAGGTGAAGAATTTTTTACTTGATGTCATGCAGCATTCAAATAGCTTTGAATTTTGGAGCATTTACATTTCCTATTTTTGGCTTAGGAATGCTCAGCTATACTAGGCTTCCATCTAGAACATACTTAGGATTCAAATACTAGCGAATCCCCAGATGTGTCATCTCCCAGAAATCTTGTGTTCCCATAAGGCGGCAGTGACAGCAGTTTGACTTCATGTTCTGTAGCCAATAAGACAGGTTTGCTCCTCCATACACCCTATCACATATGCAGAAACCAGCTACCACCTCATGTAACAATATGAATTTCATAACATCATCAGAACTAGCAAAGCTATAGCATCTCTAACTGTAAATTGGTATTTTTTTAGTACTTTCAAATGGCACCTATAATAATTTTATCTTTAAACAACTTACAGACACATTCGTGAATTCCAGCTTTTCCAGATAGAATAAATAAAATAAACCCAGTTTGCATATAAAATAAACCCAGTTTGCATTAAAAATCCGTTTCCTAGTCCCTGCATGCACTTGACAGCACCCAACCTAGTGACTAACTCCTAGATTATCTCATTCACAGTTACAATGCACGAGAGCAGTTCACTCAAGGTCAGAAAATTTAAAGCACTTCTTTCCTGGATCACTGTATTGGGGATTACAAAGCTCATTGATAAGGTGATTTGAGAACTTTTGAAGGTAGGCATTTTGATCATCATAATATAATATGCCTCAAATCACGTATTCGTATTTATTTAAATGTAACTGACAAGTTCAGGTGATGGTTTTAAAACGGAAGCTGCAATATTTATTCCTCTATAAATCCCATATTAGCCACTTATTGGAAAGTCATGTAATTCTCTTATAGTCTCAATAATAGGGACAAATAAATAGAGAGGCTGAGCAATAGAAGAAGGTAATTAGTGTTTCCAGCGAATCTAGCTGCTTTCTCATTAATGATTACATCTTCCGATGCTGCCCTGTGTCTTATGGGTTAAATACTTTGATTGGCATTAGAAAAGTGACAGTCCTGTTTGCATTCCTGCCAGCTTAAGTAGTCGTGTGGCATATGCAACTTTCACTCTTGAATAACTGCGCTGCAAATTGACATAACCCTACAAACGACTCCCCACAACTCCTGCTAAAAACCACCTGGATGTAGTGTCTCCATGGATGTCTTTGTACCAAAGGAAGCTGTAATTTCCTCAGGGACATTTTTTTCTAACGTATATTTTATCTTACCCATAACTTCAGAAAATATTTTTGTATGTGCTCATGTGAGATACATAAAGTTGTAGGAGGTGAGAGAACAAAGAAACGAGAATCTTTACAGCTGGACAGAAATGACAGTGCTGAGGCGAGAAACAAAAAATGACACAAGCACCAATCCAAAGAATGTCTGCTATGGTAACTGAAGTAAAGAAAAGTAGCATGAATATGCAACAGTGGAGAGAAACTAAGTATATCTTTTTGAGGTTTCACAGGACAAATTGGGAAGCTATTTTTACCAGGTCCATGCTTGGGAAGTGTCTGTAGGGATCAGTATGTAATAAAGGTTTTCAATGACTTGAGGGGCATTTGTCACACTTAGTGACTGCTCAATGTGTTTGAAACACTTTTCCTATGCATTCAGCTTCCTACCTTGCAAGCCCTGTTTCCCCAGGGTAGGGGCTCCCCTCCCATGAAGAAGCCTGGAATCTAGCATCTCATCTTTTGGTGCCATTGAAGTTCGGAGTTGGGATCTGGGATCCCCTAATACAGACTGAGACCCTGAATAAGTCTGTCCATTCCGAAAATTATGACAGGGAGACAACCAGCCCAGAGACACAGCAGTGGGGCTAGGAATGGGACTCAGTTGGTAAAGTACCTGCCATGCAAGCATGAGGACCAGAGTTCAGATCTCCAGCACCCACATAAACATTGGAGGCATGCATCTGTACCCCAGTACTGGAGTAGGGGACAGGGATAAGCAGTCCCTGTGACTAGCCAGTCTTTCCCATCAGTGATTGCCAGGTTCAGTGAGGGACCATTTCTCAAAAAGGTGGAGAGTGATTGAAGAAGACACCCAACATTGATTGGGTGTCTTCACTCCTATATGCATACACATGTATATGTACCTGTGTGTACATGTGCAGATACCCACAGGAACACGTATATACCTTCTTCCACATCCCCCAGAAGCAGCAATGCAAAAGTCTTATCTAGGACACCCATAGCTTGGGGAGGTAGGATAAATAGGATCCCCCCAGAGTAGCTGGCAGTGTTATGGAAGATGTTCTTGTTGTTTGGTTACTCAGGCTGATTTTCTGGGTCTTCTGGGGAGTGTGGGGGCTATTGACTTCCATTTCTACTTAAAGATAGCTAAGGCTAGTTTTGGTATTTACAGTTAAATATCCTGACTAATACAAGTTATCCTTAATCAGTACTTCAACACAGGACACAATGGACATTTTGAACTGGATACCTCTTGGTAGTGTGGGATAGTTCTGCTCATTGTAGGAAGCCACTGTCCTGAGCTGTAGGCACAAAATGCAACCAGCAGATTCCAGGTATTATGACAATTCAGTAGCCCCAAACATTTCCCAAATCCTTTCCAAATGAAGGTCACCTAAGCCCCAGCCGAGCCTTCCTAAAATAGTATGCTATTAAACATTGCTCTCTCAGTAGCATAAGAGATACTGCTTCTTATCTCTGCCTTACTACAAGTAATTTAGTCTCCAAGAGCACACGGTCACTGAGGCTCTGTACACTTTAGTAAGGACCTGGACAGAAATAGGAAATGAAATCACCTGCATATTTTATGGGATAAAGATCAAAACACCTAGTTATTGAACTTAAAAAAAATGGCTGAAAGAATTGTCTGTGTTGGTTGCTATAAAGTCATCACTGCATGAGTTCTTTTGGTTTGTGTGACTAGGGGAGTAGACTTAGACACTGAAAAAAGAAGATAATCTCTAAATTCTAGAATAATATGACATGCTTAATATATTATTATGTAATATAATAGTTGGGCTGCTTGCTTAATTTCATCAAACAGTTCAAATATATTATGTGCCTAAGAAAAAAGTCCAATAGGTAGACAGTATTAGAGCTATGTTAGAAATGTGAATATTTTAATATAAGGAAAATATTAATTTTCTCTGAGCAGCAGAGTAGAAAGATTTTAGATAAAGAAACGAGAAAGAACTTTTTTGATAGGCTTTACCAAGACGAAGTGAGGTGGCTGAATTAGGTGACATACAGGGAAATACAGGAATGCTGTAGGCGAGGGTTCTGGGATGTCATGGTGAGCACGCTGTGCTCTGAGAAGTTCAGTGGAGCATTCGAATCAAAGTAATGGAAGACAAAGAGCGTGTATACATCATCATCATCTTAAGCACTCATTGGTGGGATTTAGACCTTAAAAGAGAAATCAGCAGTCTTTAGTCATCCAGAATGCCATGCCCAGGCTAAAAAAATCTATATAGGTTATTTCTTACTAACAATTATTTTTAAAAGTCAGCGAGGACCCCAGACCTATGTAGAAGGAAACAACAGGTACGTCTAGGCCTGTGACTGCCTGAAGCCGTGTTCCCAGTTCTTTTCCTCTCCAGGTGCTCTTTTTCCTGTGACTTCCATGTACTGTCTTTTCCATGACTTCATAGTTAATTCCCCCAGAGAATGTATTCCTCAGTCCTGTTGATACTGACTTTGACCATGTGACTTATTTTGACCAATGGGATGTTAGATATCTGTGGCACATGTAAAGCCTTAAACTATGGAGACACATGAGACATACTGAACCAAACCTGCAGCCTGGAGAAGACCTTCCATCTAAGGATCTGACTAATAAACCTGCCCCTGCAGACATGGGACTGAGAAATAAATGGGGGTGTTATGCAGCATTCTGGCAAAGAGAGTCAAACTGAAACACAAACGCAAGCTCAGGCATTAAACAAAATATCTATAGTGTGGCATAACTGTTATGGGAAGTAACGGATTCAAGACCCACTCCAAACAGGGAGTCCATGCCTGGTACTGTAAAGTGGGTCAAAATCCCATGGCTGTGGAGGTTATAGGACAAAGGAGAACCATTGTTTAGCTAAAATGACATGGTGTCAGACTGCCGTCTAAATATCTATGTTTATACCTGTGGACAAATGCTACTCTCAGCTTGAATCAGTGAAACCTGTCTTGACAGTGAATGCAGAGACTCGTGACTGCTCAAGGTGCTGAGAATAAGAGACAGTTGAATGCTCAGCCCTAAACTAGACATTTATACCACCTTTCTGAGACTCAGGGAGCATCATGGGAAAGGGAGTGAAAAGAATGTGAGAGCTGGAAGAGAGGGAGAAGGCCTGTGAAATGCCCTCTGGGCTTGACATACCATTGTAATCTTGAATACACAGCAGCTGTGGTTACCTGCAGTGGGCCTGGACAGGACTGACCCTGTCTGTCAACAGCCAGTCATGAATGAGGAAGGGGATCCTGCATGGAACCCTCCTGCTGAATAACTGGCTACAGATAGATTCTGACGGAGGGTAGTCCGAGTTTTTAGTTATGTATCTGCTGCTGAGACCACCAGCCTCCAGTGGATAGTTCTAAACCCATAGTTGCACAGATATCTCTGACTAAACAGAGTGAGGCACAAAATGAAACAAAAAAATATGAACATGGGGAAAGGATTTGTAGGGAAGAGGAGGGGTTGTCAGGGATAGAAGGGGCTGAGAGTGATCAGAACGCATTGTATACATGTATAAAACTACCCAAACAACACATGTAATTAATACAAATAATAAAAAAAAATTGATGTCCCCACAGTGACATCAACAAATCAAAAACCTTTGGGAGAGATTTATTGTCTCCCTTCAGGCCATATTTGTTTATTACTGAAGATAATAATGTTTCTTTGTTCCTTAAGAAAAAAGTGCACAACGTTCAGGGTAAATATACCCTGGCTATATCAATCTGGTATTATATAATTTAATTTGACATTTAAAAATTTTAGGTAATATATGTTAACATAGGAAAATAAAATAATAGTCATGATTTCTGAGCAATGATGTTATAGATGAGCTTCAGTTTATATGTTTTTAGATTTTTTTTCTACAATGTCAGACAAAACATTATTATAAACCAAATCATAGATGCTTTCTTAAAATAAAAAGCATGTAGTCAGGTATTGGATAATTTGTTCACATTTCAGCTATAAATACATACTCAGATACAGGGTCTCCACTTACGCGTGCATTTATTGAACATTTCCTGTGGGTCAGATGCTGGGCTGGGTACTTGGTGTGCAAAAGAGCCATCAGTTGGGATGAGGCAGTGCAGATTGACACAGGTGTATTTATTCTTTTCTTTGTAATCTCCTTGCTTCCCATCACTCATTTTATTTTATTTTTGTTTTCACTGAGAGGCTACAAACAAAATAAGAGAGAAATGAAAGTTGCTGATTTTCACATACTTGGTATTTGAGTTCCCAGTGGCCCAATTGTTGGTATAAGCCATCCATGGGCAATGCAATGGGATGACCGTATTGACTATGTTTAGTCCCGAGGCATCAGCAAGTTGGGTACAGAATACCGATGTGTTAATGTGTATGTGAGGCAAACCTTTCCCCACAGTGACATCAGCAGAAGGATGATGTCAAAATACAAGAAGCATAACAATCTTGTGAAGAGGAAGTATTTGGAGAGCATTATACTTTATCTTTACTTTGCAAGGTGTCTGCTGAGAACTATAAAAACTCTCAAAGAAATCCACTTAAAGCCCCTGCATCGTGACTTAACCAGTCTCTACCACAGGCTTCTAGAAGCCTAAGGCTGTGTGTGTCCCTTTGATGATTCAGCCACTCTTTGTGTGCCTGCCTGGAAAAGGTCAAGGTCTACCAAAGTTATTGCCACTTGTTCCATCCAACAACTGACCACAGGCCACTGACCTCCTTTTCTTTCATTTGCCCTTTTAAGAAGTGTGTGCACTCCTGTGCCTCAGGGTGTCTTTATCAAGAATCTGGAAGTCATTCCTTTGAAATGTAATCACCAGAAAAAAAGAACTCTTATCTCTTTGAGAGAGTAGAATCTAGTTTCAGGACAGAGGTGGCCACCTCTTTTTTTTCTTAAAACTTTTTTTTCTAGCCTTGGGGTTGACCTCAGAGTACAGTGCTTGCTAAGCATGTGCTCTACCACTTAACTCTGTCCCAGCCTTCTTTTTTACTTTGTATTTTGAGACAGAGTTTCACTTCGTTGCCCAGGCCAGTCTTGAATTCACTTGGTAGCCTGGGAAGGCTTTAAACTTGTGATTTACCTCCTTCAGCCTCTTAAGGATCTGGAAATAGTCCTGCACTGCCAAGCATGGCTGGCTGGAAAACTGTCTGCCTCTCACAATATCACCCAACATCAGCACTTCTTCCCTCCGCTGCTTTTAGTCAGGTATTTGGTCATAGCAACAGGAAAAGAACTAATAGAGTAGGTTCAGCGCTGAGCTCCCACAACACAGATTGACAAGAGATAGGCACAGAAATTCACTTAGTGACTCAGTGATACTGAGCAAGGGCTTGTCCGTCATGCAGAGAAGCTTGTGCTAAGACAAAGTAAACTGGTACCAAGGAGTACGAAAGCAACCTTTCAGATAGGCCAATGTCGATTTTATTGTCGTCGGGGGAAGAGTTAATGAGTCTGATGTTTTGGATCTTGATTGGATAGAAGTGCATTTGTAGGACCCCCGCTTTCATGGAAAAATGCCTGGTCCCCTTTGTTAGCTCCCCTTTGTTAGCTTACCTCCTCCCAAACTAGAAAGTCCCAGTCAAGGGCTATGTCAACATCTCATGGTATGTGAGATAACATCTGTGGTATTTACAAGAAGAGCCTCTAATACCTCGTCTATAAAATTGTGGGTTAAACATTCCACAAGAACAGCCCCTAATATCCCATCTATAGGATGGTGGGTTAAACATTCAGTTAAGTCAACATCTTGTAAACTACAAAATAATGTGTGTGGCATTTCTGAAAAAAGGTTGGACTATGTAAAATTGTCTTCTCTGTGACCCTGGTCTGTAGGCCAAAAGCCAATCCAAATGTAACAAGTAATGAATAATAATACTGTGAGTTTCTACTATAAAAGCCTGGCCCGGCCGAGGTCAGGGGGGGCTTGGCTTCCGGATGCTGAGTCCCCCACTTGTGCAAATGAAATAAACCTCATGCTTTTTGCATCTGACGGTCTGGATTCTTGGGACTGGGGCTCCCCGACATTAGGCACTCAGGTGGCCCATTGGGGTTCGAGTCCCCGGGCTGAGAGTGAGGTCTAACACATTTTGCTATTTTAATGCTGTGTTATGAATTCACAATCTGATTCCTGAACTCGTAATTTTAGCCCATGTAGCTCCCAGTCCTGAATCTATGGTTTTGTTGGTCTTTGGCTCTTAATTCCACCCAGCCCTGGGTCATCCATAGTTCAACTTTAAGGTAACTCCCAGGAAATGTTCTGTAAATCATCTTATGTAACAGTTAGAAATGAAGGGAGTTCTAAAAGTCTAACTATGGGAAAAGAGCTAAGCTCTATGCTGATTTGGATATTTCAAAAGGAGCAGGATCCGGGGCTCAGTAGAATGAGAGAAGTTGGACGTGCAGAGTTGGTTACTGTACAGGAGATGAGACCATTTGCTTCTGACAGTTATGGAAGTGAGGATTCTGTCCTCCCAGAGTCCTGGAGACAGAGGCTTTATTCTTTTGATGGTTATGTTCTTGGAAACAGCTCTTAGGTCTCTGAGGGAGGCTTCTGAGTTGATAGAGATACACACACAATTGTAAGTAAGCTCTCTTTTAGTAAATTCCAGCAGAAGATTGTGGCTTATTGAGACAGGATTCAGTTTCAACAGGATCCCTCAGCCATGAAGATCCAAAGAAATGAAAACTTGTATGTTTTTATGTCAAGCTTGAAGGAGATAGGTGTGTAGACATATGACTGGACAAAGAGAGACTTTCTAATGGTCTAAACTAGGGGAACTGGGTAAGGCTTCTGTATTCAGATTCTGTGTTCCTGTGTTTTCAGACTGCAATGTCCCTTTCTTCTGGCTGTAGGATGGTATCCTTCGAATGAGGGTGTTATAGTCCTGTTCTGAAGGAAGGTCAGAATCTTCATCTGTGGCTTTCTTCAGGGAACAGGAACAGCCGAAGGCCACATAACGTCTTCCTGCTTCTGTGGTTTTTCTCAAATGCCAGTGTGTCCGGAGGCACATCACCTTTTTGTCCTTGCTTTAACTGATGCCTGTTTGATACTGCCCTCCCTCCAGCTCAAGCTTGTCTTAGCCCCAGGAGGACCACATGAAAAGTCCAGGACTTTAATTCCAGTTGGTAGGACACAGTAGGACACAGCAGACTGATGCCTGAGGCCTCAAGACCATCAAAGCAGAACACAGTGGTGGTCACGTTCCCACCTGAGAGATCTGGAGGGAAAGAATGCAGGCTTGCTCTGGGTAGGTGCTGTTGGTGGCGACCTATCTGTAGCCTCACGTTCCCTGTTTTCCATCGGATGGAAGCTAATCTGGGCTTGCAGTGGGATAGCAAGTGACTGCCATAACCAGAGGTGGGCGATCTGGGTAAGATATTTGGAGATCATTTGGAGGAGAGCTGCATTCTTCAGGATCAAGAGAGGGCCTTGATGGGAGCCCATAAGTAGAAGGACACTTCAACCACTTGTTTTCTCATTGCAGAATTTTGCGAACTGGAACAATGTCAGCATCCGGGGACATGAAGCTGCCTAACCAGTGTTCCTCTGTGCTTCTTCCTGCTTGAGTATTACAGGGTGAAGAACGGAGGAGGTATGGGAGAGATGGTAGGGTTCAGCGGCAGACCTCCTTCTCCACACCTTCAGCTGCAACAGCCCAGGTGTGGAGCAAGGAAGAGAGTGAGCACTGGATGGGATAGGCTTAACTCGTAGGACCAAGCACTCTGAGGATGGAAGGATGATGGCATGTGTGACAGAAAGTGACTGCAGGAATCCGTAATTCAAAAGAGAAACACCCCCAATCCAAGGGATTGTCGGAATTTTTATCCTGGTGCAGAGAACCAATCTGTAATAGTTTAAAGGGGCCAAGAAAGAAAAACAAAGCTGTATTTGGATAACATCCCAAGTCTTGTTTGTTCAACAGACTGGTCACAGCAAGATGATGTGACTGAATTAGAATCCTATTGTCTCTGCCCAGGCCAGAGAGGAGGGGAAGAAAGTGCAGAGGGGACAAGCGCATTTGGCTGCAGAGCTGGGTAAACTGGTATTCTCAGTGCTTCCTTGGGCCTGCTCTGGGCAGTTGCTTAGAGGTGGTGCCAGGACCCTCTCCTTCTTTAAACTTAGGGGATATAACAGGCAAAAGGTCTCTGCTTCATTTCTGGTGTTGGTGCCAGAGGGGCCAGTCTAGAACAGAAGGACTGTGTGCTGTTGCTGGAGGTCAGCTGTAAGCAAAAATGACAAGGGACTTGAAGACCTGAAGAAAACGAAGGCCCATGCCTTCCACACTTGATGAGTTTCCTGGGGATGAAGTGCCAAGATCTCAAGCTTAAGAATGGGAAAAACAGGATTCCCAGATAAAGATGTAAATCAGCCCAAATAATCCACTAATCACTCACTAATATAGTGGCCCCACACTTATCTGGGAGGATATGTTCCAAGATCCCCACTGGAAGCTTCAAAATATGGGTAACACACAGTTATTTTTCCTTTTTTATTGTTGTTTTTTTGAGATAGAGTCTCACTGTATAACCCTGGCTGGCCTTGAATTCACAGAGATCTGCCCATGTCTTCCTTCTGAGTACAGGGCTTATGGTGTACACTGCCCAGCCTGGATATCATAATCATACATCCTTTCCCCTCATGTATACCAGCCTAACATTGATGGATAAAGCTTATTTTTAAATTAAGCACAGCCAAGACAAGCAACAGTAAATAATAAAATAGAGCAATTATTCCATAGTAAGTTATTTAACATTTATGATATCATTCCAGTTAATATTTTCAAAACTTGGTTTGCTATTAAGAACTGAAACCTTGAAAGTAGGTTGATGATGAATAAATGAAGCCAAGGTTGACATGGGTTACTACTATTAGAAAATAAACAAGTTGAATAAGAAGATTTGAGTGTCCAAGTCTGTGCAAAGCAGTCACTCTCTCATCCTTTTGGTGGGAATATAAATTGATGCCACATTTGAGAGCATAGTTTGATGGAATCTATGATGAAGAATAAGCCAAGAGTGTTAACCTAGGCATTAATTCCACTTCATTTTTTCTATAATTATATTTGTTTGGAGTCTATAAAATTACAAGTACAAATAGTTTATGATGGCAATACCAGCTAAACTAGGTAGATTTATTAATAAGCTACATATCAATTATACTATTACAAAGAATAAGGTGTTTGGGCATTGTGGCTCATGTTTATGATCCCAGTCAAGAAATTCATGAATTTGAGGTCATTGTGAGCTACATAGTGACTTTAAGGCCATCCTGGACTACGTGAAACCCTGTCTCAGAAAACCCAACCCAACCCAACCCAAACCAAACCAAACCAAACCAAAAGAATAGGTAGTCACTTTGAAATATAGCTCAGTAAGCATGTTAAGCACAATTCATGGTACAGGACAGTATAACTAAAATGCTTCTATTCATAAGTGAGAATTTCAAGGTATTAATACAATTGTTTAAGTATATGCAAGCAAAGTTCCGGAAAGATAGCCAGAACAATCACTGAAGATGTTTCCTTTGGAAAGTATGACTGAGAATCTGGAAGACAAATGGGGTTTACTTTCCATCAATAAATGCTGAGAAGTAAGTAAAGTCAGCAGAAAAATCTCAGATCCAGTTAGTGTCAGGGATCAGAACAGGATTTGAATATTTGATACAGAGCACAAATGGAGTCACAGTGACAGAGGACAAGCCAGCAGGGATGGAGGGCCACTAGGAAGAGGCAGAAACTTACTGCTCTCCTGAGTAGAGGTGCATGGACTCAGCCCTAAGAGCCCGGGATGCTGAGTGTCCAGAGATGCTTAGTGAGAGAGCCTCGGAAATGGGAGGAAGC
Organism: Eospalax fontanierii; assembly: GCA_035773235.1. NCBI lineage: Eukaryota > Metazoa > Chordata > Mammalia > Rodentia > Spalacidae > Eospalax > Eospalax fontanierii. The sequence continues at coordinate 30,771,984 of CM069545.1, read as the reverse complement.
TTCTCCTTACGGTTCACTGTGGTCATCTGCTGTTAGCACTGGACTCAAGGAAGAGATGGTATGCCATCCTGTTCCCAGAAACAGAAAAGTAGAGAATACTTGGCCCAAGATGAATTTTGAGTGGAGGCTTGGAAAGACATGGATTCTAGGCCCATAACAAATAAAGCCTGAAAGATTTTTCTCACTGTTGTAAACTCCAAATGTAAAGACGGCTCTATGGCAATTGTATATGATCAAAAAGAAAACATCACCCTCGACTTCATTAGCAATTTGAAAATGGCAAAAGGAAAAGAAACCAAGGAGAATAAAGAGTGATCTGTGCAAATCTGCCTTAGATGTGACAGCATGACGACACTGATGTCTGCGAATGAAACGGCCACCTCTCAAAAATGAGTAAATAATTGTCTAACAATTTTCCCTCCTACGTCCCCTTCCTTTTTTGTATTGGTCTCGGGGCTGTCTGTGCTAAGCAGTCACTGCACTTCTTTTGAAGAAGGAAGAATGAAGGGAGAAAGAAGAATTTATGCTGAGTTACTTTTTTTTGATAAGAGAGAACAAAACTGTTTACATATCTTTTTAGTTATTAATTTAAAAATAGGGCTCCAAAGCTAGAGAAAGGAAGTGAAAATGAAAAAGATGGAAAACATAGTTGTTTCATAGTGGCAGTTAATTGCTTTAATTTGAGTTCTGTTAGATAAGAGGCTTAAGGAACTTAGGTGACAATGAAGTAATATTGTTGTAATGATGCTGGAAATGAGGCCACAGTAACATGATAATGATACTAAGGTAATAATGCCACAGTGGTGCTGATGGAGCCTGGAGAGATGCTCCAAGGGGAATCTTAGTGATATTCTGGTACAAACATAGATGCAAATAGTTGTGAGGGAACTGAAACTTTTTCTCTACAGTAAAGTTCAGCTTTAGAGGATATGTAGATTCTCTTTATACATACTTATAGATTCTTGTAACCACCCCTCATAGCCAAGAAATGACAATTTTAGCATCCTAATACCATCAAACTGCCTATGCATTCACAGCCTCCTTTCTTCCTAACTCTAGCCTACCACTTTTCTATACCCGTTCCTATATTTCACCCTTTTCAAAATGTTATATAAATGGAAATACAATTGTAATTGTTTGAAGCTGGGTTCTTTTGTAAAATTTTTATTTGATTTCATGTGTATGAGTATATTGCCTGCATGTAAGTGCATTCGTGTTGTGCAGTGCCCAAGGAGGACAGAAGAGGGTGTTGGATCCCCTGGAACTGGAGTTACCAACAATTGTTATCTGCCATGTAGGTATTGGGAATCGAACCTGGGTCCTCTGTAAGAGCAGTCAGTGCTCTTAACCACCGAGCCACCTCTCCAGCCTCAACGCTGGGTTCTTTAACTTAACATAATACATAAATGAAATCTATAAATGAAAGAACAGGGTAGGAATAGGCCCAGTGACTACAGGCCTTACACAGATACCATCTCACATCCTACAAGAAATGGAGACTTAAATAAGGCCCTGCTGAAGTGATGTGTTTTCCCTAATGTGACGAGAGCATCATCTATTTAAGGCATATGTTTCCAATTTGCCTTTTCTATTTTGGGCATGTTCAGAGATGGGTCCCCCAGAGGCATAATGGAAGAAAACTTATCTCCCTCCAGGCTTTCCTTAGTCTCGGCATATGGAAGCATAATTATTTGCCTTATGATTAAATTTGTTTGTTAGTTGGGCACTGAGCTTATCCCATTAGTATCAAGATAATCTTTAGCAGCACACGTCCTGGTTCTCTGGAAAACCGCTGATCTTCTGAGCTGTCACATGTTTATTCAGCACTGTACAGCATAGCACAGTTGTGCAGACCACAAAATCGAGCTGGAAATCTGTATGAGATGAGAGGAAGCAGGGCTCACATGTTACTGCCCCAGGGAAATTTCTAGCTTCCATTTTAAGTAACACATTCTCTATGCTGCTGAGTTTTGCTCTTTGATAAGCTGAAAACCATTATTTAGGGAGAAGATTAGAATTGTGCTTTGGAATTTCTATTGAGGTAAGCATATTGAACAAGGAAAATCAATATTTGCAAAGTAAATAAAAGCAGTCTCCATTTCTAGTTCTCCTACACAGAGATACAGACACACACACACATTCCTACACACCTGTGTGTTATGTAGGGATTGGGGAGAGGTGGTTTGCAATTGTGAATAGCATGACTAGGGAACAGTCTGCAAATGGTCCACTGTTGGTGTTTTTACTGGTGTGCCTCCATGAAGCAGCAGATGTACTGTAGGATGTAGAAGGTGGACCTCTCACCTTAGATACTACCCAGGGTGAACACCTGCTTGATTGATTCAAGGGACTAATATTGGGTTATTTAAATTGATCAAGTTTTCTAGTGGGCTCAATTCTGTGCTTCCTAGGATTTTCTTTAAAATGTGCAAGAATTACAGATGGTTTTGCTTTCAGCTTTAATTTTCTAACGTATTTCTCTGAGGTCAACCATGTTGTCTGTTGTCTATTAAAACTTGATGTCTGGAAGTGTGAAAATTCCGTATTCAAGAGAGTAGCACCATAACCAGACAGAGCATTGTCACTACTGCTGTGCTGAGCATATTGAAAAACCCATTCCTGTTTGGTCTTTTGTGCAGGAGAAAGCTAAAATACTAAAGACTGAAAAACTAGCATTGTCTGAATCTCAGTGGGCAAACAAAATGAGCCGTATTTTGGCTGAGCAACCTTTTTTTGAAAATGACAATGTTAAAATGTAAGATGTACAGGTATTGTATGGATTTGATGCCGTCTCAACAATAAGAAATGCTTCCTGTTGGTGCTCTCCTGACTTCCTGAACATTCTCTCCTGCTCAGTGATTTTATGTATTTGTTTGTCTCTCTTGGGTGTTTTGGAGGCCTTCATAAAGAGAGATATTCTCTGTACACAAAAAGCTCACTAACAGTATACAGATAACTGTTCAGGAATTGCAGTTTTAGCATTTTCTGGAGCTAAAACTCCATGCGTATAGCTTTGAAAATGAAAATTTGGGGATCTAGTCTACTGTAAAAATAAGTTAGTCATTTATCAGGTTGATCTCCTCAACCCACAAGGGAAGAATTTTGGACAGGGCTCATCTAGAATTTGCCTTCTAGCTGCTGTTTATGACCTTTCTTCTGCTAGGGAGCTCCACGAACATCTACTTCTGAGGGTCTGGGACGCCCCAATAGGCCTCCCTTTCTTTTCTCTGGAAGAGTGCTGTACAAGCGCCATCGTAAAGATGGAGAACAACGAGTTAACTAAACATACCGCCTTCCGTTTAGTCTGTGTTGGGTAGAGCTGTGGTGGTTCTTCACAGAAATGGAGTGCATTGCCCTCCCCTCAAAAACGTGTCACCTCTGTCATCAGGACTTCTAAACACACTCTCACATCATCATCACTTTCCAACCAGCCAGGCTGAATGGTGTATGTGGGTCAGTAATCCCAGCAACTTGGGAGGTGGAGGAAGGGCGATCACCAGTTTAAGGCCTGCCTACCTGGGCTACAGAGTGAGTGCGAGGCTGGCCCAGACAACTACTGTTCCATGCTTTCCTGGACTCCAGTGTTGCTGATGAGAGACGTGTTGTTATTCTGATGTGTTTACTTTGTAGATAAGTTGGTATTTTTTTCTTGCAGATTTGAATATTGTTTATTTTCGTTAGTCTTGGCATTTTGACCACGGTATGTCATGGAGTGATTCTTCTGTGGTCTTGTCTGTTTGGAGTTGTAAACAACTCTTATGCTTCAATGTCTGTTTTCTCTCTGTAGATTTAGGGAATTTTCTGCTATAATCTTAATAGATTCTCCTTTTTTAACTGTTTCAAAAATCTTAATTTCCTTGCTGTATTTTTTTTTCATACTATGACCTTTCATCAATATTGCTGATTTTTTTGTTTATTTTTATTTACCGGTTTATTAAGTTATTATTTATTTATTTAATTTATTGAGATATGGTCTATCAGTAGTCCCAGCTGGCCTGGAACTTGCTGTGTAGACCAGGCTGGCTTGGATCTCACAGAGATCCACCTGTCCACCTGCTTCTGCCTCCTGAGTGCTGGGATTAAGGGTGTGCACCACCACACTGAGCTCAGCATTGTTTATATTCATCATTATGCTGACTTTTTCCTGTGTTATTGGTTTTCCTCTCTAGGTCTTGGAGTGAATTAATCTTCTTGTTTGTATCCTCTTTGAAGTTTGGGAACATTTTTACCAGTAATTTGAAAGCTTCATTCAGCATTTTATCTATTTCATCATCTTGAAATTCCGAAGTTGAGGAGTCATGATCTGATGGAGAAGTCATGTTGCTTTCTTCTCATGTTTCTTCTGTTTCTGTGTTGTAGTTTGTGCATCTCTTTGTTTGAATATTCTGGTTTTATCTGGGGATCTTCTTAATGAGAATCCTACTCTTGAGGGCTCAATTCCTAGCACTACTCAGAGAGGCAAGCCAAACTGCTATCATAACAATGGCATCCAACTGTGCAAGATATAGAAATACACTTCACATTGAGTAATGCCCATTAATCACCAATGTCTATAAAACTGAAGATGGAAAATCTTCTGTAGAATGTGATATGAAATAAAAAATTACTTAGGGTAAGTGTGGAAATGGTAAAAGAATGCTCAGCCTTGCAGTGTGGGTTCTATCAATGCAATACCAAGGAAATGAAGGGAAAGGACCACTGGAGGAAAAGGCAACTCAAGTGGGTTTTGTTCACAGATAGCGTGTTTATTAGTTTTCTGTTGTCATAATAAAACTCCTTGATCAAGGCAACTCATAGAAGAAAGAGTTTGTTTTGGCTTATGATTCCAGAAGGATGAGTCCATCATGTCAGGGAGGCATGGTGGCAGAGGAAGCTGGAGCAGAAAGCTGAGCACTCACACCTTAAAAGGATGCACAGGAAACCAAGAGACCAAAAACTCAGAAGCAGGGTGGGTTATGCATGCCCCAAAGATGTGTTTCTTCCAGCATGGTCGCACCTCCTAAAGGTTCCATGATCCCGCCCCCAGAAAGCATCATCAACTGATCAAGTGTTCAAATACTTGGGGCCTATGGGGAGGCAGTTCTCATTCAAACTACACATACACAGAAATTCCTATAGACTATTAGAAAGCAGATAGATCTGATAAGAGTTTAGCAAGGTCATAGGATATAAGGTCAATGTATAAAATTCAATTGTATTTTTTTCATTTTTTTATGTATATGACTGTATTGCCTGCATATATGTAAGTGCACCCTTGTTGTGCAATGACTGTGGAAGTCAGAAGAGGGCATTGGATTCCCCTGGGACTGCAGTTACAGAAGGTGGTTAGCCACTATGTGGGTGCTGGGAATTGAACCCAAGTCCTCTGCAAGAGCAACCAATGCTCTTAACTGCTGAGGTATCTTTTTAGCCCCCTGGATTTTTAATCCAGTGACAATTTTATTTAGAACTTTAAATTAAAGTATTTACAGTAGCATCCAAAAACATGGAAGATTTAGAAAGCATGTACAATATATACAGAATTGGAAGAGTATACATTATAAAATATTACTAAGAAATTAAAGAAGTCTTAACCAAATGAAGAGAGAAATCAAGTTTATGAATTAGAATGATCAATGATGTCTAGATATTAGTTCTCCATAAATTAAACTCCGGGTTCAATGCATCCCTGAAGGTGGAGTTTGCTCTCTCTTAAGGCACTGGATAATCTTCCTCTGAGATGACTCAATCTTCCATTCTGTGAGCTGGAGCAATAGTATTGAGCTCATGGTCCCTGGAGCTTATGTTGCATGCAGGACATGATATTTTTACTTGTTCTCCTATTGAAAGTTGATATTTTGGAAGCACGTTTATCTAGATGGAACATTTTCTTTGGTTAGCAAAGGTGATCATCTTTTAAAAATAAATATTGTAAGATTTTATGGTTTTGAACTTATGCTCCATAGAAACCATTCAAACTACAAAAAGGATGAGTGAACTAATATTCAGTTTTAGACACTCTGGGATTTCAAGTTCATTTGGGGTTGATGTTACACTAATTACCTACACTTAACATTTATTCTTCCTTTTCTTTTTTAATATATATATATTTTTTTATTTTATGTATATGAGTGTATTGCCTGCATGATTTTAAGTGCACCTGTGTCATGCAGTGCCCGTGGGGGTCAGAAGAGGGCGTCAGATCCCCTGGAACTGGCGTTACAAATGGTTGTTAGTCACCATGTAGGTGCTGGGAATCAAACCAGATCCTCTGCAAGAGCAGTCAGTGCTCTAAACCACTGAGCCATCTCTCCAGCCCCATCTATTCTTCCTTTTCATAAAACATCCAATAACAGAGTTGTAGTCCCAGGGGTTGAATTCATGGTAATTCAGTGCTTCAGACGTCATTATTGAGAATGATCTTATTCTTCACTGACTCATTTTTCTGATCATGGACCGTGGGCCAGGAAAATGGATAACCCTGGGACTCCTGTTAGAAGCACAGAACATCATCCCTACCTCATATTTTAAGATGATTCACAGGAGATTCTGTGTTTACATTTTATAAGTGCTGCATGTAAATTCTTTATTATAAAGTCACCAGCTAATCTAGATGGTCAGATTTTGTTCTGAAAAGAAAAGAGACAGTAGGGATATGACCAGTTATGTTTGCACTGGGATGAATTTTCTTCCCAAACATAATACTTCAAATAGTCAATAACTTTGATACTCTGTTTTCCTCGACAAGATTTAGAAGCAAAATAATTATTTTTAATGAACATATTCTAGAAGTATCATGATCTTCACATGTAGAAAAATACCAAATATAAGGCTTACATATACATATAAATTATATATATCTATAATACTTATATACTTTAATAAATTTTATTTATTTATTTTTATGTGTATTGGTTCTGTGCCTGCATGTATGTAAGTGTATTTGTGTCATGCAACGTCTGAGGAGACCAGAAGAGAGTGTCAGATCCCTTGGGAACTGGAATTATAGTCAGTTATTAGCTGCACTGTAGGTTCTGGGATTCGAATCCCGGACCTCTGCAAGAGCAGCTAGTCCTCTTAGCTATCTGAGCCATCTCTCCAGCCCCCAAACCATATATATACACACTTACTTTAAGGAAGACTATACATATATTTGGGATGTTGAAAATGAAAATAATTTTAGGGTGTGCCTTCTAAAGAACTATTTAAAAGTGTGTGAGTGTATTTCTTAGAGTCTCTCCTCCTTGCTCCCTGCTCCACTGCTTTCCTCCATCATTATTCATCCACTTGCTTATTCATTCATTCCTTTATTAAGTGCCTACAATATATTGGGCCTTAATATAAGATATATAAGCCTTATATAAGATATGTGAAGGGATAGACATGGTTCCTGCTTCTAGAAAGGTGACAGTCTAGAGGGAAATGCTTAAAGCATTGTGTGCTATGAGAGCAGTTTCCAGGCCCAGAGTTGAGAAGTTTTATCTTATTGAGACCAGATATATAGCTTGAGTTAATTCTGGAAAGACGAAGTAGGAGGCGTCATATATGAAGAGAAGGAGACCAAGTTCTTTAAAAACCCATGTATTTCTAAAGTCCATTCTCATGAAATAATATGCATGGTGTGTGTGTACGTGTGTGTGTGTGTGTTCACAGACATGAAGATTCATGAAAATATAGCCATTGAATTCTTAATGGTGTTATCTCATGGTGGTTGGAATTTCATGGGGAAAAGGAAGCAATCTGGAAGGAAACCACTTCTCACTAGAGCAGACAAGTCTACAAATCTCTCCCTTCTTTAATAAATTCTATTTGTGTATCCTTGTAAATAAAGTCTCTCAAACGCACGATTCCCTGATTCTCATGTCAACTTTATAAAGTTGGAAGTATACATATTATTGCCCCCATTTTACAGATGGATACCTCCTGGATTGTATATAAAAGCTAGTGCATATTCTTTTGAAACTCAGTCAATATAATATTGCAAAAGCAATGGCTGAGTTGTAGTTAACAGACTCTTTTGGAAGCTGACCGTAGCAATATCTTCTGGGAAATCAGAATATGGTACAAAACAGTGCATCTATACGCTTGTAATTCAAAGAGTATTCCACATATATTACAGTAATCCTGTACAGTACAGTAGTCTATCATTAGCCATGTTTCATATGGAGAAGAAGCCCAGGATGTGAGTGGCATAAAAAATGTAAAATAAATGTGAAGAAACTCAGACTTGATGTTCGTTCTTGTGCTCTGGCACACCCCAGTGAAATCATCACCTTCCAGTCACATCACCAACATGGCCCAATCCCTTGGAACAGCCACTTGTCCTGGATAAATCAAGTCAATAAGTTATCTTTCTTGCCTTTTCAGGATTTCCTTTGTTCTGCACCTTACTCTTTCCACCAGTCTTTGACTACAAACTAATTGTATTCTACAGTGCCCACACGCTTTGCTTCTCCTTTACCTAAGTTTGCCAAGGACCAAGTAACATCTCATACAACATTCTATTCCAAAACATCCAGCTTCACAAGAGCGCTGTTTAAGTGAGCAAACCCACAGAAGAATGAATGGGTGGATGAAAAATGTGATACTGTTTACCATCACACAGAGAGGCCACAGTGGAAGCAAAAGCAGAATGAAGGCTCTCGGCTGCAGACCTAGAGACAAACCAGTGCTTCTCAGCTTAAGAGCAAAAGCTTGAAATACAGATTTCCAGTCAAATTTAGACCACTTGTCTAACTCTTGTTTTATAGACCACTCCTGCCTGATTCCATATTCATTATTCTGTCTCCATATGGAAATGAAGCTATACCAAAGCAGCCAGAGGGAAACAGACAGTGATTGCAAGCCTGGTATTTGTGCCAGAATCAAGCCCCAGTGGTCTGTTGCCCAGTCATTAGATTGGTCCATGTTGGAACCAACCTTTTATGGGCAGCTGGGTTCCAGCTTCAATTTGGAAACCTAGTATGTATTAAACCAGCCATAATCCAAGGGATATTTCCAGTTAGTATTCTCTAGCATTGTCCAATATATCAGCTACTTTTCTGTTGCTGTGATAAAAACTCTGACCAAGGGAACTTGTAAAAGGGAGAGTTTATTCAGCTTACGGTTCCAAAGGGGCGAGAGTCCATCTAGCGGTAGACGCAGCAGCTAAGCATTTACATCCTCAAGCAGGCGCAGGAAGCAGAGAGTGACTGGGGATCAGGCCAGGTATAAGAACTCTCTAAGCCCGTCCCCAGTGACGTGCTTCCTCCAGCATGGCCACAGCTTCTAAGACCTCCCAAAACAGTGCCACCAACTGGGGACAAAGTGTTCAAACACTTAGAGCCTATGGGGGACATTCTCATTCAAACCCCCATATCCAGCAATGTTTGAGATGTGAGGTACATTAGATGGCATGTAGATTTTCTTTTTAATTTTTTAAATTTTTTGATTAGTTTAGAAAGTAGCAGGTTTCTTTTTTTATATTTTTAACCTTATTTTATGTATATGAGTGCTTTTCCTGCATGTATATAACTGCAGTGCCCAAGAAGGACAGAAAAGAGGGTTTCGGATCCCCTGGAACTGGAGTTACAGACAGTTGTTAACTGTCATGTGAGTGCTGGAAATTGAACCGGGTCCTCTGAAAAAATAGCCAGTGCTCTTAACTGCTGAGCCATCTCTCCAACTCCTCAAGTTTCTTTATGACATTTTCTTACATACTAGTTTTGACTGACCGACCACCCCACACCTCTCTGCAGCCCCATCCCCACTTACCTCCTTCCGCCCCCCGGTGTTCTCCCTTCCACTTTCATAGCCATGTTCTCTTACTCATTCAGTCCCCTCTCTTCAAGCCTCTTTCACCCCCACCTATGGACCTGTGTCTGGCTTCCTGGCCTCTCCGTGCGCTCATCCCCATGTAAATAGACATATAAAAATTAGAAGCTAGGATCCACATGCGAGAGGGGATCTGCTGTATTTGTCTTTTTGATCCTTGGTTACTTCCCCATAAACTTCCTGTTTCTTACAGCTGGATCAGCGTCCACTGTGTTCACGTACCACATTTTCCTTATCCGTTCATCTGTTAACAGACATCTGCTCTGATTCCATTTTACTTACTTATAATTGTGAACAGCGTAGCAATAAACACAGACGTGCAAATATCCCTGCACTAGGATATAGAGTCCTTTGGGTGTATGCCCAGTAGTAGTACAGCTGGGCCATACGGTTCTATTTTTAGCTTTTTTTGATAAACCTCCAGACTATTATTGCAGCACCAGCTGCTCCACTGTGTTATATTCCCATCAACAGCGAAGAAGGCCCCTCTTTCCTCACATCCTCACCAGCACTTGTTGTCAGTTGTTTTCTTGGTAGTAGTCATTCTGACTGAGGTGAGATGAGATATCAAGTAGTTAATTTGCATTTTTTGGATGGTTAAGGATGGCGAACAGCATTTATTGACTGGCATGAAGGGATTTCTTAACTCTAGGATTTGTGGTCTTAATCTACCATGTATAGGAACCATTATCTTCTCCATTGCTCAGAGGCCATGTTTGTTCACATTTTATGTGCAGTTATGCTACTGGTTTTACAGAGATACAAGAATCATGAACAAGGAGGATGCATAAATATATGACTTGTGATAATGATTGCTGTTAAAAGTGCCACATCTTAGACTATTCATTCAACAAATATTTGCTGAATACCTCCAATGTGCTAAGCCCTGGAGTGGAGGATGAACAAATAATTCTGCATAAAAATGATCGTAATTGGTGATAAGCCCTTTAGGATGAGCATAGTCAAGGAAGAATAGTAAGAATAAAATCTAGAACTGGGGAAACTGAAAGCCTGTGGTTGGTGTGTAAGAGTGGAGAGTCACATATGCTGGACTCCACAGTCCAAAAGACAAGTAGGGGGCAATCTGAGCGTTATTGCGGTTTAACAGCATTGCTGAGTTCCCTTTGGTGAAGTGGGTGGAGGATCAGCTGAGAGATGAGGCTGCAGAGGATATACTGAGGATGTGTACCATCTTGAGAAATTTGGTTATGGAAAGGAAGAACAGGTAACTTAGAGGAAAGGCACCGAATGTCAGAGTCCCTCCAAAACTCATACCTTGAAATCCTACCCCCCCAATGTGAAGGTAAAAGAGCTGGAATCTTTGGGGATAACGGAGTAGGAAAGTGTTCTAGTTTGCTTTCTGTTGCTGTGATCAACACCTTGACCAAAGGCAACTTGAGAAGGAAAGCGTTTATCTCATCTTATACTTTACAGTCCATCATGGAAGAAAGCCAAGGCAGGAACTCAAAGCAGGAACCTAGAGGAAGAAACTCAAGCAGAGACCACGGAGAAACACCGCTTACTGGCGGCTTGTTTCTCAGGCTTGCTCAGCTACCTTAGACAGCCCAGGCCCACCTGCCAGGGATGTACTACCTACAGTGGGCTGATCCCTTCCGCATCAATCAACAATCCAGAAATTGCCTCACAGACCAGTCTGAGAAGGAAATTCCTCAGTTGAGGGTCCGTCTTTTCAGGTGTGTCTAGTTTGTGGCAAACCTAGTTGACAAGAACAAAGTGTGACAGACAGGATGAGCCCCTCATGTAAGGGATTCCAGAGCCAGTCTTTGTCTCTGTGTCTCTCTTTTTCCTCTCTCTGTTTCCAGGGTCTCACTCTGTAGCCCAGGCTGTCTGGAACTCATAGCAATCACCTTGCCTCAGCCTCCTGCACAGCATGTAGCTTCTCTTAGACCCTTTGTAGCCATGGGAAGAAACCCCAAGTAGATGCTGCCTGCAAACCAGAGTGAGGATCCTCACCAAGAGCTCACATCTGGGGGCACCTTGACCTGGGACTTAAATTTCCAGAACTGTGAGAAATAAGTATTTATTGTTTAAGATTTGTGGTATTTTACATAGCAGCTACAACTAAGGCAGAAAATAAATTGGTTTTATTTTCTTTGTTTTTGTTTTTAAAAGGAAAGGAGGCAGAGTAAAGATGTTGAAGACATAGACAAGAGAAATTCTTTTCTAAAATTTCTTATTTATTTACTTATTTTTGTACTGGAAGATGGAACCTAGCATCTTATTCATGATAGGCAAGTGCTTAACCACTATAGAGACATAACCCTATTCCTTTTTAAATTTTGATACAGGGTCTTGCTGTGTTATCCAGGCTGGCTTTGAACTGACCCTGTAGTCTAATCAGCCCTTGAACTAGCAAGTAACTGAGATTAGAGACCTACATGACCAAGCCTGGATAGCCACTATAAATTAAATCTAAGATATTCAGGAAGCAAAATAAAGAGGACTTCTTAAAAATTTTTTTGTTTATATTTTATATTTACTTATTTATTATTTTGTGTGTTTGTATGTGCATGTGGCACAAGGCATGTGTGGTAGTCAAAGGACAACTTTGGGGAGTCAGAAGAGAATTACTCACCTTCTACCATGTGGGTCCTGAGGACTGAACTCTGCTCATTAGATTTGGTGGTGAGCATCTTTACTCACTGACCGCCTCCCTGGCCTCAGAGGGATTCTTGATAGTTGAGTTACAGGATATGGAGCAATAGCAGAAAACTGGCTTCAGGTGAAGGGATCCATTCTTCTCTGGTGGACCCGGCCAGGTTAGAAGGCAGAGTTTCCTCTGTGTTCCTGAATAAATGAGTTCTTTAGAAGTCAAAGCAATGTATTTCATAAATGGTTTGCATGACTGAAAAACTGACCTAGAACTCTGAGAATATGCTGGAGACCCAATGAATCTGTAGCACTTCCAGGAACATTAGGAAATATCCACTTGGTGTGTTTGGAAGCTGGAAGATCTGTGTATATAGTCTGTTGTCTGAAGAATATATTCTGTTTTGTTAGTAATTAGTCTCTTTTATTAGTTTGGAGACCAGTACATAGGGGCAGAGTGATTGTAGCAGAGTCATCTCCTCAGCTCTATTTATTTATCTTTAATCAGCAGAGAACTTTCCAAAGGACATCACAAAGCTTTGAAAGAAGCATGCACATCTATTATGGGTCTATGCTTTCTATGATTAAGTAACTAAGACTGTGTTTGCAGAAAGATTTGTCAGTGGCTGAGTAAGGCTGGAGAACATGTCTGACCAGTCCTGTTTGTTCACATGTTTTCTTATCTATACACATCTGATCTATATGTACACATATCATATATGTATCAGATTTATTACAGTTATTTATTGAACTAATTTAAGCATAGAATCAATAGGATTGAAAGAGCACAGAATTGGCATGGGACCAACGACTGTGGAGTTTGGGTGATTTGCATATGAAAGTTTGTTATACTATTCTGTTTATTCTTAGGTGTATTTGAAATTCTCTATAATGAAAGGTTAAGCAAATAAGACCAAAAGAACAGTTCTTAATATAGATTCTACCAATCCAGAGATAGATTTCAGCAGCCCAGTAACCCTCCTGGAGAGCAAAATGTACACAGGAGCAAATACATACATAAGGAGGAGGCCCAAAACTCCAATTAGATTCCTAGCAGTCCATTTTGCTAAAGTGTTAAGAACAATTGGAGCAAATAGTCTGCTTAACCTTTAGCCAACCTTCTTTGAGGATTGTTTCTTGCAACTGGTGTTTATAATGGAAATTGGAAAATAGAAATTTTAAGCCTATAATCCCTTGAAGAGACCCTGAGATACAAAGGAGACTTGCCAAACCACGAGGGTTCTTGAAATTGCAGTAAAAGAACTAGAGCTAGAAGACTCTTAAGACCTTGTGCGAGCACTGAGTTGGGAGCACTGGGGGTTGCAGGAGAACTGTTACAATCTGCTGTAACTTTATTAAAGCAACATAACTGGGCAATACATTTACAAAAGCAAGGGAAAGTGGTGTGTGAGAAGAGTAATAATAAGCTGTATACAACCGGTGTCCTTTTACCATTCCAGCTCTGGAGAAACGTCTTCATCATCCTCCATCGAGCTCCTTTCAGATTCATTTTGCTTTGTTGCTACAGTAAGCATTCTAAATAGCTCTCCTCGCTGGTTCCCGCTGACTGCTGTGTCTCAGTCTTGGCTGAAATGCTCAAGATCCTTTCATTTTGTCACTGGAAGTTGTTGATTCCTACCCACCAAGCCCAAGATGTTCTAGAGACAAATAGAAAGAAATGAGCTTTTTCAACAGTGTTTCATTACTCATTGTTAGAAAGGACAATAGGCCTGTGACTACTTTTCTCATCTTCTGATGACACATATGACTGCATTAGAATGCAGGAGCCCGATAGGTAGAGTGTTTTTGGAGCGCATGTGAAGACCTGCATTCTGTCCCTAGCATCACATAAGACTGGGCATGGCGGCACACGTGTATGCAATCTCAGTATTCAGGACGTAGAGGCAGGAAGAGTAGTAGGAGTTCAGATCTTTGCTACATAGTGATTTCGAGGCCAGCCTGGGATATATGAGACCTTGTCACAAAAAAAAACAAACAAGAAAACCAACCAAAAAGAAAATGTTAACTTCCATTCTGTCATTCACTTTGTATTCCTTCCTTCTGTGTGCAAATGGCTTTTAATTAGCAAACAAAAAAATCTAAAAGTGCAGCTATGTGATGGTGAGAATGATTATAGCTGATAATTACTCCCTTCTAGACACTTTTCTATGTGTTTTGCACGCATTAGTATGTGTACTTTATACGTCATTCAGAAAGATTATCTGAACCATAGAAATGGGTAAAGGAGACAGATGTGTTTCCAGAGCTGCGCTGGGGTTGCGACTTTGATTTTTCTGTTGACTGAACTGTTTTACAACTCTGTAGGTACTGAGAGGTTAATTGAGAGATTTGTTTCAAAGTGCTGATAGTGTTTGTTAGGTAGAGGAGTGTATGTATTAAATAGGGGGATAGGTGTGTGTGTGTGTGTGTGTGTGTGTGTGTGTGTGTGTGTGTGTGTGTTAATAATCCCAAAGGTTATAGTTCATTGCCTTCTTGGACATTAACCAATTCTGTTTCTAGTCCAATAATCTTATCTTAAAATTCATTTATTTAATTGTCTATTAATGCCTAGCTGCTCAAATGCTCTTTGGACTAGTTTAATCTTACTGTTGTCTCATTAATTAGTAAATTAAATAAAACTCTTGACACACGTTCATTTTTTATATCCTTTAAAATTAATTTTCCAATTAGTGTACAAAATAATGGGTTTCATTATGACATTTTTTGTGCTTCTTTTAACCTTTTGGAATTAATACTTTAGGACTACATATGTTGCATACAACTGTGTGTATATATGCATGTATATATGTTTCTATGCAGGTGCATGTGTGTGCATACATGTGCACATGTGAAAATGTATATGGAGTTCATAGACCAACCTCAGTGTTGCTTATTGGGTGTTTTTCCATTTTTTTAAATGTTTCCCTTTTATTATTTGATATGTGTTGTGGTACTTTCTATAGCATAACTAAATTTACTTTATTTCTTTTACTCCACTGTTGGGAATAAAATTAGAGCTAGAATAGTACTCTGAGCTTTATATATCCACAGTTTAAAGAATTCTTATTAGTAGGAGGAAATGCAAAATTGTTTTATAGTGATAAATTTGTCATTTGTTTACTATTGAAGAATATTAAGTGTATAGCTCTTTCTAAGGAAAGACTAAAGACTGGTTATTAGAAAGATTCACCCTGATTTTTTTAAGAAAGGAAGAGTTTATTTTAATTTAAGTCAGTTTAAGGGTATAGCCCAGCACAGCAGGGCAGGGCTGCGAGACACCCCATCACACTGCATCTGCAGTCAGAAAGCACAGAGAGATGAGTGTCGGTACTTTGTCCTTTCTATTCAGCCTGGAATCCCACTCATGGAATGATGCTGTCCAGAGTTAGGGTAGGTCTTCCCACCTCCATTAGCCTAGGCTATAAACTTCTTCACAGGCATGACCAGAGGCTTGTCTTTTAGGTGAGTCTAGATCTTGTCAAGATGGCAATCGATACGAACCATCACAATTCCTTTTTATAAAGTTGCATAGTTGCATACAACCAACCAGACCTTCCTATATACTTTGAATCACTTTTAGATCATTTATAATAATACAGTATTATATATATGCTGTCTAAATAGTTGCTATACTATATTGTTTAGTAGTAATAAGAAAGTCAGTGTACATTAGTATGGACACAATTTTTTCAAATATTTATTTTTTATTTAGAAATTTTTAAATTGGATTTTTGTGATTTTCATACAAATAATTTAATGGTATCTAGATATTCTCCCTTATCCCTACTCTCCTTTACTTCTCCCCACTCTAATGCACTTGATTGGATATATAATAAAGCCTATAGAGTCTAATTTGTGTCCCCAAATGTCCTTCAGTGTAGGTCCATCCACTGGAGCCTGGTCAACCTATCGAGTCACATCCCTCAAATACAAAGACTCCTCCTTCTAGTAGCCATCAGTTTCCAAAAGCTCCTTAGGCTGGGTTGGGATTTCTTACTCACTTCCCAATATCTATGCCGGGATTTCCTCTGGAAGACTGATTCCTTGTGGTCCTTCACAACTTCTGGCTCTTACTATCTTTCTGCCCCTTTCTGCAACGATCCCTAAGTATTGGGAGGTAGAAGTTTGAAATAAGTGTCTTATTCAGGGATAAACACTCTGTAGACTCTTGTTTTCTGCACATTAGCCAATTGTGGGTCTCTTTGTTAATCACCATCTGCTTCATAAGGAAGATTCTCTGGTGAGAACTGAGAGATGCATTTATCTTTGGGTATAACAAAAAGTCATTAGGAGTCAGTTTAATACTATATTAATATTGACTAGTATTAGGATTGCCCATGTCCTGTGACCTGACTAGCCTCAGACTCTTAGGCCTGATATCAATATCAGGTATGGGCTCCATCCTATGAGCAGACCTTAAATCCAGTTAGAAAGTGATTGGTTACGCTCATAATTTCATGCCACTGTTGCCCTGGTGCCCACACCCTGCCAGCCCAGTTGTTGTGTTCACAGGATTGATTCACAGTTGGCTAAGGTTGATGATTATTTTTTCCTTCTGGTAGCATGCATAGCTCCTTCCAGCACTATCAAAGCTGGCCAGTGGAGATGAGGTGTTAAGTCCATACTAGCCTGATTTCTCTTTGTTCACCTTATTTTTTGAGACAGGGCTTGCACTTACCTGGTGCTTTCTAAGTAGGCTAGGCTGGCTGGCCAGCGAGTCCCAGGGACCTGCCTGTCTCTAGCTTTCCAGTGCTATCATTTCAAGACTGGGCTATGTCACCTGGCTTTTTTACATGGATTCTAGGGATCAAACTCAGATCTTCATGATTGCACAGCAAGCGCTTTATTGATCGTGCTATCTCTTCATTCCCTCATTTTGATCTACTAGCCTTAGAGGCCATTGAGGATATTGGGCTTTATCGAAGCCCATTAAGGGGAAGCTATTTCCTCATCATCCTCCCAAATGGACTGTATCTCTGGCTCTGAGTGGAGACATGGCATTCTGATGTGCTGCAAGGACTAGAGTACTACATACCACAGACTCCTCCCTTAAAGGTTAATCTAGCTGGAGTTATCAGTCACCTGGTTAAGAGGCTGCCCCTCAGGAAGTCTGATTTACCTAAAGCCATGCCAAGGAAATGAGAGGAATAATTATCCTTTTAATGAGATAATATATTCATCCTTCCCAGAAACCTCTCTTCTCCGCAGACAATTGCAGAGCATTTCTGGTGTGCTTTCCCAGACGCTCTAGGCCTTCTTGCTCTGTCCCCTAAGCCCTTCCAGTGTGTGGCTGTTTACAAACTACATAGCTTTCTCTTTTCCTTTTCTAGCAGCTGCCAGGATTACAGCTGCCCTGCCTTGTTGTTTTTGTCTTGGACTCTAATAAGGAGTCCTAGACTCTAATAAGCATGTCCTCATGCTTCCTTCTGAGTCTGCTTTTACATTCTTGTGTTTTAAAGATTTTAAAAGTTATTTTATGTGCATATGCATGTGTGTGTGTATGTGTGTGTGCCTGACCACATGTATGTGCACCATGTGCATGCAAGTGATTGCTGAGGCAAGAAAAGGGTGTCAGATTCCCTGGAACTGGAGTCATGGTTGGTTGTGAGTCACCTAACATGGGTGCTGGGAACCTAACCCAGGTCCTCTGCAAGAGCAGCAAGTGCTCTTCACTGCTGAGCATCTCTCCAGCCCCTCCTAAATTATGTTATGAACTAGACTAAAATCCAAGGAGAGAACACCAATTTCCCTTACAACATACAACTTTTAAAATTGTTTACTACTCTCTTTTGTGACCTATAAGAAATGTACTCTGTTTATTCCCACACTGCACCATGTTGAAGTTACTTTCAGATTTCAATATGTTTCCTTTTAAGAAAAAAATGATGTATTAAATTTTGTGGCTAAACGTTTACATGTGTCTAGTCATGGCAGCCTGAATGGAATTTCTGAGTCATAACTGCTCAGATTTTTGCAATTTCATGTAGAGCTTGCTTCAGAAAGTATGGGCCAGCTTGTAATTCAGCAGAATGAGAAAAACCACGTCTTCTTTCCCTGATCATTCTCATTAAGACCAACTCGTGTGAAAAAAGGAGGAACTGATAGGAAACCATGTCCAAAGCTTTGAGGGAAGAGGCCTTACAGCTGGGAATAGCTTGCTGCTTGACAGTTTCAGGGCCAGTGATGTGACGTGAGAATCCACTGAGCAGGGCTGACAGCATGAAGCTGTTAGGAAATCTAACAGTGTGCTGCAACGCTGCTAACCAGTTTATGTGAGACAAGGCAATGGGTTGTTCTCTGAGAAAAATTCTCTTCCTTCATTTCTTCATTCCTTTTTCTCACCTAGAAAAGAAAACCAACATTTTCCAAGCATAAAAAAGTAGCTAATGCCACAATTTTGATGTTATACAGCATGATAACATTAATTTCAGTTAGGAGAATAGTCATAATATTTATTATGAATACCTAAATATGACTTTGCGCAGATAATTTAGAAGTAGAATTTTAAGCAATATCACTTCCTTTATGTATTCACATTCCATTTTTTTAACAATGAAAATTTCCTGAAACTAGATAAAAAGGGAATGAAATGGGTGAATTTTGAAAAATTTGACTAAGTTTGAAAAAAAAAATCACATGGCAGTTTCCTTTATCCTGTTAATTCAGACTTAATTCATTTTTGAGACCTCAGAAATGTAAATTTGTTAATTTGAGACTTCTTAAAGTTAACTGAAAATAATATCCATTTTGTTCCTGTTACCACTAGTAATAACTTTATAAACTTTGAATTCATTATGAGTTCTTTTGTTTTACTTAAATACAAATAAAGACCAATATGGAACAAAATTGTGAATATAACATAAAAGTTTTTTGTGTAATAACAATGTTTCTATTTGTTGCTACAATTTTAACATAAGGACAGTTTTCTTCAATAAGTTGAATGCATGCAGTATACCATCTTATCCTGAAGGAGAAAGAGCAAGTCAGTTTTAGACAGTTTTGTCAAACAACCATCTTAAACCAATTGAGTATACATGCTACATTAAACAATGTGACTTAAAATCACAGTTCCACTTTCATGGTCAACAACAGTAGTTTGCAGACGAAACATATGCCAAGAAACCAAGCCATGAATGATCAACTGTTTTCACAACAAAAATCTATCTTTTGGTTTTATTTTTATATTTAATGAGGGATATCAGGTAAGAGAGGGTGACTTGGACCATTTACGACCTAAGGAACTAAGGGGAGGGTAACGATCTGGAGAGAGGCAGGAGGGAGAACCATAAGTTCAGTGTGTTTTCTGCCTGCAACAGAAGACTTTCGAATCCACAGAGAGCATTCAAAACTGTCCCGGAGCCTCTCAGGGCTCTCAGTTCTGGAGTAATCTCAAGGTGGGAGGGAAATATAAACATTAGGTGATATGAACTCAAAAAGCATGGATATGAATAAGCCCATTTAGAGAAACAAAAAAGATTGCAGGGGTAGCTTGAGCAGCATCAACCCATCTCTGGGATTCCTAGACCAGAAATAAATGAGAGGAAAAGAGGCAGGTGCTGAGTACCGAGGAGCTGGGGAGCATGCCCGCATGGCATCCCACCTTCCAGCTGGTAACAGACCTGTGTTTGCACAGAAACACCTTTGTTGTGTTCTTTTAGGAGCCATGTGCTACTTTTTTGTGTGCTTCTGTGATTTCTGCTAAAGATCCTTTCTAGTCCTTAAATATGTCCTGGTTTTCATAACCATGAAGGTGAACAACAGCACAAAGGTTGCCCAAGTCATTAACCCAGATGCTCAAATTTTCAGCTGTTGGGGTGTTTACCAGAAAGATATACCAATGAGTCAGATCGCTTTGGCACAGGATGTAGGCGTCCTTGGTCCAGGAACCTAGGTGGGTGATCCCCTCCCATGAGCTAGAGCTGTGAGCTGGAGCTCTGGTCCCCAGCTGTGAGCCACAGTTCCACATTCCTCTGGTGATAGGCTGATGGTGGTACAGATTGGAGGTTGGAGGACTTTCTGATGTTGGGCAGCAGTTTCATCCTCTGAGCAACTGCATTCCCTACCACCCTCTCACCTGAAGCCCCAGGTTGTACGTGGCAATGGCTTTGCCTCTGTGTTGGGCTTATGCTGGGGACAGGGGAGGTTTCTGTCATTGGAAGATTCTACTCTTGGGAGGACTGATTCTCTAGACTCCACCTACCTCCTTTGATGGCTAGCTGTGGGCTTGGCTCCACACATGGTCCTGGGCACCCAGGCTTTGATATTGGATTTTTTTCTGATTCTCAGTCACCAAAAGGTTTGCCATCATTTTTCTGTTACTCCTCTACAGTTCCCGATGCACCTTCACCTGTGTCCCAAAGAAAATATAAAACATCAAATTGAACTTCTGAAGAGAAAAAAGCAATCTAGGAAGTTCATAAATTTTTAAGTATTTTAAATCAGGGACTGGAGAGATGGCTTGGTGATGAAGAGTACTGCTGCTCTTGCAGAGGACCAGGGTTCGATTCTCAGCACCCACATGGAGGCTAACAACCATCTCTCCAGCTTTAAACTCGTAGTTTCCCTAACAACTGATTTCAGGTCCTCTTAAATCCGCATGAAAACTGACTTCTCTAGGATTCTGCATTTACTTTTCTTGAGGAAAGCTCTTTTCCATGAAGTTCAGTGTTGACAGCAATCTGCCTCATGTGCCTCACTTCTCCACTCCCAAGGCCCAGCCAGTATCTCAGTTAAGGCAGGCCTTTGAAGTCTAGCAGTATCCTGAAACTGGTGTGGGTCAGGGGAGATGGTGGAGGTGGTGTTGAGGGAGCTGAGGCGGTAGTCTGAAGCATGGTTGTAGGAGAGTCTCAGGAAGAGAGACAGAAGGGAGCCAGGGCTAATCCAGACTCCTGAAACTTGTTTCAGAATGGAAATGATAGAATGAGTTTGTTCTGGGGAAATTCTGACGAGGTCACTGTGGGATTTGCCTCTGTGAGAAAAACCATGAAAGTTGACATGGGGACTGGAAAGATGGCTCAGCAGTTAAGAGCACTTGCTGCTCTTCAGAAGACCCAAGTTGGGTTCCCTCACTCAGGTAGGTGGCTTACCTGTAAGTCCAGCTTCCAGGGATCTGATGCCTTTTCTGGCCTCTGCAATCACCTGCACATACATGCACACATAATCATAAAAGGCGAGACAACTTGCCCCACGTATTTCTGAGCATGTTTTCTCTTAGGACAGATGGCAGACTTGACTTAGTTTTAGATAGTTGGACATTGGCCTAATTCCACGATTGCCTCACTCTGTGCTGCCTTTCGCATCAAGTAGGGAACAAGCCTGATATAAAGCAGAAGCTAATGGTACCTTTGCCATTGCAGTGGTGAAGCCCAGGGTTGGCTGAGAAGGTAGGGAGGGGCAAGAGTCCTTGGGAACCATAGAAAAGAGCCTTTCAGGGCAGCTCTGGACAATGTCCTGTGGAGGCAGCAAAGGATCCTGGGTAACGCTAGCAGGACGCAGAGCACCATTTCCAGAACCTTTCCTGTCTTTTTTCTACTCTTTACCATCCAAGGGCACAACCAGGAGAAAAATGTCAGAGACGGGTTTTTATGAGTGGAGGATTTGACTCGGAAGACATGGACGGAACCCTTAGATAGCTGTAATCTTAGAAATGTCTGATACCCTTTGTTTCCAAATCACATTATTTCAGATATTTCGAGCTGTGGTTCTGAAATAACAAGGCACAGGATATGTGTGGCTTTCTGAATAGAAGTTCATTGCCTTTTGAAAAGCTCTTAACCAAACTTAATTTGATTTTTCTACATGTTCCTATGCTCTTTTCATTTCCCAGAAACCAATTTCAGAGGTAAACAGTTATCTGTCAAATCCACCAGATTTAACAAATGTAGCATAATTCTATAATTTTTCACTATTTCCCAATTACTCTTCTGCTGATGCCTCAGATTGCTGAAGGAGGTATTTACTCATGACTTTTAACTTGTTGATCTAAATCCTAGGCAACTTAGTTTCCAAATAGGTTGACATTTGTAATCATTTAATGCAATATTGCAAGTGTAATGCAAATATTTATCACAGGAACGAGTACTTCAAGGTACTCATTGGAGCCTCATTGGTCTCTATCCAATTTTCTTCCTTCTCATTGCTCTTCAGGCTGTTTTATTCTGTTAACTGTCATATTCTTGCTTAATCTGTAGGGGAAACTCTCTAAATTTAAGCATTTTCTATGGAAATTTCTAATGGTAGCCAGATACATCAGGTGGTGAAATATAAACATTTCTGGCATTGATATTAATGTGAATATGAAGATCAATTGGCATCTATCTATCTATCTAAATCTTTCAATCGATAGATATAGATCAATAGATAGAAGACTTTTTAATAGCAAGTCAACCCTGGCACTAATAAAGATGACTTTTAAAAGTATATATTCCTAACAACCATATAAGATATAAAAATAGTTGGTAAAATTGTTTGATGGATTTAACAGTTAAATAATATTTCTGTGTTTCAAGAATTGAAATAAATGTTTTGCATGAGTTCTCTCATCAAGTTATCTTCCCCATTGTGATGTAACATTGAGGTTTACAGCACAAAAATTTATCAAATTGCACAGCTTATGAGGCAAACTCATGATCTAAATGCAAGTATATTTTATACAAATGTCTTTACTGCCAGAAAATCTCCTTAGCCAGATTTTTAATAATAAACATAGGTAGAGTCATACTTTTCCATGAGATACATTAAATCTCACTTGTTTACTTTCAAATTTTTCTGGTTTCCTTATTTAAAATTCTGTCTGTATGAATCACCACATATTATTATGAAGTTTAGCATCTAAGACATAGGTTGGTAGACTGTACAAATATGTAAGTCCATATCCATAACCTTTAATTAATGAATTTATTTATTTTGGTTTTTTTTGAGACAGGGTCTCATGTAGTCCAGGCTGACCTGAAATTCACTGAGTAGCTGAGACTAGCCTTGGACTCTTGATGTTCCTACCTCCACTTCCTTAGTGTTGCTATTCTAGATATGCATTACCACATTTAGCTGATATTTACAACTTTCTAAAGAAGTTTGCAGGCTTGTCTTTGCAATGTCTAAATTCTAGTTTGTGTTCATGAAGATCTGATGATGACTGTGTATCCATCTCATCTCATTGTTTTAATTTCTAGGGCTTCTGGATGCTTGTGAACTCGTTTGCCTTTCACTTGACTTTTTTGGGAGGTAATCTCATGAAAAAAGTAAGGAACTGCTTTTGAGACAGAGTCTCGCTTTGTAGCCTCAGCTGGCCGGAACTTGCTATGTAGACCATCCCAGGCTGGTTTCGATCTCACAGTGATTTGCCTGCCTCTGCTTCTGCTGGGCTGGGATTAAACGTGTGTACTACCACACCTGGCCAGAGTAAGGTCCTTTCAATACCTCTTCAAGATCAAATCTAATTCTAGTTCCAAGCCCCTGTAACCTTGACTGGTTATTTACTGAATGACGTTTCTTAAGCTACTTGCTCTCCATGTCTCACCACCTGCCTTCACTGTCAGCATAAACTAGGGATAACACGAAGTTCCTGCTCCTTTACCCCACTGTATCTCCCATCCTGAGGTCTGTGTATCTTCTGTGATATTTATCAGAAACCATTTGGATTCTGAATAATCTCGTTTATGATAAATTATGACTTTAATTAGCTAAGGAGAAGGTTCCAGGTTGCAGGTGTATAGTTCTTACTCCTAATTTTGGATTATAGATGTAATTTCATGTTCATGTTACCTCAGCTCCTGTTCAATGCACAGCTCACTCCCAGGAGTTTCTTCATTGCTTGTTTGTTATATGAATTGTTCATATTCCATTATGTTTTCAAGTCCTCACCCAGACTCTTTTTCCCATGATTGAATCAAATAAGTACTGAAAAAAATTGGAAGGATGATGCTTTGACATTTTAGTTTATTTTATATTATTGTCTTGAAATAAAGTATATTTGAGAGAAAAACTAATATAGAAACTAAACCCCACAGGGACGTCTGTAAGAATCAAGTCTTACGTTCTTTGCAACTTCCTTAAGACCATTTATCAACTACAATGTTTTCACAATAAAGCGGTAGGTTTCATATAGCATCTGTTACTATGGTCTCAATGGGATGGACAACAGTAGCTAAACAAGCTGTTAGTGCCTTTTCTGACGAGTCTTCTGTAATGGTAGCCAACATGGAAGGAATGGCAAAGAGATCAGTAAAGGGAGAGGTCAGGGAACCCAATTGGAGTAACATTTTCTGTTCCCCAAATTAGGAAAGACAAAGGCCTTTTCCGACATGCCTTTATGGACTAGTGTCCAATAATCTAGGCTCTGAGCTGCTACAATGCCTAAATTCCTTTAGAAGATGAAAGAATGTTAATAAGTGTTACTGGGAAGAACCTGATGGAAGAAAGGCAAAGAGGATGGACAAAACGTAACTGGAATGTTAGGATTTCCAAAGATCCAAGTGAACTCTCCCCAGGAGAAGATAAGGTGAGAACCACAGAAAGGCATGCTGGGGAGAAAGACAGGAAGGCTCAGGGGGAGACTTCTCATCAGCCATGTGGTGTTAACATAACCTGTGTGGTTAAGTTTAAATCGATAGGTTTCTGTGTATTGCTGTACATGAACCTCTGACTGTGAAGGACTGTTTAAGCATAGATTTTTAAAATAAAAGGGTAAATGTAAATTGGTTATGTGGACGACATATAGAATCCTTGAAGATGGATTCTATATGTGGAAACAAGGCAAGAGAAGGTGAGTGGGAGTCAGGAAAGAATTAGATCGGTTACCCGTGTCTATAAGATTACAAAAAATAATGTAACAGCATCAGCTCTGTTACAGACTTGTGAAGTGCTTACATTGCGGCGAAGATGCCTAGGCACTTGCCACAGGGGTTTCACCAGATCATGTCAAGTGAGGAACTAAAAAGGACCAGAAGACAAGTAGGCTATTCCATGCTGCTCGGAGCCTCGCTGTAGATCTTTCTCCAACTGTGATCTTCTGTTTCGGTGTGGAAAACTCCCTATGGAAGGGAGAATGGTGGTGATGTAGAGAACCACTTTCTGGGAGCAAAACCATCATTTCACCCTTTTGAAGAAACTACTCAAGTCCTCTGTTTGACTGTGCCTTTCTTTTTCAGACAGTATAGTATAGTCTCACTATATGGACTAGGCTGTCCTCAAACTCACAGAGATTCATTTGCCTCTGACTCCTGAGTGCTGTAATTAAAGGCATGTGCCAGATGCCTGACTTTAAAGATAGGTTTGCTTATTTATTTATTCATTTGTTTAATATATAGTATGTGCATGAGTGTACATATGTGTACCATGTACATGCCTGGTACCTGTGGAGGCCAGAAAAGGAGATTGCATTCAGTGGAACTGGAGGTACAGGTGATTGTGAGCTGCCATGAGGGTGCTAGGAACTGAACCCTAGTCCTCTGCAAGAGCAGTAAGTGCTCTTAACCACTGAGTCATTTCTCGAGTACCCTAACAATTTATTTTTATTTTTAATTATGTGCATGTGTATGTGTCAATGTGCATGTGAATGAAAGTGCCAGAAGAGCCCAGAGGAATAGAATCCCCTAGAACTGAAGTTACAGGTGCTTGTTAACTGCCCAATCTGGGTGCTGGGAACTGAACTGGGGTCCTTTGCAGAAGCAGTAGATGTTCTTCTTTTTAAAGGTTTGTCACTATTTTTACTCATGTGCATGTGTGTGTGAATATCATGTATGTTTGGGAGCCTGAGTGGCCAGGAGAGGGCATCAGAACTCCTGGAACTAGAGTTACAGGTAATGAGCCACTTGATGTGGGTGCTGGGAACTGAACTCAAGTCCTCTGGAAGAGCAGCAAGTGTTCTTACTTGCCAGGCCATCTCTTCAGCCCCTTGTCCGTTTCTAATAGAAGTTTAAATATTCATCTGTAATGGATTGTGTGGGGACTTCCTAATCAAGCCAGAATGATGCCATATACAGAGGAACAACTCCATTCCACTGTTTGTTACTGTCTAATGGGCCACCCTATTTGTTGTCTAACAAACCATCTCCAAATTTAGTGACTTAAAATAACAGCATGTATTTTATTGTGACTCTTGGCTTCTACAGGATAGAAATTCCATAAGGGCTTAGTGGCTTAGTTGGGTAGTTCTGGTTCAAGATCTCTAACAGTCTAAGAGCTTTGGGGCAATGCAGTCTGGAGGAGCCAGAGACTGAGGGTCTCTCTCTTTTTACACAGACACATATAACAAATGCACATACATATAAACATATATGCATATCCTTATGTTGATCTAGGCACACAAAAATATACATCTATCTACTTACCTATCTGTGGTGTTTGTATATGTAAATGCATCTCAGCCTTCCTTAGAGTTTGATGGCCTTGGGTTAATGCTCAGGGTAAAGCTGAAATGCAGAGACTTCTTTTGCTAGATAAACAGCTTAAAAGTGAGCATTTCAGCTAATAAAATTTGAAGCTGCATCATTTTTCAAACCTACCTTTGGAGGCCAGCGGAAGTGCAGCTGTAACCTTCAAGTTGTTTATGAATAGGCTGTAAATCTGCCCAGCCTCAGGAAAAGAGGAATCAGACTCTACTTCGTGATGAGAGAGCAACAAGGTTCTAGAGACACATACGATAGGAGACACAGCTGGGGGTATCTCTGAGGAACCAACTGATGACAGCTGCTTTATTGAGAAGTGTTCCAAGGCCATGGCTATGGTCTCTGAGATAGCTATAATTTGTGTGAGTGTGTACATATGTGTATGAATGTTTGTGTGGGTGTGGAATGCAAGTGTGTATGTATGATTGTACATGTAGAGGCCCGAGATCAACCTCAGGTGTTGTTTCTCAGGAGCTGTCCATCTTGTGAACCCCAAGGATCTGCCTCTCTCCTCTCCCACAGCACTGGGATACAAGTGAGCACCACCACAACTTTCATGTGGTTTCTTGAAGGCAAGCTCAGTCCTCATGCTTGCATAGCAACACTTTGTTGATAGAGTCCTCTCCCCAGGCCCTGCTGTAATGTTTTAACACGTGAATGTATATGTGCAGAAGGTGATGGACGCCATGGGTTTTCTGTCCTTGATTTCTGCATTTCTTCTATTTAGAAATTCAGACAAGCGAAGGTGACTTTGCTAATAATTTCCATATTAGTTTTCCCTTTGGCAGAACAAATCAAGTGTGCAAAACCAAAATCCAAAACCCAAATAAAAACCCAAACCAACAACAACAGTAACAAACAGCACCTTCACCATCTCCAAACAATCCAGGGTGGTTTATAGGGTGGGATAAAATAAGACAGCATGCATAAGTGTACAGAAAAGGATTCTGGGAACATAGGTGGAGATGAGTCTTGAAAGGTATCATTAGAAAATCCTCTTGTAAAAGCTACAGACTACAGATATCTTTGGAGTGGAAATTGTTAAGTTTACTACAATACATAATTCTAGACAGTAGTTTTTACCCAGAAATTAAAACTTTCAATATGAAGATAAACAAGGAAATAGGTAGGGAAAAAAGTCTACAATATGCATAACAAAGGATTATACTTCAAAGAGCTTCTGTTCAATGTTCAAGCACATTATAAATATGAAAAATGAGCCAAGGACATCAATAGGCAGGCACTGAAAAGAGAATGTCTGTAAGGGAAAAAAAGTGTCTTTTCCTCGTTCATCACAAGATTCTGTGGCTTATACACTCGTTACACTAGAGAGATTCAAAATGAGACAAGCCTAACAAATTTAAACAAAGTTTTATATATAATATGGAAAAAGTTTAAACGATGACCCCAAAACCTAGGGAAAAGTGCATTTTTTTCTGTAAAGACTGATGATAGAAGTTGGGTTGCAGAAAGGCATGGCTGTATAAAAAGAGACATGCTCTACTGCTGATAAACAGGGAGTACAGGCCTGTGCACACAGGTTCTTTTTTGTGCCTCTGCAGGGCTTCCCTCCTTCTAATCAGGTGTGGAGCAGTACACCTGTCACATGAGGATCTTCAGGAAAGAAAGGAGGGAGCTGGGAAATGGCTTTCCTAGGCCATATGACTTCATTTAGGGAAGGGGACATCTAGTTTCTATGACTTGTTTACAAGGGAGAAGAATTCTAGTTTCCATGATCCACTTCAGAATGAGTAAATTAGGGTGACTGTGTGTCCCGTCTCCTTGAGCTCAAAATGGTCAGTATCACAAGGAGTCATTAGACTTGGGGTATAATGTACTGAGCCCCCACAGGTCCAGTGAAGATTTGAAACTTATTAGTCATTTGAGAAACACAAAATGAAAATGAATTACTTTCTTCAACCAGTATTAAGTTAAAATTTTAAACTACAAATAATACTGAAAAGTAGCAGAATATGTACCCCAAAACATGCCACTTTGGCATCCAGACTATTCTGAACCAAATAAAATTGAGGAAAAGCAATTATAAGGAAGGCCTCTGTCCTCCATTTATTTGCTTAAAAGCAGGACATTCACATTGTCAAGCTGTCTTGTCTTCTACGCACTATCAGAATGGACAAAAAGCTAATCACTGGAAACAACTCTAGATCCATCTCAGGATACCAGAAGAATCGATGGAATAAAATTTGCTAGCCAGCCTTTTCCCCTCTGTTTTGTCAATCTCTAAGAAATGTCTTGCTCTTCATTGAGATGTTTCAGAAGCCCACATTCTGTTACTCCTGGCTGACAACCCCGTGTCTGTGAGCCAATGCACCCAACTTCACTCTCATTACTCTGTCTTTTCTTACTCAGCTGCAGGACCCCAACTGGACACCTAGGGTGCTTCCTTCCCTACAGTATCAAGTGCTGGCTTGGTTGTGAGGAACTTTCATGTGTTGTGATTGTGAATTAACTTACCTGGCATTTTCATTCAAATTATAAATAAGGGGCTGGTGAGATGGCTCAGTGGCTAAAGGTGTTGCTGCCAAGGCTAATGACTTGAGTTCAATTCCTGGGACCTACTTGGTGGAAGGAGAGAAGCAAGTTGTCCTCACACACAAATTAATCAATGTAATAAAAATTAAAATATAAAGGAATTTATCTTTAACAAAGCAATTACATGTTTAAGCATATAATCAATGGAAGAATTATTTGCATGTAAATGTATACATTGAAGAATGTGACTATTCTATTATTTATTTTTATATTTTAATATAAACATATAAAAATAAATATGTAATAAATATATATAATAAATATAATTATTATTTATTTATAAAAATGAGAGAAAAGGGAAGATTTCTCAAAAAATTTAACAATTGATTCTTTTTAATTATGAAATTCTAGACTATGGGGTACTATATAATTAGATTAAATAAAGAGGAATAGTTAATATATTATCACAGATATATAGTAATATGCCTAATATAATAAAGTGAACAAAGCCGTAATATATACTGTATTTTATAATATATAGTGAAAACAAATGAAAAATATAGTACAAATGATTAAGTAAAGGAAGAAGCATAGACAAATTAACTAAAAGTTGTCAGGGGGTTAACAAAGGAAGTGCTTCCATCCATGGTATTGGAGGGGAAGCTTACTTACAAACACTCTTAGTCTTCAGAAATGTTTCTGCATATATATTATTAGTATTTCATCCTATACACTAAAGAAGAGAAATGGCTCCAACATGTGTTGGCTGGCCCAGTTATGGGTACAAATAAATATTTTTTGAACGAATAAACGAGTGTCTTGAGTCTATTGTCATACTTATTATGTAAGTCCTTATAAAGAGGAAGCCTGGCATTGCTACAGCTCAATTCATTTAAAAAATCATAGATAGAACTAGGCATTGGTAACACATTCTGTAATCCAGCCAGGAGGATTGGGGTAGGATGGCAGGGGTAGGATGATCAGAAGTTGGAGGACAGCCTGGACTACATAATGAGACCTTGTTTTAAATAAATAAATAAATAAATAAATAAATAAATAATAAATAAATAAAATCACAAGGAGAACTTTGAGGAAAGTCATCTAGTAAATCATGTGTCTATGTAGTAAATTAGTCCTATGTAGTATCTATTGATAAAATAATTGTGATTAACAGCAATAAAAACAATTGTAAAAAGCCCTGGCACAGCTGGAGGATCAGATTTGCTGCACAGATTTCCCATCTTGATCTGGTTCTCTGCCCAAATTGACTAGAAAATTCTCATTTCACACAATTATAAATCTTTATTGCCTTTCATTTTAGAATGTTTTCCTTCAAGACTAGACTTTTTTTTTGAGAATGAGTAATTTTCTAGAGTGATTTAAAAAGATTATAGTACCTCTTTCTTTCAAAAATTATATTTGGAAAAAGAATCCAAGAACAATTTCAAATTCAACCTTAGGGGGTGATATTATAAATCTCTCAATACCTACAAAGCACCAGGGTTTCATTATAAATCTATCAACATTTACAGAGTGTCAAGCACGATTCTGTATTTCTACTCATTATGTAATTTTCATCATTTGATTTCCACAATGACTTAATTTTTGATGAAAAATCCTAGTTCTTCTTATCTGTCTTTGCATCTGGGTGGGCACCAAGTAATTCATTCCCAAAGGAGGATAGAGGGCCACTGCCCTTTGATGGCCTGGTCTTCATGCGTCCACAACTCCTTTTCCAAGTGTCCCTGGATGGTGCCTTCATTATCCTTCTTGCAGCAAACAGGAGCCACAGCCGTTGCAAATTGACACCTCTGCATATGGCATGAGCCATGCATCTGGACCTGTACCTCCCTTCCTGGGCTGCTCTGTGATGGCACTTCATACACTAAGTGAAGAAGCTTACCATGAGCCTCTGTGGTTCCCCATCCCTTTGCATGTGTCATCGCTTGGTTGGGCAATGAGGCTTCATTCCCCTGCTCACAGACTGGTTGGGGGAGTGTATGCAGGTCAGGGTATTATACCCTACATGGCACAGTTAGAAAATGCTCAGGTGACTTTGAAAGTATTTGGGAACAAAAATATGACATGCAAGGGCTTTGGGATACAAAGATGATTTTTTCAGGGGAGGAACCGTTAACTTAGGTCTTCTGACTACAATTAACATGAAGCTCTCCTGTGACGTGGAAGACAACCTTCAGGAAGCTCAGAGCCAGGGCACAGGAGACCTATAGATTTTTTCTGGGGAACAGACATTTTTTTAGAGTGTTTGAGACTCTGTGGGATGTATAATTAGGAGTGCGATAAAGCACAGAAACCCAGATGATGCCACCTCAATGCATAAGATAGACTTTGGACTATTAGAGGAGGCTGGAAAATGGAGTGTGGGCATTAAATGTCATTGAATGAGGAAATGATAGTTCCCTTGGAGACCAGTCTCGAGTGGAGCAGTATACAAAGCAAATGCTGGACAAAGAAAAATCAAGAGTAGACCAGGAAGCAGAATTCCGTTAACCATATCTGACTAATGATTTACTAATTCCCAACAAAGAGGCTTTGAAAGTTAATAGAAGAAAAAAACCTAACAGGATATACAATTTGTAGTTTCAATATGTGTGTGTGTGGGTGGGTGTATAAATTATTTTTAAAGTACATCCATGCTTAAATGGCTTCAGTTGCCTTGTGGGACTCTTCTATGCATTCTTACTGTCTCTTTCAGGTGTGGATCAAGTGAAGGGTGTCTCAGTCCTCAGGGTCCTCCGGAGAATTCACCGAGTCACACAGCTTGAGGCTTCATTGGGCTGCTCACCCTTCCGATCCTAGACTTAGCGGTTCCCTGTGCTCCCTTCAGAAAGGGGGACTATGAGGCTCCCTGGCCCCGGTCTCTACCTTGGTGCATAGGAGAGAATGCAGTGAAGTGGTTACTGTGCTAGCTCATCAGTTAAGGAACTAAGTAAAAAGTTCAGTTCTAACCACATTTAAAATGTATTCTCACAAGACTGCTTACCAATGAAAGGGAATGAAATGATGCATATACTCTGGATGTGCCTCCAGCGGATTCTGCTGAGTGAAAAAGCTAATTCCAAATAGATTGTATAGTGTATGATTCCATTTATATACCACTCTAGAAATGGCAACATTACAGATATTTGGAGTGCATTACATGGTGATTTCTAAGAGTTTAGAAACGCAGAGTGTGGCTGAAAAGAGCAGC
Organism: Eospalax fontanierii; assembly: GCA_035773235.1. NCBI lineage: Eukaryota > Metazoa > Chordata > Mammalia > Rodentia > Spalacidae > Eospalax > Eospalax fontanierii. Next base: position 30,739,491 of record CM069545.1, on the reverse strand, counting down.
ACGAATGACTGCACGGGGATAGAGCAGTGCCGAATCTTGACTGCTCCATTGAGAATTCTCGGGTCATGACACTGTTCTGCAAGTTTACAAGCTGTTACCGCCGAGGAGAAGGTGGTTACGCGGCCTCTTTCTATGTATGTGTATTTACAATATTCGCCTAATGTTTTGTTTTAGAAGACACATTCAAGACAAGGCTTTAAAAATTTATTTTAATATTTGTATTTAATGTGTATGAGTGTATTGTCTGCATGTATGGAAGCGTACTCATGTTGTGTAATGCCCATGAAGGTCAGAAGAGGGCATCTGAACCGCTGGAATTGGAGATGTAGATAGTTGTTAGCCACCATGTAGGTACTAAGCACCTGGGTCCTCTGCAAGAGCAGTCCCTAAAAATTCACTTTAAATTCCAAATTCTGATTAAGTTGTAGGCATGGGAGTCTGCTTTTTCATGTAAGAATCCACTTCTAGTAATTACTTTCTCTTGCTTTGAGAAAGGCAACTTATAGAAGGAAGAGTATTTGGGGCTTCTGGTTCCAAAGGGGTAAGAGTCCATTGTGATAGGGAGGCATGTCAGGAGGCAGCTAGATCAGAAAGCTGAGCACTCACCTCTTCAAGTTCATGCAGGATACAACTGGTATTTGGAAAAACCTATGAACTCAGCCCACCTCCAGCAAGGCTGTGCCTCCTAAGCCTCCTCAAACAGTGCCATAGAGTGGGACTAGTGTTCAAATACTTGGAGCCTATGGGGACATTTCTCATTCAAACCAGGTGAGCATGGTGAAGGTGGCCCATTGTCCACACTTCGAGAAATGTCGCTTAAAGGAAAACTTGCTTGCCGAGCTAAGCAGTTAGCTGATTTACTGGTGAGAAAACAGTAGAAATCCCAAGGAGGATTTCTATTGTCCACATATACATGAATGTGCTGAAAAGCAGGTATTGTGCATAAGTGGAGTTTCTGTGGCCTGGCTGGCCTGGCTATTGTGAACATTTTCTGTACTGGACAGGGGTTTATTTTTAAGAACATGCTCAATTAGACTGTCAGAAATACAGAAAAAAAGGGAAATTTCCATGAGGATTGAAAATAATATCTCCAGATCAGCATCTTCAAACCAAGTAAATCAATAAAAAGAAAAGCTAAAATAGGCAGAAATACAGTAGAGCACATCATTGCAAGAAAGCATACCATTGCAGAAAAGGGCACCACTGTTAGGGGGAAAAGCAACTGTGAAGATATCATTGTGGAAAAGTCAGCAAAATACACACACTCAAGAGAAAGGAGGGCTAGGCTTCTGAGCACAGCGGGAATTTAAAGCGTTCTGTCTCTCCCCGGGAGGGATCCTGTGTTACCACTCATGAAGCCCTATGCATCAGTGTTTTTACTCTTTCCCCTGAATATATTTACAGTTGAAAAAAATGTGGTTCTGATGTTGGTGTAGAAATAAGAAATTCCAGGGCTCCCACTCCCCCTGAGTCAGGACCTCCTATAGTCTAGGCTGGTCTGGAAATTGCTGTGTAGAACTTCTGACCCCTCACATCCCAAGGGCTGTGTTGATAGGCCTATACCACCACAGCTGCTTTATACAGTGCTGGAGGTCGAACACAGGCAGCCCATGCAAAGTCAGGAGACCCTGTGAGATCACAGTGCAGCCGGGGTTGTTCACCACAGGGAAGCCAGAGTCTATCCTTCTTGACTCTAGGTCTCTGTTGGTTTGTCCCCCGAAGAAGGTAACTCAAAGTTGACTCCAAAAGTTCTTCATCCACCTTTCTTAATATCATTATTGGAAAGCCACATTTTTGATGGTTATTGTAACTCTGGCTTGGCTGAGTGAAATATCACAGAGTCTCTGACCCTCCCTTCCAGTGATGTGTTAGCAGACAGAGCTAAGACTGAACTTTATCTCCTCTCTTATCCATGATGAAGGTGCTAAGAAGCCATGAGGAGTAAGAGAGCTAAAAGGTATTTGCGGGGTGGGGGTGTGTGTGGGCAGGGTAGAAGGGAGGCAGTTACCATGCAGAACACAAGAGAACGCCCTGGTTCTGACCTTGAGGATCCAAATGCTGTACCTACAGTCCTTCTTTACCTATTTCACATCCATGTGAGGCAAGTTTCATAAAACATCCCTGAGAGACAACACATACTCTTACCGGTTTTATACTATTACGGGGCCTTGTCTCAGTCCACACGATTAAAGCCATTTTCCTTGTTTTGGGTAAAGAGGGCCCACAGTAACCATGGCAATTCCACGCCTCCCCTCCTTGTTCATGTCCTCATCCCCTGTATGAAGTGCCTGTGTCTGGGAGCTATGGAAGCACTTAGGGACCGGAATTAATGACAACAGAGGAGAGTAATGGAGACGAAAGAACATTCCGCTTGGGGATGGGGAGACTCAGTTAAAAGCACAACAGAACAAAACAAAGCAGGTCCTGCAGCAATGTGCTTGAGTTCATCTCATACTGTTTTGACCCTCGGTTTTCTCAACTGTATATCTCCTTCAGTGACTTCATAAAGACCAGATTAAATAATCAGAGTGTCTGGATTTAGCAAATGAAAGTCGTGTCCTAGTAATTGTGTTCCATGTAATTTCTGGGAGATACTAAAATATCTGTTGTTTATCTGAGGTTGAAATTCAATCAATGTTCTGGAATACTAGGAATAATGGATGTTAGGAGAGGCCATTTTCTACATGCTTATTTCATGTGTCAGGCACCACCACATCCTTCGGTTACTTTAGTCATAATGTTAACAGCACGTAAAGGCATTTATTACTAACCCTAATTTTGTATCTGGGAGATAGACGCTTTCCAACACCAAGTAGCTAGTAAATAGCAGAGGCAAGATCCAAGTCCACTATTTCATGCTGCCTATTTAGGAGATGAAAGCACTTTGAACCTGGAAAGTTCCCAAATGTTTATGGTATTCCGTTTATCATCTCTGTTCTGAGTATCACAAAGGGACTGTAATGGAAATCTGGAGATAAGAATTGCCAGCAAGTGTGGAAAACAGCCTGAATTCACTTCTTAACTTCCAAGAAATCTGTTTCTAGGCTTACTAGAGCAAGGGCATTAGTGGCTGTATAACAACAACACCCACACCAGATGGGAAGTTCATTGACTTACATTGATCTTAAGTAACCATATTCACTTCTTAATAATATTTCAAATAATCAGGTTACCCTGAGTAACAAATACTATTGCTCATGACAAGTGACAAACAAAAGTGCTACCATAGATTTCCTACAGGCCTTCCTGCTAACTTGGCAACAAGTAACATAATGCACGGAGCTAGGGATGTAGCTCAGTCGGTAGAATGCTTTGCTAGCATGCACGACACCCTGGGTTAAATTCCCAGCATTTCATAATCTGAGTATGGTGATTCACAACGGTCACTCTAGCACCCAAGACATAGAGGCAGGAGGATCCGAAGTTCAAAGTCATCCTTGGTTACCTAGTAGGTTTGAGGCCAGCCTGCTATGCATGATACTTAAAAAAAGATAAAACAAGATTCAGCTAAACCATACATACTGTTTTTTCAAGTATGATCAGAACTTCATCCATTTATTCATTTATTCATTCAACAAGCACCTATATAGCACTTTTCAGACCCCGTTCTGAGCACCTTCCAAATGTTCACTTGTTTAATTCTCAACCACCCTTTAAGTTAGTTGTTATTAATACCCCTGTAGGACTCCGGAGTGATGATTCCATGCTTCCACTAGAACCTGATACTGGACTATTGTATTTTTTCTCTAGGTTACATCTACCCCCATCCCTCTAAGGCCCCAGTAACAAACCAAAGTTAGATTCCACTAGGGATCCCCTAGGGAACTAGTGAATTTTTTGGGCTTGCTTACAAAGCATGGATGAGGGTTTATTTATAGGAGCACTGGTTACCCTCAAACAGGTACAGGAAAGTCTTCACCCAGTGTGAAGGATGACTTTCCCATTAGCTGCATATTTGGAGGTCCTTCCTCCCAGGCTTTCCTATCCTCTATACCCTATCTCTTCCCCAAGACCATGAGGCCACATGCAATTAGTGTAGCATTGTATACAGTGGGTTAGGAGGAGGGGCTTGATACTTGAGTGAGGGTCCCATGACTCTCTCTGCCCCTTCCTTTTATGAGAGAACATCAGCAGTCAACAAGCCCAGCTATGATCCTCTTTTGCAAGCCGGCACAACTGAACTCCTGAAGATGGAAGTTGTTCTGCTTGAAGGATAGTGCTATACAACATGGACAGATAAGCCCTCAAAGATGTCTGTGCCTTGAACTTGTGAATATGTTATTAGAAGAGCAAAGAGACTGTAAGTTTAAACACATGGACTGTAAAATGGGGAGTTTGTTCTGTTTGAGGTGGTCTGTTCTAAGCAAGTGAGCCTTTAGACATAGAGAACTTTCTCTGGCTGGAGCAGAAGAGAAGGAGCAGAAGGTAAAGTCAGGGAAGGAAGCAACATGGTGACTTGATGGGCTGTCACGCACTGGCTTGAAGATGTACGTATAGCTCAGGTGTCAAGTAGCCTCAGATTGCTGAGAGGGGAAGAGAAGGCGACACAGCCCTGTGAGGCAAGGAACAGGATTCTAACAATCCTGAGCCACTTGGAGGTAGATTCTTTCCTAGAACTTGCCAATAAGAGTCTGATATACAGGGAACATACTTCCAAGACCTAGAGTAGCATTTGGTTATGCTTGGGTGAAATTCTGGCCTAAGCAATGGTGGGACGCTATATTTGTATTGCTTTGAACTGCTGAATATACAGCAATTTTTATAATACCAATTGAAAACTAATACAGAGTATACCGTTTTGCATTTCAATATGGCAGCCACATAATCCTTAGTCAAATGAAACATTTCTGCAATTGAGTTGACAAGTGTCCTTTGTACTGCGTGATAGCAGAAACTCAACATACAGTTCCTCGCATATTGAACCCTACCCAGTTCTGCGATTCAGTCCTTACATTATTGATTGAGCTGGAAGAGGAATGTGGTTTGGGGTTGTAATGTATATTAACTTGATAACTTGTCAAGTGCTATTAATCTCATTGAAAGTGGACTCTGGGAGTGAGGAGGGCTCTCTTGCCCCAGACTCCAGCATGTTTATTTCAAGTGTTCTGAAGACTCCCTGTTCAGGGATGGGCTATTGTCCCTCCTGGCTCTGTAACAGAAGAATGAAACAGCTCAAGAGTGGGCCTTGTGGCCAGGAGAACAGTTGAGAGGTAAATTATTCCAACTGAGGTTAATGTTGTTTATTTCATTTATCATGTGTTATAAAAACGCCAACAGTGGGTAAGAGAAGGTGGAAGCTCATGCACCCAGGACTCTCCTCCGTTAAGAACTCTGGCTGACTGCCTGTTTCCCTATGTGGTTTCCGTGGGATGATTTTAAGAGCCTGATTTGACTGATTTGATGATGCTATCTGTACTTGCTGCTATTTGTTCTTTTACTTGGCAGTCTCGCCTGAGAACTGGGAGCTGCAGCTGGCTGTTTCAGTGGGGCTTCCCTAGTCAATTTCTGCTGATTTTTAAATGTCCTTGATTTGATGATGTTGTTTTTTGTTTGCTCTGTCAATTGGGCTGCTCTAGTTGTCTCCGCTGGATGTTCTGAGCAACTGATTTGGTGATTGTTTTGCTAACTATATGCTTCTTTCCTCTATCTATTACTTGCTATATATTCTTTTACTTTTGCTTGCTACGTATTTAATAAATGCACTCATTTGAAGCCAAAAGAACCACTGTCACAAATAATTTCTTTGGACCTTATAGAACAGGGGGAAACTATAGAATAGAAGAGGAACAGGCTCTTGAAATGTTGGCTGGGAAAAGGCTGCAGAGCAGAGGGAGACATTCAAAAGACCAGAACCTCCAACTGAGTCAGGACTGAAACCCAGGCTTTATTATCTAGGAGTTATGTGGCTTTTGGCAACACATTTAACATCTCTGTGCCATGAGTTGACTTCAAAATAGAGATGGCGATAAGAATTGTACCCAGGGTTGCTATCATAAGTGACTGAGTTAATATGTGGAGAGCTCTTGGAATATGGCCTAAGCACTGTGAGGAATATCTAAGGTGCTGTAATTAGTCTCCATTAGTCTGCAGAAGAGAGGTAAAGATGGATGCACTCCAAATAAAACTGCTGAGTGTGATCTGCCCAGCAATCCAGTATTCACTCGTTCACTGAGCAATATGGTCTTATTCTTCACATATCTGAGTGAAAATTCTCTCAGAAACAGACATTTGGACGTTGGAGTGGAATGGAGATGATCTGCTGAGGATAAAGTGCTATCTGAGAGACATTGGTAGGAGGGAAAGTCCCAAAGATGGTGTGTTTTCAGGCAAGTGACACTGTGACTCATGGGTTTAACTGGAGACCTCCAGGAGCTGGTGCAGAACCAGGGCCTCTCAGGGAGAGAGAACTGGGTATCTACATATGATGACACCAGTTGAGGCAACCAAGCAACTCATATCAAAGAGATGTAGATGCTGGTAGCTGACTGTGAGGCGGCTGTACCACAGTGGTAGCCAGGTTGATACACAGCTCTGACAGAGTAACCACAGTGATCTAGGAATCCCACTAGTGGATATAAACCTAAAGAAATATTGTGGGAGCCATAGGACAACTTGGATGTTGTTCTTCAGGAGCCATCCACTTTGTTTTCCTGAGATTAGAGTCTCTAACTAGTCTTGAGTTTGTCAAGTAGGCTAGACTGTTTATTGAACCCCTGGGATCCGCCCATCTCTGCCCCCTCAGTGCTGGGATTACAAGCATATACCACCATGCCTGGCTATTTTACATGGGTTCCAGAGGTCAAACTCAGGTCCTCATGTTTTTAAGGTAAGCACTTGACCTACTGAGGTATCTCCCCAGCCACCGAAGCATTTTTTAGTAACAGTAGTTGTAACTAGATTGTGTGATCATCCCTATGAGGATAAATAGAATCCCTGGGGATTATGTCAGGAAGTGTTCATATTCAGTGATTCGGCCATATTCAGCTACTTCAAGAATACTAAAAATGATCCTGAACCACAATGAAATCTAACACACACAGATACATACAGACCACATATACATACATATACACATATACATGTGATTATACCCACAACCTAATGAATATTTTATAGTACCACATTTAACTGAAAAATTCATATAACCATATTAGAATGGTGTTCTATGAAGGAGTGGAGGAAAAGGAGTGGCTATGTAATAAAAAGATAATAACAAGTCAACAATCAATGTAATTCATTTTTAACAACTCAAAAGAAAGGAGAAGCTTCTAGAGCATTGATGAAAATAATGCAATAAGAGCTGAGGGGTGTGAATAATTCAACAATTCACATCTGATGTCCAAGAGAAGGAAAAAATGTATATTAGCTATTTCTAGTGCTCTGTTTCCATAATCCAACGTGCTTGTTTGTCTTTTAGAGTTTTATCAGCTTTGCAATGCTAAGTCTATTGCATGAGGATGGAGGTCACAAAGTGAAGAAGGTAGTCGAGGCTGGGGACCTGAGAGAAGGGTGGAGGTCAAGTTGACGTGGGATGGCTGCCTACATATACTCAACGAGAAAGGCTAGAGTTGTGGGTGGATCTCCATGTCCAGCATGGCTGTTGTGCTCCAGCCATGCTAGAGAATGGAGGATGATCGAACAGGACTTCAGGTGGCTCAGAGTGCAGTGGGAGGAGTTCCCATCCAGGATACTACGTGGGTGGGTAGTTAGGTTATCAAAACCAAGGCTGGGGTTTATATAGGGAGGCCTTTCTGACCATTACAGAAGGTGGGAAAGTTAAAGGTGGGGGTCTTTAGGGAAGGTTGTAGGGCTGACATGGAAATTAGGAACGAGGAAAAGAAACCCAAAAACCTGGTTCTGGTCTGGGGTGGGGGAAAAGAAGATTCATATATACAGTGATTTCCTGGGGCCAGGTTATCACATCAGGCAGAGCAGGCCAGACACCTGCTGTCCCTTCAGGGTCTCTGGGGTTGCTTGCCTTGCTCAACACCAAGACTCCCACATCTCCCCCTTTGTTTTTTAATATAATGGGGAGGTACATAAGGGCCCCATAAAGGGAGGAGCCAGGCCATGAGAGGATTGGCAAACCAGGGGGGAATAATGGGTTTTAAGTTCATTCTTGAGTTTATGAAAGGTATAATTGAGAGAATTTATAGTTTCTCAGTTAGCTATTTGTTCTCTAACATTTCCCTTTTGAAGAGGTAACCCTCAAATCTTTTAGGAATTATATAGGAGCTCCGAAATACTTTGGACATATTTGGCCTTTGATATAGAGTAAGCTGCTAAAGGAAACAAGGACAGTTTTTGGTCTTTGGGGTCTTTTTACCCTAAACTGCCTAGCCAAATTCTACCTCCTATTCTCATCCCTCTGAAGAGGTCACCCTAATTGCCAGTAGGAAATTGGGGCACTGACTGCTCTTGGCTGCTTCAGACTGAACAGGGACATAGGTTGTGGCAACTAGGGTACCCCTTCAGTGAGTCTGTCTGAAAGACCTCTGAATTGCATAACTTAGTTGTAGGGAGAAAAGAAAGTCCTTGACTGGTGCCTGGAAGATGAAATAAAATAGTCATAACAGGGAAGAAGTCAAATATCCAATTCAAAGTCCATTAGAATTTCTTGCTTAAGGATTTTCAAAGGCTTCCACCTTTTGGGTTCCTCTTTGCTTTTCTTTTTGACTGCCAAGGCTGAACTTGGGAGTCTTGAAGTCGGGATTTGTTTTCAGGCACCTTGGTAGCTGGAGTGGCTAGAATCAGTGTGAGTTCCCTCCCAAATGGCTTCTAGTCAGGGAGAGAAAAGAAATTAATCATTTGATTTTTGGGTTAGAACAATGGTAGGCTTGCCTTTCTTGGCCACAGGTATGTACTGCAGTGTTGAGGTAGGCCAAGAATTGAGGTCTTACATCTGAGTGGCGTTTTCTTATTAAGAACAAAATCATTAGTGAGAAATTGTGTAAATAAGGTTTTATATAAACTTAAACCTAATGTCTGGGAAGTGTAATTCCTTGTATTCTTAAAGAAGCATGCTAATCACTGTTTTTTTTTTTTTTTTGGTTATACTTTCCTTTTGGGTGTTTAAGATCATATAATTTGGCCCAAATAAACCAACTTAACTTTACTCTTAAGGTCAGTTGAGTATCTATTCCTCAGGGGTGTCACTTGGGCTTGAGAGGAGCCCCTGGCTCCATAGGCCTTTGTTTTACTAGTTCCAACTAGGTGAAGATAAGTCAGAAGGTCTTGCTAGACCATAGCTTCACTCAGAAGCATCAAGGAAACATTTTCCTGTGCTGACCCTCTTCTTTGCAGACTGGACACTGGCTTGAGTCCTAATAGGTTCTCCATGACCTCCCTGAACAGGAGGACAGGTGACTCATCCCAGTTACAGGACATTTTGAGAGATGCCCCATAATCCCCTGGAACTTAGTTGACCTTGGAGGGCAAGAGACAAAAAATTGTCCCTTTAAGTCCTTCTAACCAGATTAGAGGCCTCTAAATATGGTTGTTAGACACCCAAGAAGGTTAGTTCCACAAATACTGAACTATTAATTACTGTATGTTATGTAGCTAAAGCTTGGGCAAAAGCTCAACATTTTCAATAAACCTTAAGGACTATTTAGACATTATTTATCTAATGCTTCCTATATTATAACATATAAACTCAGATCTTTAATCACTTATATAGACTTTCTTATTTTTCTTTTTTATTCTGGAAATATCTAGTCATTATGATTTTATACATAAACCTTCACCTTCTCATTTTCTTAAGATCATGAGGCATAATAACATTAAGAAAATTCTTTTCCTGGGTGTACTAAGCAATGTTTATTCCCTTTCTAAGGCTCTAGTATCAAACCAATGTTTGATCATATTAAAATCCACCCTGGGGAATGAATGACTTTCCTCATACAGATGGGTGAGGTATTACTAACAGGTATATAGGTGACCTGAGAGTAGATGCACTTTATCTAGCGTGGATGTTGACTTTTTTACAATCTTATGGGTCAAGTCCTTTCTTTTAGCCTTCCCCAAATTTCATCCTCAAATGCAGGAGACCATTTGTGATTAGGGCAAAATTACATACAGCTGCTGGGAAGAGTAGCTGGATACTCAGGTGAGGGTCCAGTGGCCCTGCTTACTCTTCCTTCAGTGGAAGAATACAACCGTTAGCAAACCCAACTGTGATGAACTTCTGTAAGTAGACACAGCTGAAGTCACGAGCATGGCAGTTTCTTGACTCAGGAGTGCTGTGCAGCATCATCTTAATAAAGAACATGGGATGTAAATTACACACATAAGATAATGTACATTGTACTTTATAAGTTCCTAGTAAAACCTTATTGAAACATAAAAACCATTAAAATTCTTTTTAATTTACCTAATTTAGAGAGTTGGTCTACCAAAACCTTGCATTAGGTCTTGAAGGTATAGATACTAGATAGAGAGAAGCAGTTGATACATAGTAATGCATTATTAAATTGAAGTTTAGAATCTCCAGCATAATCACTGGCTGAGGAATTGTAGACAGAGGGTGTTGTCTATCTTCTCCAAGAACTGTGAATTGTCCCTTTTACTATACATTTACATTAGTCTGTGTTAGTGAGCTTTTTATTGTTGTGAGAAAACAGAGAATTTTATGAGTTACTTTTGCTATAAATTGTAAGATGAATAATCATAACCTTTATTGAAACTAGTTTATCCCTTAGTTAATCTCAATAGCACAATGGTTTTATTCAGAGGCTGTATTGTTCTCCTTTTCTCCTGTCACAGAGTCAGGGGGCCAGCCTGAAACTGGATAAAAGTCATTGCACAGGAGAGCTGTTAAGTGTAATCACTACTAGCATAAATGAAAACACCTGTCCTTCTTATAACTTGTATTCATTTACCTAGGCAGGCGAGTCTTTTCATCTGCTGGGTCCTTTATCTAGAACAGGGTTTGATTAAATAAAACAGAAGATTTACTATTAAGATATTACTTTACTTAATATTTTTAACTTTATAAAGCCATGGCTGCTTGGTGAGCACCTAAGATCAAACATGACTAGGCTGACAGAAGTTTCTGCCTTTACCATTGTCAGACCTTAGATCCTCTCTGGCTATACTTGATGTGACCAGAGGTATGAAGACTTATACCCATAATTAATTAGTTTGTCTATTTATGTTAATCACAATCTGAAAGATTTAATAAGTACTTTGAGCTTCCTAGGTTTAGCCATCACAAAACGTCAGCTCACTTTGTACCTAGCTAGTCTTGGAGGCCTATGGCTAGAAAAACTATTTTAAGTTCCCTTTAGAAACTGACAAATACATTATGCAAAACAATGTAAGATTTTAAATAGTTACATTTAGAAATTAGCAAATATACCATATAAAGATGTTAAAATTCAAAATAATTTCCTTTAAAAACAGATAAAGATGTTATATAAACAAATATCAGAATTTAAAATAGTTCCTTGTAAAAACCAGTAAATGCATAAAACAATGTAAAAATAGTCATTTTAAAAACCAGTAAATACCATACTAAAAGTTAAAATATAAAATACTTTTCATTAGAAACAGACCAAAATGATATTAAAATGCTGATATTGTCTCTTTTTAATGTGACATAGAAATGTATTAACCTTGTTACAAAAGCCAGTGTGAGAATCTCTTGCTTTTCTATGATTCCATGAAGAATCTAAAAGTAAAAACATAAATTGCAAAAGGATTAGGACATATGATTAAATGCCTGTGGTCCAGAGAATTCCCAGATTATCATGATCTCCTAGAGTTCTGTAGAACCAGTAAATTCTTGGGTGTGGCCATTTTGAACTATGCCGTGTGGCTGGATTAAGATGGTGGCAAGGTCAAGCAGGTCAATGCCATTTTGAAAATTTCTGTCCAAGGCAACAGTCAAGCCATGTGACTGTCACCATATTAATGAAATTACACACATAAGATATGGAGATCAGACCACATGGTTGCCTCTCTCCTAGTAAGGGCACGAGCCATGATCACGAACAAGCACATGGTATATAATAGAAACCTCTTTCTTACTTTTAAAAGGCACCTAGTTAAATGCTATATAGAGCATGGTATATGACTTTTCTTACTTTTAAAAGGCACCTAGTTAAATGCTATATAGAGCATGGTATATGACTTTCCTGTTCACTAAAACTTAAAATGCTTAGCTCTATTTAGAAAGGCAGCTGTCTTGGGACCATAGTGACTGAATGCAAAGTTCAGGCCCTCTAAGGGCTCTTTTCCCCATCCATGAAGAGAACCATACTGGAGAAAAAGTCTAAGGAAAGAAATAACTTTTAAAACCTTTTTTTTTCTCTGTAGGGAGGAAATTACATTTTCAGATAACAAGCTAGATAAAAGCATTTAGAAGAGTTAGTCAGTATACATTTAAAAGCGACATTTTGACATTTTCAGACCCACTCTGGCCCACGATGAAGCAATCACAACACTTAAGGCAAAACCAAAACAGACACAGACAAGTAACACAAGACAGACTGTTGCCAAGTCACAGAGATAGGATCCAAGACAGGAACCAAAGACAGACACGAAAACTGTAGGCTAGCCGTTTTTACATATTTTGTTTGGTGCTTACAGGTGACTGAGGTTTGAATCTCAGGTCAATATAACTGTTCTTTTTTATACCCATGGAGGGAACCATGGTGGTGAAAAGCCAAAGGAACAAAATGTCTTTTAAACCATTGTTTTTTCTTTAACTCTTAGAGGCAAGGTATTTACAACTTTAACATGCCCTGAGGCATAACAAGCTCTCACTCCCTTACCTGCCTAAGCAGGTTTCTGGAGTTGGTGCATTGCCTATGATAGAAAAGGAACAGAGAAGAGAACATGTAACACAGGAAGAACATGCCCTGGTCCATGGAAGGGTTCCCAGGGGATTCAGTCCAAAATACACTCGTAAGCCTCACCGAAAGTTTAAGAGACTGGCGACCACTCTAAGAGTTTTTAATTGGTTGTTGCGTTACCAAGTTTTTGATCAGAGACAGTAAGATAGAAAGTCATTGCCCACACTCAGCCGGGCAGTAGGGATCCGGTCAGAGGACATGCGGGCCTTCGGCTAACACCAGGGAGTAGCCCTGGTCAGAAAGCTTCAATTACCCCATGAAGCGGTAATTGAAGGGGGCTCAGACCAAAGGAAAAAGATGGAAGTTAGAAAGAAACCATGCCTGTCCTCAGAGTGGGATGGCGGGGCTGAAGCCGATGTCCCTCATGGGGAGCACTCACCTTCTCCAGTGCGTCCTGGAGTGTCCCTTATTCAGTCACCATTGTTGGTCTCTATCCATCCGCGTTGGGCTCCATTTGTAGGTGGGTCTCCATGTCCAGCATGGCTGTTATGCTCCAGCCATGCCAGAGAATGGAGGATGATCGAACAGGGCCTCAGGTGGCTCAGAGTGCTGCAGGAGGAGTTCCCTCCCAGGACACTACATCCGTGGGTAGTTCGGTTATCAAAACCAAGGCAGGGGTTTACATAGGGAGGCCTTTCTGACCGTTACAGAAGGTGGGAAAGTTAAAGGTGGGGGTCTTTAGGGAAGGTTGTAGGGCTGACGTGGAAATTAGGAATGAGGAAATGAAACCCAAAAACCTGGTTCTGGCATGGGGTGGGGGAAAAGAAGATTCATATCTACAGTGATTTCCTGGGGCCAGGTTATCATATCTGGCACAGCAGGTCAGACACCTGCCGTCCCTTCAGGGTATCCAGGGTTGCTTGCCTTGCTCAGTACCCAGGCCCCCACATAGAATGTCCACTATGCCCAAACCAAGCCAGCAACATGAATGAGGTAATGCCAAGCCATGGAGAAAGCTAGAGAGGAGAACCGTTTTGTAGCAGCCCCAAGCATAGGGCCAAATGTAAGAGATTGGTTTGCCTTGAGGTTAACCTATTATGAGCAGTAAAATGAATGCAAAATACTATGATTTGAAGGCACTTATTACTGAAGATGGCTCAAATTTTGATTTTAGCATAGTTTGTATACAGACAGTGAGCTTGAATTTCAAATGAGAAATAATTATTTTTCTCTAGGCAATATCTTTATATCTTAAGCTTTCATTTAAAAAATCTCTTTCTTTCCAGCCAAGAACAACCTAGCTTCCTATGATTTCCAACAAGCACAGTGCAAATAGTTAATAAATAACTATTACGGAACTGATTGTTTCATTCAGCATGCATAAGAAATTCATCGCTTTAAATTTAATTTGAAAAGCATAATGAATTCAAGGGTCTATTTGTAGAATAGCTGTGTAGATAAGATTAAGAAGTGATAGTCTATAAAGTTGATATTTTAAGGGTATATTGTACTATTAGTCAGAAAATGTTCCTGAAACAGCCTGACACTAGCTAGAAATTTCTAACAAGATGGCTTAAAAAAAAAAAAAAAAGTCACACTTGCAGAAGAAATTTAGAACCTAGGGCTTTTGCTCTAAGATCAGACCTGAAAAAAAAAAAAAAAAAAAAAAAGATTGACCAAGGGCTCAAAAAACCCAGCAGCTTCTCGGTGAGATTCAGAGTTCTTATCTTCAGTCACCGGCTGTTTAACTCTCATGAGTTGTATTTATAAAGCATCCTGGCTCATCTTCTCAGTGAGATAGATAGTGAGATTATTTTTGCCTTCTTAGCCATGTGATGCTAGACTCTGATCCAATGAAATGGTTCTCTGTGACTGAATGCCTTCTGTCAATGCAAAAAAAAAATCCTATTAAATGGCAAGTTATAAAGTCTCAGAATGGCTCCTAGCTGAAATATTGTGTTTGTATTCACTGTGATAGATTCTTCCTTTGAAGTCACTTCTATTTCAAAGGAGATTGCAAGCATTTAAAAAATCTAGGTCACTCCTTACACACTCCAGAAAGGAAACTGATAGACAAAGCCTGAGGACCCATCTGGAGCTATGTGGGAAATGGTGAGGTGGTAAATAAAACCAGCGGGGAGTCCAGCTCAGCTTCACACTCTGACCCCAGTGCCAAGAGTGCCACATGCTCAAAGCTGTGAATGGGAAATAAAGCTGGAAAACAGAATCTTTATGTGAGCTCATAATCAGAATGCCATTTGCATTCACTTAATAATGAGGATTTTAACGTTGAGGCGAGGATGACAAGGGACCACTGAAATGCAGCAGGCAATGATTTGTTAACCGTTGACAATTCTTAGCAACAAGAGTCTCATCAGCCTTCTCTTAGTTTGATTTCTATTGCTGTGTTAAACACCATGACCAAAAAGCAACTTGGGATGGAAAGGGTTTAACTCATTTTATAACTCCCAAGCTGAGGGAAGTCAGGACAGGAACTCAAGGCAGGAACTTGGAGGGAGGAACTGAAGCAGAGACTCTGGAGGATGCTGCTTAATGGCTTTCTCCTCTGGCTTGTTCAGCTGCTTTTCTTGTACAGCTCAGGCCCGATGCCCAAGGACTGCACCACCCATAGTGGTGATTGGCATCACCAATTCAACTAGACTTGCTTGCCAGCAAGCTGGAGAGAGCCTCCTGTCTCCATGTCCCCATCACTGGGATTTCAGGCCAGCGCTCAGCACCGAGCCTTTTATATGGGCGCCGAGGATAGCAAGGGCAGGCTCGGTATTTGAGTGGCAAGCACATTACTAGTTAAACCTTGTCCACAGCCCCCTTTCTTGTTTTTTTTTTTTCTTTTTAAATTTCCATTGTTTTTCTTTTTTGACTGAATTTAAAAAATAATATTAATTAAAAATTTGCAAAGTCTGTACAATATATTTAATCACATTTAGACTCTTTCCCTCTCTACACCCCTCTTATAGCCCCCCCCACTGGATTTTAAGTACTCTGTCATATGTGTTAAGACTTATTGGGCCAAGTTTGTTTCCCCAAATGTCCTCCAGTGAATTCATCCGTTGGAGAACCTGATCAACTTACCAAGAGTCTCACCCTTAAATAAGACTGACTCTCCCCCTTCCAGAAGCCATCAGTTGCCAATCGTGCCTTAGGTAGGGCTGGAGTTTCTTACCCACCTTCCCACATCCACGCTGGAATTTTGTCTGGCTTGAGCTTGTGTGGGACTTGTGCATTTGGTCACCATTGCTGTGAGTAACTGACTAGCTGTCTGGAAAGCTCTGTTCCCCCGTGGTCACCCATCACCTCTCGGTCTTACAATATTTCTGCCCCCTCGTCTGCAACGATCTCTGAATCTCGAGAGGCAGGAGTTTGATACAGGTATCTGATTCAGAGATTAGCACTCTGCAGCCTCTTATTCTCTAATGCTGACCAGTTGTGTGTGGGGTCTGGGTCTATGGTAAAGGGTATTGAGCAAGCCGAGCAACCCCAGATACCCTGAAGGGACAGAGGGAGTCTGGCCTGCTCTGCTTGATGCAGTAACCTAGGTCCCAGGAAGCTACTCCAGGCCTCAGCAGTTGCTTCACCTTTTCCGCTGGACAAAGATCACCCCCGACCAGAACCAGTTTTTTGGGTTTCGTTTCCTCATTCCTAATTTCCACATCAGCCCTACAACCTTCCTGCTTTTACCTAAAGGCCCCACCTTTAACTTTGCCACCTTCTGTAATGGCCAGAAAGGCCTCCCTATATAAATCCCCACTTTGGTCTCAATAATTGAACTGTCCACTGAAGCAGTACCCTGGGAACTCCTCCCGCTGCACTCTGAGCCACCTGAGGACCTGTTCGATCGTCCTCCATTCTCTGGGATGGCTGGAGCACAACAGCCATGCTGGAGATGGAGACCCACCCACAGCTGGACATTAATGTTAATCACCATCTGCTGCATAAGGAAGCTTCTCTGGTGAGAATTGAGAGATGCATTAATCTATGAGTACAACAATAAGTCACGGGGCTGGAGAGATGGCTCAGCAGTTAAGAGCACTAGCTGCTCTTGCAGAGGACCTGGGTTTGAATCTCAGCGCCCACATGACAGCTAATAACCAATCATAACTCCATTTCCATGGAATCTGATGCCCTATTGTCACCTCTGTGGGCGTTGCACGACATGGGTGTCCTCACATCTATGCAAGCAATACAATCATACACATAAAATAAAGATAATAAATAAAAATATTTTACCCCCCCAATAAGTCAATAGGGATCAGCTTAATACTAAATCTATTTATCAGATTAATAGTATTAGGCTCTCCCTTATGTTCTGTGACCTGTCTAGCCACAGGTTCCTAGGTCTGATATCAGTGTAAGGTATGGACTCCATCCTATGAAATAGACCCTAAATCCAATTAGAAAGTGGTTGGTTACTCCCATAACATTCATGCATAGCGCCTTCCAGCACTATAAAAGCTACACAGTAGACTTGAGGCTTTGAAGTCAGTGCCTTGATTTCTCCTTTCTTGTTCAACTGCTCATGTATGTAGTGTCTTCAGCAATAGGGTCTTACCAGCAAGTTCTGGTGAGTAATCCAGAGCAGAGGCAGTGGCCAGTATTGTTTGAGGGTCTAAGGGAGCTCTGGTCAACAGCTTCAAAAGAGAGAGTTCATTTCTGTCATTGGGCTTTTACTTTGCTAACTTATGTGTCTAATAGAGGCAATGTCCCCCTGTTATAAGATAACTCCTTTTAATATTGTATATGTATATATTTTAAGAAGCTTCTGTCGTGGTAGATTTCCATAAGGCTTTTTCTAAAGACCTTTAGTGTTAGTTTTTTTTTCCTTCCTTCCTTCCTTCCTTCCTTCCTTCCTTCCTTCCTTCCTTCCTTCCTTCCTTCCTTCCTTTCTCCTGCCCTCTTTCTCTCTTTCTCCCTCTTTCCTTCCTTCATTCATTTGTTCGTTTGTTCCTTCCTTTTCCTTTTTGTGACAGGATCTCAAGTAGTCCAGACTGGCCATGAACTTGATATATAGTTGAAAATGACCTTGAACTTCTGATCCTCCTGTATCCACCTCCCCAGATCCTGGGCTTACATCCATGGGCCACCACATCTGGTGTATGTACTACTGGGATACCCAGGACTTCCCGCATGCTCAGTAAACACTCTGTCAATTGAGCTGTGTCTCTAGCCCCTGTCCTTATGTATATTGGCAGAGTTTTGTAGTAAGCACTTTGAGTGGTGAGAATAGATTAGAGGGTAGGAGTGCAGATACTGGGAACTAGATTCAGTTTTCAGTCTTGAAGCTGACAGTTATTCTCTGTGTAGTCTTGAGAGAATTGCTTCATCCTTCTAAGTTCCATCTGTTCATCTGTGCCAGGGGTTTATGACAAAGGATATGTAGAATGCTATTCATATTCATATTAGCAATAAGTATTTTAATATCGATAGGGTTGTACACATTAAATAAGCTACTGTAGCAAAGAACATGTCTAGTGTGTTAAGCTGTCAACAGCTGTTGCCACTGCTAATTTGTGCTTAATGATGTTTCAGAATTATTTGGTGATTGCGATTATCAGTGAAGGAGCTCTGCTGAATTCATTTGTACTACTCAAGAGTTTCTTTCTAGTTCCAGAAAAAATGTTTATCTGTCTATAACCCAACTAATATGCAAAGAGACAGCATTTCCTCAAAATCTGTCCGGGGAGAATTTTGATGAGCTAGCCAATGTTTGAAGTGGAAAAAGGCAGTGTTTATAACAGGCGGTTTTACTAGGTCTATATAGTATTTGACACATGAATCTTTGGGAAGAGCAGGGCATCATTGCCAACTGCAAGAGCCATTCAAACTCAGGAGATACCTCCCCTAAACCCCTGATGATTGACAAATGTACAGGGTGAAGCTTTCCTTGCTCCAAATGTGCAAGTGCTTGGGACCAAGTGCTTGGGATCCTCCATCCTCACCTGGCTATCAGCATTGTTTGGCCCAGGGGAATTCTTTATTCTTGAAACACTTTCCCCCATGACTTCTGTCACCTAACTAACTGGTCTTCCTACCTGGGTGATCCCTCCCTTCTCATTCTTTATTGGCTTTTTTCTCTTTAAATGTGGTGTGTTTCTGCCATGACCTTTTCTTTATGAACATTCTGAAATGAGTGTTAGTCACCAAATAACAAAGTAATAGTAGCAATGATGAAAGTGATAGTAACAGCAAATATTTCCTATCCCTAGATCCTAGATTCTATTTAAGTACTCGGTAAGAATTAAACAAGTCCACATACCACAGTTCCCATGAGGTAGGCGATAATATCCCTATGGATAAATGAGAAAGCTCAGAGAGGTTCAGTTGCTTGTCTGAGGTCA
This sequence comes from Eospalax fontanierii, assembly GCA_035773235.1. Classification (NCBI taxonomy): domain Eukaryota; kingdom Metazoa; phylum Chordata; class Mammalia; order Rodentia; family Spalacidae; genus Eospalax; species Eospalax fontanierii. The sequence goes on along the minus strand of CM069545.1, from coordinate 30,720,338 downwards.
CATAGTAAGTGACAGAGATGAATTCAGTCACATGGATGGTCCAGTTTTCATGGTCCTGAAGGATGCTGCAGACACTGCTAGTGATTCTCCTACATTCCTTGCACCATTCAGTGAACCTTGGTTGACTCCCATCTACCTGTATCTGCAGCTTGGAGCCTCAGGCCATGGATGCCTGCTTTGCTTGAAACATGAAGCAGGCTGGGAGGATATCCTTGACTATTGACCTTAGGAAGTCAGTGTTAGACATCTTACAGGTGAGGTCATTTAGGGCACTGCATTTGGTATCTTCTCCCTGAGTTTCTGATTATAAACCAATTTGATAACTAGCATAATTGTGCCCTATTATGTAGATGACTCCCTTGTCTGAATCACATCCTTCTTTCTCTGCTAATATTTCCTATACTTCCCAAGTAATCCATTTGCATTTAAATCCTTGTCTCAAGGTCAGTTTCCAGGAGAACTCAAACAAAGATGAATAGAAGTTATGTGGTGGTCCTTATCCTGACTTCTGTTAGGGGAATCTCTGATAGACTTTGCAACCAATTGCTTATAAAACTCCAGACTGAACCAGAAGCCCAGAGCCCTTGGGCTCTCCTCCACACTCTTTCCAGTGGACTTCCTTTGTACACTGTCCGAAAAGCTCACTGACCTGACGACACAGTGCTTACACCTGCTCTCCTGTCCTGGGACTTCCCTTATCACTCCCAACTTCCGGGCTGTAGACAGATTGGCATCTTTCAGATTCTCAGACACTCTATCTACACCCAATTCTAAACACTTTCTTAAAATCAAGAAAAAGTGTTGAGTTTTGGCAAATGCTTTTTCTACATTGAGATGATCATGTATTTCACCCTTCATACAGAATTAAGTGTAATAAAATAATTGATTTGCATATATTGAAGAATCCTTTCATCTCAAGGATAAATCACATTTGGTCATGGTGTGTGATTCTTCTAATTATTCTTGAATTTAAATGTTAGTGTTTTGTTGAGAATTTTTGCATTATATGTTCATTAAGCATATTGGTTTTTATGATGTTCTTTTTGTAATGTTTTGGTAGTGGCATAATGCCAAACTCATGAAATGAGTTCTGAAGTGTCCCCTCTTTTTAAAGTATTTTCGAACAGTTTAGGGATTGATGCTCTATCAGATCCTGGCCTCTTATTTACCAGCAGATTTATTGTTGCTTTAGTCCCATACTTGTTACTGGTCTATAGAAGCTTGCTGTTTCTCACTTTTTAACCTTGATAGGTTGGATGTTTCTAGGAATCTATCCATTTCTTCGAGGTTGTCTGGTTGTTGGCATAATTATTCACAGTAGCTTCTTAGGATCCTTTTTTCTATGGCATCATTAGCAATGTATCATATTCCATTTCTGGCATTACTTAGTTGAATCTTCTCTCTTTCTCTTTCTCTTAGTCTAGCTAAGAGCTTGTCAATTTCATTTATCTTCTTTAAAAACAACTTTTAGTTTCATTGACTTTGCTATCATTTTATTTATTTATACTTTTATTTCCTTCCTTCTGCTAACTTTGGGTTCATTTTGTTCTTTGTTTTTTGGTATGTGAAACTGGGTTTTTGGAGATCTTCCTTTTAATGAAGGTGCTTATAATTATAGACTTCTTTTTGATCACTACTTTTTTTTTTCAAATAATTTCTTACTATGTACTGCCTGCATGTGTGTAAGTGCACCTATGTCATGCAAAGCCCAAGGAAGTTGAAAGAGGGTGTCAGTCCCCCTGGAACTAGAGTTATGGATGGTTTTTAGCTGCCATGTGGGTATTAGGATTTGAACCTGGTCCTCTGCAAGAGCAGCCAGTGTTCTTAACTGCTGAGCCATATCTCTAGCCCTTGATTACTACTTTTTTTGTATCCCATAGATTTCATATGCTTTATTTTTATTTGTCTTAAGATAATTTTGGGGATTGGAGAGATGGCTCTTTGTGTAAGAACACTTGCTGTGTTAACATGTAGGCTTGACTTTGGATCCTTGTGCCCACATACAAAGCTGGTTGTGGCTATGTGCACAACTATAACCACAGCACTGCAGAAAGCAGAGACAGGAAGATTGCTATGGTTTCCTGGCTGACAGCCCAAGCTCCAAATTCAGTAACAGATTCTCTCTCAAAGGAATAAGGCAGACAGTGATAAAGCAGGACACCCAGCATCCTCTTGTGCTCTCTACACGTGTACAGAGTCTCACAATTACCCACAATATACATGTATACATACAACACACACACACAGGTAGTTTTAAATTCCTTTCTAATTTCCTCTTTGACCCATTAGTCCTTCAAGAATATGTTGTCGGGGGCTGTGTTAAGAGCACTTGCTGTTTTTGCAGAGGATTACAGTTCAGTTCCCAGCACCTACCCTCACCGAGCAACTCATAATCACCTGTAGGTCCAGCTCCAGAGGATCTGACACTCTCTTCTGTTTTCCATGGGAACATGGCCACATGTGCACATACATAGACAGTCCTTCACATACACACAAATTTTAGAAAAGAATATGCTATTTAATTTCTGCACATTTGCTAGCTTTACAGTTTTCCTGTTGCCAATTTCAATTTTTTCATTTAATTGTGATTGGAATTGTGAATGGCATGATTTCAGTCTTGTGAAATTTGATAAGACTTGTTTTGAGACTCAACATGTAATCAATCACTGATACTATTCTTAGTGAGCTTGAGAAGAATGTGCATTCTGTTGCTGTTAGTGGAATGTTCTATGTGTTGGCAGACTGAGTTGGTCTATAGTTACATATAAATCCACACTTTCCTTTTGAATTTCTGTTTTGATCTTCTAGTCATGATTGCAATCAGGAAACTGAAGTCTCCCATTACTGTACTATTGTTGACTTTCTTCAGATTTATTAATGCTTGATTTGTAGGTAGAGCATTCCAACTTAATCATTCAACTTAGACGGTTTTCAACTTTATGATGGTACAAAAGCAGACTCAACTAATCGTTTTAGTTTTTAATTTCAGTACAGCATCAAATAAATCATGGGATATTTAATACTGCATTATAAAGCACACTTTATGTTAGGTGATTTTGCTCAACTTTAGGCTGATGTAAGTGATCTGAGCATGTTTAGAGTAGGCTAGGCTAAGCTACAGTGTTTGATAGACTTGGTGTAATTACATGCACTACCAGTTCAAGATATTTCCAACCTACAGTGAGTTTATTGGGACAGAATCACACTGTAAGTCAAGAAGGTGTCCTGATGTTGGGCACATATATATTTATAATTCTTTTATGTCCTATTGAGTCAACCCTTTATCATTATATAATGACCCTATTTATTTCATGTAACAGTTTTTGACTTAAAATCAACTTTTTTTCCACAGAAATATAGCTACCCAATGCTCTTTTAGTTACTATTTACCAGGAATGCTTTTCATACCTGTGCTAGTCAGTCCAGGCTATTATAGAAAATTGTACATTATGAACTATGTATCTTATAAGTAACTTCTTTTTACAGTTCAGGAAGAGAGAAGTTCAAGATTAAGATTCTGATAAGATACCTCTTCTTGGTTATAGACTTCCAGTTTCTTGAAGTTCTCTCACATGGTCGAAGGGAAGAAGGCACTCTTAGGATTCTTCTAAGGATTATAATCGAATCCTGAGGGTACTATTCTCATGAACACATCTAATCCTAATTAACCTCTCAAGGACCTTACCTCCTAATTCTCTTACGTTAAAGGATAGGATCTCAATGCATGAATTGGTGAGACGGGGTACGGGTATTCGGTCCCTAACACTATTCCTTCGGTGACATCTTGTCCAGAGAACATAATCGGATCTTTTCTTTAAAGTCCATTTATCTGCTTTACTTCCTGTGATTGAGGAATTTTATCCATTTTCATTTAAAGTAATTTTTGATAAGCAAGGACTTATTACTGCTATTTAAATTGTTTTCTGCTTCTCTTATGGTTCTTTTATCCTCTCCCTCTATGTCTGTCTTCCTTTGTGATTTGTTGAATTTTTTGCAGTGATGGGTATTCATTTCCTCCACTCCTTGTCTCTGTCTTTTAAGGGCCTTTTCTTTGTGGTTATTATGAGGCTTATATAAAACACATTATAATAATGGCAAGCTAATTTTTTTAGTTGACAACTTAATCTTTTACAACATTGTATATTTTTTCTCTGTCCTTAACTTTCTATGTTCTTGATGTCACAATTTCCTTATATTTATATTATTTATCTATTAATAAAATGTATAGTTATATTCAGTACTTTTTAACTTTTCTTCTAGGATTAAAAAGTGATTTATTTATCACAATTTATGTTGTTATAACATCCTTTACTTGCATGTAACAGCTTCAGTCAGTGAGTCTGTGAGTTTTATTCCTTTGTATGGATATGAAATGCTTAGTGATTCATTTCAACTCAGATAATTCCATTTAGGATTTCTTCTAAGTCAGGTCCAGTGGTGATAACTCCTTCAGCTTTTGTTTACCTGGGAATGTTCTCATCTCTCCTTCATGTGTGAAGCACAATTTGGCTCAATTTAGAATTCTTTGTTGCAGTTTTTCCCTCTGAGTATTTTGAAGACATCTCACTTCCCTTTGACCTGCCAAGTATCTGTGTGCGGGGACTCTGGTCCACAAAGAAACACTTTTCCCTTTTTTTTTGCTTTCAGAATTCTCTCTTTGTCTTTGACTTCTGACAGTTAGATTATAATGTGCCTTAATGTCTACACTGAGAGTTCCTTAGAATTATTTGGATGTTAATTTCCTTTGCTAGACTTGGAGCCATTATTTCTTTTTTAGAAAAAATATTTTATTTATTATTGTTATTTTATGTGTATGAATGTATTGCCTGCATGTATGTAAGTGTACCCATGTTGTACCATGCCCACAGAGATCAGAAGAGGGCATCAGATTCCCTGGAACTAAAGTAATAGACTGTTGCTAGTTGCCATGTGGCTACTGGGATTTGAACCTGGGTCCTCTGCAAGAGCAGCTAGTGCTCTTAACCACTGAGCCATCTCTCCAACCCCCATTATTTCTTTAAATAAGCTTTCTATCTCTTTCTAAGAATCCATACTCTGTATGCTGTTTTGTTTGGTGGTGTTCTTGAAATCCCTTAGGTCTTTGTGTACTTTTTATTTTTCTGAGTGATTCCTATTGACCTGTCTTTGAATTATTGATTCATTTTTCTTCCTAGGGAACCCTGCTACTGAATCTTTTTCATGAAAATTTCATCTTATCTGTATATTCTTTATCTTCAAGATTCTGTTTAATTTAGTCACTTTCTTCACCTCCAATTTTTAAAATATTTTGACCTCTTAATAATACTCCAATTTTCTCATGTCTGGATTTAATTCACCTGTCTCTAGTCTCTTGTAGTAACTCACTAAGCCACTGAGCTCCTCCTCTTCCTCCCCACCCTCCTCCTCCTTCTACCTCCTTTTCCTCCTCTTCTTTTTTTTTTTTAAAAAATTCAGTCTATTTACTTATTTTATTTTGTTTTTTTGAGACAGGGTCTCCCTGTAGTCCTGCTGATCTGGAGCTTGCTATGTAAACCAGGTTGTACTTAAACTCACGGAAATCCACCTGCCTCTGCCTTGCGAATGCTTGGATTAAAGGCATGTACTGCCATGCTTGGCCTATTTTTATTTTATGTGTAGGAGTGTATTGTCTGCATGTGTGCAAGCGTACCCATGTCTGCAGTGCTGGCAGAGGACAGAAGAAAGCTTTGGATCCCCTGGAACTGGAGTTACAGATGGTTGTTAACTGCTGTGTGGGTGCTAGAATTCAAACCTGGATCTTCTACAAGGACAGCCGGTGCTCTTAACAGCTGAGCCATCTCTCCAACCCCCTCCTCTTGACTTGTGAGTTCAGATTTCAATTAGAAAAGATTAATGGCTTCTTTTTTTTTGTTTTATGAACATGTAATTTCTTCCTCCTTTTATTAACTGACTTCTGTACTATGACCCGTGATCTCGGAGGAATGTTGTATTTCTCTCCCGATAGCCCTGTGGGGAAACCACAAGTGAGTCATATACCTACTTCCACCCTCACAGAGTCCTATTGGGCTTCACCTCATTCTGAGCAGTCCAATTAGGTATCCAAGTTGTCTATTCCACCTGTGCCCCATGTCAAACAGAATAGAAACTTCCACAGTACACTCAAAGACCAGGAACATTGACTGTGTCCTCCACTGCCTCTCTACTTTTGATTGACAGTGCCTTTTAGCATGTGCTTGCTAGCTTAGAGGGGTTAAGGTAAAGGGAAATTTTTTGTCTTACCAATTTCACTGCTGCTATTTTCAGTTTTGTGGATTTTTTTTTTGAGTATTATTCTAACTTCTAGAATAGATTCTGCACCTGTCACAAAAATAATTCTGACCAGACCTTTGTTAAATCAGTGTTTCTGTATGGGAATGAGAACTAAGACTTCTTATTCTTCATCTTGATGACTAAATTTTCTATTTATTTCAAAGGAACAGCAATTATATATATATATATATATATATATATATATATATATATGGAATTTAAAAATACTAAGGGCAATTATTTTCAGTAGCAAGATATATTATTAAAGATTGCAAAGTTTGTCCATTAGTAATTATGTTACTTAAGAACAAAAGGCACTCAGTGTGCATCTGAAGCCATGAGTCTTGTTCTATTACTTTCTTCAAGATGATTTTGAGTTTGGCAGTTTTAGAGCACACAGTAGCTTCTTCTAAACTGGAAATGTTTAGAAGATGATGAGAACTTAGTCTGAAATAATCATTATCTGTTCCTAAATCACTAAGAAACTAGTCAGGGCCATTTAGTAAACAGCAGGACAAAATTGTTTCAGCAGTTTTCCCTCTTCATGGGGATGAAGGAAAATTCCAGTTGGACATATGCTGCTGAGATAGGCACATGCAGATAACTGATAAACTCCAGCAAGATTTCAAGGATGTATAAGAGAAATAATTTGTTGTGCTTTTTCTTCTGATAGAAAGGAGACTATCAGTGAAAAGAAAAGGGAAAGATATTCAAAGGATGTGATGGGTTAGGAATAGATTAAATGACAATGTTTACCAATATAGTGGAAAAAATTAAGAATGGTAGCAATGTGGTGCAGGCCTGTAATCCCAACACTCAGGAGATTGAAACAGGCTGCATGGTGAGACCCTGCCTCAAAACAGAAACAAAAACAAAAACCCAAAAAAACAAAGCCAAGCCAAGTCCCCAAACCTCAATATTTATTTATAGAATTATTTGACCCATATTAACTTGTCAGATGCACAGTAATGGAGAAGACTTTTTGTTTCCATAAAACAGACGTGATATTCTCTAGTCATCTTGTTAAAGACAACTAAAATCTCAGTTACTATGTGCAAAGCAAACATGAGTGAACTCTCAAAGGTGTGAGGGGAGAAGTGCTACTTAGGGACTCGAGGACATCAGCAAGTACATCCCAGACTAGGATCTAAAAATGGCAGAGCCCAGAAACATAACTGCAGGCAAAAAGGCCCACGAATAGGCTAAGTCAAGGAAGTGAGAAAGGGTCGACCTAGCTATATTGTTCTATGTTTTAAAATATTTTAATTGACAGAATAACTATGTATTTATGAGACATATGTTTTCACTTTTTTTGAGATATGATCTCAGGTTGAGGTTGGCCTCAAACTCTATGTAGCTACAGATGACTTTGAAGGATTACAGGCCTGTTTTTCATACATGTTAGGTGAGCATTCTACCATTTGAATCACATCCCCATCAGGATACAGTATACTTTGATGAATATATACAATGTTTTAGTTGGTTTTGTGCTGCTACAACCAACAGAATACAGCATACTGGATAATTTCTAAAGAATAGAAGTTTACTTGGCTTGCAGTCCTGGGACTGGAAATTTCAGTTTTGAGGAGCTGCATCTATTGAGGGCTTTGTCATAACTCAGCAGAAGACATCATATGGTGAGTGAATTCACATATAAGAAAAGAAAAATAACCAAAGTTCTACTTTTACTGGGACTCCTATCATGATGAACCTACTCCTGCAATCAAGGTATTAATCAATTCATGAGGCCTTGCACTTCATGATTTAATCATTTAATCATCTTTTAAATGTCTTAGCACTGTCACATTGGAGACTGAATTTCCAACATATGAGCTTTGGCAGACACACATACAATCATAGCACTAGGAAAATGCAAAAAGTTTTAACAATGACTACTCCCGCCAAACACCATAGCAATAGCTGTGGTCATCTCTCTACCTAGGCCAGCAAAGATTGAATGGGACATCTTAACTTTCCACCCTGGTCAGGCTATAAATCATGAATTTGTCCGTCAAGGTGATATTGGAGAATGCCAGTAAAAGATAAGGCTATTGGTCTTTCTGGTCAATAATGAAACTCTTTTTCTTGTAGAATCAGTGACCATGTGGAGAATTTGGACACCGCAGGAAAGTGCCACAACATCAGTCCCTGCCACTAGGGTGATATAAAAAGTGACTTACATAGAGAGAGGACTTTCAGCAACCCCAGCAGTAACAAGACACTGCCTTCTCTATAGCTTGCATGAAAAACCTGTGCCTTCAGAGCGTTGTCCTTTGAATGAGAAATGTCCCCTATAGGCTTATGTATTTGAACACTTGGTCCTCTGTTCGTGACACTGTTTGGGGAAGTTATGGAATCTTTCGGAGCTTTGCTGGAGGAAGAATGTCCCTGGGGACAGGCTCTGAGGATTTATAGCCTTGCCATACTTCCTGTTCTCTGTCTGTCTGTCTGTCTGTCTCTATCTCACTCTCTCTTTTCTTCTCGAGGGTGAGAATGTGGTCAGCCAGCTTCCCGTTTCTACTGCCACATTTTGCCCTGCCATCTCTGTCACGGTGGACTCTGTCCTGGAACCATAAGCTAAAATAAAATCTTCCTTAAGTTTCTTTTGTCTAGGTATTTGAAAAGAAATAAAAGCAATAATTTCTTACAGAAGTGTCATTTGGAACAGTCTAGAGAATTAATAGTTTATCAGGCAAATAAGGGAAAGACCTTCAGGACACGAGGAGGCGATCAGAGCATGGCAGTGTCAGAAGACTGGAGGAAGTCAATGAAGTGAGAATTAGTATTGCAACAGGCTGAGGAGCTGGCTTGGGAAGGTCTTGGGCTACATTGCTGAGGAGAGTATGTACCTTGAAGGGTTTTCCCATGAAGGTGCAAATACATGTAAAACAATGTTCCAGCACAGAAAACTTCACAAAGGGATAGTGAGGTTAGATATGATCAGATTTAACCTTCTAAAAGATAAGGCTGATCCTCAGTTGCTTGGCTTAGGAATGAGATGCTATGTGTGCCATGACATTTGCTTCAGGAAATGCCTAGTAGATTAAACAGCAAGGTATAGATGTTAAATATGTATTAATGCTGTTTGACAGTAAGATCAGGTGGTGACGTTTTTGTGAAATGAAGACTGGGCACACAGGACACTTCTGAGTAACCAGAGAAGTTTGCTTTTTAATCCTCAAGATATTTCTACCACATTTCTCAGAGACATGTCAGAGAATACATTATTGCTGCCCCTCTCAAATTGCCCTAAGTAATTTGCAAGTTAATGTTCCCCGTGCAGCTTTCAGTCAAGCCCCTCACATGAAACAGCAGAGATTCAGTGTGCAATCCTTTTCAAGAGATTGGCCATTATATATCTCAATTTTCCCCTCATCAGTAATGTACCTACAATTAACGCCAACTAAGGAAATAAGAGAGAACACATATGAAGATTAACATACTAATATATTCACTGGAGTGTTATTTAGTCATGATAAACCAGAAATAACCCTAATGTCTCTCACTAGCTGTTTTATTAAATTACGTTTGTTTACCTGGAAAAACTTTTAACTATTAATAATTATGATCTCAAAGACTTGTTTAATGATATGGAAAACTTTTCTTAGTTATTATATGAGAAAAATTGTGGAACATAGCATTTACTTCCAATTTGGGAACCAAAATAATATCAGTTCTCTTCTAAAAGATGCTCATTAATGTTTTTCTAGGTAAAATTATTAAACAATATTTTCTTTTCAAAATTTTCAAACCTTAAAAATTCAAGTTATTTGTTCTCTAACTAGAAAATAAAATTAAATAATATTCTTCTGTGTTTTATGCTTTTATAAGTTAAGTGGGGTCTCTACCTCAATGACTGAGGTATTTTGTTCTAGCATCTGCTGATTTTTTATCTCCTCAACTCCCCTTTCCTAGGAGAAATGAAGACTGCTCTCTTTTCTTAACCTTCTACTGTCAGTTGCTGTCTTAGTTTAAAGAAAAGGGGGATGGCTCAGTATTTAAAAGCATTTGCTGTACAAGACTAAGGAACTGAGTTCACCGCCCCGGGACCCACAGTGGAAGGAGAGAACCAACTCCCAAATGTTGTCCTTTGATCTCCCTGTATGCACATCACATACACATGCCTATGGCCACACACTCAGACACGCATATCTCACACACAATGATAGTAATAGTAAATATAATCGTAATTTTAATCAATTAAAAAAATAATTGTATTATAATAAAAGTTTAATCTAGCCAACCAAAATATTCTGAGTAATGTAAAACCAAATGTACGGAGGACACAGAAGTTGGAAGTGTTATTTCTGCATGGGAAGGGCTTACTATTTATGTGGGAAGATGAGACAATTAGGCTGTCAGTGATTCATAAACTTAATGGTGATTTTCCAAGACTAGTCTATCACTTTTTCTTGACAGATGAAAAAATTAAGTCAAGTGAGAATAAGTGATTTTTTTGCAATACTACAGGAGTAATCTGGAGGAAGGACCCAGGTCCCCTGGTCCACTGGCCTGTGAAAATGCCCAATAATACAAATCTCAAGATTAATGCAAATCAGCCTCCACGAAAGAGTCAAAGAAAGAAAGGGTAAGAGGCTGCTCAGGAATGATCTTCCCAGGCTGGGACTGTTCCATCAGGTCATGAGCCTGTGGGGCCTTCAACCATAGAGAAGACCCTCTCCAATGCCATGGGCAGTTGTTACATCCAAGGTATTAGTCATAAGCACAACACCTTCACAGAGACAAACATTAAATTTTTAATTGGTCTATGAATTAGGATGCTTTCAAGCACAGAAACTCAAATTGCAACAAGTTAAATTCTAACAAAACAAATACATTAAAAGAGTGGAAGGAATGTATTGATTCATATCTGGGAAGGGCCAGAGCAGCTAGCTTTAAGAATGGTGAGTTTGAGGAGCTCTGATGCTGGTGATGAAGCTTTGGCTCTGGCTTTCTGTCTCGCCTCGTTTCTGTGTGGCTCTGTTTGTTGGGCAGGTGTTCCCAAGTGTTTGGCAAAAACTCACTGTCTACTGCTTTGGACTCAAAGACGATGATTCCCTGGAAAGCTCTAGGAGAAAAGTCTCTGGGGAGACTCTTATTTCCCCGGCTGTCACATGCTTGTCTCTAAACCAGCCACTGTTGAAAGAAGATCTCATTCTTTGGAGACTTATCTCTTCTTAACCACATGGACTTCTCTTCTTAAAAGAAGTGTCCTATTGACAGTAGAGGGCTGGGGGAGGGAAAGGGGCTTATCCAGTGTCCTCTGTGACAGATGTATTTGAGCTAAGTGTTAGCCATGTAAGAGGGCTAATAAACATAGGAGAGGAAGCTGTAATGCTGGAATACTAGCAGAGCTTTCTAGAGCACGGCGATGACACATTCTAGGGTAATATAAAATTCTGCTTAGAATAATAGACTAAATAAGGCCTAATTACCAAGTAAATCTCCTTTTAAGAAAACTCATCCCCTACTTAACAAGAGTCATTTTTTATGGCATTTGCTTTTAGTGGTAATTGCAGTGGCTAGACCAGTCCAACTTGCAGCTATTAGAAACAAAATACTCCTTTCTGAACAAACACTTAAGAGTGAGGTCTCTAAGACAAAATTGTAATAGTGATATCTCTTTAGCTAATGACTAGAAGCTAATCATTCATACGTGGTTAATGGAAATTTTAATTAGGCAGCACAATTTCTGAAAACAAAGGAAAATTTGAAAAACTCTGCAAACCTCAGCAACACCTGTTTGTGACAGGGAGCCGGGCTCATCTTTGGTGCAATGTGTGGAGAATTTATTCCAGTAATAACTCCCCTTGACATCAAGCTTTTACCCTGTGATATATTAACTCAATTGATCTTTGCAATGTTCCCATGAAGCAGGCATGATTACAATCATCTACATTTTGAGAATAAGAAAATGAGTCACAGAGAGGTCTCACAGTTAATGAGAGGTGGACACTGAAATCTCCTGCTGATGTTTTCTTTGTAATGAAACATGTTGGAAGGGAAAGAGAACTGAGTCTGAATCCTGGCTATACCACTTACCTACTATACACACCCTAGATCTCATGTTAAACTCTTTTCTAGATAGAAGAGCTGCCAATCATATTCAGTATCAGTACATTGTTATGTTGGTTACTTTTGTGGTATTGTGACACAATCAGTAACATAAGCAGTTTGAGAGAGGAAAGACTGTCTTTGTCTCATGAAGTCAGCAATGAGAGTCTCCAGTTCTTGGCTGTGCTAATTCTGGGCCCACAGTCAGGTAAAACAACATGTGCACGAGGCACAGGCTGTTCACTCCATGACAAACAGGAAGCAGAGGGAGGAAGTACAGAAAGAGGCTAGGGGATGTACAGCCCTCAAAGACATGTTCCCAGTCACTTACTTCCTCCCAGCATGCCTTGCTGCCTACTTTTCACTACCTCCCAATAATGCCATCATATGAATCCATCAAGGGATTAATCTATTGATAAGATCAGAGCTTTTACGGTCCTATCATTTCCTAAAGGCCCATCAACTGACAACAAAGGCCCCAGTATGTGAGACTGGGGGTGGAGGACTCACGTCACCAATTGCCTCTCTCTGAAAGTCCTTTTATAGGTCCCTTTCTTGCACTCTTATGTCATCACATCATTAAGTTTAGCCTCAATGCTACCGTGAGGATGAAGGAGGACAAAAGCCATCATCCTGGTTTGGGCTTAGTAAAGAAGTCCATGCCTATAGGAAAGGGAAGGATATCGCCCAACCCTTCTGGCTTGCCGGGTCAAAACAGGAAGTGAAAGTAGAGGGGATGGGCAGAAGCTGATTTCCATTGTCATTCTCAAGCATAAATTCAGGGGCAGAGGGTTAGAGTTCACCCAGCCCCGCAGGTCTTCTGCATCTTCTCATGCTCATTGTCTGGGAGGAAATCCATCTACAGGCTGCTCCACACTGCGTTCAGGAGCCACATCGGAAAGGTTTGGTGCGCAGTGTGGCTGGCACAGACTGACCCCTGACTTTTCTACCCAAAGCCATGTGGCTGCTGATGACAGGATAAGCCTGTCTGGGTATTTGCTGATGTCTCATTAATTAAAGGCTCCCAGCAAATAGAAGGACATGGAGGATGCTCAGAGATGACAGTTAGAAGCCTTGGCAGTCTGTAAGTCTAATGGACTGCTTGTCTTCTTCACTGTGACCGTGCATTGTGGTTTTATTAACAAATTTAATCATTGAGATTCTCTGTTGCAAATACATTTTGCAGCCATTATTTCTTCACTCTCAAAGGAAATAATTTAATATGCCCTTCATAGCATTAACTAGCACAGGATAAATGCTAGGCTATAAGCAACAGAAAGAACACAGTTTCTTTTATTTATTTTAAAATTTTATTTATTTGTTTTTCTTTTATGTGAATGAATGTTTTGCTCTCATGTATGAACGTACTTTCAAGTGTATAAAGTATCCACAGAGGCAAGAAGAGGGTGACAGATCTCCTGAAACTGAAGTTATGCATGATTGTTAGCTGCCATGTAGGTGTTAGAAACTGAACCCTGGTACTTTAAAAGAACAGAAAGTACTCTTAACCCCTGAGTCATCTCTCTAGCCCTCTTATTTACTTTTCAAGACTTTTATTTTTATTTATGTACATGTATGTGTGTTCTATGTGAGTGAATGCCATCAATACCTGAGGAGGCCAGAAGAGGGTGGTGGATCCCTGGGGCTGGAGTTACAGGCAGTTGTGAGCCGCATGATGTGGATGTTGGGAACCCACCTGGGGTTGTCTGGAAGAGTAGAAAACCCTCTAAGTGCTGAGTTATCTTTCTACCCAGTGAGATCATAATTTCTTTCCAGTTCAATTTTACTTCCTGTTAAAGTCAGACAAAATAATCTCATTTCCAATAAAGAAAACAAACAAACAAAAAAACAGGTAAATGCTACTACTTGTTCTTTTTGCTGCTGAGTTTGACCTCAAGAGCTTAAGCCCCAGGTCCTCATAAGAATGGGCTGCAGTCAGGCTGTGAGTGCTGCCATTCCAAGATCAGTGGCATCAAACCGGAAATCTGATGTAGACAAAGGCTCACAAACAGTATTTTAAATTTACTCTTCTTTCCAGACTTCATTCTAACCAAAGATGCTTTCTTTGTTTGGGCACTGCCTTTCACTGAGGTCAAACGCCTTCCTTTAGACACAGTTTCTGTTCATGAGTAATTTCTCAATGTTGGCAGCATGGCTATTTGGGGCTAGATAATTCTTTGTCATTGTAGCTGGTTTGTGCATAGTCAGACATTTAGTAGCATCCTTGACCGGTACAAACGTGATAGGTTTGTAGAACAACAATCAAGATGGCAGGCAAAATCACTCCACTGAGGATTATCGATAGATAGACAGTGACAGATAGGTACTCTCGGTCTACATAATTCTGCCCTGATGAGGCACCAGATATTATTTATGTAAATTACAAAAAGGCACACCAGTACTCCTTTGGAAACTTTTAACTACTTTGAAACTGACTGACTTAACCTGGTAATAAAAACAATTATTGAAATATACTATTTGGAAAAACATTTAATTGACTGTCATTTCTCTTGGGCCTGGGACTGCACAGCCATATCCACTCCTGAGCTAATCTCTGCCTTAGTCCAGGTAAAATCAGTGATTCAGGAGAGGTTAGATAAGGGGTGATCTTGGGCATAAAGGCCTGTGAAGAGGTGGTGGGGATGAGGGCATAGCCGTGGCCTCTGACAAAGTCCATGTGTATGTCATTCTCTGTATAACTCTACTGAACATCAGTACAGTTACAACAATTGTGGACTTCATTTATTTCTTTGTTTATTATGTCCTCAGGTAACCCTTAAAAATGATTCCTTATTTAGTTATTTCACTTACAGTGCAAATATTTTAAAAATTATTTTTATTGACAAGTAAAAAATTTACATATGTATGGATTGAGGAAAGACTATATTTTTCAGAGACTTATTTTTGTGTCCTATAAATACTTAAAAATCAATTATTCTCTTTGCAATATTAAAGTAGAAACTACATTGTTATTAATTACAGCCACCACGAAATTATTGAAATTATTTCTCCTGCATAACTGAAAGTTCATATTCTTTGACCAAAATCATCCCTGTTCCTTCTATCTCCATCCAGCGAAGGCTACCACAGTGAACCTGAAGCATGACATGAAGAAAGAGTGGTTTGATAGTTATTTGAGGGCCTTTCTTGGCATTCAATGAACTAAAGGCCAAGCTTATTTCAAATGCAAGTTCCTGATGTTATATCACAATCTTGTGTTAGGAGATCTGGGAATCTGTGATTAGTTTGTGAACAAGAAATTCTACTTTCCTTCACAGCCAAGATACTCAAACTGAGAACCCGAGAGAGTAATGAACAAGGAGAGGTTGGTGGGGGAAGGGATGCACATCCATTTTCGAATGGACCATTTGCTCACAAGAAGAAGCAAAATCACCACCTATTCCCTCCTCAGTGGGCTGACGGCTTCATTATTTCCCAGTTAAATCTGAAAAGATGGAAACTTTTATCAAAAAAAATGTCATTTTGATTATTTGACTCAATTTCTCCCCAACATCAGTACCCTTGGTTGTATAGATCTGCAGCCGTATTTTCCTGAAAAATCAATGCACTTGGCTCAACTAGTTAAAAAAAAAAAAAAAAAAAAAAAAAAAAGAACTGAAACAAGCAGCTGGATTCATTTAAGACATTTTCTTATTCATTTCTACTTGAAATAAAGTTTTCAGCAGAATGCCTTTGTGGCAGTTGAAGGCCAGCATAAATTTAAACAGTGTGTTGCTTGCCTTTTAGAAACCAAGACTTCCTGAAGTTTCTGCCAGGGAAACAATCCTTAGGAGTTGGCAGGGACTCTGCAGAGTACCAGGCTCTGTCAGCGTCATGCACAGAGCGGGATACCACTTTCGAGGAAGATGTCACCAGTTCAAACACAGCCTGGCAGGAGGATTCTGAGAATGTGGCTCAGAAGTTGTCAGCTGATACGGTGCCGTTATTCTCTACCAGCCCCTGCCCCGCACCTCTTGGTTTCTGTTCATTGCGTTCCTCCTACCGAGCAATAGCACGGATCTCATTTTCCAAACGAGGGGAGAGTGATAGCGTGCTGTGAAAATCTCTTTTGACTGAAAAAGCCGTGTTTGTCCCCGATTCTCAGCCTTTGCTTAGGTTGATCATTTTCTCTGTGGGAACAGAGCTGTCTAGATTACCTAACACATTTCCCTGAACCCAATCCAGACACGACTACAGCTGTATCTATGGATACCACCCACCACAGTGAGATCAAGGTGGTGGTCTCACTTGTCAGCTCATTCAACAAATATGTGTAATGAATATTGATTAGGATATTCGTTACGGAAAGCCAAAGTAGACCGGGTGTTTACCCTCGCTAGACTCCATGATATTTGAGAATATCAGAGAATCACTCAAATGGCTTAGAAACATAAGGAAAGGCATAGGAGATGGTGGACGCCCTGGGTCTGGCCTGGAGGTCAGGGAAGGCCTCTTAAGAGTTAAGAGAGTGAGGACCAAGTTAAGAACTGAAGAGCAGGAAGGGGGAAAAGAGGGAGGATCATGCTTATTTGAGAAGGAAAAGCTAGTCCTTCTCTCTGGTGGGGACCATGTGCCATTATTGGAGAACAAGGTACTTATGGCTGGGCATGGAGAGTCAACGAAGACGTGATAAGAAGCAAGACCAAGGACTTTTCTTCTATACAGTGGCTTTTCAACATTAGTAAAGACTCAAGTTTTAGCTTCATTCATCTAGAATGCATTTTAGTTTTCGTTCATCTAGTCACTACCTAGAGCCAAGTCAAGCCAGGATAAGTATTTGTTTACATTCTGCTCTCTGACTCTTCCCAATCCAGCCCCCCTTTCAGTTGCCTGAGTAATCTTATTGTGTCCCTTAGCATCGTTCTTGTTGGATGATCTCTTAGTAAGAAGTTCAGGGTGTATCCCTTGGGGACAAGCCCCTTCCCTCTGGCACATCCTTTTGAAACTTCCTGCCCTTCCTTGCTGAAGATGTCCAGCTGTCCTACCCTCCAGAAGGCTGTTCCCTGCCCCTCTGAATGCCCTGGTAAGCACTGTTCTCCCTTTAGACTCAGCTCCAGTGACATTTTCTCTGAGACTTTCTCAGAGAATTGATCTTCTTTTCCTTCTGCCTGCTCTCTTCCATGGAACTCCACCCAGAGCACATTGAAGTAACTCTACATAATTATTTATTTGTTAATATTCCCTTGTAGCCTTATGATTGTACAAGGATTGTCACTATATAGTTTGCTGCTGCATACCTGATAAGTATTTGATGACTCATTAAAGAATGAATTGGAGCAGAATTTTGAGACAAATTATATCTTCCTCTAGTACCCACATTTCCTCCCTTATATGTCTGCTTAGATACCACCCTATGCAAAACATGTTCGTCCCTCTTGCCCTCTTAGCACTTCCATACCATATTTGATTTTTCTTGACAATACATCATATTAAACTACTGATTTTCTCTGGCTCCAAGCTCTCTACCAAAATGTAAGACCAATAATAAAATCACCATTATACTCTGTTCTTCAAGCAGAACAGTAACTAGAAGTAGACACATTTTTATTGACTGATGTTGGTTTATGGTTCATGCTCCATGAGGAGAGATAAGGATAAGATAAGTCTTATCACGTAGGATAAGACTACCAGATTTAGCAAATAGATATACAAGATGCCTCCTCCTAATTTGAAGATCTAATAAATAATGCCTATTTTCGATATTCCTATGGAATATCTGAAGTATACGCACACTGAAAATTGTTTATTGTTTATATGAAATTAAATTAAAATTTGCCTGGAAATTATGCTTAGAGGATTTTCCCCCATATTTTTCATTTAATTAATTTTCTTAGAGATCCTGAAAGTTTTCAGATTCAGAATCATGCTGTATTTTGTCTTGGTCTTAAATGGATAAGATTATCTCATGTCTTTCAAGTGTGGGGAAATGACGTGGTGGCATACGCCTTTATTCCCAGCACTTGGAGGCAGAGGCAGATGATCTCTGTGAGTTCAAGGCCAGCCTGATCTACATAGTGAGTTCCAGGCCACCTGGGGCTTCAGGGAGACCCTGTCTCAAAAAAGACCCAAAAGACCAAAAACAAACAAACAAACAAAAAAACCCTCAAATGTGGGGAAATGATAACCCTTATGTAAGATAATGACTGTTAAAAGTTTTTATAAAAAAGAAACTCATAGGACCAAGGAAGGACGATAGCACCAGTCTGAGATCCTTCAGTTGTTTTCCTCATGGATGTTACTCTTCGTTTGTGCTTGTCACTGTGAATGGTTAACTACCAGTAACAGTTGTCCTCATTTTGTTGAATAAAGGAAATAATTATAGACAATCACAGTAGTGTACCTACTGTGGCCTATAACTTCCTCCAATACCATCGGGAGTCAACTTTTTTTTTCTTAATATCAGACATGTCATTCCTCTCTGAGGAGTGGGCCCTAAATCCAACTCTAAATATGCTGAGAGTGCACATACCGGATGAGCCTCTTTCCCACCTGTAGCACATCTGACAGTGAAGCACGTGAGATGTGTCATTAAGCAGAACTTTTCAGGACCATTCTCCCATAACAGTCTGCATAGCGCCCTCTAGCACTACGAAGGCCAGCCATCCATTTGTAGGGAGTTTTCAGCTCGGTCCCAGCTAGATCTCTCTTCCCATGCTCAAGCCGTGTCACATCTTCAGTAATAGGGCCATCCACTCCCAGTGTGCAACCAGCATTAAATGTGGCAACTGCCTTCTGTTTTGGTAGAAGGGTGCTTCCAAGGCTCCCTTGGCCAACAGCTCATAGGGATGGTCAACCCATGCCTGGTACTGGAGTTGCTAGTTAACAATTATATAAAGTATCCCTTTATTCTTTGACATCTGTAGGCCTTAGCCCATAGAGTCCCCCGAGTTTCACACTATACTTCACCCTTGTGCCCTGTATGAGTTACATTCCATTCTTGTTTTTTCAGGTGTACTTGATGTCTCTCAACTGGGTTTCATATCTGTCAAACACTCAGAATTTAACATTACATTGTCACACAAGGTCTAACAGAGCATGGAAAATTAGTCAGTCCTTTTCTGTCTTTAATTATTGTCAGGAACCCATTTAGTGTCCCAGCGTTCTCACATGGAGCCTCCATGCATCCCTTCATTCTTGCTAACCTCACTGGGCGACTTTATTGGAGGGAGAGTTAGGACCTGATTCCTTGCTGTGGTTTGCAGTCTATGTCAGTGAATTGTGGTGGTGAACAGGAGTGCAAGCCTGGCTGCTTTCCTGGAGCTCAGAAGCTATGAGGGCAGTGAAGGAAGGAAGGCTGCAGCAGGCTGGCTCTGCTGGGATTCTGCATTGCTTACTCTTGCTGCTGAAGCGACTTGAGTATTGAAAAGGAAGCTGTCCTAATGGCTTCTTTATAAATATGTTTAGACACAGATAAAAGGCTGGATGCTAAATGGGGGTAAAATGGATGGTTTCCTTTCCAGCTCTCTCTGCTTTTTGCTACAGTTGAACTGGAAAGAAAAGGAACGTGAAGCCCGAGGGCTCATTTCTAAATGCATATACACACTCCACAGCTTCCATTTATTTATAAACACACAGACGTGATGACACATCCCTGAAAAAGTCTTGAGCCTTCTTCTCACAGTTAGACCTGAAAGACAAGCTTATTTTGAGTCTAAACATTTTGTTTTGTCACAGAAAAGTCACTTTCAATTTGACTTCATTGATCCAAAATCCAAATTGTCGTTAAATAGTGATTTTTTGACAAGATCGTTGGGAAAAGTGTCCAGGATTCCTAAATGTTAAAAAAAAAAGTGCATTAAAAAATCACTTATGGAGATGAACACAAGAAATGATCAAAGTCTACATGAGATCTGCCAGAACAGAGAAAGACTGTGCATTCAGACAGGTAAAATCGTACAGGCTGGGCCTGCAAAGGGCACACTTCATGCCCACAGAAATACCCTCAATGAAAACAAACTGATCCTTTGTTTAGTCAACTTGAGTCTGGGAAGATTTTTCCTATTTATACAGATGCATTCAGAGATCTAACAACTGCATTCTAAACACAGAGTTGTCAACCACGGTAAGTCACTCCCAGATAGTGGAATGAGCAGCTGACCCATATCACTGTGCAAGAGCAGTAAAACCCAGTGACTGCACACAGGCTAAGCTTAGAAAAAATCCAAGGTGGTACTGTAGCTAAAATGTTACAGAGCACTTTGGAGCTGGAGTTTCCAGTCACCCAGAAGCCAATCTGTGGGCTTCAAGAACTCAATGGAAAAATTAAGCCTGACTGGTTTGTGGATCATCTAAACTATGATCCACAAAAACATGATTCCATAGGATTCAAAACCAGATTCTAGGTAAGTTTAGAAAAGCCAGGGTCAATAAGTTACATAAGCCCCTTAGACATCTTTTATATTTAATGTAATGATATTGTGATGCCCCCCCCCAACCATGGGAATAGGATAAAGCATGTTTCCCAAAGGGTCTTAAACACAGAGAGGATCCTTTGGGAAAGACTAAGCACCTGTGTATGGCAAGATTTTAGGGAAAGAATCAGGCCATAAGATGGAGGAGTGTATGAGGAGATGTCTGGGTCCTGCTTCTAGAACTTCCTCCTTACTCATGTAAGCAGGAGGAAGCTCCTTGGCAGTCTAACCTGGGTTAGAAACAGAGTTCTGAGAGGGATTCTCATGGAAGGGGCTGATTAAGGGAATGTTCATGGCAGGAGGAAATTGGTGAAGCTAGATCTGTCAAGGGAAGAAGCTCAGCAGAGAAGCTCAACATACTTGGCCCCTTGGAGACTTTCAGCTTTTTGCTATTTGCTTTACTTACTTTGAGGCTGAGGCTGGCCTTTTGTATCTCAGTGTCACGAAGGCCCTGGAAAAGGCAGAACCTTTCAGACAAGGGGAGTTTGATTCAGGGGAGGGCATTGCATTGAAGAAGAATGCTGTTATGAACCATCTGTGTATGATATAAATTACTCTGGTAAATTCTCATGTGCTGTTTGCACTGCTTTAGAGCTGCTTCTGAGAACAAGATGGACTGTCCTATCCTAGACTACAGGATGTTTATTTTCAGGGAGTGTCCTGAAAACTCCCTGTCCTGGGTCAGGCTGGCCCCCTAACTTTGTGACGGGGGAAAGGAAAACATCAAACATCTAAGGTTATAGAGAACAGCTGGAAGGTAAACCATTGCCTAAAGATGTTGCTATTGTTTAACCCAGAGTATAAATATACCCATCATGTAGAGGTCTTCAATGTCTTTTGTTAGGTTTATTTCTGGATATTTCTTGAGGCTGTTGTAAATTGGAGGGTTTCCATGAACTCTCTCTCTGGTTGCTTGTTATTGGTATATAGAGAGGCTGCTGATTTTTGTAAATTTATTGTGTATCCTGTAACTCTGTTGAAAGTATTGGTCACTTCTAGAAGTCTTTTGGGGTAGAATTTTTGGCATCTCTTATGTGTAATATCATCTACAAATAGGGATAATTTGACTTCTTTTACCATTAGTATCCCTTTGATTTCCGTCTTTTGTATTATTGCGCTAGCAAACTTTCAAGCACTGTATTGGAAAGGAAGAGCCTACTTAGATTTTTGTGTATAGCAGTATGTTGTTTTGATTCATGTTTTTTTGAGTATACTACAACTGCAGGCAAATGGATGGTACTAGAAAACGTTATCCTAAGTGAAGTAACACCAACTCCAAAAACACAAATGGCATATGTTCTCTCTCCTATTTGCAGATCTGAGTTCCAAATCCTTATGGGTGAGTATATATCCTGTTGTAATCACAGGAGCCAAGAAAATGGAAAGGAGCCAAGGAGGGGAGGAAGGAGCTGGAGAGAGGAGCATAGTAGGAGACAAGGTGTTATCAAGGGGGAAACAGGGAAGATGGGGCTATTTAACTGGGAAGGGAGGAGGGAGAGTTGTGCAAGGACTCATGGGTGTGAAGGGGAAGAAGGGAGAAGGAAAAACAGGAGACAGGTGTGGGACCTGGGCCTGTTGCACAAAGGCATTGAGTGCGCAGTGTGACCCCAGAGCCCCTGAAGTTTTGCCAGGTGTCCTGGCCTGTTCTGCCAGAAGCTATAACCTAGATCCCAGGAAGCCATTGCAGGTATGATGTAAAGATTATTTCCTCGTTCCTCAGTGGTTGCTTAATCTTCTCCCTGCCCCCTCAACGGTCACCCCAGACCAAAACCACGTTTGGGGGTTTCGTTTCCTCATTCCTTAATTCCACATCAACCCTAGAACCTCCCCACCCCTAAAAGACTCCCACCTTTAACTTTCCCAGTTTCTGTAATTGGCCAGTAAGGCCACCCTATATAAACCCCTGCCTTGGTTTCAATAAGTGTGCTGTCCACTGATGCAGTCTCCTGAGAATTTTTTCCCATCACACTCTGGGCCACCTGAGGACCTGTTCAACTGCCATCTGTCCTCTGGGATGGCTGGAGCACAATGGCCATGCTGGAGACAGAGACCCACCCACAAATGGCATCCAACATGGAGCAGGAACCCAGGACCCTGAGATTAAGAGTCTCATGCTCTACTGACTGAGCTAACGTCTGTAGACCCCCTGACCCCCTGATTTCATGCATTCTGTCATACATATTAAAGCTTATCGAGTCAAGTTTGTGTCTGCAGCTATTCCTTGGTGTGAGTACATCCACCGGAGTCTGGTCAACCTAATTTCAAGGGGAAAATGAGGAAAATTGGAGAACTTTAACTAGGGAAGGAGAAGGGAAGTTTATATGTGGGTGGAGGAATAGAAAAGAGATAAATAACATTTAGGTGATATGAAAAACCAAAGGGAAATATATTAATTCTATACAATAAGAAATACAGTACCAGACAGGAGACACTTCCCTTCAAGTTGTTGATCATAGTCCAAGAGACTCCCAAAATAACAAAGGCTATTGCTACACCCCTTGATTACTTCCCAGAACTTAAAGGTAAGACCCTATTGCTGAAGACAGGACATTCTTTGGATACAGGACTTGGAGCAATGGAGCTGGAATTAACCTGGAAGTTTCCTCCATGATGACTAACTCTCATAATATCAGAGGATATTATGTAAGCTGCATAGAGAAAAATTAAACAATGGTCCGGCCTAGCTATAAAGCCTAAGAACAATGACTGCTGCAGTCAACGATCTCTGTTAGTGCAACAGAGGCACTTTTATCTTAGGGGTAATCAACAGCTATCTAATTGAACTTAAAACCCACTCAATGGAAGGGAACTCTTGTGTGGTACTGTAAATATAGCCAAATACATATAACTAAAGTTGTCATAAATCCTAGAGAAAAACCCTAAGTCTGTCATATCCCCTAGACAAACATAATTTCTTACTGTATGCTAAATAAGCAGCCTTATATTTACAGACAAGGGTACCTGTCACCACTCACCAATGAAGCTTCTCTTTGCAATACATGGAGGCTATTACAGAGTTTCCAAACTGGTCAAATGCAGAGAATAATTGTCTGTAAGATGCCCAACCCTAAGTGACATATCCTCAGTGCAGTGAAGCTAAGGCTCATGGAATGTGGGGAACAGGGAGCAGAGAGAGCATTAATGCATCTCTCAGTTCTCACCCGCGAATCTTCCTCATGCAACAGATGGTGATGAACATAGAAAGCCACAACTGGCCAAAATGTAGAGAATAAGAGACTATAGAGTGTGTGTCCCTGGCTAGGACTCCTCTATTAAATCTCATCCACCCATGGCTCAGAGACCATTGTGGAAGAGGTTTGGAAAGACTTGTAAAAGCCAGGGATGGTGCATGACCACAAGGAAACAGAGTTATCCAGGCAGCAGAAAACTTGCTCATATGAGTTTACAACAATGGTGATAGCATGCACAAAACTCATGCGAACTCAAACCAACAAAAACACAGCATATAATTGGTAAGAAGCTTCAACCTCAGCTGAGGAACTATTGGCAACTGATCACTGCCGGATGTGATTTTCTATAAGGGAGTGATGCTAGATAGGTTGACCAGACTCCAGTGGATGAACTCACTCCAAGGGACATCTGCAGACACAAACTGGACTCAATAGGCTTTAATATGTATGACAGAATGCATGAAATCAGGGGGTTTTCGGGGAGACTATAGGAGGTGCAGCTAAGGGAGGGCTCTAAATATGATTAAGATGTATGAAATGCACGAAAATTCAATACAAAAATAAAGTAACAATTAAAAAAAATGCCCATCATGCACCCAAAAGCCAGAAGCTCATCCATGGAGAGACTGCTCTCCTCTGTCTGGAAATCTCTCAGTCAGGAACTTTAGCAGGGATACTTCCCCGGGCTTTCCACAGTCATTTGTACTGGATGTTGTCCACTCCTGGCTTGGTTATGATTTACTATCTTCCGCTGTTTCTATCTGTTACTTGGTATTCGTTATTTTACTTGTTTGCTACATGTTTGATAAACCCACACATTCAAAACTGAAAGCACATTTATCCTAGATCATTCTTTGTACCAGAACCCCCCCTGGAAAACAGTGAGATTAGGGTACATGGGGCAGATGCTGACTGGGCCCTCCATACGCCTTCAGAACTGGCTCTGTCTGTCTAACAAAATTTCAAGCAAATTTCAGGTGAAATGGTTCATGAAATGTTCTGTGTCCTTCCTACTCTTGGAGTCCTGAAAGTTGATTTTTAGAAAGAAATGCAAAAATCTTTCTTTAATGAGAGCCTGGTATTTCCTTGAGAGGATTTAACAATAGTCTAAGCTCTTCTCTCAATTCTAGCAATGATTAAGGATTAAAGGAATTGTGATGTTCTCTGTTCTGTCTAGATTCTTCTTTTTTTCTAGTCAAAGAATTTTTCAAAGGGTATTTGACATGTCCATATCCTTTTTAGCAATGCTAAAGCTTTATATTGAGAAAAGAAAGGTCAAGGCTTGGGGGGAAGTTATCTTTGGAAAAAAAGTTTGTTTCATGACTTCCATTTTCTCATAAATCTGTCCACAAAAGAAAGAAGGAAAGAAAGAAAAGCCTTTCTTTTCTCTGCTTGCTTTCTTCTCTTCTCTGTAAAGGAATTCTAGACCTATTTCAAGGAGACTTTAAAGCAATTCTTTGTAGTTCTTAGTGCAAAGTAGAGTAATATGCTTCCTTGTGTAGAGGTACTTAAATTAATTTGCTTAATGATTGTTATTTATCTATAAAGTCTTCACTAGCAAGAGCCTTGGGGATCTGTGAAGGGCTTAGATTTCCTTTTTTTTTTTTAAATCTTTAGTTCCTTTTGCTGTGCATTTTTCAGATGATTGTGGAGGTGGTTCTGCTTAACCTATTCCCTTATTTCTGCTGATGTTTGGCAAGCTTATTTGGGTAATCTCAACATCCTGTCTATTCTACAAAGTCTGGGTCTACAAACTCAAGATCTATGGAAATTTCTAGAAGATGCCATCAGAAAATATTCTTTGGAGTGTCAAGAGCCAGGAAATCAACGGCAGTCTTGGGCAGTATGAAGAAGACGAATGATACATTTGTCTGACCATCATCCTCACTAGATCCATGACCCTTTTGTGAAGGGAACTTTCTTTTATACCCCCAAAGCATAAGAAGTCACTTAGAGTAAATTCCAGAACTCCTCAGCATCCTGCCTTCTGGCCAGGCTATATTCCTTTTGATGGATGTGTGTCAGGGTAGAGAGGGTGGTCAGGGGGCTGTCATGTGTCTGGAACTATTTTGTCATCGTTCTTTTCTTTGTAGCTCATTTCTAAAACCTGTACTTTGAACGTTCCGGGCTTTGGCTTAACATTCAGAGTAACGTTCTCAGAATTCCAAAAATAATAGCCTTCCTTCTCAAAAAAGAATCACTCTATTTTGTCTTTCAAAAAAGCCTGGCTTATGTAAATAAAATGTGCTATAGCTTCCAAGTAGCTGAGTCTGCTACAGATTCAGCAATTCATCTGATTCCAGGCTCCCCTGGGGATGGATCAGTGTGTATCTACATGTTGTTATGAAAGCCAAACTCTGGCTTCAAAGGTGGCTTTGCATACAGGAGAACAGGAAGCAGCAGCTTCCAAATATACCCACACACCACCCCAACATATCGGGGTGAGTTTATAAAATTAACTTGTTTCCTGTGGACATGGCAAATGGTCCTGTAGGTCACAGGAAGTAGAAGCATCCCTATCAGCTGTTGCCTGGTCCTAAGAAAGACATTACTGCATAGGGGCTCATCCTCCAAATAGAATGAACTCATCTCACTGCCACAAAGAAACAGACATCCTCTGTTCTAATCACCAACAATTTTCTTCTCTGGATCCTACTGCTAAACTAACCTGTTTAGAACCTATTCTTTCCTTTTTTCTCCTGATTCAAAAGATGAATAGTTCCTGTTTCTATCTAATGCTGATCCTGGAAAATGTCTGTCTGTTAGAACATAGGCTAAATGACCCCTGAATGTTTCTTGGAGACAACCAGAATCTTTCACATCTGTCACCCCCTCTGTGCACCTGCATCTTGCTTCTATTTTTTGTGCAGTATTTCTCTAGATATATCTGTCTCCCCCAAGAGGTTGTAAGCTGCCTAAGCGTGAAGACCTTGCCTTATCTGTGTTTTCTCTTCAGAACATTTACAGAGCTTGCCTATAATTAGGTGCTCCTTAAAGGGCTGTGAACCAGTGACAGAATGAGTCATATTCTTCAAGGAGATGAATGTGGAAGTTCTGCGTAGAATATCAGAGAAGTGGCAAGGGCTAACTGTAGGAAAGCTGCCAGAGTCCACGTGATGGGTCATGAGCACCTGGACAGCCAAGTGTGGTAGGTGGAATGGCAGGCTTCTATGTGGAGCTCAGAGGCAGATTCAGCAGCTGTGGGAGTGAACAGGAGGATGGGACCACAAAAGATTCCAGGTTTAAAGAGACAGTGGCAGGGGGCTAGAGAGATGACTCAGCAATTAAGAGCACTGGCTGTTCTTACAGAGCATCCAGGCTCGGTTCCCAGCACTCACATGGCGGTTAAAAACCATTTGTAACTTCAGTTCCAGGGGATCCAACACCCTCTTCTAACTTCTGTGGGATTTGCACAATATGGGTGCACTTACATACATGCAAGCAATACAAATATATAAAGAAAATATTTAAAAAGAGTCAATGTCAGATTTTTAAATTTTTTATTTTATGCGTCTGTGTGTGTGTGTGTGTATGGTATATGTACATGTGCTTGTGGGTATTTGCATGTGTACATGTGGGTGCACATGGAGATATGTTCATGTGCATGTAGAGGTCAGAGGTCAGTATTGCCATCTTCTTTAATTGCTTTCCACTTTGTGTTTTGAGACAAAGTCTCTGACGGAAGCTGGATCTCACTGATAGTTGAGGCCAGTTGGCCAATGAACTCTTTCCTCTTCCCCATCCTCAGCACCGGGATAACAGATTCACCTCCATGACAGGTCTTTTGTGTGGATGCTGGGGATCCAAACTCAAGACTTCGTGCCTGTGCAGCAAGTACTTTACCAACCGAGCCATCTCCCCAGGCCCCATTTCAGATTTGACAGCATGCATCTATCCTCTCACCCATCTATTGAATATACAGTACCTCTTTCTTACACCAGCCTATATTTTAGCGACTGAGGAAATAGATATTAAAAAAAGAAATGAAAACAATTAGAATTGGAATTTAGTAGAAGAATTCAGATTTAGATGAGGGAATGGCACTAGTAATTTCTTAGTTCAAACAGTGGTGGGTATATTGGAAATATAGTATCAGCTCTTTAGAGAAAGTTCAGATATTTAGATATATTTGGGAGTCATTACACAAAGAAGAAAGCTCTTCTGGCAGTCCAAGGGTAATGATTTCAGGAAGAAACCAAGTCACAGAAACTGCTGCTCAGAGAAGAGCACTAACCAGGAAATAACAACATGAGCTATATAGGCTGGGAAAGAATTTTTGCAGAACATATATCCAATGAAGGATGTGTCTAAAACATGCAAGGAACTCTTAAATAAAAGTCAATAATAAGAAAACAAACACCCAATTTAAAAATGAGCCAATGATCTGAATGGATAGCTCACCAAAGAAGATACTAGATGGAAAATGAGCAAGTGGAGAAGTGTTATGAAAACAGACTCAGTGTCCAATGTCAATGGGGAAATTGCAAATTAAAGAAATACCACATACCTCTTAGAACAGCTAAAATACAAAACACTGATGACGGTATTCCAGAGAAAAATGGTGCATTGTTAAAGAATGGCTACACCTAACCCCAAAATATATAAAAAACTGGAAATAATTAAGATGTCTGCAGACAGAATAATAGTTCAATACTTTGAAGTATCCTCAAATGATGAAATATTATAGAGGAGTTGTCACAAATGAATCATAGTCCTAAAAAAAATAGAGATGAATCATAGCAACAAAATTGAAAAAAATGAGCTATAGATGATTACCCATTGTGTATATAGCAATTTATGTAAAACAATGACAAATTTATTGTTTGGGAATGAATTCAAAGGCAGTAAACCATTTTCAAAAAAAATCAAGGGAAAGCTAAACTCAGCACTGGATTATTCACAGTCTTGGGGGTGGGAAGAAGGGCCCACAGGTGGGCTTCATCATTGTACAGCTGTGTCCCAGTTTGTTTTTTTTTATGTGTATGAGTGTAATGCCTGCATGTAGGTAGGTGCACCCTTGTCATTCAAAGCAGAGGTCAGAAGAGGGCTTCAAAGTCCCTGGAACTGGAGTTACAGACAGTTGTTAGCACCATGTGGGTGCTGGGAATTGAACCCGGATCCTCTGCAAGAGTCAGTGGTCTTAACTGCTGAGCCATTTCTCCAGCCTTGTGTCCCAGTTCTTAAATTAGGAAATGGATCATTTAAAAAAATGTTTGGGATTGGTGAAATGGCTCAGTGGGTAAAAGGCTCTCCACATAATGCAAGATAAAGAAGCAGAATACATATGATTTCTTTTTTTGCCTTTTAGAAAATGTATTTTTCTCCTCACTTTTATTGAGTTTTTGTGCATTTTATATATTACATCTTAATAAAATTTAGACACGTCCTTCTCTCCCCATTCTTTATCTCCCCCTCCCAGATTTCAGGTATTCTATTGTATATGTTAAGTCCTATTGATTTTTTCTAAGAAAGATTCAACAGCAAGGTTAACAAGACTCACTCATGTCATTAAAAATTCCTAATACAAAACTCTGAGAAGGCTAAAGTTTAATTAGTATATATTATTAGATAATGCAGAGTGTGCCTTTAGTTAATTGTTAAGTGATAGTCTCAAAATCTAAAACTTCCTCCCCTCTCATAAAAAAAAAACTATAGGTTTTGCCTTGAAAACCCAAAACCTCAGCTTGTACTTGTATCTTGTATCACACTGTAAACAGAGAGCAGGTCCAGACTCCGTGAAGACAGCTAGCTGGTGTGTGACAGTGAATCACCCCACTGTCACCGTCAGGAATACCCTTTGTCTTATTCCTTCACATGATGCTCATCTGAAAGTTATTTGAAATTCTCTGTCCAGGAGGTCAGGGTGCACCCCTTACAAGTATTGGTAAACATTGTTATCGCATCACACAAAGAACGTTCCCACAGATTCTGATAAGGAACTAGTTCGATATTAAAATCAATAGCTAGGTTGTGTTTTGAATTCAAACATCTCAGCTCAAATTCAAAACCAGCTCACGACATCAAAGGCTGAGTAGCTAGCAGTGTGTCTGAATAACTTTCTTCTGTTTGTACCTTGTCCTTAACAAGTTTTCCCACAGGGCAATGCTAGCTGCATTAATATTAGACTAAGATGCTCAAACTTATAACTTAGTAGGAAAAAATTGATAGACTTTTCAAGGAATATCCAATAAATTATTGATTAAAATACAGGATAGTAGAGATTTTCTTTCTTATTTTTTTTTTTAAAAAGAGGATGAATTATGTGTCCAAGTACATAAAACTATCAGGGTATGTAAGCAAAGTGGAAGGATGGCAGTGTTTCTGGAAAGACACTTCCTGGGTGTTTTCTTTTTCGAGAGGCTTCCATTCTACCTTGAGAGAATTTACTATTAATCAGAAATACAATTTTGAGTTTTTAAAACTCTTCAGTATTTTGTGAGATTTGGGCAATAAACATATATTTATCAAATGACGTTTCCATTTTGGAATCAACCTTCTTCAACTGAATCAACATGGGATTTTAGCTTGAAACAGGCCGAAATATTTTACAGAATATGAAAATACAAAAAGAGACTTAGCAAGAACCATATTCCTGCCCAACACCATGATGCTGCAAATGCTGGCTGATGCCCATGGTTCTGACATTAAGCTGGGTACTTTGTGTGCTGCTCCCATTCAACCTTGGGTCATGATGAAGACAGTGAAACTGTTAGTCCCGTCTTACTGAGGAAAATGAGTCCTAGGCATTAAAGATTATACTTCTGAATCCAGAGCCTGGCTCTTCACTGTTTCTATAAATTGACAAATATAGAATGTGTAACTGTGCAAGATGAGGAAGCGGGGTCAAGGAGGAACTCACTTTCCACCAGTTCCAGTAGCAAATTTGACTCATTCCAAGATGATTCAAAGGCACTGTTTGGAAGAATTTGCATTCTCTTTACTTTCTTTTTAAGGCTTCTTTTCTGTGTCTGAACTTGAATATTCAGTGGCTGTCCAACTCCATGTAAATTCTTTACACCATCCTGAGTGACTGTCATCCTCTCATAGGGATTTCCGTTGCTCCACAATTAGTTGAAAAAAAAAAAAGCACATTGAATTCTCACTCTAGTTGCAAGGATAAAAGAGATGAACAAGGCAGAATGCCTGGTTTGTGATAAAGAAAAGTGTAAGTAATCACTTACGGTATTGTCGTATGCATCAGACTAGTCTGCTGATGGTACAGTGCTCTTCACCTCCTGAACAGGCTTATTGATCTCTGATAGCTTATATGTGTCTCTTAACACATCTTGAAGTACTTACCTTTCTAGGTGTGGGAACCCCTTATTCTCTTAGATTTTGTAAACTCCTCCACATTTTAAAAAAGCAATGCTTTCCTCAGGAGAAGCTTTCATTTTATTGAATTCATAGACACATATAGAACTTACTGGAAGATTTTAAAAAGTCTGTGAGATCATAGCTTCAGCTTTTGAAATAATGCTTAAAAGAATTCTATCTGACCAAATCACAGGCACAAATTCTAAACATTAAAAAATTTAAACATTAAAGCTATATCAATTTGCTTTGACTTGCAAATGATTTCATGGTATATGAGAGGAAATGAATTTTTGGAGCATTTTTATTTCAAGGACTATTATATTTATTAGTGGTATTTTACGAACAGGATGAATTTAGGAAATTTTATGATGAGACACAGTTCGATATTCTAGATCTTTAGAAATCAGTAGCCTTACTTCTATAAAGCTGTCCTGGGAAAATAAAATACGATCACATCAATTTAAGTATCACCATTCTCAACAGAATATTAACTATGCAATGCTAGAAAAACATCAGTGTAAAACCTAAACAGCAAGAATAGGATGGACTATTATACATGCATATAAAAGCTTTTCATGAAACAGTGTGTCCTAGTTTTATTTCTGTCGCTGTGATAAAAAATATCCTGACAGAAAGCAACTTAAAGGACAAAGAGTTTATTTTAGTTGCAATTCCAGGTTGCAGTCCATCATTGTGGATAAGTCACAGTGGCAGGAGCTTGAAACAGCTGGTCACATCAAATCCATAGTCAAGAGCAGAGAGAAATAAATTCACGCATGCTTAGTGCTCAGGTAGTGCTTTCTACCCCTATCCAGTTCAGAGCCCCAAGGCAGGGAACAGTGCTGACCATTTACAGGGTGTGTGCTCCCATGTGAATCAAGGAGATCAAATAATCTCCCCAGACATTCCTACAGGCCAGCTTGACTGAGACAGTCCTTCCGGAGACTCTCTTCCAGGTGATTCTAGGTTGGGTCACGTTGACAATTAAAACTAACCGCTGCACAGTTAATATGAGAAAATGTTGAGTTTGAAAGAAAAAGAGCAGTGAGGATCTCTGTGATTGCAGTTC
Source organism: Eospalax fontanierii (assembly GCA_035773235.1). Taxonomy (NCBI): domain Eukaryota; kingdom Metazoa; phylum Chordata; class Mammalia; order Rodentia; family Spalacidae; genus Eospalax; species Eospalax fontanierii. Next base: position 30,688,011 of record CM069545.1, on the reverse strand, counting down.
TGTGTGACCCTGCCCCTCACAGGGGTCGACCCTCCCTCAGCCGTCGCACTTATTATCTATGACCCAATAAATTTAGGACAAGGATTGAGATCGAAGAAAATACGCTCCTGGGCTTGGGAGATGGCTCAGTTGGTAAGGCACTTGCAAGAACCCAAGTTTGTTTCCTCGGATCCATGACAGGCCTCCTGGACCATGTTTCCTAAGGATGACAACTGAGGTTCTCCACTGCCCTCCACATGCATGTGCATACATGTGCACTGCGCATAAAAATGAATGTTGCAAAAAAGGCGGAAACTCTTCTGTTGGCCACATATGGAGCTAGAGAGGAGTGAGGGGAGAGGAAGAGGTGTCTGTGTGTCTGGTGGCCTCAAAGGCTGTGTCTAAGCCGGTAACACATCAGTTCTCTCCCTTTCCACTTAAACTGATGTTGCAGTAAAAAAAAAAAAAAATTATCACATTACAACCGGATGAACAAAGAAGAGATAGATACCTTTCGTCTTGAGAACAGATGTGAGCTTTCTGATAAGCTCCCTTGTGTGATAGGAAAACTGTACATATCAGTAAATACAGTACAACACAGTGCTTCTCTGCAGATAACTCATGCATTGTGGATGATTTAATTCTTTAGATTAGCTCCCTACTTGCTGTTCTTGTTTATAGTTATGTCTGGGAATTTACAGGGCTTCCATCAGTTCATTGACCTGACACCCACAGCTGCAACATGTCGTGAGCATAGCTTGAGACCTTGAGTTTAGCAGTCTTGTAAAGCTTGGCTACCGACTCTTCCCTTTCTCAGCCTTTTCTCATGCTCTGGGTCTCGGAAATTTGACTATATCTACAATTCTAATGGTATATTCACCAACTATAAACTCATTGTCTTGATGATGGCAATCTTCCAGCAATGTTCAGCCAAACAGTCATTTCTGAATACTCTCTGGCGCATTCAGCAGATCCTGTGGGCTCATCCATTCTGTATAAACTGATGGTGACTGAGAGAGCCAAACGCAGCCCACTGGCCACCTGTCTTGGCAGTGGGGACCGCCTGTGGGATGACCTGCTATAAATGGAAGATGGGCAATGGTGACCACCCTTGTGTCCCCTCTCCCATCTCTTCCTTCTGTGATTTTGGACAAGAGGAGGACATAGCATCACTGACTTCTCTTTTCATCATTATCTCACCTGGATGGGCTTCTTCTTCACACCCGCCTACATCCTAGGTTATCTAAGCTCCTCCTTCCAGGGCTCAAACTTCTCTGCCCTGAGTTTTGGCAGCTAATGAGGCAGGGTAGGAAGAAATAGGCCTCCTGATCAGGGAGATATCAGGACTGGAAGATAGATAGCAGAAAAGATTCTCATAGCCAGGAAACTAAAATCTAAAATAGCAGGTTACCCAGGTATATAGAAGACTATTCTAGGTATGTAAACACACACACACACGCACACACACACACACACACACATGTTCAAAGACTCTGTAGATCACTATCCATTCACTATTTAGAGCTGAAGTCTGATTGTGCCTCTCGTTATCTGAGAGTCCTCTTACAGAAAGATCAAATTAAAGAGACTGAGGTAACCCTTCTTCACATTGACATGTGCACTTCTCTGCTGAGTGTGTCAGCCCTGGATAGGAGTTTTGCTAGAGAATTCTTGAGATGACTCAACACCTCTAAATCTGAAAATGACCTCAGTTTCTTTACTAAAGAGAGATCAGAAAGATGCCCTGAGAGGTCCCTTAGAGCCACACTGTATTGTTGCTACCAGTGGGGGAAGAAGGAAAGCATCTCTCAACACTCACATTCATCTCCACAGTGTTTCTGAAAGCAGATCTTATCAATTTTCCAATTTCGAAGAATTTTAAACATTTTTCTTGTTTTTTTCTTTTCCTTGTCTAATTGTATTAAGCAGATGATTTAACCCCACCCCTGTATGTCTCAAAAGGTTGATATGAGGAATGGATCAAAAACAGAAAAAGTTTTCACATCCCCAAAGGGTTGCAGGTCTTACTGGGTAACAGTCTGAGGCAAGAAGCCTCACCAGAAGCTCAAAGTGGATCTTGTACAATAACTCCAAATCACATTCTTCGTGGCCTTTCTAGATCAGGAGGTTAAGGCCAGTAAATGAGAAAGGTTAAATGAGTTGACTAGGGGCTAGAAAGATGGCTCAGTGGTTAAGAGCATTTACTGCTTTTGCAGAGGACCAGGATTCAGATCCCAGAACCCACCTGCCAGCTAACAACCACCCACAACTCTAGTTCCATGGGATCTGATGCCCTCTTCTGACTCCTGTGGGCACTGCATGACACAGGTGAATATACATACATACAGGCACAACACTCATACACATAAAAAATTTAAAAACATAAATAAAGATTATCACTTATTTTCAATTTACACATTTAGTTATCATTACTATTACTTCAAACAGATTGTGAAATTAAAGAAAAAGAAAAGTGATTCAAATAAGTCCTGAATTTACTTAACTAATTTGCAACAGCAACTTTAATTTAGATAGCTTCCCATGGGCAGCTTTTCTGGAAGGAGACACTGAAGAAAGACATATGAAAAAAGATTGTTTTGGTGTTGGCCCAGGATTTCAGCAGAGAACACAGTCTGTCTGGGGAATCAGAAAAAGTTTGTGGAGAAGTTTGTCAAAGGAAGTTTAAGGAAGGCAATGAGTAGGCTCTGGGTTTAATATGCAGTATGGTGACTATGCCTGGGAATACTGTATTGTTCACTTGAAATTTGCCAACAAAATGCATCAGGTGTTCCTAACATACAGACAATGATAGCTATTGGTAGTTATAGATATATTAATTCGTTTGTGGCAATTATTTCTCATTAAATTATCATGTTGAATAGCTTTTATATATATAATATATATATTTATATATATATATATATTATATATATATACATTTTTTACCTTATTTATACAACAACACTGGGGAGTGGGTGGGGGGGAAAGACAGCAAGATAAGCCTTCCCCAGTACATCTTTGGAAGACTTAAGACTGCCTACTTTGTTTCTTCCTGATGTCTCCTCTATCCTTCTCTTTGAAGATCCCCCTGGATATATATTTTAAGCTGGTCCCGTCTCTATTAAAATATCAATATTTGGAGGCATAGTCTGAGATTGTTCATAGCACCTTCACCTCTGTGGATACAGACTAAGAGGCACCACCATTCACTTCGTGGTCAGCTTGACAGACCTCTTTTTTTCTTTTCTTAAAAAAACTCTTACTTCTGTTCTTACCATGCTTCTGGGACCCTGGGCTTGGAAGTTCATCATCCGTTCTACAACAAAATATCAGCAGCATTTGAACAGTGCAGTCCTGAAATTTGACATTAAATATGAGAAATGTTGAGACCAAACACCAAAGAACAGCTCTTGCGCAGGTCAGCCATCACCATTATGTATCATCTGAAGAGAATGTTCTTTTCTGTTCCTTTTGTCTCCCTCCTGCTTTCATGACATACAGAGTCTGTTCCCCTCTCTGGGTCCCCACATCCCCTCTTTAGACCTCTTTCTCTTGTCTTACAATCTTTTGTAGCTTTCATGTCATATACATACATACATACACGTATATGAATTTTAATCTAGATTCCACATGTAAGAGAAAACGTGCTCTCAAAGTCTATTGCCTTTTTCACTCAGCGTACTGATCCCTCTCCACGTCCATCCCTTTCCCTGTGAATGTCATGTCATTCTTTGCTGAGTAAAATTCTACTGTGCACACATGTCGCATTTTCTTTATCTCCTCATATATCCAACATGAATTTTTAACTGAGAGTGTCTTGCACCCCATCACTTATTAAATGAATCCAGGAAAGGGCATTAATCAAAGAAGTGAAGATATTTTGATACCTATGAAGTGATAAGGACGAGGAGGGTCAAAGGCAAACTGACATTGCTGACTGCTGTGACCACCACAGTGACCGCCTTCTAGACTTCACAGAAATCACCGACCTACCTCTTTACTGTGGCTCAAATGGCAATATGGACATCGATTATACCACACTGAAAAGAAAGAAGCTGGGAGTGGTGAGAAGAATTAAAATGGGTGCTTTACACATTCATAAAGTGGTTTTTGCACTAAGCACTGATTCTAAATTAAGGTGCACTATGATTTTTAACTCAGCAGTTTTCTATGCCTTGTATGAATAAGCTACGTACAAAACACGACTGTTGCAAAGAAAACACTGCAGTGTGCCAGAGGTCTATGCCTATTAGTGGCTTGGATTTTATTGGCTGTATCCTTACTACTAGTTGATTTAAAAGAATGAACACTAGAAGGTGCATAATAGTATAGGATAAATATACTCTGAATTTTCTAGAATTTAATTTTATTATTTATTGATTGGGTTTTCTAGACAGGATCTCTCTGTAGCCTCAGCTGGCCTGAAACTCACTCTGTATACATCAGGCTGGCCTCAATCTCACAGAGATTCTGTTTCTGCCTCCCAAGTGCTAGGATTAAAGGCATGGGATACCATGCCAGGCTAGAATTTTGTTTTAAAAGAAATGATTATCTAACGCTGGCATTCCATCTTTCCATTCACATCATCAATTGTGACAAACCCATTTCTACCAATGGCAGAGCAGTGAAACATACTGGTTTAGGTTTCTGGCAACCAACTACAGGTTGTGAGGTTCACCGAGAGGTGAAAAGATTAAGGAATCATGACACACAGACTTCTTAAATTACATCCTAGAAAGAAAATATCACTGCTATACGACAAAGATTTGGCACTTTAACATAAAATATTTTTACAACATAAAATTGAGATGATTCGATGGTAAACATGTGAAATTTCCCAGCAGATAATCAAAACAAAATATTGAATAGATATTTTGTTTGTTTTACATGTTGTGGTATGAATATTCATTTCTTCATCTATTTCTAATTTAATTTTGGGACAAGGTCTCACTTTGGAGCTCAGGCTGGATCATGTCAGTCTTCTTCCCTATGAACTTCTGCTGCAGTCGTCCAGGTGAGCTAACAGCTTAATAGGTCTTTAAAATGAATTAGTAACCAACATGGAAACTTTTGACTTCACTAATAACTTTTAAATATAAATTAAAGTAGAAAAGAGGTACTGCTTTCAGACCTTAGATCAGCAATCTAAAAAAGCCAAAATTGTTTTTGATGCTTAGGTGACTATTTTATTGATGTTTTTGTAGACTTCTTGAGTCAACATAAGCATAAAACACAAAACAAAAAGTTGAAATAATGAAAATTAAATGGAACTTGGATAACAAAACTATTGCCTCGCTATCCATCAGGCTAGGGTAACAGATCCAGATTGAGACCAAGCTAGCTGCTTAGGAGTTAGAAAACACATCTCTCCAGGTCATACTACCTTGGTAAAGTATCGCAATGGTTCCTTTCTTCTAGGGACTATTACTCTTTTATGAACGATCTTGTTTTCTGAAGTCAAAGACTGCCAGAAACCATGCTCTTTGAAGTCATAAAAATAGGAAAGAAGTATCTCATCTTCTTGCTAGGAGTTCTGTAGCCACTGTGACCCCCAAGACACAGCCTTGATTTCTAACCCTGTGCAGTGCCACAGATAAAGTGGTTTCTAGGTGCAGCATTTTTTGTCTAGATTAACTTTGTGGTTTCCAATAAAAACACTCCCAGGGCCTTGAGGTCCCAACCTCAGGTTATTTCTTTTTACACAGCTCTACTTAGCTCTGGGCCTTCCAAAGCGCTCTACTCTCAAACCTTCAATAATTCCATTTCTTCCTTCTCTAGGTGAGACCACTCAGTTCCTCCAGTAGTTTCTGTCCTTGAAAAAAGTCAGTAATCAAGAAACAGGAAATGTGCGATGGTTATAACTTCTTAGCAATCCTGTCAAGGTCCCTTACAATTCTTTCCTTCTTCCTCTCTCCCTTCCTCCCTCCCTTCCTTCTTTCCTCTCCTTACTGTCACTCTTCTCTCCCTTTCCTTTCTGTTTTTATGTTTTTCTATTTCTCATTTCTATCGCTTAGACATATTTAGAAGGTCCTTATGCTAGGTACCAACCCCAGGGCATGGTGCTGACCACCTTGCAGATGTTCATGAGGCACTACTTGCAGGATTTAAAATTCTCTGGGTGGCAAGACACAGCACACAGACCCGTAGAGAAAAGGCAGGTAAAACTCTAATACTCACAGCTCCTGATAAGAGAAGGCTGCCAGGTGGGGTGTGAATGCATGCATGCATGTGGCAGTCAGAGTTTGACAATGGGTGTCTTCCTCTATCACTCGCCACATTAGTTTTTGAAACATGGCCTCTCACTGAACCTGAAGCTCACCAACTTGGCTACACTGGCTGGCCACCAAGCCCAGGGATCCTCCTTCCTCTGTCTCCCAAGTGTGAGGATTACAGGTTTTGATGTACTTGGATTTTTTCTTTTTAATATTTATTTTCAATTAAATTTTCAACCCAGATTCTCCCTAGAGATGTTGGATTCCCACTGTCCAGGTCCACTCTGCACTTGTGGAGAGCTTCATCTTTCTGTATGAATGTGTATATGTATGTGTGATTCTTTACCTGTGTGTATGTGGTTCTTTATCTTTCAATAAAAGTTTGAGTGTTAAAAAGTCAGTCAGTAACCAGAGGTTTTTACCCTATAGCCTTGGTCTGATGGTGGCCTTTGCAACATCATCCTAGGACACATCAAAATAACTATGATGACTGTCTTCATGTGATAAGATTGTTCTATCATCTATAGTAATTTCTGCTACCATCGTGTCTCGTGTCTCACCACTTGGGGCCAGCCAAGTGATGGAAAGGTTTTGGACATACATACCTGTGACAGGTGCAACAGCCTTGATAATTAATTGATGCTAATGAGTTGTATACTCTAAAGATGGTTAAGATAGAAAAATATATGTTCTATACATTTTATCAAAAGCTAATAAACAGAATTATGTGTCAAAGATGTTTAAATAGTAATGAATAATTTTCCCTCCCTTTGGAGGGGTTGAGGGCGAGTAGACGCAGAGTCAAGCCAGAGACTCTGGGAGTTGGATGGGAAGCAGCCCAAGCACGTGGCAAACTCGTTTATTGAATATGTGCACAAGCTCTTATGGGTCTGGAGAGCCAATGACCTTATGGGGTGGGGTCCCAAATACAGCCAATAGTAAGTTTGAACCCAGGTAGGCAGGTACTTTCCAGATGCTGGTCTCACAACTAGCCAGAGCAGAACTCACAGGAGCCATTCCTCTATTCCTCCTAGCAGGTGGCCTTAGGCTAGGCCCACCTTACATTATGCCCAACATATCCTCCTTTTTGTTTTTATTAACTGAGTGACCCTGGGAGGCATGATTCTTTGCCATGCCATTGTTGGCCCCAGGCCCTTAGGGATCACCTTAGGTGACGGTGCCTGTCTTAGGTCGCCCTGGCCACCAGGGTCTTACCCGTCATTGGCTACCCACCATCCTGGTGAATTAACCTAAGGGGTTCACCTTTGCTGGCAGTGCCTGTCTTAGGTTGCCCCAGCTCTGGAGGCTGGACAATTAGCCCTTGGACAGAGCCTCACTCGCCCCACCCACCCTGCCCTGGGTGGGTCCTACCAACCGCTCCACCTGCTCCACACTGGGGAAGTCCTACCACCCTGCTGCCTCTTTCAACTCTCCCTGTTAATGTAGGACCAGATGCAGCAGTTAGGCCCTGGTGGCCCACTCCCCTCACTGACCTGGCTCTCATTCGCAAAGCAGCTCAGGAGTCTGGTGTGGATTCCCCATATTTTGAACAGGTTCTTTTACAGTGGGCCACGCACCTTCAGACTTATTATGATTGGTATTCACTCCTTAAAGCAGAATACTACACCCACAGGAACCATTCCTCTATTCCTTCTAGCAGGTGGCCTTAGGCTAGGCCCACCTTACATTATGCCCAACAATCATCTTGTAGCTTTCCAATGAGAAATTATTTCTTTCATAATAAGGAAAAGTTAGGCAATATAATTTTGATTAAAATTAATCATTATATCCCATATATCACAATAGTAACTATATCTAGATGGGAAAATTATTCATTTGTTTTTTCCTTCTTTTAAATGTTTTCCTCTGAAATAATTTAAATAAAAGTATATTATTTTTAATTAAAAGTAAATCACCAGTTACTATTTAAACACCTTTGACACATAATTCTGTTTATTAGCTTTTGATAAAATGTATAGAACATATATCTTTCTATCTTAACCATCTTTAGCATATACAATTCATTAGCATCAATTAATTATCAAGGCTGTTGCACCTGTCACAGGTATGTCCAAAACCTTTCCATCACAACAAACTACACCTTCTTCCAACCACCTTGACATTGAGAGTCTATTCATTTTCCCCCTTTTCTCCTCTGACTGGAATACTCAATTTTCTTTTCTTCTTTTTTGAGACAAGGTCCCACTAAGTTCCCTGACTGCCCTGGAACTTGTTTATGTAGGCCAGGCTGACCTCAGACTCACAGAGATCCACCTGCTTCTGCCTTCTGAGTGCTGGCATTAGTCAGTGATTAAGCAGGGTCATTGGACCCTCACCTGAGTATCCAGCCACTCTTTCTAGCCAGCTGTATGTAATTTTTCTATAATCACAAATAGTTTCCCAGATTTGGGGAGGAAATTTGGGGAAGGCTAGGAAGAGAAAACTTGACTCATATGGTATTGAAAGGCAACATTCATGCTGGATAAAATTTGCAGTGCAACTACTCTCAGGCTACCCATATACCTGACAGTACACCTCATCCATCTCTATCCTTCTTTCAATGAAAGAATAGAATACAATAGTCAACAAATCCAACTGTGGTGATCTTTTCCAAGGAGGCACAGTTGAAGTTATGAGGGTTGCAGTTATTTGTCTCAGAAGAATGTTGTACAGCATCATCTTACTATAAGAACGTGGAATTAAAATTATACATATATGATAACGTAATGAATTAATATTACCTGGTACTTTTAAAGTTTCCAGGTAAACCTTATAGAAAACATAAAAGCCATTAAAATCTTTTTTACTTAAGTAGTTTAGAGAGTGGTCCACCAAAACCTTGCTTTAGTCTTGAAGGAGTATAAACACTAGGTAAAGAGAAGCAATTGGTACATAGCAATACATTATCAAATTGAAGTTTACAAACTCTCTGGCATAATCATTGACTAAGGAATTTTAGGCAGAGGGTGGTGTCTATCTTCTCCAGGGACTGTGAATTGTTATTATTATTATTATTGGTTTGCATTAGTCTGTGTTAGTGACTTTTTTATTGTTGTGAGAAAATAGAGAATCCCATTAGCTACTTTTGCTATATACATTTGATATTATGAGATGAATAACAATATCCTCTGTTGACATCAGTTTGTTTTTTAGTTGTTTTCAATAGCATGATGCCTTTACTCTGAGGCTGTTTTGTTCATTTTTTTCTTGTCACAGAGTCAGGGGAATGGCCTGAACCTGGACAAGCATCTTGGAGAACATTTTGAGATAACAGGTTTGAGTGTGAAGTGGGAGGCCAATTCCACGTCCAGAGTGAGCTTCTCAGTGAGCTCAAACAGCACATGACAATTTACTAATATGATTTACACAAAAAAAGTACTTGTGTCTATTTAGAATTTAACTCAGTGGTTTACGTTGGACAGGAGAGCTGCTGAGTCCAGTGGCTACTAGCAGGAATGAAAACATCTGTCCTTTTTATAACCTGTATGCATTTGTCTAGGTTGGCAAGTCTTCTCATTTGCTGGGTCCTTTATCCAGAACAGAGATTGATTGACAAGAGACAGAACATTTGATATTAAAAGGCCACCTCACTTGATATTTCTAAACTTTATGAAACCATGGGTACTTGGTAGTGAGCACCCAAGATCAAGCAGGACCAGACTGACAGAAGTTACTGCATTTATCAATGTCAAACCTGAGATCCTCTCTGTATACTTGATGTGACCAGATGCATTGAAAGCTTCTACCCATAATCAGTTAGTTTGTATCTATTCATGATGGCAACAACCTGAAAGATTTAATAAGTACTTAATTTTTTTAAAAATATAGATTATGGATAATGATTATATAAGTTAGGAAAGGTTTTCTGATCTGGCTTTCCTGTGGGCTGAACTTTAACATCTCCTTAAATGTTCCCTGACCCTTTTCCTAAAAGTTATAACTTGTCTGTTTAAATTTTGTTCTTTAAACTAGATGAGAGGCAAGACTATTAGCTCTCAGGGTGATTTCTTTTAAAGAGGGCTCTCAGTCTGTCTGAATTAGAAAAAACATATTACAATTTACTATTTGTCATTTTCAATTAAATACCCATAATCTGGAGAATAAGGAACGTAGAAAACAATGATACCTAAAAGAACCTGGAAAGGGTTGATAAGAATGGTCTTTCCCTTAGTCTGTCCAGGACTTTGTAACTAGAAAGTAAAAAGCAGAGATGCTCAGAGCATGAAGGGGAAAGGACCAAAGCAAGCTAGGAGCAACTGAGAATTAGAGAAGGAAATATTCTATTTCAGGGGAAAAAAATGTTTTGGGATCACAATGCAGAAAAGGCAGGAATTAAGACCAGTGAAGGCCGCATCTTAAGTCTCCCACCCAAGCAGGTTATTTCTGTTTATAACTACTGTGTAGCTATATCCTGGTAGCAGCTTGTCTCTTGTAAGGTTTGGCCCTGAAGTACTGTAAATTCATATGAACTTCCCAGGTCTAGTCATCACAAAGTGTCTTATGTATTTACTGGTTTTTACAGGGAACTATTTTGGGTTCTAACATTGTTTGCATGATTATCTACCTGTTTTTAAGGGAAATTGTTTTGGATTTTAACATCTTTATATGGTATATTTGCTAATTTCGAAAAGTGACTATTTTAAAACTTATATTGTTTTACATAATATATTTGTCAGTTTCTAAAGGGAACTTGAAATTTTTCTAGCCATGGGCCTCAAGACTAGTAAGCTGACACTTTGTGATGGGTATAAGCTTGGAGGCCAGTGACTGTACTCTCTGGGATGAGAATTGGAGAGTACAGCACCACCATGAAATGATATTGCAGGCAGGAAAAGCTCATTACCTTATAAATATTCCATCCATGTATTTAGCATAATTTAAGGTAAACTTACCTCCCTAGGGGTGGTCCTAGGAGCAAATTCTTCAATGAACTGGAAAGATAGTTTTTCTCAGCAGATGCACCGGAGATTGTTTAGTCTATCTCAGTTAATTTTCTTGGACTATTTGCTACTTTAACACTTCAGTGTGTCATTTTTCTGTAATTCTCCTTAATAACACTTACTTCTACATTGCATGCTCAGACAAGAATGTACATATTTAATCTTCATTGGCATGATACAACAAATTTGACAGATACTGTCCCAGACTGATATTCAGTGACCACAAGTGTCCAGCATCTTAGGTCCTTGGGTCAAACACAACTGTACTGAGAAAGGTCCCATTGCATTCAAAACTCTGGTATCAATCAGAAAGAGGAAGGGGATGATCAGGAGCTGGGGGTGGGGGTGAGTAAAAGAGAATAACAAGGAGCAAATAAAATAAAAACATATTAAATACATGTATGAAATGTCATAATGAAACCCATTATTTCATATAGCTTATTTGTACTAATAAAAGCTTGAAATAAAAAAAAGAGGGAAGGAGTGTTAGAGTTTCTTTAGGTAAAGCTCAAGCTCAGCTGAGCAAAATTTGCAATTTTTCTCTCTTGGGATGTGACAGTTCTGGCTGACACCATTTCAATAAGTGTCACAAAATTCTCCAAACAGTTTTTACTGTGATTCAAAACATCAATTTGGCATTCAGCACCTGCAACCAAGTGGGAGTGAAGGTGTATGACTGTTAGAATTACTGACTGTCATTTCTGAGATGGTAATTGGTCACTGGAAGAACATTCCAGAAGGCTGGGCAAAAGGCCAAGGACAACAGTCTCTTGAAGCCAAAGACAGGCCAGGTGAGCACACAGAGGATGTTGGCTACTGTCAACAACAAAGGAGATGCTTAGCCCAAAGTAAAGTCATTCACATTCAAACTATTATTTATTCACATCCAAAATATTATTTTTTAAATGCTAAAAAACTTACAATACTGAGCTATAAATATTTTGGATATAATCATGGTTAGTAAAATTGCAATGAATTCCAAAACTGTATATCATATAATGTTTCATTAATATGAACACTATATGTTTTGTCTACCAGTTAAAAGTAAATTTAACTTGAAATTGAAAAATAATTAATTAAAATATTGTAGCTGATTTTCAAAAAATAGTAAAATATGTTTTATTTTAATCACCACAAAAATATCTATGTTGCTACACACTGCAAAATTGTCATCCTTAATTCTTATTATCTATAATTAGTTTTCTTTCATGCTTCTCTGTTCTTGTCTTATGACATCTGTATTTGTTTTATGAATGCAGGAATAACTGTTTTCAATTTTAAAATTTAATTGTACATATTTTAATTTATATTTTGAATACATTTTTTCTTGAATATAAGAACTGTGAAATTAAACATCATGTTGACTGTAAGTCAAGTGAATGGCTGTTAGAGGTGAGAGAGAGTCTTGTCATTAGAAAAGAACAAAGGATTCTTTGAGGCTTTTATTACAAAATTTTACATTCTTTGTGCTTAAAAATTAGGAATTAAGCTTTCTGTGCAGGTTAGTTTTTGTCAACTTCATATAAACTAGAGTCATCTGGGAAGGCGGAACATCAACTGAGGAATTTTCTCTATCAGCTTGGCCTGTGGCCATGTCTCTGGGGGCATTTTCTTGATTGTTAATTGATATAGGAGGGCCCAGCCCACTGTAGGAAGTGCTATTTGTAACAGCTGGGCCTGAGCTGTATAGGAAATGTAACCGAGCAGGCCAGAGGAAGCAAGCTAGGAAACAGCATTCCTCCATAGTCTGTGCTTCAGTTCTTGTTTCCAGGTTGTATCTTGAGTTCTTGCCTTGGTTTCTCTCAATGGTGGGCTGTGGTATGAAATAAATAAACCCTTTTCTCCCCAAGTTGCTTTTGGTTATGGTGTTTTTCAAAGCAAGAGGAAGCAAACTAGGATACTCTCTGTTCTGAAGTTTAGACGTCCAACATCAAGCAGTCAGTAGGTTTAGTTTCTCCTGAAGTCCTGTCTGACTTCTCACACATTCTGTGTCCTCACATTGTCTCTGTGCACACATGTTTAGTGACTCTGTTTGTTCAAATTTTCTATCTTTATGACAACACCAGCCATATGGGATTAGGGCTCACTCTTAATGACTTAATTTTACAGCTTTTAGAGGCTTTCTCTAAGTCACACTCCAACATACTTAGAGTTAAGGCTTTCAACTTAAGAATTTGAAGAAACCACAGGAGGTTCAGGATATAAAACTCCAAAGCCTGCTTATAGTAAAACACTTCCTTCAGCAAGGCTCCACCTCCTAAAGCTTCCACAGTCTCTCCAAACAGTGACACCATCTAAGTGTTCAGACACATGGGACTCTGAGAGCCATTTCATAAACCACAGCAGGAGGGATTTAAGATTACTACTAAATTATATATTCATGTTTTATGAGCTTTTGATTTTTGTATGTTACAGTTTTAAAAAGTTTTAAGCAAGCAAGCTAACCAAAATAGCAATTCTGAGTTTACTCTTTTGGACTCTGTATCAAAAAATAAATTCTGTCTCTCTCAGCATTACAAATGAGGTATGTGTACTAAGAAAAATTCAGTTCATATTACCAGCACTGATTTCTTTTTCAAGGAAGTTATAGGTATAGTGGCTTACACCTGTCGTCTTAGCACTTGTGAAACTGAAGCAGGGGGATTGCTGTGAGTATGAGGGCAGCCTGGGCTACAGAATGATTTCCAGGTTAACCTGGCTGACAGAATGAGACCTTATCTCAAAAACCCAAAATAGAGTTAGAGGATAGAGTATTTTGGTATATTTACTCAGAAACCCTAATATATATATATATATATATATTATTAAATTTTAATTTGTGACAACTTCTGTATACCCAAACTATGTTAAATGTAAACTCAGTATCTAAACAGTCCCCATTCCTTCCAAACAAGCAGACTTGAAACAGATCTCCCTCTTGTGAATTATGCTTTCGGCTATGAAGTATGTACCTTTTGGAAATAAAGTTTTCAGCTAAAGAAGACTAGCAACCATGCAAAAAATGAGGCATACTGAGACCAAGGGAATGGAGAGGGTCCTGTTTCCCAGTTGTTCTGAGCATGTGAATCCCATAGAAGTTTATTATAATGTATTTTTTCCACACTCTGCCATGGAGCTACCTAAAATGTAATTGCTTTTTGCATTACCTTTTCTTAGTAGGAAGAACTGGAAATTAGGTTATGTGGTATGTTTGAAAGGTAAGAAAAGCCTTTCTGTCTAGGGAGAACCTCTTAGCATGAGATCCCCAACATCCCATTTATTCACCTGCTGGTTCTCCTTCAGGGTACCAGGTAAAGGAAAATACAAAGGAAGTGCTTGCAGTTCCTGTCTCTTAAGATGCTCTCCATCTCCTGACAGACCAGGTGGGTAAACTGGTGATTATAATGTAACAAGGGGAAGCAATACCAGAGGCCTATCTCTGGGATTCAGAAATGGAAGCAGATATGCAAAGCAGGCTGAAACCTCAGGGAATTCGTGCCAAAGGGGATTCTGTGCTTAAAAGGAGGAGGAATTGATTAGGTTACAAATGAGCAGATGGAAAAGTTACAGGGTCCTCTGGCATCGCAGGGTGCATTGCTAAGGTAATTTCCATGTTCCAAAGGCAAAAAATGGAAGATGTGTGTAGAGAGGTAGAAGGGAAAGGAACTCTTGATGTATATTAATAATATTGATGTAGGATTTCTTCTAGCTGTATTTGTCTTGTACCTGGATGGAGGAGGGACGTGTGGGAGAAAACGGAAGGTGAGTGATCAGGAGAGAAGATGAGAGTCTGAGTCCCTGGCATTAGCTGGGATGGGGCAGATGTGTGGAACTGGCAGGGCCTGTGAGTAATTAGATGCAAGGGTGATGGAGGAACCAAGGATGAGCAGAGGCTCTGGACTCCAGATGGAATGATGTTGATACAGGGGAAATGGGCTCCCCTTCTAGGGTTCTTAGTTTCATTCATAAAAGAAGTTAAGAATAGACTTTTTAGATAATTTTATCCGAATTTAAGAGGGAAAAATGTCCTCAGGTTAGGCAAGCAGTAAATCTTGGCAGCTGCCTTGAAGAGGAGAATGGAGGGGAGAAGGAAAAAGAAACTTTGGATGCAGGTGAATTTAGAGTGACACGAAGGTGAGAGTCATGTGGTAGAGAACAATCACATGATGGGGAGTTTTAAAGAAACAGCAAGAAAGCCCAAAATGTTGGGGCACCCCTAAGTGCTAGAGGAAGCATGGTTAGAAAAGAGATATAAAGGAGAAAAGGGAAGGTTACTCTTTCCTAAAGAATTCAGAAAAGCAGGCAAGACTTATGGAGAGTCACATGTCTATGACCTCAAGGACTGAACTAAGGGGTGGGAATTCCAAGCAGGGAAAGTTCACCATCTCCTTAACATGCTAGGTATTCCACCTATCTCCTTAAGGATAACCTACCTTCTTAGGGGTGGTTCTGTGACCAAGTGATGGTCACGCACACAGGCAATATACTCATACACATAAAAGATAAAAATAGAATAAATAAAATATTTTTTTAAAGACATGGAATTCTAATCTTTAATCCTGTAAGACATGTTTAAGGAAAGACCCTGTGCATTCCCAAACCTGATGGTCTGGGCAGTAGACCTATTCCCTCTTCCTTTGCGCTGATTATTTTAAACTAACCAACTGGGAAAGACGATGAGGTCAGACCCCAGCCAAGGGAGAAAAGACACAGTATTCTTGTGTTGGGATAAAAACCTCTCAAGCTTCTGGGTCCTGTGTGCTTGCTGGATCTGACTGACCATGAAAAGTAAAAAAGGAAAATCTGTCTTGTTGAGTCACTTTTTCTTTATCCAAGTGTTCTTTGTATGATATTGGTGGAGTCCTTGAACCTTGGATTTTATTTCTAACAAGAAGGTGTTAGTGGCTTTGATTTGAAATAATGAGAAGAGGTAGAGCAGCACAGGTTGCTAGATTTCTGACTTTAATATCCTCCTTTTGCTTCTTTCCTTTTGATACCTCTGTTTCTATTATTAGATGGCTAGACAGATATTAGTAGGCTTGGATGCCACTGAGGAAAGGCCCCCTCCTTCATAGACTTTGGACTCTACCTCTTGTAAACCCAGTCCCTAACACTCTCAGGGGAAGACCCTCCTTAGGATTTTAATTACAATATAAAAGTTGAAGCTTTCTCGGTCTTGTTAACACTCATTAAGGAAAAGATACTTCTTGATTAAAAAAAAAGAATATAAGTTCTATCATTGGCCTTTGGTGCAGATACCAGACATTCTAAACTACCCCAAATATTACGTACTACTGTCTCTCCTTTTAAGAGTCAGTTCCTGTCCATGAAGCCTCCCTCTACCTCCATGATCCTTCAATAGACGGGAAGGTTTAAATGAGGTGGTGAATGGAAGGGCGGGGCAGAAGAGGACACATAGAGAGGGATAATCAACTCTAAAGGCCCTCAGAAAAAGTCACCTGGACACCTACTACTATAGAAGCTTCTTCAAGTATATACACATACATTATTAAAAGAGATTAGAAAGAGTTATAACAGTGGGACATTGTCCCTTCTAGACACAATAGGCTAACAAAATAAAAGCCCAATGCCAGGAATAGACTCCCTCTTCTGAAGCTATAGATCCTCACCAATACTAGCCACTGCCTCTGCTTTTGGTTACCCACTAGAACTTAATGGTAAGTCTCTATTGCTGAAGATACTACATATATGAGCTATAGAACAAATAAGAGAAATCAAGCTGGTACTGACGTCAAAGCCTCATCTCTACTGGTTAGCTTTTATAGTGCTGGGACATGCTATGTATGCTGCCTAAAGAGAAATTAATCGTCGACCTTACCCAGATCTGAATCCTGTGAGCTGTAACAGTAACAGACTTGGCAAGATAAAACCATTGGTTCAGTAGTGGCATGACTATTATAGAAGTAACCAATCATTTTCTAATTGAATTTTAGGTCTACTTCATAAGATGAGCACATACCTGACACTGATTTAAAGCCTAAGAAACTCTGGCTAGATAAGTCACAGGCCATAAAAGAGAGCTTAATACTATTATTCTGACAAATAGACCTAGTATTAGACATACTTCTAATGACTTATTAGACTTAAAGCACCTCTCAGCTCTCAAAGAAGTTTCCTTATGCAGAAGATGATGATTAAAACAAGACGCAAAACTGGCCAGTCTGCAGAGAGTAAGAGGCTACAGACAAAGTCCCAGCATAGACCTGAAGAAGTGGGTAAGAAACCCCAGTCCTACCTGTGGGACTACTGACAACTTACGGCTACCGGAAGGGGGAATGTCGATCTTCTATAAGGTTAGGCTAACCACGTTCCAGTGGATGGGTCCATATCAAAGGTCATTTGGGGACAAAAATATAGAATACTTGAAATTTAGGCTTGAGGGTAGCAGAGAGTACAGATTGGGGAAGGGATCTAAATTTGATAAAAATGTATGAGATTCACAAAAATTCAATTAAAAAAGAGTTTCTACAACTGGGCCTGTCAATCACTTGGCTAGGAGTTCACCCCCAGGAAAGCTGAGTAATCTGAAGACACTAGGGAGCAGGGAGGACTCAAACATTTCATGAGATGATACATGTATCCTTCCAGAAGCGTCTCCCTCGGCGCAGCTGCTCACAGGGCTTCTATCACATTTCTGGTCTTCTCAGAAGAGCACAGCTTTTCCTTTTCCTGCTGTCTTTTTCCTTTGCTTCCAGATACTGGCCAAAGCCTGGGCATCCTTTCTCTAACTGGGCTTTCTCAGTCTTTCTCTGAAGAGCTACTCTCATGCTGTCTGCCACGTGTCTGCTTGCCAACCTGCACTGCAAACTGCATGGCTTTCTCTCTTTTTCTCCATCTCCCTCCCCTAGGAAGCTGCCAAGATTTACAGCGTGCCTGTCCCATTGTTTTTCTCAAATTCTGAAATTGTTCTTTCTTTAGTTCGATTTTAAATTCTTTTATTAAGGAGATTAAGAACCCCCCAAAAAGGAAACCTTGGCTTCCCCAGGATTACTTGGAAAGGAATTGATATTATTTTCAAATAAATTACATTGAGAACTTGCAAGATGACTCAGCCGATAAAGGAGCTTGCTGCCAAGCCTGATCATTTGAGTCTGATTCCTGGAACTCACATGGTAGAAGGAGAGAATCGGCTCCCTCACGTTGTCCTCTGATCTCCACACACACTCCATGGTGCCCACAGACATAAACAGATACACACCCACAAAATAAATAAATATATTTTATATGTTATGCTGAACTTTAAAGCACTGAAAAGTTGTTTATAGCATATACATATCTAAATTATTTATACCTAAATTACACACTCTTAGGTATCATCAAAATTAACCATATCATTTATCTCTGGGTTAAGAGTGTTTGGCAAAATTCCACACCCAAGGAAACTGGCCAAGTTTACACATCCTCTCCATTAGCTACACAAGGTAAATACCGGATGGTGACTGTAAATACACACGTATGGAGTCATTTCAAAGTGCTTATATGACTTTAAACTGTAATAACTTTGTATAAACACAGGTGTTTTTAATATTATTTCTAAGATAAATTTAAAGGTAAATGCAATATTATTCATCTGTTAATAGGATTTCTCAATCATTGTAAATACATTTTGGCCACTGGTAAAGTTTTATAAATTACACCCCTCATTCAGTGAGTACTGAATAAATAAATAAATGCTCAGCAAACAGACAATATAGAGCACGTGTTTATTTATATAGTTACCTTTCTGTTACTGTGATAGACTATCCTGACAAAAAGCAACTTAGAGGAGAAAAGGGTTTATCTGACTTATGGTTCCGGAAGGGATACAGTCTGTCATGGCTGGGATGGAGAGTGATCACATTTTATCTGTACACAGTAAGCAGAGAGAGAGAGAGAGAGGAGAGAGAGAGAGAGAGAGAGAGAGAGAGAGAGAGAGAGAGAACAGGAAGTGGGGTGAGGCTATAAACCCTAAAGCCCACCCCCAGTGATGTACTTCCTCCAGCAAGGCTCCACATCCTAAAGGTTCCATAACTTCCCAAATAGCATGTCCTATGAATTCTCCTCTCACAGTGAGGCCAGGCATTCAGCCCCACCCCACCCCCAGGTTTGATCCCATTGAGCAAATGGACAATGCTCTCCAGTTGGAGAAACAATTTTATTCCAGGTTACTTACAAAGGACTATCCCTGTGGAGAGACCAGCCCACACACACCCCCAAGCTGGAAACCCACAGCATCCCCGCCCACGTCTCCTATCCGGCTTTTTCTACT
Organism: Eospalax fontanierii; assembly: GCA_035773235.1. NCBI lineage: Eukaryota > Metazoa > Chordata > Mammalia > Rodentia > Spalacidae > Eospalax > Eospalax fontanierii. Next base: position 30,668,632 of record CM069545.1, on the reverse strand, counting down.
TTCCCAATGGACCCTCCCCCCTAAGTCACTGGTTGGTTGGAAAGTAGTTGACTCTATTGGTTTCATTTGTGTCAATCACATTCTTGGGCCCATGTTCCTCAAGGCAGAGAGAAACTCTGTAAATCTACCTCGACACAACACCACCAACTGAGGACCAAATATTCAAATACATGAACCTATAGTGGACATATCTCATTTAAATCACCACAGGGTGACATTTCTCATTCAAACCACAATGAATATGTATAATATTTGAGGTTTACAATAGAATTGTATGACTATAACTAGACAGACCAGTGTCTAACTTAGAATCCTCTTTCTCTTGGCAGGAGCTATGATACCATGATGCCAAGATAATTAGAGACACTTCTTGGAAAATCTTGACTTTCATGTTGTACACAGTGTTTTCAGGGCTATCAAATGGAGGATAGAGGACAGCTAAATCCCAAGGAGTCAGTCACTCTGCAGACTGGACACCCCTCCACCTCATCAGTGGCATCAATATATCTGTGCAGACTGAAAGTCCTCCACCTCACCAGTGACAATGATAAATCTGTGTCTCATACATTTTGGATTCGTTTTAATTTCAGCCATTTCAAGTCTTACTGACACCTCAGATGACGGATTTTGATATTAGAAACATCCTGTCTAGTTTTTGCGGTTTTGGATGTGAAATGCTTCCCATAGACAGATGTGCTTAAATATTTGGCCCCTAGCTGGTGGCATTGCTTTGGAAGATTGTAGAACCTTCGGGAGACGGATCCCCATTGGAGGAAGCAGGTCACTAGGTACAGGCCTTGAGGCCATAGCTCAGCCACACTTCCTATCCGCTCTCTGCTTTCCGTTCCAGGTTATGAGGTGGTAAGCAGTCCCAGTACCACACCCTCGACACCACGGAGTGCCTGCCACCACAGAACACCTGCCACCATGCCTTCCCCTCCATGATGGACCATATGTGCAAATGGTGCACCTTAATTTTCTTTTGTAGAGATTTTTGTCACAGCAATGAGAAAAGTAAACTAATAGTGCTGGTTGGCTTCAGTTGTCAACTTGACACAGCTGGGAAAACAGAACCTCAACTGAAGAATTTCCTCCATCAGACTCACCTGTAGCTGGGCCTATGAGGCAATTTATTAATTGCTTATTGATGTAAGTAGGTCCAACCCACTGTAGGTGATACCATCCCTAGGCAGGTGGACCTGGGCTATATAAGAAAGATTACTGAGCAAGCCAAGAGCAGCAGGCCTGTACACAGCATTTTTCTGTGGTCTCCACTTCAGTTTCTGCCTCCAGGTTCCCACCTTGAGTTCCTGCTCTGACTTCCTTCAGTGATGGATTGTGACCTTGGAGTTATTTGATGAAATAAACTTTTTCCTCCCTAGGGTGCTTTTGGTCAGTGCTTTATCACAGCAACCAAAAGCATACTAAGACACTAATGCAGAAGAAATAATAAAAAACATCACAATTGGTATAGTGTGATGAATAACAATATATGTCATAAAATTACATCACATTATATTACATATATCACCAAATTTTCAGATATAATTACATTAAGGATTTTAAAATGAAGAGACATAAGGATTGCCAAATCTTATTTCAAGCCATTATTTTCCCCAACTACCATTAGATGCCAAAGGAGTGTACTGGTTACTTTTCTGTTGCTGTGATAAAACACCATGGCCAAGACAACTTATAGAAGGAAGACTTTATCTTGCTTACAGTTCCAGAGGGATGAGAGGCTGAAGCATGGCCAAAGGCAGCCAGAGCAGAAAACTGTGCACTCAAAGAGGAAGAAGAAGCACACACAAACATACACACGTACACACAAACACACGCAGAGTGAGAGAGAGAGAGAGAGATCTGAACTAGGCAAGGGTATATACTTTCAAGGGCATGTACCCCCAGTGACATGCCTCCTCCAGCAAGGCCACACCTCCTAAATCTCTGTAAACAGTACCACTAACTGGAGCCAAGCACTCAATTAAAGCCTATGGAGAATATTGCTCATTCAAACCACTACAAGAATTATGATATTTAATAGATATTTTCTGCTTTGGGCTTTGAAAAAGCAGATAAAGATAGTACACCCACCACTTTGCATGCTGCTGACATATCCCCCACCAAGTTATTTTCTTGCTTCTAAACCCAACTTCCTGTGAAGCAGGTAACAGGATTTCAGAACAGAAGTATATGCACCCAGATGCTCTACATTCTAATGAAATATCTATCATTACACTCTTTTATTTAAAGGTTTCAAAACACTTGGAAGCATGGCTTATATGAAATGATGTTTGGGTAGAAAAAATATATGCCATTTGAATGGATATTTTACATTCCTGAGAACACCCCACTGATTGAAACTAAGGGAAGAAAAGCTTTGTGGGAGGCTAAAGACACACTGCCGGGTGTGAGCAATCTTCCTTTTGGTTTGGCTCATGATAGTGTTCTGTGTTTTTTTTCAGTGCTGTCTGAAGGCATGAATGAAATAACAATAAGAAGATTAAATTCTTTTATACTTGGATTCTGACAGGATGCCAACATTGCCCAAATGTATGATCAGTCATGCTAAACACAGAAGTTTTGAAATGCTGAAAATAAATCAGAAAACAATGGGAATTTATATAAAATACATGTTCCATAAATATGTGTTGATTTATATTCTGAAATCAGAATTATATTTGAAGAATATACCTCTGAAGAGGTTTTCTGAGTATTTTTGAAGTGAGGTTTCACATAGAAATAAATGTAAAGAAACAGTTTCACTTCTTTGAGCTATTTTGGAATGAATATCAGTCTATCATTGACTCCATTTCACCAATTGTGGTCATTGTATCTGTGTGTGTGTGTGTGTGTGTGTGTGCATCTGTGTGTCTGTGTCTAGTCTGCTTTTCGGTTTCTGGAATAAAACACTGACCAAAAGCAACTTGGGAAGGAAAGGGTTTATTTCAGTGTACAATTCCAAATAATATCACTGAGGAAAGTTAGGGCAGGAATCTGGAGACAGAAACAGAAGCAGAGACCTTGGAGGATCACTGCTGGCCTCCTCCCTCTGGCTTGCTCAGCTACTCTTATATGTCCCAGGCCCATCTGCCTACCCATGTCTGGCTAGGATCTTCCCACATCAATTAGCAATTAAGAAAATGCCTCATAGACATGACCACAGGTCAGTCTGATGAAAGTCCTTTATTGAGATTCCCACTTCACAGGTGTATCTGGGTTATGTAAAGGTGACAAAAACTAACCAGCACAGTATGTATATACGTGTGGGGGGGGAGTGTATGCTAATGTGTGGGTATGTGCGCATGTGTGTGCGGGGGCCTCTCTCTCTCTCTCTCTCTGTGGATGTGTACACTAGAGGACAACCAAACTTGGGTGTTTCTCCTCAGGTGTCATATACCTATTTTTCTTTTTTGAGATGTGTCTCTCACTGAACTGAAGCTCACTGAGTAGCCGAGGCTGGCTGGTTAGGTAATCCCACAAACAGGCGTACTTTCACTTTTCTAGTGCTGGAAATACAATTGCATCTGCCATGCCTGAGTTTCTTTTTTAAAGTCAGTTCTGAGCATTGAACTCAGATCCTCATGCTTGCAAGGCAAGCACTTTACTGACTAAGCTATTTCCCAGCGCTGGTCATTGCAGTGTTTAAACAAATACTGATCAAAATTTGCTACTGCATATGAAAACATGGAATTGAAATGATAGAAATAATGTAAAAAAGGATTTGTGGAAGAACTCCAAGTGGGGAAAGCCAATAAAATGTTACCATTATTAGAGCTTGATAAGAGAATGCAGTGAACTAAAAATTAAAAAGACTCAGATTTTGTTTTCCAGTACAGCAGACTATTGTTATATGAGTAGTTGTTATTTTCCTTTTTTATGAGAAGGTCTCCCTAATCCCAACCCTCCTGGAACTTATTATGGGCTGGCCTTGATCTCACTGAGATCACCTGCCTCTGCCTGTCTCTGCATCTTGAGTGCTAGGATTAAAGGAGTGCGCCACCACACTTCCTGTGATAATGGCTCTTTCTGGTGTGATAGTGGCTCTTTCTTGAGCCTCTCCTAACACAATGTAGCCAGTGGCATTTACGCATTTATATACATTTAATCTATACCTTTCTGTGTGTTGTTGTTGTCTTTGCAGTGCTAGGGATTGAAGTCAGGGCCTCTTGGAGGCGAGGCAAGCACCCTATCACTGAGCTACACTCTCTAACCTAACCTACTTTTTACTTTAGATGAAACAATTGTTTCACTAGTAATCATTGGAAAGATCATGAAAAAAAGTCACAAAATTTCTTGCAAATAGACTTTCATTTGTTTGCCTTTAAAGTTGATTTACTACATATGCATAACTAAGACCCTTAATTGCTCAGTATCCAATTTTCCTGTCTGTGAATTTCAAAAACGGACGCTGTACAAGCCAAGTGATGATAGTGATTATAAAACTAAACTTCAGAGTAAAACTGAAACTGCACAACAGGTGCGGTTGATCTCACTTCCTCTCCAAACCCAATCCTTTCTGCTGCCTTTCTCTTGTTTCCTCAGACATAAAGTAAGTTCTGGCATGGCGGGCAAGTCGTCTGTCTTTGAGTTCATTTCAAAATCACTTTAAATGTGTTCATGCTGTTCCACCCCAGAGGATCCCAATCTTTGTAGGCATTAAAATTAACCTACACTACATTTAATTAGAATCTGAGCAGCATTTTTAAAAAGGCTTTCCAGTTTGCTTCAAATACTAACATAATACTGAAAAGAGAGTGTGATACTGCAGAGCATTCATGAATCAACATTAGCCAGGCCTCGACAATTGTTGGAGTTAAGTGATGCTTACCTGGGGTTCACTAATCACTTAGTCTACTTTTGGAAATGCTTCAAGTTTTTTCATAATAATGTTTTTTTTCTTTTTAATTTCATTGGGGATTCCGATGTGTAATCAGAATTGCTTCCTCAGGTCTCCAACCTGTAATAACTATGAAATTGCAATGAACACATTCTTATAAATGCTTATTCTTGGCTGGAATAATGCTAGCCTCATGTCAATTTCTAGAGACATTTGAAAACATTATTTATTTTTATTTTATGCCTATGAATGTTATACCTGCATGTGTGTAAGTGCACCCATGTTGTGCCATGTCCATGGAGGTCAGAATAGGGCACTGATCCCCTGGAATTGGAGTTATGGACATTTTTTAACCACCACGTGGGTGCTGGGAATGAAACCCAGGTCCTCTGCAAGAGGGGCCAGTGCCCTTAACTGCTGAGTCATCTCTCTAGCCCCTCTAGAGACTTTTAAGGGCCTTACAAATTGATTAGATGGAGACATGTACCAAAACTTAAGCTATAGTTAGAAGACATGGAAGAGTAGTGTATAAAGGAAGACTGTTTGTGGGTAGGGAGGGCCAGCTGCGCTTCCCAGAAGCACCAGGAATTATTTAATGGAAAAGGGGTCTTTAAGATGAAATGGTGAAACTTAACTGTTCTTTAAGGTCCAGCTCCTACACCCTTCATTTCTGTTGCCAATTTAAAAAACTGAGTTTATATCTATATTATAACCTTTTGTTTCTGCAGTTCTTCCTCTTACATTAGAGCTCGTATTATTATATGGTAAATTCTTTGATATGAAGAATTATTTTATTCACTTATGCATTCTTCAGATCCTAAAAAAATTACTTGGGCAGACTAAGAATTCAATGATAGTATGTTGTATTCAATAAAATAATAACATAAAATAATATTAATTATAATATAAATAAAATAATCTTATACTCAGTCACCCTCTTAGATAATTTTATCCTCTCCTATCACTTGAAATTTGAGAGCATACACACTGTTCAATCAATGTTGGCAATCAACATTAATTTTAGAAAGAGAACTGATCTAAAAGATGGATATGTGAAGTTGGAAAGAGAACCTTGTTTTTCACCCATCAAAAATGGACACTACTCTTTTCAAAGAGAGCTATAAATAAACACCCTGTTTTCCCACTCCCTGAAAGAGGCCCACTATCTGGCCAAGTACAGCCTTGAATGTTAATTTTGTTCTGTTGAAAGCACCTGGAATTCAAAGACTTCCTCTGGCTTGGCTTGCACAAGAGCAGTTTTATCTTTCCCGCAAGATTCAGAATGACCCAGTTCTGTCACTTTGGTGAGAACAAGTAATTAGAAGAAAGTTGGTTGACAGAGATAAAAAAGTACAAGGGAGGGGAAAAAAAAGAAAAGCTCAGGAAAAATATCAGCGACGTAGTTTCTTGGTACTTTGTAAGTCTGCAAACTAGCTGTTGCTTTAAACTAGATGAATTCAAGCCATTTCTAATGCTTCATTTAAGAGTGCCAGCATATCTAGTGAGAGGTGCCCAAAGGCTCATGACAGATATTCACAAACCTACTCATCAAGACTAGCACCAGAACAAAGAATGCTGAGGCTGTGCCTGCTGGTCAGAGACCGACTAGATCCTTACATTTAGTAAATGTGGCAGCCAGTGCCATGAAGCGAGCTAGTCAGATACCAATTCTAACATAAGAAGTGGGTAGAGATTGCTAAGTTTTTTTCCATTATCAATCACAAGCGTTTACAACCGAGCCCCCTTAAAATTTAGTGAAGGTAAAACCATGACTAGGGTTCAATGTAAATATAATTTACCACAAAAAATCTTGTTTTTGAATGCCAGGAAATGTGTATTTTCAGAAAAACCACAGATACTGCAACAAACTTTAAAAAAAAATATTCGATCAGCTTTTCGCTCAGCACCATTCCTGCCAAGAGCAATTACCAACACTGGACAAGTATCAATAAATATCTATTTGAAAGTGCCAGAGAGCTTCCAGAACATGTAGGCACAGGAGATCACAGACATGAGCCCAGCATTCCCTCAGCTGAGGAACACTGGGAAGCTTCAGAGTGGAAAGGAGCTTCTCCCAGGCAGAGGAGGGTGGACGGAAATAAAAACGAGTTTGGAATCTGTCAAAGAAGATAGACTCAGCCTTCCACTGGGACTTTAAAAAATACTACGAGCAGGAGAGGCTAGAAATAGACAAGTCCTTGTCACAACTGCAGAGCAGCTTTGAAATCGCTCAGTCCACTGTTAGACTGAGGCTGTCTGTGCCATGATTTGAAGGAAGGAAAAGTACCACTGAGAATGTTGCAGTTTAATTTAAAGTTTTCATACCCAGTAACTTCTGTTCACTAAAAAAATTATGAAGCACACAGAAATAAAGTGGAATGATTGAATGGTAAGAGACAGACCAGAAAACAAAGTGGCCCACAGAAACGGTACATATGCAGAGTCCTCAGAGCCAAAAGCTTAAAAATCTGGAGCTAGTAAGTTCAAGAAATTACGTGATAGAGAAATTCTGTACATTAAAAGCTTGAATTAAAACAGCAAAAAGGAAATTCTGAAACTGAACATTAAATACCTGAAGCTAAGAAATCAAGACAGGTGGGGCTAGAGAGTTGGCTCTGCAGTTAAGAGCTTTGGCTGCTCTTCCAGAGGACCTGGGTTCAGTTCCCAGCTTCCACGTGGTGGCTCAACCATCTGTAGCTCTGGTTCCAGGGGATCTGGTGCCCTCTTCAGGCCTCTGTAGAGATTGTACTGGTATAAAACCTGATGGAGTAGTCATAGAAAATAAGGATTTTAATCTCCGTTTCTCTCTCTTCATGTGCCTATTACCAACTTGCCAGCAGGATGTTCGCTGACAAAGTGTGTGGTTGAAATGCTGGCAGTCACCCAGTGCTAGCCTATGGTTTTGTTCCCTTTCCCTAGATGCTTCCTCTTTCGATTTTCCTCAGAGATGACAGCAATGGCTTTCAGAGAGGGGATATTGTTAACATTTTGTTTCTTTTCTAAATTTACAATAATTCGCCTGGTTTCAAGACTTTACTGATAGCAAACCAATAACCATGTTTCCGTATCGCTGTAATCCACATTTTGAGACATTAGACCGTGGGACTAGGCTGCAGCCTAATACTTGCTTCTTGGACACTCCCAGTTTCTTGCTTAATCTTTCCTGATACAGAATAACACAGACACACACACACACACACACACACACACACACAGAGAGAATTAAAATAACCCCTCCCCCAAATTTAAAGGAAATCAATATACAGATTTAATAACTTATCAGACCTTCTAAATGTGTGTTGATGTGGGTATAGGGGGTCACCTGGGATTCTAGTGCAATTCTCTTCCTTTATCTGGGTATATGGTATATTAAGCAGAGTTCTATAGAGAAACAGGACCAGCAGAATCTATGGTATGGATTATAAAATGAGTTTACCAGAATCCCTTTTATACGAATATGCTCTTACTGCTGAGAAGAGAAGGTGGGCAGGCAAGAAACATGGCTTTTCCCCCTCAGACCTCTTTGTATCCAGGCCATGTATCAGAAGGTGCAACCCATGCTGGGAGAGGGGCTTCTTCTCTAAGCTCATCCTTTCCGGAAATGCCCTCGAAGACTTGTCCAATGGCGCATGTCTCTTAGTTGACTCCAGATCCTGTCAAGTTGATGCTCAAAACTGACCATCACACATGGTATATTTGGCTTCTAATAACCCACTAAGTTCTACATACTTGATTTGTATTCCTTTAGGTATGGGAATTAACTGAAGATACTAATTAAACATATGAGACACCCCACAGAGACATGCTGAAGGTGATATCTGCAGGAAGGGCAATTTTAGGGAGATAAACTGCTATAAGTGTTGCAAACATCAAGAAAAAAATAATTGCATTTTTAGATAGTAAATGGTCAACATCAGACCCTATTGACTTATTTATTGTTCTTTGACAACTTCATCCATGGATGTAGTGTATCTTGGTCATTTGTACCTCTGTTCCTCTCCCTCACTCCTTTCCCATTCCCACTGAACCTTTCTTCTTTTCAAGCCCCTCTCCAACTTTCTTGTGTTTTGAATTTTTGGAGGATGACCACTGAGTTTTAATTAGAGTTGGTTGCACGAGCATGAGCCAGGGATTATTTACTGGCACATGGGCAACTTAACAGTGGCTATACCACTGAAGAAAATGATACCCCTCCTGCCCCTGCCGAAACCATTAACTGCCAATAGTTTCTAGGTAGAGGTAGGGCCTCATGATCCTTTCCCCATCCATGATAGAATATCGATGGATCCCATTTTACACCAGTCTTGTGCAGGTCGCCACAGCTGCTCCAAGTTCATGAGTGCAATAGCCCCATCACTCCCAGAAGACAGCATTTCACAGCACTTCTCCCCCTTCTCTGGTGCTTATATTCTTTCTGGCCCCTTTTCTACAATGTTCCCTGAGACTTGGGGCTTAGGTGTAAAGTAGGTGTCCTGCTTAAGCCTGAGCATTCAACAGCATTTATTCTCAGTACTTTGACCAGTTACCAGTCTCTACATTGCTGCCCACTGCAGAGACTTCTCTGGTCCAGGCTGAGAGCAGCACTGATCTATGGGTATAAACAGAGATGTTTAGAAGGCTGTTGAACACCATGTTCATTTAGTAAAACAACAGTAGTAGGTTCTCTGCCCTGGGATATGACCTTGATCTGCCCCGGCCGGCATGGCCTCAACAGAGCACGAGTCCTCAGAAACCTGGGATGAAAGAGACAAAAGGAACACAGAGGGCCGACAAGACAGTCTTCTGATCAAATCGGCAAATCTTTATTCTTTACAGAGCTCTATATACTGCAGCTGCAAGGGGCTAGGTGGGGCGTGGGACTAAGGTTGCTAGGAGACAAATCACTGGAAGATTCAGGAGCCTAGGGCATGTGTAGCCAAGGGCAGCTACAGGTAAGGGAACTTGTCTGTTTAGACAATAAGAAACTTTAAAAGGCACTTAAGAGACTCCAGCATAACATAATTGGCGTCAACAGGTGTCAGGATGTTTTGCACAGAGTCACAAGATGTTACATTTGCAGAAAGGACAAGACAGAGGTCACTTGGTCCCCGACATTGATCAATGGTCTGATACTCTCATTTCCTTTGCAAAACCTATGGGCAGATGTCTATGGAATGGACGAGTTTGGAAAGGAATTGTTACTCATGGACCACTGACATATTGAGTCATTGAACAAGTATAGTCTGTGGGTTTAGTCAAAAGAAACTTTATTATTTATTTTGCTCTATTCCTTTAAAATTTGTAGCTTTGCATCTTTCTGTGCCTCATACAGAGTATGCCCCATGACTTCTCTGACCAAATTCAAGAAACAGAACCAGTCTCAATTCAGTAACAAAAAGGTGCAGTCCTTGAACTTCATTCAGGGTTCAATGGCTCTCTTTGCTCAGCTCAGGGCTGACTGTGAACAGAGCCTTCCTGCTGCCTCTATGTCTGTCGGACTCCTCCAGAACCAGAGTTCTGTGCACTAGACAGAAAGAGGGAAGAGAAGCCTTCCTAAACCACTGGGGTTTTCCTGAGCTTGAGAGGCATTTGAAGTTGCCTCTCTCCAAAGATCTTGTATGGATTTTTCAGAGATCATTCCTCCTCATCAAAAGTGGCTCAACTTTAATCCTTGTGGGACATTTTATCTCCCTTGGCTGTGCATGTGGCCCTTGTTGGGGTCACTTTATGGGACATACATATGTTACCATTTCTCTGACCATGCCTGTCACCACAAGTTACTTCCAGCATAATGACTTTGCTCCAGCATCAGAACAGCTGGCCAGCCCACTTCTGCCCTTTAGATTTACTTGCTGCTCCCTAGACATGGGTCCTTAGGTGACTCAGTGTGCAGAAAATACCCATCAAAGCTTGCAGCACATTTTCATTCTCTTAGAACATCAACTCAGTAGGACATAAATAATTCTCACATATTGATAATGTTTTCACATGACTGGACTAATTGTAAAAGCCTACAAAATTCACTGATTTGTGTCTAATAGTGTAAGTACTTACATGCTTGCTAAATATTTATTGAATTATGAATAGTGCTAATACAAACTTGTTATTGGTAGGCATAATTTGCAGAAGTGGCTATGATGGGAGATGAGGGTCTAGCTCTCGGGCCTTACAAATCAGATTGTTACCTCAGAAGGTCTGGCTGTCTTCTAGCCAGACACCGACTTTGGAACACTGGCCCACTGGAACTGACAGTGTGAAGCTTGTGAAACCCACTGGAGCTCCCATTCCAGAAATATCTCTCTTCAGCTCACCTGCCTGGATTCTATCATCCATGTGTTCAGGGAGTTTTAGGCTTTGAGAAAATGGATCCAAAGTCCAAGTCACCATTTTTATTCTGGCTTCCAGCTGCTAAATCACACTCTAATCAGTTAGTGGAAGGGAAGTTTCGCCATATACATAAAATAAAAATAGCAAAATAAATAAATAAATAAAACTCATAATGAAAAACAGTGGAGAAGGGGGCCAGTCATAGGTTTTATTTATGTTTCTTGGGGAGAGGACCCATGGACTATAGAGCTGAGTTTCACTAACAGATAGTTAAATTAAGACCTGACAAATATTAAGTGCTCATATATAACCCACAGAGCATATTTAGTGCATCCTTTGTATTTAGTGGCATATACATTAAGTATGTAGGAACGTTGCAAATATTAGATATTCCTTATGTCTCTGTCTTTATGTTTAACACATGTATGATCTACTTGATATTTATCTTATATAACACATCTCATGAATTCTCATTATGCCTAACACATTTTTTGCTTACTTGTTCTTTATTTGTATTTAAAACATTTTAAAGTGTTGCCTGTTTTCCAAACTACAAACTTACTTGTCTAAAAGAATTAATCTTAACATACAAAACATATTATGACCGATCTTCAATTGTGGATACTCATTCATGTGTATCTAGTGCTGAAACGTCACACTTGATAAATGTTTTTCAATAAAAATTCATTAAATCCATTGTGATCACTTTAAGCTCACTACTTCAAAGAAAGGAAAAACAAATCAAACAGAACTTCCTTCCTAATTGAATGTACATTAATAAGCTCAAACTATAGTGACTTAGAAAAATAACTATTTAACATTTTTCATGAGCTGGTGAGTGTGCTCTGTAGTTTTACTCCCTGGTACCTGTTGTGGATGGTCTTGTGATCAGCAGGCAGCTCAGCAGGACTGTGGATGCTTTCCAAAGTAGAAGAGGCTTAGGAACAAAGCCCTGGAAGGCAAAGGGTGTGTACTGCCTTCATACAATATGATCTAGAGCCAGGCATGTGGTATATGCCTGTAATCCTTCAATGGGGATGGGGATTGTGAGCTGAGTTCAGTCTGGGGTACACAGTGAGATCGGAGAAAGGAGAGAGAGGGAGAGAGAGAGAGAGAGAGAGAGAGAGAGAGAGAGATAGATATCCTGGGCTGTTGGCTTTTTTTCATAAAAAAATATAGCCAAATTTGTGTTATCAGACGGGATTCAAATGATGAATGTAATGAGAGTAGCCTTCAGAAGTTTTTTATTTTGTTTGGTTGTAGTGGAGTGTAGAGAGCCGTGGATTGCTGCGTCTTAAAGATGGCGCCTGCTCCCGCCTTCCACCATCCCGAGGTGGGCGCTCTCTGGAGCAAACAGCTCCATAATTGGCTGTGGCTGAGGTCTGGCCCTGCTTCCGCCTGTGTGCGCCTATCTGCTTTCACCACGTGGTAGTTTGGGGTTGGCTGGCAGGAGGGGATTTAACTCTGTGGCGGGCTTTCCCCAGGAGGAGAAGTAGTCAGGAGAAGTAAGGCAGGAGAAGTAAGTTAGGAGAAGTAAGAAGGGAAGAAGAAGTTAGAAAGTTAAGAAGCAAAAGGGTTGTTCAAGGTTCCTGAATAAACTGCATTTGGAAGAGTCCGGGGTCGCGTCTTCCTTGCTGGACGAGAGACAGACGCGACAAGTGGTGGCCCGTACGGGGAAAACTCATCGAGGGACTCAGAACCTTTTGCAGTCAGGGCAGTGCACTGGAAAAGTTCTCAGGTAATGAGAATCCACGACAAAAGTGGGAAAGTCCTCAAGTGAATTTGGGGATCCGCGACAAGAGTGGGTACTTTGCTAAGTCCTCAAGCAAATTGGGGAGCCGCTACAAAAGCGGGGTGCTTTGCTCCCTCTGTAGATGGAGCGGGGACAACTGGGAGGTTATAGTGAACCGAAAGTAAAAATGGATTTTTATATGATCGTTACTATAGGAATGGACATTAGTTTTGTATTCTGGTACCTTATTTTTGCCTATTTTTGTAGAGAATGTACGAGAGGTAACCAAAAAATTGTTATGGGAAATACTAGTTCTCACCCAATTTTTTTGGCTCTAAATGAGCTACTTCATTCTAAGAATTTAAAGCTTAAGAAAAGCACTTTGGAGAGATTCTTGGAGAAGTACGATACCATTGCACTGTGGTTCGCAGTGTCCGTAAGTCTCACGGTTGTGCTTCACTTTTCCAAGCAACAAAAGGAGTTTCATCTGGGGAAAATGTACAGCTTTAAAAGAAAAAAAAAAACAAAAAACGCGCCCTAGGCTTCAAGACTCACCGCGGCGGCCCTCCTCGTCGTGGCGTAGCGTCTGCGGGGTCCGGGCTCGTGCACGGGGATGCGCGCGCGCCGCTTCCGTCCCGTTCCGAACTGCCGGCAACGGCCGGGTATGGGCCCGACGCTCCAGCGCCATCTTTAAGACTGGGCGGGGCTGGCTCGCGCATGTCTGAGCCCGGGGCAGTACTTAGATTGGAACTCATTCTTAATTGAGTATACTAATGAACAAGCTGCCCCTAATCAAGATGCAGGGCAGCGCCCCAAACAACCTGGAAAGTAAAGCTAAAGCTTCCGCTCTGCTGGAGGAGCCAGCTTTCGTGTAACTTAAAATCAAGCAGTTATTCCATAGTCTTTAAATCCCAAAGAAAAAGAGGAGAGAAAAAAAAAAACAGCTAGATATCTGAGAAAGGAAAAATTTTCACCATTTGTTGCCTAAACAAAGCCTAAGACTAAACAAAAAAAAAAAATTTACAAAAAATATGGCATTTACAGGGCGTAGTTAAATCTCTATCTTTAAAAATGCTCCTGGTCAAGGCGCTTTCCTTTACAAAAGAAGGCTGTGAGCTCAATTCCCACCCACATCTCATTTGTTTAGTTGCTTGCTGGTTACTAAACTCAGCAGCTTTTCTGTCCCATGCAAACTCTGAGTTAAAGGAATACAGACATTTTTGTGTCTATGTGTAAATCATATTGATAACACTGAGAGGTTGACTCTGGAGTGGGACTGGCCATTTCGCTTCAGATTCAATCCTGTTTGCAAAGGGTGAGGCTGGCCACCTGACCCTGTGCAAAGCAACCCCAGAGTAAGGACATTATACTGTTGAGAGTAACTGAGCAATAAACTAATTTTAACAGAGATGGTTATTCATTTTATCATGTAACATGTTTATAGCAAAACTAGCTCACAAAATTCTGTATTTTCTCACACCAATAAAAGGTCACTAATACAATTTACAATTCTTAAATAACTACAACCTGGATTACCTATTCCTTCTACTATTCCTAAAAATACTTATAAAATTATCTTAGATTTAAAAGACAAAGTTTTTGTAAACAGGAGCCAATGTTGCGACAGTTTCAGCCCGGCTCCCCATAAATAATTAAATTAAAAATAGTTTTAAAAATATTTAAAAATTGTACTTTTGCCTTTAATTTAATATCTGATTCAGCTTATGCTGTTAATGCAGTAAGAGTTTTGGAAGTGGCCAGACCAATTAAAAACTCTAGTCCGGTCTGTCAACTTTTTCAACAATTACAGACTTTAATTTGGCAAAGACAGGCTTGCTTTTTTATCCAACATATTAGGGCTCATACAGGCCTGCCAGGACCTTTGAGTACAGGGAATGATAAAGTAGATTTATGGACCAGAATGGAATGTATATTTTTAAGCTCCACTATAGAAAGGGCAAAATGTTTTCATAACAGGTTTCATGTGAATGCCCGAGCCTTACAACAAAAATTTCACCTGTCTCGAGCAGATGCTCGACAGGTGGTGCTGGATTGTTCTCAATGTGTAACTTTTCACCATCCACCTAGGATTGGAGTTAACCCACACGGTTTGCTCCCTTTAAAGGTTTGGCAGATGAATGTGATACATATTTCAGAGTTTGAAAACCAAAAATATGTTCATGTATCTGTGGATACTTGCTCATGCATTATGCATGCAACACCTTTAACAGGAGAAAAGGCAAGCAATGTTATAACTCATTGCTTAGAGGCCTGGGATGCATGGGGCAAGCCCCAACAGCTAAAAACTGACAATGAACCAGCCTATATGGCTCACAGTTTTACCTCTTTTTGCCAGCAAATAGAGGTACAGCTTTTTCATGGGTTACCATATAATCCTCAGGGACACGGCATTGTAAAACGTACTCATCACACATTAAAAGAATGTCTTCAAAAACAAAAAGGGGGAGTAGGCCACTGCCGCACCCCAAGGGAGAGACTTTCCCTAGCCTTGTTTACTATAAATTTTTTGAATTTGGATGCTCATGGCCGCTCAGCAACGGATAGACATCAGGACCATCATGGCCCTGTAAAAGGGATGGCTAAGTGGAAAGACGTATTAACAGGCCTCTGGCGTGGGCCTGACCCCGTGCTGACATGGGCACGAGGATCTGTTTGTATTTTTCCACAGGACCAACAAGATCCAGTATGGGTACCTGAACGCCTGGTTAGAAAAATTCAGCATAAAAAATCTCTTAAAAGTCAGCATGACGATACCCCTGCTTCCAGCCCTGATGAGCCAACTAGGGAAAATGAAACCGAGATGGGGAATCCTGTCGATGTTTCCAAAGCCAATGCTGAACTGGACATTTAATTTTAAAGACACCCTAAAAGAATTGCTATGAACCATGTAAAAGAGTGGGCGGGAATGGGAGTGTTAGCAGGTCTCCTGATTATGGCCTCCCTGGTCTGCCTGTGATGCAGCTATGATCATTCAAGCCTTTACAGCCATTAAAACTGGACAGTCCCCCCAAGCACGGCTAATTGCCATGAAGGAGTTATGAGGACGGGATGCGAGGCTAAGCACTGCGCAAGGTTTCGCCTGCTGGTGTTTAAGCGTTTCCTTGGAAGACATGTCTGGTTGCATGAAGGTGGTACCCTTAGCTCCTTTCCCTGGGAAAATTGGTACGGAATGGGTCTGGGTCACCGCAGGTGATGAATCTGTGGGTGTCTCCAGGACATAATCCCAATTGTGCACACCAGGGATCAGACCTCTATCTTCGCCCGTTTCTGCTAAGTTATATAAAATAAAAGGGGGAGCTGTAGAGAGCCGCGGATTGCTGCGTCTTAAAGATGGCGCCTGCTCCCGCCTTCCACCATCCCGAGGTGGGCGCTCTCTGGAGCAAACAGCTCCATAATTGGCTGTGGCTGAGGTCTGGCCCTGCTTCCGCCTGTGTGTGCCTATCTGCTTTCACCACGTGGTAGTTTGGGGTTGGCTGGCAGGAGGGGATTTAACTCTGTGGCGGGCTTTCCCCGGGAGGAGTGGTAGTCAGGAGAAGTAAGTTAGGAGAAGTAAGTTAGAAGAAGAAGTTAGACAGTTAAGAAGCAAAAAGGTTGTTCAAGGTTCCTGAATAAACTGCATTTGGAAGAGTCCGGGGTCACGTCTTCCTTGCTGGATGAGAGACAGACGCGACAGTGGAGAGTGTACCTACGCATGTTAAGTAAGTACTCTACCACTGAGTTATATCTCTACTGCTCCTTTTACTTTTAATTTTAAGACAGAGTATTGCTAGGTTGCTCAGAGTGGCCTTGAACTTTTGGCTTCCTGCCTTAGCCTCCTGAATTGCTGGGATTAGAGGCTTGTGCCACCAGGCCTGGCAAAATGTTTATTATGGTGAATTGTGTTTGATTTCAAATGCTTTTGGAAAAGAACAGCCAGTGCTGAGGGTGAATATCTCTGATATTGTCTCACCGTCTTTCCCCGCTCATGGGAGATACTCCGCCCCTTCCCTCCCCAAATGCCTTGGGAGCAGGAACCTATGGAGCAGAAAAGAAACCAGGTCATGCCTCCTCTCTTTGGAGCCAGCTGACACTAAGCTCTGAGAAAGTTGACCTCTAGTCCTCCCCAGGCTATAGAAACTCCAAGTTTAGATTAGGATGACCTCATTTCTCTGCGGACAGATCATTGTCCTACATTTGTTTAGACTGTAGTAGCATCCTTCCATCTTCCATTTGGACAGTGCATCCCATGTTCTCCAATAGAGGCCCCAAACTGCAAGTAGCAGCAAACTATGTCTTTGTCTATGTGTCCAAACCATAAGAAAATCTTAATTCACAAATTAGGCACAGTAAGATTAACAAAAACTAATACAAAATATAGCAATCATAACAATGCAACATACTATATTAAAAGATATGAATGTTGTATCCCTTGAGTGAAGACAGATATTAATATGTTCAATTATCAAACAACTAATTCAATTACTGAATGACTGTAAGTCATCGCAAGCCACTGAACTAAATACGGGCTCTAGCAGTAGTTTCTGCTTCAGGTTCCAGTTATAGACCCAAAGGTACCTGGTCACCTTCGGCCTAGTTAAAACTTCCCAGTGTGTATATTTATGAGATAGCTACTTATGGCTCATCTTACTAACCTAAAGCTCATCATACCCTCAGCATGATACAACCTATTGGTCAAGTCCAGAGTCACAAAAATACCTTCACATCTTTTCTTTAAGGCATCCTGTCCAACACACTGCTGGGAAGACCTAAGGGTGGGAATGGGAAGCAGGAGAACTCATGGGTCAGCTAGCTTGGGTATGCAGTGCAGTGGTAGAATCAACAAGAGAGACCCTGCCTCAAGAACTAATGGCAAGAACTGACTCCCAAAGGTATCCTCTGACATCCATACAAGCATCATATGTGTGTGTGTGTGTGTATACCCTACACACAAAATAAAACAATTTTTTAAAAAAAGAAAGCAAGGACCCATAACACAGTGCTGACCAAACCCAGGGCCTCACACACACTAGGCAAATATTCTCCCACAGAGCTACACCCCAGCCAACACAAACACATTTCTTTCACAGTCGTGAGCATCATTGGTAGTAACACTTGCCCACACTTCACTGTTTAAAATACAAATTGTGTGGCTAGAGAGACAGCTCAGTGATTAAGAGCACTGGTTGCCCTTGCAGAGGACCCAGACTTGGGTCTCAGCATCTATATGGCTGAACAACCATCTGTAACTCCAGTTCCAGGGAATCTGACACCCTCTTATGTCCTCCGTGGGCATTGTATAAATGGTATGGTATAAATAAATTGTACCACACAGGTGCACTTACACACATGCAGACAGTACATTCATACATATAAAATTAAAAATAAATAAATAAAATACAAATACAAATTGCAGGACTCTTGAAGAAAGCGTTCAGTAGCCACAGCAACAGAGAAGCACAGTGATGTTCTCTAACAACTCCCTTTGGACATACAACTCCATTCAACATACAAACTCCTGAGGTTCTTCCTCCAGGCCCTTTTTAAAATGAATTTGAGATCTTTTCTCTATCTCTTCAGATGAGAGGCATGCCCTTTGGAGACTCATTAATCAAAAATTGTCCCATAAGCTAGGCAATTGCTCAACTTAGCGGTAACTCCTTTGAATCTAAACTTCTACTCCAACCCAAATGCTGTCAGATATGGCCATAGCATTCTGGGGCTTGTTGGTCCTCTGACTGCTGGTTTGGGTGCCTTACTGGTCACACCAACTCAAGTGGGTGTCTACTTGGAAAGGATCCTCCAGTCTTACATTTCAGAGAGCATCTCCCTTTAACACCAAGTAGGAACATAGTTAGACTTGAGGGAACTAGGGAAAACTGCAGCATCTTGGTGGCTGTGTCTCCTGAGAGTGAGAAGGTCCTGTTGATTAAACATCCTTGATGGCCATGCTGTATCAGAAACTGCTGTTTCAGGCACTTCTCTAATTGCCATGCATGTCCTAATAAAGGATCTGCATCCTCAAAGGACCCTGACTTCATTACATCACTTACATTTTTTTAACATTCCCTTTTGGACTTTTCTAGAGGATCATGGGAAGAAATACCCTACAGGGAGACGCAGGTCACCATGATTTGGGAGGGACAAGGGTTATTTTACTCCATGAATATGCCACCCACTTCATAAATATTCATAAAAACATATTTAAAATCCACAATTCAGAACTCACTGGATTTCTCCCTTTGGACCTATTCCAAACTCTCTTTGGAGTATATGCTATGGTTTGCCTTCTTAAATAAACTTCTGCCTAAACAGTGTCTCTCAACTGACTTTTTTTCCTTTGGAAGGAGAAGAACTGAGAAAGCCACTCTAGGTCTCAGTAATGGAGGGTACTTTGTACTCTGAGTTGCCTTCTTAATTTCAGACATGGCTCTAGCATCCATCCAATGATATCATGGATTGCTTTTCCTCTGATGCAAACTGGACAGGTTACATGTTTTATTTTCTTCCTAAACTCCCTCTCTGCTTAGACTACGATCCTGGTCTATTCCTTGCTTTCTGTTCAAATATGCAGCCCTACACTTCCTAGTTAAATGGAAATTATGGGGAAAAGCTCCTCAAATTAAAGGAGATTATTGCATTCCCTAGTAGGCACCTGTCCCATATCAGTCAACTCCTTGATTTCCTGAGAATGTTACTGAACTCAGGTTCAGAATCTTACTACCTGAAGAAAGCAATACCTAAGAGATGAATGTGGGGGAGGAGGAAGGTGGTTTTATTGAGGATGCTAACAACACGGAAGGAGGTAGACATTTTATAGCTCAACTCACCTCTCCTCCATCTCTGAGGAAGCAGGACCTGATTGTATGAGGACCAGGATAGAGGCTACACACAGAAATCAGAGCCCCCCAGGCCTGAAGTGGTCTGGCACTGACTGGAGTTGGCAAACTTCTTGTGGTGACCTCTTATCTAGAAAGGAAGATGTCGCTGTTTTGGGTCAATTCTTCTGATCAGTATCTTTTTCTGAAATCCTTTCTGAAGCACAAGGGAGATCACAAGAACGTGAAGTGGACGCCATTGTCTATGAGTGGGAAAAGGAGTAGAAATAAATGGAGAACTTTCACCAGAGAACAGTTTTAACCTGCTTTTTGGTTTCGGTCAGAGGTATCATCTATCACAAACCTACTGAAATATTAATACTGTATTGTCCAGCTGCATGATCTCTAAAATCAATGCTTTTAAAAAGTTCCTTTTGGCTTTATTTTCATGTTATGTATTTGAGTGTTTTGCCTGCATACATGTAAGTGCACCCATATCTTGTAATGCCTGTAGAGGCCAGAGGAGGGTGTCGGATCTTCTGGAACTGGAGTTATGCACGGTTGTTAGCTAACATATGGGCACTGGGAACTAAACCTGGGTACTTTGTAAGAGCAACCAATGCTCTCAACCACTGAACATCTCTCCAGCACCATCTCTCCAGCCCTGACTCCCAGATCAATAATTTTTCAAGTCAACCAAACACAAGTGAAGCTAGAGGACTTATTTAGGTTTTCTGGGGTGAAAATGATACCACTGGCTGTCTGTAAAGCCTTTTCCTACTGTCCCCTCTAGCTTTCTATGACAATATCTCAACTGATGTTGCCAAGTGAGAGTGATAATTACCATCACAAAGTCTCTTGTCTCTACAGTCAATATCTCTGCCCTCAAATTACAATTTTCTTACATTTAAAACACAGTGTTGAGGCACCAATGGGTGATTTGTACTAAATTCTTATAATTTTATGTTGCCTCTTAATATCATTTAAATTTGCAATGTTGCCTCTAGGCTCATGTCTTGAGTACTTGATCTCTAGCTACACTGCAGGCTGTGGAGCCTTTAAGAGGTACAGTTTGCCTGGTGGAACTTGATCCGTAGGGGTGGGCCTTTGGAGTTTATACCTGCCGGTGATTCTACTCGTCCTCTCTCTGCTTCCTGGTCTACCATGGTATGAACAAGCCTCTGCAGCTCATTCCCCTGCAATGGAAGGAGCCATGCCCAGTGCCAGGACTGCTCCACCACGATAGACAGAAATACCTCTGAAACCCTGAGTTGAACTAACAACTTGTTTCTGCATGTCTTTGTTACCGTGATAATAAAGTAACCAATACTGCTCAGCATCCATTTTCTATATGTCAACTTTCTCATACTAGAAGTAGAACTTAGTTACCCCTGGCAGTTTGCAGTTCTCCACTTGGTTCCAGTTTTACAGTTTGGTTGACCCAAATGTCTGCCTTATATGACCAGCTGCCAGTGACCACCTTCTTGTGGAACAGCAAGACACCACCTACTTGGCTCTTGCCACGTGTCCCATTCACATGGATGATGCGAATAGAGGGACCCCATTTTTCAGTCATAGCATACATGAATCAAGAGAACCTCATATGATAACTTTAAGCCAGCAAATTAGAATTCCCTGGGGAAGCCTATTGAGTGACTCTCTAGACCTTTATAGAGGTTCTTCTCAATAGATCGAAACCTGCTGGTTGTGTGTGTATCCAGGATGGTGCTCCCCTCCCGCTAGCCCTGTGAAATGTGCTTTCTCTTATCTCTGAGATTCATGTGTTTTGTTGACCAACACACCTGAGCCTGAACTCTCTCTCAGTCAGGGTTCTCTAAATGAATAACTCTCTTACTTGAAGTAAACTAGACATGGAACAAACAAGAGCCACAAAGATGCCCGTAGGCATCACGTTTCCTGTGAGAGGTAATTGGTAATGGGTGGGACACTTGAACATTAGACCCTCATAGGATAAAGTATTTTATAAAACTCAAACTATACTTGTACGACCAGAGCCCCATAAGATCTGTCAGAAAAGGGCTAAAGTTTGAAGCCTCTTTCTCTCCCAAGAGAGAACTTAAATTTGAAAGAAAAAGTATGTTAGCAGTACACCGTCGAGAAAGAGAACAGATTGTAGTAACAGAAAGCAAGGGTTTAAAGGTAGACAAAGTAAAAGAGAGGTTTCAGGAGCACGGTTGATGTTTGGGGCCAGACAGGGCAGCTTCTGTGGGCAGCTTGCCCATGCCTGCCTCTCCTCAAGTCGTCTATTCCTATGGTGTCCACAGGGTTGATTTTCTGGCTCCCAGCTGCTAAATGGCCTTCCAATCAGCAGGTAAATGGAAACCTTACTAATTATTGGGCTTCCTTAGATCTCTGCTGGAGGAAATCAGACCTATGAAAGGGCTCCAAGGATTAGGAGTCAGGGAAAGGATATGGTGCAGATGAGGCAGAACCATAGTCTTCGGACATAAGAGTAGATGACGTTTTGTTCACAGTTGAGGAGATAGTACCATGCACTTTGCACTCGCAAAGCGAGTCACTAATGCCAAACTACTTTTCCCTGGAGGAATACAGGCTGACTGCCTGCTTGCTATACTTAAAATGAATCTAAAGTCCAGTGTCTCTTGCCCCAGTCTCCTTTCCATTTTGGTCTTCTGAGCGTTTCTCAAAATAGATAACTGATCCTTGCCTTAGCCTGGTCATTTGTGTTCTCTGTACGAGACATGACCTCAGCAGAGATTGTGCAGCACTGGCTTTATCACTGAATATATAGGTCTTTCTAAACCGGTTCCTTAAAGGGTTCAAGCCTGACCGTCCTACTTAGCCCAGAGCTCCCAACCACAACCACAGTCAATCTGTTACCTCATCCCACTGCATTTCCGTGCACTGAAGTCTGGAAATATGCTACTGTTTCATTGACTATGTGCTTATTTTATGACTTCCTCATTTGATTATAAGCTTCAAGAGGGCAGGGATTCTCTCCCCTGCTCTTTCAGTACCTTGAACACTTGGAGGTATTCTGTAAAGGTTTCTGGGACTGATAAACATTATCTTACTTACTTTCCATTTTGCTCACCTGTATCAGGTGATATATGCAAAATGCATGGAAGTCTGATCATGTGGCATATATGGTGGATTACAGGGGGAAAAGTCTTTTTGGTGGAGATAGGGTATCATGTGTCCCAGGCTGGCCTCGAACTCGAAACGTAGCTGAGGATGACCTAGAAATTTTGATCTTTCTGCCTCCATCTTCCAAGTGTTAAGTTTACTCATATGCTACCATGTTTATTCAATGCTGGGAATCTAACCATGCCAGATATGAATTCCAGAAAAACACTCTTCCAACTGAACTATATCTCCAGCCTTAAAAGACAGTCTCATAACTCTAAGCTGGATCATCAGAATTGGTACTACAAAAAGTGAGCCTCGATTACTGCTGGGTGAAGAAGAGCTCATCTAAAAGGGAGGGACCCTAGATAGGCTGACTAGATCCCAGTAGGTAACCTGCATGGAGAGACATCTGGGGACACTAACTTGACTCTGCAGACCTTAACACAAATGACAGAATGCATAAATTCCAGTGTGTGTGTGGTGGTGGGGGGCTGTGGGGGGGTGCCAAAGGGGAAAGAAAGGATTATAAAGATGTTAAGATGTTCTGTATTAAATACACAAAAATTCGATTAAAAATTTACCAGTAAAAGTGAGCCTCTGCTTTTTTTATTACTACAAAAGGAAGTGGCTGTTTGTTCATTCTAGGCCTACCTCACCAACATATCACAAAGTGGGCGGCTTGGAACATCAGCAATCATCCTCTTATGGATTTGGAGGCTTTACTCCCTCTGGGGCTGAGAGAAGGATCATCTGCCTCCTCCAGCCTTTGGAGTCTATTGACATTCTGTGACTCAAATCTTTCCCTCCACCCTTCTATCACCTTTTCCTCTGGGTTAGTCTCTTTCCCATAAGACATCTGACATTGGATTTAGGGTCCACCTGGACAACAAAAGATGGTCACCTCATTTCAAAATACTAAGTTTAATTGCATCTGAAAAGACACCCTCCCACCCTATGCCAAAATAGGTAATGTTCACAGTGTCTGTGGACATGTCTTTTTAGGGGTCCACAATAGCCTTCTATAACCCATGACAATAAAGCTAGAATTTAAGTTCTGTGTTTGATTTATGGTTAACTTTACTCAACTAGAGATTTTCATTTAGATGTTTAAAAAAGTTAACTTGCTTTTAAAAGGAAATATAAAGTGGCTTCAAAGAACACACCACAAATTTGATATTTGTCCAACTAAAGGATAAATTTAAACTGACTTTTCACTATGCATAGTAAAAAATCATCTCTAACCAACTCTGTGCAAGGAACTGAAGTAAGCAGTGTTCCTTGCCCTTCTGTTCTCTCTCTCTCTCTCTCTCTCTCTTTCTCTCTCTCTCTCTCTCTCTCTCTCTCTCTCTCTCTCTGTCATTTTCCTGTTTCTTCTTCAGAGCTGCCACCTTCCTATGCTCTACGATCTGTCAGCACATCATAGGGTGATGAATTCACAAATAATAAAATTTTATTTCTCTCCAAGAGGAAGGAACTGGAACATTCAGTACCAGTTAAAGATGCATTCTTCATAGATGCTGCTTTCTCCTGGAGTTCTTATGTGGCAGAAAGAATAGAAAGGCAAATGGGCTTCAGGGAACCCTGCCCTGTGAGGTGCAAAAGCTACCTGTGTCTCTGGTTGAAGATGGTGTTTGGTGATTAGTGGTATTATAGTCTACTCACCAGGTCAATATTGTTTAGATAGGAAAAGATATCCTTATGAAACCAAATTGGATGTTTGTACCATTTTTTGGAATCTTGGAAGGAAATTATCACTGAGGAATATCCATTGCTGACTTAGTCACCTGATATATGCAAATTTTCTTTTTTTGTCTGCTGTCTGTAGAAGTAAGATATTGATTCAATTTTTGGAAAAAGATTTACCTTCTCAGAAAATATACACATTTGCTTGCTGCCCTAACACCTGCGTTTCTCATACACAAGAGTGTTGGTGGGGGCAGGTATTTTTTTGGCAGAGGTCTATTTAGTGTTTCCTCAAGCAAATGCAGACAGTGAAGCAACCCTTGTGAGTGAAAAGGTTATAGGAGGTTTCCCAGAGTTCCCTCAGGGAGGATATGGTGATTGCTGCTCTTGTCCCCAGGAGTGACGCCTCCCCACAGTTCCTGTCCTAGGTAGCATTAGTTGTCAACTTGAAATGGCCTAGAGTTACCTGAAAAAAAAGTGTCAATTAAGAAATTATCTTTACCATGTGGATCTGTGGGCATGTCTGTGAGGAATCTTCTTGACTGATGTAGGAAGCCCAGCCCACAGTGGGTGGCACCATTCCCTGGGCAGGTGTTACTGAACTGTATAAGGAAGGTAGCTCAGCCATGAACCTGCAAATGAGTCAGCATGAGCCAGTGAGCAGTGCTCCCCATGGCTCCCGCTTTAAGCTCCCGCTTGAGTTCCTGCCCTGACTACCCTCAATGATGGACTGTGACCTGGGAGTGTAACCCCAATAAATCCCCATCCCAAATAAGAGATGTTTCCAAAATATTTTATTTCTTCTCTGGGAAAAAGAAGACATACATCTCTAGGAATTGTTGGTTGTCACAAAGGTTGGGGCTGTGGGAGAAGGACAAATACTCATTAATTCTGATTTTTATGTAGCAAACAAATAAATAGGAAGAAAAAGAATCTGAAATAATAAACAGTTCCACAAAATTAGTATCTTAATAAGATTTCTTTCATTATATTATATTTGTGACCTAACTCTTATTTTCTTTATCTTATGAGGTAGCTCTCAGTTTCACAACTGGTGTAATTCTGTCATCGAATCTTTGAAGAGGTAAAAGAGGTAAATAAAGGAAACTGGATTGCATTTTGTATAACTCTAAAGGTATGTATCAATCTAATTTTTTAAAAATTGGGATTATTCTAAAAAGAATTTCACTTTTGAGTTTGTGTTTGTGTGTGTGTGTGTGTGGTCCAGAGATAGGCCCTCAATGAGCACAGTCAAGATGGTATGCAAATGACAAGAGCAGTTTTATTCTCGAGAATCAACCAGCATGCTGGGATCTGCCATTCAGAGAAATGGCAATGCTGAGGCACTGGCTCGAAGGCCTTTTCAACACAGTTAGGGGATTTCCAAACAGGTATTGGGAAACTCAGGCTAGGATTGGATAATGGTTAAAGCCGATGTATGGGGCAGTTAGAGACTGGTTCTTAGTCTATCTGACTCAACATGTCCTTAGTTCATCTGACTCAGCAGTTTTGACCCTAAGAGGGGATTGGCTAAGATAGGTTTCCTGTGGTTAAACTGTAATTGCTGACTGGTCAAGGCTGGGGGTGGGCTGTTCTCCAAGAAAGGAAACTTTTCATGAGAAACGAAATTTAACAAGAAGTAAAACCTAAGGCTAAGCTAAAATGAAGGATATCACAAAATGGAGTTTCTTAGCTATAGTTCTGGAATCAAACACAGGTTCTTGTGTATACTAGACAAGCACTCTACCACTGAGCTCACCACCAGCTCCAAGATTTTGACTTTTAATTGTGAAATGTACACTGCATACAAAACATAAAAAGACATTTTGAATTGGGAAAGTTTAGGTACAGCGGCAGTTGCTCTCAGGGTTGTGCTTTCTATATAGAGAGAACAATCTGCTGCCCAGTATTCCTCCTCCTCCTCTGCTCTCTCTGGGCCATTACCTCTTTCCAGAGCTCCCTCCATGAGGGAACTTTGGGAAACCTCATATAACCTTTTCACTCACAAGGGTTGCTTCACTGTCTGTATATACAGAGCAGACCTGTTACTTTTCTTCCTCCAAGGAAAATTATTTCAGGATATTGATATGAGAATTGGATAGTATATTTAAGAGTTTAATAAAACTTTAAAATATCCTTTTTCTTTTAAAACCAGCTTCAGTTTTCTCAGAAAAATTCAAACGCTCTACAGAGCCAGTGATAAAAATCAGTCCTTGGCCAGATTTGCCTGTGTTGGAGTTGGCAATATAGTTTCCCCTTTTTAGTTATTTTCGGGACTTGAGATCTAGGAGTGGGTTTGAGAGCTCACCATTTATAAAGATCCACCCCCAGTCAGTGCTGCTTCATGTTGGTTGAGTAATTCACCAACGGGCAGATGGAAGAAGGCTTACAGCAAGAACTGAAATTGTCCCCTCAGCCTTCTGCCGAGCATCTCTTATTCATCTCCATTGTAGTTAATGCAGGAATTAACAAAAACAGCTTCACTATAGAACCCTTTTGTGTGGGTTTATTAAAACTCTTCCTTAGTGAGGTGTTAGGACTCTAGAATCCTATGGAACAAGGAAAGAATAATTAGAACCTGGGAGTTGTACTACAATGTAAGCACCCTGTCAAAGGCTTATGGACTTCATTTTGTTTCTTTCTTTCTTTTAAAAATTATTAAAACACAGCGATTGTTTTGCTCGTTCAAAAGCGTGAGCAGGAGAGAACTAAAGCCGTTTCCTTGAGCTTGTCAGTCAGCCCTCCTCCAGAGCAGCGGGGGTCCGTGTGACTCAGGAAATTAAGCATCAAGCTTGCTCCCTAGGTCTCCATTTAATTTTCAGTGACCTTGTAAAAATTTCTTCAAGTGTTTGAGAGAGACTTGCTTGCTTTCAAGGTCTGGAGAATAATATCAGCCTCCTACCAAGAAAGGATGGGCTGGAATAGCAAATGAGTGTCATTGAAAATGCATTGCTAACCGTGTGTGACCGAGCTGAAGGGACTGACTCAGCACAGGGTGACCTGAAGGTGAGAGATGACACATCCATGGCCTGTTGTATTACCATATCTGCAGTCTACAAGGGCTGTGGCTTGGGAGGCTTTACCTGGCTCCACCATGACCTAAGAATGTAGATAACTCCTGTGAGCCTAAAGAAACAAAGTGTTAACATTTGCACAATCAGGCATTTTAATGAACAAGGATTTGAAAGTAATCTAGCTACTATTAGTTTTGCCTAAGATCCTTATGACTTCAGAAGTCATTCAGTTACTGCTTCCCCGACCCTGGAAGCCTTAAAGGTATAGAAACCACATCCCTGAAGTAGGACCCCTTCCCATTGGAAGCCACTTTACCTAGAACTGGAGCTACTGATAGCTGTGAGCCTTTTATGGGTACTGGGGATCAAATCTGGGTCCTTTGGAAGAGCAGCAAGTGCTCTTAATCACTGAGCCGTCACTCCAGCCCCATAGTTGTTATTGTTATGAAATGTATGTTTGGAAAATGGTGGAACAGAGGAGAAAAGATCTCTTCAAAGAAGCTATTGGGGGCTGGAGAGATGGCTCAGTGGTTAAGAGCATTGACTGCTCTTGTAGAGGACCCAAGTTTGGTTCCTGGCAAGGAACAACCATCCATATCTCCAGTTCCAGGGGATCTGATGCCCTCTTCTGGCCTCCACAGGCATTGCATGACATAGATGCAGTTACATGCAGGAAGACACTCATACACACACGCACAATTTTTTTTTTTAATCATTCAAAAAACTTCAGGTCTAGGATTGGGTTATGGTGAGTTTGACTAATTTGGACTAACCATTTATTCCTATCTCTTTATTCTTTGTCTTCCTTTTGTACACAGCTTGAAGAGCTACAACAACATTTCCCAGACTGTTTTACTGTGGATAAAATTCTGGCTAGGAATTACATTCTACCACATAAAATACAACTTGGATAATCCCTTGCTACAGAACTTTATCTGAATGTGATGAAATGCCTTTGAAGGATTTTAAAAAGAGTTCAACATTTGCAACTTTGGAACAGATTTAAATAGCTCATAAAGCTGACCTCTTCCTATTTCTTTTTATTTTTTCTTTTTAAGTGATTTTTGTTGTTATTTAGCCAGGTGAAGTTCAGAATCATTCTATCATTGGGAAAAACAGGCTAGGTCAAACTTGAAAAATAACTTAAGAAGAAATCTTATTTTAAAATTTTCATATTGGAACATGTTTTTCTCCATCCATATACACTTTTTAAAATGGAATGGCGTACAAATGTGATGGTTAATCTTGTTACCTTGATTGGATAGAGCAATGCCTAGGAGATTAGTGAAGCATTCTTCCTGTCCTGCTTGGGAGAACATCTCCAGAGAGGATGGCATGTGTGATAACTGAGAAGAAAGAACCAACCACCCTGAATTTGGGTTGCTCCACCCAAAAGGATGGAGGCCTGAATGGAACAAAACCAGAAACAGAGCAAAGGCAGTTCTCCTCGCTCCTCTTCCTGAGTCTGTGAGGGAAGCACCTCTGATCCAGTATAGCCCCCTGTTTGATGCTCTGCCTTACCGCAGCCTAAAAGCAATGGCACCAACCATGGACGGAAATCTCTGAAACCATGATAAAAATAAATACTTCCCTCATTAAGTTGCTTTATTAGGCATGCCACAGCAGTAAAAGACTGAGTAACAAGTAAGCATACTACATACTGCTATAATAGGGAACTACTAGGGTGGGCTGAGATCCTAAGTCATATGGAAGCTAAGTCACAGGGGTGTGGTGGTCTTTACTCGAGATTCCAGTTACTCACAGTGCTGAAATGATGCTCTCACCTCAGCACAGATGTTCAAGACCCTCCTGGGCAACAAAGTGAGACACCATTTCCCACTCCCACCCAGGGAAAAAAAGTCAGTTTATCTGTGTCATAGATAGTAAAGAGCAGTTCAATAGACAGACAGGGGTGGGTGCTGAGGGGAGAAGGTTCCAGATAATTTGATTAACTTACAAGAAGGCACATGGGCAAAATAAAAGAGGGTGGACACTACCTCAAAGCTTTGAAAAAGTTGACTATGGCCAGTAGAAAAACATCCAAAATGAAAGAAGAGAAAACAGAACAATCTAAATAAACAATGACCGCATTGTGAACAGCTCCCTAAGCTGCATTTTGAAGTTTTGATGGTGGGCTCAACACAGAAGGTAACAGAGGGAGAGGAATGTGATGGAAAGAGAAGTGTCAAAGAGAACATCAAAGCTGCGGGCTTGGGAACTTGGAGAATGGCAGTGCCTTTTGGAGAGATAAGGAGAGCAAGCAGCAAGTTCCGTCTGGGGGAGGGAGAGGTCTTTAATGCATTTTTGTATCTTGAATTCAAGGTGCCTGGGAACATCCAAGTGAAAAAGTCCAACAAACATTTGAATTATTGATCAAAACTACTATAGAAGAATGTAGGGAGATAACTTGAGTTTTTGATCATTATGGTAAAACTGAAAGCCAGGAAGTGGACAAAACAGCCAACGTTAGTATGAGGCTCAAGAAATACAAACCAAACACAATATAAGACCTTCTGCTCTGAAGTTCAAGGATAGACTGTGTAAAGTTAGAAGTTCCATTATGCTGGTGACTCATACTATACTCATGTAAACCTTCTGATCTCTTTTATAAGAGGCACTTCCTTACAAATGGCAGATAACCAATTCTAATTCATATACGGTTAAAAAAGTAAAGAGTAGATGGTCATGACATAGGCCTTTAGTCCCAGTTACTCAGGCAAAGACAGCTATGAACCCAGATGTCTGACTGAGGTTGTCATGTTGTTTTAGGTAACATCTCAAAACAAAGTGGGGCATGGATTCAAAGAACTAGAAGATCCAGGACTGGAGAGATTGACTCAGCACTTAAGAGTGCTTGCTGTTCTTGCAGAGGACCCAGGTTCGGTTCCCAGCACCCATATATAGTTTCCATCTGTAATTCCAGTTCCCAGGGATCTGATGTCTACTTCTGGCCCCACATGCATCAGGCATGCATGTGGTGTACTTCTATACATGCAGGCAAATGCTCATACACATAAAAATAAATAATAAAAAAAGAACTAAGAGACCCAAGGTAGACTTCAGTTATTACTACATCCAAGGACTCAGAAGCTGATATGTTTGTTTCTGATTTGCAAACTTCTGTAGGAGGGGTCTTTCTGTGCAGTAGAAAGATGAATCCCAGTTGACATATCTTATATTCTCATTGCTTACAATATCAGTGAATGAATAGTTTTCTCTCTACGTGTATATATACTAATCCTTGATAAGACCTTGACTGGCATTGTCTGTTTTAGACTTGGTGATAATCCAGCTGATAAAGAAAAACAGAGTCACAGCATTAAGTTTCATTAATAAAGAGTTCTAAGAAAAATTAAAATTCTTTAGACAAATTCCAGATCTCCTGAATCAGTATACTAGGAGGAGAGTCCCAGAAGTTCATATTTTTAAAACCTGCAGAGTGGTTTTTACTGAGGGATTCATGGGTTACATTTGGAGAAACATAGCAATTCCCAGAACTGGATGAAACCTGAAGAGAATCAGATCTATTCTTTGACAGTCATAGTTGAATAGAAAAAGTTCAGACTTTTGACAGGCTTTACTGGATTTGGGATCAAATCTGCACTGAATCACTAATTTGTTAATAGACATGTGACCAAGCAACTCACTCAATCCTTTTGTACATCATTCAGGAAATGTTGAGTTTTGTCATCTCAGCGTGTAGGCTTAATATTACCGAGAATAGCTGGAAGAGGCTAAATAGAGGTTTGTGAGGTTGACTGCCCAGGACCCTCAGCCCCATGACAGACATCTGGACATTCCATTGCTGAGTGTGGGCCATGTTTCTTTATCATGTGTTATTTGTGTTATTTGTTGCCTAGAACCTCAGCTCTTTTTCTCATCGTTTAAGACTAAGGGCTTTGTGTTTTCTGAGATGCTGAGTTCTGTTTGCCCACCTGGACCCTCACCTTCTCTTTGCCGTATCTTCTCTCAACCCTATCCTTCTTTGCTTTAAACACTGTGTCTCACTCTATAGCCCAGGGTGGCCCCAAATTTACTATATATCCCAGGCTAGCCTAGAACTCATAGAAATTCTCCTGCTTCAGCTCTGTAGCTGCTGAGATTATAGGCATGAGCCACAACATCTAGCCTGCTCCAGTCTTCAAAGCTAGCTCACCTATGTGGCTCTTTGATTTCCATGCTCTGTTCTTCTGATCCTAAGCTACAGGTCTGGAATAAGGTGGAGTCTCTGTACCTATATGTTCTACATCTGTATATTGGTTCAAGTAAAGATGAAAAATATACAAAAATCTTCCTGAAACTTCCAAAGTCAAACTTGAATTTATCACATAACAAGCACCTCTTGAAATCCATGAGAAGGAAGTGATAAACAGACATCATATTTGTTATCATTAGCAATGAATCAATTAATCAATAAATTTTTAAAAGTAATTGAACATTCAAGATTTGAGATGTGGTATTTTAACACATATATGTATATATGTGATTATCACACTCAAGCTAATATATCCATTATCTCCCATAGTTACTTTTGGTGTGTATACATGTTAAAATAAATTTTATTTTCTAAGCAAATTTCAAGTCCTTCAATACAGTCTCACCATGGTATATGTTAGTTTTCTGGAACTTATTTATTTTTTAATGGAAAGCACTCTGACCAGCAGTTGCCATTTCAAAAGAGAGGTGACTGAAAGTTAACCTTCCATATAAAAGGAAAGTGACTCCACTTATGAAAACTTGGAAAGGGTCAGCAGAGCACAAATTAGAAATGCAACAATGAGTGAAATGGTGTCAGTGGCTCTGTGATCTTGAGCCATCAGAATGTGCTTCCCTTAGGCAAATGGGCAGATGGTCAGGATGCTACCAAATGTGCACTGAAAAGAGGTTTGCAGCATGGCATTTATGTGGGGATGTTGTGTAAACACAACGTTTTGCAGCTTCTAACTCACTGGGATATTAACCTCCCTCTTCTGTGTTCTGTATTCTCTCTGGATATTGGGCTTGTGCCAGAGGAGCCACCTGACCTCTTATACAGCTCACCCATGGACCTTTATTCTATGTGTTTCTTACAGTCAGGTGACATTTTCCTTCAGCAGAACTCAAAGAAGTTTGATCTTCCTCATTCCCTTTTTGAATGTATTTTTTTGTAGTACTGGGGCTCCAACTCAGGGCTTGGTAGTTGCTAGGAAAATGGTGTGCCACTGAGCTTCAGTCATAGCCCCTCTTAGAGATGTTCTTAGCCTTCGTTATCCTGCCTATAGAATCCTGCATTTTCTTTGTTGAAACAGCTAAAATGTTTGGCCCTCTTTTTTTTTTTTTTTTTTTTTTACTGGAGGTGAAAGGACAGGAAGTGTTAGGCTTTGTTATCTAAATCCTAAGCCCCCAAAAGGAGAAGAAAAATGTATAAAGTGAACTTTATAACCACAATAGAAAAAGAGGATACTGCTGGATAGCTTTAGTTGTCAACTTGACACACATGGGTAGAGAGAGCATCAGCTGGGGAATTTCCTCCATTGGACTGGCCTGTGGCCATATCTGTGGGCATCTTCTTGATTGCTGAGTGATGAGGGAGGGCCCAGTTCACTGTGGGTGGTGCCACCCCTGGGCAGGTGGCCCTGTATTGTATAAGAAAGCAGGCTGAACATGGGCCAGAAGAGCAAGCCAGTAAGCAGTGTTCCTCCATGGCCTGTGCTTCGGCTCCTGCCTCCAGATTCTTCCCTTGAGTTTCTACCTTGACTTTCTTAGTGATGAATTGTGACCCAGGAGATATCAGCCAAATAAACCCTTCCTTCCCCAAGTTGGTATTGGTCAGGATGTTTTGTTGCAGCAACTGAAAGCAAACTAGGACAGATGCCACATGTTCTCCAGGGCCCAGGGTGGAGGTGAGAGATGGAACTCTCATGCCCTGCTTCCTGATAGAGCCACAAGAGAAATAGAAAGACTAAGAGCTGGAGGGACTCAGGCATCCTACAGCAACTCAGTGGAGAACGAGGCTTTCTGGGCTCTCTAGCCAGAGTCAAAAACCAATGTGCTGTACCCAGGATCCTGATGCATAAAACAAATGTGAAAATCAGGTTTGGAGAGATACAAAAGGACTATTAAGGCTGGCACACAACTTTAAGGCATACGCTTTGCCCCAAACCATTTAATTCTGCATTTAAACTGTGAGGAAGTGAACGTGGTTATGCAGGTCTGTAAACTTGGGAGCCGGAAACAGGACGGCAGGAGTTCTCGGTTACCTCAGCTAACAGTGAGTTTGAGGCCAGTCTGGGATACATGACACCCTGTCTACAAAAGCAAAATAGAACAAAAAACCAACAACTACCACCAAAACAATGAATAAAACAATAACAAAAAGCTACTGTAAGGGCAAACGAAATATGTGGTACGAAATATGTTGACTTAGGGTCTAAGGGCCACAGTGGATTGAACAATGCTATCTTAGGAGCATCTAGTATGAATAGATTACTAAGGTCTAGGGACTCCCAAAGTCTGAGTGTCATATAAGCTGCCAAACATTGTTAACTCACAAAGTAGAGCAGAAATGATTAAAAGTCTTCAAATGACTCAGTTTAACACCTCATTGAGTTTCAACATGGGGCTTAAAATAGAGAGTAAGCTGTGCTTTAAAAGTTTCTTGTACAACTGACTTTATGAACTGTGACTCTTATCACAAAAGAGGTATCTGATCTGGTTTTGGCTTCAACAGTGTAAACCCTGTTATTAAGGGGTGTGTTCTCAGAAAAACTGCTTAACACCTCAAGCCTCAATTTCCTCCTCTATTAAGGGGAGCACGTAGCACCTCTCTTGAATGTTGTTGGATTGGTTGAGATCATTTAGATGAAGGACTTAGGATGTGCATGACTCCTACTAAAGAGGCGGCCAGCTTATAACTCTTGATGCAATGATGCCGACACCATGTGCTTGTAGAGAATTTGTGAAGTGATAAAAAGTAAATTTCTTTTGTATCAGTATTCAAAATGACATTATGTTTATCCCTTAAGATGGAACTGTCTTTTCTATGATTCCCTAATGCTGATGGAAAAAGAACCCCTGGATTCCACCTCATCAGCTCCCCACACCTGCTACCAAGATTCAAGCAAATCTTAGAAATCTAAGGAGTCTTAGGTTTAACACAGCTTGGCACCAAGCTAGCATTCATAATACAGATTGCATTGTGCCTGAGCTTCAGTCTACAGGCTGGAAGACATCTTGGTAATTAATGAAGGAATACCTCAAAGGGGCTGAGTTGCTATAGTCCACATGTAGGGCTTTTTATTTCCCTCTTAATCTGATTAAATCAAAAGTTAGAACATCCACAGAAGTAGAAGAATAGATGTTATTACACTAACGTTTAGGTGTTGCTTGTCTCAAATGGACTCCTGAGTTGCCGAAAATTCTTATTCTGGACATTTTGAACCCAGTTTTCTACTTAAATCCTTTCACTGGCAGGTAGAGAAAAATCACATGACTCCCAGATCTTCAGCTAGTTTCTTAGAGTTGCCCAGAAATGCTGGGTTTCTTCTCTCATCTGTCTTTTCACTACGCCCTCTGCCTCACACTCAGCATTTTCTACTTGTTCTAGATTGTTCTCTGTGCCCCTCAGCAGGCATTTCTCTATTCCGGTCCCACCAGCTTCCTCCTTTCCTCACTCTTCATGATCTCAGCAGACATCCTTTATTATAAAACACAGGACAAAAGCAAACCCTGGTCCCCAGTCTCTCTGCAGCCACCTTGCCATCCCAATCTTTTCCCATTTAGGAAGTGCTCAGTCTGTCTACTTCCTTTCCGTCTTCGTTGCCTATTGTCCATTCCTCTCCCACCAGACTGTGGTCTAGGCTTTGCTTTTCCACAGAAATGAGTCCTTCCTGACAAATTCATTGACACTCAAGTCTTCGCCTTCATCCAGAGATGTCCTTGACACTGCTGACCTATGATGTTCTTTGTACTGGTATGTATCTCATTCTAAATCTTCTCTGAAAGTCCTTCTGTTTGTCCAGTCTGTGTTCTTCAAGCTTTTATTGACTAGGCAGTCAATAAACAGTCAAACAGGCGTTTGCTCCTCATTCTGTTGGGTATCTAATCCTAAACCTTCTTAAGTGGCCATCTTAAATTACAGTATAAATGGAATTATTCTTATCTGGCTACTTTCTTAACTCACATATACAGTCTCCAAGTCATCCCCTTGGTGTCTTTCAAACCTATGCCGGCCTTTACCGTCATTGCCCTAAACCATCTTCAGGTTCCCAACGTTTCTCACTAAGACTCAGGCTAGCTTTGGTGGGCTTCCTGTTCTGACCACAGGTCCTTCCATTCAGTCAGACTGATCTTTCTAAAACTGAGGTCAGCAAAATTACTGTAAAGTGTCAGGTAGAATTATTTTAGACTTTGTAGGGTGATCTTGCTACCTCAGTGGCAACTGCTCAAGTCTTTTGCTGTAGTACAAGATTGATGTAGCAATTTGAATGAGAATTGTCCCCAAAGGCTTTGAGTATTTGAACACTTGTTCCTCAGTTGATGATGCAGTTTGGGGGAGGGTCATGGAACATTTAGAAGGTGTGGCTATACTAGAGGAAGTATGTTTCGGGAGTGGGCTTTGAGAGTACACAGCCTTGCCAACTTCCAGTTAACGTTCTGCTTCCTGTGCCTGCTCAAAGATGTGAGCTCTCAGATTTCTGCTCAGGCTATCTTCTGCCACCATGCCTCCCCTAAGTGATGGGCTCATCCCTCTGAAACAGTGAGCTCAATAAACTCTTCCTTCTATAAGTTGCATTGGTCATGGTGTTTTATCACAGCAACAGAAAAGTAATTAATGCAGTTAGCCATAGGCAACATAAACATCATTAAATCAATGAGCACAAAAGTAAATAAATAAAAACAGATATGATTCAGTAAAACAAGGGACTAGGTATAAATTTGATCATATTCTTCATATTCTTTCCATTTTCTTTAAGATATATAGCCTACATATTATTTTATTTTGTTATGTGTATGAGTGTTATACCTGCTTGGATGTAAGTGCACCCATGTTGTGCAATGCCTATGGCAGTTAGAAGAGGCATCAGATCCCCTGGAACTGAAGTTACAGATGGTTGTTAGCTGATGCCGGTGATGGGATTCAAACTCCGGTCTTCTGCAAGAACAGTCATTGCTTTTAGCCATTGAGCCATGGGATTGAAAGCTTACTGGAAGACCTGCATTACTGCCTTTTCAATCTGCAGCTAAGTAGGTCTACTTGAAGCTGCCATAAATGACCCATGTTTAAATTATAGCTTAGGGAAACGGATCTTTAGGCATGTCTCAACTTCTTCATTTGTGAAAACCCATGTTGACCACATTGGGGAAAGAAATATCTATAGCCCCTTGCATAATTCAGTTGCATAAAGATAAATGACACAACAAGGAAGAAAGAACAAATGTCTGTTTTGTCATGCAGGCTTCACAAGTCCCTGCCTCTCCCCTTCTCTTCCTCTCCTATCTGACTGTCTGGGCTGGTACTCACTCTCCTCCATCCCCCAAACCCATCTTCTTGGCAGAGCAGGTCAGGTGCAGCTTAATGGGGCCCTAGAGAGTTCAGGCCACCTGTGCCCTTCTAAAATTGACCCACTTGTTCCTTTGTGATGGAAACCAAAACTCCACTTGACTACGCGTCTTCAAATCTTGGGGAGGGAGCCCTGATACCTGTATTTGTGGAACAATTCATCAGTCCCATGACAGTGACTAGAAACGACCTCCATGTGTATCAGGGTGTTCGTGAGTTTGGGTGTGTGAGTGTGTGGATGTATGGATGTTAGTGTGTGTGTGACTTTGTGAGCATAAATGATGTGTAGGGGGTGTGAGTGTGTGATTATGTAAGAGTAATTATGAGTATGTGACTGTGTGTGTGTGTGTATGAGTGAGATTATGTGAGTGTGTGAGTGAATGAGTAGATTTGAGTGTGCATGCCTACAAATGACTGTGAGTGTATGTGACTGAGTGGTGTGGGGGATATTATCATGACTGTGTGATGTGTGTTCACATGTGGGTGTATGTGAGTTGGAGAGTGAGTGTGAATGTGTGTTGGTGTGATTCTGTGAGTATATTAGTAGGTGAATATGGATGAAAGTGTGTGTGTACATAAGTGTGGGGTAGGAATATGAGTGTGTCATTGTGAAAGTATGTAAGCCTTGACTGTATGTGAGTGTGCATGAGATTGACAGTGTATGTGTTAGTGTGAGTATGCTAGTTGAGTGTGAAAGTATGTGATTGTATGTGAGTTTGAGTGAATTTTTGTGTGAGTGTGACCATTGTGTAAGTGTGTGAATGTATATAAATGTGTCAGTTTGTGGGGAGTAAGTTTGTATGAGCTTGTGAGAATGAGTTTGAGTTTATGTGACTATGTGCACCAGTATGTATGTATATAATATGTGTCAGTGTGAAGGTTTGTGTTTGGCTGTGTAGTGTGTGCATGTAAAAGTATGTGAGTTTGAGAGTGGTTGTTAGTGAGTATGAGCTTGTGCATGTGTGTACATGTGAGTGTGTAAGATTGGGTGTGCTAGTATTAATGCATGTGTGTGCATGTGAAAATTTGAAAGTGTGTGTTAGTGGGTATATATGAATGTGTGAGCTTGTGTGTTAATGTATAAATATGTGTGTGATTGTGATTGTGTCAGTGGATTGTGTTAGTGTGAATGTGGGTGTGGGTGTAAAGTATGAGTGTGTTTGAATCTGTGAGTGTGAGTGTGCTTCTGGCTCTCCTTTCTTCCTTCTTTGTGCCCAGGACCGGGTAGTGCATTTTCCCACCAAGGAATGACGGACTGGGCAGATGTAGTAAGTAAAACCAACTCATAATCTGTAGATTGTATGTTCTCTCCATGACCCAGGCATCATTTCCACTTACAGCATCAGAATATAGGACTAGACATCAAGTAGGGGCTTTTATTCATATATTTGCTGTTTTAAAAATCTACTTTATATCTAGCTGTGGTTGTCTTATGACTTGAAGAATCTGACTCATTCAGGCTGTTTTATGCACCATATTGAAATTTTCTAATAAGGCCCCAAAGAACTGGGAAACTGGTTTCTGTCTTCTTAAAGAAACAGCAGTTCTTGCAGAGGCACTTGGATCAAGGACACAGAAAGACATTCTAAAGAAGGTGCGAAGGAGCAGAGCACAGCACCTTTTTTTTTTCTTTTGCTGCTTAAAACTAAACTAAAATTACTTTTTTAATAAGAAAGACCGAGAGAATGAGTTTTAAAATACATTTTATCTGAGATTCACCTTTTGGGTTAGAAAGTTATTGAAAGCATCATGAGAGTCATTTATGTAAGTAAAATTCAATTACTGTGAGTGACTGCTTACAAAGGAGCCTTTGCATGTACATAATTGCATCTGTAATGTTTCCACAAAGTAGGAAGTTCTACTGGGGTTCCTAATGATTAACCACCATTTCAACTTTGATTTCAAATCTCTCATTGTTTTAATTACTCTTTTTTTTCTATCTAAAAATTTTCTAACACCTTTATGGAAATTAACTACACCAGTGTTTTAGATCCTATATTATGACAACTATGCTATAATTTTCAATTATTCTAAATATTAAAGTATGGGGCTACTCAATCTATCAACAGAATTTCTGGGCACTTTCAATTTAAAAAAAAAAAACACAATAACTTGTGGTCCCTTTAAGTCTCTGAACAAAAGAAGAGAGTTGTCCTTATGAAGCAGGTAAAATAAATATCTATCCAAGTAACAACAGATCCCCTAAATCTATGCAGCAAATAGGATGGAATCAAAGGGGAAAACAGTTCTACAGTAATAGCTGGACTCATACAGACCTTATTTTCCATAATGGACCAAATCAGTAGACAGAACAATAAGGACATGGAAGATTAGAATACTTCAAATAAACAGGACGTAAAAACACTTTAAAAATATACCCTAAACCAACAAGACACATATTTCCCTCAAGTGCACATGGAACACATTTGTGGGATGAGACATATGGGATCCACCATATGTTAAAACATAAAACAAATTTCAATACATTTTACAAGTTTACAATCACCCCCCAGAAATCAATAAAAAAAAAAAAAAACCTGAAAAGTCTACAATCTGGAGAGATTTAAAGAACACATTCTTAATGCATTCAACCCATAACAAGGAGCACTGGTCTTTCTCACTTGCAGTTATTAAGTCAAGAACGGCTGCTGTGACCCAACTGAGATCAGTTGCTATCCCCAGTCAACTGGTCAACTGTGGACAAAGCATGGATCTGTAAGAATGTGGCAAATCTTGCTGCCACCACACGTGGTGGATTCCCAAAGCAGGTGAATCTGATCAAGTAGTACAGATACACCACGCTGATAGTGCTTTGTACAAAGCCATAAAAATTCTGATGAAATGGGGCTGGAACCAGAAAAAATGGGACTGGGGAGATGGCTTTCGTGGGAAAGTTCTTGTGTGAAAGCACGAAGACCTGAATTTGATCACCAGGCGTGATCCTACCTCTGAAAGGCAAAGACAGGAGTCTGGCCAGCCAGTCTGATCAGACTTAAAAGCTCCAGGTTCAGTAAGATACCTTGTCTAAAGACATAAGGTGGAGAGTGATTGAAGAAAACACTGAATGTGGACCTCTGGTCTCCACATGCATGAGCACATGCGCTTACAGACTCATATGTATTCACATATACACATAAAATTCTGGAAAAATGAGTAAGATACATAGAGAGAAAAGCGAAGTTTAAAGGAGTAATTGGTCCAGCAAGAGAGGGTGCCATCAGAATCGATTGCTCTGTAGTCTTCTACCAGTGAAGAAACATCAAACGGCCTCAGCAGAATCTCATGACTTGATCTGAACGGTGAACTCAAGGACAGAGAAAAAGGAGCTGATTTATGAAAAAGGCAAAAGACATGACTTTCATAAATAGTGGGGATTAGTATGTCGGCCACAAGAGAGCATGTGCACATTTCTAGAAGCATATGGGATGGGTGGGCTAGGTCCAATAAAAGGCCTGCAATAGGAGTGAACACTGGGAAAGAGTGCCCTGAAAGTCCACGAAGCCCAGAGTCTCAAGAGAACATGGCACCAAGTGTCAAAAGAAGGACCCAAATCTATCACAGTGGAGGTTGCTGTTAGCACATTTAAATAAATGAGAGTTGCAGGGAGAGAACCAGAGGGAAGAGCCAGATTGAAGTGGATTGGAGAGAGAGGGGAAGGAACGCAAGTTGACTTAGAGAATGTGTTCAACGTGTTTGACAGGGACTTGAAAGAGAAAGAATAAGATAGGGACAGGAACAAGAACTGGGAGAAAGTGGGAAGATAAGCACTTAGTTCAAGACAGAGTGGGGAAGAATGTGTGGGAAAAAGTGTGACAGGGAAATAATCAAGCCTACCACTTCTCAAACTGCAACTTCAGTTATATTGCTTAACCTCTCCATGAGTTTTCACCTTGCTGAAAAGAGAAGAAAAGTAAAGCGTAATTTCTGTGGTGGTGGTAAATATTAAAGAAAATTATATTTATGAAACGCTTAGTATAGTGCCTGAAGCAAAATGAGGGCCCGTTAAAAAGAAATGTCATGGGGCTAGAGAGATGACTCAGCAGTTAGGAGCACTGACTGATTTTGCAGAGAACCTGGGTTCAGTTCTCAGCACCAGTTGTTAACATGGCGGTTAACAACTTCGCATAACTCCAGGTCTAGGGGTTCCAATGCCCTTTCCTGGCCTCTGCAGCCATTCCACACACACATGATGTACTTACATACATGCAAGTAAACACTCATATACATAAAAATTTGGAAATAATAAATAATAAATAAAAAAATTTGAACTAAAAATGTCATTATTGGTGCTGTGCTATCATTTGCTAATAACAGACCTGGGGACTGCACAGTAACTGTGAATATTGCATAAGTGCTCGTTCAGCAAAGTCCCCAGCAGGCTGGAGAATGTGAGGAACATTGAGGACACAAGATGGTGGTCTCTAAAGAGCCTCTAGTGCTCACCAAATAAAAGGAATGCTAAGAAAGTAGTAGTTGGCATCTATTAGGTTTCTATATAATAGAAACTGGGATATGGGCTTTATTTGGACTCATTTACATAAAATTATCTCTGTCATCTCCAGTATTCTCTATGTGTCATTCATCTCCATTCTGTATTTCATGTATTCCTCATATACTATGAGTTTATATGCAGCTCCAAATTAGTTCTTTTGTATAGTATAATTTAAAATGTGATTTAGTGATGAGACATGTAAAATAAAAACATCTCACTTCTGACACCCAGAGCTTACCTTCTCCATTCATATAGCAGCGCACTTCTTCAAATTCCATAACTTTAAAAATCAGATGTGTCTATGCACTGACCTTTTCCTGTATCGGCACGTATTAAACATATGCATTAATCTGAGCTTACCTAAATAGATCTTCCATTCAGATGTACAATATGGTTTTTCACTTGTATGGTTTTTGGGTAGAGGATCCTCCTTTATGTCCTTTGCAGTCTCTCAAAATTAATTGATACAAATCACAAGCACATTCCATCTTACTCAATGCATGTAAACGGAATGTAACAAGAGTGATCAAACAGTTTAGGGAGGTGATAATTAGTAAATCTAGGCTTTTCCTTGCACCCAGGTTTTGCTTGCCCGTGCTCCGATTTTAACAACAGTATCTTCATTTTCTAATTCCTTTTCTTGTTTTTCATTTCTTTCTTTCTTATCTTGCTTCATGGAATCATCATGTCCAGGGTCACTGGTCCACAGACCTGGAGAAGCTGAGCATTCAGTGTGGGAAATGCGGGAGGTGTGGGAAAGATCCTACCTGCTCAGCACTGATGGATACTGGTGGGGTTTCTGGCAGAGTGTTCTTCTACCCAGAAACTGCTGAGTTTGCCTCTGTTGCTGGCAATTAGCAGTCTCTTCTTTCCCCTTGCTCAGGGAGAATTCCCTTTTTCTTTTCTTGCCCGTGGCTGTGACAAGTCATAGTTCTCAGAGATAGCTCAGTTAATGCCCAGGAGAGAAAGCATAAGAATAGTTCTTAGCAAATTAGGGCAAGGGGAAATTCTTGTGCCAGAAGTTTAAATTAGGAAATATAATAGCTTTAAATGGTGCTCAGTCCCATTTTGGAAATGTAGTGGAATGTCTTTAAATATTTTCAGTTCGATTATAAATTACATATAGAGAAACAATTTCTTTTAAAATATATAAGCTTGGTAGTTTAAGAAAAGTTGGTACTTTGAAAAAAACATAAGAACTTACAATTATAATATTGGAGAAACAAATTCTCTTAAATATGCTAAAATTGTAAATCTTAGCCTGATTTTGAAATCGCAAGTCTAAATTACTCAATTATACATTTTAAAATTAATATTACAAGGTTTTTCTAGTCTGTCCAATTTCTTAGAAACTTAGCA
Source organism: Eospalax fontanierii (assembly GCA_035773235.1). NCBI lineage: Eukaryota > Metazoa > Chordata > Mammalia > Rodentia > Spalacidae > Eospalax > Eospalax fontanierii. The sequence continues at coordinate 30,625,739 of CM069545.1, read as the reverse complement.
AGTATATAAATTTGAAAATGCACATTAGTAACACAAATATTAATATTATGCTTAGGTAGCACATCATCGTGCACATCTTTAATCCCAGCACTTGGGAGGCAGAGGCAAAAGGATCTCTGTGAGTTTGAGGCCAGCCTCATCTCCTCAAGGAGTTCCAGTCCAGCAAGGGCTACATAATGAGACCTGTCTCAAAAACAAAACAAGAGAAAATTCTGGGTGTGGTGGTGCATGGCTGCTTTAATTCCAGCACTTGGATGGTGGAGGCAGGTGGATCTCTGTGAGCTCCAGGCCAGCTTTGTTTGTCTACATAGTGAGTTCCAGACCAGCTGGGGCTACAGGGAGACCCTGTCTTTCAAAATATGCTTAGTATTTAGATTCATATTTACATGTTTCTATTCAGTTCTCAGTCTTTAGAGTTGGGGGATGCTTAATATTATGAAAATAGTAATGCCATCATACACTCCGCAAGAAAGCAAAACAAATGCTGGAAAGCATGTGAGAAAAGGGATCCCCGATACACCATGGTGCTAACGTAGACTAGTCCAGCAATTATGAAAATAAGTATAGAGGATCCTCAAAACAATAAAATTAGAAAATATCTTGCATACAGCTTTGCTGTATTCTCCTAGGCATTTACCTGAAGGACTGTAAGCCTTCCCAGATCACAGAGATACACATCAGTGTTTGCTGCAAAACTGTTCACAATAGTTAAGCCAGGAGACCAACTTAGATATATAGCAACAGAAGAATGGAGAAAGAAAACACGTATAATATATAACTAAATAATGGAATTTTGCAGTCATAAAGAAGAATGAAGTTATGTTATTTATAGCCAAAAGGACGCATCTGGAGATAAGTTAATTTGTCCAATTTCAGAAAGACACACTATGTACTTCCATCTCATTTGTGGCTCCTAGATTTTCTACAGATACGTAAAATTGTGTATGTATATATAACCTGAAAGTAGAAATGGAACTGCCCAGCGGAGCAAAGGGTCTAAGGGTAAGAAAGGAGATGGCGGGGCTGTGGCAGGAATATGCCTAACATACTATATATATTTGTATAAAAACATCCTTATGTAACACTATGACCAATCCATGTACACAATGAAAAAAAATATTAATGCCATCACACTTAACTTTGATGGATATGATTTCAACTAGATGAAATTCCATAAGAATTGGAGAGTTTATGTGGGGCAGATGAATTTTTTTTTTCTTTTTGGGACAGGATCTCATGCAGCCAGTCTATGTTGCCAAGGACTAGCTTGAACTTCTGATCAACTAAGTGCTAGGATTATAGGCATGTGCCACTATGTCGAGTTTTATGCAGTCTTGGGAACTGAACCTGGGACTTTGTGTGTGTTAGACAAGCACTGTACCAGTGAAGCTACATCCTCACCCTCAGACTACATTCTTATTGATGACTTAGTCCTATTACTTTATAATTCTAAAAATAAGAGTTGGACTTTATGATCTATATTTTAATATCTATGTTATGTATTATCCAATTCTCTTATCAACTCACCATGTGTGGAACTCCTCTCCCATACACTTAACATCATCACTAATTACTCTCCTGTGTTCTTTCAGAAATTTTATTCCAGTTACATAACAAGCATTTCAAAATGTAGTGTCCAAAATACACACACACACACACACACACACACATTGCATTGTATACCACATTTTTTAGGTCAGAAATTGGGGCAGAGGCCAGCTGGTTCACTCTTCTGTTTCACCAACAACCACAGTACTACATGGAACAGAAGGATCCAACCCTGTGACATTCCTGCATCACAAAACTGTGGTGTGTAATAATGGATAGAAAGGCTGAAAGCATGTTACAGCTACATCTTGTACAACTGAGCTAGGATAGAAGGCTGAGCTTGGGCAGGAATGACAATTAGAAGGGCCACATATGACCTCTCTGGGAATGGGGCCTTGGGGTCACCACACTTCTTACCTGATTGCTTATAGCATTAAGAGGACATATTCCTATAAATATGTGTGCTGTGAAGCCCTTATTGTCTAACCTCACAAGGCCTTCCTATACTTGATTGGCAGGTCTCAACCAAATTGAAGGGCTAAGACATGGACCCCTCCTTCCTACACCAGCAGCATCAATGAGTATGAGGCCATGTTTTAGAATCATCACACGCTCTTAAGATATTGAAAGAACTTTGGCCATTTAATTCTAAAGATTTTTAAGTTCGATGAGTCTTTGTTTCAAATACTTCCTGTACTTTAGGAAACTTCTTTTATAAGTATTAAACCAGTATCTAATTATATTACAGGTATATTTTGTAGCATATTGTGATGATGAGGTCATGGTTTTGAAAAGTCATCTACCTGAGAAAATCCTTTAGAGAAATATCTTTCTACTTTATTGGTTAATAAGCCACCAATATTGTCTTTTGAAATGTATTCAGAATGAGAAGTATTAGTTTTATATTAATCAGTTCTTGACTTTTGACTGATTAATGTGCCACGAAAAGCCTATCTTCAATTCAATATATGCACAGTGATTACCTCCTTTAAATGAAGGTGTGGTGTTGATGGTTGGGGGGTCATTCAAGACAAAAGGGGCAAGATGAGAAATAAAATACTCAGCGTGCACGGAGTATGTTGGGGAGCTAGCAGAGCTGCTTACCTCTTCAGTCAGGCGTGGGGTTCACATTCCTTTGATGCCTTATTCTGTCTGGTTAGCTCCTATGGGATCCTCAATCCTGTCTCTGCCATTCAGGTGATTTTATTTGTCCCTCCCCCGTGAACAAGCATTTATAAAGCCTTTGAATACACTATTGTTGACCAGTTGCTAAGATTTTTGAATATAATAAATGAGCTACTAACATTAAAATCACACTACTCATAACTTATTTTTTAGGTTTAATTCATTTGAAATATTTTAGAAGTGCCTCATTATAGTCATCAGTTATTGTTTTCACCATCATCTCATTTTGATTCTCTTACTATTTGGATCCAGATAAAGAGGTACATGCGTATTTCTCTGTATCTGAGTTTTATGTCTAAATAATAAGATAGAAGGCCAGGACCATAAAAGCTCAGAGTTCGCTTGCTATTGCGGTGAAATGGAGATGAGATCAGCTGAGGAATGAAGTCTCATTCGATTTCAGTGAGGTGCACTGAGGAGAATGCAGTGCTTGATGTGAATAAAGGCAGCTAATACTACAAAATCATGGCATCCAGAATCCAACTGCTTTCTGGCTTGGTCAGCCAGAGTTGTGTGATTGGCCCATGATCCAAGCTTGCCCTACATTTTACATTTTCTTCCAAGTACTTTTCTCATGCTTTGTTGGAATGCCTTGTACAGCTCTCAAAAATAGCCTACTGTCGTTAAGGGAATCCCAGAGGCAAAACTCCACCCATGATTTACAGTGATGATGTCTATTCTCAAACGCCCTCTAAATATAGCACCTACTTGCTTGAAAAAAAAGTGGCAGATTTCTCATTCTCAAGAATCTGAAAGGAGTGCTGAACAGAGGAACTGGGAGGCAAGCCGGGCTGTGCCTGGTGGAAGAGTCCGAGGGAGCCGTGGAGGCGCTGAGGGGTTTGTACCACCTTGTGCTAACGCAGCTGAAGGGACCGAGTGTCCAGGTTCCATTACTGTTCATAAGCAAAGTATTCCTGGCAGGGGGGCTTCTGGCTTTATTTTGCTGTTTATTCTGCAATTTTCAGACATTCTGAATAAACAAGACTTAGAAATAAGAAGAGGTAGAGGTGCTACAGTGATGATTCATTCAAATGCATGTGTGGCATTCTTTCTTTTTAAATTTATTTTTTGTTTGTTTATTTGTTTGTTTCTGAGACAGAATCTTTCTGTAGCTCTAGTTGACCTGGAGCTCGTTATATAGACCAGGCTGCCCTTGATCTCACAGAGATCCACCTGCCTCTGCCTTCTAAGGGCTGGTATTTTAAGTTTTATATTATGTGCATGAGTCTTTTCCCTGAATATGTGTAAGTGTGTAATGCTGACAGAGACTAGAAGAGGGTGTCGGAGCCTCTGGAACTGCAGTTATGGACTGCTGTTAGCTACCATTTGGGTGCTAGGATCTGAACCCAGGTCCTCTGTAAGAGTGGTCAGTATTCAGTCACTGAGCCGTCTCTCTAATCTTGGCATCCTTTTTACCGTGAAGGCAATCCAAGTGTGTGGCAGCAAGTTCTTTGACATCTTTTATTTTCTAGAATTCCAATATGATCCACTTCAAACATCTAGACATCAAAGTCATTTTCAAAAGACAGTGGAGGGCTAGGTACATAGTTCAGTCAGTACAATATTTGCTACACAAGCTTGAAAACCTGAATTCAATCCCCAGTGTCAACGGAAAAATCTGGGTATGGTGACATGTGCTTGTAATCCCAGCTCTGGGGCTTCCTGGTGAGCCTAATTGTGAAGCCCCAGCTCCCAGTGAGAGACCCTGTCTCAAAAAACAAGGTAGACAGCTCAGAAGAAAAACATCTGAGACTGAACTCCAGCCTCTGTGCACGCACACGCGTGCACACACATACACACACACACATCTCTGCACACAGGCATGTATTTCTGCAAACACATGCACCCACACTTACACATGCATTCTCTCTCTCTCTCTCTCTCTCTCTCTCTCTCTCTCTCTCCCCTCTGCCTCCTCCCTACACTTCATTTCTTAGACCTTGAATCTGCTGACTAGAGTCCTTTCAGGGCCTTATGCATTTCGGGAAGGGACATAAAGATGAAGGAAATTCACGCTTTGGAATTTGCAGGCGTGATAGCTGTTTGTTCCGGGGTTCAGAATCTGCAAAGAGGTTTCTCCCATTTTACAAACTGGCACGTGGAAATTTAGTGAATAGTCCTTAGGAAAACAACCTTGACTGAAAAATTAAGTTTTGAAAAGGAGGATCATTGGTGTCTAAAATGCTATATAAAAAATGATGACTAGGATTTCAAGTTCAAAGAGCCCCATGCTGGTTTGGCGGCCTTTTCCACTGAATAGGACTTGATCTGATTCAGCAAACTTTGCCACCTGGTTTTTGCCCAGGGAACATGGCAAACTGCTTGTCTTACTATGCTGCATGATCTGTTACTGCTGACAGTAGTTCTCTCTGGTCTCACTATGATTTTGTTGGAAATTTAGCCTCTTTAACTTGAAATGTTTCTATTATTTTTGGAGAGTAGATTTGATAACTATTCCTTGTTCCTCCTCTGGTACCCCATCCCTGCCATGGAATCATGCCTGCCTGTGTTGTCATGGTATATTGTCATGTCATATTCTACTATACCTTGTTGACAGTGAGGTTGGTTGTGTGAGGTTATTCTATTACTTAAATATCAACATATTGATGATTCAAGAAAAGTCTTTATTTTCTAACTACCACAAAAAGAAGCACACCGCAGCTAGCTGGTGCTCCTTCATAAAGGACCTAGAAAGAAAATGTGTGTAACAGAAATGAACTGGACCAAAAATGGTTTCAGCTTGGCAGAGCCAACCCAGTCTAAAGCAGTCAAACCCCTGCAATATGCAGACCATGAAAATGAGAAGAAATGTTTACTGAAAGCTGCTGAAATCTTGAGTTTGTAACATAATAAAAACAGGCTCGTTCAGATGGACACTGGAACTAGACACTGGATGCTACCTATGCAAAAACCTAAGTGATATAGTATTATCTTTAGCAGTGTGAGATATGTAGTATGAAACACAGGAAACTGGAAAAACATGCAATCTGCATCATACACTGGCAAAAATAATTGGTCTTTGGTTGAATTATAATCTACTGGGCTGGAGAAACGGCTCAGTGGGTAAATGTGCTTGCTTTTTTGTTTCCTTTGTCTTTTAGACAGGTCTCCTGTAATCCCTGTAGGCCTGGAACTCTCTATATAGACCAGACTATCCATAGTCTCAAAGAGCTCCTCCTGCTTCTGCCTCCTGAATGACAGGATTAAAGGCATGTGCCTCCGCACCCAGCTCACTTGCTATTTTTAAAGTGTGACCTGAGTTCAATCCCTGGAACCCATGCAAAAGTAGAAGGAGGTAATTGACTCCAAAAAATTGCTCTCTGACCTCTACAATGTGACAAGGCATGTACGCCTGCACATATACATCACAGACACACACACACACTAATAATAAGATGAAATTCAAATTTAAAGAGTTATCATTTGCTATATTCTAGAAGGCAGAGTATGTATCGAATGAACTTATGGAATTAGAAAGATTTCAAAGCAGAATGTTGGTAACAATGAGCCACATACTGTAAGCAAGAAATGAGCTGAGGGGCTGGAAAGATGGCTCAGTGGTTAAGAGCTCTGGCTGCTCTTGCAAAAGACCTGAGTTTGGTTCCCAGTACACACATAGTGGCTAACAACCATCCATAACTCCAGTTCCAAGGGATCCGACACCCTCTTTTGACCTCTGTGGGCATTGCAAGACATCAGAGCACTTATATACATGCAGTCACAACATTCATACACATAAAATAAAAATAATTTTTGAAAAGAAAGAAACCAGCTTAGAAAAGGACAGGACAGTTTGCAGTTAGAGCAGAACAGAAATGAAGGTCAGACAGTGCAGGATTTAGTGGTGAAATATTTCTTGCTAAATCATAGCCATGGCCATGCATAAATACTGTAATAGTCAAATCAGTTTAGACTTGGGGCTGGAGTGATGACTCAGTGGTTAAGACACTGGCTGCTCTTACAGAGGATCCAGGGTCAGTTCCCAGGACTTACATGGCAGTTACCAACCATCTGCAACTCCAGTTCCAGGGGGGGTCCTACACCCTCTTCTGGCCTCTTTGGGCATTACACACATGCGGTGTACTTACATACATGCAGGTAAAACATTCATAGGAACAAAATTAAAATGCATAAATCAATTTCTTTAGATCTACAGCATCAAGACATAGCATATTTTTAAAAACATTTAAAATTATGGCTGTTGAGGTTGCTGAGAAGGTGAAGACACCTGCCAACGAGCCTGACATTCTGAATCTGATCCCTGGGGCCCACATGATAGAGAGAACCAACTCTCATTAGTTGTCCACTGACATCGACACATACATCAGGGGATGCATGTGTTTACACACACATGCACATACACACACACACACACACACACTTTCTAAATTTAAAAAACGAAGCATGTAAAATTAAAATAGTGTTAGAAGATCATCAGACTCTTCTGGTGACTTATTTAAGAATACTTTGCTTATCACACAGTTGAAAAGATCTCCTGGGGGCTATGGAGATGACTCAGTCGATAAAGTAGTTGCTTTGCAAGCATGAGGATTGGAGCTTGATCCCTAGCAAGCACGAGGATCTGAGTTTGAACCTCAGAACCCATGTAAAAGGCTGAGGGTGGTGGTGCTTATGAGCACTTGTAATCCCTATGCTGTGAAGACAGAGACATGATCTCTGGGACTTACTGGACAGCCAGTTGTTGAACTCCAGACCAATGAGACAACCTGTCTCAAATGAGGGTGACAGTATTCATGAGAATGACACACGAGTTTGTCCTCTGACCTCCATACACACATGCATACCCCCTCACATGAACTTGCACACACACATGCACACATTTATTTAAAAAAGATACTCTTTCATTTTGGGGAGCTGGAGACATAGCACACTGTTAAGAGCACTGGCTGCTCTTCCAGAGGATCCTGGTTTTACTCCTAGAACCGACATGGTGGCTAACAACCATCTGTGCAGTTCCAGGGGATCCAATGCCCTCTTCTGACCCCCACAGGCATTGCATGACACAGACACTCTTACATATACACAGGCAATACACTCACACATTAAGTAAAATAGCTTAAAAAATTTAAAAATATTCTTTCACTTTCTCCTAAAAACTTCATAGTTTTAATTATCATATTTAGGTCAATGAACTTTTTCAACTAATTTTTATCTATGGCATAAGGCAGAAGTTCAGATTTAAAAAGTAAATATCCAGTTGCTTCATTGTAATTTGTTGAATTTTATTTAATAAATGAATGACATTGAATTTTTCCAGCATCTTTGTTGATCATGAAATAATGGAGCTTTCTAATCTGATGTATTAAGCTATGAGTTTAGCCTTAGACCAGATAGGAACCTTGTTTATTTAATTGGTGTAACTCTTTGATGATCCTTGGATTCTCTCAGTATACTTCCTCAACTGCCTCTATTTTTAGGATTGTCATGATTATTTTGGATCTTTTTAGTTATACATGTCAAAACTAGTTTATCAATACCTTCAAGAAGCTAGTAGTTCTTTGTTTGCAATTAGAATCAGCAATTTATCAATATTTAGCATTTGACTGGGCCTGGCATATCTTTTCTTTCATTTAGGTATTTAATTTTTCCCCATCAGTGGTTTTCAGAATAGAAGACTTTATTTTCTTTTGCTAAATCACCTTCTAGGTATTTGCTGATTTTAAGCTATTATAGTAGAGAATTTTTAGTTTTACAATGTTTTGTTGCATGTAAATGGAAATGCCATCTATATATATATATATGTATATATATATATATATATATATTTTAGTGACCTTGATAAAATGGTGATTTTGATAAAGTGATTTACCAGTTCTAGTAAATGTATGTGGTAAAAGTATGAAGATTAGTTTTGAATTTCTTATATATGAAGTTGAATCATCTACAAATAATGGTAATCATATTTATCTTTTTCCAATAGTTGTGGCTTTTGTGGTTTATTACATTTTACGTGCACTAGAACCAGCATTACAGTACTGAGTGGACGCCCTTGTCCTCTTCTTGAACTTATTTTACAGGATGCCACAGTATGTTGGGTACAGAGATTTTCTTGGTAGATCATCTGTGTCTTCTCTTTATTTTATTATTGTGGTAAGTTGCAAGCTGTGATGTTCCCCTGGAGAATTCATGAAATTGATCCATTTTTGTTAAACCCATTTTGAATTTGTGGGACAAAAGTCACTAAGTCACTGGATAATATTTATTTAATATATCACTGGATTCAAAAGAAACCCGTGTATGAGAAACAAGACTTAGAATGTCTTCTCAAGGTTTTGGTGACTTGATAACTCAAGGCTTCATAAAGTATTCTCTTTCTCCTTATTCTCTATACAAATTTGAATGGAATTGAGGTTATTTCATCTCTAAATGTTCAGTGACTTCCCCAAGGTAGTATCTCAGCTTGGGATTTTCACTGTGGAAGGGTCTGCAGTTGTATCTTTCCTTTCTCTATAAGACATACAATGTCTCAGATTTTTAAATTATTTTTAACTGTGGAAAACTGCATTCTCAGGAATTTTTTCCAGTATTGCCATAAACTTGCGCATAAAACATTATTTTTTATCATGTTACTATATATACACCAGGTCATGGTATTCACTGTTAATATTCTCATATTGCTATTTGTGGTTTGGCTTGTTATTTCTTGATCTATCATCAAAAAAACTGAAGATCTTGTTGATTTTCTCTTTTGTTTTTGATTTTGCAGATTTCCTTTTTCTATACAATTACATTTTTATTTTGTTTGGGTTTGAGTTTTTCTAGATTCTGAAGATTGCCATCTGCATAAAATAACTCTTTTTTCAGTACACATATTTATAAACATAAACTCTCTCATAAGCATTATTTTAGCTGTATATGACAGTTTTAAATGGTATATTTTAATATCTATTCAGTCAAAAATATTTTCAAGTTTTATTTTTATTTTGTTTCTTGCTTGTTCTATTTTTGCTTTTTTAAAAAAATCTGTCTATTAAAAAGTATTAATTGGTGTATATATAAAACAGTGGGTTTCATTGAGACAGTCTACACATATAAGGTGCCTCAATCACATTCAGTCCCCATTACTCTCACATCTGTTCTTTCCAAATAATCCTTCTCCCAATTTCTTTTTTCTTTATCCCTGTAAATTCAGATTCCACATACAAGAGAAAATGCAATTGTTTTCTTTCTGAGTCTAGCTTATTTTACTTAATTGATCTCCATTCCTGTCCATTTTCTTGCCTACAGGAAATATGTGACTAACCACCTGGGGTGTCTGTAGATTAGTTTTTAAATATAATTTTTGAACAAGTAAAATGTATATTATTTAATGCAAGTCAGAATTTAGAAGATGGCTCATCAGCCTTTCTCCAGTGCTCAGATCCACCCTAGTAGGTTCTATTGTTATAGTTGAAGGTTTATCACTTAAAAATACCTTTGCTTTCTATGTAATCTATTGGAGAGAGTAGCACTTGAGTTAGAAAGATAGAAAGCTGCCTACCCAAACTGCCCATATGTATCTTTTCCTCTTCATCCTGGTCAACTGACATACATGGATTTTTTTTTTAAGCACATGGGACAAATGTGCTTAGATATAATTGACATCTTCGTCTATGAGTCTCTTGAATAAATAACAAATTATTTCTTCAAGATGCCCAGGCTGTTTTCGTGCATTGTAAGGAAAGATATTGGCATGAATGGAAGGGTGCAGACATCACGTTAGTCACTGTTAGTAATAGCTACTAGCTGGGAGCGTGACTGGGGATGTTGGTTGGGACCTTGATTCTTCTCAGTGGACTTCTCCATAATTTCCTGGGCTTCTTTCCTGCATGATGCTGAGTTTAAGGAGCTTTATAGGTTAGTCCTAGACATCACGCTTCAACATTGAGTTGCAGTGATCAAAGCACGCAGTAACCCATTATATCGTCCTTGTAACTCTTCTATAAGCTAAAACTACTTTAAAATAAAAAGTTAAAAAGAAATAGGTTACAGAGTCCATTCAGATTTAAGGGAAGGGAAGAAGAGACAGACTCCACCCTTTGATAGGGAGATGAAAAAGTTATATTATGAGAAACAATAGGGGCTGTGCCTGGCAGTACATACCTGCAATCCTAGCACTTGAGGGAGGGGGCAGGAGAATTAGGAGTTCAATGTCATCTTTGTTGCATAGACATTTCAAGGCCAGCCTGGGCTAAGTTGAGACCATGTCTCAAAACAACAACAACAAAAAGACTATGTGAAGGCTGGAGAGATGGCTCAGCAGTTAAGAGAACTCCCAGCACTTATAGAGGACCAGGTTTGGTTCCCAACATTAACATGGTGGTTAACAACTATCTCTAACTCCAAGGAATCCAATGTCTTCTTCTGGCCCTCTTGGGCATGCATATGGTGTACTTACATACATACAGGCAAAACATTCATACAAATAAAATTAAAATATAAATAAATAAATAATAATAATTTTTAAAAGACCATGAATAAGCAGAGAGGTTGTCATTCCTGTTCAGTGAACCTCAAAGTCTGAACAGGATGTTGTAATTATAGCAAAATTTTGTGTGTGTATGCTTGTGTGTATGTACATCTTTTAGAGAACAATACTTAAAGAATAGACTACATCAGACCACAGACTTAACCACTGGATTATAAGACCAGGAGACAGAATCATTCGGAAATATAAACCATAAATGAGTGCAAGTGTTTTGCTCTAATAGCAAGAGGCACCCTCTTGAATCTGCATGAATTACTAATCATCAGTACTGACTTGTGAGTGAGCTAATATGGCATAAACACCATTGTATTCAGAGTGTGACAATTTGCAAATTGTTAATTTCTCAGAACTCATTGACAGCCGCATTTTACCTTTCTATTTCAGACTTTCCTTTAAAAGGGTTATGAATACTAGAATATACAAAGAACTAAAAAAAAAAGACTAAACAACAACAAAAACAAAAAAAAACAATTAAAAATGGGGCATAGATGGAACTAAACAGAGAGATCTTAAGAGAAGAAACACAAACTCAAAAAGACAAATGTCACATGTTTCCTCATGTGTAGATGCTAGCATTTAACTTAACTAACACACACACACACATACACACACATACACACATACACATACATACACACACACATACAAACACATACACACATACACATACACATACATACACACATACACATACACACACAGACACACACACATACACATACACACATACACACACATACATACACACACATACACACATACATACGCACATACACACACATACACACATACACACACATACACACATACATACATACACATACACACAAAGGAGAGAGAGAGAGAAAGAGAGAGAGAGATTTGAGTTAACCTATAAAATGGTGGCAATATCCCAACTAGATACTTCATCCTAGGAAATAAAAACCCCTGTACCAAGAATGGGTTAACTCCCTTTGAGCTATCGACCAATAAGATCCCATTGATCCCAAAACACTGCAGCTTTTGCCATTGTTCTTGGTTATCCTCCAGAACTTGATAGTAAAGACATTGTTGCTGAAGACAACATATTCTTGAGTCATAGAACATGGAGAAATCAGGCAAGTACTGACTTGGAAATTTCATCCCTCTTGGTTAGCTTTCACAGAGCTGGAAGGTGCTATGTACACTACTCGAGAAGAAAAGTAATCATCAGTTTTCCGCAGCTGTGAACCTTGTGACTAACCTGGTAAGATATGCCCACTCATGCAATAGTGATGAACGTCATGGAGTGATATAACTGGTTTAAGGTCTGCTGCATGAGATCATGAGATGGAACTCATGTCTGGCGATGTTACTGGGACAAATAACCCATGGTGATGGGCTCTCGGGAAGAACTTGCTGCTAATACTGATAGAATGTGTGAATTTCAGAAAAGTCACAAACCTCATTAGGGAAAGCCATAAATTAACTGGCCCTAAATTGGAAGCCTGGCTTTGCTCAAGCCTTATCAACTGGCTGCTCCCTGGACTGAGGAAGACTGTTGATGGAAACCAGCCTGTCTCCTTTAGTGTCTTAAGATAGCTGCCTGCCCTGCCTGAGAAAATAACCTTGGGAAAGAGATGCTCTATCATCCAAGGACACTAAACCTTGACATCAAGCTGTGTCCAAAAGAATAAAAACTTCCACCTTTCCTCACTAGGATGCAGAGACTTCTTTCTGCAGAAAAGTATCTCTGTCCTCACTCTATGCTTTCATCTCTAATAAAGTATACATTCCTTGCCTGTTGCAGGTCTGACTCAGGTTCTTATTTCTTAACCTTATACTCCTCCTTTTCTCTTTTTCAAAAATCTAACAAATATTCTATGAAATTGATATAGTACTAAAATAACTTCTAATGATTTAGTGCTATACCCATAGATTAGTACATCTCTCAAGCCTCATCAGAGAAGCATCTTCTCACAGGAGAAGGCAACTGGTCAAAGCGCAGAGAATAAGAGACTCTGGAGTGCTCAGCCCTAAAGGACACATCCATATCCCTCTTCTCCTCTGAAAGCTCGGGGGTTTCTAAAGAAGAGAGGGATCAAAGGTTGTAAGAGCCAGAGGTGGCAAGTGACTCCAAGGAAACAAGTGTTTTCCAGACAATGCAAGGAGCCGCACATATGAACTCACCCAAATTGTGTCAACATCCACAGGACCTGCTCAAGCTCAAGCCAAACAAAATCCCAGCATGAAGTGCCACCCCGTACTATGGAATTATTGGCATATGATAGCTGCTAGCAGCAAAGAGTTGGTTTTTCCAAAGGGTGTCACCCTGATAGGTCAACCATGCTCGGGGGCTGGTTCTACACTCAAGACTATTTGGGTAATACCCATTAGATTTGATGGGAAAGAAAGAGAAGATGCAGGTGAACAGGAAGGGAGGTGGCAGTGGATCTGGGAGGAGTTGGGGGAGGGAGGATATGATCAGAATGTGCCTTATGAAACTCTCAAAGAATTAAAATAGTAAGAAAGTAAGGCGGTGATTGGAAGTGAAGCTTCAAATTCACATTATTTTCTTTTTTCCTTCGCATCCTGAGCATGGGAATATGGAATTTATAAAAGGCAAGAATCCTGGAAGTATTTGGCATAAAATTTCTACCTTTCATTGCCTAAGATAACACCAAATTCATGGGTGAAATGTTTTATTCTTTTGTGCTATCTATGCCGGATTTGATATAAGAAATATGCTAGTTTTCAAAAATAAACTGGGGTGAGAAACATGAACTGAAAATGCTTCTCTCTTTTATGTTCAGCAATCATTTAAATAATGTAAGAATCATCTGCCGTTTGAATGACATATAGAAATCATCCAGGCACAGCGCAATTGTAAGAAGTAAATTTTAAATCATTTTCTTAATTTTTGTTCAGTGATTATTGTTCTATTCATTTTTTTTGTACTTGAGACAATTTTTAAAAATTCCTATTTCCCAGAAAATTAGCAATTTCATCTGGACCTTCATGTTTTTTGGTAAGATGCTAGTCCTCCTGAATGATTCTTCTGCCCTGTAATGAATAATTCAAAGATGCTCAGAGTAAGTCAAGCAAGAAGAACAGGAAGGAATAAAATAAGCACATCTTAATGGCACTTAGGCAGATATAACCTGCCCTGACTATTGGTTTTAAAGCAATTTAGAGCTTTATAACTTCTAGGAAAAAATTACATAGAAGGTTGTATTTTTAAAACAAAGTTTATGAAGTATCTTGTTATGCAATGATATAGCACTCCGCACTTTCAAATTATGAGACACAATTTTTTTGCCTAGAATGTCAGATTCCTGGTAGGCAGAAAGATGGCTTTGTCACTGGGGAAGCCCATTAGTCTACAACCCTGTTTGTAATTTAGGGACAGTATGCAAGTCTGAACTAGAAACCTAGAGCTCTTGTATTTTCTTGGTTTCAGATTCCTCTGGGATCCTAACATTTGTGTGGATATAAACATAGAAAAAATAAAACTTTTTCATGGAACTATTTTATGACCAACAAATAATGATCTGTTAGTGTGGTGGTTCGAATGATAATGTTCTTAGTGGGCTCCAACTATTTGAACATTTTGTCTCTAGTTTATGGCACTGTTTGGAGAGGGTCATGGAACATTCAGGAGATGTAGCCATGTTGGAGGAAGCATGTCACTAAGGCAGCCTGTGAGAGTCATTAAGCCTTGATGGACTTCCACTCACTCTGCTTCCTGTGCTTGCTTGAAGATGTGAATGCTCAGCTTTCTCCTCTAACCCCCTCTCCTGCCATATGTACTCTAATCCCTGTGGAATCATAAGCCAAATAAATTATCCCTTCTCTACGACGCCTTGGTCATGGTGCATTATCACAGCATCAGAAAAGTAGCAAATATAGTTGGTATGTATGTCTCTCAGTAGTGCCCACATGGTAATGATGTCATTAACGCAAGCCGTATTTCCTGGGTCCAAGAGCATGATTCTTTGCAGACTTCTTTCCTCAAACCATTCTATCTACACTATCCTTGTTTCTCAGGAGACACTAACTTCCTGAGCATCCCCAGTTTTGCCCTCTCTGGGCCCCAACAGTGTTCGACTGTGTGGTACTGGTTACTCCTCCAACCAAACATAATCAGTTCTGCTTTCAACACCCCTTTTGTTCCCACTGTCCTTTCTCCTTCAGATCCTTTGACACTATCTCTTGTTCATGAAGACATGAGAACTAGGATTCATGGAGAATCTGTAATGTGTTAGACCCCACATTGCTGTTCATGTTAATAGGCTTAATAAAGCACCACTGCGCACTCTCTTGAGGCTGTTTGCTGCCATGGCAGATAGAGCTAAAATTCCTTCTGGGCAGTGCAAATGACATCCAGCCGCCTCCCATTCTGGCCCCTGTGACAAACTGAGGTCTGATTTTGTCGTACTGCAGTCTGGGAAACCAGTGAGTTTATTGGGCTTACTTACAGAGCAACACATTAAGTTTACTTACAGGAATGTGTGTGCTCCCCTCCTAAGGCTGCACTGGAAAGTCTTCATCCTAGCATGGATGGTGACTTCCCCACATCTGCACAAAATGACAAGAGAGCCTCCTCTCCACTTCCTCATGAGGGACTTAGAGTATATAAACTCTCTTCCCCTGCCACCAGAGGAGACTGTAATCGGTTTGTTTCCACCACACATAACTCCCAGTTTTGTGGGATCTCACCTTAGAGTCTTCTGAGAACTCCGTATATTCTGTTCTGGGAGCTATGAGGGGACATGATACACTCCAGTAAAGGCAGGTTGACAAGTTTCTGTGCAGCAGCAAGCATCCCCTGGGCAATAAGAGTCAGAACTCTTTCTGACCAGAACTTCTGCTTGTGAAGAGCTCCTATGGACTCCCTCATTGAGCCCGAGGCGGACATGAAAGAGGAATGTGTCACGATGCCTTATTTCTACATTTGCTTCAGTAATTCTAATTTTGATCCTTGAGATGGCTGGTGATGCTTTAACAACTGCTTGAAACTGAGATATGATGTAGGTGTTGTCTGATATTCCAGAAAGCAGTAAGTACAATATTGGCAGGAGATAAAAAGTTTAGAAAATATGATAGGATGATAAACAGTGGGGAAAACTGTACTCTCTACAGTGTCTTTGTAGCTTGTCTGCCACCCCACAACCACTTTAAAGTGTTAAAAGGAGAGGAAGAAGAGTGAGAACAACAGAACACAGAAAGGGCAGAGGTAGAAATACAGAAGTAGCTTATTTGGGGAATGCTTCTGGAAGCTTCTTCTCTGTTCCTTACACTTTCCTGTTTCACTCTCTGCTTTCTTTGTTGAATGTCTACCTGCATCGTTGTCTACTTTTGTGGACATTTCTATTTTTCTTCCCCATCACACCTGTATATTTAATTTTCTTGATTTGTTAAACAATGGTGTTTTCAAGGTTGAATTTTTCAAGACAGGAATGATAACAAATGTTGCCAAAATTTAGCAACGATTCTAGTTCTAGGTAAAATACACCTGGAAAATGCTAGATGAAACATTGTTTCATAGGGAAATATGCTTGTTTTTTTTTTTAAATGTAGGGGTGCTAGTAGTGGAGCCCATTTTGCCCAGGCTAAGCAAATCTTTAGACTGATGTCATTGTTTCTATGGAAGTGTATTGTTATCTGTTGCTTTGTTTTGTGATCTATCCTGAGACTCAAATTACTAGAATCCAATCCCATGATTTCTGCTGCTTCAGTCACTCCGCATTGTGAAAGCCTGGTTCTGGTAAATGTTTTCTCAGCTCTCCCACCGTGTGACCTTCTCATTCTTGGCTGGATTCCCTGTAATTCCTACACTCCTGTGTCAAATGCTCTACCTCACAGATTACAGATAATTGCATGTACATCTTTGTTTGGTTGCACACTCCTTTTGGCAAAGGACTAGGGGGTTATACATAAGGTGAAGGAGATGAATTGAAGTAAGTAGAACTATGTGATCTGTAGTGCATATCCCTCTGCAAAGCAATGAATGTTTTTTCCTATGATCTGTATGAAAGGATTTTTCAATTAAAAAAATGTTCTTTATGTTCTTTGTATTTTTCCAAATAATAGCTTTGGGTAATTCCTTTTAGATAATTAGCACTGTCAAAAGTGTGGTAAAATCTGAATCTTATGTTTTCAAGATTTCTTAATATTCCAGAGTTTATGTTGTGATATTAGTCTCAAAGACTTATAGTAGTTTATGAGTTAAAACTTAGTACTGCAACCTGCACAGGTGCCTGATGTTGCAAAGCAGTTCTTGGATCAAGTTTGGGATTGAAGCTCACAGACTTGGCTTAATTTGATCTGGAGGGACACAGTTACCACGTAACCAGATGTGGAAGCTTTTGTCTGAGAACAGGTTTAAAGATAAAAGTCAGAATTAAGTTAATGACTGCCAGGAGACCAAGATTTCCATTAGATATCTAGGTGGAAAAGTTAGTAAATTGCTCAGTAAGAATCTAGACAGAATGTCTGGCAAGATGGCCTACTTATAGTGCCTGATATATTTTATTGCCATAGAAAAGGATCAAAACAAAGACTAAGCAGTTACT
The DNA here is from genome assembly GCA_035773235.1 of Eospalax fontanierii. Classification (NCBI taxonomy): domain Eukaryota; kingdom Metazoa; phylum Chordata; class Mammalia; order Rodentia; family Spalacidae; genus Eospalax; species Eospalax fontanierii. The sequence continues at coordinate 30,607,985 of CM069545.1, read as the reverse complement.
ATTCAATAAATGTTTAAGGAGGGTGCTGGTGTTTGGGGAGGATATAATATAAGAGGGATATTGAGGAACATAGACACTCACCCTGGACTTTCAAATAAGAGAACAAAGCATCCTGTATCTGTTGACCCATCCCTGTGGTTGGGACCAGCTTGGGAATCAGGATTTCTTAAAGGTTATAAAAAGTTATCCTTCAGAAATGAAGACATAATGTCTTTCCCAGATAAACAAAAACTGAGGAAACTGATCATCAACACCAATAGACTGACCTCACTTGAAAGGCCTGAGGGAGGCAAAGGATGTGCTGTCATAAAGACACATAAAAATGTAAGGCACACTACTAGAGAAGATGGACAAAAAAAGAGACTTATACCTTAGCGGTACAGAAAACCACAGAGGTAAAAAGAGAAAAGAACAAGAGGTATTCAAGATAATTATAAAAAAATGAATAGAATGACAAGAATGTTCCTATCAGCAATAACAGAATGAAAACATTCAGTTCTGTAGGGAAAAGATAATTGAGTAGGGGGCTGGAGAGTTGGCTCAGTGATGGAGAGCACTGACTTCTCTTGCAGATGACCCGTGTTCGAATCCCAGTACCTACATGGCAGCTAACTAACTATAACTCCAGTTCTAGGGGAGATCTGACGCCTTCTTCTGACCTCTTCAGGCATTGAACAACATGGGTACACTTACATACATGCAGGCAGTACACTCATACACACATAATATAAAGCAGACTGGTTAAATGGGTTAAAAATGAAGATACTGCGTGCTAGACAGCTTTAGTGTCAACTTGACACACTGGGTTGAGGGAGCCTCAATCGAGGAATTTCCTCCATTAGACTGGCCTGTGGCCGTGTCTGTGGGTATTTTCTTAACTATTGAGTGCCATCCCAAGGCAGGTTGTTGTCTGTTGTATAAGAAAGTAGGCCAGGAGAGCAAGCCAGTAGGCAGCATTCCTCCATGGCCTGTGCTTCAGCTCCTGCCTCTGGGTTTCTGTCCTGAGCTCCTACCTTGGACTCCCTGATGAACTACGTGTCTTATGAAAATGAATGTAACCAACCTTGGAATAAGGCTGACATCACAAGTGGCCCAGAGGGACCTTTCACATCCCTGAGATGTGAAATTAAGCAACACAGAAAGCCTCCCTGCTGCTGTATGAGCTGAATAAATGTCCTTGTTCCCCAAGCCAGTTTCTGTTGTTCTTGTTTCTTGGATTCCAGCTCCCCTAAAGAATAGACTGTGGGTACAGTATCCAGTGAGTCACCTTTAATCTTTTTTAAAAGACTACAAATGAATATTATGGCTAAGTTTAGACTAATTATATTATTTATAAGAGCCTGTGATAGTCTGCTTAAGAGATGGTTGACTTTTGTTTGACTTTAGAGTATTGTTCATAAACCCTCAAATTAGGTTGATTTCAAGGGAAAAAAACTGTATAGAATTTTCTTATACTTCAAACAACCATTTTTGATAAATATCAAAGGGCAGGAAGTGAAAGAAAATGCTTCCAAGTAAACTAGACAATAAAGGCTAAGATGTAGACAAATTCAAAGAAAACGTTTGCTAGAATCAGACCTCAGTCCTACAGGTCCTCCTTGTTCATGAATTTTCACTGCCTGACACCTATGCTTTTCTTTGGCTGGTGTTAATGTGGCTTTGTACATTTTAAAATCATTGAGTTAATGAAACCGCATGCACTTATGAACTCTGTCCTAGTTATAATTATATTACAAATGAGGAAATCCAGGGACAAAGAAGCCAGATAACTTTCCAACATCATCTCTTAGCCTACAAGAAAGTAAATTTATATTTAGTAGCAAATTCTAGCTATTTAGTCCCAACTCATACAGCAGTTGGATTATAGAGGCACTCAGTAAGTACTTATTGAGAAGTGACTCAGTTCTCTTCAGTTTGACTGTAGACCTATAGCACACAGACACATTTAAACCTAGGCCAGCTCATCACACTGTATTCATCCCAAGGGAATGGTAGTTAAGACCTATGAACAAAATAAAAAGAACTGAATAGTTCTCTAAATAATCTTCTTTAATACACAGTCACTGACTTTGTGCATAACAGTCCTGCCTTTTGTCACCATGACAACACACTGTCCTTAGTCCTATTCAAGACCATTAGGCACATGTTATAAATAGAATATTCAGTCTATCCAATTGAGTCTTAACTTTTATTGTAATAAAAGAGATAATAAACAGCATATTCACTTTTTGCTCTAAAACTCATGAGTTTTAAGACGTTTTTATTTAATAATTCTCATATTCATGTAAGGCATTATTATTTGACAATTTCATACATGTATGTAACATATTTTGAACATATTCACCACTCCTCATCTTTTTTTATCCTCCTCCTACTCCCCCTAAACCCTTTCTCAACAACTTCTACTTTTGTGGGGGGTTTTGGGTATGTAATCCACTGGGTTTAATTGAAGTTGCTTACTCGAACGTGGGGTGGAGAAGGCATTTACTGGAGCACGGGCTGCACTGAAGAAAATGTCAGTCCTTTCCCCAGCAGCCATTACCTGCCAGTCGTTCCTTAGGAAGGGCTGTGGCCTCATGAGCCCCTCCCTCCACCCACGAGGGACTGTTGATGGCCTTAATCTAGTGCATGTCCTCAGCAGACAACCACAGTTGCTGTGAGTTCATGAGTGTAATGGTCATGCCACGTCCAGTAGACAGTGTTTCACAGCACTGTGGAAGATTATTTCACATTTACAAATTGTTGTACTTCCTTAATGAGTGACAAAGCATCCACTATCTTGTAAATGTAAAATTATGTGCCAGAAACACAAAGATAAGCCAAAATGCCCTTCCTTCCCTTAGGACACTGACAACACATAAGCCCATGTTCATATGTACAACCTGTGAAGCTGTCATCTTAAAATTAGTGGTCACATGGTCACATGGTCTTGCATTCCTTCTCTGTAATGCAGACACAACCAGTTATCAGTGTCTCTTTAAACTATGCAGCTTGTTTTAGATCTCATTCTTAGAGTCTCAGCCTATCACAACAGTGAAAATTTCACAACATATCAAAAGACAAGTTGGCCAAGTTAGGTGGAGAAAGTGTATTAATTTTAATCAGGGGATTGTCTTTCTATCATATTTAAAAATGTTCAATAAGGGCTGGGCATGGTGACACTCGCCTTTAATTCCAGCACTCAGGAGGCAGAGTCAGGCAGATCAAACATCTTCCTTTATTTCATGCAATAAAATGTATTTTCTATTCAGTCTTGATTGTCATATGTTTTAGGGCTACCAAAAAGGTGAGAGCTGCATAAAATTGGTAAAGATAATAATAGTTATTGTTGATGTTAATATATGCAAGGCATGATAATCCGCCTATTTACACTCATTACTCACTAGCCCTTATAATATGAGATGTATATCACCACCAGCCCTATTTTAAAGATGGGGGACATGGAGTTTAAACAGACTAAGTAATCCGTCTGGCTCCTAAGTGATGGAGGCAAAACAGGAAATTCTGGCCCAACCACAGGAAGGTGACTGGGATGAATACTGTCTACCTTATTTGTTGAGACAAGACTTCTCACTGAATCTGGAACATATCCACTTGGCTAGACAGTTGGTTCTAGGAAGCCACAGGCTCCTCTCGGGAACTGGGATTACAAATGCATACCACCATGCCTGGCTTGTCTACATGGCTCCAGGAGGTCAAACTCAGGTCTTCATACTTGCATGACAAGCAGTTTACTAACTGAAATATTACCTTGCTCCTAGGTCAGATAATTTTTATTGCGATCTGACATTTAATAGCATCCCTGGTTAGATGCTAGGGGCTTGCTCTTTTCTATAGTCATGACATTCCAAAATTCCTCCAGACATTGTCAAATGTACCCTGTGTGTCAAAATTTACCTCCAGTGGAAAATAATGGTTAAGACTTCTCTCCAAGTTCCTGAGATGTCTGGTATCTCAGCTTTCATTCAGATGATTTTGAATTTCAACTCTTTCACTTACTGGCTGCGTAGTCTAATCAAATGATAAAATAATAATATTATTTATTGACTGATCAAAATGTATACAACCAAAATGTATCCAAATGTTCCAAAAGGAGCTAGGAGATCTACAAGGTTTGGGGGGATTCAGTATTGAGTAAAAATAATGCCAACTGCTCTGCTTCTGTGAAACTTACAGTCTAACAATGAGATGATATTGATCAAGTAATTGTGCAGCTAAGTGCACAATCACCCAGTCAGATGGGCTCTGTGAAGCACATGGCATTTGTAGTTAGAGAAAAAAACAACACTGCCAGCATTCCGAAGCCCTGAGTGGCTTCAACACAGAAAGTATTTCCCATATGCCAGGCACTCTGATAAACACGCTCTTACAATCACATGGAGAGGATGCGCAGAGCAAAGCAGAGGTACATTATACAGCGTGTGAAGGCCTGTGACGTCACTCAGCCAAAGTCATAAGATTGTGAGTTTAAATAATGGGGCTCCAGATCAGATCTGCTTCACTTCAGAGCCCATGTTTCTTGCTCTGCTGGGATAAGTCTCTATTTATTACTCCATCTTGTAGTTTTATATTTAGGTGACTGATTCTTAGTAAACAAACATTTGAGGTATGTACAAAGATGTGGACCGTCACAGAGCAAACACCCATATGTCCAAAATTCAGCTTGAGAAATCAAATCTTCCCAGGACACTTGGCATTCCTTGAATACTACTTCCCCATCCTCAAGTCAGACTCCAGGAGTCTCCAGAAGTAACTACTGTCTTGAATCAGATGTATTCCTTTCCCTTTACACCTTATAGCAATCCCTCAAATATAGATATTACACAAGCTGTTAAACTATAAATTATGTCATACTACACGTATCATCCTCTAATCTTCTGTGTATTCATTCTTTTGAGATTTATTCATGCTGATATATGAAGCTCAAGTTTGTTCATTATCATTGTGTTCAGTGTTTAAAATTCCAATGTATTCATTCATCCTCTTCTTGATGAACCACAGTATTGTGATTCTTTTTAGCTCTTACAAATAATGCTGTGATAATATTTTTGTCAATATTCTCTTGTGTAAAAAATGTTTTTTTCTCTAACATATATATACAATATACGTACATATCTAACATATAATATATATATATATATATAAATTGCTAGGTTGAATAAGACAAACAACTCCAGTTTTATTAGACCTTGACAGATTGATATTCAAAGTGAACCAGTTTAGAAACCCCAATCAAGTATGGGGACGATTTCTTGTTCCATGTTTTCCTTCTTCAAACATAGTGCATGCATTGTCAGTCATATATTATGATGTGCCTCTTAATCCTTAGCATACTATTTACTTTAATTATGATGGTTGCTTTTAGGTAAAACTAAATTCTAACATAATTAAGTCTATTAGTGTTTTTATTTATGGCTTGTGCTTGTAAAGTGTCCCTTTTGAGAAGCCATATGGATTAATGACTTCCAGAAGCTCTTTGCACATTTTGACTAGTAATGTTCTCCTTTCGTTGTTCTGCATGTTGGTTTTATTTTCATTTCCTCTCTGTGTCTTTTGTTTTTTTGACTTTTAATTTTTTTCATACTAATTTGTCAGTCAAACATGCTGCAAATATCTTTTCTCAGTTTATAGCTCATCTTTAGACTTGGTTTGTGTTGTCTTTTGCCAAGCACATGTCCCTAAAGATGGGAAGTTTCAAGACTGTGTATACTTTCAGTTCTTATTTCTGTAGTTCATTTTAAAGGAAAGTACATTTTGCATTCATTTAGGAAAGTCACAGAAATCAGAAATATTACCCTTAAGTATGTTTAAGTTTTGAATTTATGGCAAAACTAATAGATCAAATACCTAGAAATTTTTTTCTCATGATCATATGAGTGTATACTATGTATGTGTGTTCATACATGTGTGTGTGTACAGATGCATGCATGTGAATACATGAAAGACAAAGACTGATGTCAGGAGTTTTCCTTGATCCCTCTTTCTCTACCTTACTAATTTAGGCAAGTTTTCTAAGTTGAACCCAGAGCCTGCAGATGTGGTTAGTCTGGCTAACCTCTGCTTTCTGAAGCTGGTCATCATACCCAACTGGCATTTATGTGGGTTCTGGGGATTTGAACTCTGGTTGTTATGCTTGTACAGCAAGCACTTTAACAACTGAGCCATCTCCTGAGCCCCTTGAGATGGTTTTTTTAAAGTATTTGTTTTATTTTTAATTATGTATGTGCATTTGTTTTTGTATGTGCATGTGTGTACAGATGCCTGTAGAGGGCATCAGATCCCCTGGAGCTGGAGTAACAAGAGATTGTGAACCTCCTGATCTGGATGCTGGGAACTGAGCACTGCTGCAAGAACAGTATGTGCTCTTAACTACTGAGCCATCTCTCCAGCCCAGAAATGGCTTTTTATATGGTGGAAGTTGGGGGATTCCATTTTATATTTTTTTCTGTATGAATAACTAATTGTTCTAGCTCCCCTCATTATCATTGATGATTATTCCTTCTTGTCATATAACTGATATTTAAGAATATGCATTTAGATTATTTTCTCCTTTCTCCTATTTGTTATATTTCTTGTGAGATTTGGTTTAGTATTGCAATTTTTTGTATGTATTAATATTATCCAGGAATCTGTAGTTCTTTATTTAAACTTTAAAAATTTATTATTTTTATATATGACTATATTGCCTATATGCATGTAAGTGCACCTGTGTTGTGCAGTGCCTGATGAGGACAGAAGAGGGAGTCAGATCCCCTGGAACTGGAGTTGTGGGTGATTGTTAGCCATCAAAAGGGTACTGGGATTTGAATATGGGTCTTCTGCAAGTGTAGTCAGTGCTCTTAACCACTGAGCCATCTCCAGCCTTGATTCTATGGTATAGTTCTCTCTCTCTCTCTCTCTCTCTCTCTCTCTCTCTCTCTCTGTCTTTTTTGAGACAGGGTCTCCCTGTAACCCTAGCTGTCCTGGAATTTGCTATGTAGAACAGACTGGCCTTGAACTCACAGAGACTGGCTTGCCTCTGCCTCCCAAGTGCTGGGGTCGAAGGCCTGTACCACCAAGCCTGACTGATTCTATGGTTCTTAACTGTTTCTCTAAAGTAGGTGTTAAGGTGGACTTGCAAGTTCTACCAATATTGTTGGCACTCTTACTGAAATCAATAGACTCTAGAGATTAACTATTAGGAGATATATTTTAAAAAACCAACATAAATTACTCTCTGTTGCTAACATACAAAAACTTGAATTTTGTATAGGATTATTATATGTAGCAAACTTGTTGGAATGTTGTCTGCTTAGATTTCATAAGTTGCCTATAGATTATCTTGGGGTGACTATGTAGACATCCATAAATACCTATGGAACTAAAAAAAAAGTTCTGTTTTATTTTTTTTGGTGTTATTGCAACAAAATACCACAGGCTGTGTAATTCATGAGGATCAAAGATTTATTTCCTGTTGTTGGGGAGACTCAGAAGTCCAAATCTGTTAAGTCTTCAATGAAGGAGGAAGAGCAAGAGAGGATCAATACTGTGTCTTCACATGGCAGAAGAGGGTGAGGCTAGAACAGTTATTCCCTCTACTGTATTAGTTACTTTCTCATTGCTGTGACAAAAGTACCTGAGAAAAGCAACCTAAAGAAGGATTCATTCTGGTTCACAGTCTGAGGAGATATAATCAATCCATCATGGTGGGGAAGGCCTGGTGGCAGGAGTGTGTGGTAGCTGGCACGCTGCATATATAGCAGGAAGTATAGAGAGATGAGTCCTGGCTCATTTTCTAGCCCTTCCCCTTATTATTCAGAGGAAGACACCGTCCTGTAGTACAGTACCACCCACGTTCTGGATGGACCCTCCCTCCCCAGTTAAACCTCTCCGGAAACACCATCACAGACATGCCCTAGGTGATTCTAAATACAGCCAAGTTGACAATAAAAATTAACTACCACAGCCAGTTACCTCCTTGCCAGGCCACAGCAGACTGCCTTCATCTCTCTGCAGACCTCAGTTCCCAGCACACAGCCCTCTATGAAGCTTCGAGGTCTAAAGGCCCTGCTAAGCATACCTTCGCAACTGAACAGGTGACAGCTCTCTTCTCCCACCACAGTTAACAACCATAGAGTACTGTTCATTCTTTATTGATTCTTAAATCCCTGTCTACACCTTTGTAAAGTGTCCCTTTAGTTCGCTGCCCTGAAATAGTTAATGTGTGCTTTTTTTTTTTATTTCCTGGAAACCTATCCAAGTCAGAAGTATATAAATTATCTATGCCACCTTACTGTAACTTAATATGGATATGTATAGATTTAAAAATCAAATATCTGTGCTCAGGGAAACATGTATTTACTGTCCCATGTGATTTCAATGAGAGGGTTAACATTTACTATCTTCATGGCATCAGAACTGCTTTCCCTGTTGTTATGGATTTGGACTTTTTGTGGTTACAATTAAGAATTAAATATGCAACGTACATAAAAATGCTTACAACACTTGGGGGCATTACAAAGAATCTGTAACATTTGTTTTGTTTAAAAGGCAAAATGAAAGGTTAGAAAAGGGCTTTCGAAGTAGAAATTTGAGCCACTGCAATAATTCTCAAGCTCACCATGTTCTGAGAACCCAATATTACATCCAATCTGTGATATTGTAATGGAAATTACATAGCAGAAGTCAGATCTGGAGAGCAAAGATACGGGAACTTATTTAGCACATCGAAAAGAGCCCAAATCTATTGAAATTTTGCTTCTGGCTATGTCAGCAATCATTCTCATTTTAGAATGTCTTCTATAAGCTTTGTAAAAGGCTCTAGGCTGGGCTAAGGATGTAGTTCAGCATGCCTAGAGGAGAATGTCATAGACTGACATAATGCCCAGACAGACAGTAAACTATGAATTAGATACTTGTTAGTCAGCCCAGTAGGAAACAGAAACAATCATTCATTCAATGATGTCTTGTTTCTGGTATATCATAGGATGAAGACAAATTTCTTGTGAATTACCAACTCATTTTATGAAGCCAGAGATCTTCTAAAGAAGATAATTGAAAGCAGTAACCATGAAACCATTCTTTAAAATTCTCTAATTGATGCAAAGTACAATGTAGAATCATGTTTAGAGAAATAATAGTATACCACTGAATTTGATTATTTGCAGAAGATTTCAAGGTATTTTCAAAATAAACAGGTAATAGTTTCATAAGAGTCAAATACACAGTTTCATAAATATTCAGAATAACTAATTTCAAATAGACCCTAAATACGGGGTCATGTTATTGAAGTTCTACAGGGTCCCCTTTCCTCCCAGTATTGTGAAAAGGAACACTTCTAAGTGTACAGAATCTCTAATGGTCATACCAAAATAAACAAAACAAAACAAAGAAGGTAGAAAGTCTCTGAATGGCACACTTAAAATTCTTCCTACAACATTCTACAGGGTCTTTCATGTTCTATAAAACTAGTTTGTCCCATACTCTCTTAAAGGTAAATTCTAGTTGTGATTTGGTTTCTACCCACCAGAGGCCCTCTTCTGAGATTTTGATTCATGGCTGAATCATGTACAGAGAATTCGGACTTCTGACTTTGGGGTCTCAGAGCTTTCTACTGGAAGCACAGTCTGTAGCTGTGGTCATCCCCTGATATCTTTAATCATCTCTGTTACATATACCAAAGGAGTGCATGTTGTAGACTGTCATTTAAAAACTGCCCAGCGCAGTAGGTATAGTACAGCACTGGCTTCTCAGCTGAGCTGAAAGAAACACTAACAAGAAAAGGAAATGATCTTTGAACACAATGCTTATGGTCAGTGTGCTTCCTGTGCATCACATACCCCATTAACTATCCTGCATGCAGGTGTCTTGGAACAACCCATGAATACTGATAGCCTTAAATATGGGGATTGGAGTTCAGAGGGAATGCTCCAGAAGGGGTTGACAGATCAAAAAGAAGTGGGATTTCAAATGCACCTTAGAAAGCTTTCTAGGCTGGACACTGGATACTTAAAAAAAAAATTAAGAGGGAAACTAAAACAAAAACAAAACAAGGAAAACCAAGGAATAAGGAGAGAAGTCTAATGCTTTAAAAGTGGTGTTTGTTCTGGAGAATATGCAAACAGTATCTCCTTTAAAGTGCTATCACGGTATGCAAATTAGGCATATTGATTCCATTTCAGAAGTAAGAAAATTGGGCTTCAAGGTCTGGGATTTAAACCCATGTCCACCTATTCCAGAAATCATACAATATAATGGTGATGAAGAAAGACTTGATAAAATTTCTGCTAGTAAGACAGTTTAGTGGGTAAAAGTGCTTGCCACCAAGCCTGATGACCTGAGTTAATCCCTGGGACCCACATGGTGGAAGAAGACAACTGATTTCTACAAGCTGTCCTCTGACCTCTACATCCATGCTGTCACACACACACACACACACACACACACACGCACACACACACACACATGCACAAATATAATATTTGTTTAAACTTTTCTGGTTATCTTTGAAGAGATGTTCATTCAATACCTAACAAATACTTGACTATGGTATGAGATTTAGAATTGTGACCATGTTTTCCGCTTGGGCTTTATCTACAGCTTTGAATTTTTCTCTACATAAATTAAAATTTTTCTATTTTGAATGCTTAAACTAGGCAAAATTGAAATGATGACATGTCTGTTTCTACATATTTCTCCTTATTCCTAAAAAAATTTGCTAGTTTTTTTGCATCAGAGTGCCTATGAATATCTCTGCAGAATTAAGTGCTGAGAGGAGCCATCCTATGAAGAAGAAATTGCACTAATGACAGCACATGATTCCTGTATGGATTTAAACTAAGCAGCCATGTAAATGAATAACCTTTTAAAGGACATGTTGCAACGCCAGTAGAGTTCACTTTGATTTATTTTGACAACTGCTTCTAATTGCTTAATATCGCACATTACATGGGTAATAGGAAGCTTAATAAGCATTGCTATTTCAAATCAAGTGATAGGTGTGTACCTGTGGGTTGGGGTGTGTGTGTGTGTGTGTGTGTGTGTGTGTGTATGTATATGTGTGTGTTTAGGGGATTCCTTCAAAGAAAGTTGGGTTCTCAGATGTGGGAAGAGGTTGAGTTACATGTGGAATGTGTAAAGTTTCTTCAATATGCAAATATTTCTAATTCTCAGGTGTGAAACAAACTGACTAAAATTTATTTTAGACCAAGTTATATGCTAAAGCTAATTTGCATGTTGGCCTTTTTTGTGGGGATGTTTTATTATATGTTAATCTGGCGCCCTCTTGTGTAATATGTTTTGAAAGCAAAGTTTGGCAATTTACTGTTTTGTCATTTTTTAATGTAACACAATCATTAGATAATATTGTTATTTTATCATCTTTTTTAAATTTCCAAAGTATACATAACAAAACACAAAAATGAATAAGACTGAAATTTGTGAGCCCCATGCCACGCCATGGGGATGGAGAACAAAAACTGCCTTCAGAATCAAGACATTTCCTAAGAAAGTCTGACTCACTCTCAGGAAGAAAAGAAAAATAGTTTTACAGTACACATTAATTAGTTCTGATGGATTATTGGGATTTTAGGGCAAAAGGAAAACGTGGAGTTCCATCAAGGGACAGGAAATGGTTGGCAGTTGTCTGCCTCAGGTACATGCTTCTCTCACCGGGTGGAACCGGCTCCAGGCTAATTAGCTATATGGGACACAGTCTTCTGAGTGGTTTCATATTTCAGGAAATCTCACGTGACAACTGTTGATATCAGACTCTGCCTTACTCTAAAGTACTCCATATTGTATAAAACAGTGCTTTTTCGGGCTCTGCTCTGCTCTACGAGACTTCATTTTACAAGCAGATTTTGACTCCATTTTGAGGGATAAGGATGACTGCAGCCCCTGGCTGGACCCAAAAGCTACACCATCTGTCAGGCACCACCCAGCCAGCACAGACCGATAGATGATTCATTCCTGGGAGTAGAAAGGGAGTCCTATAAATTTATTGGGGTGAATCGAGACTGTAGAGACCCACGGATATATTAAAATCTTATCAGGAAACTGGGCCCCAAAACTTGCCAGACCAAGGAAAGGGTCTAATTTCCCTGATACCTGGTGTGTGTGTGGAGAACTGACAAGAAGAAGACTCTGGCTATCCCTGGAGCTTTGGCTAGGTTGGCTCCCCTGCCGCTGATGGAGCCTATTCTACTGCCTGCCGGTCCACCAGTTCACCTTTCTGAATCTAGACCTGGTTCTGTCATTTCCTGCCCTGGACCCAGTCCAGCCTTACATTTTGCACATTAAGGATGCGGTTTTGCTCTCACTCTAACTCCAGAAGCACCATCCCAGTGTTGATCTGGTTCATTCATTGTGTCAATACAGATTCTTTTGGTTCACTTCTGAAACCTTCTGAATGCTGCTATAATCTCTTTAACTTGTATTCATTCTGTAAACCATGTACACGTGTATAGATTTACTGTGCTTTGTACGATATGTGATAAGAGAGCTAACATTAGTAATTAAGACTGGAATGAAAGCACAGCCTCACTTACCCTGATGAACTTTAAAATGGGGATTGGAATGAAAGAACCTCCATTCACCTCATCCAGATTACCAAGGTATGTGGGATTATATGACAAATCACTGTCATCGAAACTGCTAAATAAATGTGAATTTATGGTTGTTAAATAAATTCTAATACTGTGGAGACACACAAATGTGTTTGTTTGTCTATGTTCCTGGCATAGCACAGTCATGACAACAGCCAATAGCAGAAGTAAGAGTGCAGTAACCAGAGACAGGGACGGCCCCAGGTGGCCCCTTTCCATGTGGTGGCCGAGGATTGCACAGTCTGTAAGTCTTTGGGCTTCTCCAGGCCATGAGTTGACTTCACAACTGTAGGCTTTGCTCTCCCACGTTGCTTTGGGTGGAATTCCATCAATTAAATGCGTATGCTGATGTCCTCACTCTAACCCTTCCCCCTGAGAACCTCAGAATGTGATCCTCCATTTTTGTTTTGTTTTGTTTTGTCTTGAAACAAGGTGTCACTATTTAGCCCAGGTTGTCCTCAAGCACTTTATCCTCTCACCTAGCCTCAGAAGTCCTGGGATTACAAGCAGTGGCCAACAGAACTGGCAGAATGTATCTTTATTTGGAGATAGGGTCCTTATGAAGGGAGTAAAGTTAAAATGAGGTCTCTCCGGTTCCAAGCCAATCCTATAGCACCTTAAGTATAGGGAAAAATCTGAGCTGAGTGTGGTGGCACATGCCTATAACCCCAGCACTTGGGATGTGGAGGACATCGTCACCATCTGGGGACAACCTGGACTATGCAAGGTCATCATCTGGGGCCAGCCTGGATTACAAAAATCCTGTCTCAAGAAAAGGAGTAGAACAAAATTTGTGAAGGTGAAGGCCAGGATTGGTGTGATTGATGCATCTGCAAGCTTAAGAACCCCCAAATCACTAGCTAGAAGGTAGAGAGAAGCATGGGACAGACTAACAGTCTCAGTCTCTCTCTCTCTCTTTCTCTCTCTCTCTCTCATCTCCAGAAGGAAGTGCCTCTATCAACACCTCTTGATTCTGAGCCTTCAAAATTATGAGAGACTCAATCTCTGTTTTAAGCCTGTAGTATGGGGTACTTTGTTATATAAATACACCACTTTGCTGTTAATGGCACTGGGCCTTCTCACTGCTAGGAGAAATAGTGCAGTCAACCCAGAATTAAGGTTTAGGATGGGAAATTAAAAATTCCCACAGATATTGATATGAGAATATCCGACTGTCTTTGAGAAGAACAGAACTTTTCTAGGCTCTTGGTGAGCTTGGCTGGGGTGGTGGGCTACTGTTTTGGACAGCCAGTAAAACTACCCCAAGATGGTTACTTTCTGGTTCTTATCTCATAAAATCAAAGAATGAGATTCAGGGACCACTGATGGCAAGTTTTAGAGAAAGTTTGTTATACACTTATAGGTGGAGCTTAAGAGGGCAAGTAGGGGAGGCGAGCAGAGCTCCTCCATTGTGGGGGGGGTGTACTAGTTAGTTTTTATTGTCAACTTGACAGAAACTTGAGTCAGCTGGGAAGAAGGAGCCTCAACAGAAGAATTTCCTCAATCATGTCTGTAAGAGATTGTCTTGATTAATGACTGATGTGGGAGATCCCAGCTCACTGTGGGTGGCCTCATCTCTTGGCTGGTGGGTCTGAGTTGTATAAAGAAGCTAGATGAAAGCTGGAGAGATGGCTCCGTGGTAAAGTACACTGGCTGTTCTTGCTTTGACTACACACAGGAAAATGCTCTCATTTTAAAAAAACTAATATGTTAATGGTAAAATGTATTAGTGTCTAGAGGTTCTTTAAAATAACTTCTCATAAATGCAAATTTTGGAACTCAGACAACTAGAAAAAAAATTTCACTGAGTTTTTATTTTCTATAATTGAATATTGGATGAAATTTTCATATTGATGAAAACAGGAAATAGAAACATGTCAGGAGGGAAGGACCCCAAAACAACAGTTCTAAGAATGTCCTAGCCAGAAGAGAGTGCTGGCTCCAGTCTCTGTATCTCTCAGCACCCATAGAGCAGCTAAGAATCTTCTGCAACTCCAGTTTCAGGGGATCCAAAGCCTCTTCTGACCTCCATGGGCATTGTGCCACACAGGTACACTTATATACACACAGGAAATATACACATAGAATAAAAATAATAAAAACATTTTTAAAAGAATCTCGATAGGCATGAATGAGAAAGCAAGACAGCAAACAGTGTTCCTCCAAGGTGCTTCCCTTTTTCCTTAAATTCCCTCTTTGACTTCCCTCCATGATGGAGTGTGGCCTGAAAGTTTAAGCTTTAAAATTTAAGCTTTAAGTTTAAAAATAAATCTTTTCCTCTCCTAAGTTGCTTTGGTCAGAGTGCTGTTATCACAATACCAACAATAAAAGCAAACTGGAACAAGGGGGTCCCAGGAAATAAGGTATAGTTAAGCTGCCAGTGAGGGGCTCTTAAAGAATTTAGGGCGGGAACTGGAGTGAGATGTAGAGGGGATGAGCTGGTCAGTCCAGTTGACCTAACAAGGTGTCCAGGTGCCTTCTCTCAGCTTCAGCCCTATAGCGATGTGTAGTCTCTAGGTAGCACCCCATTAAAAAAATCGTATATACATATGAATGGGCCTCTGCACACACTAGTGCACCCCTTAATGAACATGAACATGTACACCTCCCCACACAAAATAAATTCATTAAATTAACTATAATCATAGAATGTGGACATTTGTTTCTACATAACTCCATTACTTTAGACATTTCTTATCTGCTTTCTGGACACAAGATCTAGATTCTAGCTATTTTTCACAAGCAATAGTATTAAAGACCCAAATCCCAATTCTAAACGCTAATTGCTAATGTAGTAACATAGCTTAGATATTTTGGTGAACAGAGTTGGAAAATATGCATATATGTTTAAAAATGAATTTATCTCCTTAACTTACAATTCACTGTTAGCATTAAAATAGTTAGATATCTATAATTTTATACATCTGCCACTCTGTGTTTTTGTATATAACATAAAGAAAATTCATTTTAAAAAATTTCACAAAGACTAGGGAGAATGTTCAGTGAGTAAACTGCTTACAGTGAGAGATTGATGGACCCAGTTTGGATCCTCAAAACCTACATAAAGGGGACAGAGTAATACACATGTCTATAAATCCCAGTGCTCCTCCAAGGAGATGTGAAGCAGAGACAGGAGAGTCTCTAGAAGCTTGAGTGTTAGCTAGCCTGGCATACACAACAATGAACAACTCCACCTCAAACAAGGTGGAAAGTGAGAACTGCTGTCTATGATTGTCCTCTGATATGCATAGGCCTGTTGTAGCCCACCTATGCCTGTATTCACACACAGAGGGAATGAATTAAAAAGCCAAAAGGAGTTTAAGATTTTTTTTGTCCTTAGAATTTATTCCATTAATCATGCATAGTAAAATTTTGATTTTTAAAGCTACTTGAAATTTCTCTAGAGTTACACTAAAAATTTATTATCAGGTTCATTGGGGGTTTTTTGGTCTTTATTTTAGCAACTGAGTATTTAATTAGATTGTATTATTTAATAGGTAATTATGGGAATGAAGTTTCTGGGAATGACTCTTTGTAACAAGTCTTTACAAAGTGAACTTTTGCATAACATCGGCAGTCATATGTTTTGAGAACATTTAGAATGATACTTATATACTATGTATTCAAGTTTGTTCAGAATTAACTGACCTCTAAGATAAACAGTATAAAGAGTCTACAATGATTTTGAATCCCAATCTAACGAACTCTCACAAGCTAAGCTGATCACATAGCTTTAATCTTGCATCATGTTTCCTATTTGTGACTCAGTTATTCCCCTGAATCAGGGCAACTTACATGAGAGTGGGATTGGGCAACAATGACGTTGAAAAAAAAGCAATGACGTTAAAAACACTGTGCCCCCCACGAATGTTGCAAGCAACATGAAAGCATAGATTTGTGACCATCTATTTGTGGTTTTGTGTTCTGTTCTGAGTCAGTAGGCCCACACAACTTCTTCCTTTGTAAAAACTGTTATCAAAGATGTCTCATACCTTTCCCATACTATGTTGCTCAATAAAGAAGAGAAGAGCCTTTTGTTAGGGATGGGAGAATAGAATAGAATAGAATAGAATAGAATAGAATAGAATAGAATAGAATAAATAGAATAGGAGTGGAACAGAAGAATGTATACAGTTCTGAGAGAACAGTTCTGAGACAAATCAGAATACCTCAAAACAGACTGGGCTCACTCTTAGTTTAAATGGGTTTGTTAACAGTTGTATTATTCCACTGAAGGAGGAGTAAGCAGGGTCATTGTACCCTCACCTGAGTATCCAGCTACTCTGCCCAGCTAGATGTATGTAATTTTGCTCTAATCACAAATGGTCTCCTGCATTTGGGGAGGAAATTTAGGGAAGGCTAAAAGAAAGGAGTTGATCCATGAGGTTATAGAAAAGTCAACATCCATGCTAAAGACTTTACAGTGCATCTACACTCAGGTCACCTATATACCTGTTAATAATACCTCACCCATCTGTATGAGTAAAGTCATTCATTCCCCAGGGTGAACTTTAATATGATCAAACATTGGTTTGATACTACAGCCTTAGAAAGGAAATAAACAATGCACCCAGGAAGAGAATTTTCTTAATGTTATTTTATGTTTCATGATCTTAAAACAAGAAAATGAGAAGATGAAAAACATAAATATTTTATTAAAAGCAGTTTTTGATTAAGAAAGTCTATACAAGTGATTAAAGATCTGAGTTTATATGTTATAATATAGGAAGCATTAAATAAATAATGTCTAAATAGTCTTCAAGGCTTATTGAAAAGGCTGGGCTTTTGCCCAAGCTTTAGCTACATAACATACAGTAATTAATAGTTCAGTATTGGTGGAACTAACCTTCTTGGGTGTCTAACAACCATATTTAGGGGCCTCTAAACTGGTCAGAGGGACTTAATGGGGCAGTTTTTTTTCTCTTGCCCTCCAAGGTCAACTAAATTCCAGGGAACTATGGGACATCTCTTGAAATGTCCTGTAACTGTGATGAGTCACCTGTCCTCCTGTTCAGAGAGGTCATGGAGACCCCACTAGAAGGACTTGAACCAGTGTCCAGTCTGCAAAGAGGAGAATCAGCACAGGAAAATGTTTCCTTGATGCTTCTGAGTGAAGCTATGGTCTAGCAAGACCTTCTGACTTATCTTCACCTAGATGGAACTAGTAAAACAAAGGCCTATGAGCCAGGGGCTCTCTCAAACCCATGTGCCACCCCTGAGGAACAGATGCTCAACTGACCTTAAGAGTAAAATTAAGTTGGTTTATTTGGGCCAAATTATATGATCTTAAACACCCAAAAGGAAAGTATAACCAAAAAAATAAATAAATAAAGTGATTAGTATGCCTCTTTAAGAATACAAGGAATTACACTTCCCAGACATTAGGTTTAAGTTTATAGAAGATATTATTTACACAATTTCTCACTAATGATTTTTTTCTTAACAAGAAAATGCCACTCAGATGTAATACCTCAATTCTTGGCCTACCTCAACACTACAGTGCATACCTGTGGCCAAGAAAGGCAAGTCGGCCATTATTCTAACTCCAAAATCAAGTGATTAATTTCTTTTCTCTCCCTGCCTAGAAGCCATTTGGGAGAGAATGCACCCTGACGCTAGCCACTCCAGAAAACCTATCGAGGTGCCTGAAAACAAATCCTGACTTCAAGACTCTCAAGTTCAGCCTTGGCAGTCAAAAAGAAAACCAAAGAGGAACCCAAGAGATGGAAGCCTTTGAAAGTCCTTAAGCAAGAAATTCTAATGGACTTTGAATTGGACATTTGAATTCTTCCATGTTACGACTATATTTCATCTTCCAGGCACCAGTCAAGGACTTTCTTTTCTCCCTACAACTAACAGTTATGCAATTCAGGGGTCTTTTAGATAGACTCACTGAAGGAGTACTCCAATTGCCACAACCTACGTCCCTATTCAGGACAAAGCAGCCAAGAGCAGTCAGCACCCTAATTCCCTATTGGCAATTAGTGTGATCTCTTCAGAGGGTGGTGTGATGAGACTAGGAGGTAGAATTTGGCTAGGCAGTTTAGGGTAAAAAGACCCCAAAGACCAAAAACTGTCCTTGTGTCCTTTAGCAGCTTACTTTATATCAAAAGCCAAATATGTCAAAGTATTTGGGAGCTCTTATCTAATTCCTAAAAGATTTTAGGGTTACCTCTTCAAAAGGGGAATGTTAGAAAACAAATAGCTAACTGAGGGACTATAAATTCTCTCACTTATACTTTTCATAAACTCAAGAACAAACTTAAAACCCATCATTCCCCCCTAGTTTGCCAATCCCCTCATGGCCTGGCTCCTCCCTTTACTCAGGCCCTTATATACCTCCCCATTATATATAAAAACAAAGGGGGAGATGTGGGGGTCTGGGTATTGAGCAAGGCAAGCCACCCCGGATACCCTGAAAGGACGGCAGGTGTCTGGCCTGCTCTGCCTGATGTGATAATCTGGCCCCAGGAAATCACTGTAGATACAAATCTTCTTTTCCCCCGACCCCAGACCAGAACCAGGTTTTTGGGTTTCATTTCCTCATTCCTGAACTTCCATGTCAGCCCTACAACCTTCCCACCTTTACCCCAAAACCCCCACCTTGGTTTTAATAACTGAACTACCCACCGATATAGTATCCTGGGAGGGAACTCCTCCCACCGCACTCTGAGCCACCTGAGGCCCTGTTCCATTGTCCTCCATTCTCTGGCATGGCTGGAGCACAACAGCCATGCTGGAGATGGAGATCCACCCACAGCCACCCACCATTTCTCTGAACTTCCTGCAATTCTTTTAGTAAATTCTTTTTCCTACTTGACAGGCCTGAATCTGCTTCCTTACAACTAAGAACTCTAACCTAAACTCTCTTTATAAAAATCTAATGACTCAACCATCATAAAAAGAGAATAAGGAAAGAAATGGTGCATTTTCCTTGGTAATTAACTTGGACCCACTCTTGGCCTCTCCTTGACATTTCTTTCTTAAGAAATTCCATTTTAAAATAAGAACGTACATGATTTACTTTTGAACTTATAGAACAAGCCAGTAAGCAGTGTTCCTCCATAGTCTCTGCTTCAACTGTTCCCTCCAGGTTCCTGCCCTGCATTCCTCCCCTGGTGGAGGATGAACAGTGATCGGGATGTGTAATAAATCCTTTCCTCCGAAATTGCTTTTGGTCAGTGTTTTATCCCAGCAAAAGAAGAAAAACTAGAACAGAAATTGGTATCAGAGAGTTGTGTATTGGTGTGATGAACCTGACCATCTTATTTTGGGGGGATGATTGTGAAAGTACTTGGAACCTTTGGCTGGATAAGCCATTGAGTGCTCAGAGCTTATGGAGTTGTTCTGTGGGAACCTGGAACATAATTCTGAAAGAAATGGAGAATGTGGAAGATTGGTTTCTGAATTTCAGAGGAAAGTTTGAGAATTTCTTAAGCTCTTTATCAGAGCCATTTGTGTGGTATTTTGAATTAAGGATCTATGGAAATTGGACTGAAGAGATGGCTTAGCCCTGGTGGTTCTTCCCCAGGACATGGTCCACCATCCCTAACTCCAGTTCTAGGGGATTCTGACCTTTGCAGGCATTGCATGACATGGGTGCACTTACATACATGCCAGCAAAACAGTCATACCCATGGAAAAAAAATAAAAAAAATGTGTCCATGGAAGTGAAACCTGCTATGCTTTACTAGGACACTGGACACTGATCAGCTGGAGCTGAAAAACCAACTGTGAGAAACAAAAGGCCAGCATCACTGGGGTGAAACATTCTATAAGTATTTGCTTAATGCCAGCACACAGAAAGAGTCCAGAGGAGGGCAAGGCTGTATCTCATGCTAGAAGCTGAACTTATTAATGTGTAAAAGTCTCCCGTGTGGTGCTGGTTTTGAAGACATGAAGATTTCATGGAGAGAAGCTGAGGCTTGGCACCCTAAGAGGTCAGGAGAGGCCATTGGTTGAGGTGCAACCTCAGTTGCAGTGGAGATCCCACTCTATTGGAGATACTAGGATTGTGGGACGACTACCAGGAATGGCGGCAGGTGTGGAGTGGAGCTGGCTGGGGCCCACTGGACTAGCTGGGTGCTGTGGGTGGCAGAGCTGAAGTGGAGCCACCCAAGCCTATTGGAGACCAGAAGATGGTAAGTGAATCTCAGACATCAGACACTAAGCTATTGACACTGTTAGATTTCTGTTTTGACTGTACCTTGGTTCCTCCCCCTTTGGAATAAGAAGTATTTAACCTGTATTTTCTTTTATTTTAAAGAATTCCATAGTTAAGAGACTTTAGACTATTTCAAGGAGAGATTAAGCTTTAAAAATATTGGAGTATTGGGACTTTTAAAGTTGTACAATGTTTTATACTATGATATTAACATGAGAACTTGGAGACAAGAAATGGGAAGGTTATGGTTTAGTGGAATGTTTGGGTCAAGTTTATAAGGTCAATCATGCTAGATAGCTTCAATTCTCAACATACCTGGATAAGGAGAACTCCAACTGGGGAATTGCCTCTATCAACTTGGCATGTGGGTACATCTGGGAAGCATTTTCTTGACTGCTAAATGATATGGGAGGGCGCAGCCCACTGTGGGTAGTATCATCCCTAGGAAGGTGGTCCTGGGTTGTATAAAGAAGCAGGTCAAGTACAGGCCAGAGGAGCAAGTCAGTAAGCAGCCTTCCTCCACGGTCTGTACTTCAGGTCCTGCTTTCCAGTTCCTAACCTGACTTCCTTCAGTGATGAAATATGACTGGGACATGTAAGCCAAATAAATTTCCTTCCCAAGTTGGCTTTGGTCAGAGTGTGTCATCACAGCAATAGAAATCAGACTGAAACAGATACTGAGAAGTTTGATTGGCTAATTTCAAAATTAAAGGTCCAACAGTCTTCTTTCCTAATATTGAAAGCAAAGCCGAGAGAACGCTTGATTCATTTATGCCCAATTATAATGTTATGAAGGACTGGAGGTTGTAGTAAGGAGTTTTTGGTCTTTCTCATACTTTTAAAGGTAGTTATTGTGTCAGTGGGTTGGATGTCTTTAGACCGATATGGAAGGACAGGAGAGAGTTTTGTACAACTGGATACTCAAAGGCAGAAGAGCAGAGCTGAAGCAATCATCAAGAGATGAAAGAAGTGTCAGCAGAGAAGTGGCCAGATGACAGATCCTGGCCTGCTGCCCGTGCCATGAGATTTGTCATGGATTCTTTGGCCTCATTCCTTTCCTGGATTACCAGGATTTGGTAATCCTTCTGTCTGTTCTTTCATATTGTTATCATCACTATTATGAATAGAGAGGAACAAGTCTTGGCTAGCACAGGAATTAAGCACTTGTCCAATTAGGATACTGGAAAGAACTAGCCACTGGTCCCCAAGGAGCATCAGTGCAGAGCAGTGTCCTGGACATAATCTTCTTTGGAAGAGGCAGAACTTGGATTGAAGTAGGACTTCTAGGGGCAAGTAGCCTCACATTGGGAGCCCACAGTCTTTGAATGTCAAAGGAGCTGCAGCTAGCCTGGATCCATTCAAGAAGATAGAACAGTAAGAATTCCCATGAAGACTGTGGTACAGGAGGACATGAATATTCAGACATCTCTGAGCCTTAGGTTCAGATCTGGGTGTAAAGCCTGATATGATCTCAATAAGAACAAACATCAGGATCTACATCACACAGATGATCTCAGATGCTCAAAATGGCCCCTCTCTCTACACACTGACTCTTCCCTTGGGGCTAGGAGCCCCAAATGTAGAGTCTTCTGATTGGCTTAATGAGCTTCATGCCCTTTGAGTTTTCATTTCTTGATTCCCATCCATTAATTTTCAAAGACTGAGTTGCTTTTTAGAATTAACATACAAGTTTACAAGTAAAAATGTCAGGGAGCTTGTACTTCTCATGAGGGATTGTAGGTCTCACATTGTGCACTACACAAATGAATACTTTAAAAAATACGTTTTGTATTAATTTTTTGAGAATTTCATACATGTATAAATGTATTTTAACCATATTCACCCCCTAGCCTTGTCCCGACTCCCTCTGAAGTTCATTCTCTTTTTTGTTAAAATACCCACGATGCCCAATCTGTGCTGCCCCATTTACTCATGGGTGTAGGGGTGCCCATGGAGCACGGTCAACCTTGCAGAGGCCACACCCTTAAAGAAAACTGACTTTCCCTCTGCCAGA
Organism: Eospalax fontanierii; assembly: GCA_035773235.1. Classification (NCBI taxonomy): domain Eukaryota; kingdom Metazoa; phylum Chordata; class Mammalia; order Rodentia; family Spalacidae; genus Eospalax; species Eospalax fontanierii. The sequence continues at coordinate 30,585,223 of CM069545.1, read as the reverse complement.
AGCCATCAACTGTCAATAACTCCTTAGCTAGGGGTGGGGGCTTTTAAGCTCCTCCTCTCTCCATGCTAGAATGTTAACTGGCCTGATCTTGTGCAGGTCTTGTGTAGGCAACCATAGATGCTGTCCTGACATGTCCAGAAGATGCTGTTTCACCCTGGTTCTCAACCTCGGGCTCTTACAGTCTTTCCTCCCCCTCTTTCTCTGTGTATCCTGAGCCTTGTGGGGAGGGGATATAGATGTCCCAATTTATGGCTCAGCCCTCCACTGACACTTACTCTCTGTACTTTGACCAGTTGTGAGTTTCCTCATCAACTGCTGTCCACTGCATAAAGAAACTTCTCTGACCGGGCCTGAGAGTTGTACTAATCTGGGTGTAGTGACAAATGGGCAGTTTTAAAATATTAACTGTCTGACTTCTATGCTTCTCAATTCTGACACTCTGTTCTCAGCGTCAAAGGTGGAAAAATCAAACAGTACTAGGTGTTCCAAATCTGTTTGCTTGTCTTTCCCAAGAGAATGCCTTGTGTTTTCCCTGGGCGGTTTCACTGAGTGGCTCAGTAAATTATAACCTTGTCCAACAAGGTTTCCTGGCAAATAATATTGTAGAGCTGAAGCGAATAACCGTTAGGACAAACCAGGATCTCTGGCTTTACCAACTGAATCAAAGAATCCAGAGGGCTTGTTCATTTCCTTGCTTTTATCAAACACTTAATTTTAGTAGAAACTTTGTATTGATGGACAAAGTAGTGAGATTTAATATGACAGATGTATAAAATAATAAACACAGCTTTGACACCAAGCAAAACCTCTCAATGTGAATGAATGATTCTTGCTGCCTAATCTTGGGAGAAGGCATTCTAGTCATTGTTCTCTAATGTAATCATATCTTACATTATGGGAGAAAATAAAAATTGTTGAACATGCCATGATTTGTATTTTGATATTCTCTCTTCTATTTTTCCCTGAAGTTCTTATATCCTAATGTAACTGCAAATATTAGCACAGTAAGAACCTAATGAAAACTAGGTGCATTCTCTGTGCATTATTCATGACCTTCATACTCAGGAAGAGCTGGCCTAGTTTCTTACTTCCATAGGGATACTCTGCACAGCTCATGTTCAGTTTGACTGTTAGCAACCATGGCAGGGAGTATTTTTTTTTCAGCCAAACCCACACAACCCTAATTTAATGAGCAAGTGGAAGTTCATTTGGGAAACCAATGTTTAAGGATTCATTTGGAAAGTTTTCCATTCAATGTTGGATCTCTAAGGATCCTGTATTGGGATTCAAGTTGGGAAAACATATAAGGGACAATTTCCTACATTATACCTGCCTGTTCTCTAGCTAAAAGGAAGTGTTACCTTTTCTTTCTAGAGAACGTTAAGGAAAATGCCAGCCTAGTCCAGTGGTTCTCAATTTCCTTCTGCACAAAAAACACTGAGGAAGTTTGGGAGATCACAGAATCAAGTTTTCTCCATTCTCACTCTTATCATACAATTCTCTGGGTAGGAGAGGTGAAGGTCCTATGAATCTGCCCTTATAACAAGCGATTTGGGACAGGTGGCTTACAAACACGGTCCTGAGAAACACGGGTGAGCTACATTCACAGTGCTTGATTCAGCGAGCATGCGCGAGTGCACAGGGGGAAATGGCACCATGAACACACACCGGCATATGCAGTTCAATGGAAACAGAAAACAAAACACCGACAGAAGATACCATTTTGCATATGGTGTTGAGCAGTTTCCAAAGCATCTTCACAGTGATTGCCTCTCTGTGTCAACTGTGTGAGAGAGGTAAGGAAGTAACTGTTAATCCATTTCATGAAAAAGGGGGCTTAAGTAATTTCCCCAATTTTAGATGATAAACATGGATCATATCTAAGACTTTTGAGTGCTGAGGACGGAAGGAGGGAAATGATAGGTACATTAATACCCTAAAAACAAGGGCACATGCTGGATCTAGGGGGAAATCTTTGTCACAAGGAAAAATTGGGAACACCGCAAATGTTCATCCATAGGGTCTAAGCAATTATAATGCAATTGAAAACTCTGAAAGGTCAATTCTGTGTACCAAAAGAGAAAAAAGGACAACTAGTATTAGTGAATTACAGGTGTGCACCACCATCCTTGGATCATCTATTGTTTTCAACAAAATAAAAACCAATAGTGTAGTATATACCTGCCAACTCAGCACTTAAAGAGTCGGACACAGAAGAATCAGGAGCTCAAGGCCAAAGCTAGCCTTGACCACATAGTAAGTTTGAGGCTTGTCTAGGCCACAGGAGAATCTGTCTTAGAAAACAAACACAAAAGTGAAATGCTTTATTTGATTGACTGTCAATACTGAATTTTTGAGGAATAGTGACAACAAAAAATTTATTTCTTTCCTTCCTTCCTTCCTTCCTTCCTTCCTTCCTTCCTTCCTTCCTTCCTTCCTTCCTTCTTTCTTTTTTTGAAGACAAAAACTTGGAGGAAAATGACATCTAATTCCCAAAGGTGTGGTCTGACCATTTTAAAGTCATAGATTCTCCTTAGGAATATCCTGAAAGGAATAAAGTGTCTTTGAGTGCATTTGCAGGTAAAGTGTTGCAGAGTTCCAGGGGCTCAAGGAAAACCAACTGCATCCATGGATATCAGTAAACTAACCTTGTTCTAGAAGTTTGTTCTTATCAAATGCAGATGTGGCAATATGTGCTCAGCAAATATTTTTAGAGCACCTACCCTACCCAAAAGCTCTGTGTTGGACACACACATGCAAGCCTGTTTCAAGCAACCCTCCAGGCAATTCTGATGCATACTAAATCTTACAACCCACTAGCTTACGTCAAAATATGCTGTCCTCAGTACCTGTCCCCAGAGAATCTGCTTTATTTGTTCTGGTGTGAAAGTTCAAACAGCAGTGTTTTTTTAAAATTTTCCTAGGCAATTCTCACAAGTAGTCAGAGTTGGGACACCTAGTTTCAAACCCTGAAGATCTGGTTTATGGTCCCGGATAAATATTTACAGTCTTACAAAAAAGAAATTCTGCTTTTTACACTTAAGTGTGTATGACTTCCAGCACGCATGGAACACTAGAATAGGGATTTAAAACGTGCCCGTTATCAGAGGTAATCCTGCTTTGGTCACTATGGTACTTTGCAAGCTGCTATTTTAGTTCCTATCCTCCAATTAATGTGATGTGTACAGGACTGTCAAGTTTGCTTTCTTGCTAATTATCCGTTAAAGTTGTAGGATTTTTTTTTTTCTAGTGGAGAAAATAAAATGCAACCTCTGAGTGCTCTGTATGAAACTAGAGTATAGGAAATCCATTCTTCAGGTGAAGACTTTTAACTCCCAATTGCTGCCCTTGGTGACAAATAGATCAATTTTTGTTACTAATCAGCCAGTCTGCTAACAGTATTTTTGTGAGACACAACTGTTTCACAACTGGTAGAGAAATCTTTGCTCTGTGAGGTCTCTAGGTTTTTGAGTCACACAAGAAGCAATTTTGCAAGTCACTGCCCTCAAAAATCTACCTGCATGGTTCCACTAAAGTTGGATAAATCATACTGCCTTGTAACACATGAACATATAGAGTTAAAACTACCACTCATCATTTTATTGAGCATCTATCACAATACATATTACGTATATTAATCAGTGTGTTCTTCACAAGAGTCAAAGTTTTTATTATCACTTTCATTTTATAGATTACTGTCCCAAGTGACATATGTCACATTCAAATTCTGATCTTTATGATTCCAACATCCACACTGGCTGTTCTTGCTTTGACTACACACAGGAAAATGCTCTCATTTTAAAAAAACTAATATGTTAATGGTAAAATGTATTAGTGTCTAGAGGTTCTTTAAAATAACTTCTCATAAATGCAAATTTTGGAACTCAGACAACTAGAAAAAAAATTTCACTGAGTTTTTATTTTCTATAATTGAATATTGGATGAAATTTTCATATTGATGAAAACAGGAAATAGAAACATGTCAGGAGGGAAGGACCCCAAAACAACAGTTCTAAGAATGTCCTAGCCAGAAGAGAGTGCTGGCTCCAGTCTCTGTATCTCTCAGCACCCATAGAGCAGCTAAGAATCTTCTGCAACTCCAGTTTCAGGGGATCCAAAGCCTCTTCTGACCTCCATGGGCATTGTGCCACACAGGTACACTTATATACACACAGGAAATATACACATAGAATAAAAATAATAAAAACATTTTTAAAAGAATCTCGATAGGCATGAATGAGAAAGCAAGACAGCAAACAGTGTTCCTCCAAGGTGCTTCCCTTTTTCCTTAAATTCCCTCTTTGACTTCCCTCCATGATGGAGTGTGGCCTGAAAGTTTAAGCTTTAAAATTTAAGCTTTAAGTTTAAAAATAAATCTTTTCCTCTCCTAAGTTGCTTTGGTCAGAGTGCTGTTATCACAATACCAACAATAAAAGCAAACTGGAACAAGGGGGTCCCAGGAAATAAGGTATAGTTAAGCTGCCAGTGAGGGGCTCTTAAAGAATTTAGGGCGGGAACTGGAGTGAGATGTAGAGGGGATGAGCTGGTCAGTCCAGTTGACCTAACAAGGTGTCCAGGTGCCTTCTCTCAGCTTCAGCCCTATAGCGATGTGTAGTCTCTAGGTAGCACCCCATTAAAAAAATCGTATATACATATGAATGGGCCTCTGCACACACTAGTGCACCCCTTAATGAACATGAACATGTACACCTCCCCACACAAAATAAATTCATTAAATTAACTATAATCATAGAATGTGGACATTTGTTTCTACATAACTCCATTACTTTAGACATTTCTTATCTGCTTTCTGGACACAAGATCTAGATTCTAGCTATTTTTCACAAGCAATAGTATTAAAGACCCAAATCCCAATTCTAAACGCTAATTGCTAATGTAGTAACATAGCTTAGATATTTTGGTGAACAGAGTTGGAAAATATGCATATATGTTTAAAAATGAATTTATCTCCTTAACTTACAATTCACTGTTAGCATTAAAATAGTTAGATATCTATAATTTTATACATCTGCCACTCTGTGTTTTTGTATATAACATAAAGAAAATTCATTTTAAAAAATTTCACAAAGACTAGGGAGAATGTTCAGTGAGTAAACTGCTTACAGTGAGAGATTGATGGACCCAGTTTGGATCCTCAAAACCTACATAAAGGGGACAGAGTAATACACATGTCTATAAATCCCAGTGCTCCTCCAAGGAGATGTGAAGCAGAGACAGGAGAGTCTCTAGAAGCTTGAGTGTTAGCTAGCCTGGCATACACAACAATGAACAACTCCACCTCAAACAAGGTGGAAAGTGAGAACTGCTGTCTATGATTGTCCTCTGATATGCATAGGCCTGTTGTAGCCCACCTATGCCTGTATTCACACACAGAGGGAATGAATTAAAAAGCCAAAAGGAGTTTAAGATTTTTTTTGTCCTTAGAATTTATTCCATTAATCATGCATAGTAAAATTTTGATTTTTAAAGCTACTTGAAATTTCTCTAGAGTTACACTAAAAATTTATTATCAGGTTCATTGGGGGTTTTTTGGTCTTTATTTTAGCAACTGAGTATTTAATTAGATTGTATTATTTAATAGGTAATTATGGGAATGAAGTTTCTGGGAATGACTCTTTGTAACAAGTCTTTACAAAGTGAACTTTTGCATAACATCGGCAGTCATATGTTTTGAGAACATTTAGAATGATACTTATATACTATGTATTCAAGTTTGTTCAGAATTAACTGACCTCTAAGATAAACAGTATAAAGAGTCTACAATGATTTTGAATCCCAATCTAACGAACTCTCACAAGCTAAGCTGATCACATAGCTTTAATCTTGCATCATGTTTCCTATTTGTGACTCAGTTATTCCCCTGAATCAGGGCAACTTACATGAGAGTGGGATTGGGCAACAATGACGTTGAAAAAAAAGCAATGACGTTAAAAACACTGTGCCCCCCACGAATGTTGCAAGCAACATGAAAGCATAGATTTGTGACCATCTATTTGTGGTTTTGTGTTCTGTTCTGAGTCAGTAGGCCCACACAACTTCTTCCTTTGTAAAAACTGTTATCAAAGATGTCTCATACCTTTCCCATACTATGTTGCTCAATAAAGAAGAGAAGAGCCTTTTGTTAGGGATGGGAGAATAGAATAGAATAGAATAGAATAGAATAGAATAGAATAGAATAGAATAGAATAAATAGAATAGGAGTGGAACAGAAGAATGTATACAGTTCTGAGAGAACAGTTCTGAGACAAATCAGAATACCTCAAAACAGACTGGGCTCACTCTTAGTTTAAATGGGTTTGTTAACAGTTGTATTATTCCACTGAAGGAGGAGTAAGCAGGGTCATTGTACCCTCACCTGAGTATCCAGCTACTCTGCCCAGCTAGATGTATGTAATTTTGCTCTAATCACAAATGGTCTCCTGCATTTGGGGAGGAAATTTAGGGAAGGCTAAAAGAAAGGAGTTGATCCATGAGGTTATAGAAAAGTCAACATCCATGCTAAAGACTTTACAGTGCATCTACACTCAGGTCACCTATATACCTGTTAATAATACCTCACCCATCTGTATGAGTAAAGTCATTCATTCCCCAGGGTGAACTTTAATATGATCAAACATTGGTTTGATACTACAGCCTTAGAAAGGAAATAAACAATGCACCCAGGAAGAGAATTTTCTTAATGTTATTTTATGTTTCATGATCTTAAAACAAGAAAATGAGAAGATGAAAAACATAAATATTTTATTAAAAGCAGTTTTTGATTAAGAAAGTCTATACAAGTGATTAAAGATCTGAGTTTATATGTTATAATATAGGAAGCATTAAATAAATAATGTCTAAATAGTCTTCAAGGCTTATTGAAAAGGCTGGGCTTTTGCCCAAGCTTTAGCTACATAACATACAGTAATTAATAGTTCAGTATTGGTGGAACTAACCTTCTTGGGTGTCTAACAACCATATTTAGGGGCCTCTAAACTGGTCAGAGGGACTTAATGGGGCAGTTTTTTTTCTCTTGCCCTCCAAGGTCAACTAAATTCCAGGGAACTATGGGACATCTCTTGAAATGTCCTGTAACTGTGATGAGTCACCTGTCCTCCTGTTCAGAGAGGTCATGGAGACCCCACTAGAAGGACTTGAACCAGTGTCCAGTCTGCAAAGAGGAGAATCAGCACAGGAAAATGTTTCCTTGATGCTTCTGAGTGAAGCTATGGTCTAGCAAGACCTTCTGACTTATCTTCACCTAGATGGAACTAGTAAAACAAAGGCCTATGAGCCAGGGGCTCTCTCAAACCCATGTGCCACCCCTGAGGAACAGATGCTCAACTGACCTTAAGAGTAAAATTAAGTTGGTTTATTTGGGCCAAATTATATGATCTTAAACACCCAAAAGGAAAGTATAACCAAAAAAATAAATAAATAAAGTGATTAGTATGCCTCTTTAAGAATACAAGGAATTACACTTCCCAGACATTAGGTTTAAGTTTATAGAAGATATTATTTACACAATTTCTCACTAATGATTTTTTTCTTAACAAGAAAATGCCACTCAGATGTAATACCTCAATTCTTGGCCTACCTCAACACTACAGTGCATACCTGTGGCCAAGAAAGGCAAGTCGGCCATTATTCTAACTCCAAAATCAAGTGATTAATTTCTTTTCTCTCCCTGCCTAGAAGCCATTTGGGAGAGAATGCACCCTGACGCTAGCCACTCCAGAAAACCTATCGAGGTGCCTGAAAACAAATCCTGACTTCAAGACTCTCAAGTTCAGCCTTGGCAGTCAAAAAGAAAACCAAAGAGGAACCCAAGAGATGGAAGCCTTTGAAAGTCCTTAAGCAAGAAATTCTAATGGACTTTGAATTGGACATTTGAATTCTTCCATGTTACGACTATATTTCATCTTCCAGGCACCAGTCAAGGACTTTCTTTTCTCCCTACAACTAACAGTTATGCAATTCAGGGGTCTTTTAGATAGACTCACTGAAGGAGTACTCCAATTGCCACAACCTACGTCCCTATTCAGGACAAAGCAGCCAAGAGCAGTCAGCACCCTAATTCCCTATTGGCAATTAGTGTGATCTCTTCAGAGGGTGGTGTGATGAGACTAGGAGGTAGAATTTGGCTAGGCAGTTTAGGGTAAAAAGACCCCAAAGACCAAAAACTGTCCTTGTGTCCTTTAGCAGCTTACTTTATATCAAAAGCCAAATATGTCAAAGTATTTGGGAGCTCTTATCTAATTCCTAAAAGATTTTAGGGTTACCTCTTCAAAAGGGGAATGTTAGAAAACAAATAGCTAACTGAGGGACTATAAATTCTCTCACTTATACTTTTCATAAACTCAAGAACAAACTTAAAACCCATCATTCCCCCCTAGTTTGCCAATCCCCTCATGGCCTGGCTCCTCCCTTTACTCAGGCCCTTATATACCTCCCCATTATATATAAAAACAAAGGGGGAGATGTGGGGGTCTGGGTATTGAGCAAGGCAAGCCACCCCGGATACCCTGAAAGGACGGCAGGTGTCTGGCCTGCTCTGCCTGATGTGATAATCTGGCCCCAGGAAATCACTGTAGATACAAATCTTCTTTTCCCCCGACCCCAGACCAGAACCAGGTTTTTGGGTTTCATTTCCTCATTCCTGAACTTCCATGTCAGCCCTACAACCTTCCCACCTTTACCCCAAAACCCCCACCTTGGTTTTAATAACTGAACTACCCACCGATATAGTATCCTGGGAGGGAACTCCTCCCACCGCACTCTGAGCCACCTGAGGCCCTGTTCCATTGTCCTCCATTCTCTGGCATGGCTGGAGCACAACAGCCATGCTGGAGATGGAGATCCACCCACAGCCACCCACCATTTCTCTGAACTTCCTGCAATTCTTTTAGTAAATTCTTTTTCCTACTTGACAGGCCTGAATCTGCTTCCTTACAACTAAGAACTCTAACCTAAACTCTCTTTATAAAAATCTAATGACTCAACCATCATAAAAAGAGAATAAGGAAAGAAATGGTGCATTTTCCTTGGTAATTAACTTGGACCCACTCTTGGCCTCTCCTTGACATTTCTTTCTTAAGAAATTCCATTTTAAAATAAGAACGTACATGATTTACTTTTGAACTTATAGAACAAGCCAGTAAGCAGTGTTCCTCCATAGTCTCTGCTTCAACTGTTCCCTCCAGGTTCCTGCCCTGCATTCCTCCCCTGGTGGAGGATGAACAGTGATCGGGATGTGTAATAAATCCTTTCCTCCGAAATTGCTTTTGGTCAGTGTTTTATCCCAGCAAAAGAAGAAAAACTAGAACAGAAATTGGTATCAGAGAGTTGTGTATTGGTGTGATGAACCTGACCATCTTATTTTGGGGGGATGATTGTGAAAGTACTTGGAACCTTTGGCTGGATAAGCCATTGAGTGCTCAGAGCTTATGGAGTTGTTCTGTGGGAACCTGGAACATAATTCTGAAAGAAATGGAGAATGTGGAAGATTGGTTTCTGAATTTCAGAGGAAAGTTTGAGAATTTCTTAAGCTCTTTATCAGAGCCATTTGTGTGGTATTTTGAATTAAGGATCTATGGAAATTGGACTGAAGAGATGGCTTAGCCCTGGTGGTTCTTCCCCAGGACATGGTCCACCATCCCTAACTCCAGTTCTAGGGGATTCTGACCTTTGCAGGCATTGCATGACATGGGTGCACTTACATACATGCCGGCAAAACAGTCATACCCATGGAAAAAAAATAAAAAAAATGTGTCCATGGAAGTGAAACCTGCTATGCTTTACTAGGACACTGGACACTGATCAGCTGGAGCTGAAAAACCAACTGTGAGAAACAAAAGGCCAGCATCACTGGGGTGAAACATTCTATAAGTATTTGCTTAATGCCAGCACACAGAAAGAGTCCAGAGGAGGGCAAGGCTGTATCTCATGCTAGAAGCTGAACTTATTAATGTGTAAAAGTCTCCCGTGTGGTGCTGGTTTTGAAGACATGAAGATTTCATGGAGAGAAGCTGAGGCTTGGCACCCTAAGAGGTCAGGAGAGGCCATTGGTTGAGGTGCAACCTCAGTTGCAGTGGAGATCCCACTCTATTGGAGATACTAGGATTGTGGGACGACTACCAGGAATGGCGGCAGGTGTGGAGTGGAGCTGGCTGGGGCCCACTGGACTAGCTGGGTGCTGTGGGTGGCAGAGCTGAAGTGGAGCCACCCAAGCCTATTGGAGACCAGAAGATGGTAAGTGAATCTCAGACATCAGACACTAAGCTATTGACACTGTTAGATTTCTGTTTTGACTGTACCTTGGTTCCTCCCCCTTTGGAATAAGAAGTATTTAACCTGTATTTTCTTTTATTTTAAAGAATTCCATAGTTAAGAGACTTTAGACTATTTCAAGGAGAGATTAAGCTTTAAAAATATTGGAGTATTGGGACTTTTAAAGTTGTACAATGTTTTATACTATGATATTAACATGAGAACTTGGAGACAAGAAATGGGAAGGTTATGGTTTAGTGGAATGTTTGGGTCAAGTTTATAAGGTCAATCATGCTAGATAGCTTCAATTCTCAACATACCTGGATAAGGAGAACTCCAACTGGGGAATTGCCTCTATCAACTTGGCATGTGGGTACATCTGGGAAGCATTTTCTTGACTGCTAAATGATATGGGAGGGCGCAGCCCACTGTGGGTAGTATCATCCCTAGGAAGGTGGTCCTGGGTTGTATAAAGAAGCAGGTCAAGTACAGGCCAGAGGAGCAAGTCAGTAAGCAGCCTTCCTCCACGGTCTGTACTTCAGGTCCTGCTTTCCAGTTCCTAACCTGACTTCCTTCAGTGATGAAATATGACTGGGACATGTAAGCCAAATAAATTTCCTTCCCAAGTTGGCTTTGGTCAGAGTGTGTCATCACAGCAATAGAAATCAGACTGAAACAGATACTGAGAAGTTTGATTGGCTAATTTCAAAATTAAAGGTCCAACAGTCTTCTTTCCTAATATTGAAAGCAAAGCCGAGAGAACGCTTGATTCATTTATGCCCAATTATAATGTTATGAAGGACTGGAGGTTGTAGTAAGGAGTTTTTGGTCTTTCTCATACTTTTAAAGGTAGTTATTGTGTCAGTGGGTTGGATGTCTTTAGACCGATATGGAAGGACAGGAGAGAGTTTTGTACAACTGGATACTCAAAGGCAGAAGAGCAGAGCTGAAGCAATCATCAAGAGATGAAAGAAGTGTCAGCAGAGAAGTGGCCAGATGACAGATCCTGGCCTGCTGCCCGTGCCATGAGATTTGTCATGGATTCTTTGGCCTCATTCCTTTCCTGGATTACCAGGATTTGGTAATCCTTCTGTCTGTTCTTTCATATTGTTATCATCACTATTATGAATAGAGAGGAACAAGTCTTGGCTAGCACAGGAATTAAGCACTTGTCCAATTAGGATACTGGAAAGAACTAGCCACTGGTCCCCAAGGAGCATCAGTGCAGAGCAGTGTCCTGGACATAATCTTCTTTGGAAGAGGCAGAACTTGGATTGAAGTAGGACTTCTAGGGGCAAGTAGCCTCACATTGGGAGCCCACAGTCTTTGAATGTCAAAGGAGCTGCAGCTAGCCTGGATCCATTCAAGAAGATAGAACAGTAAGAATTCCCATGAAGACTGTGGTACAGGAGGACATGAATATTCAGACATCTCTGAGCCTTAGGTTCAGATCTGGGTGTAAAGCCTGATATGATCTCAATAAGAACAAACATCAGGATCTACATCACACAGATGATCTCAGATGCTCAAAATGGCCCCTCTCTCTACACACTGACTCTTCCCTTGGGGCTAGGAGCCCCAAATGTAGAGTCTTCTGATTGGCTTAATGAGCTTCATGCCCTTTGAGTTTTCATTTCTTGATTCCCATCCATTAATTTTCAAAGACTGAGTTGCTTTTTAGAATTAACATACAAGTTTACAAGTAAAAATGTCAGGGAGCTTGTACTTCTCATGAGGGATTGTAGGTCTCACATTGTGCACTACACAAATGAATACTTTAAAAAATACGTTTTGTATTAATTTTTTGAGAATTTCATACATGTATAAATGTATTTTAACCATATTCACCCCCTAGCCTTGTCCCGACTCCCTCTGAAGTTCATTCTCTTTTTTGTTAAAATACCCACGATGCCCAATCTGTGCTGCCCCATTTACTCATGGGTGTAGGGGTGCCCATGGAGCACGGTCAACCTTGCAGAGGCCACACCCTTAAAGAAAACTGACTTTCCCTCTGCCAGAAGCCATCAACTGTCAATAACTCCTTAGCTAGGGGTGGGGGCTTTTAAGCTCCTCCTCTCTCCATGCTAGAATGTTAACTGGCCTGATCTTGTGCAGGTCTTGTGTAGGCAACCATAGATGCTGTCCTGACATGTCCAGAAGATGCTGTTTCACCCTGGTTCTCAACCTCGGGCTCTTACAGTCTTTCCTCCCCCTCTTTCTCTGTGTATCCTGAGCCTTGTGGGGAGGGGATATAGATGTCCCAATTTATGGCTCAGCCCTCCACTGACACTTACTCTCTGTACTTTGACCAGTTGTGAGTTTCCTCATCAACTGCTGTCCACTGCATAAAGAAACTTCTCTGACCGGGCCTGAGAGTTGTACTAATCTGGGTGTAGTGACAAATGGGCAGTTTTAAAATATTAACTGTCTGACTTCTATGCTTCTCAATTCTGACACTCTGTTCTCAGCGTCAAAGGTGGAAAAATCAAACAGTACTAGGTGTTCCAAATCTGTTTGCTTGTCTTTCCCAAGAGAATGCCTTGTGTTTTCCCTGGGCGGTTTCACTGAGTGGCTCAGTAAATTATAACCTTGTCCAACAAGGTTTCCTGGCAAATAATATTGTAGAGCTGAAGCGAATAACCGTTAGGACAAACCAGGATCTCTGGCTTTACCAACTGAATCAAAGAATCCAGAGGGCTTGTTCATTTCCTTGCTTTTATCAAACACTTAATTTTAGTAGAAACTTTGTATTGATGGACAAAGTAGTGAGATTTAATATGACAGATGTATAAAATAATAAACACAGCTTTGACACCAAGCAAAACCTCTCAATGTGAATGAATGATTCTTGCTGCCTAATCTTGGGAGAAGGCATTCTAGTCATTGTTCTCTAATGTAATCATATCTTACATTATGGGAGAAAATAAAAATTGTTGAACATGCCATGATTTGTATTTTGATATTCTCTCTTCTATTTTTCCCTGAAGTTCTTATATCCTAATGTAACTGCAAATATTAGCACAGTAAGAACCTAATGAAAACTAGGTGCATTCTCTGTGCATTATTCATGACCTTCATACTCAGGAAGAGCTGGCCTAGTTTCTTACTTCCATAGGGATACTCTGCACAGCTCATGTTCAGTTTGACTGTTAGCAACCATGGCAGGGAGTATTTTTTTTTCAGCCAAACCCACACAACCCTAATTTAATGAGCAAGTGGAAGTTCATTTGGGAAACCAATGTTTAAGGATTCATTTGGAAAGTTTTCCATTCAATGTTGGATCTCTAAGGATCCTGTATTGGGATTCAAGTTGGGAAAACATATAAGGGACAATTTCCTACATTATACCTGCCTGTTCTCTAGCTAAAAGGAAGTGTTACCTTTTCTTTCTAGAGAACGTTAAGGAAAATGCCAGCCTAGTCCAGTGGTTCTCAATTTCCTTCTGCACAAAAAACACTGAGGAAGTTTGGGAGATCACAGAATCAAGTTTTCTCCATTCTCACTCTTATCATACAATTCTCTGGGTAGGAGAGGTGAAGGTCCTATGAATCTGCCCTTATAACAAGCGATTTGGGACAGGTGGCTTACAAACACGGTCCTGAGAAACACGGGTGAGCTACATTCACAGTGCTTGATTCAGCGAGCATGCGCGAGTGCACAGGGGGAAATGGCACCATGAACACACACCGGCATATGCAGTTCAATGGAAACAGAAAACAAAACACCGACAGAAGATACCATTTTGCATATGGTGTTGAGCAGTTTCCAAAGCATCTTCACAGTGATTGCCTCTCTGTGTCAACTGTGTGAGAGAGGTAAGGAAGTAACTGTTAATCCATTTCATGAAAAAGGGGGCTTAAGTAATTTCCCCAATTTTAGATGATAAACATGGATCATATCTAAGACTTTTGAGTGCTGAGGACGGAAGGAGGGAAATGATAGGTACATTAATACCCTAAAAACAAGGGCACATGCTGGATCTAGGGGGAAATCTTTGTCACAAGGAAAAATTGGGAACACCGCAAATGTTCATCCATAGGGTCTAAGCAATTATAATGCAATTGAAAACTCTGAAAGGTCAATTCTGTGTACCAAAAGAGAAAAAAGGACAACTAGTATTAGTGAATTACAGGTGTGCACCACCATCCTTGGATCATCTATTGTTTTCAACAAAATAAAAACCAATAGTGTAGTATATACCTGCCAACTCAGCACTTAAAGAGTCGGACACAGAAGAATCAGGAGCTCAAGGCCAAAGCTAGCCTTGACCACATAGTAAGTTTGAGGCTTGTCTAGGCCACAGGAGAATCTGTCTTAGAAAACAAACACAAAAGTGAAATGCTTTATTTGATTGACTGTCAATACTGAATTTTTGAGGAATAGTGACAACAAAAAATTTATTTCTTTCCTTCCTTCCTTCCTTCCTTCCTTCCTTCCTTCCTTCCTTCCTTCCTTCCTTCCTTCCTTCTTTCTTTTTTTGAAGACAAAAACTTGGAGGAAAATGACATCTAATTCCCAAAGGTGTGGTCTGACCATTTTAAAGTCATAGATTCTCCTTAGGAATATCCTGAAAGGAATAAAGTGTCTTTGAGTGCATTTGCAGGTAAAGTGTTGCAGAGTTCCAGGGGCTCAAGGAAAACCAACTGCATCCATGGATATCAGTAAACTAACCTTGTTCTAGAAGTTTGTTCTTATCAAATGCAGATGTGGCAATATGTGCTCAGCAAATATTTTTAGAGCACCTACCCTACCCAAAAGCTCTGTGTTGGACACACACATGCAAGCCTGTTTCAAGCAACCCTCCAGGCAATTCTGATGCATACTAAATCTTACAACCCACTAGCTTACGTCAAAATATGCTGTCCTCAGTACCTGTCCCCAGAGAATCTGCTTTATTTGTTCTGGTGTGAAAGTTCAAACAGCAGTGTTTTTTTAAAATTTTCCTAGGCAATTCTCACAAGTAGTCAGAGTTGGGACACCTAGTTTCAAACCCTGAAGATCTGGTTTATGGTCCCGGATAAATATTTACAGTCTTACAAAAAAGAAATTCTGCTTTTTACACTTAAGTGTGTATGACTTCCAGCACGCATGGAACACTAGAATAGGGATTTAAAACGTGCCCGTTATCAGAGGTAATCCTGCTTTGGTCACTATGGTACTTTGCAAGCTGCTATTTTAGTTCCTATCCTCCAATTAATGTGATGTGTACAGGACTGTCAAGTTTGCTTTCTTGCTAATTATCCGTTAAAGTTGTAGGATTTTTTTTTTTCTAGTGGAGAAAATAAAATGCAACCTCTGAGTGCTCTGTATGAAACTAGAGTATAGGAAATCCATTCTTCAGGTGAAGGCTTTTAACTCCCAATTGCTGCCCTTGGTGACAAATAGATCAATTTTTGTTACTAATCAGCCAGTCTGCTAACAGTATTTTTGTGAGACACAACTGTTTCACAACTGGTAGAGAAATCTTTGCTCTGTGAGGTCTCTAGGTTTTTGAGTCACACAAGAAGCAATTTTGCAAGTCACTGCCCTCAAAAATCTACCTGCATGGTTCCACTAAAGTTGGATAAATCATACTGCCTTGTAACACATGAACATATAGAGTTAAAACTACCACTCATCATTTTATTGAGCATCTATCACAATACATATTACGTATATTAATCAGTGTGTTCTTCACAAGAGTCAAAGTTTTTATTATCACTTTCATTTTATAGATTACTGTCCCAAGTGACATATGTCACATTCAAATTCTGATCTTTATGATTCCAACATCCACACTGGCTGTTCTTGCTTTGACTACACACAGGAAAATGCTCTCATTTTAAAAAAACTAATATGTTAATGGTAAAATGTATTAGTGTCTAGAGGTTCTTTAAAATAACTTCTCATAAATGCAAATTTTGGAACTCAGACAACTAGAAAAAAAATTTCACTGAGTTTTTATTTTCTATAATTGAATATTGGATGAAATTTTCATATTGATGAAAACAGGAAATAGAAACATGTCAGGAGGGAAGGACCCCAAAACAACAGTTCTAAGAATGTCCTAGCCAGAAGAGAGTGCTGGCTCCAGTCTCTGTATCTCTCAGCACCCATAGAGCAGCTAAGAATCTTCTGCAACTCCAGTTTCAGTTCGTTCTAGCATGACCCTCCACCTCATGGGCAATGTGCCACACAGGTACACTTATATACACACAGGAAATATACACATAGAATAAAAATAATAAAAACATTTTTAAAAGAATCTCGATAGGCATGAATGAGAAAGCAAGACAGCAAACAGTGTTCCTCCAAGGTGCTTCCCTTTTTCCTTAAATTCCCTCTTTGACTTCCCTCCATGATGGAGTGTGGCCTGAAAGTTTAAGCTTTAAAATTTAAGCTTTAAGTTTAAAAATAAATCTTTTCCTCTCCTAAGTTGCTTTGGTCAGAGTGCTGTTATCACAATACCAACAATAAAAGCAAACTGGAACAAGGGGGTCCCAGGAAATAAGGTATAGTTAAGCTGCCAGTGAGGGGCTCTTAAAGAATTTAGGGCGGGAACTGGAGTGAGATGTAGAGGGGATGAGCTGGTCAGTCCAGTTGACCTAACAAGGTGTCCAGGTGCCTTCTCTCAGCTTCAGCCCTATAGCGATGTGTAGTCTCTAGGTAGCACCCCATTAAAAAAATCGTATATACATATGAATGGGCCTCTGCACACACTAGTGCACCCCTTAATGAACATGAACATGTACACCTCCCCACACAAAATAAATTCATTAAATTAACTATAATCATAGAATGTGGACATTTGTTTCTACATAACTCCATTACTTTAGACATTTCTTATCTGCTTTCTGGACACAAGATCTAGATTCTAGCTATTTTTCACAAGCAATAGTATTAAAGACCCAAATCCCAATTCTAAACGCTAATTGCTAATGTAGTAACATAGCTTAGATATTTTGGTGAACAGAGTTGGAAAATATGCATATATGTTTAAAAATGAATTTATCTCCTTAACTTACAATTCACTGTTAGCATTAAAATAGTTAGATATCTATAATTTTATACATCTGCCACTCTGTGTTTTTGTATATAACATAAAGAAAATTCATTTTAAAAAATTTCACAAAGACTAGGGAGAATGTTCAGTGAGTAAACTGCTTACAGTGAGAGATTGATGGACCCAGTTTGGATCCTCAAAACCTACATAAAGGGGACAGAGTAATACACATGTCTATAAATCCCAGTGCTCCTCCAAGGAGATGTGAAGCAGAGACAGGAGAGTCTCTAGAAGCTTGAGTGTTAGCTAGCCTGGCATACACAACAATGAACAACTCCACCTCAAACAAGGTGGAAAGTGAGAACTGCTGTCTATGATTGTCCTCTGATATGCATAGGCCTGTTGTAGCCCACCTATGCCTGTATTCACACACAGAGGGAATGAATTAAAAAGCCAAAAGGAGTTTAAGATTTTTTTTGTCCTTAGAATTTATTCCATTAATCATGCATAGTAAAATTTTGATTTTTAAAGCTACTTGAAATTTCTCTAGAGTTACACTAAAAATTTATTATCAGGTTCATTGGGGGTTTTTTGGTCTTTATTTTAGCAACTGAGTATTTAATTAGATTGTATTATTTAATAGGTAATTATGGGAATGAAGTTTCTGGGAATGACTCTTTGTAACAAGTCTTTACAAAGTGAACTTTTGCATAACATCGGCAGTCATATGTTTTGAGAACATTTAGAATGATACTTATATACTATGTATTCAAGTTTGTTCAGAATTAACTGACCTCTAAGATAAACAGTATAAAGAGTCTACAATGATTTTGAATCCCAATCTAACGAACTCTCACAAGCTAAGCTGATCACATAGCTTTAATCTTGCATCATGTTTCCTATTTGTGACTCAGTTATTCCCCTGAATCAGGGCAACTTACATGAGAGTGGGATTGGGCAACAATGACGTTGAAAAAAAAGCAATGACGTTAAAAACACTGTGCCCCCCACGAATGTTGCAAGCAACATGAAAGCATAGATTTGTGACCATCTATTTGTGGTTTTGTGTTCTGTTCTGAGTCAGTAGGCCCACACAACTTCTTCCTTTGTAAAAACTGTTATCAAAGATGTCTCATACCTTTCCCATACTATGTTGCTCAATAAAGAAGAGAAGAGCCTTTTGTTAGGGATGGGAGAATAGAATAGAATAGAATAGAATAGAATAGAATAGAATAGAATAGAATAGAATAATGAATAGGAGTGGAACAGAAGAATGTATACAGTTCTGAGAGAACAGTTCTGAGACAAATCAGAATACCTCAAAACAGACTGGGCTCACTCTTAGTTTAAATGGGTTTGTTAACAGTTGTATTATTCCACTGAAGGAGGAGTAAGCAGGGTCATTGTACCCTCACCTGAGTATCCAGCTACTCTGCCCAGCTAGATGTATGTAATTTTGCTCTAATCACAAATGGTCTCCTGCATTTGGGGAGGAAATTTAGGGAAGGCTAAAAGAAAGGAGTTGATCCATGAGGTTATAGAAAAGTCAACATCCATGCTAAAGACTTTACAGTGCATCTACACTCAGGTCACCTATATACCTGTTAATAATACCTCACCCATCTGTATGAGTAAAGTCATTCATTCCCCAGGGTGAACTTTAATATGATCAAACATTGGTTTGATACTACAGCCTTAGAAAGGAAATAAACAATGCACCCAGGAAGAGAATTTTCTTAATGTTATTTTATGTTTCATGATCTTAAAACAAGAAAATGAGAAGATGAAAAACATAAATATTTTATTAAAAGCAGTTTTTGATTAAGAAAGTCTATACAAGTGATTAAAGATCTGAGTTTATATGTTATAATATAGGAAGCATTAAATAAATAATGTCTAAATAGTCTTCAAGGCTTATTGAAAAGGCTGGGCTTTTGCCCAAGCTTTAGCTACATAACATACAGTAATTAATAGTTCAGTATTGGTGGAACTAACCTTCTTGGGTGTCTAACAACCATATTTAGGGGCCTCTAAACTGGTCAGAGGGACTTAATGGGGCAGTTTTTTTTCTCTTGCCCTCCAAGGTCAACTAAATTCCAGGGAACTATGGGACATCTCTTGAAATGTCCTGTAACTGTGATGAGTCACCTGTCCTCCTGTTCAGAGAGGTCATGGAGACCCCACTAGAAGGACTTGAACCAGTGTCCAGTCTGCAAAGAGGAGAATCAGCACAGGAAAATGTTTCCTTGATGCTTCTGAGTGAAGCTATGGTCTAGCAAGACCTTCTGACTTATCTTCACCTAGATGGAACTAGTAAAACAAAGGCCTATGAGCCAGGGGCTCTCTCAAACCCATGTGCCACCCCTGAGGAACAGATGCTCAACTGACCTTAAGAGTAAAATTAAGTTGGTTTATTTGGGCCAAATTATATGATCTTAAACACCCAAAAGGAAAGTATAACCAAAAAAATAAATAAATAAAGTGATTAGTATGCCTCTTTAAGAATACAAGGAATTACACTTCCCAGACATTAGGTTTAAGTTTATAGAAGATATTATTTACACAATTTCTCACTAATGATTTTTTTCTTAACAAGAAAATGCCACTCAGATGTAATACCTCAATTCTTGGCCTACCTCAACACTACAGTGCATACCTGTGGCCAAGAAAGGCAAGTCGGCCATTATTCTAACTCCAAAATCAAGTGATTAATTTCTTTTCTCTCCCTGCCTAGAAGCCATTTGGGAGAGAATGCACCCTGACGCTAGCCACTCCAGAAAACCTATCGAGGTGCCTGAAAACAAATCCTGACTTCAAGACTCTCAAGTTCAGCCTTGGCAGTCAAAAAGAAAACCAAAGAGGAACCCAAGAGATGGAAGCCTTTGAAAGTCCTTAAGCAAGAAATTCTAATGGACTTTGAATTGGACATTTGAATTCTTCCATGTTACGACTATATTTCATCTTCCAGGCACCAGTCAAGGACTTTCTTTTCTCCCTACAACTAACAGTTATGCAATTCAGGGGTCTTTTAGATAGACTCACTGAAGGAGTACTCCAATTGCCACAACCTACGTCCCTATTCAGGACAAAGCAGCCAAGAGCAGTCAGCACCCTAATTCCCTATTGGCAATTAGTGTGATCTCTTCAGAGGGTGGTGTGATGAGACTAGGAGGTAGAATTTGGCTAGGCAGTTTAGGGTAAAAAGACCCCAAAGACCAAAAACTGTCCTTGTGTCCTTTAGCAGCTTACTTTATATCAAAAGCCAAATATGTCAAAGTATTTGGGAGCTCTTATCTAATTCCTAAAAGATTTTAGGGTTACCTCTTCAAAAGGGGAATGTTAGAAAACAAATAGCTAACTGAGGGACTATAAATTCTCTCACTTATACTTTTCATAAACTCAAGAACAAACTTAAAACCCATCATTCCCCCCTAGTTTGCCAATCCCCTCATGGCCTGGCTCCTCCCTTTACTCAGGCCCTTATATACCTCCCCATTATATATAAAAACAAAGGGGGAGATGTGGGGGTCTGGGTATTGAGCAAGGCAAGCCACCCCGGATACCCTGAAAGGACGGCAGGTGTCTGGCCTGCTCTGCCTGATGTGATAATCTGGCCCCAGGAAATCACTGTAGATACAAATCTTCTTTTCCCCCGACCCCAGACCAGAACCAGGTTTTTGGGTTTCATTTCCTCATTCCTGAACTTCCATGTCAGCCCTACAACCTTCCCACCTTTACCCCAAAACCCCCACCTTGGTTTTAATAACTGAACTACCCACCGATATAGTATCCTGGGAGGGAACTCCTCCCACCGCACTCTGAGCCACCTGAGGCCCTGTTCCATTGTCCTCCATTCTCTGGCATGGCTGGAGCACAACAGCCATGCTGGAGATGGAGATCCACCCACAGCCACCCACCATTTCTCTGAACTTCCTGCAATTCTTTTAGTAAATTCTTTTTCCTACTTGACAGGCCTGAATCTGCTTCCTTACAACTAAGAACTCTAACCTAAACTCTCTTTATAAAAATCTAATGACTCAACCATCATAAAAAGAGAATAAGGAAAGAAATGGTGCATTTTCCTTGGTAATTAACTTGGACCCACTCTTGGCCTCTCCTTGACATTTCTTTCTTAAGAAATTCCATTTTAAAATAAGAACGTACATGATTTACTTTTGAACTTATAGAACAAGCCAGTAAGCAGTGTTCCTCCATAGTCTCTGCTTCAACTGTTCCCTCCAGGTTCCTGCCCTGCATTCCTCCCCTGGTGGAGGATGAACAGTGATCGGGATGTGTAATAAATCCTTTCCTCCGAAATTGCTTTTGGTCAGTGTTTTATCCCAGCAAAAGAAGAAAAACTAGAACAGAAATTGGTATCAGAGAGTTGTGTATTGGTGTGATGAACCTGACCATCTTATTTTGGGGGGATGATTGTGAAAGTACTTGGAACCTTTGGCTGGATAAGCCATTGAGTGCTCAGAGCTTATGGAGTTGTTCTGTGGGAACCTGGAACATAATTCTGAAAGAAATGGAGAATGTGGAAGATTGGTTTCTGAATTTCAGAGGAAAGTTTGAGAATTTCTTAAGCTCTTTATCAGAGCCATTTGTGTGGTATTTTGAATTAAGGATCTATGGAAATTGGACTGAAGAGATGGCTTAGCCCTGGTGGTTCTTCCCCAGGACATGGTCCACCATCCCTAACTCCAGTTCTAGGGGATTCTGACCTTTGCAGGCATTGCATGACATGGGTGCACTTACATACATGCCGGCAAAACAGTCATACCCATGGAAAAAAAATAAAAAAAATGTGTCCATGGAAGTGAAACCTGCTATGCTTTACTAGGACACTGGACACTGATCAGCTGGAGCTGAAAAACCAACTGTGAGAAACAAAAGGCCAGCATCACTGGGGTGAAACATTCTATAAGTATTTGCTTAATGCCAGCACACAGAAAGAGTCCAGAGGAGGGCAAGGCTGTATCTCATGCTAGAAGCTGAACTTATTAATGTGTAAAAGTCTCCCGTGTGGTGCTGGTTTTGAAGACATGAAGATTTCATGGAGAGAAGCTGAGGCTTGGCACCCTAAGAGGTCAGGAGAGGCCATTGGTTGAGGTGCAACCTCAGTTGCAGTGGAGATCCCACTCTATTGGAGATACTAGGATTGTGGGACGACTACCAGGAATGGCGGCAGGTGTGGAGTGGAGCTGGCTGGGGCCCACTGGACTAGCTGGGTGCTGTGGGTGGCAGAGCTGAAGTGGAGCCACCCAAGCCTATTGGAGACCAGAAGATGGTAAGTGAATCTCAGACATCAGACACTAAGCTATTGACACTGTTAGATTTCTGTTTTGACTGTACCTTGGTTCCTCCCCCTTTGGAATAAGAAGTATTTAACCTGTATTTTCTTTTATTTTAAAGAATTCCATAGTTAAGAGACTTTAGACTATTTCAAGGAGAGATTAAGCTTTAAAAATATTGGAGTATTGGGACTTTTAAAGTTGTACAATGTTTTATACTATGATATTAACATGAGAACTTGGAGACAAGAAATGGGAAGGTTATGGTTTAGTGGAATGTTTGGGTCAAGTTTATAAGGTCAATCATGCTAGATAGCTTCAATTCTCAACATACCTGGATAAGGAGAACTCCAACTGGGGAATTGCCTCTATCAACTTGGCATGTGGGTACATCTGGGAAGCATTTTCTTGACTGCTAAATGATATGGGAGGGCGCAGCCCACTGTGGGTAGTATCATCCCTAGGAAGGTGGTCCTGGGTTGTATAAAGAAGCAGGTCAAGTACAGGCCAGAGGAGCAAGTCAGTAAGCAGCCTTCCTCCACGGTCTGTACTTCAGGTCCTGCTTTCCAGTTCCTAACCTGACTTCCTTCAGTGATGAAATATGACTGGGACATGTAAGCCAAATAAATTTCCTTCCCAAGTTGGCTTTGGTCAGAGTGTGTCATCACAGCAATAGAAATCAGACTGAAACAGATACTGAGAAGTTTGATTGGCTAATTTCAAAATTAAAGGTCCAACAGTCTTCTTTCCTAATATTGAAAGCAAAGCCGAGAGAACGCTTGATTCATTTATGCCCAATTATAATGTTATGAAGGACTGGAGGTTGTAGTAAGGAGTTTTTGGTCTTTCTCATACTTTTAAAGGTAGTTATTGTGTCAGTGGGTTGGATGTCTTTAGACCGATATGGAAGGACAGGAGAGAGTTTTGTACAACTGGATACTCAAAGGCAGAAGAGCAGAGCTGAAGCAATCATCAAGAGATGAAAGAAGTGTCAGCAGAGAAGTGGCCAGATGACAGATCCTGGCCTGCTGCCCGTGCCATGAGATTTGTCATGGATTCTTTGGCCTCATTCCTTTCCTGGATTACCAGGATTTGGTAATCCTTCTGTCTGTTCTTTCATATTGTTATCATCACTATTATGAATAGAGAGGAACAAGTCTTGGCTAGCACAGGAATTAAGCACTTGTCCAATTAGGATACTGGAAAGAACTAGCCACTGGTCCCCAAGGAGCATCAGTGCAGAGCAGTGTCCTGGACATAATCTTCTTTGGAAGAGGCAGAACTTGGATTGAAGTAGGACTTCTAGGGGCAAGTAGCCTCACATTGGGAGCCCACAGTCTTTGAATGTCAAAGGAGCTGCAGCTAGCCTGGATCCATTCAAGAAGATAGAACAGTAAGAATTCCCATGAAGACTGTGGTACAGGAGGACATGAATATTCAGACATCTCTGAGCCTTAGGTTCAGATCTGGGTGTAAAGCCTGATATGATCTCAATAAGAACAAACATCAGGATCTACATCACACAGATGATCTCAGATGCTCAAAATGGCCCCTCTCTCTACACACTGACTCTTCCCTTGGGGCTAGGAGCCCCAAATGTAGAGTCTTCTGATTGGCTTAATGAGCTTCATGCCCTTTGAGTTTTCATTTCTTGATTCCCATCCATTAATTTTCAAAGACTGAGTTGCTTTTTAGAATTAACATACAAGTTTACAAGTAAAAATGTCAGGGAGCTTGTACTTCTCATGAGGGATTGTAGGTCTCACATTGTGCACTACACAAATGAATACTTTAAAAAATACGTTTTGTATTAATTTTTTGAGAATTTCATACATGTATAAATGTATTTTAACCATATTCACCCCCTAGCCTTGTCCCGACTCCCTCTGAAGTTCATTCTCTTTTTTGTTAAAATACCCACGATGCCCAATCTGTGCTGCCCCATTTACTCATGGGTGTAGGGGTGCCCATGGAGCACGGTCAACCTTGCAGAGGCCACACCCTTAAA
Source organism: Eospalax fontanierii (assembly GCA_035773235.1). Classification (NCBI taxonomy): domain Eukaryota; kingdom Metazoa; phylum Chordata; class Mammalia; order Rodentia; family Spalacidae; genus Eospalax; species Eospalax fontanierii. The sequence goes on along the minus strand of CM069545.1, from coordinate 30,560,670 downwards.
GAAAACTGACTTTCCCTCTGCCAGAAGCCATCAACTGTCAATAACTCCTTAGCTAGGGGTGGGGGCTTTTAAGCTCCTCCTCTCTCCATGCTAGAATGTTAACTGGCCTGATCTTGTGCAGGTCTTGTGTAGGCAACCATAGATGCTGTCCTGACATGTCCAGAAGATGCTGTTTCACCCTGGTTCTCAACCTCGGGCTCTTACAGTCTTTCCTCCCCCTCTTTCTCTGTGTATCCTGAGCCTTGTGGGGAGGGGATATAGATGTCCCAATTTATGGCTCAGCCCTCCACTGACACTTACTCTCTGTACTTTGACCAGTTGTGAGTTTCCTCATCAACTGCTGTCCACTGCATAAAGAAACTTCTCTGACCGGGCCTGAGAGTTGTACTAATCTGGGTGTAGTGACAAATGGGCAGTTTTAAAATATTAACTGTCTGACTTCTATGCTTCTCAATTCTGACACTCTGTTCTCAGCGTCAAAGGTGGAAAAATCAAACAGTACTAGGTGTTCCAAATCTGTTTGCTTGTCTTTCCCAAGAGAATGCCTTGTGTTTTCCCTGGGCGGTTTCACTGAGTGGCTCAGTAAATTATAACCTTGTCCAACAAGGTTTCCTGGCAAATAATATTGTAGAGCTGAAGCGAATAACCGTTAGGACAAACCAGGATCTCTGGCTTTACCAACTGAATCAAAGAATCCAGAGGGCTTGTTCATTTCCTTGCTTTTATCAAACACTTAATTTTAGTAGAAACTTTGTATTGATGGACAAAGTAGTGAGATTTAATATGACAGATGTATAAAATAATAAACACAGCTTTGACACCAAGCAAAACCTCTCAATGTGAATGAATGATTCTTGCTGCCTAATCTTGGGAGAAGGCATTCTAGTCATTGTTCTCTAATGTAATCATATCTTACATTATGGGAGAAAATAAAAATTGTTGAACATGCCATGATTTGTATTTTGATATTCTCTCTTCTATTTTTCCCTGAAGTTCTTATATCCTAATGTAACTGCAAATATTAGCACAGTAAGAACCTAATGAAAACTAGGTGCATTCTCTGTGCATTATTCATGACCTTCATACTCAGGAAGAGCTGGCCTAGTTTCTTACTTCCATAGGGATACTCTGCACAGCTCATGTTCAGTTTGACTGTTAGCAACCATGGCAGGGAGTATTTTTTTTTCAGCCAAACCCACACAACCCTAATTTAATGAGCAAGTGGAAGTTCATTTGGGAAACCAATGTTTAAGGATTCATTTGGAAAGTTTTCCATTCAATGTTGGATCTCTAAGGATCCTGTATTGGGATTCAAGTTGGGAAAACATATAAGGGACAATTTCCTACATTATACCTGCCTGTTCTCTAGCTAAAAGGAAGTGTTACCTTTTCTTTCTAGAGAACGTTAAGGAAAATGCCAGCCTAGTCCAGTGGTTCTCAATTTCCTTCTGCACAAAAAACACTGAGGAAGTTTGGGAGATCACAGAATCAAGTTTTCTCCATTCTCACTCTTATCATACAATTCTCTGGGTAGGAGAGGTGAAGGTCCTATGAATCTGCCCTTATAACAAGCGATTTGGGACAGGTGGCTTACAAACACGGTCCTGAGAAACACGGGTGAGCTACATTCACAGTGCTTGATTCAGCGAGCATGCGCGAGTGCACAGGGGGAAATGGCACCATGAACACACACCGGCATATGCAGTTCAATGGAAACAGAAAACAAAACACCGACAGAAGATACCATTTTGCATATGGTGTTGAGCAGTTTCCAAAGCATCTTCACAGTGATTGCCTCTCTGTGTCAACTGTGTGAGAGAGGTAAGGAAGTAACTGTTAATCCATTTCATGAAAAAGGGGGCTTAAGTAATTTCCCCAATTTTAGATGATAAACATGGATCATATCTAAGACTTTTGAGTGCTGAGGACGGAAGGAGGGAAATGATAGGTACATTAATACCCTAAAAACAAGGGCACATGCTGGATCTAGGGGGAAATCTTTGTCACAAGGAAAAATTGGGAACACCGCAAATGTTCATCCATAGGGTCTAAGCAATTATAATGCAATTGAAAACTCTGAAAGGTCAATTCTGTGTACCAAAAGAGAAAAAAGGACAACTAGTATTAGTGAATTACAGGTGTGCACCACCATCCTTGGATCATCTATTGTTTTCAACAAAATAAAAACCAATAGTGTAGTATATACCTGCCAACTCAGCACTTAAAGAGTCGGACACAGAAGAATCAGGAGCTCAAGGCCAAAGCTAGCCTTGACCACATAGTAAGTTTGAGGCTTGTCTAGGCCACAGGAGAATCTGTCTTAGAAAACAAACACAAAAGTGAAATGCTTTATTTGATTGACTGTCAATACTGAATTTTTGAGGAATAGTGACAACAAAAAATTTATTTCTTTCCTTCCTTCCTTCCTTCCTTCCTTCCTTCCTTCCTTCCTTCCTTCCTTCCTTCCTTCTTTCTTTTTTTGAAGACAAAAACTTGGAGGAAAATGACATCTAATTCCCAAAGGTGTGGTCTGACCATTTTAAAGTCATAGATTCTCCTTAGGAATATCCTGAAAGGAATAAAGTGTCTTTGAGTGCATTTGCAGGTAAAGTGTTGCAGAGTTCCAGGGGCTCAAGGAAAACCAACTGCATCCATGGATATCAGTAAACTAACCTTGTTCTAGAAGTTTGTTCTTATCAAATGCAGATGTGGCAATATGTGCTCAGCAAATATTTTTAGAGCACCTACCCTACCCAAAAGCTCTGTGTTGGACACACACATGCAAGCCTGTTTCAAGCAACCCTCCAGGCAATTCTGATGCATACTAAATCTTACAACCCACTAGCTTACGTCAAAATATGCTGTCCTCAGTACCTGTCCCCAGAGAATCTGCTTTATTTGTTCTGGTGTGAAAGTTCAAACAGCAGTGTTTTTTTAAAATTTTCCTAGGCAATTCTCACAAGTAGTCAGAGTTGGGACACCTAGTTTCAAACCCTGAAGATCTGGTTTATGGTCCCGGATAAATATTTACAGTCTTACAAAAAAGAAATTCTGCTTTTTACACTTAAGTGTGTATGACTTCCAGCACGCATGGAACACTAGAATAGGGATTTAAAACGTGCCCGTTATCAGAGGTAATCCTGCTTTGGTCACTATGGTACTTTGCAAGCTGCTATTTTAGTTCCTATCCTCCAATTAATGTGATGTGTACAGGACTGTCAAGTTTGCTTTCTTGCTAATTATCCGTTAAAGTTGTAGGATTTTTTTTTTTCTAGTGGAGAAAATAAAATGCAACCTCTGAGTGCTCTGTATGAAACTAGAGTATAGGAAATCCATTCTTCAGGTGAAGACTTTTAACTCCCAATTGCTGCCCTTGGTGACAAATAGATCAATTTTTGTTACTAATCAGCCAGTCTGCTAACAGTATTTTTGTGAGACACAACTGTTTCACAACTGGTAGAGAAATCTTTGCTCTGTGAGGTCTCTAGGTTTTTGAGTCACACAAGAAGCAATTTTGCAAGTCACTGCCCTCAAAAATCTACCTGCATGGTTCCACTAAAGTTGGATAAATCATACTGCCTTGTAACACATGAACATATAGAGTTAAAACTACCACTCATCATTTTATTGAGCATCTATCACAATACATATTACGTATATTAATCAGTGTGTTCTTCACAAGAGTCAAAGTTTTTATTATCACTTTCATTTTATAGATTACTGTCCCAAGTGACATATGTCACATTCAAATTCTGATCTTTATGATTCCAACATCCACACTGGCTGTTCTTGCTTTGACTACACACAGGAAAATGCTCTCATTTTAAAAAAACTAATATGTTAATGGTAAAATGTATTAGTGTCTAGAGGTTCTTTAAAATAACTTCTCATAAATGCAAATTTTGGAACTCAGACAACTAGAAAAAAAATTTCACTGAGTTTTTATTTTCTATAATTGAATATTGGATGAAATTTTCATATTGATGAAAACAGGAAATAGAAACATGTCAGGAGGGAAGGACCCCAAAACAACAGTTCTAAGAATGTCCTAGCCAGAAGAGAGTGCTGGCTCCAGTCTCTGTATCTCTCAGCACCCATAGAGCAGCTAAGAATCTTCTGCAACTCCAGTTTCAGGGGATCCAAAGCCTCTTCTGACCTCCATGGGCATTGTGCCACACAGGTACACTTATATACACACAGGAAATATACACATAGAATAAAAATAATAAAAACATTTTTAAAAGAATCTCGATAGGCATGAATGAGAAAGCAAGACAGCAAACAGTGTTCCTCCAAGGTGCTTCCCTTTTTCCTTAAATTCCCTCTTTGACTTCCCTCCATGATGGAGTGTGGCCTGAAAGTTTAAGCTTTAAAATTTAAGCTTTAAGTTTAAAAATAAATCTTTTCCTCTCCTAAGTTGCTTTGGTCAGAGTGCTGTTATCACAATACCAACAATAAAAGCAAACTGGAACAAGGGGGTCCCAGGAAATAAGGTATAGTTAAGCTGCCAGTGAGGGGCTCTTAAAGAATTTAGGGCGGGAACTGGAGTGAGATGTAGAGGGGATGAGCTGGTCAGTCCAGTTGACCTAACAAGGTGTCCAGGTGCCTTCTCTCAGCTTCAGCCCTATAGCGATGTGTAGTCTCTAGGTAGCACCCCATTAAAAAAATCGTATATACATATGAATGGGCCTCTGCACACACTAGTGCACCCCTTAATGAACATGAACATGTACACCTCCCCACACAAAATAAATTCATTAAATTAACTATAATCATAGAATGTGGACATTTGTTTCTACATAACTCCATTACTTTAGACATTTCTTATCTGCTTTCTGGACACAAGATCTAGATTCTAGCTATTTTTCACAAGCAATAGTATTAAAGACCCAAATCCCAATTCTAAACGCTAATTGCTAATGTAGTAACATAGCTTAGATATTTTGGTGAACAGAGTTGGAAAATATGCATATATGTTTAAAAATGAATTTATCTCCTTAACTTACAATTCACTGTTAGCATTAAAATAGTTAGATATCTATAATTTTATACATCTGCCACTCTGTGTTTTTGTATATAACATAAAGAAAATTCATTTTAAAAAATTTCACAAAGACTAGGGAGAATGTTCAGTGAGTAAACTGCTTACAGTGAGAGATTGATGGACCCAGTTTGGATCCTCAAAACCTACATAAAGGGGACAGAGTAATACACATGTCTATAAATCCCAGTGCTCCTCCAAGGAGATGTGAAGCAGAGACAGGAGAGTCTCTAGAAGCTTGAGTGTTAGCTAGCCTGGCATACACAACAATGAACAACTCCACCTCAAACAAGGTGGAAAGTGAGAACTGCTGTCTATGATTGTCCTCTGATATGCATAGGCCTGTTGTAGCCCACCTATGCCTGTATTCACACACAGAGGGAATGAATTAAAAAGCCAAAAGGAGTTTAAGATTTTTTTTGTCCTTAGAATTTATTCCATTAATCATGCATAGTAAAATTTTGATTTTTAAAGCTACTTGAAATTTCTCTAGAGTTACACTAAAAATTTATTATCAGGTTCATTGGGGGTTTTTTGGTCTTTATTTTAGCAACTGAGTATTTAATTAGATTGTATTATTTAATAGGTAATTATGGGAATGAAGTTTCTGGGAATGACTCTTTGTAACAAGTCTTTACAAAGTGAACTTTTGCATAACATCGGCAGTCATATGTTTTGAGAACATTTAGAATGATACTTATATACTATGTATTCAAGTTTGTTCAGAATTAACTGACCTCTAAGATAAACAGTATAAAGAGTCTACAATGATTTTGAATCCCAATCTAACGAACTCTCACAAGCTAAGCTGATCACATAGCTTTAATCTTGCATCATGTTTCCTATTTGTGACTCAGTTATTCCCCTGAATCAGGGCAACTTACATGAGAGTGGGATTGGGCAACAATGACGTTGAAAAAAAAGCAATGACGTTAAAAACACTGTGCCCCCCACGAATGTTGCAAGCAACATGAAAGCATAGATTTGTGACCATCTATTTGTGGTTTTGTGTTCTGTTCTGAGTCAGTAGGCCCACACAACTTCTTCCTTTGTAAAAACTGTTATCAAAGATGTCTCATACCTTTCCCATACTATGTTGCTCAATAAAGAAGAGAAGAGCCTTTTGTTAGGGATGGGAGAATAGAATAGAATAGAATAGAATAGAATAGAATAGAATAGAATAGAATAGAATAAATAGAATAGGAGTGGAACAGAAGAATGTATACAGTTCTGAGAGAACAGTTCTGAGACAAATCAGAATACCTCAAAACAGACTGGGCTCACTCTTAGTTTAAATGGGTTTGTTAACAGTTGTATTATTCCACTGAAGGAGGAGTAAGCAGGGTCATTGTACCCTCACCTGAGTATCCAGCTACTCTGCCCAGCTAGATGTATGTAATTTTGCTCTAATCACAAATGGTCTCCTGCATTTGGGGAGGAAATTTAGGGAAGGCTAAAAGAAAGGAGTTGATCCATGAGGTTATAGAAAAGTCAACATCCATGCTAAAGACTTTACAGTGCATCTACACTCAGGTCACCTATATACCTGTTAATAATACCTCACCCATCTGTATGAGTAAAGTCATTCATTCCCCAGGGTGAACTTTAATATGATCAAACATTGGTTTGATACTACAGCCTTAGAAAGGAAATAAACAATGCACCCAGGAAGAGAATTTTCTTAATGTTATTTTATGTTTCATGATCTTAAAACAAGAAAATGAGAAGATGAAAAACATAAATATTTTATTAAAAGCAGTTTTTGATTAAGAAAGTCTATACAAGTGATTAAAGATCTGAGTTTATATGTTATAATATAGGAAGCATTAAATAAATAATGTCTAAATAGTCTTCAAGGCTTATTGAAAAGGCTGGGCTTTTGCCCAAGCTTTAGCTACATAACATACAGTAATTAATAGTTCAGTATTGGTGGAACTAACCTTCTTGGGTGTCTAACAACCATATTTAGGGGCCTCTAAACTGGTCAGAGGGACTTAATGGGGCAGTTTTTTTTCTCTTGCCCTCCAAGGTCAACTAAATTCCAGGGAACTATGGGACATCTCTTGAAATGTCCTGTAACTGTGATGAGTCACCTGTCCTCCTGTTCAGAGAGGTCATGGAGACCCCACTAGAAGGACTTGAACCAGTGTCCAGTCTGCAAAGAGGAGAATCAGCACAGGAAAATGTTTCCTTGATGCTTCTGAGTGAAGCTATGGTCTAGCAAGACCTTCTGACTTATCTTCACCTAGATGGAACTAGTAAAACAAAGGCCTATGAGCCAGGGGCTCTCTCAAACCCATGTGCCACCCCTGAGGAACAGATGCTCAACTGACCTTAAGAGTAAAATTAAGTTGGTTTATTTGGGCCAAATTATATGATCTTAAACACCCAAAAGGAAAGTATAACCAAAAAAATAAATAAATAAAGTGATTAGTATGCCTCTTTAAGAATACAAGGAATTACACTTCCCAGACATTAGGTTTAAGTTTATAGAAGATATTATTTACACAATTTCTCACTAATGATTTTTTTCTTAACAAGAAAATGCCACTCAGATGTAATACCTCAATTCTTGGCCTACCTCAACACTACAGTGCATACCTGTGGCCAAGAAAGGCAAGTCGGCCATTATTCTAACTCCAAAATCAAGTGATTAATTTCTTTTCTCTCCCTGCCTAGAAGCCATTTGGGAGAGAATGCACCCTGACGCTAGCCACTCCAGAAAACCTATCGAGGTGCCTGAAAACAAATCCTGACTTCAAGACTCTCAAGTTCAGCCTTGGCAGTCAAAAAGAAAACCAAAGAGGAACCCAAGAGATGGAAGCCTTTGAAAGTCCTTAAGCAAGAAATTCTAATGGACTTTGAATTGGACATTTGAATTCTTCCATGTTACGACTATATTTCATCTTCCAGGCACCAGTCAAGGACTTTCTTTTCTCCCTACAACTAACAGTTATGCAATTCAGGGGTCTTTTAGATAGACTCACTGAAGGAGTACTCCAATTGCCACAACCTACGTCCCTATTCAGGACAAAGCAGCCAAGAGCAGTCAGCACCCTAATTCCCTATTGGCAATTAGTGTGATCTCTTCAGAGGGTGGTGTGATGAGACTAGGAGGTAGAATTTGGCTAGGCAGTTTAGGGTAAAAAGACCCCAAAGACCAAAAACTGTCCTTGTGTCCTTTAGCAGCTTACTTTATATCAAAAGCCAAATATGTCAAAGTATTTGGGAGCTCTTATCTAATTCCTAAAAGATTTTAGGGTTACCTCTTCAAAAGGGGAATGTTAGAAAACAAATAGCTAACTGAGGGACTATAAATTCTCTCACTTATACTTTTCATAAACTCAAGAACAAACTTAAAACCCATCATTCCCCCCTAGTTTGCCAATCCCCTCATGGCCTGGCTCCTCCCTTTACTCAGGCCCTTATATACCTCCCCATTATATATAAAAACAAAGGGGGAGATGTGGGGGTCTGGGTATTGAGCAAGGCAAGCCACCCCGGATACCCTGAAAGGACGGCAGGTGTCTGGCCTGCTCTGCCTGATGTGATAATCTGGCCCCAGGAAATCACTGTAGATACAAATCTTCTTTTCCCCCGACCCCAGACCAGAACCAGGTTTTTGGGTTTCATTTCCTCATTCCTGAACTTCCATGTCAGCCCTACAACCTTCCCACCTTTACCCCAAAACCCCCACCTTGGTTTTAATAACTGAACTACCCACCGATATAGTATCCTGGGAGGGAACTCCTCCCACCGCACTCTGAGCCACCTGAGGCCCTGTTCCATTGTCCTCCATTCTCTGGCATGGCTGGAGCACAACAGCCATGCTGGAGATGGAGATCCACCCACAGCCACCCACCATTTCTCTGAACTTCCTGCAATTCTTTTAGTAAATTCTTTTTCCTACTTGACAGGCCTGAATCTGCTTCCTTACAACTAAGAACTCTAACCTAAACTCTCTTTATAAAAATCTAATGACTCAACCATCATAAAAAGAGAATAAGGAAAGAAATGGTGCATTTTCCTTGGTAATTAACTTGGACCCACTCTTGGCCTCTCCTTGACATTTCTTTCTTAAGAAATTCCATTTTAAAATAAGAACGTACATGATTTACTTTTGAACTTATAGAACAAGCCAGTAAGCAGTGTTCCTCCATAGTCTCTGCTTCAACTGTTCCCTCCAGGTTCCTGCCCTGCATTCCTCCCCTGGTGGAGGATGAACAGTGATCGGGATGTGTAATAAATCCTTTCCTCCGAAATTGCTTTTGGTCAGTGTTTTATCCCAGCAAAAGAAGAAAAACTAGAACAGAAATTGGTATCAGAGAGTTGTGTATTGGTGTGATGAACCTGACCATCTTATTTTGGGGGGATGATTGTGAAAGTACTTGGAACCTTTGGCTGGATAAGCCATTGAGTGCTCAGAGCTTATGGAGTTGTTCTGTGGGAACCTGGAACATAATTCTGAAAGAAATGGAGAATGTGGAAGATTGGTTTCTGAATTTCAGAGGAAAGTTTGAGAATTTCTTAAGCTCTTTATCAGAGCCATTTGTGTGGTATTTTGAATTAAGGATCTATGGAAATTGGACTGAAGAGATGGCTTAGCCCTGGTGGTTCTTCCCCAGGACATGGTCCACCATCCCTAACTCCAGTTCTAGGGGATTCTGACCTTTGCAGGCATTGCATGACATGGGTGCACTTACATACATGCCGGCAAAACAGTCATACCCATGGAAAAAAAATAAAAAAAATGTGTCCATGGAAGTGAAACCTGCTATGCTTTACTAGGACACTGGACACTGATCAGCTGGAGCTGAAAAACCAACTGTGAGAAACAAAAGGCCAGCATCACTGGGGTGAAACATTCTATAAGTATTTGCTTAATGCCAGCACACAGAAAGAGTCCAGAGGAGGGCAAGGCTGTATCTCATGCTAGAAGCTGAACTTATTAATGTGTAAAAGTCTCCCGTGTGGTGCTGGTTTTGAAGACATGAAGATTTCATGGAGAGAAGCTGAGGCTTGGCACCCTAAGAGGTCAGGAGAGGCCATTGGTTGAGGTGCAACCTCAGTTGCAGTGGAGATCCCACTCTATTGGAGATACTAGGATTGTGGGACGACTACCAGGAATGGCGGCAGGTGTGGAGTGGAGCTGGCTGGGGCCCACTGGACTAGCTGGGTGCTGTGGGTGGCAGAGCTGAAGTGGAGCCACCCAAGCCTATTGGAGACCAGAAGATGGTAAGTGAATCTCAGACATCAGACACTAAGCTATTGACACTGTTAGATTTCTGTTTTGACTGTACCTTGGTTCCTCCCCCTTTGGAATAAGAAGTATTTAACCTGTATTTTCTTTTATTTTAAAGAATTCCATAGTTAAGAGACTTTAGACTATTTCAAGGAGAGATTAAGCTTTAAAAATATTGGAGTATTGGGACTTTTAAAGTTGTACAATGTTTTATACTATGATATTAACATGAGAACTTGGAGACAAGAAATGGGAAGGTTATGGTTTAGTGGAATGTTTGGGTCAAGTTTATAAGGTCAATCATGCTAGATAGCTTCAATTCTCAACATACCTGGATAAGGAGAACTCCAACTGGGGAATTGCCTCTATCAACTTGGCATGTGGGTACATCTGGGAAGCATTTTCTTGACTGCTAAATGATATGGGAGGGCGCAGCCCACTGTGGGTAGTATCATCCCTAGGAAGGTGGTCCTGGGTTGTATAAAGAAGCAGGTCAAGTACAGGCCAGAGGAGCAAGTCAGTAAGCAGCCTTCCTCCACGGTCTGTACTTCAGGTCCTGCTTTCCAGTTCCTAACCTGACTTCCTTCAGTGATGAAATATGACTGGGACATGTAAGCCAAATAAATTTCCTTCCCAAGTTGGCTTTGGTCAGAGTGTGTCATCACAGCAATAGAAATCAGACTGAAACAGATACTGAGAAGTTTGATTGGCTAATTTCAAAATTAAAGGTCCAACAGTCTTCTTTCCTAATATTGAAAGCAAAGCCGAGAGAACGCTTGATTCATTTATGCCCAATTATAATGTTATGAAGGACTGGAGGTTGTAGTAAGGAGTTTTTGGTCTTTCTCATACTTTTAAAGGTAGTTATTGTGTCAGTGGGTTGGATGTCTTTAGACCGATATGGAAGGACAGGAGAGAGTTTTGTACAACTGGATACTCAAAGGCAGAAGAGCAGAGCTGAAGCAATCATCAAGAGATGAAAGAAGTGTCAGCAGAGAAGTGGCCAGATGACAGATCCTGGCCTGCTGCCCGTGCCATGAGATTTGTCATGGATTCTTTGGCCTCATTCCTTTCCTGGATTACCAGGATTTGGTAATCCTTCTGTCTGTTCTTTCATATTGTTATCATCACTATTATGAATAGAGAGGAACAAGTCTTGGCTAGCACAGGAATTAAGCACTTGTCCAATTAGGATACTGGAAAGAACTAGCCACTGGTCCCCAAGGAGCATCAGTGCAGAGCAGTGTCCTGGACATAATCTTCTTTGGAAGAGGCAGAACTTGGATTGAAGTAGGACTTCTAGGGGCAAGTAGCCTCACATTGGGAGCCCACAGTCTTTGAATGTCAAAGGAGCTGCAGCTAGCCTGGATCCATTCAAGAAGATAGAACAGTAAGAATTCCCATGAAGACTGTGGTACAGGAGGACATGAATATTCAGACATCTCTGAGCCTTAGGTTCAGATCTGGGTGTAAAGCCTGATATGATCTCAATAAGAACAAACATCAGGATCTACATCACACAGATGATCTCAGATGCTCAAAATGGCCCCTCTCTCTACACACTGACTCTTCCCTTGGGGCTAGGAGCCCCAAATGTAGAGTCTTCTGATTGGCTTAATGAGCTTCATGCCCTTTGAGTTTTCATTTCTTGATTCCCATCCATTAATTTTCAAAGACTGAGTTGCTTTTTAGAATTAACATACAAGTTTACAAGTAAAAATGTCAGGGAGCTTGTACTTCTCATGAGGGATTGTAGGTCTCACATTGTGCACTACACAAATGAATACTTTAAAAAATACGTTTTGTATTAATTTTTTGAGAATTTCATACATGTATAAATGTATTTTAACCATATTCACCCCCTAGCCTTGTCCCGACTCCCTCTGAAGTTCATTCTCTTTTTTGTTAAAATACCCACGATGCCCAATCTGTGCTGCCCCATTTACTCATGGGTGTAGGGGTGCCCATGGAGCACGGTCAACCTTGCAGAGGCCACACCCTTAAAGAAAACTGACTTTCCCTCTGCCAGAAGCCATCAACTGTCAATAACTCCTTAGCTAGGGGTGGGGGCTTTTAAGCTCCTCCTCTCTCCATGCTAGAATGTTAACTGGCCTGATCTTGTGCAGGTCTTGTGTAGGCAACCATAGATGCTGTCCTGACATGTCCAGAAGATGCTGTTTCACCCTGGTTCTCAACCTCGGGCTCTTACAGTCTTTCCTCCCCCTCTTTCTCTGTGTATCCTGAGCCTTGTGGGGAGGGGATATAGATGTCCCAATTTATGGCTCAGCCCTCCACTGACACTTACTCTCTGTACTTTGACCAGTTGTGAGTTTCCTCATCAACTGCTGTCCACTGCATAAAGAAACTTCTCTGACCGGGCCTGAGAGTTGTACTAATCTGGGTGTAGTGACAAATGGGCAGTTTTAAAATATTAACTGTCTGACTTCTATGCTTCTCAATTCTGACACTCTGTTCTCAGCGTCAAAGGTGGAAAAATCAAACAGTACTAGGTGTTCCAAATCTGTTTGCTTGTCTTTCCCAAGAGAATGCCTTGTGTTTTCCCTGGGCGGTTTCACTGAGTGGCTCAGTAAATTATAACCTTGTCCAACAAGGTTTCCTGGCAAATAATATTGTAGAGCTGAAGCGAATAACCGTTAGGACAAACCAGGATCTCTGGCTTTACCAACTGAATCAAAGAATCCAGAGGGCTTGTTCATTTCCTTGCTTTTATCAAACACTTAATTTTAGTAGAAACTTTGTATTGATGGACAAAGTAGTGAGATTTAATATGACAGATGTATAAAATAATAAACACAGCTTTGACACCAAGCAAAACCTCTCAATGTGAATGAATGATTCTTGCTGCCTAATCTTGGGAGAAGGCATTCTAGTCATTGTTCTCTAATGTAATCATATCTTACATTATGGGAGAAAATAAAAATTGTTGAACATGCCATGATTTGTATTTTGATATTCTCTCTTCTATTTTTCCCTGAAGTTCTTATATCCTAATGTAACTGCAAATATTAGCACAGTAAGAACCTAATGAAAACTAGGTGCATTCTCTGTGCATTATTCATGACCTTCATACTCAGGAAGAGCTGGCCTAGTTTCTTACTTCCATAGGGATACTCTGCACAGCTCATGTTCAGTTTGACTGTTAGCAACCATGGCAGGGAGTATTTTTTTTTCAGCCAAACCCACACAACCCTAATTTAATGAGCAAGTGGAAGTTCATTTGGGAAACCAATGTTTAAGGATTCATTTGGAAAGTTTTCCATTCAATGTTGGATCTCTAAGGATCCTGTATTGGGATTCAAGTTGGGAAAACATATAAGGGACAATTTCCTACATTATACCTGCCTGTTCTCTAGCTAAAAGGAAGTGTTACCTTTTCTTTCTAGAGAACGTTAAGGAAAATGCCAGCCTAGTCCAGTGGTTCTCAATTTCCTTCTGCACAAAAAACACTGAGGAAGTTTGGGAGATCACAGAATCAAGTTTTCTCCATTCTCACTCTTATCATACAATTCTCTGGGTAGGAGAGGTGAAGGTCCTATGAATCTGCCCTTATAACAAGCGATTTGGGACAGGTGGCTTACAAACACGGTCCTGAGAAACACGGGTGAGCTACATTCACAGTGCTTGATTCAGCGAGCATGCGCGAGTGCACAGGGGGAAATGGCACCATGAACACACACCGGCATATGCAGTTCAATGGAAACAGAAAACAAAACACCGACAGAAGATACCATTTTGCATATGGTGTTGAGCAGTTTCCAAAGCATCTTCACAGTGATTGCCTCTCTGTGTCAACTGTGTGAGAGAGGTAAGGAAGTAACCTAATCCACCTGGGAACAAACTGCAATTGGCTGTGGTCAGGACCCCACCTCATAAGGCTATTGGCTAACAAGACCTATAAGACCCTCTATTTTCTCTTGAATAAATGAGTTTGCAGCAGACCACCAATGCTGGCTTTTCCGCTCAACGCCCAGAGTCAGTGTGTTGACTCTGCGCCTACCTGCGCCCCACTACGGCGAAGACCCTTTGGTCCCCCTCAGGCTGGCCCTGAGTGCTGGGACCCCCAACAAATCAGTATTACAGTTTACTCTATCACGTTTGCAAAAATAGAATTTCTTTTGTTATCTGCAAAAACCTCCTGAAATTCTACATGCTGGGAAGATCTTCCGGTTTTTCATCTGTGTGCCAAGATACCTCTCCCTGTCTTGCCCTCTGTTACCTTGCAAGGTGGAGCTAGGAAAGGAATTCTTGGACTGGTTGGCCAAGAAGCAAGAGCTCACCACCTCTGTCCCAGGGGCCAGGGCCCTGTTCCTATGGCCTCCATGTCTCAGGTTTCTAGATTTTTCCTGAGGAAATTATTTTCCTTCCCATTTCTGGACCCAAACCCCTCATCTAGTCTCAGGTCCTTATTTCAACTACATGCTCTCTAAATCTCCTCCCTCTGGGACTTAAGGAAGTGAACACCAGGAAGATTTGCAAACTTGTCAAACTCTCTGACTAGTCATCTCCCTCAGATTCTCACTGGGCAAGGAAATAGGAAGAGAAAAAATTAGATTTTTCTCTCACCTGCTCATAATTATGGGTCTCTGAGCTTTTTCTCATTCTTATTTGTCCTAAGAATAAAACTGAAAGTGGTGAGCATAGTTCCAACGCTGCATGCTGTTCCAGGATGATTACTTCAAACGTCTTCTAGGTGAGCTGTACAACATGGGTTATTTTAGACAACCCTTAGTCGTCCTCTCTTTCCCAGCAGAACATTGATGCCTGCCACCCTGCTAATGCACAGGGCTACTTGAAACAGTAATTTACAATACAATTATGAATGACTTAATGCTAATTAATTGTAAATTGCTTAATGTTAATTTATACATGTCACAACAAACCCTTAACCGTGAATACCAAATGAAATTAGTAGAATTACATCAAAGTCTGACTGAAAGCTTATTTTTTAACACTTCCATATCTCCAACAAGCGTTTACTTAGCAACACTGAGAGAATGAAACTCTTAACCAACATTACAAAGACTAAATAATAATTATAGTTACTTTTAAGTAAATATGTCACATGTATGATAGCTTATTAAGAACTAAAAGCAAAACTGATAGTATATAAGCTACTTTGAAAATTCTAAGCAGGACTAAAAAATGTATATAGTTAATAAATATATATAATTAAGAATACTTATTAAAATATCTTTCTCGTTTAACATTTATAGTTATTTTCTGGGCTTGTTCATAACTGATTAATTGGTACAGAAAAGAAAAGATGGCTAAATATATTAGAAGTTTCAAAATTGTAGGAAAAATGGCTTTCTGGGTTTGACATGACCGTCATCCCTTAGGTCACAAGCTGTCAAGATGACCAGCTGTCGATCCTGGCCCACGGTCAAGGCAAGAACACAAACAAACTGTACATCAGCCTGACAGGACAGTGGATTCCAAGACTACAGCACTTCCTTCCAGACAGGGGAGAGTGCACTAAACAACTGCCCTCCCGGAGAGGTGCTGATTGTTCTGTCTCTGGTGACCTCTGCTCCCCCTTGTTTACCGCCCATAGATTAGATGAAGAAATGTAACCAAGGAGTGGTGGGACTTAGGTGGTACACCTGCCCCAGGGTTACCTCCCACTCATTAAGAAACCCTGAATCAAAGTCACTCACTGGACAAGCTGGGTTTAATCAAGTCATTCTTTTGGCCACTGGGCCATTTCAATGTGGAAGACTGTCTCTGGGAAGTTCATACACATGCAACACTTGGCCCCTAAACAGTGACTTGATGTCAGGACCCACATTGAGTGCCTGCTTGTTCCCCAGGTCAGAGGCCACATCTCCCCCTATCTTTCAGCACTCCAAGCCCAGAATTCCGGGACCTGTGTAGAGCACCTGTTCACAGCCCAGGTCAGAGGCCGTATCTGTAGCCAAATATATAACCCATATATGTCAATGTTTTGGACAGACTGACTTGCATGGTTAAACTTAAACATTTAGATGAATCAAGCCCCACTGCACCTACCAAGGTAAAATGAGGCAGAGATCACCGTATATAAGCACATGGTGAAAGCTGCAAAAGGGTGTTGCAGACAGGGACAATGCTTAGGAAAATAAAACGTGTCTTTTTCATGCAGAGCTTTCTGCCTACCTTCATGGCAGGCTGATTACATAGACCCCACTGTGTCCATGCCTTCCAGGTGACTGGGCTGGCAGATGCATTCTTGGCTGCCTTTTCTGTCAGCTGAATTTTTCCACGCTCTCAGCGAAGCCCGGTTATCTGCAAATCATGTGAGAAACCCAAAAAGCTTGGTGGTTTGGTGGGAATACCTACTTACTTCATTCCATTCCCAAGCAAGGACTCCAGGTACACTAATACAAATAGAAGTTCTGGCCAATTTTATTGCCCAAACTACAAACCATCATATTTTTGTTAAGCCAGAAGACCACGCGGATAAAAAAAAAAAAGTGGAGGGAGGATGCTACAAGATAAGAAGATGTACATGATGCTTTTTCTCTCAACTTGTCACCACCCTACAGTCAGAGCCAGGCCCTTCTAGTCCAGAGTTTGTCAGTCATTCTAGACCTGAGCAGTGGTTGCTGTAGTAGATACTGTTGTTATGATCTACGAGCTCAGTATTTGGCTCTCAACACATATAAAATGCCATGTATTATACCCATATAATGCCTTCTACAAGAGTAAAAAAATACCTATTTCCCCACCTAAATTCCGAAGAATAGAGGACAGGGTAGAGGGTGGGAAACTGGTCTTTGGGGTTTGACATGATTGCTACCATTTGGGGGCAAAAGTCATCATGATAACCAACCAGAAATAATCATCCTGGTCCATAACCAAGGCAAGAGCATAATAAAAGTGTACATCTAAAAGATGAGGAAATGAACTTTGAGATTGTTAACATCCTTCCTAGGAACAAGGGTGTTGTTCCTATGAAAAAGGACCTCTTGAAGAGATGATTGATCACTTCTCCTTTCCTGCTTGCTGGAGACGGTGTGCCGTTGCTGAATTGTGCCTCAAAGTTACCTACTTCTCTGTAAATAACCCCAAATAAAACTCATTTATGGGGCAATCTATATTTGTCAGAGACGTCGTCTGCGCTGTTGATACCCTCTGGATTCAGAGGGTGATATTCCTTTATGGCTTCGCAGGAAATTCATATGTACACAGTAGAAATCGGCTAACAGGACATTTACAAGGATTTTTAGCCTAGTTACCATAGCCACATTTTGCTTAGATTTATGCCTAGAAGATGTTTGTACATGAGCTATTTTATTTGAAGACCATAGAGAAGCATTTTCTTGAATAAATTCATAGTTCAGACATCTCATTCAGACTAGCCTTCTTCTACATTTTTGTGGATTAGTGGACTGTTTCTTTCTGCAGATTTTCTCCAGTTACATGAAGGCCATTGCTCCTGATGGAAGGGAAAGACTAGTCACAGGGAAGCGGAACGCAGTTAAATTCAATTAACTCCCCTGCTTGAGACTCTGAGGTACAATTTGTCAGTATTGATGAAAACTTTCTCTTTTTTCCAATTTATACTTATATTTAAGAAATTAAATATCAGTTGAAAGCTTTGTTGAGTTTAATTTTATAATCAAAATTAAGAAAAATGTTTTATTTGTATGAAATTACATATACAAACAGGCACACATTAAAAAATATATTTTGATGAGTTTGATTGTATGCATGGGTCTGGGTTATCACCATAATCAAGCTACCAAATAGGATTTGGGATATAATGCAGTGATAGACCTGTGGGCTTGGATTCTAGCATTACACACACGTTACTTTTTTTTTTTTTTTTTTTGGCCTTTTTCATACAGAATCTCCCTATAGCCTCAGCTGGCCTGGAACTCACTATGTAGACCAGGTTAGCTTAGAACTCACAGAGATCCACCTGCCTCTGCCTCCTGAGTTCTGGGATTAAAGGTGTGCACCACCACACCTCGTAATTTTATTTAAGGTATTAAACATGTCCGTTGCTTCTAAAAAGACAAAAAAAATTTAACTACTGTAAAGTAAAAACAAAAATGTAAAGGAAAAAAAACATGCTTACAACATTCAAGCAACAAGTGTTAGTAGGAACGTAAAAGGGAGCTTTTTAAAAACTGATTATCTGTATGTGTTTGTGTGCATGCACATGTGTTCATGTGTATATAAGTGTGGATGTGTCATGCATGCCTGTGGAGATCAAGAGACAATCTTGAGTGTGGGTCCTCACCTTCCACCTGTCTGTGACAGGGTGTCTTTTGTGGTCACTGCTGCGTAAGTCAGGCTACCTGAGCCTCAGGTCTGGGGGTTCATCTGTCTCAGTTTCCTGTTTCCTGGAGGGGTGCTCTAGGATCGCAGACAAGTGTACTACTTCATCGAGCTTTTATGTGAGTTCTGAGGCTGTGAACACAGGTCATCAGGCTTGGGGAGCAAGTACTTTACCCACTGAGCCATCTCTTCAGGCCTGAAAGAGACTTTTAAATGATTAATGAAAAATAAAGGGGAACAAGAGATTGACAAGTTAACTAATAAAAAAAATGCAAAGATGTGATGCATATGGCAAATAAATAAATTGTTAAAATAAAAGTCAGATTTCTAATGGCCAGAAAAAGGAGTTAAATGTAAGGAAGGGCAAAACTTCTGTGTTGTTGGGTAATAAGATCAATATGAATTCGTATGTTTGCAAATGAACAGATACAGGAATAGGAATGGTGTGTGTGTGTGTGTGTGTGTGTACACAGACATATACTTCCTGCTGCAAGAGCCTAGAAACAATAATGTCCTAGTACTGCTGGGCACTCTGGCACACAGATCTGGTCACTTCACATCATGACATCATGTTCAAAGAAAATGGAGGGCACCGGTTCCTTGGGTAAATGGGAGCTTCCAGGTCTAGGGGAAGGAGCGCAAGTCGAAGATGAGTCTGGAGTATCTGGAAATTCTGGAAAGCAGGAAAGTACTGAGTTCACACGTCCATCATGTAAGAGTCAACTGAAAGCACTGGCAAAGTCTGAGACAACAGGAAATCAAAATAAATGACAACGATGATTACGTAAATAGCAAAATAAGAATGCACGGGTCCAGGGTGATACAAGAAACTGAATAAGTAAACAAATGGGAGAGAAAGAAGAGCTCTCTGTCAGCACAGAACTCCAATCAATACGTGTAAAAAATGATGGGACCAGACAGCGAGCATCTGGCAGACAACACAGTAATAATCATTAGAGTTGAGAACTGTCAATAGATGCTGAGCTTGAGAGGTCAAAATGGGATGGGAAGCAGGATAATCATGCAGAGTAAATCATTCTCCTGACGCAGACTAATCATGAAGATAAATAAAAGATAAAATCTGTAGCAGAGGAACTTGTCAGATGCTATCTAACCATGTGATTGAAGCCAATGTCAGTAGCAATGGGCAAGTCAACACCACACACTTCTAATATGGCACACTGAGACCTTTACAGTGTGCTTTTATAGTGACAAAACACAAAACATAAATTTAATCAAAGAAAACCTCAATGGCACCTAAGTTGAAAGAGTCACCAAAAGTCTGACATACATATAAGCCAGAAAATATTAAACAAAATAAATATAAATAAAACTACTGAACTGTATGATTAAAAGGGTCAGTGACAATTTCATACAAAGTGAGTTAAAGGGGTTGATTATATGGCAGAGTCCATGAAGGCAAGCCCTAAAATAGTTTTGCCGACGTAAAACAATTTAGCAGGTCATGATTTCTTACATAGTAGTTTGTTTAAAGAAATGAAACAAGCCTAAAGAGATGGCTCAGTGGGCAAGAATGCTTGCTGTGAAGGAAAAAGGACCTGAATTCAAATCCCCAGTATCCATGTAAAAGGTGGACATGGCCACGTGTGCCTGTAACCCTAACATTGGGGTTGGAGACAAGTGACTCTCAGGAGCTCACTGGCCAGCCAGCCAACCTAGGCAAAACCTCAAGTTCTGGGTTCAGTTTGAAAAAATAATTACTGTAGAGTGTTACAGAGAAAGCTACTTGACGTTTTCCTTTAAGCCAAAGCATGGACATGTACACCCACCTCAATAATGTACATACACCAGAAGACATACCAAAAGAAGAGGTTCAGGGTAGGGTGGGGAGAAGACAGATGCAATGACACAGGGAAAAGGAAGCCATACGAAGAAGTGATTAATAAGTAAGAGTGAGAACTCATCAAACTGTTGTAACTGAAGAAAAATTAGTGAACCAGAAAACACACGTTAGAAAATGTTATTCAGAATGTGGCATCAAAGGACAAAGCAATACACGAGGCGTGCTGATGCATGCCTTTAATCCAGCAGAGGCAAACAGAACTCTGTGAGTTCAAGGCCAGCCAGCTACAAGGAGACCCTGTCTCAAAAAAAGACAAAAAAGAATAAAAAAATTAAAAAAGAGGAGAGAATAGAAAGTCTAGCCTGTGTTTAACTGTAGTCTTGGGGAAGGAAGGGCAGCTCTGACTCAGCTGTTCAGAGCACTGGCTGTCCTTACAAAGGACTGGGTTCTGTTCCCAGCACTCACGTGGTGCCTAATAACCACTAACTCTAGTTCTAGGGGATCTGATGTCCACTTCTGACCTCCACAAGCATTGCACGATATGGGTGCACTTACATATATGCAAGAAAAACATTCATACATATAAAATAAACATAAATGGATTTTAAAAATTAACTTTAGTCTCATAAGGAGAATCAAATGAATAAGATACACTTTTGGTTTCCTTTAATAATTCTTAGACATTTATATTAAGCATCAATTAATGTGTGCACCAAAAATCTCCAGCAAAAATTAAAATCTTTCCTTGGCTTTTAATTTGCCCAGTTTTTCTTAAAAGTTGGACTTTCAGTGCATTCATCATGTAATTGACCAAGCACAAGTAAAGAGAAAGCACTAACACACACACTCACACACGCACACACACATGCACGCACACATGATTTTTCATGGGTTAGGTAGAGAAAATGGTTCATTTTCTGCAGATTGTCAGTTTTTCAGAGTATTACATCCACTACTCAGGTTTCATTTCTGAAAGATTCTTAGCATTCCTTTAATCTTTTAAAAGCTGAAAAACTGGAACTGATGTGATGGCTCACTGGTTAAGAGCACTCACTACTTTTGTAGAAGACCCAGGTTTGGTCCCCAGCACCCACATGTTGGTTAAAAACCATCTGTAACAACATTTCTGGGGGAATCTAACATCCTCTTCTGACTTCTACAGGCATTGTAACATGCGGTACACTTACATACATGCGGGCAAAACATTCACACACATAAAATAAAAAGAAATATATTAAACCTTTTTAGAAGTCGGAAAACTATCTCTGTAAGAAAGCACTTTACAGGTTTTGATAAGGGGCATGAAAAAATGGGAATTGTATGGAAGAACCCCAAACTGTGTTTTCCATCGTCTATTCTAGGCTTGATTAGCTGTGTCACCTGAACAACCATTCTATCGTGGTAATCACAGCTATTTCATGCCTGTAATTCTGTGTTCCAGGATTAGAGTAAATCTGACTTCCAATAAAAGCCATACACGGTGGTCTTAGGACTGTAGTCTGTAATCATGGGTGCAAGACACTGAGCACATCATTTCTAGGAACACTTCAACTAGTAGCGTTAGTTGCCGGTGATTTGTATCTTCTTTCATTTTCCTATTTGGAGACTTTCATTGGTGATCTATAGCTGAAGTGAAAATGAGAAGAATATTTCCCCTACAAGGCTGTAGTTCTTGGTCTTGGTCCTTGGTCTTGTAGGGCTCCGGCTGTCGTATTTGCAGACTTCAGTGCACCAAAGCAGGCGGGCTTCTTCCTGTGGGGAGTTAGCCTCTATCGCCTGGTCCCAAGGGCAGTTGGGATCCCTTGGCTCACAGAGACTAGTGATGCTTCTCTCCCGCAGTGTTTCTTACAGCCCTGTTTCTAACATTGCCTAGAGCACTGCTTCAAGTCTGGGTGCATCAGCAGAGAAGGAAAAGGAAAGAGGAAGCGTGCAGTGAAGCAACCTGAGCTGGACACCGGGGTGAGTGTTCTTTTTGTGGTCACTGACTCTGCTCAGACTACTGGCTTGTCTCAGATTGGCAGAGTTCCTACTCAGAGGCACGATGAGGTTGGACCATTTCTATAAACTCAGAGTGTTCCGGGAATCACTCCAACCTTGCTGTACTGGTTTTTTGGAGTGTACATAACAAGTAGAATGGTTCCTTAAAATCATCCCATAGGTGTATTTTTACAGTTCTCTAAAAGAGTGTTAGGAATCCTAGGCTTTATCTGAAAAAGGTCTTGTCTGTTAGCTGGCTGATGAAAATACAATAAAGACATGGGCCACAGTTTGGAGCATCAAAAGAGAAACAGGCAGACTGCAAGAGATATGTCCTTTTTAGTCGCCCTTATAAGGCACATTTAACATTTTTTATTTTTATGTTTATGAGTGTTTTACCTGCATGTATGTAAGTGTACCCCCATGTGCAAATCCACAGAGGCCAGAAGAGGGCATCAGATCCCCCTGGAACTGGACTTACAGATGCTTGTTAGCTGTCAAGCAGGTCCTGGGAACTGAACCCAGGTCCTCTGTAAGAGCAGGCAGTGCCCTTACCCACTTATCCATCTCTTTAGCTACTCAGGCACTTTTTAAAAATCATCCTTGTTATTATTTAAAAATACATTCTGACTGAAGACATCTCTGCCAATGCCTTGATTTTACTGCTTTAACACTCAAATTTAAATAATGTTATGCTGTTTTAAATACCCAGTTTGTGGGGGAAAGAGGAGAAAGAGAAAGAGAGAGAGAGAGAAAGAGAGAGAGAGAGAGAGATATTATGGGGTTTTAAAATCCAGCACATATTTTCTACACTAATGAGAGACTTTAGTTGGGAGAAGAGGAGCTCTGATAGAAGGACATAGGCAAGGTGCCACGTCTTCTTCCTTTAAAATTTCTGAGATGCCAGCTTTGGAAATTGAGAATATAGTTTGTGGGGGCTGGTTAGACGGCTTAGTGGGTAAATGAGCTTGCTGCCAAAGCCTGACAACCAGTCTGATCCCTAGAATCTATATGGTGGAGGGAGAGAACCAACTGTCTTAAGTTGTCCTCTGACTACTACAGGTACACCATGATACATGTATACTGGCACTAACACACACATTAAATAAATAAATAACAACAAACAAACACATAAATGTTAAAAATTAAATAAAAAGAAAAGAGTTTATGTTTATGATAGCAAAAAGGTGATGCTTGTTGAATGTCAGAATGAGGTCATCAAGAGCAGAACCTGTCAGGATCAGTTCACCTGGTGGATGACAAATGGTAGCAGACAAAGCACAGTGAGACTGTATTATTAGGAAATGAGCCATTTGACGGATTTCCTTATGCTGCCCTGTGAACAAGTTGGAATTAGTCAATAACCTTGTCTGCAGATGGATGACTGAACAGGGAACTGGGCCTTACCAGGTTTCTGGTAAAATGACATAGCTCTTATGTAAGTATTTCCTTTGTTATGTGTTTTGTTCAGTGGTCTGGAAAAGGCAAGCAATACCAAATTTATGTTTGATGGGCTAGGTGACATGGTCTCCATCCGGAGGTATGCACTGGGCTCTGGATGCCCCATTAAAGAGGACAAAAGGGAGCTAGAAGAGGTTTCGAAAGGACTGAGCTGTTAGTGAGTCATTAAATATGAGCAACTTGTGATGTTTATGGAGAAATTCATCCTACACAATAAAGACCCAAGTGAAACAGGACATCCAAGAAGTCACATGCTTTCCTTTATCAAAGAGTTTTGATCAGTGAGTCACGTGACAGAAGGCAATCTCAATCTGCCTGAAGAAGGACTTACTGGATGTTAGGGTTCTTCGAAGAAAAAAATTCTAGTGGTAAAATTTATTAGCAAGTCTTTATGAATTAATTCATAAAGTTAGCACAGGATTTAAAAAATATATTCAGCAACTCATTCTAAACACTAATATAAGATTCATTTTGAGAAAGAATAGCAAAAGTGTTGTTATCTATGTTCAACTATAGTACATATCACAAAGCCATAATAATGAAGCATTATGGGTCTGGTGTAGCGTCAGATAAACAGGTCAGTAGTACAGAGGGAAACTACAGCAACACACCCATTTATGAAAAGGAACTTGACATATGACGGAGACAGGACGCAGAACAATGGCAACATGGGAAGAATGTCCAGTGGGTGCTGTTGAGAAAACTGGTGGGTGACAAAAGAAAGATGTAGTCGGAAAATGTAAACAATATACAAAAATGGATGTGCATGAATGTGGATATAAAAACGAGTAAATGTGAAGAACACACTTTTTCTTTGTGGTACTGGGGGTTGAACCTAGGACCTTTCACATACAAAGCAATCAGTCTACCACTGAGCTATATTCTCAACCCCTGAAATCAACCAATCTCGCTCTCTCTCTTCACTTTGAGACAAGGTTTAAATTGCCTCTGTTGGCTTTGAACTATCTCTGTAGCCTAGGCAGGCCTTGAAGCCGTGATCCTCCTGCCTCATCTTCCCAAGTAGCTAGGATTACAGGCCAGGACTACCAGGCCCAAAGGAGAGATAAAATGTAAATCAAATAGAAGGAAAGATATAATTGTGATTTGGGGAGTAGGCAGAATTTTAAACTCCCAAAACAAAAGGCTTAACATGAAAATATCCAACTGTGTCTTTTTAAATTAAGGATTTTGAATGATAGCATAAAGTTATCAGATTTTTACAGATCAAGAAAAGTTATTTATAACGCCAGCATCATGAAAGGTTAATATTTAGGCTATTTAAAGTGGTAAGCCCAAGATTCAAAAGGCTGAGGCAGGAGGAGGATCATAGATTCGAGAACAGCTTGGACTATATAGTGAGATCTTGTCTCAAAAAAATAAATGGGCAGACGATAAGAGATGGCAGAATTCTTAAATAAGACACTTATATCACACTCCCTCCTCCCAAGGCTCAAGGATCATTGTCAAAGAGGGGGCAATGTGCACAAGACCTACCCAAGTTCAAGCCAGACAAAATCCCAGTGTCGAGGGGTTGGGGGGAAGGTGGGCAAGAAGCCCTAACCCTAGCTGAGGAACTTTTGACAACTGATAGTTGCTGGAAGAGGAAGAATCAGTTTTCTTTAAGGTTGACCAGGATAGGTTGGAGCCTGGATAGGTTGACCAGGCTGCAAGGGATCGACCCACATCCAAGGGCATTTGGGGACATAAACCATAGGCATAAAAAATTATAACAGGGGACTAAGGCAGGGGTGAGATGGGGAAGGAGATATCTAAATAGGGTCAAAAACCATATGAGAATCTCAAAGAATAAATGAAAACATTGTTAATACAAATACAATTTAGACTATATGGGCAAAACAGAAGTAAACATAGGGGGTCTACTTGTAAAAAAGCCATTCAAAAGTCTTAAGAGACTTTGACTTCTCATTCATTCATTCATTAAATGTAGTGTATTTATTCATTCGATAAATTCAGTGTTTGTCTCACATCAGACTGTTGTAAGCACTGAAGATAGAGCGGACTTCTGTCTTTATCTTGTGGTATTAAAATTCTCCTCAGCATTTTCCTCCTCAAGATAAAAGAATCTGGTTCTGCTACGTGAATTTTCCTTTTAAACTATAATCATGTAACTTTACAGCTGGGAGGATGCTTGGAAGCATTTGGTTTAGATTCATATTTTTAAAAAAATTTAGTGGAGGGCATGCATATGCTTTAAAGCCCATGTGCCTCAGAGGACAACTCACGGGAGTCCGTTCTCTCCATCTACCATGTGAGTTCTGAGGACCAAATTCAGGTTAGCAGCTTGGTGGCAAGAAACTTTTCCCAGGAGGGCATCTCACTGGTCCGAGATCCATACTTTTGCATATTGACAAATAACTTCCCAGGGGGACACAGACAGTTAACAGTTGATGCTCTGCTGGTGCTTAGACTGTACAGCCAGTAGCTAGGTGGATCCAGAATTCAAGCAGAATCTCGATTTTCCTGCAACCTGCATGTCACTGACAGTATCACCAAATTTCCCCAAGTATCAGTAAAATAGCAATAAAAATGAGAGTCAGCCTAGAGTTGGTGCACAGATTAAAGGAAGTAATATTAAATAGAATATCACTGTACATATGATAAACTCAATGTTGGAAAAAGCTGGGTGTGGTGGTGCACACCTTTAATCCAGCACTCTGAGTCAGAAACAGGATGCTTTTTGTGAGCTCGAGGCCAGCCTGGTCTACACAGTGAGTGCCAGGATAGCTGTGGCTACAGGGATATCCTATCTCAAAAAGGCAAAAACAACAGGGAAAACCTCAATGTTATTTTTATTTCTCTGTCTTGATTATGATTCTTCATTATGACATTAGGATTCTAAAAATGTTATTTTCCCGGGCATATTTCAGAACTGCAAAGGCTTTGGGTTTTCAGCGAAGGAACTGGTGTTTTTCTGTAAGCAATCAAAAAAAGAAACATGTGCTTTCCGCAACAGCTTACCTGGTGGTTGCTTGAACTATGTCTCAAGGATGAGCCATTGATCCTAATGCATGAAGTCTTGATGCCAGAGATGGATGAGACTTGTGTTTCCAGCACCAGGCTTATGTGGCAACTCTTTAGTAGATTCAAAATCTGGAGAAGGTTAAGTGCCCTGCCCTGGGGTTGCACAGGCTGGAGCTTTAGTGCTTCACATGCAGTTATGAAATCACACGTAATTGTCATTTGTCTGAGGAAAGATTAATGTCATCCAGCTGGCTTTTTCAAAGGGTGTGATGTGGAAGCATGAATAATGCTCACTAACCAGAGATCGAGCTAGGCTCAGAGGAACCAGGTTATTCCATCTATGAAGTTTCTGTTGACTCTGTCATTCTTCTACTCAGTGGGTGGAGCCAGCTGTTGAATAAACAGATCCAGACCAATTATAAGGAGGAAAAAAGATGTGCCCGCTGTCTTTCAGGGTTGCTCTTGGTGGTGACCAGCTGGAGAACTCAGGTGCAGCAGACAGCAGTGTTCGAGCATGAGTTCCAAGTCAAAACCCATTGGGATTATTGGAGCTCCTTTATCCAAGGGACAGGTAAGCAAAAGTTTGGTTTTATACTGGAATTTATTGGAAGATACTGTGTTTTAACATTTACCAGGTGCTGCTGTCTGGTTGCAAGTTTCCCTGTATAATCTGGCCTCTGGGCCCATGGAGTCAAATCTTTTCACCACTTTGTGGCATGGTAAAACTATATAAGGTCTTAAACCTTAAACTCTCATGGCTCCTGATTCTAACCAAAGTTCATTTCATTTGAATCTATCAAATCGTTACTAATGTTAAGCAAAAGTGTTCTCATTTAGGTTGAAAGGACCTATATCTGCATTGAAGTTTCTCTGCGAGTTTTTGTAGTTCTTCTTGGTTTTGATGGTGTCTGAGTTTGGAGTGGGAGAATTATAAGAAAACAGATTGGTTTGCTTCTACAATTAGTGTGTAGGAAAAACTGTAATCGGTTGGTGGCTTGCTTTAATTTGGATACCTTAAGTATTATTGCTTTATGCAATGTTGTGAAGAATTCATGTTATTTTGAGTTTTAACAATTCTATAAAACTATTAGTTCATGGGCTAGGTAGATTTCTTTATCCATCTCTCTTTGAGGGTGAAGAACAAACAAACAATATTGCAGATTGACACCCCAGTCAGGACTAATGGATTCATAAATCTCCCAGATTGCCTAGACCACCTAAGTGTGAATCAACACATGTCAGCAATGTCTAAATGGACTTTTTTCTCCCTGCTTGGGCACACTCATGCTGCTAATTATAAATGAGAGGACAGAATGCCTTAGACTTCAGCATGGTCTGTGCTTAGAAAGGAAGAAAAAAAAATCCAAGCCAAATAAGACAGTGTATGTGTTGTAACTCTGTCATTTTGTTTCTAAATGAGGTATTTCTCTTGGCTTTTAGAATCAGGGAGCCCCTTCCCTCCTTAAATTTGAACTCTCTCCGTGAGCCCTGGCTTTTTGTTGCAAAACAGATTGGAAGAGGTCAGAGGTTGGAGGCCCAAACTGTATTTGGTCTGTCAGTAAATAGTTCTTCACCTCCCCCTGGAAACCCTCCAGAGAACTCTCCCAGGACACGGGGGCATTTTGCTGACATGTATTACTTTTTAAAATCCATAATATGGGAGCTAGAAAGGTGGCTCAGAGATTAAGTGCGTTCTGCTGCTCTCTCTCAGGAGACCAGAGCTCTGTTCCCAGCACCCATGTTGGGTGGCTCACAACTTTTATCTCTGGTTCCAGGGAATCTGACAGCCCTCTTCTGGCTCCGAAGGCACCCCACATGTGTACAGACACACACACAGAAAAGTAAAAATATTTTAAAAATTTATGATATGCTCACTTATTTTTATATGCTTTATTTTTAATTATGTGTGTGTCTGGGTGTGGGTGTGCACATGGGAGCAGTGCCCACAGAAGTCACAAGAAGTGTCAGATTCCCAGGAGCTGGAGTTTCAGGTGTGTGTGAGCTACTCAGCATGAGTGCAGGAACCAAATCTGAGTGTACCTGAAGAGTGATACATTAGCTGATGACCCATCTCTCTAGCCTCCCACCCATTCTTGAAATGGTTTATAACCCAGACAAAATGGGCACAAAAAAGGAAAGGAGGGAGGCAAACATGAAAAAAGGAAGGAAACAAGGAGGGAAGGAAGGAAAACATGTTCTGGCCCCTGGGCCTTGGCACACAGCTAACTGTGATGGTGGCAGCTCCAGTAGGGGAGCATATGTTAAAATGCAGTCTGGTGCGTTGTTCCATGTCAGTAATTCTGTTCTCCCACTGAACACAGCCATGACACTGGGGCTTATTGTCTCAGAATTACTAAGACGGAGAGACAGACTTTGCTATACTAAGCCACCCATTAGCGGAAGCGATGTTAGCATATAATAAACAGCTGTCCTACCTCATCACTGACCAAAGAGAGATTAGAGGGCAAATGGTTAGAAGGTTGGGTCTGAGAAGAGCTCCATCTCCTCCCTCACCTCAGTGCAAGACAATGTTTTATGATAAGGCTGAGTTAACTAAGCTCAGAGGGGTTTGCTAATTTGCTCATGCCACAGGGCGTTGACTGCGTGGTTTCAGACAAGGTTGCTTGATGTCGGGGCAGGGACCCTTGACCTACACTGATGCTCTTCAGAGGGCTCAAATCCGTGGCAAATCTTTTACTTGTGGCCAGTTAGGAACAGAGCAGGACAAAGTGTAAAAAGTCAGTCATGCTGATGAAGCAACTGCCGGCGGGCAGCTAAGCCACGCAATAAGAGATCAATTAGCAAAAGCAGTTTTGATCAAACAAATAAAAAGCGCTGGAAAACGTCATTGTGAGGGGCTGGGGATGTTGGATCACTTGGTAGAGTGCCTGCCTAGCATGCATGAAGAAAAGCCCTGGGTCAATTCTGAGCTCCACATAGTGGTATGGGCCTGCAGTCTTAACACCTGGGCGGTAGAGGCAGGAAGATCAGAAGTTCAAAGTCATTCTCAGCTACATAGTGAGTTTGACTCTAGCCTTAGCTACGTGAGACTCTGTATCAAAAACAAAACCAAAATGCCATGGGCAAACTTAATGCAGAGAAAATACAGTAATAACTGAGATGTCAATGGGATTTGTTCTGACACCTAAAATGGAGAGAGGAAAGGCTAGGGATTCTTATCAATTGTGAATTCTATGTCAGTTGTCCACCAGAACATACTGCACACAACAGGTTAGGAAAAATTGGGGTTGACACTTAACAATGAGACAAAGAAGACACAAACCTAAGGGCAATATAAGCCCAGAAGACCCCAGGATGAATAATAATAGTCCTGCAGGGCTGGGAAGGTAGTTCAGTCTGTAAAATGCTTTTTGCATAATCATGAGCACTTGAATATGAGTCCCAGAAACCTATGTTTAAAGAAAGCACAGTTAGGGCCAGGCATAGTGGCTAGGCATGGATCTTTGTGAGTTTGAGAGAAGATTGGGATCTACATAGTAAGACCCTGTCTCAAAAGCAAACAAGCAATAAAAAACTAAGCCCTCTCAAATATAACACAAACAAAACAAAAACACACAGTTGGATGTCATGGTATATATTTATAATCTCAGAACTGGGGAGGTAGATAGGTGGATTTCACTAACCAGTCAGCCTAGCCTACTTGGTGAGTTCAAGGTCAGTGAGAGACTCCCTCCCTCCCATCACACAAAAAAGCTGGGGACAGATCCTGTGGAATGGTATCTTGAGGTTGTCTTCTGACCTGGACACACACACACACACACACACACACATACACATACACACACACACATGGAATAATGCATTGTATAACTCAAAATAGTTATGAGAAATGATAGAAGACTGAGGTGAGTGATGTGCTGACCACTGTAAGTTGACATTACCAATGTCTACATGAATCAGAGATCATGAAATCCCACATAAATATACACACATGTTATATATTAATTCAAAATAAGATTTAAATAATTTTAAGGTATAAAAGAGCAAAAAATGCCAGGGATAGGAATTTGACATTGAGGATTCACCTGGCCCGTTGGATAGGTCATCTGTCATTTAACCAGACAGGAAATATTTGATTAACTTAGGGCCAAGTCCCAATCCTTGAGACAAATTCATGGGACTTTTGCCACCAATCATTTGTCCAAAATTATGTTCTGTATCTTATTTTTTTTTATTTTAAAGTTCTATTGGAAATTAAGATCAGGAAAATACAGAAAAGAATCACTTTTTTGGATCTCTGCCAAATGGGGCTGGGGAAGGCTTTTGTGTAGAGGAAGCCCTTTAGAGTCCCCAGTGTCCCCTTGACAAGGGTGGGATTTCTCAAGGCAGTTTAAACAGGTCAGAACTTGAAATGACTGGGCTGGCCCTAGTGGGTTGAGCTCTTAGACGATGGCCGCCTGGAGGGTGCATTCTAAGAGCCCTGTCACTGCTCTGTGGAGCTGCACCTTAGCTTCTGGGCCACACTCTCCCTCCTCAGGCTTTTGCCCAAGCTGCTCCCCTGGTTTGCAAAGCTTCTCTATGACTTGGTCGTGGTTTCCTGACTACCTACTCTGTTGTAAGACCAAGTCCTAAGATCCTCTGTTCCGGTAGCAATACAGGGCACACCCTGTTCCGGACTCAATTAGAAACATCCTGTTTTTGTATCAGCATTGGAGCAACTACCTGTCTACAAAAATTGGGGCTAAATGTCCAAATTTGGTGCTTACTTGGTGCTTTTGTACAAAATATGTGTTCGTTCTATAGACAAGCATGATGTGACCAGAAGAGGCAGGCAGGGTTTGGAATCCCAAGACCAAGATAGGAACATAAGTTCTGCCACTCATCAACTGTTGGCCAGTATGAAAATCATATAATTTTGTGACTCTAGCTCCTTCTGTTTGGTGTAGGAACAATCCATTCCACCTCACTGTGAAGATGAAGTGAGAAAATATAAGTACCTGGCTCGCTCAATATGACAGCTATAGTTCAACTGATTAAATAAGAAGAAAGTTTTTCTTGTTGGTGTTTGATAGTCACAATCATGACTGAGATACTTTCTTTTGCCTCCTTTAGCCACGAGGAGGAGTAGAGAAAGGTCCTGCGGCACTGAGGTGTGCTGGTCTGGTGGAGCAGCTGACCAAACAAGGTAACCCTTAAGCTGAAAGATGATTATCTGATGTCCTCTTCACTTTCAAGAAGGGACAGGCTCCTGAGAAGGTGGGGTGTGTGCAGAACTGCAGAACTCACTACACCCTCAGAGCTCCTCCTGACAAAGAGGCAGGCCTGGGAAGCGTGCTCAGTAGACACTGTTGGCTGAATATATTCACCTTTCCTCATTCAGGCCAAACTATTGTACAAAAGAATCTGGGCGCATGAACTAGAGGTTGGGTAGATGACAAGGAATTTGGGGAATTGAAACCGAAAATAAAAGCTGCAAGAAATACATCTGTGGAATTCCAGAAAGATAAAAACATAACCAAAGAAAACAAATCAGGGCCTGGAGAGATGGCTCAGCAGTTAAGAGCACTGGCTGCTCTTATAGAGAACCCAGGTTTGAATCCCAGGATCCACATGATGGCTAACAACTGTCTGTAATTCCAGTTTCAGGGGATCTGCACTCATGTAATAATCCTACATACATGCAGGCAAAACATTCATACACATAAAACATAACTAAATAAAAGTTAAAGAAAATAAATGGACAATTCTTGGGAGTGGGGCAGTGACTGACTATGGAGGAATGGAAGTGTTTTGCATGGTGGTGGTTGCAAGATTGTAGGTATTTCCAAAACTTGCTGGGTTGTATACTTAAAATGATGAATTTAAATGAATAGAATTATATATCTCATAAAGCTAGAAAGAAGGAAAGAATGAGAAAGGGATGAGGGATTATGGAAGAAAGCTAGGAATGACCTTGTCCTCGGTAGAGTAAGTTCATCACATATTATAACAGGTGGAACTTCTTGAGGCTGTGACTGAATTACATATACATAGGCTGCAATAAATGCTATGAGGAAAGACTAGTTTAGAACACTAAACTGATACAATTTTCCAGGAAGCTCTCGAGCTTTGAAGCTTATTTCAGGACTTTTTATAACAGAAATCACACCAGGTTCTTCAGAACTTTGGATCCCCTGCAATTTTTTTTTAATGTAAAAAAGTATAAGCAAAGTTTGCATTTCCTGAGCCCTCTGAAGTGGGAGGCTCAGTGCTCAACACATACAAAATAAGGACACCACCAGCATGAGGCAGGCAGGGTGGATGGAGGAAAGGGCTGGGCCGCTTCAGCAGGATGCAGGTTGGGTGAAAAACAAGGATCACAGAGACAGCGTCAGAAAATGCAGACAGTATGGCTGCAGTGTCATTTGGGACCTATTAACTATTATAGAAACAAAACATGCTTATTATATGTGGATAAAAAGCATACAAACGGGGAGGGAGGGAGAGAAGGAGGGAGGGAGAGAGAGATTGATTGATTACTGGATCAAGATCACAAAGTTCTCATAGCTGTATTTTAGTGTCCAGTTCCCATGAATTGATCCAGAAAATGCAGAGGGCCTGCTATAAACAGCAGGGTTACGTCAAAGCAAGATGGAAAGCAGACTTGATTTCTGCCTTACCATGTTCACTGTCTTTCCTGACTTTGCTTAGACTTCTGAAAATATACTTACTGTACACATTTGGAATCACCCTCTAAATGGATTTCTAGCATTTCTAAGTAGTAACTTCAAACTTCTCATTGCAGAGTGTGATGTGAAAGACTATGGGGACTTGTCCTTTGTCGATGTCCCTAATGACATCCCCTTTCAAAATGTGAAGAACCCGCGGTCTGTGGGAAAAGCCAATGAGCAGCTGGCTGGTGTGGTGGCAGAGGCCCAGAAGGATGGAAGAGTCAGCGTGGTGCTGGGTGGAGACCACAGGTCTTGTGGACTGGGTGTATTCTTGGGGGTTGGGCACAAATGGCATGAAGGTAGGATAGCACTCCCAAAGGAGAAAATGTAGAGAAGAAAGAACTGAGTGATATTTTATACTTTTTTTTTTGCCTTTAGAAAACATTTTATGTTATTTATTATGGCAGCATAGACTTAGCTCCAGTTTAAGTCTCTTAAAGAATCTTATCTACTGCAGCAGGAAAAAAAAAAAAACTATGAAATGTGAATAGACTTCAGCAAATATTCACCACAGCCTTATATTTTATGCTATTTAATTGCTGGGGAAATTCATAGTTCATTCTATTTGATTATTGATGGTACATACAATTCATTTAGGTGAACAATTTCAAAGTACATGCTTTCCATTATAAAAATACTGCAGACTTTTTGAATGAACACGCATGAATATATGATCAGTTTAACAGTTATGTGTGTGCTATATCTCATGCTTTGTTCTAAGTCAGCAGTACAAATTTCCTTATGTAGGGCTGGAGATGGCTATGCCATTAAAGGCTTGGGCTCACAACCCAAAAGACAAGAATTTGGATCCCAGATTTTCTTCTCTATTACTACATATATGCATATAACTATTATTTCTTTTCCTTCTGCATAACTTTTCATTAAGGAATTACATCACTACATATATCTATACATATTTTTTTCACATTGCCAGATGTTTATTTTCAAATGTTCACAAAAACAAAGATCAGTTTTATGGGATTTTATTATAATGTGATTTTTAACAATAAAAGGATCAAACCTTTTGAAGTAATGATAGCAATGTCACTGCAGCTGCTAAGTGTCCTAAGTGTAAGTTCTTATCTTCTCTATTGTTATAATGGCTTAATTGCCATCTTTAAGAGCTATGTAGGAACTTTGCGACTTAAAGGAAAATCAAACAGGTACATTAGATGAACTAATAATCTGATATGTGCGATGGCACTCAAACCTGAAGTTCACACAAACTTTTTTCTCCAAAGTATGGCGATTGGAAGCATCTCTGGCCATGCCAGGGTCCACCCTGACCTCGCTGTCATTTGGGTAGATGCTCACACTGATATCAACACTCCGTGGACAACAACCACTGGGAACTTGCATGGACAACCTGTGTCTTTCCTCATGAGGGAACTAAGAGGAAAGGTAAGGTCTTAATGCTCCTCTGCAGTAGCTCTGGGGGTTGGGGGGGAGCTAGCAGGGAGCACCTTTCTTTTTCCAGTTTACTCTTGGTGTGATTCAAACCATTTTCTCTGTAGTAAGCAAGCAAAGGGGTGGTTGATGAAGGTAGGGGGCTCTTACTGGATAGTTCGCAAGCTGATTTCATATAGAGTTGTTGCTCTGTATCCATGAAGGATTGGTTCTATAACCTCTCAATACCAAAGCCTATGGGTGCTTAAGTGCGACATATAATACGTCATAGCATTTGCATATAACCTACACGTCCTCCCACATACTTTAGTCCTGCCCTAGATCACTTATGGTATCTAGTACAATACAAATGCTATGTGAAAGTTAAACAATTATAACTGTATTGTTTAGGGAAAAACAGTAGGGGAAAGTCTGTACACATTCGGAGCAGACTGAACCAACAGAGGCTTAACTACATTCTCATTCCATGGTTGCTGGAACTCACGGATTCTTAAACTACCCTTTTGAGAAGGTGGGGCAGAGAAACCTTTCACAAGTTAGCAGAGATTCAGAGGATAATAGACTTGCCCAAGACTGTATGTCAAGGGCAATATAAGGCAAGAGCAGGAAGCTGGTTCCTACCTCTGCACTACCTGTCAGTCTTTCTTTTCGCCATGTGTTCCCTCCACATCACAGAGCCTATTTGAAAGAGCAACATTAAATACACATTAGTTATTTCTTTTAGAGACAAGGTTTGGCTAGGTGTCTCAGGCTGGCCTTGAACCTCCTGTCTCTGCCTAAGATGACAGGAAAGTGCCA
The DNA here is from genome assembly GCA_035773235.1 of Eospalax fontanierii. Classification (NCBI taxonomy): domain Eukaryota; kingdom Metazoa; phylum Chordata; class Mammalia; order Rodentia; family Spalacidae; genus Eospalax; species Eospalax fontanierii. The sequence goes on along the minus strand of CM069545.1, from coordinate 30,525,001 downwards.
CAGTGCCTGGTTTTGAATGGCTTAGTATCTTCATTGTGAGAAGAAGCCATCCAAATCATCAGAGGAAGACATCTTTCCGTGCTCCTTAGAAACATTGAAAAGTTCTGCATAAAGTCCCTTTTGGAAAATAGAAGTAAAGATGGAAGCTGCTAAAGTAATGGAAACATGCATACTTGATATTAGAATCCTGGAAATCTGGGTACAGCAGAAATGGGGTACAAACGTTCAGAGCCACAGTGTGATGCTGGTAAGATTATCACAAGAGGAGGCAGGTATCCCCTCCTGAATTTCACATCATTTTAAAATCATTTCTTCTCGATTCATACTCTAAATGTAAGATAGGTGAAACTGAGTGTCTTCGATGTTAAACACAGATTTGCTTAAGAGAAATGCATTTCTCTAAATGGAAACACTGCCGTTTCAGATGCCTGATGTACCAGGATTCTCCTGGCTGACTCCTTGTATATCTGCCAAGGATATTGTGTATATTGGCTTGAGAGATGTGGATCCTGGGGAACAGTTAAGTTTATTCCTTGCTCTTGGTATGCTAGGTATGCTTTACTAGTCAAACTTGTAAGAGAAAATTTTATTTTTAAAGATCTTGTTTTTAACTATGTGAGCATGTGTGCATGGGTGCAGAGGCCAAAAGAGTTAGAACACCTTGGGGCTGGAGCTACAGCTGCAGGCTGTACAATGTGGGTGCTGGGAAGTGAACTCTATAAGAGCAGTATGTGCTCTTGACTGCTGAGCTATCTCTTCAGCCCCCCAAAATTATTTTAAACAGTGCCACAATATATACATGTATTTTGTATATAACTACATAATAAAAGTATATTTATTTACTACACATGTATGTATCCAGGCAATTTATAACTTGACCTACTTTGAAAATGCATAATATGTTTGGCATATAAACACAGTTCTGAGGACTTATTTTGTGTTTTAATTACACTAATCTTTTCACTCAAAGGAAACACTAGGGAATAACCTTATTAACTATAGATTAACTTAACTTTCTCCTTTTATAGCTATATTATAAAAACTCTGGGAATTAAATATTTCTCGATGACTGAAGTGGATAAACTGGGAATTGGCAAGGTGATGGAAGAGACATTCAACTATCTGCTAGGAAGGTAATGACCCGCTCATGTGCATGTGCAGAACAAAGGCTTGCTACTGACATTGATCAACATAGGCTATTAATAAAGTCTCAGCAAAGCCATTGTACTCTAGCGAGTTGGTTTTTATAAAGTAGGATAAGAACTATACTTGGTTACTCATGATTAAACCACTAGTCAAACTGAAATGCCTTCCTATTTCTTAAAAGAAAGAGAAGGCCTATTCACCTGAGCTTTGATGTTGATGGATTGGACCCGTCGATCACGCCTGCTACTGGTACACCTGTTGTAGGAGGTCTATCTTATAGAGAAGGTATCTACATCACAGAAGAAATTTACAAGACAGGTAAGTGAAAATCTGAGGCATCAAAGGAGCAAGTGTACACGGGGCCTCTCTGATCTGAAAAGCAAGCCTGTTGTTACTTCTAGAATGCCCACCATGTGATGTGGTAACTATCTTTCCTGTGGGATAGCACCCCACTAACTAAGCTTTGCAGTCAGTCAACGCTGATCTCAAGTAAGCTATTTTATCAAGTGCATCACTATTTTTTGTTGTAGGGCTGCTCTCAGGACTAGATATCATGGAAGTAAACCCGACCCTGGGGAAGGCGCCAGAAGACGTGACTCGAACAGTAAACACAGCAGTAGCATTAACCCTGGCATGTTTTGGGGTTGCTAGGGAGGGTAATCATAACCTTGAGACTGACTACCTTAACCCACCCAAGTAAGTGTGGGAGCATCACATGAAGATCTCCCAGCTGAAGGCATAATGAGCAAACTAGTAATTCACTTACGCCGACAGTTATCCTCCCCAAGACTTGTTCTTCCAGAAAACTCTTTCCAATTAGTTAGCATACATTCTACCAGCTCCCTCCTGGTAGGAAGTCCAGGATGTGTAGCAGTCCCAACTATGAAATCAGAAAGCATGTATTTCCCATCTGGTATGAGTTAACCTTAAAGCAGCACAAATTAATTTCTATGAGCTGGTATTTAAAATACACATCAATGTAAGTGCCCCCATTAACCACAGAATGGGCTTATAAGTACCTGGGGAAAAAAAGGCATGCAGCCTGGAGAGCCATCATGTGTCCATATTGTTCAAAGGATGTGATTATTGTAATAAACTCTTTATAAGATTCTGTGGTCTGTATCTTTCTAAATACACATAATGCACATATATCTTGCTTAAAATTGAAACTACTCTAAAGACTCCTGAAAGTCAGGGAAATAATCACCTCTAAGACATTGGTGAAGCTATTAAAATTCAGACTGTTTTCTTCATCTATAAAATGGATAATCATACACTTTGGCAATCTATAAGTTCACCGGCATCAGATAACTCTATTTTGCTTTTTCTAAAGAAGGATGAATACTGTTGAGATTGAAGTCTATACAAGCAGCCTTACAGAAGAAGGGCTTCCCCCAAATCTATTCAGGAACTAGAGAAATCAAACTGCTATTCTGTTTCCAAGAGCAACTAAGAAAGATTAGGATTTCACCTAAAATTATCTGTAGCCTTGAAAGTCCCACCCACTAATTACTGCAATTACAGTATGTCTAATTAGTTAAAAACCTTAAACATTTAAAAAATCTACTCTGGCTCTGACCTATAGTGAGGAAAGAGGAAACACACAAGGAAAATAAAGCATTATTGTTAAAGACACCTCCTCCTCTTAACCTGTGTAGCAATGTGGGAAGGGAGACCCTAATAAAATTGCTCCATAAACAGATTTTTATTGTTTTAACAGCTACATGCTAATGAGGCTCAACCACCTGAATTTTCATACTTAACTCTGGATTTTAAGCCTAATAACTGCCTCTGTGGCTTTTGAAATATAATTTATTGAGTTAATTTTAGATAATGATGTATCTTTAAAGTACCATGTGCAATATAGTAGCCACATGTGGTTATTTAATTGAAAGCTCAATAAAAATATAAAATTCAGTTCCAAATTCCAAATGTTCAACAGCCACATGTAGCTATTAACTACTGCACAGCGCATCAGGGGCACAGGACACTTCCATCACTGCAGAGCTGTATGGGCAGAGCCACTTGAAAATTACTAACTGAAAACAAGTCCCCCAGCCTCAAACTTTAGAATACAATAAATACAAAGTCATTTTCTTTCCTCAGCTATAAACTCAAAAGTTTCAGTCTTCTATTAGTGTGCCTGATTAGGAACTCTGAAAATCATATTCCTGTTCTTTAAGTTAGAGAGAGAAAACTGAATTTTTAACAAATTAACTAGAATGTACAGGACCTTGAGAAAGTGGTGAGGCTGCTTTTCATTGCCGGTCTTTTATTACTAGCATCAAACCTGCTCCCATTCGAGGATCCCAAATAAAGAATACATGCCTTGTGGCATCAATGATATACTGAGACCATGTTAATAATAGTATTTGGAATCATTTTAAAAAATATGTTTCTAGAGATGTTTTAAGAATATTAGCCTAGGAGCATTAATAATACCCATATATAAATTTTAAGCTAGACTTGCACAACAAAGATTTGACTAAAGAATATAAACTACAAAAATAAAGGTCTAGGGAGGACATGCTTTGTAAAGGGAATGGAAAGGATAGCAGGCTAAAGTCATCATTACCATCACAAGTATTAACTCCCAGGCAAGGACCATCACCAGCAGAGTGCAGAGGTAGCCCAAGCCATTCATTCAATACCAGGCTGGGTGTGACAGTGCACATTTTAATCCCAGCACCCAGGAGGCAGATATCTGTGAGACTGAGGTTACCTTGGTCTGCAAAGTGAGTTCTAGGTCAGCTGGGGCTACAGGGAGACCCTGTCTCAAAATAAATAAATACATAAAAAGGCAGGAAAAGTTTGAAAGGCAAATTATATCATCAAAGAAACTAGACAGTTTATTGATTCAACAGACTTTACTAATTTTCAAGTTTTTAAAAATGCCATTACCCGCACTATGCCCTAAACAGCAAGGTCTCTCAAAATCTAACAAACCTAAAAGAACTAAAGTGTATATTAAAAAAAAAAAATTTAGATTATACAAATTCAAAGTATTTGAAGAATTCTATCACCTTCCAAACGAATAATTTGCAATTACTGATAAAGCAATTAAATTACTTTCAAAAACAGACCAGGAATTAAATTTGAGCATGGCTTTATTTAAATTTATACATTTTTAGTTGTTATTTCTTTACATGACTTCTAACTAATTTTACACACTGAGTTCAAAGCAGAGTTAAAAAACAAACAAACAAAAACAAAACCCTTGCCAATCAGCCTTGGTAGAAACCTTAGATTTCTTATTTGGAAATTTACAATAAAGTTTTACAGCTAGTTTAAAAAGAATATGAAAACTTGTTTGTTCTATAATTAATAAATAGCTCTATTATTCTGAAGATACACCAAAGGACATTCATGTATAAAAGAGTTAATAATGACCATCTGACATGTGTGTTGTTTTTTAAATAATGTATATAAAAAGTAAAGACATCACTTATTATCATAATTGAAACAGTAACTGAAATGGGAAAGACTGAGGGTATTTGTTAAAAACCACTTGACCACAGACACTTCAATGTTCCTGGGATGCTCTAAAAGAGAGTTACGAGTGTGAACAACAGGTAGCTTCTGAATCTCTTCGAGACAAAAATATAGACAGGGAGAAGGAAATAAGGTTGTCAAAAGATTCAATATCTGAATCAAAATAAGCCAATCCAAACACAAGCATGTGCTGCTTTTACATACCCTACAGCACTATGTTCAGATTTAGAAGACTGCAGTTCCCTTTCACAGGCAGACGTGCCGCCTGTGTCAAGTGTCTCCAGCTTCACTGAGTCACAGGCAGGGACGCTGGCACCTGGTTAGGCTGGGGTGCTGGAGAGCCGCTGTTTAAGGCTTGTGGCGGCACTGCTGGCTCCATTTTGCTAATGTGTGTGATGAATCGAAGACGGAGCTTTAAAGCTGGCTTTAAATTACAGATAATCTTCTCTACCTAAGAAATGAGAAAACCAGAAAACACTTGCCACCTTTAAAGAAGTGACTTACAGTATCCTGAAACAGTATACCAGAAAGGGGTGTGGGTGGATGGGAAATTCCTACACGTGCAAAAGTTGATGAAATTCTTTTCTTCTTACATAAGACACATATATTCTTCTCATGTGTAGTGGTATATGTGTTTGTATGTGTGCATATACGTATGTGTGTGTATATATATGTATATATATATACACACACATGCACACAGACTTACAAGAACTCATTCAGATATCTACTTAATCAGTCATTCTGCTATCAACGACTAGAAGTTTCCATTGGGAATTTAAACATCCGGTAACTTAGTCTCCCGTCCACCACACTACATTCACAGAAGAAGGAAGGATAACTATATTTGAAAGTTGTCTGAATAATTCACATTTGCAGCATTTATCTACAAGTTTAATTTTTTCATTTTGATTTATACTTGGAATTCACTCAATGTTTTAAGGTAACATATGTATAATATAATTTCACAGGTTTCTTAGCTTTACTCAAATGCTCTTTGACCTGAGAGGAAAGACCAGTTTGAAAAAATAATCTTTCTTTTTTCTTTATTCCTTCTATGTCGAAATTTCTTTAGCCCCAATATAAAGAATGCATTTTTGTTTAAAAAAAAAAAATCACTGATCAGTTCTCCCTATGCTTTGTGTTTTAGCAAAAGCAAACACAAAGAGAGACTTTTCTTTCTTTAATGGAAGGAACATATTAACTTGCTGCACGTTCCTGTGGCAGAAAGGAGTTGTGTCCTTCCAGGCCAGGCTCCAAGAAAACAACCCTCAGACTAGTATTAGGAGGCAATGGAACCGTCTACCTTCTCTTAAACAGAAGGGGGTGAACAAGATCAAAGAACAGTGTGTGCAAGCATGGAACCATTACAACCAAACTGTTTACTCTGTACAGTTAATAGAGTAAAGCAAAAACCAAAACCCGAAACCAACAGAGCCAAGTTTGAAAAAAAATGCACCCCTAATCAAAAAAAGGAAAAGGAAACAGCATTCAAGCACTGAGAAGGAGACACACTTCCCCCACCTGCCTCATGTCCACCACTCTAAAACAGCTCAGATTGACACTACACATATGAAACACACGTAGGACCCATGGAGGTCTTCAGCCACCTCAAGTAGGAAGTTTGTGAGTAGTTCCATATCCCTTTAATGTCATAGTGCTTATACTGTTTTATGGGCCACAGAATAAATCGAATACTCCAGATGGAAGCCCTCCAAATAGTGAGGATGTGAACATTTCTCTAGGACTCTGTTCCTCAGGTTAAGAATTCCCATGCTCCCACAAGCCAGATGCTTGCCCAGCCTAGCCTCTCTTTTGGCCATGCTACTAACTGTTCAATGTCCAGAGTGTTTCCAGCATGAAGGAGAGTGGGGCCTCCTTCACTTACAGCACAACACCTCTGGTGTCTCTTTAGCAGTTCCACCACACTACTTTCCGAAATTAGAGTATTATTAATTAACCCCTTAGGTTTTTTCAGATTTATAAATATCAAGGGAGAAAAGTGTTAAGAAATTGTTTTACTATTACATATAGAATAATGTCCCCCGTGGCCTCAAAAGGTCAGATATTAACTCTTCTCTATTTAAAAAAATAAAAAGGAACCAAAACTAAAATAGTCACTCAAACAGAAAACGTTAATCACTGTGTATTTAAATTTGGTAAGTCAAACATCATTAAAAGATAAATAAATAAGTGCAACTTACTTGCTCCTTTACGCTGTCACCAGTAAACATATACTTCATATGATACAAGAAGTCACAGATGGGATCCATGTAATTTAAGTGGGTGCTACACTGGTCTACATTCAATAGCATGTCATAAAATGCCACACCAATCTATGCAACAAACAATGGAAAGTTATTTAAATGACTGAAGTGATGAAATCAGCACTGTTTGGTGACCCCTACCACGCTAGCCCAAGGCTGGAACATGGGAGAGGCAGTCATGCATCTCTATGTAGAGAACTTACACTGGAATCACATTGTTATAGAACGGCCTAACTAGAATTTCTCTTACAATTTAATTTTTCACTTAAATTAGATTCACTTAAATTAAATTCAGAGATGATTCCCCTGTCTAGTACCACCTCTAGAATAAGTGTGCTCCAAGGATATTTATTAAGCTTGTATCTTCCTAGTTCCATTTGATAGCTAATGTTTTTCAAGATTCTATTCCTGGCTCATTTTCTTTTTCTTTATTTTTCTTTAAAGCAGTTGACTTCATCCAGTTTTATGATTTTAAATTAATTTCTCCACACTGTAAATTCTCAAATGTACTTCTGCATCCTTAACTTTGTCTTCAACCTGATGACAGGCATTCTCCCCTGCATTTCCAGTTCAACACACCTGACATCAATTCATTACAGGAACATTAAGTCCTACTAAACTGATTTCACTAAAATGACTGTGACCTTCAAATAAATAACAAAAGAAATGGTCAAGAAATAGACCTTTCCAAACTTACATTATATTAGATCATATTTTACCTCTATCATACACCGAGTTCTCTCCTGCTGAAATCTTTGTAGAAATGGTCCTACAAGATGATATACATAAAGCAACTGGAATTCAGTCTTCACTATAGGAAGAAGTACTTCAGTGAGAAACCTAAAGTTTGAAGATAAGAATACAGACTTCTTATAAGTGAAATCACCTGAATTCTTGGAATTATGCTAATATACTATTTATAAAAGTGTTAAAAAGACTAACCAAGTTTATGACTTGTTCCTTTTAATTTTGGTAACAATACTATTTCTTTTTGTGTACATGTGAATGTATGTGTGTGGGTTATATTTGTGTGGTTTATGTACATGTGTGTGGGTGCAGATTGCATGCATGGGGGCCAGAGGTAGAGATCAGGTGTCCTGTTCCATCACTTTCCTTTGTCACGGAATCTGGAGACGTGCTGGCAGCCAACAAACCCCAGTGACCCTCCTATCCCTGTGCCTAGCAGCACAGGGATTACAGGGGCAAGCAGCCATGTCTGGCTTTTTATGTGGCAAACACTCTTAAACATGGAGCCATTCCCCCATCTCAGCAACAATACTTCTAATTAACCTTACATATCTCATACTCTTCCCTTTTTTGACTGATAACTGAAATCAATTACTTCATATTTAAAAGCAATTCTTAAAAAGTACAACTGAGAGATGGCTCAGCAGTTAAGAGCACTTGCTGCTGTTGCAGAAGACCTGGGGTTAGAATCCCAGCAGCCACATGTGGCAGCTAACAACTATCTCTACTCCAGTTCCAGTGGATCTGATGCTCTCTTCTATCTTTTATCATGCAGGCAATGATGACAAGTATGCACTTACATACAGGAAGGCATAAGGTTCATACACATAAAAACAAATAAATCAAAAAAAATTTTTAAGTACAACTATTAAATGACAGGCAAATTACCTAAAAGAAAAAAAATTAATGGAAATGCCATACTTATGAAATTTTAATCTAGGTAACAATTTTATGGTCAACAAGAATAATCTGAGTTGGGCATGGTGGCACATGTCTTTAATCCCAGCACAAAGGAGGCAGAGGCGGGCGGATCTCAGTGAGGTCGAGGCCAGTCTGGTCTACACAGTGAGTTCTAGGCCAGCTGGGGCTACAGGGAGACCTTGACTCTAAAACCAAAAAGAAAGAAAAATAATCTGAAAATGGATTGATGGCAGTTTTTCAGTTCAAAAGACAATTTCTGTGATAACTTTGGGAAAAGCAGAGATTTGATTAGACCTCCTGAGACCACAAATGGAAATGCCAATTAAGACCTGCATATGTCAGAAAATTTTAAAAATCATATTTTGAAATAAGAGGCTTTCTGATTAACCAGGAACTCCACTTATTTAAAACACACTTAACTGCAGATTCTAATGGTTGAGAAATAGACCTAACCTATAAATCTGATTGAAGTTAACAGGCAAATTTCTGTAAGGAATTCCAACACTTACTTTGGAATGAGGGAAAGCTGCCCGATGCTGGAGTGGTGCCATACAGCATGTGCAAGAGCTAACGTATAGCTACAGCTCATCTCTGAGTAGGACTGGTGACAAGCAGTGAAGTCGAAGAGGCGGAATGGATAGCCGACCCACTCTGTTTCTGACGTCAGGCTTGAACTGCTGATAACGTTCACAATCCGATCATGAAGGACAATCCAATATGGCTCCTTTAAAAGCAGGGGAAAGTCTGGTAAAGAAAATTCCACTTCTCCAGAATCTGACCCCAAAGCTTACATATTGCTACAGCATTCACATTCTTTCAAGTTTTTCATTATTTAGTTTGTCTATAATGGAGATTCTGAAAACAGAGCTGAGTAGCTTTGTAACTGATCAAATTAACTCGGGAAGATGTGGTCATCAGTTCAAACGTTCCACCATAAATGTATCTGTCCAGTTTATTTAGTGTCTGATATTTACCATGCGGTAAATGGAGTTTATCAATATTTACTATTCAAACAACATTGGTACATGTGTAAAAATCAGAAATAAATGCATAGAACTATATTTTGAAGGTATATAAGTAAAAAACTGACTCACCGAGCTATTCAAACAGGTTTAGAAAACATTCTTCTAATTAATACTACTTAAAGACACAAGAGACAATGGTATGGCCTTGGCACAGAGGGAGATCAGTGAGACTTTCTATGAGTTGAAGCAGCCAGAGAAGGAGTCCTTGAGTTAGCAGATGATTGGAGGAAGAAGAGCTTTGGCACAATGTCTTATTTACTAACATACCAGAACTAAGACATTTCATGACAAGCATAATGTACATGAGGAATGGCTCTGGATACCTAACATGTTATGTGTCCAAAGTAGATTATGAGATAAATATGAAAGCTGGGCAGGTAAGTCAGTACCCAACAATGCAGAGATCTGTAAATCTAGTGGATACATTTAGAACTGAAGTAGAATGAAAAAGAAAAAAAAGCTATTGTAATTGCACACTTTGTGTGTGTGTGTGTGTGTGCATGTGCGTGCATGATTGTACTGACACAGGTCTTATGTATTCTAGGCAAGCCTTGTACTCACTATGTAGCTGAGAATGACCTTTGAACCTTTTATCCTCCTGTTTCTACCTCTCAAGTGCCTGGATTATTGGTGTGTACCACCGTACACAGCTTATATGGCACTAGAGATGGGACCCACGTTTTGTACATGCTAGGCAGGCATTCTAGCAACTGAACTGTATCCCCAGCCCTCACTGTAACTTTCTTCAAAAGAGCAATGATATGAGAGACTTTAAAAAATGAAACGCTTCATTAACTTGCAGGATATCCTGTTATATGATTATTCTGTATACATTGTTTTCTTTTTGGTCAATAAGAAACAGTTACATTTCCTTACTAAGTATAAACTACAATTATGAACTCACTGGTAGGGCAGTGATGATCAAACCAATTGCATTCATCCATGCGATGATGTTCTCTCTTGGCACTAAAGGCTGACTGCAAGCAGATAGAAAAAAGAAATACAAATGTGAAATTATGAAGGTATTTTACATGGTTGACTATGGACCCTATTTTGAAAACACATAATTTAGATGACTAACAACTTACGTACTCCAAAAAAGCTAACAAACTTTCCAGTGAAAAAAACAATTTAATATACACAGAAAAAAGCTTTTGTTTTCTGGTGTCCTTTAACAATAGGTGTAAGGCTGAAAAGACTATTTCAATTTTTTTGTTTATTTTTGAGACAGGTTCTCCCTGTAGTCCCAGCTGGCCTGAAACTTGCTAGATAGAGCAGGCTGCCCTAGATCTCACAGAGATCCATCTGCCTGTGCCTCCCATGTGCTGGGATTAAAAGCATGCACCACCACGCCCAGTCTACTTCACCTCATTTTTACTTTTCCCCAATCACCGTTCCATACTTTGTGCCGATCTTTGACTTTGGAGGGGTGGGACTAGGAATGGAACCCTGGGTCTTGGAAGTGCTCTACTAGCAAGCTACAGCCCCAGGCCCCAATGATCTTTGAAGAGGATTGCTAGTGCAAGTTAACATTATTCCTAAATTAAATATCGAACAGGTGATGTAGAATGCCAGTAGGGACACTGCACCTTGCCAGCAATCATTCCCTTTACCTATATCACAAAGATAACAGGAACCAAAAGACAGAGGTTATGCAGAGTGCATGATTTAGGGCATGAGTCTGTCTAACAGTCCCCAGATAAAGTATCGTTCACTTCAGAAACAGGCTCTAGCTGCAAGAAAAAGGACACGGACCTTTTCAGGACGACATTCAGAAGGGCATTTCCAACATCTTTGCCTGGAACTGCCAAAGCCATGAGTTCTACACAAGTGACATGCAGAGCGTGGGCAGCAGGGTTGGGGAACTCATTGAATCTCCAGTCACAGTTTGGGAAGGGACCAGGAGACTTTCCAGCCATTGGTACAAACGATTAAGGCAATAACAACTTGATTATTCTGAGATTCAGACTCACATTTATAAAATGGAAGCATCTCATTTGATTACCAATTTATCAGATCATGAACTCATGTGAAGAAGTGACTGATTAAGGGACACATAATACAAATCAATACAAGTATGTTTGACATGACTAAAGTACATTGAGCCAAGAGAGTTCAAGCAGTCTAAGCAACACATCTTTAAGAAATGTTTTTTTTTTTTCTCTCTTCAAAGGAAAAAAAAAGAAATATTGAGATATATAAAAATACTACCCTGAAAAGGAAAAAAAAAAGTTCTGACAGGCTAAAATACTATTATTTATAGAAACTCTGGGGGAAAAACAATCACAGAAGAAAGGATATTATCTACGAGTCTGCCAATCAGCTTGCAATAGTAGGAGTCCTCTGGAACCCAAGGGTTGTCCTCACGTGCATTCATAGCATGCTTCAGGTAAGTGTCACTGAGACACCAGCCCTGTGGCCGGTTATCTTTGAGTGAGCCAATGATTGCATGGACAAGCTTTCGTTTCAGATGGTCACGGTTTCTCAGGCACATTTCATAATAGTGCAAAGTATTATACAGATAAGTCACTGGTCGATCTGCCAAGAAGAAAATAGGTCATACTGTTTATCATGTTTACTGATAAGTGTAAAATGTATGCTTTCAGTAGTACTAAAAAGGAGCTCAGAAGATTATGCACTACTTCACTTGCTGAACAAATGCAAGAGTATTTAAATCTCAAAGGGTGTTCATACTGTGAGTGAGCAATTTCACTTCTGGAAATTTATCATGTAAAAACGATTCAGAGCAACAAGGTCACAGGTAGTCCTGTTTCCATTCACAAAAGGTTATCAACAGTGAACACAGTCGTAAACAAAGGACTGGTAAATTATTACAGGTACAAGGCAGATCTTTATGTACTGATATAAATGGTCAAGCTTTACACACATAACACAGGTGGAAAAAACATGGTCAATAATACTGTTTATTTTGTTTATTATAAAAGAAAGAAACAGACAAAGAAGAAAAACTCAAACATAGTACCCAAGAAGGACACCTAGGAGATAGGCAATAGAGATTTCTTATAGAGAATGATACTAGCTGGGGGACAGAATGGGACTTACTCTGTACTCAGTATGTACTATGTTCATGCACTACCTAATCCAAATCCCTTGAACTTTACACTTAATCTGTACAGTAATGTACTTCTGCTTCTGAGAAAGATGTCTTAGATAAGGACTAAGGACTGGACAAATATACTTTGTCCCCACAGTGGCTACTCTAAGATCTTCACATGGGTACCAATGACTACACCATTAACCAGTTATCAATCTTCGGATGCAGAGTTCTATTTGATTCTTTCTTTCAGTAATCTCTTAACAGCCATCTGACTAAGTCCTGTTCCTGCTTCCTCGATCACCTGTCCATTTTTCATCCAGTATCCACATCTTTTTTCGATATTAATCACACATTAGGAGTTTGGATTTAATGTGATCTGACAGTCAGGTATGTTCTTTTTCCAGTCTTATTTTTAAAATCCCCAGGTAAACATTCTCAATTCAGCCCAATGAGGCAATTTTTCTTCAAACACACCTTGTTTTTCTCTTATGATTATGATTTCCCCACACAATCCTTTATGACCAGTGTAGTCTCTTGTCCCTTCTGCTCATAAAAACCACATGCACTGAAGTTCAAATCTACCCATCTGAGAAGCCTACCAAGATCCATTTAGTTTACAGTAAAACCACTCTGCTTCGAACTCATATTTTTATGCTGTGCATCTTAGTTTTCATGACATCATTCCACAGCATGATCCTCAAAAACTTTAAAAACACATAAAATAAAATCTGCAGAACCAACACAGTACAACATGCAATGTCCAGCCTGCATTTGTTCATGATGATATTAGATGGAATTAAAAGTTGAAAAAGCTCACCATGAAATTTATATAAGCCTCCTAGGTGATCTAGTAAAGTCTCCAGTGATTTGGATACTGGAAGCAACTCTAGAAATCTATGGATTACAATATCGAATACAGGAAGGAACCGGAGACACACATTTCCAAAATAGATGGGCAGATAGGGGGACTGGATTGGTACAGGAGGATCAACCTGTTCTGCCAGGCCTTCAAAATACAGCTTCTCTGGATACTTCTGTGGATGCGAGGAGGAAACAGAATACATTTAGAGCATCTTTGAAATTTCTCTTAAAAATCCTACATAATACTGAAAGTATTTAATTAAAAACAAAAAACAAACAAAACCCCAGAAATGCCTGATTTTGTTGGTGCTAAGGTTTGAACCCAGTGCCTGGCATATATTCCAGTCTCCTATGCCCCAGCCTCTTCAAGGATTTACTTAATACTTTTATAAGCAACCATGTCTATGAAAAGCAAAATCTCAAGTTAATTAACATAACTTTAGACTAATTTGCTTCCATTGAGACTACAAAGAAAACAATAAAACGACAAAGAAAAAGTCAAATTAAGTAGGTAAACAGCTCATGCAGCCATAAAGGATATCAGAACCACTGTCTGGAGTTAGTACCTTGTGATAGTTCATGTGCTTGGTATGCCAGTCATTCTGTAGCCAGTGCTCTGGGGAATTTTCCTTCACAAAGTCACTCACTCGATTTCTAAAGTCATTTGGTTTGAGTAGCAGCAATTGAATTATGAAGTAACAAACCTGGGCTTCGTTTCCTTCATGACTGCGCATGGCCTTTGGAAAACAACAGAAAAATTAAGTAAAAATGTCCAATCCATTCAAACGTATGATTCTGCCCCTTGGTACTTTAATTTTAATACTGTAAAAATCTTACTGTCATTAGAATTTTCTTAAATATCTCATGTGCTCCAAAACAATTATTCATCATTCCTAAAGGTTATCTGACTTTTTCTTGCCTGTTTTGGCTCATTACTCCATCTGCTAGGAATGTCCACCTCTATTTTTTGAAATTGAATCTACCCTTGACAATCCATCACTTATGGTGATGTGATATCCAATATTTTATGACAATATTTTCCCTATACCTCCACCTTCTTTTACTTTACTGACTATGCTAGATAGGTTCAGTTGTCCACTTGGCACACTTGGGTAGAGGAAACTTCAACCGAGGAACTTCCTCCATTGGTCATGTCTGTGGTCATGTCTGTGGGGCATATTCTCAATATGGACCCAGCCCACTGTGTGTGATACCACCTCTGGGTATATGGTCCTAGGTTGTATAAGAAAGCAGGCTGAGCACAGGCCAAGGGAGTAAGCCAGTAAGCAGCATCCTCCAGGGTCTGTACTTGAGCTCTTGCCCTGGTTCCCCTCCATGATGAACTATGAGCTGAAGGTGAATAAATCCTTTCCTCCCCAAGTTGGTTTTGGTCAGTGTTTTTAAGCACAGTACTAGAAAAGTAACCACAACACTGATAAACTTATCTTAGTTCCTCAACTACACTACAACTACCTTTATGTTGATAAATATTTCACTAATAAGAGGCCAATTTTAATGAATTAAGCCACCACAAATATCACCACTGTGCTCTGGTCGATCTGGAACTCTATATGCAGACCAAGCAGGCCTTGAACTTGAACTACCCTCCTGCTTCTAACAGGCATGCACCACCATGCCCAGTCACTACTGTATTTTTACAACTGTATCATTTCCTAATCTGATTCAGTCTTTTCTTAAAATCTTACTTGAAATACACTAAAAGCTAGGAGTCATGAGAAAGTTAGGATTATGGTTACCAAAGTGAAGAGAAATGGTTAAACCACCCAGTACTCCACAAAGAAATAAATGACTTTTACTATTTCCTGTCCCCAGTGGGAACCTCCTCTGAGAATCAACTCAGAGTCTAACTTTTTATTTCAGGCACCACAAGGTCAGAAAATATTTTCTTTCCTGTGTAGCTTCTGTGAATATAACAGTAGATATTCAATACACAGTGAATGATGAAATTTGGAAATTTCTTATTCTTTAAGGAATCTTGACTACAGTAGAAATCCATCAAATTCTCTGAACCACATGAAGGAAATCAGCATAAGATCTGTCACTCACACAATCTGATCCAAAAGATAAGAAGACTTAGAAATTTATTTATTCTTACCAGGCAGAGAATTAATCTGTCCAATGTAACAATGTTATACTTCCAGACCATGTCATTAAGAATTTCGATGCATTTATTGAGCTGTTGACCTCCTGCAGACGTAGAGAACTCATATACCAGGAAATCTGCAAATGTTCTCACATGGGCCACCAAGGCTCTGGCTCCAATTCTCTCTAATACTCTAAAAGAAAAGAGTAAAAAAAACAAAAACAAAAAAAACTCTATTCTTATTTGGATACTATCTGGCACTGACTGCAAATCTAGGCTTCTGACTCACCGATAGCCAATCTGACTAATATGATCTGTTTCCAAGAGCATTTTCCAGAGCAGACAGAGGAAAAGAGGAGGAAAGCCTTGCACAGAAAACTGGGCAATGATTTCATTTTCGTCCGTCATTGACTTCCACTTCCTGTACTCCTCTTCGACATTTTTTTTCAGATTAAAACGACTTTCCTGAGGTACATTATTTTGCTTGAAGAATGCCTAAGAGAGAGACCAAAAGCTTAGCTCACTGGTTAGAGTAAAAAGAATGGTGGACACATGGAGTTAAGAAACCATTCTATACTTGGTTCCGACATTAAAGAAATGCTAATCTTGAGTGAATCAGTAACTAAGGACTGAATTTCTATACCGGAAAATATGTAAGCTTGACTAGTAGTTTCCTAGATTTCCTGAAAGGAAATTGCAAGCAAGCAGAATTCAAAGGCTCTTCAATCACTTTTTGTTAATCTTTGAGGGAAGGAATTAAAGGAAATGTGTCCCCTCCAGGTCACATGTTTAGTGTCACTAAAAGGCAAATCCAAATCCACTATATTAGGTCAGTGATTCTCAGACTGTAGTCCCTAGACCAGGAGTCTCAGTTAATCCCCAGGCCCTTTCCCAGATCTACTGAACCAGAAGCTCTGGGATTGGGATTCAGAGATTAGCTCAACAAGCCTTCCAGATGAATGTGATGAATCCAGATGAATCATTACTTTCACCCCACTAGAAGTCATGGAAAATGAAATGTCCATCATGCCTTAAATCTCTGAAAGTACAAGATAAATGAAGTTTGTCTTTCTCTTTAATCTAAAGCCACAGGTACTCTGGGAAGCTCTATTAAAGTATATTTCCTCTCCATTTTGGTGCTATGAAAGGCTTTTTTAGCCAATATGTTAATTCTTGTGAGATTCTAAAACTGTTAACTATTAAAATAAAATCATAATAGGTATGTTTTCAGAAACATGTCCAGTCCTAAATAGGATGAGAAGTAACTCAAGAGACTTTTAGAAGTAAAAGGAAATATTTTCAAAAAGGAAACAGAAGACAATTTTCTTTAGATGTAATCAAATCTAGTAACTTCTTAGGAGGCCACTGTGATTGGAAGAAAGACTTTACATATACTCAATACCCTACCAATACTGTAATTCAAAAGCAAATTACCTGAAGTGGGGCTGGAAAACAGCTAAGAGTGTGTGAAGCCCAATTATGAGGAGTAAAATTCATGATGGTCTGAAGTATATCTTTACACCAAGTTCCCTGGATTGAATCAGAGCCTGTAAAAAAATCTAAAATAAACATATGTGAGTCAGATGTAGATAATCATATACACAAGCTACTAAATATATTACAAACAAAACAAAGACCAAATATATACACTGAGGGAGTTCACTGCAGTGTAATCACTGTTTACTGAATTATATTTTACTTAGGACCTAAACTTTCCTACTCTAAGAGAATTAGAAATGATCTGGATTTTCTTAAATATGAGCACAATTATTGAAAATACATTTTGAATCTTTTTCACTTTTATTTTTAATGAGTTCTTTATTGAGCCAAGAAAACAGAATTGAGAAATTCATGTCTTATTTTGGTGATTGGAACAAATATGTTTTAAATGTTACAAGTATAAATCTCTAAGTCAGAGATTTTACTTATGCAAAATAGTCTACATTTTAAAATGTAGTTGAAAATTGAATAATTCTTATTTTTTCAAAAAAAAGAAAAAAAAGTTCTGAAATTGTGGACTGCTGATCCCTGGATCAGCCCACCTCTTTTGGGATAGGGGCTCACTTATTTGAGGTTGTCCTCAAATCTGCAATCCTCCTGCCTCAGACCTCCAAGTGCTAGGATTATGGCCTATGCTACCATACCGGGTCCTATGGCCCTTTCAAGGATTTGATGAACTCAAGGTTATTCAAATAATAATACCAAGATATTATTAGCTTTATACACATGCCAGTCATCCAAAAGCCATGGTGGTAAACAGCTGGCTGTCAGCACAATCAAGGATGGTGCCAGACTATCCTGCCACTGTACAACAGGAAAATGTGCCAGTTTCAGTTATAAATATCACTATTAAGGTACTATACACTTAACTTTATTTATTTTAAGTTAGCAGAAAAGACTGAATGTTTTTATCACAAAGAGATGAAAACTGAGCAAGCAAATATGTTACCCTGCTTTGAACATTACACAGGTGGACACTGAAAGGGCCATAGGGCCCATTATTGTAGCACAGGCTGTAATCTATAATCCTAGTACTTAGAGGTCTGAGGCAGGAGGATTGCAAATTTGAGGACAACCTCAAATAAGTGAGACCCTAACCCCCCCAAAAAAAAACAAAAGGAAAGAGGTGGGCTGATCTAGGGATCAGCAGTCCACATTTTCAGAACTGTTTTTTTTAAAGATAAGAATTATTCAATTTTCAACTACATTTTAAAATGTAAGCTATACTGTGAATCACAATACTGTGGTTCATCAAAAAGAAGAGGAATGAACAAACTGGAATTTTATATATTGAATACAGTAGTGCATGGATAAATCTCAAAATAATGATATCGGCATGGATAAATCTCAAAACAATGAATGCACAGCAGATTAGAAGAGGATGTGTGTAGTATGACATAATTTATAGTTTAAGAGCTGTGCAATACTCTGTATTTGAGGGATTGCTATAAGGTGTAAAGGGAAAGGAATACATCTGTTTGGCAAAATCACATAGTATCTGATAAATAGGTACAATATTTATGTGTCAATTAAAAATAATAAAAATATTGCTGATGAAGTTGTAAAATTATATCTTGACTTATTTTTAATGCTTTATGTTGTAGAATGAAAAGTGTATATAAAATGCTCCAAAGTCTGGGGCATCTGAAGGCAGTGCATTGCGTGACTGAGTACTGATTGTTTTCATGGAAATTTCATTTCATGTGTAGGAATATCTGACTAAAAAAAACGTTGTAAGTACTCAGGTATAAATATTTAGCGGACATTTTCTTGAAAATTAAAGTCAGCTTGTCATTCCAAGGGAAACAAATTGCAGTATCTTTTAATAATGATAAAACTTGCTGTTTCAGGTAAAAATTAGAAATAGGAAAATTTGTCTCTACTATCATGTGACTATTTTCCAAGACGTAAAGATTTTCTTATGAAATTTATAGTGATATTAACACATACTTTCTGAAACTATATTATGAAATGTGTCAACACTTGGTAGAACTACATACCTCAGTGAACCAATATTTTCCAAATGACCAAATCATACTTACACAGTCCATCTGCACTAAAAATGACTGCATTTGTAAAAAACAGGCTAATGGATATATATAGCAAAGTATAAAAAGTTCAGATAGGATTTGGATTTCACTCTACAGCTATCTTTAAGGAACTACTACTATCTGATTTTGATGCAATTTTAAAGAACATTGATAATTATTTGAAAATATTCTTTCCTTTCCTAATTATATATTTGTGAAAGGATGTATTTTCTTCATTTACTTTAACTAAAATAATATTAACATATTAAAACTGATATAGTCTCAAAAGCAGACTAGAAAATCCTCCTATGTTATCTAAATCAGACATACAAAAGTTCAAAACAACAGCACCACTTCTCATTGAAGTTTTGTTACAGAAAACACTTTTTTCATAAAAATGTAACTTATTAAGCTAATGTTCATGCTACAGTTTCAAATTAATCAATATTTTTAAAAACATTTTATTTCTTTTAAAAAATATTTCATTTATTTTTAATTATGTGTATGTGTATGTCTGTGTAGGGGTGTACACATATGAGTGCAGCGCTCAAAGAGGCTGAAGAGGTCATGGGATCCATTAGTGCTGGAGTTACAGGCAGTGGTGGTGTTGAGTCACCTGACATGGGTGGTAGGAATCGAACTCCAGTCTCAGAAAGAACTGATACCAAAACAACTGGCTTTTCTTGAATAAAAGGAAAAGTACCTCTTCAGTTCATTCTCCTCACAATGATCAGCAGAATTACAGCACCTTTATCTGTTAATTTTGCCTGCATGGTCTACTGTACCTGTGACGTGAGTTGCTCTGGCTAAGGTCAATATCAAGGCTCGGTTCAGTTCTTCAGATTCTGCTGACAGCACTGTTTTGGGATCACTAAGGAAACGTGTAAACTGTGGCTGGACTTCCGAGCTGCCTAATGCTGTGATAAGCCTCAGTGCAGTGCTCTCAACACTGAAAGGTGGGTAAACAAAAGAAGCAAGAAAAGGTTGTACACATAAATTCAGAATTTTGACGATCAACTCAACTGCAGATTAAGTGAAATGTAAAAACACCGACAGCAGACATTTCCTTTCTTTGATTAAAAAAAAAAAAATTCTCCTGAGACGCTAAATTTTACAATGAAAAGCATTTGACATCTGAATGCATTTGAAAAAATACAGCTTATAGCCAGTAAAAAAACTTCACCTAGACTATGCATATTAATAATTATACTTTTACTGGCTATGGCAGCACACAGTTGTAAGCTTACCACTAAGGAAATACAGGCTGGAGGATCAGGAGTTCAAAGATTGCTTTGGCCACAAGTGAATTCAAGGTGAGCTTACACTACATGAGACTATGTCACCACTGCCGCCAAATTGCATTTTTCTATCTTTTCATCTAAAACAAAATCAAAATGATACTTTAACTATAATTTGCAGTATACTTAAATCCAATAGTCTCAGTCCAAAGGACCTAATGCCAAAGACTCAATTATCTTTATGAATCTCAATTAAAACACTAGACTCCAGTCTTATGTTGCAATCACAGTATCTTAGAAGCAGAGTTTTAGGGTAAATAAGTAAACAAAAACATGGTAAGGTCAAAGATTAGGTTCCCCACCTCTAACCAAGTTTCTAAAAAACCCAAGGAAAAGTGAGTGGTTTAAGTGCTCACCAAAGATGGAGCTGGTTCTGGTTTGTTTGTGCAACTGCAGCCAAAGTATGAAGATGGCTCAGCAGCTGAACTCTGTAATGAGGCTGAATATGGTGCATCCGGTAGCTGAACATCTCCAGAAGTGTGTGCAAAATGCCCCAGGCATTAGACTTGAAGACAGTAGGCAAAAGCTGACCTAGAGGAACACAAGCCAAGGCAACAGTTACCAAAAGGTATGCATCTGGAAGTAAGTGTGAAGACTGTCACACTTACTATGCATGTAAAAACTTGGTTATGATAATAGATACACAAATACATGCATATTTTCCACTTTAATAGTGGGGAATCCAGATCTTAATACAACATCAAGTTAGTCTTTCTTTTCTGAAATTTGTTAAGCTCATTAAGGAAAAGGAAATACAAAAAAATTCTAATCTTTCTTCCTCACTTCTCAGTTACATTTAAAAAATTATTTCCAGAGAATCAATGTTCCCAATGTAGGTCTATATTTTAATTTAATTCCCCTCTCTTTCACTCACTGTCTCACACTTGCCCCTCTCTCTCCGTCACCAAGGCTGCTGTGAGCTCTTATACTTCAGCAATTCTGCTGCCTTAGCCACCTGAGCAGCTGGCGCTTCAGGCACACAACTGCAACTCGCATGTTCGCTTTCTAATTAAAAAAAAAAAGCCAGGCATGGTAGCATATACCTGTTAATCCTAGCAACTGACAGATAAGAGGCAGGAAGATCAAGAGCTCAAGGCCAGCCTCAGCTACATAGCAAGTTAGAGGCCAGCCTGAACTAGACTATATGAGACGCTATCTTAAAGAAAACAAACAAATAAGAACTCCAGACTAAAATAATCCCCAAAACTATTAACATCATTCCTTGTTCATTCCTTCTTCCATTCCAAAATTGTACTGACTTCCTAACTACCTGGGAAGAAGAGTTATTGTGGTTAAAACTTATACAGGTATTGGTGAAATGAATCAGGAAAATACTTTTATATTTAGAACAATTTAGAACAGCTAAACATTAACAGACATTGTAACATGGAAGGTGTAAAACTTCTCTGTCGCCAGTCAGACCTCGCACTTACCTGACACCAGCACTGCTGCCTCTACTGAGAGTCCACCTGCACAGTAGAGGATCATCCTGTCACTGCATCCGGGCCCCAGAACATTACTCTTCTCTTATGCTACTTAAAAATGTGCTTCCCTTCTCTACAGACATCAAGAGTAATGCATGTTCCCACCCTTTCTGCCTTTTCTCTTCGCATGCACCTCTGGCAGTGCGTCTTTCATTCACTTGCTTTACTCCTTGTCCTCTTAGCAGTACTGCTTCATGATGGCGAGGACTTGTTTACTGCTGTATCCCCAGCACTTAGAAAAGTACCCTTTGAACTGATGAGTGGGTTAGTTGTGATAAACACCAGAAAAATTTGTCTTACTGATAAATCCTTTAATGCCCAAAGACTCTATTTCCATATAGACCAATAAACGACTGTAAGTTTCCACAAGGGCTGGAGCCAATGCCACACTCGATTTAGCATGAGCAAGTTTTATCACTCTGGTTGCAATACTGTGAATAAGGCTGAAGAGAAGAAAAAAAAACAAAAAACAAAATGAAAACTCGTACTTTCTATATAAATACAGAGGAACAAGTTATTCTATTTATCAACAACTCAGTATAATCTGAATTGAAATGATTCCAATGGACTTGACTCATTAAACACATTTAAGCTGTGCAGGACACTAGGTAATAATGCATTGCACAACTGGAAATAAACTATGGTTTCCATGGTGCTTTTAGGCTGGGGATATCATATGCATTCAGATCACTCTACTCATGGAAAATCAAGCTCTGGTGCATGCCATAAGAGCATGTTTCATGGCTTTCAGTCTGCTTGTCTTTTTAAACAAGTAACTGAGTGCATTTGAGGATAAAAAAGATTTGGTTCTAACAGAGCTTTGCTCCAATTTGTCACGTATGCAAGAAAAGCATATATAAGCTCTATCTCAACATATTATTTGAGAAAAAGAAAAAAAGTATGGTTCTTCTAGAACTGAAGCTTTACCTGCAGATCCACAGTTCTCTCTGTCCTACAGTGTTGTCTTAATTTTGAGCCAACACTTAAAAAACTGTAAGAGTAGAAATAGCTGGATCTAACACTTCTCAAACAATGTGAGCCAGCATACGTCTATGAACCAGGTTAGCTAACCTAGCAGTCTAAGATGGAACCCCATTCTCCAGGTGTCTTGAGTCTCCATACACTCATGCTCCATGTGCATTAACATCTGCTTCCCACCATGCTGTGAAAGCCTTCATTTGCTCCATGCTTAGCTTGGCTCCCCTGGGCACCTGAATTCTAGTCACACCCAACAAATGCTTTTTGCCTTTTAGAAAACACAGAGGCAACAGTAGAAGTGTCCCTGTGTGTGATTTAATACAGCAAAAGCCTTAAAACTTATACATTCTAGGACTCAGCAATTTTCCCTTCAAAAATTGTTGAATAAATGTAATTAAAAAAATGAAAGTAGGGACAACAATACAATGACCACCAGAAAGACAATCTTCAGCATCATCCTTAAAACCTGTCGAAGTCCACCAGTATAGAACAGGCTAAATCACTGTTTACAGCCTTACAAAAAACTTGCTTGTAGCAATTCAAAAATGTTTTGGTAAAAAAAATGATGTATAACGTTGTCTATTATAGAAAGAAACCTGATAAAACAGCCCATTCTGTGAACAACAGAGAAAGTAAATTCACAAATTTACTCACAGAAAAAAGATTAACAACAAAACCTTTTGTCATGCTTATCTCTTATGGAAGGGTTAAGGTACTTATTTGCTTTGTGATCATTTTATTTTAGAATTTCTGTAGTTAACATCATTTCTGTAAAGAAATTCTTCTTTAAGTGTACCTGGCCATACACACATAAATATGTACATATATACCTATAATCACAAAAACAAGGTTAATACAATCCTGAGAGCAATTCTCAGATACAGGATCAAATAAAGAAAAAGCGCATACCTCATCTTTGCATGAACTGTGAGTGAGTCCAGGAGGTTCATGGGTAAGGGAGTTATAGATGCTGAAGCCAAACAGCTTGTTCCAGGGAGAGGCACTCTCATAATTCCATTTCCATAAATAGTTTCTACCAGGGCTCCCATGGGTAATGTAAAACACTCTGAATTTGTAGAATATGCATTACACAACAGGGCAATCTTATAGTCGTTCATCTGTAAACTTTTATTTCTCAGACTCTGCTGTAGGAACCTAAAAATTCACATTCATTACAAAGAAACAATATAAATAACATCCATGAAGTTAAGTTACATTTTTACAAACTTCAAGCATATGTAGTCACTAATACTAGCTTTACTCTTGCAGAATATAATTCCTGGTGAAATATAGAGTGAACACACATATTAAAGTTTGGGTAATGTAGAAGAAACTTCTTATAAGTTAACAAAGGATATTTGTTAAGTACATACTATACATAAGCTAAGTTTCAATGAATGATAAACTCATAAATTAAATATATCTTCATTATTGGTTTGACTATGGAAAGACTACAGTGGGTATCAGAACGTAAAAGCCAGATGAAACCTTGAGTCTGAGCATCCTGCAGGCTCCTATAAAGGCAGTTCTCAGAAGTCCTTGAAAGGAAGCTCCCTTAATAGGCATATGAAGTCCTGGAAAAGAAGTTCAGCTACTACTAAAGCCTCTGACTGAAGCACAGTTCTATCTAAGTGGGGCATCTCCTCTGACTCATTACACTTTTACATTACAGGAGGGAGCATGTCTGTCACAAGCTCACTCACTTTGTGCAGCCCAGGGAGTGAAAGATGCCTCAGTAGATCACATTCAAATTATAAGCATATGTAAATTCTGAAATATTTCACGTTGATAAGATACTTAAGTTAACAATTTTAAGTACAACCTTTAAAGACAAAATCAATCTTGAAAATGAAAAGAAAAGCACCCACCCATATAAGGAGGATCAACTCAGTTGTTTTTGGATGCTGCTACTTGCAATTTCTCTTGCTGTAACATACATATTAAACATTTGCCTTCCCACTTCGAGTAGATGTGGGGAGATTTCTAAACCGCACAAATACTGAAGCCAGTGTTAGTCTACAATACACTACTTATTAACTAAGAAATTAACAAACAACTTACTCATGGTGAAGCTTCAGGGAATGAGGTATTGGGATCTGTAGCTTGGAGTTGCCATTTTGGGCTTTTCTATTAAGATGGATCCAAATACAAGTCATTGCAAAGGCATGAGTTGATTGGGGCTTGTTAATGTCAGGAACTGGAATACACTGAAAAGTAACAATTAGCATATTACATGAAATAGAATCAAGTACTTATTAACTCTTACATTCTATCTTAATTTAGTACCAATAATTCTTTGACTAATCAGTACAAACAGAAGGCCTTGCAGCTGTAAGATTTTCAAACAAGACATTTTATTTGCCAGGTTTGTACTTGTCAACAAAATCAAAGGTGCTCAGCCAAGCTTTTTCTTATCATAAAGCTCTCTCAAACAAAAATCACTTCAAATTTTTTCTCTTTCAAAATTAAGTGCATCACAAAAATCATAACAAATGTACTAAAATCATAAGCTCTCTAAATCTCACACAAGGTTTTAAGTTTTTAACTGAGAGACAAAAACACAAAAATTACATATATTAATGGAGTACCACTTGATGTACACATTGTATAATCAGGTTTAACTACCATCTCTTTCAATATTTACCATTTCTTTATAGAAAAATAAATTTCTGAAAAACCTTCTGTGTAGCTTTTTATGTAGAGTACATAATAGCTATGTGTAGACAAGACACCCTACTGTGCAACAGCACAATAGACTTCTTATTCCTATCTAACTGCAACTTGGTACCCACTGACCAACCTTTTACCCATGCCCAATCAAAGAACATCTACATTTTATATTAAGAAAATATAAAAATGTTAAAAGAAAAAAGCATGGTCACACACACTGATAATCCCACAGCACCCGAGTAACCAAAGGAGGACGAGCGAAGGTGTGACTGTAGTTTGGGCTGCACAGAGAGGCCTCGAAAATCCATGGGAAATGACTATCACTAAACATCCTGACAGCTGGTGAGATGGCTCGCTAGGTAAAAGCACCTGCCACCAAGCCTGATGACCTGAGTTAGATCCCTGGGATCCACATGAGGAAGACAGAACTTACTCCTGCATGTTGTCCGCTAATCTCCACATGTGCACTACGGCACATGTGTTCCCTTAACTCCAATAAATGAACGTAATAATTTAAAAAAAGATTAAAAGTGGGTTAAGGGGTGGGAGAGATGACTCAGAGGTTTAGAGTACTTATTGCTCTTGCAGAGGACCTAAGTTTGGGTCCAAGCACCCACTTCAGTGGCCCACAACCTCCTATAACTCCAGCTCCGGGGGTTCTGATGCCCTCTTTCAGCCTCTCTGGGTACAGCACTTAGGTGCACATTCCCACATACAGACACACATATCTAAATAAAAATTTAAACATATGTAAACACTAGGGAAAGTATGAGGATCATGAACTCAAAGACTGCCAAAAATGTACACAGCAAGTTCCAGGCCAGCTATCTCAAAAACAAACCCAAGCAAAGTAAAATAGACTGAATATAAACAACAGAGAAGGCTGGAATTTGGTTTAAAATGTCCAGCATTAACAAAAAATAAAAGAAGGAAAGATGACACATCAAACAGGAGTATCAGTGAGTGATAGGTACACAGACTGCAGGGCTACCACTAAATAATAGGTATTTGGGCATTTACTACAGGGTTATCACTAAACACGAGGTACACTGGCCTTTACTGTTCTATTCACTCTACTTGTCTTGTGTATCTAAATTTTCTATAAAAATATGTGTCTACAAAATAGCAGCCATCAAAATAAATGATACTTTGCTCAAATACTTTATATAACAGAAAATTGTGTCAGGGCATACTGAGATCTATTGATAAAAATTTAGATACAGAGACAACTTTTTGGTCATTCAGTAATGTGTATGAATTAGAATAGCATTACTGCACTTTAGAGCAAGAACTTGCTAAACAAGGTAATTGTGATTTAGGACAAGTTTTAGAAATAATCCTCTATTTCTTTATTTTAGTAACTAAACTAATGTCAGAAGAGACTGAATGCCCAGATCTCTCATGTGAGTGAAGTCACAGACAGGACAGTGAAAACAAACTCACCCAAATCCAGTGCTCTTTCCACAGAATTCACATAAACTAGATATAATTTAAGAACATCATTAACTAGTCAGTAAAACTTACTTCTTTTTCTGGGTACAGAAGATCAAAGAGCTTCATGACAGGGAGAAAATCAGCTAGTGCATTCTTCTGAATACTTCCAGAAATGAACTGGAGCAGAACCCACATCAGGTGGTCTCTGCCTTTAATCAGTCCTCGCCCTGCCAACTGTAAAAGGTGTTTAAGTACAAATGCATACACAACTACCTAAAGATACACATGTAGAAAGTTGTAGTTTTTTGTTTGTTTGAAAAAACACAAGAACAGAAAACCCTGATGTTATAATATGGATCTCATATGATCCCCAAAGGCCCACACTACAGAGGCTTAGTCCTCAGCAGTGGTGATTCTCAGAGATGTACAACCTTTAGGAGGCAGGCTCTGGCAGAAGGTAGTTGGGTCCCCAGGCATGCTCTACAAGGGGATATTTGGATTCTGGCTCCTACCCTCCCTCCCTCTCTCCTTCCCTTTCATCCCCTGCCTCCCAGTTGCCATGAGGTGAACTTTGCCATGGAGTGAATTTCTTCTGTTACACGTTCCCTTACCCCTGATGTACTCACTCCCCATAAAATCAAGGGCAACAGGGCTAAACTACCACGGACAGAAACCTCAAAAATTGTGAGATCAAATATATAAACCTTTTTTCCATAGTATTCTGTCACATTCACTGATATGGAAAGTTGACTTAATACACGTGGCTCCTGTACTGAGAAAGTTACAGTTTGGTGCTTAGCAATGACTTAATCTCAGTTTAGGGCATACCACATACAGTCGACTAAATTATTTTAGTATTATGTAGGTTTTTTTTCCCTGCTTCTCTTTTTGAGTGTGATCCACCCACTGCCTTTCCACTCTCCTCCCACCTGAGCGACTCCAACCATTCCCTGTCTGACTTCTGTTCTTCTAGCCTTGGGCACAGGCCCACTCATGTTTTCAGAACCCCAGATCCCAAGACTAATCTCTACTGTACTGCATCTACAATCCAGTACTCAGACCAGCTCTATTTTTAGTCTAGTTTGTTACAGTCTTCACAGACTGTCCCTACCCCAATTTGCCTTTGCAGTTCTGGGACCTCCATCTACCTTGGCTGTCCCTCTACCAACCTGCCTAGGATTTCTGTAAGCAGCCTTCTTCACTGGGGTCCAGACCTCTGCAGACTGCCTGAGAAAGCATGGATTGAGCCTCTGCCTAGCAATTGTGTCAAATTGTGCTATGCCTGCTGGCTAGAGGGATCTTAAGAAAGAGGCTGAGAACACCTGATCTCGCCTAATTTGTGCCTCTGAGGGAACTCTGGAGCAGCTGAACTAGAGCCATCTGGTTCCTCCAATATAAAATCAAAAGAGAGAACCTGAAGCTTTGACCAAGAAGCTTTTCATACCCAATAAGAAAAGACTTCATGACCCAACCAAGTCACATCAAGTATACAAACAGAATGAAACTTCAACTGAACAAAGGAAGGTTCAAGTCTCACATCAGAATCACAAACAACAAAAAGAAAATCCACATGTCAGGATTGCAACAAAAAATAATAGTATGAAAAACCCAAATAATATGTCCCTACCAAACATCACCAGTCCTACAGAAGAATTCCACAGGAAGAATCCCATACAGATAACCAGGACAAAATTTAAAAGAACAATCAAAAACATGATCAAAGAATTCAATGAATTTAAAGAACACATAAACAAACAAGCCAAAGAACTAAAGGAAGACAGGGATAAACTTCTGACTGAAATCACAAGAGAGAGAGAAATATTAAAAAGAAAACTCGGGCTGAAATGAAGAAAGTGAAAAACTCAGTAAGACATTTGAAATGGCAGGAGAAAGCCTTACCAATAGAATGAATGAAATGGAAAACAATATCAAGACGGGACAATAAAGTTGAATAATTAGAGCACTCAAGCAAAGATTATGAAAATTTAAAAAAACATAGGAATAGGATATGCAGGAAATGTGGGACACCATGAAAAAAAAACAAATTTACAGAAAAGCACTAGAAGCTAGAAAGACCTCCCATGCTTACAGTTGGATAAAATTAATAGTGTAAAAATGGCAATTCTACCAAAAGCAATCTACAGATTCAATGCAGAAATAGTCATAGAAATAGAAAAAAAAACAAAATTCATATGGAAACACTAGGGACCCCACACAGGCAAAACAATCCAGAGCAAAAAGAATACCTCTGAAGGTATCATCATACCAATGTCAAGTTATACTACAGAATCACATTAATAAAAACATGGTGCTGGCAACTTAAAAAAAGTGGATATTCATGTGTAGAATGAATTAGAGCCTTCTTTCTTACTGTGCATAAAAATCAACTCCAAATGGAACAAGACCTTCAATATAAAACCTGAAACTATGAAACTGCTTGAAGAAAAAGTAGAAAATGTACAAGATGCAAGCATAGGTAAGGATTTTCTAAATAGGATGCCAATAACTCACAAAATAAGACCAACAATTGACAAATGGAACTTCACAAAGTCAAAAAGTTTCTGGGCATGTGTGAATCTACTAGAGTTTGCTAAATGGACATTGTATCAGATAGTTCTCTAAAATGATATCTCTATACCCACAGGTTAGTGCAGTTCTCAGACCACATCAAATAAATGTCTGTGCAGTAGAGGGCAGTTAATGCAAAAACTCATAACTAGTCAAAGCACAGTGAATAAGTGTCAGAGGAGTACTAAGCCACACATGGAACATCTACATCACATTAATTCTTCCCAAGACTCTGGGACCTTCACAGAAGAGGGGCAGAAAAGACTGTTAAGAGCCAGAGGTCAGAGAGGACTAGTGTGAAACTGTCTTCTGGACATGACTGGATTGATGTTCTCATGAACTTACAGCAGCTGTGGTTGCCTTGCCTGCACAAGATCAAGCTAGTTCACATTCCAGCAAGGAGAGAAGAGTTCATGAGCCCTACCCGTACTTGAGGAGCTAACGACAACTGATGGCTTCCTGGGGAGGAAAGGTCACTTTTCTTTAAGGGTGTGGTCCCTGGTAGGTCAATCATATTTCAGTGGAATGCCTCAGCACATCTGTTTATGGGCACCACAAGCTGGACTTGATGGTTTATATGAGAGAGAGAGAGAGAGAGAGAGAGAGAGAGAGAGAGAGAATATGACTATGATGGGAGGAGGCGGAAGACCTGGGAGGGATTAGGGGGATGATTCGGGGAGGAGTAGAGGTAAATATGATTAAAACACATTCTCAAAGAATAAAAATATTATATTTAAAGAAGTTTCTATACAACAAAGGCAACTCAGAACAGGAAGCCTACAGAGTGGGAGAATATATTTGCCACCTAGACATCTAACAGGATTGATACCTAAAATATACACAGAGCTAAAAAATAAACATCAAGAAAACAAATAATGGGCTCTGGAACTTTTCCAAGTGAGAAATACAAATGATTAAGAAACACTTTAAGAAATTTTCAACCAGGCTAGAGAGAGGGCTCAGTTAAGAGTACTGGCCGCTCTTACAGAGAACCCGGGTTCAGTTCTCAGCACTCATATGGTGGCTAATAACCTTCCCTAACTCCAGTTACAGGGGATCTGATGCTCTCTTCTGGCCTCCTCAGGAACTGCACACATATGGTGCACTTCTATCCATGCAGGTAAAACACTCATACACATAAAATTAAAAAAAAAAAAAAAAAAAAAAAAAAGTCTTCAACATCTTTAGCTATCAGGGAAAGGCAAATTAAAACTATTTTGAGATTTCCCCTCACCTTAGTCAGAATGGCTATTATCAAAAAAATCAAATGATGGCACCTGCTGTCAAGGTAATTCATAGTTCGGAAAGAAGAACATTGATTTACTGTTAGCGGGACTGTAGACTGATGCAGCCACTGTGGAAATCAATAGGAAGATTCCTCAAAGAGATAGAAAAAGAGCTACCATATGACCTACATATACCACTCTTGGCCCCAAAGGACTCTGCATCCTACTACAGAGTTACTTGCTCATCCATGTTCATTGCTGCTTTCTTAACAATATCTGGGAAATGGGATTAGCTTAGACGTCTATCAGTGGATGAATGGATAATGAAACGTGGCACATACATGTAATGGAATTTTATTCAGCTGTAGAGAAAAATGAAATCTGCAGGTAAATGGATGGAACTGGAAAAAAATTATACTGAGTGAGGAACCTAGGCCCAGAGAATCATATAATACACATTCTCTTTCACATGTGGATCCTAGCTTTGAATTTCAACTTGTATGTGTTTAACTTAGAGCATGTGAAAAACTAAGAAACTAGAAAGGGGTCACCCTAGGGATGTTTTAAGGAGAGAGGCTAGTAGAATATTGGTGATATGAGGTAGAGAGAAAAAATACTGGAAGTGGAAAGGCTAAGAAGGGATAGTAGAGTCTGGGAAAGATGAGGGGGTGGGGTGGGGAAGGAGGGCTAACCAAAACGAAAGGTCTATGAAAAAGCCATATAGAAACACTACTTTGTGACCCAATTAAAAAAATACAGGTTAAAATAATTGTTAGAAGGGAAACAGCTTACATGGTTGGATAATGCTGCTCCCAGAAGCCAATGTTTATTAAACAGTACCCCGAGTGCCAGATGTGGGATACCTCCTTATCAGAACCAGTCAGGGAGGCCCCAAAGGCCCCCAAAACAATACATATTGTCATTCCTCTTGGTTGTCCATCAGAACTAGATGATAAGATCCTATTGCTAAAGGTATCACATAACCTGATTGTAAGATATAGAGATAACAAGCTGGAATTGAGCTGGAAGGTTTCAATCTTGCTAGTTAGCTTTCAAAGTACTGAAAGTTTTCCTGGCAATCTATTCATCCTTGAAGAATTAGCTCAAAATTTTTTCTTTGGCTGGGTCTAGTTTTACGTACCTTTAATCCCAGCTCTAAAGATTAAGAGACAGGCAGATCTCTGTGAGACTGAGGCAAGCCAGCTCTCCTGAGTTCCAGGTCAGCTGGGGCTACAGGGAGACACTGTCTAAATAAAATAAAATAAACAAGATAAAAGAATAAAAATTCCTTGCAGCCCAGGCATGGCGGCACAAGCCTTTAATCCTAGCACTTTGGAGGTAGAGGCAGATGGATCTCTGTGAGATCTGGTCTACATAGTGAGTTTTAAGCCAGCTGGGTTTAGAGGGAGACCCTGTCTCAAAAAGAAAACAAAAAACAAAAAACCTCTTTGAAGTCAGGAATGGTGGTGCAAGCCTTCAATCCCATCATGAGGGAAGCGGAGGCACATGGGGGGTCTTTGAGATCCATGCTGGCCTGATTTACACAATGAGTTCCATGCCAGCTAGAACTACTAGGGAGATGCTGCTTCAAACGAGCAAAAATTAAATAAAAACAAAACAATCCTTTTGACAAAGCTAGTCCTGATGCCATCACTAGGGATTATATGCTTTCAGATTGTAGGGAAGCATGCTTTCATGGTCACAACTACTATAATGAAGCTGTTCATACATTTATGTTCTCCTTTGGTATAGCCCCCCTTGAGGGTACCACAGTGCCTTTTCATCTTGTATTGTATAGAATAATAGAATAAACAATGGAATCTAGTTTTCATAGTTGTAAAGAAAGTGAAAAGTTAAGAAACCACAAAAGTGCTGAACAGAACAGAAATTAGTACTCTGATTTCTGTCTCTTCTGAAACCAGTAGGCAGCACCCAAACTGGTCAAAAACACACTAATCAACAGGTAAAGTGATTCTGAGTGAAAGACTCTGGTACATACCTTCTGATGGAGAGAAAGGACCATATGTGGAAAACTGGCAAACTGGAAAAGCACAAAGAAAATGAGTTGACTCGAGAGATGCTGCCACAGGAGTTGGCTTGTTCCCCCATCGTCAAACTTCTCCTCGGTCTCAGACCGCTCCATGGCATACACCACCAGGTCCACCAACTGGTCCTCCAGCACAGGGCATCGCTGCTTGTGCTATAGGGCAGAGATTAAATACAGTATTCCAAAAGCCTCCTGGTTAGTTTCAGAAATCACCAGTTAATGGGTATTAATTGTAACAAGAGGCTGAGAAGCATGGAATGAAGTTGAAGTTAAGGTTAGATTCAGTCTATTAAAGCTGCATCATGTCACATTATCAGAGAATGAGTTTCATGAAAAACATTTTCTTCAGGTCTCCCACATTCCAAGACTACAGAATTGTTTGTTTCAATTTAACAAAAAGAACTCAAAGTGCAGCAGAAGACATTAAGACAATAGTATAAAGGTGACAAAATAGGGGGATGCCAATATCAGTTTTGCAATCTAACTCAAAAGAGTAATGCCATGAATTTTCAGGGATTAAATCAATATTACCCATTTGACACAGAGCAGGATATAAAGCTATATATTTTAAAGTAACAAGTCCAAGTTTACACTATCATTGTTTACAGAAGTAAATCTACACAGCTGTCAGATTTTTCAATATGTTTTCCAAAAGGTAGCAATAATCTTGATACTGAAATGGAAACTTCTTCCACAAGAAGTTGATCTGAGAGTTAATCTCTGCTTGTCCTCCGATGGAAGCAAAACATAATGCAGCTTTAATTTTGAATTAGACCACTTTAAAATCTAAAACAAGAAAAAGAATAGATTTAAACACTAACAATGAAAATGCAACTTCCCTTTCTAGAGGCAAAAAGAATTTTGTATTTTAAAATGTACTTTTACCAAAGATTTCTGTTAAGCCACATTAAAGTGACTTCATTTTTTTATATAAGTGATATAGTACTTAGTAGAGGCAGTCAGAGGCCTTTCTAGTGAACACACTGCTAATAAAGATGCTTTCCCCTTTACTTTAGATGTAAATTATCAATGTCTTTTGCCATGAAAAAGGGATATGACTTCTTGAATTTTATAGAAAAATGCAAAATGGGGACAAATTTGGAAAGAAACAAAACATAATGGATCGCATCCCCTCTTCTGCATGCTCTTTTCCAGCTCCAAAGAGTAAACTCCAATATGGCTGCACTTTCTCAATGCATGCAAATAAAACAAACATCTACCAGAAACAGTAAGCATAAATGGTTGTTCTTTTTTTCAAAAAACACAATGCCATGATCACAGTTCAACCACATTACAGGTTTACAAGTAGCAATATTAACACCACCAGTTAGGACTACAGTACTTCTTCTCCCAATGTAATTATCAGTATGAAGCAGAGCAAAGTGCAACGGACAACACTACAGACTAGTTCTCAAGTCAGCATGCAAAACTACTGTGTACAGGGCTTGAAATTCACTAGTTCTGCCAACCACCAACAACCTAAGAAATGTGTCAGACAACACGAATTTAGAGCGAGATCATTCAAAGTATACAAGAGTCAGAAAAATTTGTGAAAAGAAGGAAAGCCAGGATTTCCAGTAGGAATCTTGCACTAGTGATGGGAATTTGCTTCTATTTAGGAGACTTGCCCATTTGCCATCTATTTCTCTATCCATGGTAGTCTTCCATCATCAATTTACTTAAGGAAAAAAGAGCAAACTAAATAAAATTGGTTTTTAGTTAGTACCTAAGTCACTTTGGAGTTTCCCTTTTGAACATTAGCTATTTGATTTTAAAAACCCTAGACTTTCAACTAAACGCTTTTAGGAACGCTGTGATAGTCATAAGGTTAATGATTTAAAGAATGTCAAAAATATTAATTTTTTAAAATATCAAAATAATTAATTAAGCAATTAGGAAACATAGTTAAAGCTGATGTTCTTTCAACATATACCAAGTCTCACCAGTACTACCTAACTTTACAGTTAAGAATCAAATCCACTAGAGAATCTCTCTGGTCCCTAATGCTTTGGTATTTGATGGTAACAGAATATTTATCAGGATTAATTATAGTTTCTCCTGGTATTTTTGATCAAAGCCAGGAATACTCCTAAAAATTAAATTTAAAGATAGGCTTAAATATATTGCTTTATCTGCCAATTTTGGCGGCATCAAAAAAGAAAATGTGAGACACAGAATGATCTGTGCCACTATTTTTAAGTATGTTGTACACTTTCTGTATGTTTTGGAGGGGAATACCTGATCCTAGCACTCAGGGGCAGAGGCAGTACAGCTGCCACAGTACAAGGCTAGCCTGCTGTATGCAGAGTTCCAGGCCAACCTGAACTATAAAGAAAGACCCTGTCTTAAAAAAACAAAAATAAATTGCTTTAGTTTTATGTTTTATTAAAAACAGGTACATTTAAAATAAAGATTCTTCATCATATATCAGGTTGTTTATAAAGTGGACCAAATATACATCTGTAAAGCAGTTTAATGATTTATAAATAAAAGCTGACTATCAATCACTAGACTATGGTAATTCTGTAATCAGTGGATTCTAAGAGACTTATGGCTATTCATATCTTGTCTTTTGAAAGCACTGGTAAATTTAAGCCTTCAAAACATTAGCATATAATATTAAAACTTTTTAGTTTATATCTGTATGAATAATTTAAATGTTTTAAGAGAATGTAAAAATTCACTGTTTAAAAATCCCTCTTCTACATAACTGTCCAAACTGTGCTATCATCTTATTTTAACCCTCAACCCCAACATACCTGCTTTGTTCCCATCACGTCAACTGATAACTGATAATGCTTTTCAGCATTCACTCACTTCCAATACTGAGTATACATGCTATCTCACATAACAGCTCTGGTATTGCTTTTGCATTAAATGTTTAACCATATTTTACTTAGCAGGGTTTAAGTTAATTTTAAATCATTATTTTGGGGCTATACATCAATTTAAAAATAATGTCTACTCAGCACAAGCTGGGAAGGGAAAAAAAATCTCTTCCAATGCTATTTATTAATTTTCTATTTTAACCAAGGAAGCTGCCAATTGGAACCAGAGCCCTATGTTAATAACTTACAGGTTCATTCATTTCAAAGAAAGCAGTGCTAAGATCCATCTCATGGTATAGTCAGAGTCTATATATAGCATGTAAGAACTTAAGAAGAATATATGATTTGTGATACTTTTATTAATCAGAAAAAAAAGAAACTGTTAAACACATAACACAACATTTTTTTTCCTACTGTGTGTTTTAGTCCAACACTCTACCTTGCTGGTTGTAGAACTGGGCTATTTATGACCTGTCTGTGACCAATATTAAGCATAGCCCAATTCCTACTGGAAAATGCAATATGGACAGGTCATAAAAAGTTTTCAAGCTTTATTGCATTGTTAGAGAAAGGAGAAGAAAGTAGAGCACAGGACATAGTTCTGCAATGACCAAAGATGCAGTAAGATGATTTGATTCTTTTTAATCATCTGGGTTTATACTGTGTGTTCTCCTTTTATAACCTCCTTTCCAAAATGTAAACTAATACACCCAGGCACTTCAGCACATTATCTTGCATATGCAGATCCTCTCACTATGGAGTTTCCTGCGACAACGATTACTGATGAATTGTGATTTTTTTTTTGACATGTTTACACTACAGTGGGACCAATACTAATAATGTTCTGTCAGCATTTCCATTATAAACTTTATTTTTTATGGATTTATGTCTTAGTCATAAACTTTTTATAGGTTGAAACTTGTTACTGAAATGATCAGATCAGAAATACTCTTCTCAGAATTATTTTTTCACCTTCTACTTTGAGAAGTGCTGCCTCCTTCCCCCAAGGAAAAAAGCCACAGAGAGCTAAAGATATCTGAGGGAAATGTGCTTGCAGCTCTAATGACCATGGGTACATTTAGCCACCAAACTATAAAAAAACTGAGTCAAGAATGACTTAAAGTTCATTACAAAAATTAGTTTTAAGACAGCATGAAGCATTCTTCCAAAGCTAGTCAATACTTACCTCTAACTCGTGTGAAAGTTGATCAGAGTTAATGACTTGGTATTTAAGATGTTAAAGTGACGGATTATATGAGGTAACTGTCGGGTACTTTAGTGGTGAAGCAGTTTCAAATTCACATGTACAAAGGTTCTTCCAAACAAGGAAACTTGGTAAATTTTTTAGAAGAAAAAAACCCAAAACAATAAAAGAGATACTGCTACTAGGGTGAGGTTTGGCATGCAAAGTTTCAACACTGAGCAAGTTTTATGGCCAAGCTATATGTCCTTAAAAATAGGGCTTTATAAATGGAAGCACTGGCACAACCTTCACTATAGTATTGCAAACAGGAACGCTATTTTATATAACCTAGACAAGAACGTCTTTTTAAAATCAAAAAGTTGGTCTATTTTAATGTTGGGCTCAAAAATTGTTAAAAATAATTAGAACCACTATTTTGCTTAAAATCTCAAAGGTGCAAAGCCCTGGAAGAGACTTGGGACTGCATAAGAGTTTGGCTTATCAAGTGTGGCCATAGTGTTTTCCCCTGCCACAGGGGAGCTTCAACTGAGGAGCCCTCTCTAAGAGAAGGACACATCTGGCAAAGACTGACAAAGAACGGTGTTTGTCAAGAGGTGTGGGGGGTCACCTAAGAGTGTGACATTTCTTGGTCAATCCCCATGTTTTCAAAAAGCCTTCCCTGTGTAAAGCTTACCACTCCAACTTTTAAAAGCATCATATCTCTATTAAAAGGTTTTTAAAATTGTTTTTAAGGCAAATCAACAGAAGTATTCTTGTTGTTATTTGTTTTTCTTAATCATCTGGAAAGATAAGAGTCTACCACGAATCTTTCCATCTCTGAAAATTCCATCAGGCTAACTTTAGCCCTAAAATATGAAAACAGTAAAATGGAGTGTGGGGGGGAAACAACCCATCAAAAAGTGGCAGGCTTTAATGAGTGCCAGGTGTTGTCTCTTTATTAAAAAAAAACAAAAACAAAAACAAAAAAACCAAAAAATAAATATTTAGAAAACATCAAAAACAAAAACAAAAACCATCTACCAAAAATAACTCTCACATCCCAAGAAGATTTTTTTAGTGGCCTTGGTCTCAGCATGGTCCTGCCAATTTCAAGCCCCGACCATACACGTAATCTCTAATGGAATCAGTGGCTACAAAGCGGCCAGCGTATCGTTAGTCACAATACAACAGTAAGGTTGTGAACATACCTGAGCAATGTTCAAGGTCTAGAGCATTGGAGGATGGGCAGGACAAGACAGGACAGAACAAAAATAAAGAAAGAAAAAAAGAAAAGACAAAACAGTGACTATGAGGCCAGCCTCAAGGAACCCAGAGTCAGCGCAAACCCTCCCACATGTTAAACCATTAAGACCAAACAAACACACACCAAAAAAAGAAAAAGAAAAAAGAAAAAAAAAAAAAAATGTCAGCAAGGCGGCCACTCTTAAGATACCAAGGGTTATAAAAATAGACACCCAAAGAACAAAAAAAGGTAAAGAATTATGGTTCAGTCATGTGTAGGTTTCTCTGGCAAAAGGTATGCTTGAAACTGGCCTTATAGAAAAAAAAGCAATGCAAAACAAATCAACTTTTAAAATATCTCCTTTGTAAATTTAAACATTCTTAAAGCAATATATAAATGATAGAAACAATACATCATTTAATTAACTATATACTGAAAAAAGTCATCAAAGAGTTCTTAACTGTTTTGCTCAGTTAGCCTCAGCAAAGAAAAGAGAAGAATAGTGCAGATTCTACGCAGATTTTACTGGTTTCCAGCATAGTACAGTACCTGCTTATTTAAACCTAGCATATTGCAGACCATATCCCTGGAATAAGGCTGTTCCAATACATATCTCAACAAAGCAGTCTGTGGTTCAAACAGATCCTTTAAAGGAAATAAGAAAGAAATTACTGCTACAAGATTAACCTAAATGTGAATTCAAACTATTAGAAATTAAGGTTTAAAAATCCTAAGGTACTTGTTACCTTCCCACAGTAGGCAAAATCTATTGGAAAAGAAATCATAGGATTTTAGTGCTCAAAGGTTATCTGCTTCCACCCTTCATTTGAAAATCAAGGTGAAAGGTTTTTTTTCAGTCATACACATACACAGTAAAAATCAAGGCAACACTCGAACCAGATTTCCTAATCTCCTGTCCCTGGCATCCTTTCCATTTTCCTGAAAACATAAAACACGGACATTTTTCCATTTCAGAATCTCCCCTTAAAATGTTAATTTTATAGATTGAATTTTAAGTGTTGATTTATATAAATTTTTGTCCCTGATCACAACATTTCTTAGACATAAAGAAACATTAAGACCTTCACTTCAATTTTATGAAAACCTGACAGATCATTTGCCAGAAGTTTCTAGTATTCAATTATATAATTTCTGATAACCAATCCAGTTAATAATAACTACTACTACAAAGGTACACTTAAAAACAAAATCATTTTCAGAGTTTAAACCTATTCTTCTACATGATAACCTGAAATTTTATGCAGCATGCCTTCAATATAAGCTGGTAAGTTCCCCACTGGGCCTAGTAAGATTGCCAAAATAATCTTTTGTCATTAAATATATAAGCTTTTAGCAGAGGAGGTGAAACAGTTTTATGTCTATTTATATGTGCAAATTTAATGAACTATACTTAAAATACATTAGTATTATCTTGTACTTATTAAATACATGTATGAATATTCTGTCCTGTTTATTCTAAGTGTTGCATTCAGTCTAGTCAGTGTTTGAGTCAGTCATTTCTAGAGCACATTATTCACATGTCTATGTATGCTGGCATAGACAGCATTCTGATAAGCACTGGAAATTTTGCATAATAGTTGCCTAGTTTTATTTTATTTTTTTATACATTTCTTGAAAGGAATTTGGGGAAGGAAGGGAGAGAGGGAAGGGAAAGGCAATTTATGCATGATTTTTAAGATAATCTTTCAAAAACTGTACTTCTGAGGTAAAAAATTCATTAAAGCAATAGAGAGACAAACATTCACTTCAAGTAGGATTTTTAAAGGATTTCCTTGGGTCACTTCAAAAACAATAACCAAAGAGTCTGTTTTATAGAGAAGTTTTTACAGCAAGGCTTAGTCTGTGGGTACAGGTGGTGTTCTATTTGTCTGTTTGTTTTGAGACATATGTCAACTCTGGCCTGGAACCTGCTATGTTCTAGGCTGGTTTCAGACTCCTCAAAGTCCTGCCTCAACTATCTAAGTGCTAGGATTACAGACAGGCATGAGCCACAAGGGTTGGTTTTGTGGACAGAGTTCTAAGAAGAGCAACTATACTTTAAATATTAA
This sequence comes from Eospalax fontanierii, assembly GCA_035773235.1. Classification (NCBI taxonomy): domain Eukaryota; kingdom Metazoa; phylum Chordata; class Mammalia; order Rodentia; family Spalacidae; genus Eospalax; species Eospalax fontanierii. Next base: position 30,484,822 of record CM069545.1, on the reverse strand, counting down.
AAAAAGAAAAAGAAAACCCTAATCAGCAAGACTGCTCATTAATACACAGTTTAGAAAGACTGGTACTCCTTAAAGGGAAAAATTTCAACATTTCAGTGATTATAAAACACACTTCCTTTCATATTAAAGTACTGCTTCCAAATCTAAAGAGGACAAATGATGACTGCACCAAAAGTAGGTCCGGGGTTCAAATCCTGACTCTTCTACTTTTCAAATGTAAGACCTGAGACATGATTCAGTTTAAAACAAGTTTTTTAATCCAAGTACTTTACCAGAGGATCGGCCACTAAATCGAGTATACAAACCACAGAGAATATTTGGGAAGTGAGATAGCATAAAAAATCACAGGCAGGTGTAGGGGTGCACTTAGTAACTCAGGAGAAAAAGGCAGGACGGCCACTGAATATTCAAGACAAGCCCATTCTACGGAAAGTTCTAGGGCAGCCAAAGTTACAAACCTCAAGAAACAAAAACTAAAGACAAACAAAACATACACATGGAGATTTAATAAACCATAAGCTATTTTCCTTTAAAATGTCTACTTCTTCAGGTTAAGAGACTATTTGGCATTGAACACTTTACAGTCCAGGATGATGAATGTTAGATGGCTAAATGTTATATTATATTTAGCACACACCTTATCATATGGCAAAAGGCCTTTCAAAGGAAAACGAAGAGTTGCAGGATCCAGTTTCCATGAATTACAGATGGCACCGGAGTTATTTACAACTGGTAGAAGACTGCAACGGCCTGTATGCATCACAAAAAATTTCAGTGTAAATGCGACCATCACAATACCAAGTCCGTCAATCCTCTTTTAATATTTAATAATATGCATGCTGAACCAAGCACTTGTTTAAAAAAATTTTTTTACAGGGGATTTCCGTGTGAGAATTTTCTTTGATTGCATTTCATCCAGATGGCTAAAGAATCAATTTGTACAGGGCTTCCAAATTTTAAAATGTTGCATTTTGTCCAAGTGACTAGAGCAGAAGTCAGCTAAGTCATTCACGGGCCAAATCTAGCTGGTCATCTGTCTCTGTAAAGTTGTACTGGAACATGGTTGTTTCTGAAGTACAGTGGCAAAGGTGCTACAGACTGAGAGAACACAAAAGCTACAAATGTTTACAAGATGGGTTTGCGTTCCAGCTTTTTTGCAGCATATCTCCAAGGGCCTTCAATGCAGTATATGTCCATCAACTAACATGCCTAATTGCCTAGTGAATAGTCACTTGGATATCCCATGAGCACCTCAAACTTAATGTATTTTAAGTGAATTTAACATTAGCTTTCTTAAAATTTGAATTCATTAATGACATTAATCTTCACTCAGTCACAAAAACCTGAAGGCTCAGTCAGAATTTTCTGCCTAGTGTTCTATATTTACGGTGTCAACTGGCACTGGCTCATAAGAAATGCTTGATACTTAACACATCTAGGCATTGCAAAGAGTATGAAATCAAAGAATCAAACCAAACATGAGACAGTGGATAGATAGCAGATGAAGAACAAGAGTGGGAAGTTCTACGGACGGAAAGAGCCTGGTATTCTCACATACTGCGGCCACAGAAGAACAAGCCTGCTGACCATTTCAGTTGCCTGGAATTTAAGTTTTTAATTTTTTAGAGACAATTTCTCACTATGTACTTTCCCAGAGTTTAAAAATCATTTCCAATGGCACAGGCTGGTGGAGAAGTAGGAGTGTCTCCATGAGACAGAGGCCAGCCTGGCCAACAGTGGATTCCAGGTCAGCTGGGGCTAAAGGCAGACTTTTATTTTAAAAAAAAAAAAAAGAAGAAGCATTTCCAGAGAGTGAAGACTTGACTCAATAATTTGAGGATACCCAGGGCTACATGAGATCCTGTTTCAAAAAGCTAGCAATATGAATAAAAAGCATTTCTAGCTAATTAAAACTTATAAGATAAAATAGTTTTCCTTATCACCAAGTAACACAACCTCTAGAAGGTTTTATCTGAAACTTACACCAACTTCACGATGGCTTTCTCCATACTGTACAGGGGCTCTGAAGACAACTGTGATGTTGTCGTTAAGCTCCCAGAGAGTTACAAAAATGACACAAAATGAGGCCATCCTTCAGCTTTGTTCAACAGCTAGGTTACTAAAAATCAGGTGCTATTAAGTGTATTTTATATTATAATCCTACCACAAATAGAGTTAATCCTTGCTGTGGGTCTGAAGGTGTCCACAAAGTCTGATACCAGGTTTCCAAGTAACTTTAAAAAAAGAAAGAAAACAAGTAAATATAAAAATAAGATGAAAATTATCCTGAATAGAGTACTCATTTATCTAAATTAAGATAAAATATGCAAATATTTAGCATAAAGCCTGGCACACAACAAGGACTCAAAGACTAGCCCCTTTTTCTTTCTTCCTAATATTTATCACTCCACCTGCTCATAGTCATACTACTTGATGAAGCAGTATATTTTTAAAGCACTGGTATAAAAGCTATCTCAATGGGTCCACGAGATATGAAAGAAATACACTGTGTTAAAGAAATGCATGAATAACCATTAAAAGTATTCCTACAGTGGTATTCCTCCCTTGGGACCCCCTCACTCTCAGTAGTTTTCTAAATTTCCCTACATATGCTATACATAAATAAAAACTTGAAAAGGGTCCAGCAAAATGGCTCAGTAGGTAAACACTTGTGCAAACCTGATGAGTTTGATTTCTGGATCCCACTGTGGAAGGAAAGATCAACCCCCAAAGTTGTCTCCTGGTCTCCACATGTGCACTGTGGCATGCATACATCTTAACCTCATCCCCACTCCCCTCAAACACACATACAGAAACATTTATCTGATAAGAATTTCTATTAAGAATTTTGGAAAAAGTAAAACTTACCCAGTGTGGAAGTTTTCCCTCAGGATACAGCTTCCTGATCTCTGTGACTGCAAAATAGGCTGGTAGTAAGCAGGCATTCCGCTCCAAGATATAAGCTATAACCTGAGAAGAGTAAGAGAACGACAGTATTCTTGACTAGCCTCACACAAAACCTTAAAACACAATGGTAACCAAAGGGATATTAAAAAGTAAGAAGTCACTAGAGGGATGCACGGATAGTGAGTGGAGGGGTTCTAAGTTTGATTTAGAACTGTTGTATGAAATGCACAAAAACTCAATAAAAAAAAAATAAAGAAGTCAGCTGGTGGGGAAATAGTTCAGTTGGCAAAGCGCTTGCAGACCCTTCATCCCACAAGTAGGAAGGAAAATGCTGGCAAAAGTACACACTTCAGTTAATTAGACAGAAAAAAATAAAATCAAGAGATTATAGATTCTGACTCCAGTTAATCACAATATATACTTGAAAATGGCTAAGAAAGTAGATTTTATATTTTCTTAGCAAGAAAAATCAATATGAGGCTAAAGAGATGGCTCAGTGGTTAAGAGCACTGGCTGCTCTTGCAGAGGATCCAGGTTCGATTCCCAGCACCCACATGGCAGATAACGACTATCTGTAACTCCTGTTTCAGGGAGTCTGATGCCTCTTATGACATCCGCAGGCACTGCATGACATGGGTGCACTAACATACATGCAAGCCATACACTCATACACATAAAATTAAAAAAAAAATTATTTTTAAAAAAGAAAAAAGAATGTAAGGTAAAATGTATTTAATTGATTCACTTAGTCATTTCACAATGTATGCACAAACACACACAAATTTCAACCTGTCAATTAAAAATGCACAACTATTATTTCAAAAATTTATTAGGTTTAAATATTAATATAAAGGAATCCCTTTTTAGAATGTATAAAAATGAAGAATAAATAATAGAATGGATAAAAATGCTTTAAATATTCATAGATTCAGGAAAGCAACAGAACCAAATAATAATTCTTGCATTATTAATAGCTACAAAGATGAAAGTGGTCATATTCTATCTTACAAGGTTTAAAATACTTTAATATCTATATTATCTAGTAGAAATTTAAAAATTTAAATTTCCTTTTGAAATATAACATTGAAACATCTCAAAACAGAAGTGCTTTTTTCTTTTTTTGGGTCAATGAACATGTATACTATGCCAGGACTGCAGTGTGTGCTGTGTGCACTGTGCGTGGTGTATGCACACATTTGTACGCAGGTGTACTTGCCCATGAATGTGCCTGTGGATGGCAGAGGCCAACACAGGCTGTTTTCCTCTATTTCCATCTTAATTTTTGAGATAGTATCTTACTGAACTGAAGCTTGCCCTTTTGTCAGGATTAGCTGAGAGTGGGTTCCCCAGATATGCCTGTCTCTGCTCCCAAACTAGGTTTCAGGGATGTGGGGTCATGTTGAGTTTTTTTACATGGGTTCTGGGAATTTGAACTCTGGTTCTTTTGTTTTATAATAAGCAATCTTAGCCACTGAGCCATCCCCACAGCTCTAACTTATTTTAAGTTTTAAAAGCTCACATTTGAACAAATCTAGACTTCCAGAGCCTATGATCAATCGACCAGACATGCCTCAATTACCTCTCTTGCTGCTAGAAGTTGCTGTACAACAGCAGAGCTCACTGTATTAGGGATCGTCAGGATTTTCTCTAAAATCACTTTTAAGAGATCACGAACACCCTAGTTTAAAAAGAAAAAAAGACATGAATTAAAACTAAAAGTACTAATGATGTTCCTTATGTTAGAAAAAACATCTGACAGTTTTGGGAACATACATTCCTTCAAAGACACACCTTTACAAGTTTCTAAATCACAGTAAACATTTAAGTTTTTGACAGTAACCCAAGAAGACTAATACTCCAAAATAAAATAGAATTCAATAACATATTATGAAATGAACAGAGAAACTTAGTTATAAATAAAAAATTGAACTTGCTATCCTCCATTCCTCAAAACATTAGAAGGGTTTCTATTATTACGAAGGTCAAATAAGCATGATGTACAATAGACAGACATACACGTGACTGAACCTTGAAAGCACTCTGAACATGCAGGGAACAGCACTAGGCTTCTTGGCAACAACTTCCTTAGTCCTTTAGCACATTGTAACTTGACTCCTCTTTCACTCATCTATCACATAAATTTCCCAAGTGTACCAAACAATAATATTCTGTTAATCATCTCCACGTTATCTATTACCAGTTGCATTATCTGATATATGGAGAAAAATATTTGCTCAATATGGGTTTTGTGTTGTTCTTTTTTGAGACAAGGTCTCATGTAGCCCAAATTTGCTGAGGCTGACGTGAACTCATGATTTTCCTGTCTCTAATTTCCAAATGCAGGACCGCAGCCATGTCCATCATGCCTAGCTTTCAACATGGATTATTATTATTTTTTTTTTTTAGTATCAATTATGTACACTTGGGACAATTTTAAAGAACCATACAAATAAGTAAAAGGCAAAATGTCTATGTCTGAGTAAAGAGAAAATAATCTGAGAAGGCTTCTACAATAAATTTGTGGTAAATAATGATTTAACCAGTAACTGTTTGGTCATTATTTCGACAAAAATGTAGACATGAGGCATAAGATCATGTACTGGTAACTCCTTGAAAGAGGACAGTAACAAAAGTGACTGATGAAGCCGAATGGAGCTCCTGAATGTAAGATGAAAACAACTAGAGCCTGCATGTTGCTGTTTTGGGTCAAGAGCAGAATACTGAAGACATCTGTTAAGGAAGGACACAACTCCAAGTAAGATCAAAGCAGAGGTGAAGCAGGGATCACCACTTTCTCAGCCCCACAAACGTCCACTCTGCATTCTCATTTGAAGTCGCTCCAACATCAAGAGGCTTCTGGCACCAAGGACAGATGCAGCCTTGTGACTTCTCCATTTCATCCTCAAAATTCATTAGCTTCCTGGATTTTTTAAAATGTTAGGAGTAGAGAAACTGTAAAACTACTGAATATTTTAAATCCTTTCACATACAATAACAAAACAGGCAAGTTATAGATATTCTGCTGTTTCTCTAAATTGAAAATAAGATATATACACCCCTCAAATTAATCATATTTAAAAACAATCACTTTTTATAATTAGAAAGTAGTACCTTGTAATCCACTCCCCCAATTATTTTCCGAATGAGCTTAAATGTTAAGGCCCAAAGCTGTGTCCTTTCCCATTCTAGAGTGTCAGAGTTTATCAAAGATTCACAAACCATTCTAGGAAAAAAAAAAGAAACATCCATTCTAGTTACAAAAGAGAATTCTGCAAGTTCTATAATGGTTATGGTCTGTGTACACTGGGTATTTGTCATACCAAGCATGTTTCATAAAAGTAATTATTACTTAAGCAGTTTTAAACATATTAACATTTTCATTTTTATACTTACAGGAAAGCATCATGCTCTGTGTTCACTAAAAAGAAACCTATCAATAGCTTTTGGCTAAATGTTTATCAGCTGGTGGTAGTCTATCTTTTCAAGATAATTGCAACAGATTTTCAACTGCATAGACTTCTTTGAACTGTGACACTGACACTGAAACGTGTCCCTGGAGAGTGAGAAAACGGTCATGTTCATTCAGGCAGATCTAGGACTACGGAAAGAAGGCTGCAAGATGACTTCCAGCCTATATTTTTCTTGCAACTTCTCTTGAATTCTACCAGGCTGTGAGAAAGCTCAGGCCACAAGAGGCCATGTGTAGGTCCTGGCTGACAGCCCCAGTGGCGGTCCCAGATGAACCATTTGAATGATGCCACACTGGACTGCGATTACAAGGCACCATATAAACAAGCTGCCTCCTAAGCTGAGTTCTTGATGAGCTTCATGTTCTTCCTTCCCTGATTTTCATATATCAACCTCAGAGAAATTCTAAAACTTCATAAAGAAAATTCACTGAATTACCCTAGGTAACAAATCCATACCTGGGTGGAAGGAGACCCGTCTCAACTGCCATTGCTAAGCAGTCATACAGAAAAGAAATTCTTTTAGGACTATGCTGGCCATGAATGAATTTAACAATCCACTGGATGCATTGTTCATGAGACTCCTAAAAAGATTAGAAAATGATTTTCTGTTAGGCCTAAAGTTATAGTTCATAACTATCAAATAGTTAATAATATACCTGGGCACATATCAAGACTATGAATAAAATATTTCACTGTGTACATGAGTAGATAGAAATAATTCTTAAAAAAGCAAAATGAAGGATATCATACTTAATTGTAGGTGTAGTGGTACCTCCCTGTAAACCCAGTACTTGGGAGGACAAGGCAGAAGGATTGCTTATTTAAAGGCAGCCTGAGGTACCTTGCAAGACCCTGTCTCAAAATAAATAAGTCAGTTTAGGTTTAGTATTTGTTATAGTAATTTTAAAATCCTGCAATTATAGATTAAAGTCTTACTATACTTAATATATGTGGAACCTCCAAAAGCAGCAAGATTATACTAACATTTGCATAGTCAATAGAAAATTCTTAACACAGGTGACTTAAGCCACTATAAGCAGTCCCTTTACTGGGAGATGTACTGCAGCCACTGGTGGAAAAATCTACTATAGGTGGGTACTCTTAACTGCATGAAAATTTAGATGATGTTTATGAGCCAAAATCAGAGGTCATTATAATTCTAACACATCGAATTTCAATGTTTGTAAACACTGAATCAGATACAAAGAAGTCACAGTCATACTGAGGTCTCCCTTTTTAGGCTATCTCTACTGTCTCTAAGAAGAAATCTACATGTTTTGCTCATTCATACCATCACTACCCCTCAAAAAACTTAGAAGGCTTATTTCTGGATTCTCCATTAGAATATAGACTTCCTGAAGGTTTGGTCACACCTTAACTCATAAAATGCTCAGTGAATTATTTTAAAAAATTAAAACATGGCCAGAAAGAAGGTTCAGTGGTAAAAGCACTTGCTGACAGGGCTCTGGACCCATATGGTAAACAGAGAGAACTAACTCCCAACCGTCCCCTGACCTCCACACACAGGTTGTGGTACATATGCCCACATATATAAACACATGCAAATTAAATAAATGTAAAAAGCTCACAAAAAATTTTTAAAAATATGAATATATAATCCCTAAGAGAAATGCAAAATAAAGTTTTACTGATAAAATTTCTCAGTGTTAAAAAAAGTTCTGTGTTTGATAGACAAGGATCAAAAATTATTACACTCTATGCTTATAATAGATATTCTCATGAATAACCATTATAGAAAAGAATTAGGTAATTTCCATAAAAATTACAAACACAGTTGGGAGTGGCTCAACATTCTTAAATTCCAGTATTCAGAAGGCAGAGACAAGAGGATCATGAGTTCTAGGCCAATGCAGTGTACACAGCGTGTTCCAAGAAAATCTCGGCTACCTAGTGTCTGTGTCCCCACAATGTCTGCTCCCACCAAAAAGTGAAGCAAAATATGAATATATCCTTTGATTCAATGATACTATTTTCAGTCAATAATACTACTTCCAGTAACTGATCCTATATTTGTTGAATAATAAAATAAAAAAGTCAAGCAAAAAAATCTAGCTAGGCCTGATGGCACCTGCCTATCACCCCAGGAAGCAGAGGCAGGGGGACTGCTACAAGTTCAAGACCACCCTGGGCTATACAGCAAGACCCTACCTCAAATAAAAAATATAAAAATAACTCAGGGGCTTGTTAAATAAAGGGTGGTCCAACTACAGTGACCTGCTGTACTGCTGTAAGAAACAGGAGAGGAAGAAGGAACACTTGGTGAACTCATCCGAAATAGGAAAGTAAGGCCAGCCTGGGCTAATAGCACACACACTTTGTCTCAATACATATATAGTTTTTTATGTATAAAATACTTTCACCAGAGACACTGGCTTAAGACAGGAGGAACAGGTAGCTAAGCTGGCACAGATGGGGAGATGGGCCTTTGGATCCACTCTTCTACCTTTCCTATTTTGAGTCACATGAAGGTATTATTTTTTAAATGATTAAAACCAAATATTTAAGCCTTAGCACACTGCCTTTGTGATCCATATTGGAGTGGCAAATTTCTGCTCATGTACAGAGATCTCATTAACTCATTTCACTACATATGGCATGCCATGAGACCGATAATGCAGTACTGGAACGTAACTCTTTAAGCATCGCACATTACAACTTTTTCACAGACATATTTCCTGGTATTTTTAGAGTCATGTCTCTGTATCATTTTAGAAACTTGGTGTCCTTATTGGCACATATTTGTATCTTCACTATAGTATCTTTATTATGGTATCCTTATGGTACTGTGTAATTCTTAGAGTTAGTGACAACTTCATTTTACAAGAAAAGTTTAATATATGCACTTTCATTTGGATATCAAATAAATAAAAAATAGGATAAAAATGGTTTTCTAGGCTTTTGGCCTTAGCAGCATCTTCCTACAAACTCTTGTGCCCTGAGATCAAGGCAGAGGAAGAATCGAATGCACAGGCTGAGGAGCAAGGGAAGGAAGATGAGGTGGAGGTCCGAGGAGACAGAGGTCTGAGTAGACTAGCTTTTGTGAGGGAGCAGAAATGAGGAATGCTGGAAGCTGTCAGTATACTCTATTGGACTCTATGTTGCTGTCAATAATTTCTCTCCATGAATGTGGAACTTCAGTATCTGATCTGTGGACCTCTGAGACCATGTAGCTCATAACCAAATCAGCCCCTATTGGCTCTCTACCCTGGACCTGTGTGTGGCATTCTGAACTAATTTTGTTTCCTCTTGTGGCCAAGTATAACCCATGTACAATAATTCATCCTTTACTGCCTTAAAATAAATAAATAAATAAAAAGATATTATATAACATGGAAAAGATTTTAGAAACATCTCCCACTGTGCTGTTCCTACGTTGAATTCTCAATGAGGCAGTTTTGCTACAGAAGCAAACATGTGAATGCAAATGGAAACTAGAACTGAAAGTGATGGCAAGGTTATTTTTCCATTTCTTAAATGATTTTAAGGAAACAAAGTAAATGTAGAAAGACAAAAAAAAAAAAAAAGAGAGCCGAAAAATCAACTGGATGTACGCTCACTTGAGAAAGACCACTCCAAAACTGCCTGAAGGCTGCCAAACAGCTAATGAGTTTTGTCTTTTCATCTTCAGGAGTATCCATAAACATGCTGAAAAACAAAATCACAGTATTTGCCACTTGTTTTAAAGGACAATTTAATATAACCAGGAAGGTAGATTTTATAACCTTCCCACAAAACAACCTAAGCAAAATCTTACAAAGATACAATCTCCTAAAACCACGAAAACCTGCCACAGCATATACTCACCCTGGGAAAGCCTCTTCTATAATTTCTGTTTTCTGTAAATAAACAAATAGCAGTAAACGACCTGAATAATAATGGCGGGCGGGGGGAGAGATTCCCCTAGCATTCCCGGGCATCATTAGCCGAGTCACATTTTTTTAAACAACGTGCGGTAAATAACTAAGAGGGGGCCTTGCAGATTTCAAGGGACACTTCTAATCGCCCGCCCGCGCGCGCGCGCATACACACACACACACACACACACACACACACACACACACACACACACACACACACACACACACACACGTCAAAACAAAAGAGACTGGAGGGGAGGTTGCACAGGCCCAGCTCCGGGACTCGCTGTCTCCCCTTCCCAGGGCCATCGCCCTGGATTGCTGGCAGTTGCACTCACCACCACCTCCTCGAAGATGCTCTGCAGCTGCGTCTCCATCGGTAACGTCAAGCCCCGGCCGCAGGGGCGCCCGTCTTGGCATAGGTAAGCCCCTAGCTCCCAGAAGAAAGGAGCCGAGGGCAGAGCCACCGGGGGGAAGCCGCCGCTCTTTCGCGTCGCTTCCTTCCAGAGCCGGCAATGCACTGGAGCCTGTCCGGAAGCACAGGAGGGCTCGGTGCTCACTCTTTATACGTCCTCCGATTCCTGCAGCCCTGTCCAATGGTTCCGTGTTCAGAAGCGGCTCTAGAGCTGACCGGCGCTTCTGGTTTTAGCCTTCTACTCCGGGCCACCACCTCCTTACTGTAGAGGGAGTTGATTCATGTTCGGAATTCGCTCGCCGGCTGGAAGTCCACGGGCTGTGTCGCAAACACACGCATAAAGGATGTAATGAGACTCAGACACGTATGTATGCTGTGCAAACAAGCAAGTGTTTATTGCGGGGGAGTTACACCTCACAGAATACCTCAAGTTACAACCCGAAGATCTCAGCAAACAGCACAATAGAGAGGGCAAGGAAGCATGCGCAAGTGAGGATGCCGATGAGGTCGACGAACCTCTGGAGCGCCAGCCTGGTCCTCAGCGCCTTTGGGTTGTGATGTCTGGTCATGCAGGTCCGGAGGGCGACACTCCTGGATCTCCTGCTGCAACTGCCGACTCTGTCCGGTCGCTGGCTGGAAGCCGCGCGAGACCGCCACACGGAAGAGAGTTCCTGGTAGGAATCTCTGAAGTGCTGTGAGTCTCTTCTGCTTATCTAGGGTTTCTAGTTCTAGCATTGCATCACTCTTAGAGTAGCAGATGCAATGTGCTTACCTATAGGCCTAGGTTGCTATGGTTACGTTGCTCCATGGTTTGTTATCTAAGAGTTACACACACATCATTCCAACTTCTTTAGTCTCACTTCAAACATTTTAGTTGCTTTAATATTCTATGTTTATTCTAACTTCTAATTGTTATTACTATTCTTATTCCTAAATACATGCTCCTTACATTCCATCCCCTGATACCTGAAGTGTATTCAGCATGAAAGGTATCATTAACATTCGCAGATGGGGGATTTACAGTCAGAGACGCACGGTATGTCCTTTCCCTAACTTACCGTATCTGTAATTCCTAAAGTTAGCATACATTTATGCCAATGTATATAGCATCTTATCTCATGAACAAAATCAAAAATAAATTGTTTACACAAGATTCTAGTGCAATATTCTTGTAAGTACAATGGTGAACCTCCTTCAAAAGCGGGATTAATTAACCAGTCTTTTTCTACAAGTAATGTGGCACTGTCAGGATTATTAAGTAGTATTGCCTTTACAACATCATATATATCTTGTGCTCCTTTACCCAGATAACATGAAAGTAATGAGGAGCAGATATGAATTGCTTCTTGCATGGGGTTTCTGCATATTCTGTGTATAGATGGGTCACATTGTAGGTGAAACACAAGGTGTAATATCATTTGTGGTAACATATCAGGTCTATGTTTATTCTCAGTTATTTTAGGTAAAGATGAATATTGATAATCTGTTTCTTTTAAAAAGAACATAGCCATCCTATTTTTACAAAATATGCAGTCATCATATGCATCATTTCCTGATGTTGATAATATAGACATTCTTATTAGCAGATCTTGCATAGGTTTGAAGTGTCTTTGGAAAAGTTCAGAAGTAAGATTGGGTAGGGTTTCAGGCATTAGAAGGTCAAATTTCCTACCTGATGGTCAGTTTGTTTTATGTTCATTATGTGGTTGGGTGTATAAGGGTTGATTGATATTCATTATAAAGTACAAGTCATGTGGTCTAGTATCTTTCTCATCATATGTTGTTTGTTTAGACCTTTTCCTTCTTAGATTCCTTTTCTGGTTTTTCGTTAAGTGTGCTTCTTCTTCCTCTGTGGAAGGCATGCTGATATGCATCTATAGATCCTGAAAAAGGTTAATGCTAGCAAAATGAATAAAGCTATCCAAAAGAATTCTTTTATCCAGTGCCACCAAGAAAATTCAGGGATACATACGAAGTCAAATCTCACCGTTCTAGCTAATAAATCCCCCAAAGAACATTTTTTCATACCTTTAAGCCATTACTTATTAAAGTATGAATTAGTTCTTATTGCATGTACTAGATTATGTAAACTTTCTTGATTCTTATGTTTTGCATTTTGGGAATATTCTATATCTTTAGATATACTCCTTAATTGTTTCGTATTATAATTGGCAATCTCTTCTAGTTTTTCTATTGATTTTACAAATAGTTCCTGGTGTTTAATTTCTTCTTTTGGATCATAAAGTCCTTCAGTTATGGCATTTCTGTATGAATCACGTGGTGATTGATGATATTTGGGTATTACTACTGGTATTCATTCTTGCTATGCAACAGTTCCTTAGTACATAGCATCCTGCTTCAGAGATGTTAAATTTAGTAACTACTATCTCTGAATCTGTTTCATTTAAGTTTTCACAAGATAAGATTGTAGGTCTTGTTGAGCAAGCTATATGAGTATATTGTCCAAAATCAGTTAAAGATGACTTTAGTACTGTAGGTACTAAAGGAGTTGATTCTAATATATCAGTTGGTAGATGGGGGTATATGTGTGTGTATGTATTAAATCCTAAGGTAAAGCAATCATCTTTGGGTATATATACTGGTGTATCATTAAAATTTATAAATAAGAATCTATATTTTGGTATAACCCATTTATTTTCTGTACTATATATACCTGATCTTTCTGAAAATTTTTGTGGTATTGTTTTGGTAAGGTATGCTGTATAAGCATTATCTAAAAAGATTTGTATCAGGTGTAAGTCACATATGCCATCATTGCAGTAACTCTCTTCTTCTGTATTAAGTATAGTTTGGTATGCTGGTGTCCTTCTTCCTAATCCTGTAGTAAACAGTGTATTTAGTTCATTTGCCATTTGTGCCAATTGTATCTTATATAAGTTACACATTTATGATTAATTTTAATTAATTTTAACTCAGTATCATATTGTTGTTTATACATATTATTAAATGCTTGGTATTCTGCTCTCATATTAGATGATAAAGAATATAATGCATCAATACTGTTAGAAATAGTTGTTAGAGCCATGCTACTTTTAGAAGTAAGGTCCTGGAGGTGTGCAATTTCTACCTTCAAAGGTGCAATCATTGAGGATGCAACTCCTCCGCCCATAAGTCCTCCAACTAAGGCTCCTAACATGAATGCTCCTATAGCCATTAGCTGTAGTGATTTTCTACTCATCCTTACAGGAGTAGAATATGTAAGATCTGTATAAATCCCTGCATCACAATACTTCTTAGGGGGTTTAAGAGTAGTGAGGTCAATTTTTATATCAATTTTTCTGATTTTTTTGGTATAATATTAGTTGTGATGGAATAGTTGTGTCTGGTAGTAAGGGTAGTGCTACATTTAGAAGTGGTTCCCCTTTCGTTGGATTTAGAAATCCTTTAGGGTAATGTGCTGTATAAAGAGAGACTTCAGGAAACGTAATTTCCTTAGTTACATTCATCCAATTACCATTTTTTTGTATTAAGTTGTCTACCTGTAATATTTGCAATATATTCCTTAATTGTTCCTCTATATATAATCATGGGTGTGGTTGATTCTTTAGCTAGATAATTAAGTTATCTGTGCACTGGGAGGTACCATATATTGTCCCAATATTCTTGAAATCGTGAGTTTAATGCTCTTGGTTTATGTGCTATAAATTCACCAAGCTTCCATTGCTTTTCTTCTGGATGTGGCAATAGGAAGTAAAAATAATATGGTAAGGTATGGTGGGTGAATTTTATAGCATTTTTAATATTTAAATCTAGATCGCTCCATTATTTTAATGTCTTTTTAATTCCATTTTTGTATATTGATAAAACATCATCTAGCACTGGTAAATTATCTATTTCAGTGCCAGTTTGTTCAATTAATTTTGGAGGGATCCATTCTATATCATGAATAATTAATGTATTATAGTATACAGGGACATATCTCATTTCTCCATAACTTTTTACATTAGCACATATGGGTGGAGGTGTAATCTCATAGTAGTCCTCATCCTCACTATCCTTTTTATTGCCACCTTCATAATCCTCATAATAAGGACACATTACAGGAAAATCTGATTTTATCATTTTGTTGCCTTCTTTAATTGCATAATCCCAAAGGATGGGTGAGACAAACATTGTTGTATTATAATGCCAACAGATTTTCTTTAAATTGCTGTTCCATGGCAGTTTTGTAAAATGGTAATGCTGTTTATACTCCATATAGGTTATATTTAATTGTAATGTGCCTAGGATCTTGTCTACCCAAGATAATCCTGGCAATAATTTCTCATTAAGTACTTTAACACTTTTAATTTCTGCTATCTGTAAATGGAGTTTTGAGCCTGTTTTATCTTGTCCAGATATATTATCCAAATATATTGTCCCAATATCATTTTTATATACAAATGATGTCTCATTCAGGTGCTGTAACATAATCTTTCTCATAGTAGAATTTAGTGATAGAAACACAAATGTCATAGGTTCATTGAATAAAACTGGGATATTTTTTGTATTGCATTCTGCTATGGCCATTAGTGTGGAATTTGAAACGTTTGACATCAATATACCCAAAAAGTGTTCATTATTATGTGGAAATGGAGCTATTTTTTTAGTATTTGTATTATTAAAGTAGATTGGTCCCATCATTCCTGATGAATAATTAGAAGGGAATACGGGATTTTATTTTCTTTTAATACAATTGTATGCTAATTTTGGAAAGTGGGTTGCATCTTGTTCCTCCTTGAATTTTGCCAAATAACATTTATGTGTATATGTGTCAGTATTACAGTCTAGTATAGGTTTGTCTTCTATTCTTACTAAATTCCACGGTTGTGGTGTAGGGTCTGTTATGATTATTGGAAATCTCCAATGTTCTAATCCTAATTCAAACCACTTTAAAATATCTTTCCATGTCCATTGTTTATTTGGAGTTACTTTTGGATTTCTAGCATATGATGTATCTGGTTATATTGTAAAATTTCCAAAAAAAGGTAAATTTGGAAAATCAGATACACATAACCAATTGGTCATAGTAGTATTTGGTAAGTTAAAGCTCTTAATATATATATCAAGATTTTTAGGACATTTATTCCCACAGGGTTTAGGAATAGGCGGAATGCCTGCTTTCACAATTTTTGGATATAAAAATTCTTTATCAATGTCTCTTCAATCCATTCTATAAGTTTTATTATCAAATTCATTAAAAAACCAAGTTTGTGGTTCCTTATTAGTATTAGATTGTGTATTAGCATGTGCATCAGTAAGTCTCCTATTTGCCCCTTCCAATGCAGTCCTGCTCCATGTATTATTTACAAATAATGCTGCTCTGTGTATTAATTCTAGTTTAATAACAGGTGCAAACTATATTCTTTTAAAAACTGAATTCATTCCCTGTTCACAGCTAGAATCCATTTGTGGTGACCAATCAACTGTGGTTATAATATAGGTTCTATTCCAATATAAACATTGTTCTCTATTTCTAGCTAAATTAGACCAATAGATGTTATAAATAGCTTGGTTTGATGTTGTATTTTCCCATAATTCTGTATAGTGGCATTTATATGGGTTTTGATCCTTTATATTGGTATTAATTGAATCATTGGTTTGTACCATGTATCTTTTATTAGGATGGTAGGATGCAAAAGCTCTATGGAATTGTAAACATGTATCCATCCAATTAGACCAAATATTCATGCATTTCATATATCTAAGCCAAAATGCATGGGATTTTTTAGTATAGTTAAAGAATAATTGCTCTAATGACCAAAATTTCAGCATTCGTCCTATAAAGGATGGTTGTGTAGTAGTTGTTTCAGGTGTCTTCTTTTTGTGAGTTTGTAATTCAAGTGTTTGTATAGATGTTGGAGTAACAGTGGTAGTAGGAATAGAAGTAATATAAGTATTGGTAGTCACATACCTGATAATTAATAGTATAAGAGGTAAAGTTCTAAGTGCCATTGCATTCATTGTTTCTTATGTGTCCAGCAAATTGTATAATTTGCTACAAAATCACCTGGATGTGTCCCGTTGTTGTGCACGTGGATTTTTTCGCAAAATTTAATGTTATATCTAATATTGGTAATCCTATAAATATTAGCACTAAAAGTGCCAATATTATATTGTAGGTTACTTTACAAAATGATTTTGTCAGACACATTTATGCTATATCTTCCAGTTTAGTAATTTGAAGGTCTCCTTTACCTCCAGTCGTCCAAACTGTATTTCCTATCCCTGGAGCAATAATCTCTCTTTTCAGTAATTCGTTATTTTTCTTGTTCCTGTAAACACAATTATAATTTCTGGTTATGAGTTTTTCTATTAGAGTTGGATATTCTATTACTGGAGATCTTATTATTGCTTCTTCTATGGGACTATTTCTATTTAATCTAGGCCTTATATTTAATTTATATAATGGCATCTGTAATGCTAAGTTTGGTTTTAAATTGGAGTATTGTTTTAATTTATTTTTAAGAATCCATTAAATCTTTCAGTTTCAGCAGCAGCTGTGGGATTATATGCAATTTGGAAGTCCCATAATATACCTAGGTTATTCATTAAATTCTGTACTAGTTTGCCTGTGAAGTGTGTATCTTGATCTGGTTGTATGATATATGGAGTGCCGTATTTTGCTATCCATGACCAAATGGTAAAGATTGTTGTATGCTGGTTTGGTGTTGAAGAATGTACTGCATGTCCTAACCCTGTTGTAATATCTACCATTGTGCAATAATATAGTTTATTTTGCATTGGTCCTATAAAATCAATTTGTAGTTTATGGTTAAATCCTAACTTATGTCCTATTATACCTTTATAGTTATGTCTTAGTCTTTGTGTTATATTAGGGCATAAGTCACAGTTTTGTATAGTGTTCTTAATCCTATTCCATGGTACTTTTATGTTTCGCCACATAGAGGAGAGTCCCTGGTAGGAAGCTCTGAAGTGCTGCGAGTCTCTTCTGCTTATCTAGGGTTTCTAGTTCTAGCATTACATCACTCTTAGAGTAGCAGATGCAATGTGCTTATCTATAGCCTAGGTTGCTATGATTACGTTGCTCCATGGTTTGAGAGTTACACACATATTATTCCAACTTCTTTAGTCTCACTTCAAACATTTTAGTTGCTTTAATATTCTATGTTTATTCTAACTTCTAATTGTTATTACTATTCTTATTCCTAAATACATGCTCCTTACAGGCTGCAGCCAGAACCAAGCTGATGTGTATGACTGATCTGCTGAAGAGTTTAAACCACGCTTTTTTTTTTTGCCCTTGGGGACCATGTCCACTCAACTAACCGCAGCGCCTAGTACAGTGATGGACACTTCAACGACTTTGAATGTTGAAAAAAAAAACGAAATAAAGTCATCAATATAAATTTGTAGTTGAGTGATGTTTAATACATCAGTTAAAATACAGGCTGTTTCACATCACCTTGAAATTTTCTAATAGCCCTTTGCAACCACCCCTTCAGCTACCTTCCCACATCCTAAAGGCACCCACTTTTAATTTATATTACCATTCGTTTTTCATCTTTTTAGTTTATGTGTATGAGTATTTTACCCGAATATATTTGTGAACTACATGAATGCAATGCCCATGGAGGCCAGTAGAGGGTGGTGGATGCCTTGAAACTGGAGCTATGAACAGTTAACCGCCGTTGTCACCAGAATGTTGGCAACCAAAGCTTCTGTGAGAGAGCCAGCGACAAACAGCTGAGCCATTTCTCCAGCCCCTTTCTATGTTCTTGTTATTTTAATGACTGGATTGTTAAAGTATTTTATCCACTAGCAGGCAGTTTTTCATAAACTTATTTGTGGTTTTAATACATTTTGTATCCAAGTTTTTAATCATATATAGCCAACATTTTCCTCTACCTTGACTTGCTCTCTCCTCTCCCTTCCAGTCCTCTTCCTTTTCTTTTCAAGACAAAGTATAATATAGTCCAGGCTAACCTCAAGTTCATTATGCAGCCCAGGCTGGTCTTGATCTCATAAACTCTCTTACCTCAACCTCCAGAATGTTGCAATGCTTTCTTGTTTTCCAAGAGTGTCTTTCATTAGAAAATAAAATTAATCTTAATGAGTACTCAACGATAATTTTTGTAGCTGTTTGCTTGCTTTTTGAGACAGGGTCTCCTTGTAGCCACACCTGGCCTGGAACTCACTGTACAGACTAGGCTAGCCTCTATCTCACAGAGATACTCCTGCCTCTACCTCCCAAGTGCTGAGATTAAAGGCCTGTGTCACCATGCCTGGCCGCATCATTAATTGTTAAATTTGGGTTATTGTCTTAGTATCAAGAAATTTTTTTTGTCACGATAAGGCCTTGATGCTATCTTCAATGTTTTTTTCTAGAAACTTTATAGTTTTAGCTTTGATATTTAAGTGTATGACCCATTTGAATTACCTTTTGTGAAAAATGGGACTTTTCCTGGGGGAGTTGTAAAGGAGTTTCTAACATTGCAGATAGAGGGCACTGACAGACTAAAGAAAGGATTCCATTCAAGTCCAACTTGGTGAACCAGTAGGTTTATTGCAATTATCTATAGGTACATAGATGATTCGAGAAGCCTTACTGCCAGGACATTCTACTTGAAGTATGAATGATTTACAAAAAGCTGTACTACTCCCAGTAAATTGTTTACTTCATATATAACCTTGGAGAGTAGAGGGGATGTCTGAAGATCTTATGGAAGGTCTCCTTGAAATTTTATTTAATTTTTTCTGAGACACAGTCTTATGTAGCCCAAGATGACCTTGAACTCACTGTGTAGTAGAGGGTAACCTTGAACTTCTAATCCTCCTGCCTCTATCTCCTGAGTTCTGGGATTACAAGTGTGAGTGTCACCATGTTTGGTTTATGTGGTACTAGGGATTGAACTCAGGGCTTCATGCATACTAAACCAGTACCCTACTGACTGAGCTACAACTCCAGTCCCCCATGAAGGACCGTTAACAGGCCCCCTCTCATGCAGGTCTCATGCAGGTGACCAATGCTGTTCTGCTTCATGGCAATGATGGTAGCCCAAACTAGCCTCAAACTTTGTATCATTCTGCTTCGGCTATCTGAGTTCTGGATTACAGGTATACAGGACCATTTGTGAGTTTATTAGTGAAAATTTTTATTGGGAATAGATGTGTCAATTGGTCAAATGCTTTCTCTTTAATCTTTTAGATGATTAACTTTCTTTAATTCATAAGGAAAATCACTGGTAGAAGTCATAGACTTCTCAAGTTCCTTTAACGACTCTGGAGTCTGCTAGACAGGCACAACTTCTTGAGAACTGCTAGACAATAAACTGATGATTCCCCAGTTACAACCTAGCAGAAATTTAGCTTCCCAGCAATTGTATATACACATAAAACTGCTTCATGCCATTGTTTACCATATAGAAGCTACTAAACATGGAAATGATCTATTTGATTTTCCTGCTGGAGAATAGCTTTGCAACTTATATTGTGTGTGTGTGTGTGTGTGTGTGTGTGTGTGTGTGTTTTGCTAGAACTGCTATAAGAAAGTGCCACAGACCAGATAGCTTAAACAGTAGAAATTTATTTTCTCACAATTTTGGAGGCTGGAAGTCTAAGGTAACGATGTAGGCAGGGCTGGTTTCTTCGGAGGTCTGTCTTCTTAGCTGACATATGGGCATCTTCTTGTGCCGCCCCCTCCTCTTCCTCCTCCTCCTCTTCCTTCTCCTCTTCCTCTTCCTTCTCCTCCTCTTCCTCCTCCTCTTCCTCTTCCTCCTCCTCCCCCTTCTCTTCTTCTTCCTTCCTCCGTCTCTCCTAACTTGAGACAAGGTCTCATGTATCTGAGCCTAGCCTCAAACTGTCTCTCATTGTTCACTGGAAGATGACCTTGAACTTCTCTGATCCTCCTGCCTCTACCTCCGGAGTGCTAGGATTACAGGCATATACTGCTGACACACTTGGTTTATGCAGGGATAGAATAGAACCCAGGGCTTCTTCCATGCTAGGCAAGTACTCTAACAACTTAGCTACATCTCCAGAGCCTAAGTTTCCTCTTACTTTTAAGGATTCCAGTCATATTGGATTGGGGCTCACACTAATGATCTTATTTTACCTTAATTGTTTCTTTCTTTAAAAATATTTTATTATTTTTATTTTATGTGTATGAATATATTGCCTACATCTGTGTCGTTTGATGCTCACAAAAGTTAGAAGGGGGTGTCAGATTCCCTGGAACTGGAGTTATGGACAGTTGTTAGCTGCAGTGTGGGTGCTGACATCTGAATCCTGATCTTCTTCAAGAGCAGCCAGTGCTTTTAACCGCTGAGCCATCTCTCCAGTCCCTTCATTATTTCTTTAAGACCTTGTCTGTAATATAGCCATTTATAATTTAGGCCAAACATTCTGATCCCAATGCAATGAATAGCATTTCTTTATGATCTTTTCCCTCTCCAGCTATAAACCTGCAATTTTCTGGGACCTTCACCGGAAACCCACTTAGCAATAAAATGTACTCAAGCAGAAACCCACTTGGCGATAAAATGTACACAAACACTTGTGCAACCCTGGTGGCTCCTGCTTTTATTTTGTCAGGTTGTAATCCACTTCAAGGCATGTCTGGAGCTACTCTATATAATTTCATTTATTGAAAGGAAAATTGAGAAGAAAAGAAAAATGTTTCTTAGGAGTCATTTGAGATGCAACTTGAGAGCCACCAAAATGGTGTATATCTACTGCTAAGACACTTAATTGAGTACCCTTCTTTGTGAAGCCATGTCCTCCCTCTCGAGGTATACTTTCCCTAAGCACTTTTCTATTTTATTTTAACTTATTTTTAAACTTATATTTGGGGCTGGAGAGATGGCCCAGCAATTAAGAGCACTTGCTGCTCTAGCAGAGGATCCAGATTACCAGCTCCGTTGGGTGGCTCACAAACACCTGTAACTCCAGTTCCAAAATTTCCAACACATACACAGAAAAATAAATAATTTATAAAATTACATTTATTTATTTGTGTATATGCCTGCACATGAGTGCCGTGGTATATGTGTGTGTGTGGGCGGGGGGGGTGTCAGAGTACAACTTGTGAGAGTCGGTTCTCTCCTTCCACCTTTTTTGGTTTAAGGGATGGAACTCAGGTCATTATTGAGTACCTTTACCTGTTGAGCTGTCTCTCAGGCCTCCTATTTTTATAAACTACAATTATGCTTCATACTGACTTTTCAGAAATTCATTTCTGGACTGAAGCCAAGAATCCAGTTTTACCTAAGTTAATTTCTCTATAAAATCATGAGAAATACTCTGGCTGCTGAGAATCAGTACGGAGCTACACCTCCACTTCTACTGCCACTGAGAGTTGCACATCATAACTGTATTCCAGCTTTCTAAAGTTCCTTCTGGTTGTCTTTCCTATGTGGCCTACAGTCAATGGAAGTCATACAACAGAGACTCAGTCACCCAGGAACTTTGTGTGACTACTGAGAGTGCTGGCAGTAGAAGTCTTAAACAATACTTCTTAATGAAATAGAACAAAAAGGAACTTCAAGGCGGGGATGTAGCCAAATGGTAAAGAACCTAGTATACTCAAGTTCCTGGGTTCAATCCCCAGCATATCTAGAAAAGAAAACAAAAAGAAGAAGAAAGGAAGGGAAGAAGTAAAGAAAGAAGAGAAAAAGTGAGCAGGCAGGAAAATGTCTTCAAAGCAAAGAAGCCAAGCTGTCACTACCTTAATAGGTGATTGAAACAAACATTATCAGTAGTGGAAAAACATGAATCAGGCACCTGCCTGATAGAATGTGATGAGAAGAGCAATGCATCATTTTTTTCTTTTCTGCTAACATTGTACAATATGAATACATTCCACAAGGAAATATAAACCTAAGCATTGATGGACATTCTACAAAGTAACTGACTGGTATATTCAAAGTGTCAAAGTTAAGAAAGCCAAGGACTGACTGGGAAAGTTTTCTGGAATGAAGAAACTATTCCATGACAGATAAATGCAAATCATCATTCTGAACAAAATCCTTTTACTCTAAAGGAAAGTTGACAGAACCTAAACACCAGAGCAAGTGATCAATGTTAGGCTCTGACTTGTAAGAGTTGTATTGTGGTAATATAGGAGAATGCCTTTATCTTTACAATATGCATATAAGGTACTTGGAAACTACCTAAGAACTTATTCTAAAATAGGTCAGAAGAAAAAAATGTTTAGTGTAGGAACTTGTAGGAATGACTTGTAAAATGGACAGAACCTGGACTAAGGACTTTTAATGAACCTGCAACTAAAAGGCTATTGAACACAAACTCACTGAGTCATGTGCTCTTGTGACCTGGACATCTGATCTTGATTCCTTGGAATCAATTTGCTGCTCCACCCAAGATAGTGAATGAATGTGAGTATAATTGAGAATTAACAAATTAAAGCTCTAAAGGACAGTACATCTTCACTGAAAAAAAAATGAAGATTAAGATGAATGCTTGACATTGTATGAAATGTTTTAGGGCTGGGGATGAAAGGGGAAGATTGATTAAAGAAGGGTGGATCAAAGCTCGTCGCTCCCCAAATTGATACTGGAGAAACAGTTTTGAATAAAAGTATAGGTGAAGCCTGACTCAGCAGAACAGTTCCAGGAGCTATCTGGAGGAACTAGTGCCCTCTGAATTCAAACCCTTTCTTAAACACTAAAGTTAAGAGCCAGGCTGCTTATTTAGATATAACTAATGCAGGCATGATAATGCCATAGATCCTGTTTATATTTTATTCATATAATTATTTCAAGATTTGAAAATAATGAAATTAAGATACTGTGGGTAAGAATGAAGAAATGATACTTGCAAAATAATAAAGTTATCAATTCTCTTCAAATATTTGAATAGGAAAAGTGGATTTCTCTGAAACAATCTTTTTTAATGAAAAAACAAAATATAAAACAACCAACCTAATACTTTTGCTACTTTGTTTGGCCATAACCAACAGTCAGTTCAGTTGAAATAGTTCTCTAGATCTTTATTTTCCTATAAAACAGTATATAATCTACTGAGTGAGAAATATCAAACAACTACAATGCTCATTAGAACTTTAAAAAAGTAAATAATGGAAAGAAATGATTGGCGAGGTGTTTACATGAACAATGGATCAGTTGCCTAAGCTTTGTTGAAAATTTTTCAACTTTTCCTCAGAACTGCTAAAATCAGAAAGCAGATTGAGAAGATGTGGGAATACAATGATAGGCTTAAGAATGTGCTAACACTCAGACCAGTGCCGTTAAATTAGCTCACAGTGGCAGTTCAGGGTAGGACTAGAAATTATGTCAGAAGCTTTTGGAAACCAGTAACAGTAGAACAGAGCTGTTGCAGCTTGAATGTGAAATGTTCCCACAGGCTCAAGGCTCATTTGTTTGAGCACTTGGCCCACAGCTGGTGGTGCTGTCCGGGAAAGTTGTGGAACCATTAGGAAGTGGAGCCTTACTGGAGGAAGTAGGTCACTAGGGGTGGGCCTTGAGGCTTAATAGCCAAGTTACCCTCAATTCCTGCTCACTCTCTGCTTCCTGAATGTGACCAGCCAGCTCCTACCACCGTGCCCTCCCTGCCATGATAGACTGCAACCCCCAGAAAATGTAAGCCAAAACAAAATATCCCTTAAGTGGCTTCTGTCAGGGCATTAAAAATTATTACATTTATATATGTATGTGTACATATTCATGTCATGGTGCACATGTAAGAGAGTTGGTTCTGACCTTCCACCATGTGGGTCATGGGGATTGAACTTAGCACATGCTTTGTGGCAAGGCAAGTGCTCTTACCCATCTTGCTGGCTGGCCCTTATCAGTTTTTTATCACAGCAATGAGAAAAGAAGTAAGAGCTGAGACAGTGTCTGACAGGATTGGAACCTAGTATGAACATCCAGGATTTCTTTGTGAAAAGGATTGACATATTCTGTCATTGTTAGAGTTTTCCCCTTTACAAACAGAGTACCTCCTCCCCAGAATGCAAAACAACAACAACAAAAAAAAAAAAAACAAAGAAACAAAAAACAAACCAAACCCACTGTAGGGGTAAATTTACAGAGTTTCTCTCTGCCTCGAGGGACATGCCTCCAAGAATGTGATTGACACAGATGAAGCCAATAGTTTGGCTTCAACTACTTTCCAATCAACCAGTGACTTAAGGGGGAGGGTCTAGCAGAAAAGTAGAAAAAGCTGGGTAGGAGACATGGGCAGTGTACCATGGGTCTCATCTTGGGTGTGTGTGCCAGAGGTCCACCGGACTTCTGATCAGAATTCTGGCTCCCCCATAGGAAATTTCTGTCTTTCTGCCTGGGGATGAATCCTTTGTAAGTAACCTGGAGTGAACTGGTTGCTCCAATTGGAGAGCATTCTCTGTTCCCTCAATTGGTTCAAAGCTGGGAGGTAGTGGTGGGACTGAACGCCTGGCCTCACTGAGAGAGGAGAATTCAAAAGACACCACAGATGTTCAAATTTCTTCTATAAAATGGTGTGGACCATTGAGCTAGCTCAGTGGTAAAGAACTACCTGAGTTCACTCCCCTGGACCCACATGGTAGAAATTACTTGACTCCCACAAGTTGTCCTCCGATTTCCACATGTGTTCCATGGCATGTATGCTCCAATACACAACATAGACAAACACACACTAAATAAAATACCAATAATGTAAGTTCTGTATATGACCTGTGAATGTCTGACTCTGTACTTCAAATCATCTCTTTAAATGACACAATACCTAACACAATATAAATACTAAGAATCCTACTCTTTTATGGAATAGTAACAAGAAAACAACTCCATAAATGTTCAGTCACATAAATGATTTTTTTCTGAATAATTTTGATCTGTAGTTGATTGAATCAATGAATATAGAAGTTGTGGATACTGAGGGACATTTTCAATTTATTGAAAGGAACTAAGGAACTATATATCACTTTGGATGATTAAAACAATTTATTGCTGTGGGTTTAGACTACTAAATTGAAGTTTATATAATACGCTTTTCACATAAAGGTATTTAACTATGCTAAGTTCAATAGCATTTTTTCTCCAACAGTAGTTCTCAAAGTGTGAAATGCAGACCTCAGTTATCCCCAGTATCCTTTCAAGGGTGAGATAAGGTAAAAGCTACCTAAGCCATAAAACAAAACAAATATTTTCTGTAGTTTGTTCAGCCTCACCCTGAGGAATAAGGACAATACACACACCACTCACAGCTGGAGGGCCCTAAAAGCCAAGATGGGTGGGGGTGGAGTCAACAAAGAGGTGGTTGCTTAATCTCAATATTGAAGTAAGCTATGAGAAAGAGTAAAAATGGGCAGGGCGTAGATGAATGAGCCTCTAGCACATGGGAGGTAGAGGCAGAAGAATCAAGATTTCAGGTCATCCTTGGTTACATAGCAAATTCCAGGCCAACCTGGTCTATAAAAAATCCTTGCTTAAACAAGCAAACAAACAAACCACTTGGCTTAGAAGAACCATTGGCCTAGATTTGAGGGCCAAGGAATGCCCTTACCTCTCTGAAGACTAGCATAAAGCAACTCTAATAAGATTTTAGAACCTTTAGATGCTAAGGATAAAGAAGAGGTGGCTAAGGACCTTTGGAAGAGGTGAACTAGGAATGGGAAAGTTGACATATGCCATCTGTGTGAGCAGTTTAAGGGAACTTTCTGTATCTATGTTTTATATTTTAAATTCAAGTATAATGCTTCACACATAGTAAGAATCCAATGTACATATTTATAATGAATAAATGAATGAATGAGAGAAATAAAATAATAACAAGACTGAAAAAGAAGCCATGGATTGTAAATTGGGTTTTGAGATGAAAATTCCATTAGTTAAAATCATAAAAATCCCATTGGCTAAGAGTTTAATTTTTTAAAGAAGGGTATTAATCAGGGTTCTCCAGAGAAACAGATTCAATAGGATAAATAGACACATAGCTACACAAATGATAGACACACATATATAGCTACAAATACACATCCAGAGAGACACACACACAGCATATAAAATGTTGCCAACTAAGGAAGATTGCCTGGAGCACATATATAGATTCACATATATAGCTATAGATACACACACACACACACACACACACACACACACACACACAGCATATAAAATGTTGCCAGCTGCGGAAGGTTTCCTGAACCTTGATGCCCACACATATATAGCTACAAATACACATCCAGAGAGACACACACACAGCATATAAAATGTTGCCAACTAAGGAAGATTGCCTGGAGCACATATATAGATTCACATATATAGCTATAGATACACACACACACACACACACACACACACACACACACAGCATATAAAATGTTGCCAGCTGCGGAAGGTTTCCTGAACCTTGATGCCCACACATATATAGCTACAAATACACATCCAGAGAGACACACACACAGCATATAAAATGTTGCCAACTAAGGAAGATTGCCTGGAGCACATATATAGATTCACATATATAGCTATATATACACACACACACACACACATACACACACACACACACACACACACACAGCATATAAAATGTTGCCAGCTGTGGAAGGTTTCCTGAACCTTGATGCCCAAAGATCTTACTGGGGCTTACAGTGGTTAGTTTAACTGTGAACCTGACAAAACATAGAATCACCTGGGAAAAAGTCTTAATGAAGCATTATCTAGATATGGTTGCCTACAGTAATGCCTCTGGGGAACTGTTTTAATTGTTAATTTTTAAAGGAAGATGCATCCCACTTCCCTAGGATCTCAATATTGAAGTAAGTTATGAGAAAGAGTAAAAATGGGCAGGGTATAGATGCATGTGCCTCTAGCACATGGGAGGTAGAAGCAGAAGAATCAAGACTGCAGGTCATCCTTGCTTACATAGCAAATTCCAGGCCAGCCTGGTCTATAAAAATCCTTTCTTAACCAACCAACCAAACAAACAAACCACTTGGCTTAGCAGGACCACTGGCCTAGATTGAGGGCCAAGGAATGCCCTTACTTCTCTGAAGACTAGCATAAAGCAACTCTAATAAGATTCTAGAACACCCTTCCCTAGGATGGATCCTTAACTATGTAGAAGTGAAGAAAGCTAGCAAGCCAGCAAGCTTTGTTTATTCTCTCTCTGCTCTTGAGTGTGGGCATGATGTTTTACATTCTTCCTTGACTTTGCTGCAATAATGGGTTGTAACCTGGAATTGTAAACCTAATAAACTTTTTCTTCTTCTAAGTGATTTTGGTCAGGGCATTTGTCACGTAACTGAAATGTAACCAGGGCAGGGCTCTATCATATAGACATGATTAATTGCTCCTATAGCTCATCTCAGTCTCTAGATTCTCTAGAAGTTCAGCTAATACTTCATGATCTACTTCTAACCCACACTGGTAGACTTCCTGGGTAACCCAAGATTTTCAGAGAAGCGAAACCACTTCTATCAGGCATGACCTTCCAGAGGTTTAGAGATACTCTTCCTAGATGTCAAGGTGAATGCCAGATCTCTTGTTTGTCAAAGTTAAATTATTTTCAAGGATACTTAATCCTATTGTGCAACCTCCTCTGTCTCAACCCCCATTGTTCATCACATACTCAGGCACTGAACTGGCTACCTGATGTTCCTATACAAAGTTACTCAGAAAGGCTCCCCAGGCATGTTCTTCCATCCTTACAGCCATCAGCATAGTTTCCCCCCTTTAAACGCCCATACATCAAAAAGCTTTTGACTTCCCTTCTGAAGGTCTTATAACCAAAATGGGGACTTTCTCTCTCCTTCTTATGTCTATCATAGTTCTATCATACAACTGGAGCCCTGATCATGGTCTTAGCCATCTTAGAGGGTGAACAAAGCATTTAAAAATACAAAACCTAGTGCCATTGTTTGAATGTGTCCCCTAAAGACTTATGTGCTGGCTTGGTCATTAGTGTGTGACACGATAAGGGACAGAACCTGGTGAAAGGAAATTGGGTCACTGGGGATACTGGGATCCTGGCCCCTTCCTTTCTCTTTCTCTTGCTTTCTGACTTGTGTGAGGTGAGCAGCTTTGTTTTACCAGCCTTCTCTGCCACGATGTTATGCCTCACCACAGACCTCCAAACAGCAGAGCCTATGACCATGTACTGAAACCTATGAGTCATAATAAACCTTTCATCTTTATAGGTTGTTTATCTCAGGTAATTTTTAAGATAACAAAAAGCTAACAGAGCAAGAGCTGTTAATGGGAGGCCACTTTATATCTGGTACAAAACTGAATTTATAAGCACAGTCACTTTTCTTTTTCATATAAATTATCTGTGTTACAAATGGTAAACTAGTATCAAAAGATTAATGAGTTTGTTGCACAAATAGTAGTGTTAGGATGTGAAACTAGTCTAACTAGGGAATCCAATCGTTAGCGTATGTGTGTATTTACATATGCTCACATGTGGGTTTCTGTATGTGCACATTTGTGTATTATAATACAAGATCCAGCTCTCATCTTAAAGGAGATGAAAGACCTGAATATGAGTGATCATGGCTCAGGAACTCAGATTTAGGCCACTCCAAATTTCCTGTTCCAGTGAGGTAACAGTTTTGTGAAGTCTTCATAGTAACAGAACAAAGAAAGACATCAAAGACACTTTTCAAATACATTGGTTGTCTACCAGGGACGTGGGTTCCAACAAAGCATGGCTATGTTTGTGCTAGGCCTGTGATGCTATCTGATGACGTTTTTAGTTTTTGAGTGGATGGACGCTAGGAGTCTATTCATACATTCCAAAAGATTTGCCTAATAGTGGCATGGATGTTGGGTCACACACCAAGGTGGGCAATAAGTAACCATTAAAGGAATTAAAGATAGCCAATGTAATTTGGTTCTGGACTTGCAACATTCTAACCTTTCCACATGATTGAAATTCTACTCTGTCAGCCTTTGTAGTCACAGATTGTTTCCAGGAACTGTCCTTCACAGTATGTTTATGCCTTGTATACTTGTGTGTGTGCATGAAGTTATATGTGCAGATATTTATGTATTTATGCACACTTATGTGTGCATATGTGTATAAATATCTTGCTCAGGTTTTTGCAGTAAGCTTGGCCCATGTAAGTATGGGATTCTTCCAGGTCTGTGCCATCTCCAATCTATTTACAAACCTCATCTCCAGCTTACATTGAGGTGAC